>OX402576.1:1321647-2638294 GCA_948098905.1 Tiliacea aurago
TTTAGGATCATGGATTGTTCCGACGCCTGTTAGTATTACCGCGTTAACTAACTAACGCATTAACTCCACCATTTCAAATCAGTAATTTTTACGAAACTAACCTCAAAATATTAAGTAGTTGAATGGCAAATAAATACAAATTGCGGAAATCCATGTTAAAAACAGTTAACAATATAGACAGAACATTGAATTCTCCTCCAATTACACTGGGTTTGGTTGTGACAGCGGACTTTTCGTTTGGTACCTACAGGGCGCCCTATATTTGTCGGCATTCTCCTTTGTCATAATACATCAAACAGCGTAAATTATCAAAACAAAAATGTAACTTTAAATTTCACAAATTGTTCTAACTTCTCAATTAATTTTAAATTTTAAAGTACTACTCATGTATCAATAAATATTTTAGAAAAACTACTATTTTTTTACTTTCCTTTTATTCGAAATGAAAAGTAGAGTGCTTATCACGAGTGAAAGTCACCAGTTCCTACTAGGACTATAGACGTCTAAATATCTCGTATGGGAATTGGTTCCTTTCGACCCTTGTATAGCAATCTACAATTTTTTATAGAATACATAATAGAGCTGTTTTGCATTAAAACAAAACAGTTATTATGTTATGAAAAACATAAACCATTTGTCGAAGAACAGCATCTTAGATTTTGCCTTAATTAGTAAGATTATACGTACCTTCTCTCTGTATTACCTCTATTCCTTCAGTACGACAGGTTACACAGCAAGCTCATCTGTCACTGTCAAGTGTCATTCATAGAAGTCTTCAAAACACAACAGCAAGCACATTGCTCAAATGGTTTATGTTTTTCATAACATAATAACTGTTTTGTTTTAACGCAAAACAGCTCTATTATGTTTCTGAGGTTAGTTATAAAATGTGGACACTGTGTCATGTTAACAGATTTAAAACACTTACGGCCGAATACTGAAACGCCACTCAAATATTTAAGGGCTGCTTAAACGTTTGAGCAGCTCCTAAACTTTAATTTCGTATACCTAAACGTCTTTTTTGAGTATCATCTTAAATATAAGTGCTACTTAAAATAAGTAATGCTCAAACACACTCAGTTTAAAAGTCGTATACAGGAACGCTACTCAACGTTATTTATCTGTCAAATCAACTGTCAAACTGCTTTGAGCAGCCCTTAGATCTGAGAGTAGTCGCGAGGTCCCTCAAATCAAGTTAAATCTATTGAAACTTTTCAAATAGTGATAAAAATATCTCTATCGTCCTTGTCTTCACTTTCGGATCACGAGAGGCCAACCGTTTTTGAGTTAAACGAGTAAATAAAGAAATATTATTTATCATAAAATAATCAAGTCTACATTTGCTTTGGCTATATTTTTTTTAGGCCTCTGTTTGAGGTTTTCATAGAAGTGCCACGGCCGGAGTTGTTGTCATGTCCTGCAGCCGCTCACAGCGACAGCATTATACAGTTGGCACACTCTATTCCAAGCCTCTCGCGTCTTCAAAATTATGTTGGCATCAGTTTCTTTATTTTCAATTATATTTTGATATATCTGGAATATTTATTTATTTGTAATACTTATGTAACATATTATTTACAACATGAAACAGTTTGGAATTAAACTTGGGATCTGTGAAATGTTCAGCTGAGTATGTGTAAACGTGCATTATCTGGCCGTATTTATACTTGTAGGAATAAAAGTACTTGTAGGTACGTAGACATAAATCGTGTATTTATTCTGAGCCTTTCAGATGGTAAGTGGTCACAAGTTTCCGTGGGTAAGTGCTTGATACAGACAACGGTTGTCCTGGCCACCCCTGGATATGTACTAGTATGTTATAGGCATGTATTGTCTAATAACAAACTATTACAATATGCACCGGCTCTTGCGGTTATATAAGTTTAAAGTACTTACAGTATTTCATTGTTTATGTAGGTACTTACTACTTTATCAGTTCCAAGACCATATCTTTCTCAGCAGGTGTATAATTGCATCCACGTTTCTTCTTCTCCTCCATCGTGAATCAGTTAATAATAATCTTGTTAAATAATCGCGCGTAAAATGTCCTCTTTTGATATTTATGTAAATAGTATACATAATTTCCATCGTACTTGAAAGGCACCAGCGACCACATAAATAATGCGAGCTTTCGATTTCCTTTCGTTTGGCTGACTCACGATCAGCGTAACACTATAAATCACTTACCACAAGCACTATTATTCACTTTCTATAAAGTTTTACCTGAAACTTTATTAATTTTCTAAGAAAATTATGAAGAGAAAAATTTTGGCGTACTTTGGCGGCAAAATTTTTAGACGCTATGAATGACACTTGACAGTGACAGATGAGCTTGCTGTGTGACCTGTCGTACTGAAGGAATAGAGGTAATACAGAGAGGAGGTACGTATAATCTTACTAATTAAGGCAAAATCTAAGATGCTGTTCTTCGATAAATGGTTTATGTTTAGAAGAAACATAATGAGTATAAATACTCAAAGAACATAATATATGTTTTTGATAGAGCTACCATTTACCGGGTAATTATGTCTTTCATTGACTTAAATGTGCCCGGGCGGCTGAGAGTATGTCATGCTCACTCAGATGTCTCGCTGATGGTGGCGTGTGTGTTGGATCATTTAGCTCCCTTCAAAATGGTTGAGCTGAATGGTGCTGATCCATGCGTCATGTTCGTGAACGGGCGCTTTCAGTTGGGACTGATCTCTTAGCTGCCACGGCTTATTTTTAATTATTTTAGTTTTGAATTGTTATCTTTTTATCACGGACGCTTCTGACGTATTGCATCGTTCTCACATGTTTAACTTCATTATGAATGATGTAACCAATATTTTGTATCAATATTTTAATTTAAAAGAGTGTCCGTGGAGTTTCTTGCCCGTTCTTCTCCATATGAACCTACTATTTGGAATGGGCAACTAGCTTCATATTTGTAACTGACCGACTTCTTTACAATTCAAAAGTGCCTGTCAATGGTTTAATTGAAATAAATGCTTTGAGTTTGAGTTTGACTATCCTGTGGCAGTTTCATTTATTACATAGTACTAGGCATTTAAAGGCAAATGAATAAGCAGCGTGATAACGTATTTATTACATTTCCGAGTCTCGTATTTTGTACATGTAAGGCATCAAAAACAAATTAGGGGGCCACATTACCACCTTTACCTTTACTAATCACGACGACATAGTGTAAAATAAAACTGGAAAAAAAAATGGAGGGTACTAAAGTGGGGATGATATGAAAACCATTTTTCGATTCAGGGATCCGTTTACGTGATATTTTTAAAGTGCAATTTTTTTATATAATAATAAGTGAAAACATTCATGCCTGTAGTATAGTATTGTATATCGAAGTTAAAATTATATTTCGATGTTTTTTTGGTGGTAGGTATACCTAGTGGCGTGTGCTAGCTGACATTATGGCTCATACTTTAATTTAATGTTTTGTGTTGCGTAATGTAAATTATTTTTCATAATATTCTTTAGAATCATTTTTTACCAACTGAACAGACAGCTGTGCTGCGAGGCAGTTTGTTGCGCCACTTCTTCTTCCCAGCTAAAACACTAAGAAGTGGTGAAGGGTGGGCGTTTTTGGGGGACTGTCATGGAATTTTGACGTTTGAAAAGTGCTGATTCTCAGTCAACTTTGAATGAATGACTTTTGAATTGATTTTGATTTTGAAAAGGAAAACTATCACAGCTGAGTAGGCTTTACAAGTTATCGAGTAATAGCCGACCAACTCATATTTACAGTTGGAGAAATTGACCGCAACGTATATCGATGTATGAGGGAACATGTTTTTCAACTACAATGTTAAGTTTGTTTTTGGGATAAATTCTTTCCAACTACGGAACTCTTCATTGTGCGTGGTCCGGCACACAATTGGCCGGTTTTTTTTAAATCATGTTTAATCAGTGTACGGTCCCCTCGTTGCTGATTAGTGCGGAGTTTGTATCTCTAGTGGAATGATCTTCCAAGAATTTAATAACAAATTACATGTTATTCCCAGTATAATTAGCCTATTATGTTCCCAATGCGGGTTGGTGGATTATTATTATACATGTACTTATAAAAAAAAAAAATTACGCAGGTACCTACCTAGTTATGTATCGGTGCACGGTTCGACTGGAAGCTGTCCCCAATATATAATAGTTGGGAAAAGACTAGGCAGAATTATTGACTTTTGGCCTAGATAGTTAAAACTACGTGAAGTACCTAAGTAGCCGATGTCACAGTTTAACGTTGAATTTGTCGATTATCTTGATCGGATTCTAATTTACTTGCCATTGAGAGAGATGAGATGAGACTCTCCAGCAGTGGACGTTTGTCGTTTACCTCAACATCTTCATCTTCATTCTCCTCCCCTTATCCCAATTTAGATGTCTTTGGCGTTACACATAACTGGCGAAATGTGGATGTACATAGGTACACCTCTGCCTTACCCTTCGAGGATTACAGGCGTGATGTTATGTAATGTTGTAGAGAGTTAACAATGTTTACACCATTCAGTAAAGCTCCTTGTGGAATAGGTAGGTAATTGGTGCGGGGAAGTCCTGCCTGTGGAGTGCAACGTGATTGATTTGTACAACAAGCTATAAATTACCAGTATAAGCCGGTCTTGCATTGTGTAGGATTTCCTTACAATGAGAGGTCAGCGTAGCCGTGTGTACTAGGTACTCCTTGGGTGCTTGATTGTTGCAACTTTTTATAGATTCTTG
Source organism: Tiliacea aurago (assembly GCA_948098905.1). Lineage (NCBI taxonomy): Eukaryota > Metazoa > Arthropoda > Insecta > Lepidoptera > Noctuidae > Tiliacea > Tiliacea aurago. The sequence goes on from OX402576.1 coordinate 1,326,364, forward strand.
TTTGATACATGTGCATGGGGCCGATGTATTTTAAAGGCTTCCAGAAAATACGATTTATCTATCAGTAGATAAAGGTATGACTTTTCGTTTCATTTTTTATTTACGAAAGGCATTTTTTTTGTGTTATTTACTTGTTGAACCATCCAAGTATTTCAATGTACCTATATGGAGGTAGATAGCTAGGCACCCCGAGCACCCGAGGCTAGCAGCTCGGGCCGGCGAGGGGGCGGTGGGAGGGGGTGCTCGTTAACTATGCAAATAGCAGGCGCGGGCGCGGGCGGGGTTCGCAATCTGATCGGCGACCACGCCCCCTGCCAATGATTACCGTTACACTTGATGGAACAGAAGCTCCTGAAGCCTCACTGAGGCTTATTGAAAGCGTTTTCATTTGGACCCAATATTTGCAACCCTTACAAATATGGAGATATCTAATTATTATTCATACTTACGACAGTATTTCGACGAAACCAGCAATATGAAATTTATAAAAGCTCATTTAATTAAGCTCAAGCAAATATTAATTCAATAAGTATACTACACAATGAACGAATACTCGTACATACATGACAAAAAACTAAATTGAACACAAACAGTTAGCCGTCAGATACTTGCATACTTATATAGATAAATATTATAATGTGATCCCTCGCCCTCTCACAGAGAGGAGGCCTGTGTCCCAGCAGTGGGAACATGATAGGCTGATGATGTTGTATAATATGATATTTATGTATAATAATTGACCCTTGAAATAATGATTGTGTACGACATCCTACAACTGATCTCAATAAAATAAATGTTATATTTATATAATTAATGTTAATAATCTATTTAAAAATGATTAATTGGTAGGTAATTTTTTCCTTATTTGATTTTTATTTAAAAAAAAAAATTTTGTTATACCTTTTGCTGTGTTCTACAGGGTCCATACTTGTACCTTAGCTTTAAGCCGTAAGCGTCAGGGTAGCATCCCCCCTAAGCCATTGTAACACTTTTAAACATTATGGAATGCAAATAAATATAATTATGAATACCTATGAATATTTATATAGGTTTTACAACAGTGTTTGGAAAAAAAAAACTGGGTCTGAAACATCTAATTCATTTGAACATCTTGCAATGAATCCACCATTCCTCTGAAATTCAATGTTTTGCGATAGGTAGGTAGGGTTTTGGCTCTTTGGAAACATCCAAAATACCTTAAGCTGTCTATTTCATAGTCTTTGAGTACCTAGTCCTAACAATGCGGGGGGAGGGGCGGAAGGGTATCGGATGCAAATAGACGCGTCTATCTGTTCACCGTGAAATATATGCGATGGCTTGTAAATTAATCTCATATTTTAGTTACAGCATCAATACTGTAAATATGCGCACTTTCTTTCGTAGCAGAGGTCAGTGACGAGGGGTACTTAGTATTTACATGTTACTCTGTTACGCTTTAAAATAAGGGAATTGCTAGTGTCCATTTATTATCATATTAGGCTACACAGGTTTGAATATTGTGCATAGTGGCTTCCTTTTTGAAAAAAAAAAAAATTTTTGTGCCTCTATTTGTCACTGACCAATATTTCAATGCAAAAGGTAATCTAGGTGCTGCTACATCCACACTTAAAGACTTCCCAATGTTATACCAAAGCTACCAAAGTTATAGTTTCGGTATTGGGATTGGTAACATGGGCAGTTGTCCACAACTCTAACGTCAAAGCGTATTTTGCGTACGGATAGGAAAATCGATTATTCGATATTCCTTAAAGGACCAGCAACGCCTTGGTGTTAATGACAATCTCACGGATGGTACCAGATTTACCGAAGTACTTTGACCTGTATGTGACAACCACCGGACTGTTTAGAAGCGCACGAGCTCCTGGCAAGCCCTCCACAGTGGATTGTCTGTGACTCCTATCCACTGAAAATCAGAGCTGTGCTGTGGGTCCCCCATAGCATAGCATCATGCTGAGTGCAAGCCTTCTTGTCACAGTCATGACGTGCAGCTTCCGACTATTTGTTTGTTTGTGATCGTGATTATAATTTATGTACTTTAAGATCTGTTTTGTATAATTCCTTCGAGTTTATTACATACTAGCTTTTGCCCGCAACTTCGTTCGCTTGGAAGTCGTAAGAAACCACAATATACAAAAATAACAACCGCATTTTTATACAAAACTGCCTCGTTGGTCTATTGGTCACAAGCGCTTCTATTGGGAATGAAGTCCTGGGTTCAATTCCCGGGTCAGGCAAAGTAATATTACATACTCCTTTTGCTTCGTTTACGTTCATACATCCTGGTCATATACGCACGCCTGTTCCGAGTACGCGCAGTACACTGCGCACCTGTCCTTTCTGAAGAAGATCACCAATTAGGTCACTATATAATGTCCTTCTAGGGCGTCCGCACCCGGCGTTTCCCCTCACATTTGCCTTGTAAATACCTTTTGTTAGTCGCCAATCTTTTCAACATGACCAAACCATCTAAACATAATCTTTTAAAATTTTGTCACTACACCTTCTTTTAAACCGCACCGTTGCCTTATCACATAATTTTTCTGCCTATCATTCATAGTCACGCCACACATGCTTCGCAAGGAACACATTTCCACAGCTTTGATTCTATTTTCATGCTTCTTTTGCCACACGCAACATTCACTTCCATGCATAAGCGTGGGTACCAGCACACCATTGTGAACAGCCAGTCTAGCCTTTTTGGGCATCGACAGGTTCGTCACAATCGCATGTAGAAAGAACATAATTCACTTTATTTTCCGTATTTAGGTATTCTTTATAAAACTTCCCTGTATACTACGTTTGTAATTATGGTCTCAGCAGCCAAAATATACTGAGACTCAGGACTGGTGACGCGTGACCAAGCGACGTACAGTTGCCCGTGTGAGAAGCAGTTAGTCCTGAGGTCGATTCCGCAGTCTATATATACTACCTAATGTCACAAAACTGATACAATGGTCAATGATTGATACATTCTTACAGATTATTCCTGACGAACGACTACAACTAAAATAGTATAACAGTAGATTATGCAGAACATATGGCCGACAGGGCCGAAAGTTTCCGGAGTGGAGACCGCGTACCCGGAAGACGTATTGCTGGAAGGACGCAGGAATCCGCTGGAATCGGGAAGCACAGAACCACTCGAAGTGGCGATGCTTGGGAGAGGCCTATGTCCAACAGTGGATGTCTTTCGGCTGAAATGATGATGATGTGATAAAACTACCAATTAACGATTTTCAGATGTTTTCCTTTACTTGTGCTGTGAGACTTTGCTTTTTGCCGAACTTTATGATTCTAGGTCAACGGGAAGTACCCTATAGCTTTTGATTAATTTACGAGTATCAAAATATGTCGCATAAATAGCCGTATTTTTTAATACGTTTACTTAGAAGTTTGGTTTTTTTGAGCTCGGAAACCGTAGACCGTCGGCGGTCGGCCGCTTCAGCCATCATAGATAAACACGTCTATGTTATAAAAAACAAAGAAAAATAATTTTATTTGTCACAGAAAAACGTGCAAGTACAATGTTGGAAAACGTGCAAGTACAATGTTGCAAGTACAATGTTGGAAAACCTAATCTATCTATATCTATACATATAATAAAATCGTAGCGAAGTCAAAATTGTACATTGAATATTTTTGAAAAAAAGTAATTGCAACGAGGTCTGGGATCGATTCCAATGCCAAAAATATAATTTTTAGAATTTTTGTCTGTTTGCCTTTTTGTCTGTATGTATGTTAGAGCATCACGCAAATTCTACTGAACAGCTTCTGTTCAAATTTTGCAGAGATATTCCCTATATGCCTGGTCAAAGGCTATATATTATCACGCTATTTGCTATGAGCAATATTGAATTATGTTTGTGTTCCTCTATGAATGCATGTTCCAGCATCACGCAAATTCTACCAAATAGATTCTGTTCAAAATTTTCATAGATATTTCCATAAGTCTGGTCAGTCTGGTGGACTAAATATTATCACGCTATTTGCTATGGGGGATGAGCAATATTGCATTATGTTTGTATTCCTCTATAGTTTACAGTAAATTTTAAAAAGACGAGCCATGGTTAGAACATTGCAGATACAGTTTCAGATTTAATCATCACGCTATATCTTTAGGGGGCTAAGCTTTTAATCATCATACGCAGGGTGAATTTTTGAGATGGGGCAGTAAGGAAATAAATAAATAGGAAAAAATTTAATTGAAGGAGTGCTTACGTAGATATAGCCAAACTAGGCACAGCCTGTATCTTGGTGGCCCAATATAGATAGCAAAGACAGATTGATTTAATGACTGCTCAGCGTGACACAGCACAGCAATAAACAAGTAATAATTAATTATGAAAATATGAATTCAAATCATTTATAAATCAAAAATAAAATAATAGTAACAAACCAATAAATAAAAAATATATATAAAATAAAAAATAAAAAACAATATAAAATCAAAGAAGATATCAACATGCGTAATTGTAAGAGACATGTTGGCATTATTAATTGGAAAGGTGAAAGAGTAGCTTTCTAACACACACACACGTGTGTGTTAGAAAGTTTAATACAGGGGCCGGGAAAGGTCTTGACTATTTGAGTGTCATCTTGACCGTGAGAGTGACGTTTGAGTGCTAACACTACTTCACGGGGCACAAGAGATCTTCTGTTTCATCATAGGTCAAGTCCTGAAGCCATGTCTTTATAGCAATCTTGGCTTCGAGTATATTTCCAGGGATCTTTAGTGTTGATTTATTGACTGTGTTGAAGACTCGAATAGGGAGAAAGAGCGAAAACCATGCAGCAAAAACCGTTCTAACTCTTGGGATTGCAAGTCTATCAGCTCCTATACTACCTCCTTGTGTGTATTTGCATTGTCTCCGTGACGCAGCAATAAGTTTTAGAAGGGACTTCAAGATATATAGCTGTCGGACACGCAAGACGCCTGCTTCTTTGTATAGTTCGTCTGTTGGATAACGACGCGGTTTTCCAAGAAAGACTTTAAGAACAGCCCGTTGTGCACGTTCAAGTTCAAGCAAATAGGACTTGGCCGCACTACCCCAGACGCCTACACAGTACTGCAGCAGTGATTGACAAAGAGCTTAGTAAACTTTTCTGCAAATGTCTTTCGGGGCACTGGCACGTAGAGATTTAAATATATAAATAAACTTACGGATTTTTTAGAGAGTGTTGAGATATGTTCCTTAAAAGACAAATTCTGGTCAATTATGACTCCTAAATATTTAGTAGAATTGACTCTGCCTATATCATTGCAGCAGCAATTTGTGGCATGGCAGTGGATGTTGTGAATTTTGATATTATCAATCACGGGACGACAGGAGGGGCTGATGTAAAACGTTATAAAATTTGTTTTTCCGACATTTAAGGTTAAAAGATTTCTATCGAGCCAGTCTGACGCATGCCATTTTCTGCGGCGTCTGTTGCGTCCACCCATGTGTCACCGTGTAATATAATAGCTGTGTCATCTGCGTAACAAATCATATCTGACCGTGGGATATTCAACCTCATAATGTCATCCATGTACATGGTAAATAATGTCGGCGCTAGAACACTACCCTGTGGCACACCAAAAGTGACTGGAAGGTTTTTGCTGACATTTTCCCCGATCACGACATACTGCTGTCTACCCATTAAGTAGCTTCTAAACCATTCCCGAGCGATGCCTCTTACGCCAAGGCAATCTAGCTTTTTTAATAGTATTTGAATGGAAACTGTGTCAAATGCCTTGGCCAGGTCAAGAAAGACACCAATTGACCGTTTCCCTTCATCAACCTTTAAAGAGACAATGTCAGCTAAAAGCCCTACGGCTTGCTCTGTGGACTTACCACGCCTAAAACCGTACTGGCGTCCGGAAAGTAGGCTGTGTTTTTCAAGAAAGCTGATGAGACGGTTATTAACGAGCTTTTCTAAGATCTTTGATAGAACACAAAGTAAAGAGATAGGCCTGTAGTTGTCTGGACAGTCTTTTTTACCCTTCTTATGAATCGGCGTTACAGCGGCCACCTTCCAGCAGTTAGGAAATGTACCCGTTGACATGCTCAGATTACAAATATGCGTTAAAGGGCTTAGTATAAATGGTTTAATGTGCTTGAGGAGGAGTGGACGGATCTCGTCAGAACCAGGTGCACTGTCGTCTCTCATACCAGTAATGAGATTGTCAATTTCACTTTTGTTTGTTGGCTGAAAGAACAGGGAGTCTCTGGATCGGTTTACGAGACTGGCATCATTGCACAGTTTGCACTCTGTAGTCTGGAGGTGGTTTAAAATGTTGAGTGCCAAGTGCTTACCTACCGAGACGAAGTGACTGTTGCGTTAGTTATCTTAACCGTTATAGCTACGAGATGAAATCGGTCGTAAAAGACTATCCTTAACTTTTTGGGACATTTTGATCTGGAGACATAAATTATGAAAAAAAAGATACAGTCAGCAAAATATGAGAAACTGTCTTAAAAAAAAATTGGTGCCAGTAGATCCCGTTTTATATGAGGATCAAGAAACTTTATTAGACCAACTAGGTATGAGTTCTAGATGAGTCATAAAACGCAAAAACCTTATCCCATATATATCGTGGGGAATGACTCCAACTTACTTTTTAGGGTTCCGTACCTCAAAAGGAAAAAACAGAACTCTTATTTACCTCACTTCGTTGTCCGCCCGTACCTCCGACAGTCTGTCTGTTTGTCAGTGAAGACCCTTTTTCTCAGGAACGCGTGGAGGTATCAAGTTCAAATACGTAGGTCTACGGTTTCCGAGCTCAAAAAAACCAAACTTCTAAGTAAACGTATTAAAAAACACGGCTATTTATGCGACATATTTTGATATTCGTAAATTAATCAAAAGCTATAGGGTACTTCCCGTTGACCTAGAATCATAAAGTTCGGCAAAAAGCAAAGTCTCACAGCACAAGTAAAGGAAAAAGTCTGAAAATCGTTAATTGGTAGTTTTATCACATCATCATCATTTCAGCCGAAAGACATCCACTGTTGGACATAGGCCTCCCCCAAGCATCGCCACTTCGAGTGGTTCTGTGCGTCCCGATTCCAGCGGATTCCTGCGTCCTTCCAGCAATACGTCTTAAGGGTACGCGGTCTCCACTCCGGAAACTTTCGGCCCTGTCGGCCATATGTTCTGCATAATCTACTGTTATACTATTTTAGTTATAGTCGTTCGTCAGGAATAATCTGTAAGAATGTATCAATCATTGACCATTGTATCAGTTTTGTGACATTAGGTAGTATATATAGACTGCGGAATCGACCTCAGGACTAACTGCTTCTCACACGGGCAACTGTACGTCGCTTGGTCACGCGTCACCAGTCCTGAGTCTCAGTATATTTTGGCTGCTGAGACCATAATTACAAACGTAGTATACAGGGAAGTTTTATAAAGAATACCAAAATACGAAAAATAAAGTGAATTATGTTCTACATGCGATTGTGACGAACCTGTCGATGCCCAAAAAGGCTAGACTGGCTGTTCACATTGGTGTGCTGGTACCCACGCTTATGCATGGAAGTGAATGTTGCGTGTGGCAAAAGAAGCATGAAAATAGAATCAAAGCTGTGGAAATGTGTTCCTTGCGAAGCATGTGTGGCGTGACTATGAATGATAGGCAGAAAAATTTTGTGATAAGGCAACGGTGCGGTTTAAAAGAAGGTGTAGTGACAAAATTTTAAAAGATTATGCTTAGATGGTTTGGTCATGTTGAAAAGATTGGCGACTAACAAAAGGTATTTACAAGGCAAATGTGAGGGGAAACGCCGGGTGGAGACGCCCTAGAAGGACATTATATAGTGACCTAATTGGTGATCTTCTTCAGAAAGGACAGGTGCGCAGTACTCGGAACAGGCGTGCGTATATGACCAGGATGTATGAACGTAAACGAAGCAAAAGGAGTATGTAATATTACTTTGCCTGACCCGGGAATTGAACCCAGGACTTCATTCCCAATAGAAGCGCTTGCGACCAATAGACCAACGAGGCAGGTTTGTATAATAATGTGGTTGTTATTTTTGTATATTGTGGTTTCTTACGACTTCCACGCGAACGAAGTTGCGGGCAGAAGCTAGTATTAAATAAGTGAACGTAACTTTATTTATATATTTTTTATATTTTATTAATCAAAGCCCCACCCATTTAAGCAGTCGATGCATCTTTGCCAACGCAGTTTATTGATCCTTCTTGAAGAAATCAGCTGGGCGGGCGCAATAAATTCTTCAAAGGCATTTTGCACTCTCGGTTATTAAATTTTTTTCCCGGTAAAAAGTTATCCAAATTCTAGAAAAAATTGAAGTCTATAGAGCTTCCAACCAAAGAAGAGCTTTGGTTGGAAGCTCTCCGTCATCCGCCATACTCACCGGACCTTGCTACTATAGACTTCAATTTTTTCTAGAATATGGTAACTTGGAGACCGTCTGCTGTGTAGTATGAGGTCGAGCATTGTCGTACATGAGCAGCGGAGACGAGCAATTGACCAAAGCTAGTTGGCGACGTGCGAGCTTCTCCATCATTGTGTTCAGTTCTTCACGGTACACATAATATATTATACAATAATGCTCATCCCGTTTGGTAAGAAGCTGTCATGACTCACACGGCCCTAGACCACCAAACAGTGACCATCACTTTTCTACGGGTAAGTTTTCGTTTAGGGCATTGTTTACTGTGTTAAACCAGGATCAAACCAACTTGCTGAGCGCTTGCGATTGTCAAACAGAATTCATTTTTCATCGCAGGTAACAATGCGATTCAAAATTCCTTCGTTTGTGTGCCTGTTGAGCAGTGCAAGGCACGCCTCGACGCGTACTTCGCGCTGGCGATCATTGAGTTCGTGGGACACCTTGTCAAGCTTTTTTACCTTGCCGATTTGACGCAAATGGACCAATATTGTTTTGATGCTAACGTCGAAAGCTGCTGCTAATTCAGCCAAAGATTGAGTATTATCAGCTTCCACTATCGCCTATTCGCCACTGTCGTCCAAAGTTTTCGGACGACCACGGGGTTCATTTTCCAGGTCAAAATTTCCAGAACAGAAACGGGCAAACCAATAACAGGTGGTGCGTTCGCTCCGTAAATGCCGTTGACGTTGCGTGCCGCGTTGATGTTGCGTGCCGCTTGTGCCGCGTTGCTGCCACGACGGTACTCATAAATTACATAATTACTCGAATTTTTAACGTATCCATGATGCCGAAAAAGATTCAAATGCCATGAAAACATTACGCTAATCAATTAACAAACGAATAATTTTGAAAAAAAAAATTCCTTGTTTTCAAAATAAAATTACTTAATTTGAAATTAGAATTCTTAGCCAACAAAAAATATTTTGATTTGAAATGTACTGCAGTACTGCAGAACGGCAATTAGGTATGTAAAGTATTTTTCAGGTATGTTTTTTATATTTTTATTTTAATGATAAGAGTATTTGAAACACATAATTTCATCTTTTTGTTTTTACAAGCTGTAGTTATTTTTATATATTTTTTTAAAGTATTGTTCGTACTGACGTCACTAATAGCTGAATAACTTAGGATCTTTGCCACGTTTAACACTTATTTAAAACCAAAATTCAGTAAAGTCAAACTGGTGAAATTTGACAATTAATTTGTTTACATTTCATACTTTAGCGATTTCCGTACTTTAGTTTAAAGTTATGGCATATTAATAAAATGAATGGATTCAAAGACTACTTCTGCTAAGTTCTTCATACCGTCAAGTATAAACACCACAACAAATAGCCGACACAAATTTATTGTTAGTAAAAGAAACCTTAAAAAAGAAATGGTGCGAGGAAGTAAATGTTGAGTACAAGTCTGGGCGGCATCTGTTTTAGTGTGAAGATCATTTGAACGTAAGTTAAGTTTGCCTGAGACGATACATCGATGTGATTCGACTTGTACTGTCCGCTGCTGGTGAAAAACTACACTATTTCCATATATAAATATCTGAATAGAATAATAATCAGTGCTTCTTGTAAATTTGACGTTGGCATGACACTTGACACATAAAGAACAACTTAATTACAAGAGGCACTGAAAGTTTCCAATTCAGGCTGCTTTGTGACGTCATTTAGAGGTCAAATAAAGTGATTTTAAGTATTTTTGTGAAAATAAATATGATCTTATAATTTTAAGACCAAGTGAAAAAGATAAAATATAATAAATATACTGGTATAAATATAATATATATATATACCTTAAAAATAAGTCGTAGAAGCTTAAAATTTCGAAATGGTTTTGGAATCGGTTAATTTCATAGACCTATTTTTAACACGTCGATTTAAACTTACATTGTGTTTTGAACAATTTGTAAGTTATTACAAAAAACTAGTCTATTCTTAATCAAGTAATCTCGTAGCAAACGTCGTACGTATAACCTCTCTTGTGTCGGCTTTTTGGCGCGAAATGGGGATTCGCCACTATACGAACTGAATCAGTCGGTCTGAACCAGATCGGATGGCGAATCCAGCATAACGTAAAATGATGTGAGTGCCTATGTTGCGTAAAAGTTTTCGGGAATGACTTAAACGACGTTCTTTAATGGTGTCAGAACATATGTTCAGTAAACGTTTTCCGGACTAACTTATACGACGTCGTATAATGGTGTCAGCCATGAAATTTATTGGACAATGTATTGGTCATATAAACTTTAGAACGTAAATATTTACAAAAACATTGAATTGATTCTAGTCGCCCCTTCCAAAAGGTAGTTTCGTATGGAGAAGAATGGGCAAGAAACTCCACCGGTACTCTTTTAAAATCTTGTACAATATTTTTATAGGTACATTAATTATACAATTATATGTGAAGACGATGCACCTAGAATAAAATTACTATACTTACCACAATAGGTAAAAAAAAATTAAGAATGAAGCAATGACAGATAAATTAATTATGTGATAGATACATGGTGCTCACAAAAATTGTAAAAAAAATATACGATGTCCTAAAAAATAACAATATCAGTGTGAGTTAAGGTAATCACAGAATTTAAACTACTTTTAAGCAAATGTTATTACTCAGTAAAAGACTTTTTAAATGATATGAGTTTGTCCAGATTGTGATTATTATAATTTAATTGCTGACCATGACATATGTAGTACCTGGCTATATTATTATTAATTAACTTCATTTTAATTTCTGTTTTGTTTTGTTGACATTATTTTGTTTGTATTAATATTTTAATTTATGTTATAATTTGCACGCCGTAAGGTAGACTGTCGCCTTTCTCATTAATTTGTGTACAACATCATATACTCGTACCTGTACCTACATTCATAGCAAATAAAGAACTGATTTCTGATTTCTAAAATAAATGTCATAAAAATAATAAAATTATACAATTAAAATAGCAACCTGTTTGATTTTGTCTAGACTCTAGATTGTCCTATGGAGCAGGACCAGCATGTTTCCAAGCATTCTTATCTTGTACATGACGGAAACCATATTGTTTAAAAGCTGTGAGAGGCGGCGACTAGATGGCGCTAGTGGAACGTGCACCACAGACAATCATTAATTCTATCGGTCATTTGACTTAAAACACTTGAAGTCAATTGAGTGAAATATTGTAACGTTACCCCCCACTAGCGGATCGCCTTTATAAGGAGCTACGCTGTTGAGTCGGTACGCAAACTCAGATCACTAAAGTTAGGCTTTTTCAATGCCAACGGCATTAGAGAACAACGCGACGAAATCGCTGTGTTCCTCCGCGACCATCGGTTAGATATTCTCCTAGTACAGGAAACTTTCCTCAAGCCTTGTCATCGAGACCCGTCAATTGCGAACTATCGCGTAGTTCGCAATGACAGGACTCGATGCCACAGGGGCGGCACCCTGATTTACTATAGGACTCCTCTCCATTGCATCCCGCTCGATGCTCCGACAACTCTCTCGTGTCTTGAAGTGTCTGCATGCAAAATAGCAATGTCAGGTCATCAACCGATTACGATAGTTTCGGCTTACATGCCGCCCACCGCGACCACGAGCCCAGACGGTCTTCAAATGCTGTCTCGCGATCTTTCGATTCTTTTCGGCCTGAGTGAATCCGTTATCGTAGCGGGTGATCTCAACGCCAAACATCCGTCCTGGAATTGTAATACCACCACGTTTCGAGGCCAACATCTGTTTGACCTCACCGCCGTTTTAAATTTCGATATCATCGGCCCGATGAATCCTACTCACTACCCCCATATCCCCAGTCAATCCCCGGACATATTGGACATAGCGCTCCTAAAGAATATCAACCTACGGTTGGATTCGATAGAGGCGATGGACGAACTGACTTCTGACCACCGGCCGGTCGTCTTAAGACTGGCCCCTCGCGACGGACTCCTTGACCCTGACCAACCCCCCCTCACGAAAGTAGTCACGGACTGGCGGAAAGTAAGCGACCGACTGAAATCCACCACATCCCCGATACTGGATTCTATCCCCGATCAGTTTGACTCGATCGCCGACACGACGGCCGCGATCGACTCACTCACGGAACACGTACAATCAGTCCTGAGCGATTGCTCGAAGCAGGTTCCGGCGATGGACCCCCATCGCCGAAAGCTGCCGGACGATGTGCGTGAACTGCTGACTGAGAAGAACGCGGCCACTCGTGCATACAGTGTCTTTCCCTGTGACGCTAACAAAGTCTTCATGCGCCAATTACAGAAATCTGTAAGGAAGCGAATGAAAGAACTGCGTGAGACTAACTGGGACAAGATGCTGGGCGAACTAGAGCCCACTCATCTTGCCTTCTGGGAGCTTCAGAGGAAACTCAGATCCCCGCAAGTAGCTTCAATGCCCCCTCTGACACGACCCGACAGGACGATAGCATTCGACGACACCGACAAGGCTGAATGCCTGGCTGACACTCTCGAGACTCAGTGCTCGCCCAGCTCTCAACCAGTAGACCAAGCTCACCTCGCTGAGGTGGACGCTGAAGTCGAACGTAGGGCGAATCTCCCTCCGGTCGAAGACCCTGATTGTCCTCTGGCTCCCGTCACCCCAGACGAAGTGCACGACATTATCAAGGGTCTGAAAACCCGTAAATCTCCCGGATCAGACGGAATCACCAACAGGGTGCTCCAGCTGTTCCCCGCTCACCTGATCATGCTAATGACCACCATCTTCAATGGCGCTCTTAGCAACAACATTTTTCCTCAAGCTTGGAAAAGTGCCACGGTCATCGGTATCCCGAAGCCCGGCAAACCTAAGACCGAACCTTCCAGTTACCGACCCATCAGTCTGCTCAACGTCTTCGGCAAAGTCTATGAGAGGCTTATTTATAAGCGTCTCAGAGACTATGCCGAGACGAAGGGCCTCATCCCAAACGAACAGTTCGGGTTCAGATCCCAACATTCGTGCGTACAACAGGTCCACCGTATCGTCGAGCATGTAAGCGCTGGCTTCCAGCGCGGGCTCATGACGGGTGCTGTGTTCTTCGACATTGCGAAAGCGTTCGACAAAGTCTGGCACAACGGCTTAATATATAAGCTCTACAAACTCGGTGTGCCCGATCGTCTCGTGCTCATCTTACGAGACTTTTTGTCGGACCGCACCTTCCGCTATCGCATCGAGGGTGCGCTATCCTCCCCCCATCCGCTCCGCGCAGGCGTCCCTCAGGGCGCTGTGCTGGCACCGCTGATATTCACTATATTCACTAGTGATATCCCCAAATGTAGAAAGGCGCAGTTAGCTCTGTTCGCAGACGACACGGCCATCTACTACTCCGGCCTCAGGCAAGACAATATCGCCCGCATCCTTCAGGCCGAAGTCAACAGACTCGCGGCCTGGTTCAGGAAGTGGAGGATTGAAGTCAACCCTGATAAGAGCCAGGGGGTCCTATTCTGTAGGCCCCGGCGATCACCCGCCCTGCCCCAACCGATCACCATGTTCGGCAAGCCTATCCCTTGGGAGAAGCGAGCCAAATATCTCGGTGTGGTCTTAGACCATCACATGACGTTCGGCGAGCACATAAAACAGGTGCGCTCGCGCGCCAGTTTTGCTCTCGGCCGACTACACTCCGTACTCAACCCGCGCAGCAAGTTGTCCCTTAAGTGCAAATTGCGTATTTACACCGCGTGCATTCGACCGATCATGACTTAGGCCTGCGTAGTCTTCGCTCACGCAAAGTCATATCACATTCATAAGATGCAGACGCTTCAAAACCGATTTCTCCGTAGAATTACGAAAGCTCCTTGGTTCGTTCAGAACGAACAACTTCACGTAGACCTTAAGATGCCTACCATCAAACAGTTTATGAAGCGCCTTGCAAAGCGCTTTTTCGAATCCGCGGAACGTCATCGCAACCCCTTGGTTGTGCAGGCCGCTAGTTACAGGCCTTCTGCCATTAGTCAGACTCGCCGACCGAGGCACACTCTCTTAGATCCGGATGACCCCATCACTCTCCTTCAGGAAAGCAATAGGGCCACGAGTACAGTGCACAAAATACACAAACCGACCTTCCGTCCTCGCCGCCGAGGTACCACGCGAACTTCCCGAGTAAATGGTAATAAAAGTCCTCCCCCCCGTCCCTTGAATGTCGATGCGCCAGCCGCCCGGTTAGAGGCTGAGAGCGCCGTAGCAATAAATATAATATCCCCTGATAATAATCATGATCAAAATGTTGATCCAGCCCGTCCCCAAATTGTTAGTAATTTTGTGATCCCCCAACGACGCCCTGAGCCGAGGTCCGTACCCCACAGGGGGTGCCCTTAGTGCGCTGTCGTTTAGTTTTTAATATATATAATTTGCGCCCTGGCTGGAGGCTTTAAGATTAAAAACCTTAGGGCAGCCACAGGAATATCCGGTTAAGTAGCAACGACCTCTCTAGGTCTGCTACGAGATGCCATACCTAAAAAAAAAAAAAAAAAAAAGAGTCGGTACGCACTTTGAGCGGATGCGTCGTGGTGCACGGACCACTGTCTCTCGACAGTCAGTACTTCCCGGTTATTGGATGTGGAACGTTGTCTCCGACAAATTAGTACTATCCTTATTGCGGTGGGTGCATGGACCACTGTCCCTGACAGTCAGTACTGCCCTATGTGACCGCCACTACCATTATTAGTAATTTAATTAATTTCATTTCTATATTCTCTCGATTTAAAATAACTGATAGTTCGATTGAAATAGATTTCTGTATTGCCATATCTGAGTATTACTTTTGATGTCTGGACCTATCCCGACATACATAATCCTCTAATTTGTAATATGCTTGTTTACAAAGTGTTCTTATAATATGAGTTTTAAATTTTCTTATAATTAGTTGCAATATATCACAAGGTATTTTGTTGTAACATTTAACACAGTACCCCATAAAAGATGTATGTACTTTAGATAACCTGAAAAATGGTTGATCTATTTTGTCTTTATTTCTGGTATTAAAATTATGTCTATCACTTATTTTATTATAAAGATGTAGATTTTTCCTTACATACATAATATTTTTATAAACGAATTGGCAAGGTACCGTCATGATATTAATATTTTTAAATAGTTTCATATGAGATTCGCGGCGACTTAGATTATAAATTGCTCTGACAGCTCTCTTTTGCAAAACAAAGATGGACTCAATGTCAGCAGCCCGACCCCACAGTAAAATGCCGACAAAACAAAAGGTTTCATTAGAAAAAGCAGAGATATTTTATAATATATAATTTGTACTACGTGAAATCATGATGATGATGAGATGATGATGATGACGTCAAATCATTGATTTCTGATCAAGCCCTTCATAATTATGTCAGAAACTATTCTAAGATATTCAAAAGTGTCTGCGCTCAAGCTAAATCTAAATTAATAAGTAACAAAATTAGAAGATATCACTTATAATAAAATATAAGCTGTGTGGCAGGTAATTAACAAAGAAACTGGAAACACAAACCAGGGAGATAAAAATGAATTGTCTTGAAAAAATTAAAAAGTTAAAAGTTGCTGAGACACTAGAAAATTTCTTTAAGTACCAACATCCCAATAGAGGTTACGAAATCTCTCCCCTCATCATCTTTATTAGCTGAATCTCTTCTCAAAGAAAACTTCTCGTAAGCGACATTCCAAGTTTTGAATTCAAGCCCATTTCTGTTGTCACGATTAAAAAAGCATTCAATAGTCTTAGAATAGAATAGAATAGAATAGAATAGCATTTATTTGCAAATATGGGTTATACATAAGTAGGTAGTAGTAGGTTTTCATCAGAGTTCTGCCATATTTCACCATTCGGCATGCAAACATTTTCATTACCTATATAAAATTGTTAAAATTTAAACTCTTGTTGGAACATTAAATTAGTTATGTCATTCTCATTAAATAAAATTATTAAAATTCAAATATTCATAAAAAAAAAAAAATTGTCAGTAACAGTAGGTATATACAAGAAATACAAATCGTGGTCCGAAGATAAATAAACAAACAACCATCAAAATTCCAGGTCATAGACAACACACCATAAATATTCCATACGCAAAACAATAATTAATTAATTAAAAATTCGAGGTGGTCTGATAAAAATTGTCCGTTAAAAACTCAGTTACACTGTAATATGCTTTATGTATTAACAATTTACGAAGTGTACTTTTGAATTGCAACGTTTTCAAGTCTTTCCATGCACTTGGAAATTTATTATAAACAACTGGGGCCATGCAATAAATACTTTTGCGCATCATAGCGGTTTGACACGGTACATTATTTAATTTTGAACTGTCACGTCTGTTTCTTGGGTATATATCGGCCAAATGTTCAAAACGATTTGGATTGTTCTTCACAAACATAGCCACTTCAAGAATATAGATACACGGAAGGGTCAATATGTTGTACTGCTTGAAATATGGCTTGCAACTGTCGGTGGTTTTTAGTTTATACATTGACCGGAGACATCTTTTTTGAGCCTTAAATGCTGTCTCTTTGTCGGTGGAGTTCGCCCAGAAAATGACACCATAGCGTAAATAACATAAAGAACACTGAAGACTTATGGGGGATTCCCGTTAAGGTTCTTGGAGATATTATTGACACAATAGCCTATCTTAACGCCTCATATTTAATTAATGTTTAGACAGCGGTACGTTTCCTGATTTAATTAAACATAGAAAAGTAGTAGGGTACCAATTATCAAATCGGGTAGTGATCCCACTTATTATAGACCTATATCTGTGCTACCATCATTGAGTGAATTATATGAATAAACCATGTTGTAACAGATGTTGTCACATTTTAATTCAAATGGGATTTTACATAGTCGCCAGTTTAGTTTCACGAAAGGTAAGTTGACGACTGACGCAGGAGTAAAACTCATCAGTCACATTTTGCAATCCTGGGAGAAATCTCAGGATGCCATTGGCATTTTCTGTGACCTCTCTAAAGTGTTTGACTGCGTTGGCCACAAAACACTGATCTGTAAATTATACCACTACGGAATTCTTGGACAAGCTGCTGATCTTGAGCTTTCCTACTCAAACAGCCAGCAAAAAGTAAACGGTAACGGGGCGACGTCCTCGGGGTCAAAAAGGGGCATAAAAAAGGTGGGCGTGCCTCAAGGTTAAATTGTTGGTCCTTTCCTATTACTAGTTTATGTTAATGATCTTCCTTACATGATGGCTAACTTATTGGATATAATTATATTGGCTGATAACAGTTCTCTTATTTTTACTATAGAAGGAAAATATACGGATGTCATATATGTCCACGATAGGCTGACTGTTCTTTCGAAATGGTTCGCAGCTAATAATATCTCTGACTTTTTGCGAACAAAACAAAATGTCTTAAGTTCTTATTATTAAATGGAAGATTTAATAATAACTCCCTCCTTTTTCAATACAGGATGAGTGAACTTTACACCGTTCCTCATAACTCTAAAAATGCGTCCTTAAGAAATTTTACGCGAACGAAGTCACGGGCAGGAGCTAGTAAAACAACAAACGAACGATTTTCAGACTTTTCCTTTACTTGTGCTATAAAACCTTGCTTCTTGCCAAATTTCATGATTCTAGGTCAACGGCAAGTACCCTGTAGGTTTTGATTTAATTGCGAGTATCAATATAATATGTCGGATAAATGCCGTATTCTCTAGCGTTGACTTAGAATCTTGATTTTTTTTAGAGCTCCAAGGAACCGTAGACCTACGTATTTGCACTTAAGGGGGGTGCGCTACTGAAGCGACTGACGACTTTCTTACGGCTGAAGCGAACGAAGCCGCGGGCAGAAGCTAGTTTAAAATATGTGTATAAAAAGAATTGTCGATACAATGAAGAAGAAGTCATGAGGTGACATAGATCTAATTAGTGATCTCCTCTAAAGAAGTAATGAGGTGACGTAGATATAATTAGTGATCTCCTCTAAAGAAGTCATGAGGTGACATAGATCTAATTAGTGATCTCCTCTAAAGAAGTAATGAGGTGACGTAGATATAATTAGTGATCTCGTCCAAAGAAGTAATGAGGTGACGTAGATCTAATTAGTGATCTTCTATAAAGAAGTAATGAGGTGACGTAGATATAATTAGTGATCTCCTCTAAAGAAGTAGTGAGGTGACGTAGATGTAATTAGTGATCTCTAAAGTGAAAAATTGCGCTTACGGTGATGAATTTTTTCATAAATTATATGCTAAGTATCACGTGAGCCAATGTATCTAATCACATCAGAACCGCTCGATAAATCAATTTGATTAATTTACAAATGTCTGTATTATTTTGTTTGCTTTCATTTCGGTTCCTATAAACGATATTTCGTACAAATATATAATCTTATTATGCGGTGATTAGTTGAGGAATATTTGGTTTTAAGGATTTGGCTCTCATTAGGTACCACGTGTACCTAAGCGCCATAAGTTATTTGCATTATGTCAGTCTTTTTTTAGTTGAATTATATTAATAATTTAAGTCCACCAGTTTTGTGTTTTTTGTGGGTTTTCCTATGGTGCGTTCTGAGTTGTGCTGTAATCGATTTGAGCGCGCTTACATCCGTACCGAATTAGCTTGAGCGCGAAAACGATGTCGCGCGAATCGTCATAGATCACGTCATGACATGCGCCATCTAGGCATAACGCCGACCATGCCCTTAAAATTAAAAAAAAACCGTGAGGGCTGTCAAAAATGACAGTTGTGCTGTTTGGTTTTGAGTCGCATCGTATCTAATTAGCGTGTCATGTTCGAAGTTGTGCTTCTAGCTACAGTAGCCATCTAACCAAAGAAAAAGAAGTGTTTAAATGTGTGTGTGTGTGTGTGGTGTTTACACAAAGAAAGCCTGTAATACAATCGTGAGCGCGTTCACGAGCGTTCAGAATTGTTGTCAACTCTCAGTTGCCATGATCGCGTTACCTAAATCGGAACGCAAATTATTGATGTGAGCACTGTGAGTGCTGTGACCGATTATGTTCTGCTGGATTATGGAATGCAGCCTTTGTAGGCACTTATTCAATGCTTATTAAGTTATTACGTACTATATATAATATAATGGCCTCTCATTGTGTTATTAAATAGATAAAGCTTGAAAACTAACAATTAATGGTGATCTAATGACTAGACTTCCACTAAACTGAAATATGCCTAAAATATACTTCAGTCTCATTAGATCACCATTAATTGTTAGTTTTCAAGCTTTATCTATTTATTTATTCTTCGGAAAGCTTACAGTCTATTATCAGTTAAGGTAAGTTATGTACAATAGCGCTTACAATTGCCATTAACAAGCTTCCACAAATTAAGGTACCTTTTGACGCATGTGTCGAAGACGAAAGACGAAACATAGATGAATCGATATTATTCACAAAATCAATTTATCAGTAGATACGTAGATAGTATTATAACGTTTATAAGTCCACACAATATGAGTAAGGCACGCTCACATCGCTCACCCTTGCGCTCGATTACCGAAATCAAAATCGACAGATATCGATACTGACTTGTTGTTTTGTTGAAACCTACATTGTACACAATCACAGACATTATACACTGCAATCTAGTCTTTAACACGTAAGTTGTAAGTGCGGCAATAGTGTGAGTTTGATGGCTCGAGGCGGAGTGACTTGCAGAGGCGCGGTGGTCCTCGTAACAATCGGCGACCACTAGCTTCGATCAAATGTGTAGATTACTGATTGATTTAGAGGCAACAGTCAAGTTTGCCTTTTTAGGCAAATATTGCTATAGGTACCTGTATGCAGACATTAAGTTTGTTAAATATTACCTACGGACCAAGATTTAACTTTAAGATTATTTTCTTTCTCCCAGCAGAATTTCAAGCACCTAAACCGTACGATCCAGTACTTTCGTGTCTCAAGGGGGGATCTGTGGAATAAGTATTTTTTTCGATTCCAGTTTTCCCCCCTATAGGGGATTATCAGGGGGGAATTCTAGACGTTTTTTTATTGATTCCACTTTTCCCTCTCAACGGAGACTTTCAGGGGGGATTTGTGGAATAAGCCAATTTTCAAATATTTATTTATTGAATAAAAGGTATTTGTAGTGCGTACATAATAGAGCTTAATAATTAAGTAAGCGTAGTAGTAAAACTAACAAATATCTGTAGGGGTGAACTACTGTTCTCCTAGCTAGGTAGCAAAGCAACCTGTGTTAAGGAGAGACAGTTTGCCTCCCTCGATAAAAATCTTAAAAAGAATGCTACGTGTTGACTCCTAAATCAAGTCATTAGTTACATTACATACATTATTATCAATCTTGTTAACTAGAATAATACGAATTAATTTAATACTGTAATTGGTTACAAATACGAAAAAAGAAAAAGAAAACAAATGGTTATATAAAAAAAAAAAATAAGTATAAAATCATAGCAATTGAAGACTGTTTCCTAATCTTGAACAAGCTATGTTTTCTTACCTACTATACGTGATAATGTAAGTATGGATGTTTTTCTTGTCAGTTGCTTCCGTTTTCACTGAGATCGTTTTATGCCAACTGTTTAGACTCCATCAGCAAATCTGTAAATAATAAAATATGACGTCAGAGCGCGACCTCTGTAGTGTATTACACTGTGCCGTGTCGTGTCTGGCGACATGAAAAGGCTGGTATCGCCGCAGCCGAGAATGATATACGGAGAGGCTGTGACGCGCTGCTTTGATGCCCGTCAGTATCTGTTAGTGGGTCGAGTGGACACCGGCTCAGCACTCGCCGCCGAGCCCCACGGCGCGCGGCGCACACCAACCGTACTGTTTGGATAAGGCAAACTGCCTTGTAATTTGACGGTCATGTTTGATCATAGATATGGTAAGTATAATTGTTTTGCAGGAGGAGAAACTATACCTAAATGCATAGATGATTTACTGTAAAACTGTTTTAGGTATGTTTTATCTCATTATTTGGCTTATGTAGGTCATCTGATAAGGAGTGACTTATCGTAATCTGCTAAACTTTCAGAAGTAACCTAAACGCCGTATGTCTCACTGTATCAGTGTATTGAAGTATTGAAATTATAAATTAAGTGAGTACTGATGCGTATAACCCGAATGCTAGCATGTTGAGATGCCTCATCCAAAGCCGTGTTTGGTTTCTTGGTGGCTAGGTGGCGGTGGTCGCCAGCAACACTGGTCGCTGGTCGGGCCAGAGGTCGGCATTCCTCTGCTCGAAGGTTTCACCTCGGAAATCTGCCTCTTCACCAATTACAGACGTTAAGGACACAATGCAGCCATTGTCAAGACTCATATGTCCAAATCAAGATTTTGGCTTTGATACACAGAACATTCATACATACTTGGGTACATAACCTCACGTGTATTTCCCATGGGGCGTGGAAACTACAGAATGGTACCTGCTACGATCCTTAAATACTCCTATTTTGCTTTACAGAAATCCATGCAACACCTACTTAACAGTAAAACTTGTTAAATGTGGTTTCTTGTGTATGTGTGAAAATCATTCAATGTTATGAAAAGGTAATTTAATATTGTTGTTCCTAAACTTCATCGGTTACAGTTGCTTTTAAACCGACAGCAGTTAGTTTTTAACCGACTTCCAAAAAGGAGGAGGTTATAAGTTCGGCTGTATGTTTTTTTTTAAATATAATAATAGTAATTATACAGGGTGTTAAAGTAACTGCGTGCCATAGCTTAGGGGTAGGTTCAGTATCGATAAAGGAACCCAGGGAAAAAATAAAAAATAACCCTATTTAGTACCTACCTACTAACTTAAAATAGCAATCGTAGAGAATTAAAATTATTTTATTTATAAAAAAAAACAAATAAAAAACTTAAAAAAATTACTGCTAAGATCAACCTTATTTAGTACTTACTAACTTAAAATAGCAATCGTTAGTACTAAATTAGGTTGACCTTGCAATATTTTTTTAGTTTTTTTCTTTTTGTTTTCCTGAGTTCCATATAACTTAGATAAATTACAAATCGACTCACTAAAAAGAGAAAACTATAAATCTTTTTACAAAAAAAAGAAAAAAACAACTGACTTCCAAAAAAACACTACAAAGTGAAAAAACCTTTAATTTCGCAAGTCGGTGGCAAAAAACTAAAATACGGATCCAAAGACACCAACTTTACACAACATTAAAGTTATTTTTCTCTTTGCAGTGTTTTACAGCAACTCAGTCGCCACGATGTGAATTATTCAGATACGCGGGATAATCTTGCAAGTACGAGTAGTAGGTACTTATGCTAAATAGTACAATGTAACGATATTGTAATGAAGAATATATAAGAGACAAGAATTCTACTTTTTTTTTTAAATTCGTGCCTTCACTGACAGATCGCTCAACTTCAACATTCAGTGACAGAACGCTCAACCTCAAGCGCTGGTTCTAGGAGCGTGACATGTTGCGCAAGAGTTCCCTGTACGATTATAGCGAAAATGAGCAACATTCAATGGTGTTTGTACCTAAGTTCACAATGTTTGCCAATGGGAAATCCCACCGGGCCACGGCTTGTTGTCTTTATTTTAGAAGAACTGTTGATCTCAACTCTGATTATTGACAACCAAAGACGACTTGACTTCTTTTGACAAGAAGTAGCGCCACAGTGAGCATAAGCTGATTAGTTATCAATTAGGGCGCGGGGGCCGCATTGACCGAGTGCGATTAGGGCAGTCACGCACGTGCGACGCGTGACGCGTGTCACGCTACAAGACAATGGGCGGCACGCGCCCGAGCGTCGATCGCTTCCCTCCTCAACATACGCCTACCTTTTTAACACAATTATTTCTACGCCCAACAGTACTTTGAAGATCAATGTTGTGACAATCATTGGGGCTATAGTCAAAGGGAGCTGTTACAATTTTATTGTGCACTTGATCAGCGATTGATAATGAGCTCTAACTTCTGTGGGGCTCTTTTTATCCTTTTTACCCGATTACCCCAGGAGGAGGTTATGTTTTTCGAGTGTATGAATGTATGTATGTCTATTTAATTGGCACGCTCATAACTTATACGGCTTGATAGATTTTAACATGAGGTAACTATCATTAGATTCGTTTTAATTGCAGGAGTAAAATAGGGTATAACATTTTAATATGACATCTGCGAATCAAAAAAGAGTGGGGGAACAAAAAATATATTTTGTGATTAAAATTAGGGATGCATCCGATACCGATATATCGGCGATACTTCGGGTTTGCCGATATATCGTCATTGGCGATATTATCAAATAAATAAGTACTTTGTTTTTGTAACAAAAATCTATTCAATGTTAATTTTAATTATTAAAACTAATATATTAACTAATCTCAAACTGTCTGTTTTTATTTTTTTTGGGTGGGAAATTATCAAATAACTTCTCCCGCTCTGGGCGGAGCGGAGGGCGTGTCAGACTTTTACTGACTAAAACCCACCCGTGTTCCTTCCGTTGCCTGTGTGCCAACCCTGGCAAGCATTGGCCCTAACGGACCCCGTATGTTGGTGCTTACATCTCTTTGAGGCGCGCGTGGAACACGACTGCATTTAAGTAAGTATTTATTTTTGCTACTGGAAGTCTTGGTCTCCAAACCACGAAGCGATAAGCATAGTGTGGCATGCTCCTTAGTGATGGCGGATCAATGAACTTACACAGGTGGCCGAGATAGACTGGCTGTAGTAAACCTTGCCAAAAGCCTTTATCCAGCAATGGACTACGATGCATGGCATTTGCACGTATTAGTCAAGTGATCTTAAGGATCAGCTATAGCTGTAAATCTCTAACGTAATATTACGCTGGACTATTGTGTTTGTTGGTTCAAGGCTTACCTCAAGACGTGTAGAATATTATCCTCAAAAGCTAAAGAAATAGTTGCTATGCATTGTATATAAATATGTCGCAATTATTTCCTCCCCTTTTTTTCTTACTTTTATATTTATATATACTTACTAAAATCAAACACATTTACTTAACTTTGGCGGTTAAAGGGCTAAACGCATGTCTATAATGTGAATCTATAGCTTGCTCATAATCTTCTTCTTAAAGTTGGTGAAAAAGATGACACAATTACAATTTCCCTAAGCACTATTCTACGTCCATGTACAGTCGGTGACCTACATAAGCCGAACCCTTTTTAGGGTTCCGTACCCAAAGGGTAAAACGGGAACCCTATTACTAAGGCTCCGCCGTCTGTCTGTCTGTCTGTCTGAACGTCTGTCACCAGGCTGTATCTCATGAACCGTGATAGTTAGACAGTTGAAATTTTCACAGATGATGTATTTCTGTTGGAGCTATAACAAAAAATACTAAAAAATAGAATAAAATAAATATTTAAGGGGGCTCCCATACAACAAACGTGATTTTTTGCTCGTTTTTGCTCGATACTGATAATGGCAATAGGTAGACGCTTAAATATTCACAGAATATTTAGTTATATATTCACTTTAAAAATAAATAATTAAATTAAAATAAAACTAATATTTAAGGGGGGCTCCCATACAACAAACGTGATTATTTTGCCATTTTTATAGATAATGGTACGGAACCCTTCGTGAGCGAGTCCGACTTGCACTTGGCCGGTTTTTCCCTCTTCTTCTTTGTTAGAGGGGTCAGGTAATGCAGAGCACTGACCGTACAAGCATGTTATCCACTAATAGATGTCTATGCTTTTCCAAAGCTTTTTTTGCCACGTAATACGAACCCCACAGACGGAACTCTACAAGCTAGCAGACATGTGAACTGAGATCAAAACATTATTTAAGTAAGCAAACATCTTCGCCGTTCACAAAATATGAGATTAGCATAAAATATGCGCAGTGAGTTCAAAGCGTGTTTCAATCCGGAGGGCGGCGGGGGTTTAGTGTTTTTATTCGCGTCTGCCGCGCCGAGCCCGCATGGCAATGTTTGTTACAAATGTTGTGGGGCTGCGGGGGCTCCCCCGCGGATTATCCGCTATTGTCCTCTCGGGAAACAGACATCACAACACATCTATTTGTAACACACTATATTATTAACATTTCCGTGTTTAAAATGTTCTCCGAAAAAGGTATGTTTACCTGTTGTCGGTCCATTTAAAGATTTTGAATGTTTTATTTTCTTTTTTTAATGGTACGTTTTGTAACAATTAATATGTTAATCAGTGGTCTATAGGTTTTTATGATGTTCGGCGCGTTGGATGCGCGTTGATTGACCTGTAACCGAGGTTTATGGTTAGATATACTTTATTGTGAAAGTGTACATTAGAGAGTAGTAGTATTCCTATTAACCCTTCTACGAGTAGCTGGGCTTAACTAGCTCGTGTAATCATCATCATTGCTATGGTGTAATATTTAGGTACCTATACCTACATGCTGGTCACGACTACCTGTCTTCCATCACTGAACACCTAGAAACTAATGACTCCTATATCCTTTACCTTTATATATATAGGCATGTCAATAGCTTCTGTGGAGTTGTATCGTCAACTACGGATAGGTCATCGAACTACTATTATTTTCATCTAAGTATTTATTTGATCGTAGTATTTTCTTAGTTGTAGTACATATGGTGGTGTGCGGTGGCCTCAGCAGTCGGCCCATGTCGGCGGGGGATCATTACCGAGCAGTCAGGGCTCATCAGGGCTGTGTGCGCCTCTTCCCGTCTCCGTGCACTTGTTATTACATGTGGCACGCGTCACTTCACTCTATTATGTTCACCCCTTGCGATTACACGCGGAGGAGGTAATCTTGATAGTTTTTGCTTTGATTGGGGGTACGTACTTGAATATTTTATATGTAGGTAAAATAACTTTTAAAAATCACAGCGTGTGGTTAAAGAACCTAACTACCTAATTTGTATATTAAATAAATTCATAGTTTTGGCGAAAAGGTCGACGTTAGTAGAACGTAGTCCACGTTACCATTCGTAGATACTTTAATCGGGAACAGAATAGAATAGAATATTTATTTGCCAGAAACATTAGCCGCCTTATTACAAAACAAGATTTATATTTTGACATGGCTTAAACCATGGAGCCAGTTTTTGTAATAAGAACTTAACTGTGATTGAAATACCGTTCTTTATACAAAACTGAAAACTTAGTTCGGTACTAAGTTGTCAGTTTTGTGTTTAGGAACTTTACCTTATTCGGAAAAAAGTTCGAAATTCAATAATGGCTCCATGTTTTAAACCTGGGTCTGAAGATAAACCTTGTTTTGGGGTATGTTTACAAAAGTTGTTGGTTCAATAACTCTACATGAACTTACACTGTATAATAGCGAGCAGTGACATCGTTCGATACGGGCGCGTGGCTCGTGGCACATGCTGGTAGCACCACTTCATCATCATTATCGTTTCGGCTAAAAGATACACGAATTATCACTGTTTTTGTGGTTGTGATCAAAAGGGCATAAATTAATCTTCTATTACACAAGATCCTTGTTCGTTTCCAGATACCAGTATGGGACCTCTGAGTTTGTTCCAGTATTTCTTCTCGGAGTAGTCAGATAGGAAATAATAATAATATTTTAAAAACGATGTGAGGGGTCACATTGTTTTTAAAATATTATTGACGTGTAATGTAAAGTGTTTGAAAAATCAAGTATCAAGTAGTTTTGGCGCAGTTCATCACAATTGCTGCGTAGTACTATGAGCGGTGATTACACAGTCCTAATTCGATAAATAGGCTTCCTTGGTCCCCTCGCGCTCGGCTTTCGGCCTCGGCTCTCCGCGTTTCGGCCGGTAACTACTAACGCAATTGATTACTTGATTGCGACGTTTGTTTTCAAATGCACCTCGTTATTGTGCGAACAACTAAATAATACGAGGTTACGCAACATTTTACAAAAAAGAAATGACTTAAAGTTTACTATTTCTCAGTGGCGAAGGGTGATTTTATGAAAAAGGTAAGCTGGAGCAAAAAAAAATCCTATCTATACAAAATAAACTCGTCATGACGTCGAAGAAATTGAGCTCACGGCAAGCCGGACACGCGTACGAGTTATTTTAGAGCAAAATGTTTTCTTGTTGGGATATAAAGACAAAAAATGTAATGTATTCGTTTTGTAATATTTTAATTTTATGGTGTATTAAATGCCTACAGTGTGATTATATTATTTGGCATTATTACCATCGACATTTTGACTGTGCCATTTTTCAATGACGATAGAGTGGTTGTGTTCCGAATTTCCGAAGGGAAGCCGGTAGGAATCGTGTTATACGGTGCTTTCGCCCCTGCTATTTCTAAAGAAAGAAAGAAAGAAAGAAAATACATTTATTTAGCACAGACTAAAGGCACACAATATAATATAAGTACAGCAGCTAAAAAATAAAAAAACAAGTAAATAAAGCAAGTAATCATAATAATATAGGTACTGGGTCTGTGAAACATTTGCCAACAATCATACTATACAACATGTTTACCATCTACAGTAGTCAGTTAGGAAACACCGAACTCATCTAGTTTTAAAACATACTTAATTTTTGACGTGTAAAAGTGTTTTTTTTAACTGCGCATTCAATTTTGGAAACCACGCTGTGCAGTGCGGATTCTGTTGATCTGTCTGTGGATTGAGCATGCCACCGTTTATGAAGTGGTTTTACAAGAAGAGGTCCGTCTTGAATGTGAGTCATGTATGCCCAGGGCCGGATTTAAGGCAGGGCCAAAAGGGCCCTGGCCCCGGGCTTCCAAAAAATAGGGGCCTCCACAATTTGTATTTTTTTTTATTGATAAAATAAGTTCATATTCGCAGGAACCTTTTATCGAAGATGAAAAATTATAAAGAATAGAATTCTGACTACAATGACACAAAACCGCCTATCAAAGTTATCCCTACTGAGTATTGAGAGTGATTTACTCCGAGAACTGGATTTCACCGAAATTATCAATGATTTTTCCACGAAAAAAGCTCGCAAAGTTCCATTCGCCTAACATTTATCTTTTTTTCTTTTGTATCTTTGATTTTGAAATAAATGATGATTTGATTTGTTTTTTGATATTTCCAGTAGTATTTATAAATGAATGAAAACCGTGAATTTTTGTTTACGTCTGTTCCAAAAAAAATTCGGGGCCTCCACTTCTTGGTTGCCCCAGGGACTCCACCTGGAAATCCGGCCCTGTGTATGCCTATAAGATGTGAGTCATGTATGCCAAAGTCTTGGGTTGTCTTTAGTCGGATTTGCCTATGAGGTTTGGGTATGAAATGAAATTAACTTCGCGTCATGCTGTGGGCTCCAGACCAGTCTTGATCCGTTGGGGTCTATTCTGGTTCAACCTCACACGTTCTGTTCTCTAATAGTTTACAGTCTGGGAAATGGTTCTCGAGAAGTACTTCAGGGTGGGTTAGTGTGTAAGTATGAGGTATCGGGTTTTATTCAGCGCTCCGAGAGTTTGGTCCTGATCGGTTGATAGGATCTTCCCTTACCCTTGCGACTTCATTATTTGTCTCGATGGATTCACTGAATTTTGCCATGGTGGTAGCTCTGATTTTGCTTTTTATATGTTTTTGGGTGTCTTTGTTTAACTCCCAGTCGTCCGGGAATCTGGTGTGTTTGGGTATATTGAGTTGCTAACGTAGTGCATCACTGAGTTTACTGACCCCTAGTAGACCCCTACGTGACGTCTAACGACATGAATACAAAACTGTTAAGAAATGTCTTCGGGACTGGTACGACAAGTCCACGAGACCCCAGAGACCTTCGGGACTGGTACGACAAGTCCACGAGACCCCAGAAACCTTCGGGACTGGTACGACAAGTCCACGAGACCCCAGAGACCTTCGGGACTGGTACGACAAGTCCACGAGACCCCAGAAACCTTCGGGACTGGTACGATAAGTCCACGAGACCCCAGAGACCTTCGAGACTTCCCACGAGACCTCTACGGGATCTCAATTCACAATTCTTTATTGCATTCTTTAATGAAATATAAATTAAACAGGTGGTAGGCTTAAAATTAAAGACACAGTTATGGACCCTGCCGGGCACAGCGTATTAGGAGAGAGGAGGAAGAGCGCTTGTTTGTGTTGATATTATTAAGGTATTTATTCAAGTAATTGTATTTTTATTTTATGACCACTTTTTTCTTCTTCTAATATTGAATTTATTCATGCACCTACCTCTACAACTTGTCTACGAGATCTCTTCGAAACTACGAGTACTACGACACTTCTACGAAACTACGAGTACTACGACACTTCTTCGAAACTACGAGTACTACGACACTTCTACGAAACTACGAGTACTACGACACTTCTACAAAACTACGACACGAAATCAAATCAAATCATTTAGTTTTTGCTAACATGGGTAGGAATTTAGATGATAAACATGTTTTGATAATGTTATCCATGCTCTGCCGTCACTTGGGCATGCAAAATTTACACATAAATAGTTTTAATCTGCTATCAAAACACCATGCTGAATAACAATAAATATTACAAAATTATTAAATTGGAAAATCATTTTATTTTTCAAGGCCAAGAAATGTCTAGTAGTCAATAATTTAAAATTTTTTTTTTCATTATTGGCATAAATAATTTTAACAGCATAGTGGGGCCCTGACTCCTGCGCGAGGTATATATAGCACCTGTGTTACAAGAGTCAGTGTCTTCTCCCAATTACATAGGTCGAATTATTATGCAATAAGAATTAATCTAAAACTAATACAAATTAATATAGCTCATAAAATAAAAAAAATAAAATGTCAAAGTAAAAAGAGAAATAAATAAAAGTCCTAGTTATATAATAATTGTGAGTTACACATGTCATTTCTTTATTGAACAGCTGATCAATATTATGGACCATACGGATTCCCTTTTATTGAACAGCTGATCAATATTATTGACCATACGGATTCCCTTTTAGATACTCCTTCACACTTATACACTTTCCGCCAGTTGCACGTTACATTAAATTTAATTCCCCATTAAAAGTAACGCTGTCACTTTCAAATAGGTTCCGTTAGATAAAGACAACATTATTTTTAATGGGGAATTTAATTGAGATTCTTTATAATGTTTCTATATGATGAGAGCATTTATAATGTTCCTGATAGAATTATACTTACACCGATCTCAAACCCGAGTCCTCGGTAGAGTATTTATTGTTATTACCGCATTACCGGCGATATTACCGACAGGTTTACCGGACAGTGCTGCGTCCTCGCAGAGTGCAGCTCATCGTCAGCCTGTCGCCAGCGCGACCTTCGTCTCCGCGGTGGCGGCTGACGATCTGCGTCCAATGACACTTCGTCTGACACTGCATCTGACAGCTGTTTGCAGCTGATTATTGCTTTCCGTGGAATGCTTTAGAATTCTTTAGCAGTGTCAAAGAGTTGAAAAAGGTTATTTAAAGCTGAATGCGTGATATATGTATGTGGGTAGGTACGTGGTATTTCGCTTGCTTGTGGTCCAGCGTGGTCTGATGTGGTCGAGCGCACGCGCACGCGCCCGTTACGCTTCGTTATCAATAAGCATGATTTAGCTGATCGCGATCTGACACGCCGAACCCCCCCCTCCTCCTGCCAGTCGCTCCACCGCTACTGAGCACACAATTTAAAACCGCATACCGATTTTAGAAACGTAAGCCCACCTTGATTTACATCCCCGATAGCGCTGCGTATCCCGGACTGTTTTTCAATTACGTTACATTGTGACACCGCATATAGAGTTCCGAATGCCGAGTCCTTGCCTGCTCGCCTTCCCGACCCCAGGCAGAACTAAAAGGATTTTAATAACTCGGGCCGCAGTAAATCAAAATTTGATTATGAGAATACTGCAAAAAGCGCGACGGCGGGCTGCGTTCTGTTTCGCGGCCATAACTCAGCCGCCCGGTCGTTGATAACAGGTTCAAATGTTGTCGGATGTTGTTGAAAAAACTGGGTTTCATTATGAGGGTAATTTATTCGCTGTACAAGTACTAAATATCTAAGTATTACAATGAAGTGGTTAAATACGGCCGGCCGGGTCGCTGCGCGGAAAAACCTTCTCATTCAGAAACGATGTGTGTAGGCTGCGCTGCGGCGCAGTACCGTCGGGGAAACAGAGCCATTTGAGTACAAGTGGAAATAATTTAGACCTATGTAACTACCAGTAAACATGGTCGATACTCTTCAAAACTTAGGAATAATTATCCGTATTGCCTGGACGTTAGACGGTATTGTCTGTGAAATTTTCTTTCAATTAAATTGTCTCTCTGTGTTCTATTGTCTACTTATCGACAAGTTCCAAAACCGGTTTAGTAAGGTTTGATTTTGATTGATTAACTCACATTTAGAGTTTAAGAACTCATTGTACTATACTTGTAATCAGTTACCTGCATAGTTAATAGCACGTGTACCTACCACTCCTCAGCAACGGCTTCACTGCTCAGATTTATTTGTCGTCATCCACACACATCCTGCTGACGCTCACCGTACCCGCGAACAAATAGCAATAAATACGAGGCTCCATATATCTGTCGGCGCTGGCCGCGTTATTTACGACGCCGGCCGAATAAATCGCGTCGTGTGTAAACACCAGCGCCCCCCCTGCACACCCCGCGCCCCGTCGCTCCCCTCGCCCTGGTGACGGCTGATCACGGCCAATAGGAGGCTGGACGACTCACCTTAGCAGAATATAATCGATAGCTCGGAGAAAGTACTAAATCTTTGGAAAGGCTTACCAGTCAGCAGACTCTACTCGAATGATGCTTATTGGTAATGACTATTCAAAGTACTTATGGGAAGTATTTCTTATCAATCAAAGGGTAATGTCTCAGCCAAATATAGGTTTCCTCTGTATAGCTACGTATCACTGATAGTCGAACACAAGTCGCAATCAGCGAAAAATAATGATTCGCCTAATGAAAGCTAAAGGATTTATGTTAATATTTAGTAGCTACTGGTGCGCACCGCACAGAGCTCGCTGCCAACGCCATGATTAGCGCGGAATACCAAAAGGAATTATTATTCAAAAGGATTACAGAATTGGCTCTCGGCTGAATGAATGACAATTGTTTAGTTAGGTCCGGGGTTCGATTCCCGCTCATCAGCGCTCGGTGGCGTGGTGGCGCCTCATTACGCGCTGTGTTATTCAAATGTATTCAGTTTAGCCACGGCCAGGGGCGCGGGGCGTAGGGAGGGGGGGGGGTTGCTCCGCTCGCTCCGCACCGTTACAATATATTTATTGGAGCCGCTCGTATACGTACATACTGTGGCTCCTGGCCCCGTCCGTTTATTTGTCATCATTACAGCGTGTAGCCTCACGCTTTATGCAATCTCTCAGTAGTAAATGAATGGGCTCAATCAAGGACCTATCTACGATATGAATTAGAGCCCAAGTTGATGGATAATATCGCTACTCATCTCAATGAGGCTTACTTTGCTCTTGTTATTTGGTCAATGACATAAACATTCTGTGGAGTATATTAATTCTGAGTTTGCTGAATTGAGCAGCACAAGCTTTTTGAGTTAAGCCTTCTCTATTTTCCAGGGAATGTGAACCTGAAAATTCGAGAGGTTAAAATATAATTTCCTTAAAGCAATACTCGCCTGAGTCATTTGCATTTCGTCTACAAAGCTATACCGATTCCGATGTATTGATAATCGAGAGCACTCAGCAGGCAATCCTTAAGAACCAGCCACACTGTGTTGCTGAATCAAGATCGGTATAGTCCTACTCGTATGAACTAAACGTATTTTATCGTTTTACTTTTAGTATCTTCCATTTTACGATGCGACTTCTTCTCTTTATAACTCTTTTGCCAGATGCATGATTGATTACACCTTTGAGCTTTAGCATTTATGTATGTACTCCTTTGACCATTTCACAAGAGTAGGTGGTGGTCGATAGTAACGGCCAGCATATGACTACAATGGGGTCGTTTTGATGGACAATACTAAAGCGCAGTCGCTAATTCAAAAATCGTTAGCACGTTATGCTCAGCTGTGCTCAATCGAGGTTGAGAAGTGCCGTAGTCAGTTACACAGTTGTCTTGGCAGACGCACACTAAGTGGAAGGATGCCACAATTCTCGCCGTGGCCACAAACTTCTGGCAGTGGACAGTCGCCAGTTCGCTGAATACCAAACTAGAATCAAAACTAGTCTATAATAAATTCCGGCCGGGTGTGCAAGTTGCTTGGTAGCGGGTTCGTTACGCCGCCACCGCGCCGGTAACGAAGTGTTTGCAGCCCACGGGGGCAGGTAATCTAATCTCGAGCCTCCCTCCTTCACCCCCCCCCGCCCCCATCTCCCACTCTGGTCGCTGTAACTGTAGCGTTTTTCCCAATGTTTATGCCAGTATCACAGACGGCGGAGACGTGACACGAATAAGTTTGGATGATCGATACGCGAGATGGAATTACGTCGAAGACTTTGGTTTGGATGTTGCAAATTCAATTTGGAATTTGTGATGAGATTGATACAGCATGGAATAGTAAACTACGAATGTAGAGTATTTTTTGTCAAATCTAGAGGCTAATTGCTACATTCCTTATCAGTATTCCTTAATCATTCATCTTCTTCAAAACTCTTTGAACCAGCTGATTGACTTTAGTTGGAATTTGTGATGAGATTGATACAGCATGGAATAGTAAACTACGAATGTAGAGTATTTTTTGTCAAATCTAGAGGCTAATTGCTACATTCCTTATCAGTATTCCTTAATCATTCATCTTCTTCAAAACTCTTTGAACCAGCTGATTGACTTTAGTTGCGAAGTGCTTCAAATCTGTTGGATAATCTGATACTGCCAATATCGGATATATTCCACCATGCAGCCTATCCATAACAAGGGACTTAACCGATATCGCAAAAAAATATCTACTAATATAGTGGATTTTTATCCACTATATAATGTATATTGTTCTGAAGTTAATTCTCACACAGAATCAATGAACTTAATTTCTATTTAGCACCTCGATTTTGGCGCAAACCATTGGTAGTCCTTCGAAGGCACTATGTTACTTAAAATAAGGCTGATTATCGAACAGTAGAGGACTGTGTAGTATCTATTGGTGGTTAACGAAGTGTCCCATGCGGTCTCACGCGAGTCAGCGGCGCGGGTGCAGTCCTTTGACGTAACGCGCAATTTTCGCGGCGTGTGCCGCTAATGTGTGACGGTTTGTTGGCTCGGAAATGTAACTATTTTGTCACTCTTTGATGAGGCAGGCCGAGGGGCAATGATTTTGCCTTCTGATGTTTTAATAGCGGTAGGATTAGGAAAATAATCGTATATGATTGACTGATAAGACATGTTTATGAGAAAAGGGGCATATTTGCCAAACTTGTTCTCACAATGAATTTTGGAAACCACTTTAAATTGTGAAATCATTAAACAAGATGAATAACAACTGCACAAAACTGGATTGTAAAAGTTCATAAAATCCAATGATCAAAATGGGTTCGAATTGAACTAGAATTGTTGATCCAGATTTTATAAAACTTGAAATGCCTTAAGTTCAAATGCAGACAAATGGCAAAAAATCGCTTCTTTTTTTTCAGTTTTACGACCTTTACTTTTTAGGGAAAATAAGAGACAAGTGATTGCTAGAACTCCCTGGAGGAGCAGCCACCAGTCCTGTGGGATATCATATTAGAAACAATAACACGACGATTGTCGCAAACTGCTGTAACATACAACACTAACAAGTCCTGAGGGACTATCACATTCACACCCCAGGCGCAAGGGGTGGCACGCGAAAACAGACCCTATTGTTGACACGTTAAAGAATACAGCTTGCTTTTTAAGAACAATTATTTAATAATACGGCTGCTGGGCGTTAAAATGTTGCATTTGGTTTGCTGGGGTACGATTTTTTTTTTTGTAGAATTGACGTTGTGGTCATTATACTCACTTATACTTACTGAATAAACTTACCCTAGTTATCACAGTATCTAATGAAGGTCAAAACATTTAGTCGTCATAATGTTTGAATATATACATTTTAGTGCTCCTCAATCGTTCTGTGGACGAAATCCACTTACAGATCAAAAAATAGGGGTTGCCGTTTCTCGAGGCTGGCGGGGTCTGCAAGGGTGACTGTCGGGGGGGAGGGGTGTTGCTGTAATCGCATTGCTCCGGTCGGCTGCGCGCGCGCCTCCCGTGTAATCTCGTTGTCCTAATAGTCTTAAGGCGCACAAAGGGCTGATCAAACGGTGCAATTTGATGCGCCAAATGTCGCCGTCTGAAGGAAACCGATGCAGAACTCAGGGATTGCTTTATTGGTATACTAGTAAGTGAAAATCATAAGAGACGCACGCCATGCCATGCACGTTTCTTTTACATCTCCATTTAATTCTGTATTATATCATTCTCCTTAATGTTTGACAATTCAATCTCATAATTATCTTTCAAAATCAAACCAAAGTATATTTTGTATCGTTTTAAAAGTATGATTCGTTTTCATCGGTTTTGCAACAAATTATAACAGATCTCTTTCTCTCAAACCACAGCAAAGAAAAAAGGCAATATTCAAAAGTGTGTATAAAATAAAATGGGGCGAAGTGCAGCTGACTGCTGACCCCCGCTGCGCTGCTAAACGTCGTTAATGTCGGCTTGGAGCACCGACATTCTGCACTGCTTCAAGTGAGCAAGCTCGGTTGGATTTGTCTATCACTAGGGGCACTTTAAGTCTCAATCAATTCTGCCAGTCCGTAGTTTTAACCTTGTCATTTTTCATGACTGTAATTTTAGTTCGTTTTTGTTTTCGTAGATAACTAAATAGTCGCTAAGCAATCAAATTGCCTAGCGACTGTGAACAATGTACCCGCTCACTTAGCATGACCACCGAATAAACAGAAGAAACGAGAAACATAATGACAGATTGTAAAAACATTTCTACGGCGCGATACCAAAACTGTCACTGCATACAAAGTGACATTTTCTACTCTACGAAGAATAGACGTCTATCTCTTTCCATAGAATGAGATAATGTCTAATCTATGCGTAGTTGATTAGCACGTACTTTATCGTAAATTGCGGGCTGAGCAATGCAGTGGCAGGAAAACACAGTAGCCGATCTGCTTGTCACTTCTATCCCCAGGAGAGGAGACTCCCGAAACATTCACTAAAGTGCAAATATTGACGCCTACAGTTATAATTGAATCGGCCTTTGTTTTGGTGTAGGTCCCGAGTCTGGTCGAACGGGGGACTAATCTCGGACGCAAACTATCGCTCTGTTTGCACGGCATGTAACACTTGTCGGCAAATAGTGCAACCGACCCTTTCTTTTGAATTAAACATCGAATTAAAAAGCAAAGGATTTGTTTATTTGTATTGAAACGTATGGGTAATTATATTACCGTTGCGCTGGGATATATAGATAAGAGTCGAAACTCGAATAGTGCATAATATACAATTTTAGTTTTAGTATTATGTGAACCCCGATACACATGTCTAGTATTTTTAACCGACTTCCAAAAAGGAGGACGTTCTCAATTCGGCTGTATGTTTTTTTTTTTGTATGTTTGTTACGCGATTACTCCGTCAATTATAAACCGATTTTAAAAATTCTTCATTTGTTTGAAAGGGTATACTCCCGAGGTGGTCCCATTGCCACCAAATCAGAATCTGATAAGGGGATCCCAAGGAAATCGAGGGTAACCCTCAAATTTTATATGCAAACCTATAGCGATTTGGGTATTTTTTATAGTAACTCGTGCATTTGCTCTCCGAAAGCACCATTTGGTGAAGTGGAACTGATGATGGAGACCACAGATGGCCACCGGAACAATATAATAATGAGGATGGCCACCGGAACTATTTAACGGGTTGCGATTAAGCAATTTATGCTCGTCATTATGCATATGGTGAGTGGCAGTTCTCCTGGTTCTTACCAGGAGAACTCCTCAACAATCAACGTTCCAGCATCGGGAAAAGCAATATTTTGTAAAAGGTGATGAGCAGTTAACATTAGGCTATTGTAACTTAGATAAATTCAAAACTGACTCACTAAAAAGTGAAAAATAAAAAACTTTTTACAAAAAAATAATAAACGACTACCAAAAATAACACTACAAAGTGAAAAATAACTCGGGGAAGTCGGTGTCTTTAAATCTGTATTTGAGTTTTTTGCCACCGACTTCCGAAATTAAAGTTATTTTTCACTTTGTAGTGTTATTTTTGGTAGTCGGTTATTATTTTTTTGTAAAAAGTTTTTTTTATGTAAAGAATCTATGTACAAAATTTCAAAACTGTATCATGAAAAATCACAAAGTTATAAGGTTGTTATGTTATTGAGTTGGCCGTACAAAAACATGCTAACGGCTTCCCCGCGCCTCCAAATTCGTCTTGCACTCATTGATAATAATTTGGCAGTAGGTACCTAACCGTACGGCGATTGCATTATAAGCAATTAAATGGTGATAACATTTTCCATCACTCTTAAATATTTTTGGGGCAAAATATAACATGGTGTAAAAATTATTGAAATCGATTCAGTTCCTTATTCTGAACAAACTATTAAGGTTTTGCATATACTAAAAATAATGTTACTGTTTATCTTGCACTATTATATTTTTTGTTCCCTTTTTTTTATTTGTTAACCCGACTGAACTCATCCACAGCCAGCACGCTGAGCAGAATTGGTGGACGTTGATAAGATTATTCCTTACCAATCTGCAGAGCGGCTCATCCCACCTTCTCTGGGAAGGTATCCGGGCAAGCCGCTTTCCAGGCGGTCACCGCACTCACTTCATCAGAGTCAACCAGGGAGGGGGCAATAAATTTCCCGGTCAACTCTTCAGCGCTGTGGACAGAAGATACACACACACAGGACACTGGTAATTGTTTATATTAATTACAAAATCAATAAAAAACACATTTTATTTCAGGCATTGTACCTACATACAATATAAAATTTTCACCCATAGTGACTACATGCCACGCATAAGCATTAGCATTAAGTATTTTAGTACCTACCTACAATTCATAAAAAAAAAAAAAAAATTAAGTATTTAGTTATTCCAAAATAAATAGATTAAATGCAATTATTGAAAATATTACGTTAATAGTTTTCGTTATTACAAATTATTATATAATTAAATTAATACGTTCATAGTTTTTTCTTACTCAGTAAGTAAATTATGCATACATTAATATTAATTATAAAAGCTTCAAACTAACAAGTTTTGTGCTCAACCGTAAGAACAACATGCAGATTCCTATCACAGTGTATTATTTGCATCCACCTGCAAGTTCAGTGACAACAATAAAAGTAATTGTCGTAATTATCATTGTGTTGGTCTCCGAGGGCAGATGGTAGATTAGGATTTCGTACAGTCAACCGCACGACAATGTTAACAATGCATCATTTACAGCGCCCTTATATCGTCGCAGTAAGGGCGCTTTTCGTAGCTCAAGTTTTACCACTGTTGTCGGTTGATCAGGCAGGCAGGTGGTGCCGAGTTGCCGACGTATCGGAGTTGTGACGTCATAACAATAGTGGATGTTTTTATAATGGAAACTAATTAGATTGATACTTTGTTGCGGTGGTTAATTGTTATTCCAACTCATCATCATCATTTTAGCCGAAAGACGTCCACTGCTGGATATAGGCCTCCCACAAGAAGGGCGGGGTTGCCATAATCGCCACGCTTGGCAGGCGGGTGGGCGATTGCAGTATGTTGTTAAAATGCATAGAGAATGCTGCTGCCCATTCTCTAGTAAGTCCCTTAGTCGCCTTTTACGACACCCATGGGAAGAAATAGGGTTATTCCAACTAGTCAAAGTCAAATTATCTATTTTAAACGATCTATTTCAAATAGGCAAATAAAAGGCCGGTTCGAACGTCATCATTTTTTAACCCGAAAGTTTTATTGAATGAGAAAATGCTTATTGATAAAGAACCTTGTTGTATTGTTTCTTGCTCATATTAAGAAGATAACATATGTAGATAGATTTATATTGTATTCCAGCCATTTATATTATATTCCAGCCATTTATATTGTATTCCAGCTATTTATATTGTATTCCAGCTATTTATATTGTATTCCAGCTATTTATATTGTATTCCAGCTATTTATATTGTATTCCAGCTATTTATATTGCATTCCAGTCATCTAAATTGTATTCCAGCCATTTCAGGATAAGTAGTCATATTCAACAAAAGAGTTGGCAACTTCATGCACGAATCACCTCTCAAACAATTGTCTTGCCAGATAGAAATCATTGGATAAATATATGTCTTCACGTTTTCCAAACATTTGAAAAGTTCTCCCTCTCAAAAAAAGACATCGGCTTTCAGCTTCATAATAGGTCCAATCATATTGATATTCAGTAATCCTCATTCGAGTAACATCGGAACGGATCCTCCGTTGACGGAAAAAACGCAAGTGTCAAGTTAAAAGTACGCCGCTCGCCGGAAGCGGGCCCCGGATATCGCGCTAAAAGCCGGATAATTGCCGGTCCGGCCCCGGGCGGAATACGGAATCGTAACAAGTTCACAGAATATTTTATTTTGATAATTTCTGCTTAGTATTCAGTGCGCTTCTCGACGATTCTGTTCACTGAACAGGAATGTTCACAGGGTTTGGTAAATAATATTATACAGCTTACATCAATATTATACAGCTTACATCACTATGAGTAGTTAACAGCAAGATCACTTCAAATAAAATCCATGAAATACGACGTTAAATATGTCTTAAGTATACTTACTGATGAAGCTTTAATGAGATTTAAAGAACAAATACAGGTACTTAATATTGCTAAATCATGGGCGTGTAATTGATGTACTTAATGTTAAAACATTGATAAGTTCGTAAATATAATATTTTGCCTCTGAGCGTCCATTGTGTGAGAGTGGATGGTTCCAGCTAGTTAGTCGAGGTGAAAAGAACGATTAAAATTAGCTGCGATAGTAAATAGACAACAACCAATTCAATATTGAAAGTAAACTACAAACATGGTCGTAAGGGGCTTGTTTATCAAGCTTTTGTATGTTGAGTTCTATGCGGGAGACCTTTGATGGATGACGCTATTATTAGACAAATTAGCCAACTATGGATTTATTCAGTTTCTAATAAATTAACGGTCTTATTCATAGAAAAATCATATAGAACATTTAAGACAAGCGTACAACGGTCCACTAGCGCCACTCCTTTAAAACAATATTAGGTCTCGTGACTGAGAAGGAATTATGAATACTCGTAACGGCTAGTAACGGCTAGTAACCCTCGGTGTGTCTTGAATTTTCTAATACCTTTTATAAAGTTTCATATTGAGACACGAAGCAACAAAATACGATCTAAAGAGAAGCGGCCACTTTCCTCTAGATCGTATTTCCTCTGAAGACATGTGACATCCAACCCGCACTGGGCCCGCGTGGTGGATTATGGCCCACTCGCTCTCACAGGAGGCCTGTGTCCCAGCAGTGGGAACATTGAAGGCTGATTGTGTGCTATGATTGTGTTTTTTTTTGTATATTGTTTGTTTCTTGCTCGATAAGCCTATAATAGAACCTTCGATAAAATTGTGTATTCATAAACGTTCCATAAACGTTCTCTATCTGATTATAAAACCCGTAAACCTAAATATATAGGTAATGTTTAGGTTTACGAGTATAAATGGTAAGGTGAAGTTGTTTGAAAATAACATTATTTGTTTCGGTCAGATTATTAAAACTTAAACTAACTACCACCTTGGCGCTTTGTAGCGTGAGGTGCGGGAATATTTCCTTTAATCATTCTCTTTTGAGGTATTAACATAATATCACACCTTGTTTCCCCGAAGGGTTGAGCATAGGTGTACCTGTTGCAGTAGGTAGGTACACTCACATGTCGCCAGTTTTATGTAAGGCCCATGTAATAGGGCCATCAACTGCGCACAAATCCAGACTGCAGGCTGCTACTGAGAAATTCCAGATAGAAAAACCCAATTTCATTTTGCCCGATCCCGGAATCGAACCCAGTACCTCATGGTCCGCAGTAGCGCTTGCGACCATTGGACCAGCGAGCAGCCAGTTTTGAGGTATTAATACAATAAAGTTAATGTGACACTATCTGTTAAACAATATCGTCATTATCTGCTTGCACTATGCATCTGTCCAAATAATGAAGGGTCACCTAACCGGGCTCTGAACACTACGAATGAGAATATTTAAGAGCGTTTACGACTTACGGCATTTCATACAAACTTTCAAGCCCTTGTTTTTCTAAATGACTGAACCGATTTTAATGAAAATTCATACGCTCTTGCGTATGAATTTTCTTTCATTTAAAAAAATAGTGTTAAAGCCAAATTAAGCCGATTTTAAGTTTTCCATAGAAACAGAGATTTCATAAACATATATAGATAACATAAACAGTCATTTTGAAAATGTACTTAACTAACTTTTTAGACCTTTGAATCCTGCTTATACGTATGAAGTTTCATTAAAATCGGTTCAGTAATTTCGAAAAACAAGGGCTTGAAAGTTTGTATGAAATGCCGTACGTCGTAAACGCTAAAATATTACATTAAATTTGTCTTTTTATGAAATAGGTATATAACGCGCAACTGATGCATGCTGATATCGGCCTGCATCATCCCACTGCTAGGAAAAAGCCCCATGGTGTTTAGGTATCCCTTAAATTAATGTTCTTTTCTAATTTTCCAGTTTGAGACTTATAGGAAAAGAATTCCATGATAATTTTGCATTTAAAATATAAATAAGTATCTCCAATGGGATTGCCTGTTTATAAGTTGACCAGCACTTCACTCACACAGTTCCAAGTGCTCAGTTTAGTAATTTTCGCATTAAATCTGTCGCTGGGGGACATGACTCGCATCCGGAGGACACTCGTCACACTCAACAGTCGGCACTCGTCACCGACTAGATTAATCGCTTAATGACGGACTCAGAGCAGGCGTCACAAAGCGTCACAAACGCGTAAGGTTGGCTGCAGAAGGCGTAACATATTGACGTATTATTGACTGTGGCTTTCCTGCTAGTTTTCAAAACAAACCTTTTGTAATATTTCCCGTATAGCATTAATTGTCATATATTAAATACAAAATGTACTTAGTTGACAAAAAAACGCATTCCAACCACTCGACCAAGATGCTGGAAAACTAACTTTTACGTAACGCAATAATTGTGCAGCCAATCACCAATCATTTTCATTAGCCGTCTGCAGGAAGCATGGTACACAAGGGAGGAGGCCTGGACTCAGTAGTAGGAGGAACAAGGGAAGAAGCCTGGACTCAGTAGTAGGAGGAACAAGGGAGGAGGCCTGGACTCAGTAGTAGGAGGAACAAGTGAGGATGCCTGGACTCAGTAATAGGAGGAACAAGGGAGGAGGCCTGGACTCAGTAGTAGCAGGAACAAGGCTGCCAATCATGATAATTGCTTAAGTAAGAGTTTTTTGTGGGCTTCTTTTGCACTGGTCCTTCTGCATATTCGGGCAGGGTCACAAACTGTGCGGCTCGTCTCTGCGTGCACAAGAGCGCTGATTGCGCGGCGGAGCGACAAGTACTAATCCCACACATTATCTACTTAGCACACACTCCAGGAGACGCCAGCGGCAGAGACTATTGAACTAAATTTGGAGCAATTAATATAATTCGTCATTATCCCAGCCATTTTCAAGAATGTCGAGATCTTCGTGCCAAGTATAAATAAATTAATATCCCGGTATTACTTTGAAAGGTTGCGTACAAAAAATTGCATTAATTTGCTTGCTACAAAGTGGTAAATAATTTTGTGATTGTACAAATTGGGCCATGTTGTAATTAGATTTGAATTTTAAGAACAGGCGTTAATTTGAGGTGACTTACTTAATTGAAGGAGATAAATCGGACTAAATCTAAATAGTTTGGGTCTGATTGCTATAACTACTGTCATTGTGTGTTACTCAATTTAATACCTACATTGATATGGTACCGGTACAGGGTGCTAACATCTTCGATGTTTATCCATCAAGGCTTTAGCTAATGGTGAGTTGTTTAATTGTTAATCAAAAAATGTAGTTGTTCAAAGGCTGGTGATCTGAAAGGAACAGTTTATTTGTTTTTACTTACTCTACACTCGATAAGTATGAAAAAAAATGAGTGTGCTTTAGACCACACGACTGAAGTAGGTAAAACTTACAAATAGTAATACTAATTATACTTCCGTAACGCTCTCGTCACTTCCGTAACGCTCTCATCATGCATTCACCAGCTTACCCCCACAAGAAGAAGTTTTACTTCAGAAAATAAGCACCTACTATGCATTTGTTAATAACTGATACAACAGTTCAAAACAGTTTTGTGTTGGTTGCTGTTTTGGCAGCTAGGTACATATCCTACATCTTTATATCCTGTATAATTTAAATATCCCAGATCACAAGATAGAGGAGGAACCATCAACCATTTATTTACAACTGACGGTTGCTTCAAATTTCCATCATTTATTTGTATTTACGTCAATCAGTCAAGTTTTACTTATACAATGACTTAGACTAAATTCGTTGTACAAAACACAATGATGTTTTATACAACGATTGTTGTGGTATTATAGCTTATGGCCCTTGCGTGTCAGCAGGTCCGTGCTCGCATTAGAAACAGAGAGCGCGAACTGAAGGGCCTTTCGACCGTTAAAGAGTCAATCACCGACGACTGAACTAATCGTGGCGTTCAAGTACTCAAATGAGTAGATAAACAAGTAGATATATTTTGCGTTTAATGTATTTACATTGATAAAGATGCAATTGCACTGCAAAGGTTTTTGAAACAATTTTTTTTTTTCTTAAGGTGATTTCTTTTGTTTTGTCTTTCACATACTCACGATAAATTTTACATTTTCTTCACGTTACAAAAGATTAAGTACCTAAAGCTGTGCTTGCTCAGATACTCGTAAGTATGGAACAGCTTTAGTAGAAATCTGCACTAATTAAGTCTTGTAGTGAATAAGTGAAAGCGTCGTTCAGTCGTAGATTTCTAAATTTTGTAAGATGCAGAATATTATGAAACATTTTTGAACATAATAAAGTCTGCATTCCGTATGCAAACAGCAACAGTCTGCCACGATTGCGCGCATTTTTCACTCTGGTGATTTCGAACCCTCACAAATATTTGATAGAGCTACTTCTGTTATTGCTGAATGTATCCAAATATTATCCGTTCAGTTTGGATTGACGGGTTTAATTAAACATTCTTTTAATAAAATATAAATCATGTATAATTTACAATTTCCTCGATAGGTAGACCGTGCTTTGTGTGGAGCCGACATAACATGGCTATAAACGTTAACAACGTTGTCTCAAGTCTGACGGCGCTGCTCACAGGCGCACACATGGCTCGCAGGTCCT
This sequence comes from Tiliacea aurago, assembly GCA_948098905.1. Lineage (NCBI taxonomy): Eukaryota > Metazoa > Arthropoda > Insecta > Lepidoptera > Noctuidae > Tiliacea > Tiliacea aurago. Next base: position 1,370,916 of record OX402576.1, read on the forward strand.
CACCTATGTATATCAGCGATTAAGTTCAATTTGCAACATTCCCCGTAAATTCACTTAAAATGTAATAAAAATCTGAAATATTGATGGCCGTAGTTTTCAATCAGGAACTCGTAATAGAAATCCGATAGGTCACGCAAAGAGCCGGTTTGCGATATTTTACTGAGAAGACGCGTAATGCCTACTATTAATTCTGTGAGGAGCATTTTTTCACAGACGCATCGAACATCTTTACATAGTGAGGTGATGGGGGAAAGGGGGTAGGCATGTTAGTGCAGGGCGTGGGTGCTGAGGTGCGCTGGGCGCGGCGCGGCCAATGGGAGCACCCGCGCGACGTGCCGGCCCGCCTCCCGGCGCCGCGCGCCTCGTGCGCCAGTCTCGCGGAGGCCGGGCGCGCGCGCACCCGCTGTCGTGCGCTGTGCGACACGTGCTGACAGTTCAATGACGGTGTGCACATGCTGATGTGTTGTTTTGTGAGCTGCAGCAGATAATAACGATCAAAGTGTTGGCTGTCAAGCTGGAGATGAAGGTAAGCCGCCTCGAGCTCATCACTGTTTTAAACACCTGTAACTACATAATATGGGTGTATGTCTTATTAAGTGGACTCTATTGGATCCAGTTGAATTTCTATTTCCTCTACAAAGGAGTTATTACAACGTTAATAACGCTGACCTCATTCTATATACCTACTTACCTACCTTCTACTTACTCATTAGCGATACCTAACTACAATGAGTCGAAACAATTACATAATCGTCCTATCGTGAAATGATTATCAAAACACATTTCATATCAATAATCAGATAAATAACTATATAATAATAATTATATGTAATGTGTATAATTATTACATCCATTATAACACTAAGAACAAATTAATACGCCCACGGAAAGAGAACAATGAATACTAATGATCCTAATAGGTAATAGAATACACAAAATAGAATAGCTAGGTAAATAAATGTATCCCATAAAACTGACATGAAATGAATTCATACTCTTGTAAAAATGCAACATGTTCGCCGTACCATACTTAATGGACACATGTTCCCGGACCATACCTTAGTGTACAATTTAATATAGGTAGGTATCTCCTATAATACCTAGTGTAAACTATGTTTCACTAATATCATTTTACTGTCCAGCATCAATAAGATTTTATTCTCCAATTAAATACCTTAATTCGTTTTATACAATTTTCAGTAGGTATCTATTAAACTTGCAGTTAATTTCGCAGCAATATCTTTTAACATTGCGCTTCGGTTCGTAGCCGTAGTAGGCCCAAAGGCTGTAAGCAGATCGCCGCAGAAGCCGCCGTCGAACACGCAGCTAACAGTATACTTTCTATATTAATTACGGAAGAAATATCCTACGAAACATTATTCAACATCAATAATTGTGTTTATGTAATAAGGATATTCACCTATTTGGGCCTATTTGTACCTTAATTGAATATTTGTAATTATATTAGCTACCTATGATATTAGGAGTTGCTTAACCCAGTACATAATGATAGGTTTCATTAATTCATCAATTTTGTATAGACTAAATGATGATGCGAGATCTATTTATGTTTTAACTCTTTATCAATATTTATCTACTTGAAAGTATGTTTTTTTTTGTTTCTCAGACAGATAATAATAAATTATGTATGTTTTTACACAACTAACAAAGAGTCTTACAATTTTACACGATAAAGAACATATTAACTGGTGTCCCTTGATATCTTCTCCCCCTTGATATCTTCTCCCCGTTGATATCTTCTCCCCTAGATATCTTCTCCTCCTAGATATCGTCTCCCCTAGATATCTTCTCCCCCTAGCGCCAATTTTTTAAACGGATGGTACATATTTTTGCCGTTAAAGAGGTACCAGGGAAGCCACATGTGCAGAAGGAATTAATTCCAAACTTCCTTGTCTTCAACGTAGTCTTTAATTTTATATTATGCTTTTTGATAAGGACACGTTTGATGTGGGTTTTGAAATTTCCATCGCTAAGTTCTGTAACAGACTTTGGCAACTTGTTATAAAAGCGGCTAATGTTTATAAGAAATGACTTGCTTGTTTTAGTTAATCTAAATTTGGGTATCACAATTTCATGTTTAATACGTGTATTTACTCGTATATTATGGAAATCGCTTCTTATTTTAAAAAGGCCTACGTTTTTGCGAATATATAACATACTTTCTAAGAAGAAGGCAAAGTTAGTACATCAATTTCTTTGAATTTGTTTCCAAGGGACTCACGAGGACCCATTCTATACGTATAGACCGCGCGGATTGCCCTCTTTTGTAAAATGAAAATTAAATCTACGTCGGCTGCTGATCCCCACAGCAAAACGCCATAAGACATAATACTGTGGAAATAAGTAAAGTATACTAACCTAGCTGTGGCTATATCTGTCAACTGCCTTATTTTTCTTACTGCATAAGCAGCTGAACTTAATCCACCTGAAAGAGCTCTAATGTGGGCACCCCATTGCAATCTAGAGTAATTCCTAGAAATACATTTTCCATAATAGCATCTAGTTTCTTGCCATCAAGTTTTAAATGTGGACCCACTTGGGGTACATTTGGTAATGAGAAAAAAAAGTAAAATATTATTAGTTGCTAACCGTTTCGAAAGAACAGCTAGGCTATCGTTGACGTGTAAGACATCCGTATCTTTTCTATCTATTTTAAAAATAAGAGAAGTGTCATCAGCGAAAATAAAATTAGGTATATCCGATAAGTTAGCCATCATGTAAGGAAGATCATTTATATAAACTAGAAATAGGAAAGGGCCAAGAATTGAACCTCCATCGGGGCACGCCCATCTTTACTAGAGATCCCGAGGACGTCACCCCGTTAACGTTTACTTATAACTAATTGGCTATAACTAATTATTTACAATATAATTATTTTATTAGTATGGAACATGATACGCGTGGTATCGGACGGTGGACGGCGAATGATTAGTATTCCTTCTAATGGCAAATAAATAAACAAAAAAAAAACGGTTAGTAAAAAAAACAAAAAACACACTGCATTTATTTATTTTTAGTACTTAAAGGATACTCGTTTTCTTTTTGTTTCCATCTTTTCAGTTCATGTTTTTGCAGTGGGGTTGTTTGCTTTTTTAATTAACTTTTTATTTTATACTTTTTAGTTAGGATTATAAGATGGTAAATTAGGTTATATACTCACCTATAATCGGGTGATAACGACCTCTTACTTACTAACTCCAAAAGTTCGGGATATTTTCTTTATCATTTCTCATTTAAATTACTTTTAAACATAGAATAAGTATATATTTTTGTAATCACCTTTTGAAACCCTTCATTTTGATACCCCACTCGATAGGCTTGGGAGATATTTTTGATTTTTAATAATTTTAATATACCTTAAGACACTCGCGCAATAAAGACGAATATAACAACATATCACTCATCAAAATCGGTTTAGCCGTTTAGTAGTTACGAGGGAACATAGGGACAGCCATACATACAGCTCAAACACATAACCCTCCATTTTTGCTTCGCTGCAGTAGGGTAATTAACGCTTCTCCTAAAAAGTTTGAGCTCTAGTTATAGACACTTAGGTACTTATTTCGGTATAATGTTTGAGGTAAAGGAATTTTAAGTTTATGATTTAAATTAGCGGATAAATTAGACCATCGATCCTTTGACTTTTTTCTCAAATTATACCTTAGTTAATAAAGAAAAATAAAGTTATTTGGTAAAGTAATAAAAAAAATCAAAAACCGTTTTATTTGTACATAGCAAGGTTCTCAAATCCACGAACAATACAAGTAATTCATTTTCCTTGATTTTTGCGCTTGATTGTGTGAAGTAAATTGCACTTTCAAATTTAAGTATTTTCAGGTAAAAAAACATATTAATTTCAAAAATATAAATAATATATTATACATATAATAATAACAATAATATTATCATAATTATTATTAAAAATAATGTTATAAATATTTTTCCAATTTCTAACGCTCGCCGCGTCGCGCGTACAAAAGACTTCAACGAGCCACTTATATTGTCCACATCTGCGAGGTGCAGCTCTAATTACACTTACTAAATAACCTCATTTGGAGTCCTGGGTTAGTTTACTGCAGCCCCGGACTCTCCATCATAACTCCACATTATCCATAACGCGCAAAAACGGATGACTTTTTCATAAAAAAGTAGATTAATTTTATTTGTTACTTTTATCATGTAAGAGCATCGTTTGTCGTTTTATGAGTCTTCAGCTAATTATGATAAAGTAATTTGTTTTTGTTTATACAGCAGAGCATTTTCTTGTTTTTTCGCATACAATTGGTACTTTTTTCCGCATTTTATAAGTTAGCATTGTATACCTACAGACCTACATAATTATACTTTTTTATTGATTATGTCTAAACAACACTGCTTCTATTTGGTCCATTTTGCGCATTTTATAAATCAAAAATCAAAAGTAATTTATTGAAACTAGGCTGAGAATCAGCACTATTCGAACGTCAAATTTACATAAGACAGTCCCCAAAACGCGCCCTTCACTACATCCTACTGATTTAGCTGGGAAGAAGAAGTGGCGCAACAAACTCCCTAGCAGCACAGCTGTCTGTTCAGTTAGAAAAACTTGATTCTATAGAATAGTATGCAAAATAATTTATACTAAACAAGACAAAAAAAAAAAATTATTTGTCATAATAATTATGTCAGCTAGCCCACGCTAATATACCAACAAGAAACAGCGAAACTATATTCAAGCAGAAATAACTAAGTAATAAAAGCTAAAAACGTAAACATAAGTTAATACCTAAATAAAACCCTCCAGGTGTACAGGGCGAGCCGCTTACATATAGCTCTAACTAAATAAAACCCTCCAGGTGTACAGGGCGAGCCGCTTACATATAGCTCTAACTAAATAAAACCCTCCAGGTGTACAGGGCGAGCCGCTTACATATAGCTCTAACTAAATAAAACCCTCCAGGTGTACAGGGCGAGCCGCTTACATATAGCTCTAACTAAATAAAACCCTCCAGGTGTACAGGGCGAGCCACTTACATATAGCTCTAACTAAATAAAACCCTCCAGGTGTACAGGGCGAGCCGCTTACATATAGCTCTAACTAAATAAAACCCTCCAGGTGTACAGGGCGAGCCGCTTACATATAGCTCTAACTAAATAAAACCCTCCAGGTGTACAGGGCGAGCCGCTTACATATAGCTCTAACTAAATAAAACCCTCCAGGTGTACAGGGCGAGCCGCTTACATATAGCTCTAACTAAATAAAACCCTCCAGGTGTACAGGGCGAGCCGCTTACATATAGCTCTAACTAAATAAAACCCTCCAGGTGTACAGGGCGAGCCGCTTACATATAGCTCTAACTAAATAAAACCCTCCAGGTGTACAGGGCGAGCCATTTACATATAGCTCTAACTAAATAAAACCCTCCAGGTGTACAGGGCGAGCCGCTTACATATAGCTCTAACTAAATAAAACCCTCCAGGTGTACAGGGCGAGCCGCTTACATATAGCTCTAACTAAATAAAACCCTCCAGGTGTACAGGGCGAACCGCTTACATATAGCTCTAACTAAATAAAACCCTCCAGGTGTACAGGGCGAGCCGCTTACATATAGCTCTAACTAAATAAAACCCTCCAGGTGTACAGGGCGAGCCGCTTACATATAGCTCTAACTCAAAGTCAACGATGATAAACTAGGACCATCGAAGTAAAATAAATAAACAGTTAATTATTAGCTAACAAACAAAACCGTGGTCGCAGCACCCGTTCACGAGGTATCACGGCAAGAGCAGCCATCAAACCGTGCGGAAACCTAAAAAAACAATGTAATGAGTAGATTATTTCAATAGTTTAAACTAAATTGCCTTAGACATTAAAAAAAGTATAAATATGAACTCATAATTATGACCTGTCAGCAGGTAATCTAATTCTGGAAAAAACACATAAACATTGTCTTGAGTTAAACTCAAACTCAAACCGACCTTATTACAAAACAAGATTTATATTTTGACAGGGCTTAAACCATGGAGCCAGTTTTTGTAATAAGAACGTAACAGTGATTGAAATACCGTTCTTTATACAAAACTGAAAACTTAGTTCGGTACTCAGTTGTCAGTTTGGTGTTTAGGAACTTTACCATAGTCGGAATAAAGTTCGAAATTCAATAATGGCTCAATGTTTTAAACCTGGGTCTGAAGATAAACCTTGTTTTGTAATAAGGCGGAAAGCATTTATTTCAATTAAACCATTGACAGGCACTTTTGAATTGTCAAGAAGTCGGTCAGTTACAAATATGAAGCTAGTTGCCCATTCCAAATAGTAGGTTCCTATGGAGAAGAACGGGCAAGAAACTCCACGGACACTCTTTTAATTTAAAATATTGATACAAAATATTGGTTACATCATTCATATTGAAGTTAAACATGTGAGAACGATGCAATACGTCAAAAGCGTCCGTGATAAAAAGATAACAATTCAAAACAAAATAATTAAAAATAAGCCGTGGCAGCTCAGAGATGACCAGTCCCAACTGACAGCGCCCGTTCACGAACATGACGCATGGATCAGCACCATTCAGCTCAACCATATTGAAGGGAGCTAAATTATCCAACACACACGCCACCATCAGCGAGACATCTGAGTGAGCATGACATACTCTCAGCCGCCAGGGCACATTTAAGTCAATGAAAGACATAATTACCCGGTAAATGGTAGCTCTATTGTACATAGTACTCACACCTGTGATATGCAATTATATAATACAAAGGAGATTCGAGTTTATACAATGAAAATATAGTCTTCCAATCTTCATCAGCTCCAACAGTATTTTCAAATGTTAATAAATTAGTTGTGGAGCTGGACCAGCATTAAGCCAAGCATTTCTATCAGTGATGTAATCCCCCAACCTATAATATGCCTGCTTGCATAGTGTGCGTTTTATACAAGATTTGAATTTCGTCTCATTCAGTTGAAGTATGAGGGGAAGGATTTTATTATAACATTTTAAACAGTACCCCATGAAAGATGAGTCTACTTTTGCCAGTCTGAAACCTGGTTGAGCTAATAGATCCCTACTTCTAGTACTATAATTATGTCTTTCGCCTCTTTTACTAAAAAGATGTAATTTTTTTCTTACGTACACTTACATGATGTTTACATAAATATATTGACAAGGCACCGTCATGATGTTAATATCCTTAAACAGTTCCCTAAGAGAATCGCGCCTGCGGAGATTATATATGGCTCTAATGGCTCTTTTCTGCAGAATAAAAATAGACTCGATGTCTGCAGCCCGTCCCCAAAGTAAATTACCGTAAGACATGATACTATGAAAGTAACTAAAATAGACTAGCCTCGCGGTATCTACATCAGTAAGTAAATTGACGGATTTTTCTGACAGCATATGCTGCTGAACTTAGCCGTCCTGCAAGAGATGTTAAATGAGGACCCCATTGAAGCCTAGAGTCGAGCGTGATCCCCAGGAAAACAGTTTTATCGACGAATTCTAGTTTCTCTTGATTTAATACTATCTCATAATCACTACTTTTTACATTTGGTAAAGAAAATCGTATGCACTTACAAAATGATTGACAGTGAACCAATTTTCGACGTGCAGTAAGGCGTTATTTACGTCGTCAAAATTTGTAGCACGTCTATCTACCTTAAAAATCAAGGAAGTATCGTCAGCAAATAACACCATTTGTGGTTGATTATTTAATAAATGGAGTAGATCATTAATATACACTAAAAAGAGGAAAGGACCCAATATCGAGCCTTGAGGAACACCCATTTTTACTTTTAAACCGAGTGAATTGATACCATTTATTTGAACTAGCTGTTGTCTATCGTTTAAATAAGATTTTACTAAATTAAGCGCAAGTTTTCCAAGTCCGTAATGCTTGGCATCTTGGGCCTCTTCCCACGCGTTAAAAATGTGTCTTAATAAGGTTACACCGGCGTCGGTCGTACAGCGTCCTTTGGTGAAACCATACTGTTGATCGTGAAGGATTTTATTCGAGTTGAAATGATTGAGCATTTGATTAAGCATTACCTTTTCAAACACCTTGCTGAAAACCGGCAACACGGATACGGGTCTATAATTATTTGTGTCTTTACTGTCCCCGGATTTGAAAAGTGGTATTACCTTACTTGGGTCAAGGAGTCTTCCCGGATTTAATGAAATCATTAAATCCGGGAAGACTCCTTGACCCACACACAAATTAAATATTAAGGCTAAGTAAGGCGCAATAGTCTCAAATATGGACGTAATCACAGCGACCAACTATTCTTATCGTTTAAGTAGTCGTTGATAGAATAGTATGCCTTTGAACAAAGGTTGGATTAGCAAATGTAGCAAAGAAGAGGATGACTTATTATAAATGGTTATACCAAGCCCAACAAATGAGTTATGAACCTTGTGTAGCCGGTGATATTGTTGTATACCTAACAGATTTAATTTATTCGCCCCTATAACCTACATGGGACTGAAACATCACTGGCGAATAAATTGTACTGTAACCTCTGCCTACCGTTGTTGGGGAATACGGACGAGATGTTGTAAATTAATATTTATGTGATAATGAATGAGAGAAAACTGAATAGCGGGCTCATGCTCATGGGCTTCATTAGTTCGAGATAATACAGAAAAATTGTATACTCGTATTATTTTCAAAACAAATTGTTTGTGTCAAAATAATGCTTACATGCACCGAGCTTTAATTCAGAATGCACCATTATATGATGCTCAATTGTCACCTAGCATGGATTTTACGTTAATTTAATTTCAAAAAGTTTTTAATGAATAAATCTACGATACTCGTACTGTTCGCCAGTTGCACGTAAATCCATTAAATTTAATTCCACATTAAAAGTAATGATGTCACTTTCTGATACGTTCCGATAGATAAGATAGCAATACTTTTAATGGGGAATTCAATTCAATAAAAACAAAGCAAGCAAGCGTTTTAAGAAATGGCAAAATTGCACTCAAAATAACTGTTAAGATGTTTGATCAGTTGATCTGTGTCCGAACGAAGAACATCACTGATAAAATATCTATTACCTTTGAATATCTAGTGACATAATTAATAAATTATTGATCTAAAACTGTCATTACCAGCCGGGTTATCTTTTGTTACAAAACCATCGGTTTACTAGCTGATATTGAGAGCTGACAGACTCAAATTTCAGTAATACTGAGGGACGCCATACCCTTCGATGACTTTATTCAATTCCGTAAAGTTTTGGGTTTTTGTCATGCAGTAAAATTTAGAAACACCCTGATTAAATATAGGTAGCTAGCATGTGCCGCAATTCCGGAGCGAGTCTATCTCTATTCCAATACTGATATTGATATCGCACAAACGCTGATCTCATAAGTATCGGACTTACCGTGTAAACGAGCCCCAACAAAAGGTTAAAAGCTATAGAAAATTAATGTAACTCGTTATAATAAATGTCGTTCGTATGCTGCGTACTGGCGTGAATCGTTAGGTGTCCGGGAGCCATGTATCACGCAGAGACAAGGGCCGGTAATCCCGCCGCGACCATCAAATCCGATTACTGTAGAATCGGGTGCACGCGATAAATCGTGCGGTCTCCACTGTCGTCGGCGATTCGTTACGATCCGATTTACCGAAAAACTTATTCGTTGTATAGAGAAATATGGTGGCGGCCGCTTTGGAGACTAATATGTTATTTAAAGCGGGCGCGGAGCCCCGCAGCGCTGCCACCGGCTCAATGCGGATATTAATGATCCGAATGTATCAGCGCTCAACACAACCGCCAATGTCTTGTTCGCGAGTCGCGCTCCGCGTGCAGTTCCCTCCGCTCACTGAGCTCACCCGGTCGACCCTCACATGCACAGTGCCCACGAGGACTGTGACACGATAATCATCGACACTGTCTAAAATTCTAGCGCCATCAACGATCTTATTTAATTTCTAAAACACATCCAATTAAGTTTTTAGTGAACCATAAAGATAAATCGATAAAGTTTATCAAAGAACACATACGAACGGAGCTAATATAAAGCTTGTTAAAACCGACTCAAACGTGCCGCCTTCATCAGTACCACAGTGTTGCGAACTAACATTCACACAAGTTACTGAAAAAGAAAGTGACATTCAATTTATTAATATTATTAGTGTAAACAAAAAACGGTTGCGGAGATCGTTCCTGATACAGATAATGAACAGAGAGCGGCGGCGCGGGCGCCGACGGTATCGCGGAGAGTTGCTACCGTGAGGCGTATTATGTGTGGAGACGCTAGACGTAAGTGACAGGCGAGGCGAGGGGAGGCGAGGTGCGGAGAGGCGAGGCGAGGCGGGGCGAGGCGGGGTTGTTTGTTCAACAAACAAGGTCCTGGAGCAAGGGCCCGCCGCTTAGTGTCGATGACGAGAAGGATTCTTGCTCCACTGACACGTGGGGTCCGTGGACGTACAGAGAAACCATACAGTCTGAAACTATTTACATCCATCCAGTATCTACCACCTCTCGTTTCGTAACATAGTGACCAAGACCAAAAAAGTGATTTGATCTTTTTGCAGCTTAATAAATAGTCATCAAACGGGTGTGTAACGGTTAATAAAATAACAAAAAATCTAACGTTCACTTGACCTAATTTCAGTTAATATACTTTTGTTTAATATAACGATCAGTTGAGATAATGAATTGTTGATATAATTTCATTTTATCTAATTTCTTATGATATAATAAACATTTCCTATAATGCACATTTGACATAATATTCATGTAGTATATTATTCATTTACAATAATATTCATAATCTCTAATAACTTTTAATATAATTTAGAAAATCTGATACGATTTTAAATGCCTGCTAGTATGGTGCTAGCAAAAATGCATCGCATAAGCATACCGCTACAACAGCATAACGTTGTTTGATATAACCTTTATGTAATCGAAAATCATTAGGCCTATCGTTTAAAATATATAATATTGCGATTAATTTGATTGAGCGTGCTGCGGGAGCGGCGTGACAGAAACGAATCGCTGCAAAACCGACTCCACGTAGTCTTGTCTGCCCTACCCCTAGAGTGTTATTTAAAATCGCGTAGGTGCGTAGGGGCGAGGCGGCCCGCGAGCTGAGGAGCAGGTGGTTTCAACGCTTGCCGCCGCGGCTGAGGCTGGCCGGCTGTGCCGGCCAGCAAGCCGAAGCCACGGTGGTGAGCGTGAAACACATCTGTGACGATAAGCTTGCATGGGACCGCTGTAGCCCTGCAGCACCGGAGCCGTGACAGAAAACATGCCTGCTGCATGTTGCAGGCTTGCTGCATGCTTGCTTGCTACATGCTTGCTTGCATGTTTTATTATATTAGACTAATTAGAGTTCTAGTTAGGTTAGAACTGTGACCATTAAACATGAAAATTAGGTCAAAAGAACATTAGGTCAAATAAATGTTATATAAAAAAAATATTATACATATTGAAAATTATATAAAATGAACGTTATACTAAATGTTTTATATTAAATGAAAATTATATCATATAAAACATTAGGTCATATGAAATTAGGTTATATGATTTTATAGCATATGAAAATTATATTATATGAACGTTATTTCAAGTGAAATTAGAGCATTTGTTATTATATCTTACATTACACACCCTCATCAAACTGAGGCAATTATAAGCAACAGAGTCTGTCTACATCATTTAAATATCTCCGTCGTTCTTAACTTGGACAATCACATAATTTATTGGCAGTGGGAAATACTCGGGCGTTGCGAACGTTACCTCTGTCCAGAGCAGCCCTCCTGAGCCCGCGCCGGCAAATAAACGACATATTTTATGCGCCGTCGCACTCGCCATTAACCAGAAACTGCATCGATTGTAGAAAGTTGAATTATACAGCTTCTAGAAGTTTCTCTTCTAATATAAATGCAGATTGTGCAGCATCCGGCGGCGGACATCAGCTTCTGTAGTACAAAACAAACATCTAAATTAAATATCTAATCTAAGATTGGAATATGAAACCGCGATAGGCACCAGTGGTAGAGGCTATAACCAAGCTTGCTAAGCAAAAGACAAGGTGCAATTTAACAAAGACAAATAAATGCTACTGCACTATTAATGTAAAAACAGTTGTCTCTGTTTTGTGAAGGAATGTCTGTTTTATAATACGGAACCCTTGCTAACTGGAGTTCATACCTCAAAGTGCACGTATATTTTAATAAGGAGGCTCTTGAGGCGGTGATACTCGGGGCACGTCAGACCTCACTAATCAATTGTCCTCTCAGAGGTCACAAACACCTCGCCGTAAAAAAATATACCGTCTCAAAAGAAAAGCAAAAACTCCTCACTTTGATTCGTAAAATATGTATTAATATTATTTTTTGTCGTTCATCTTTTATTGGAATATTTTTAAGCGTTTGTATTACGAGTTATGATGTGCCCATTTGACGTTGTGGTTTTCAAAATATTGTGTGCTGGTCGCTTATTTTTTTTTTTTAATAACGCACTCTGCTAATATTGTCGTTTAATATTGCTGCCGCTGGTTCGACATTCGAGTAGTCTATTTATACCTAATGACAAATTTGAGGAAATTACCATCTAAACATTAATTAAGATGTTCATTTTCTTATAATTAGTAACATTCTACTTTGTTAACCTACCGTTCATTGTGTGGGAACTGCCACATCAGCTACACAGTTTAACTTAAGAGCAATCGGCTCACTTGTATAGACTTGAGGTGAATTGCACAATGATAATATGTACGTTGTAGAGTGCAGAGTGCATGGTCGCAGTAATTAAACTAATTTCGTTATCTGATGAATGCGGCGCGGCGTGGGTCGCGTCATGCCCTGCGCCGGCGCATAGCATCCATTACAAAACCTTTCGTCTATCAAGATGAGCGATCGTTTATCTGCAAATGCAATAGATAGCGGTTACGTAATTGTTTTCGCGTGAATTATGTTTGCAGATACACAGATAACATTCACGAGTTAGTGCTGGATGGAACGCTTGGAGGATTCAATGACTGAATTGTGGCAAGTTCGAGCTGCTACGAAACATAATGTAGTTAGGTATAGGTGTAGTTAGGTTGTGATTATAGTTGATGATACCATTTCATGTGACTGTTTATGTGCCTGTAGACGATATTACTTCACGTTCCCATTAACTACACCACAATAGCCAACCCAGTCACGTGAGCGAAGCTGCGAGCACTGCTAGTCAAACAATTACAGAATCTTCTTTCCACTATTTACAAAAAAATCCCCTCAAGCTAAAATGTATCCTTTGCCAATCATTAAGCCAATCAAGTCAACAAACTGTCAGATGATAATTTAATAAGTAATCTTTATTTCTTGAATCAGGACAATTTCGAGAATCCAAGGAATCGCATGACAACTACAGCAAGGATCCCACCAAGTAATAAAACAGTTAAATCCTTACAAATAAATAAACAACAGCTGCTCCGTGGTATGTAGAAATGATGACTCGACACATTCGACTCTTTTTGAGTGGATTATTTTTATTTACTTTAAATCGATCAGGCTCACATTTGAATGACCTTTTTATTTTGTGCTTTCCTAACTTAAGGCAAAGTCAGACGATTACCAACCTATAAATAACAATGCATTGACTAAACACAGGTGCAAAGCAGTGCCTAACTTTTACATACGAATTGTATTACATTTTGTAGCGAAAAATCTCTCCGCTAGCACACAAACGGGAACTTAGGGCCCCGCCGCGCCGCGCGAGTACGGATAAAAAAAAATCTTTCACTACTTATAAAACGTATAATTCATACCTTGTTTAGCTATCCGTCTAAGGTACTTACTTCCATCGAAGGTATTTTTACTATATCCTAATAATAGTTCTTAATCTATTATACACAGCTTCATGCTCACCGATAAGAGATGTTCCCAAGCTTATAAAACTTAATATCGAAATTATAAATCTCATTAATTTGGGACCAGTCAGTGTACTCGAAGTAAGTATACACTTTAACGATTAATCGATCCGTTTCTCTTTGTCATCCGTTTCCGCGATCTAAACAGCCGCTGGGCAAACCCTATTAGATTTACTAATCTGTTACAGTTAGTAATCTGTTAGAGTTACTAATCTGTTAGAGTTACTAATCTGTTAGAGTTACTAATCTGTTAGAGTTACTAATCTGTTAGAGTTACGAATATGTTAGAGTTACTAATCTGTTAGAGTTACTAATCTGTTAGAGTTACTAATCTGTTAGAGTTACGAATATGTTAGAGTTACTAATCTGTTAGAGTTACTAATCTGTTAGAGTTACTAATCTGTTAGAGTTACTAATCTGTTAGAGTTACTAATCTGTTAGAGTTACGAATATGTTAGAGTTACGAATATGTTAGAGTTACTAATCTGTTAGAGTTACTAATCTGTTAGAGTTACTAATCTGTTAGAGTTACTAATCTGTTAGAGTTACTAATCTGTTAGAGTTACTAATCTGTTAGAGTTACTAATCTGTTAGAGTTACTAATCTGTTAGAGTTACTAATCTGTTAGAGTTACTAATCTGTTAGAGTTACTAATCTGTTAGAGTTACTAATCTGTTAGAGTTACTAATCTGTTAGAGTTACTAATCTATTAGAGTTACTAATCTGTTAGAGTTACTAATCTATTAGAGTTACTTATCTGTTAGAGTTACTAATCTGTTATTGCGCGACGTCACCTGCCCCAGCACAAGGCATTTATTTAAATGATTAGTCTAAACAAAAACTAACAGAACTGATATATCTATCAGGTATTTAAAAATTAACATTACAAACTTTAAGGAGTGCTTTAGAACATCGAACTGAATAACTTTTATTAAGGGACTAACTTTGAAATTGCGAAAAAAAAAGTCTGCTGTTCCATACTAAAGTGTAATAAAGGTACCTACTGTTCTAAACTGTATGGGACAGCTTTTTTTTTCCGATTTCAAAGTTGGTCCCACAGTAGAAGTAATTTAGTTCGATGGTCTAAAACACTCCTTCAAATTTGTAATGTTATTTTAAAACACCTTTTATAGATCAAATGGCCTTTGTTTACACCTGAAGGACAGGAGGACCGCCCTCGAGGTAAGTACGTCAGTTAACAACTCTTCACTTTGGTAGGACTACATCGACTAATGTATGCATATCGATCTGGTAGGCTGTGATTTAAGATAAGTCGCTCGGCTTAGAGCCAGAAATGTGCGGCTGTAAGGAAGGCGAGATATTATAATACTAGTATCTTATCATAAGTTAGCATGAGAGCTAATACGTTATCGCTTTTACTGGCGATAGAATCAGCGAACTTCATGTCGGCCTCTGTAGGACATCTAGCTAGCTTTATTGTTTAATGATGTGTAATATTTAGAGCCATTGCGACCGTAGAGGAGGATGCTCGGGCTGCGGGGCACAAACAGGAGGATGCTCGGGCTGCGGGGCACAAACAAAAGAGCGCAGCGATGTTACTGTTTGTCCGTGAAGTGGTATGTTTGGACAGCGACAGATGGCGCCACCTCTCACCTTGTAAACATTTAACACCTCAGCCGCTCCGCGGGCGCGGCGCGGGCGCATTAGTTAGTGCCTGCACGTGGCTGATCTATCAATACAACAATATGAGCTGTGATGATTAATAACGACGGCTCGGTGCGGTATGGTGCGGCCGGCCGCCAGGTATTCAACCCTATTAATTTTTCATCAAACAGACGCGAGATGATGTCTCTTGTTGTGTTAATAGTTGCTCTCCATTCGACCCACAACGATTGCGATACAAAAAATGTTTTGATTGTCCGCGTTATTGAGTGAAAATATAAAATATTACACCTGCGCGTTCATCACTTTAAAAGGATCAACATATTAGGGCGGTATAACTTTTGGTCCGAAGAGAAGGACCAAAAGTTATACCTACCGCCCTAATATTTTTAAATAAAAAGTCTACCATACAATAACGTAGTTTATTAAACTAAATGGATATAGATTTATTTACCGACATGCTTGTTAACTAAAAACTAATATCGGTATAAAACGAAATTGACCATTGTTCAAATATTTGGAACATCATTGAGATGCACAAAGCCGATACAAACGTGGCAATAATCTAGTGGTAGGTAATCGTTAGTAGTGGCAATAAAAGTGCGCACTCAGTCCTCGGGTCCGTGGACGCGAGATGCCAGGTTCTCGGTATATTAGGCAGCGACACCGCCAGCCCTTTCGTTCGCAAGATGTAGCGCTGAGCGACCGGTGGTGACCAGCCGCCTTGCGCACGCGCTCAGCAATAGATTGTCAATAGTTTGCAATTTTTCACCTTTAGATTAAATTAGCTTCAAGTAGGTATTTTAACAATGCGACTGTGGAGCTACATCGCAAATGATGCTTCGCATCTTGGCGTGCTCTTTGTGCAATAATACCTGCACTATGAAATACTTTTGCGAGGCCAACGTTAACGCATAATAAAACAGATAAATAAAATTATCCACACGACGAAGACGAAAAACAAAGAGTTCCATTTATTTGGAAAAGTTAGAATAAGATGAGTCATAAACGTTCCTTGCGTTCTACCGCTTCAAGGCTTCTACATACCGGGGCGACTAGTCGCGCGACGGGACGCGACACAAAGGCACCGCTCGTCCCGCGACACACGGGGCCTTTGTGCTGTGTCGCGTCGCGCGACAAGTCGCGCCGGTATGTAGAAGCCTTTATTGAAGGCCGGTTTGGTCGAAGCCATAAAATGATTTCAAAAGAAACATAATTGTCTAGCTGCTTTATGTTACTATAATAAACGTTACTATAATAATATGACTCCCTGATCGACTAACGGATGCTCCACTCATTCTGCAACGCAATTTTCTAGTCGTACTATTGTTTTAATAGTAATATTTTTAGTACCACCATTATAAAACATGATCCTTCTTGTTAAAGTAATAGCTTTTATTTTTTTTTTACAAAAAGTATGTCATCTGGCAGGAAATGAGAAAATAAAATAATCGTTGCAATATCATTATAGTGCAGGGGCGCTGCAGTCGCAATAACAATCGTTTTGATAGGTTTGTACGTACCGCCGCGCGCCGCCATCACGCGACGGCTCTACACGGTGAAAACATTACTACAATACACTCAATCCTTATGATTATGTTATGCACACGAGGACACGCTCCACACGCGATCCACAGAAAGAGCTTTCAAGTTGAGATTGCTACAGGATTAACAAAAAGCAGCAATAAAACATGAGTTACAGAGATGGAACACCTATAAAATATAAAACTATGCAGCTTTGCTTATGACACAGATTTGGAGCAATCAGGAAAGCTAATCTGAAAACTATAGAAGTACCTACTGACTTTTAGACCCTAGGAACAATATTCCTGAAAAAATAAAAATACCTCCTTTTTTTTTACACTATTATAAATTATATTTTTTAAGTTTTTTAAGAAAGTGGTGTTGACAATATTTTCTATTGCTAAGTTTTGCAAAGAGAGCTGAACTTAGGTTGACTTTATTCAAAATTGTTAATATTATTATTTAATTTTACTTAATTTATTTAGTTAGAATTAAAACAGTCTGTACATAAATAACAACTTATAACTAATTCATTTATAAAAATAACAAAATTATATACTAACTAAACTAAAACGATAAAACATTAAAATATAGCGTCGAAACATTCCTCCGCATCGCTATCGACTGGTAATGTACCCAAGAGACTGGCGGCATTGCCACGTTGTATGGCAATGCTTAACCTCTGGCCAAGGTAAAAGCCAGCCCTTGGGTCACGGGAAGTGTCAACCAGCCGTTTGGAGATATCTTTGAAAAAATCATGAGCACTCGGACCCCACGGCCCGAGGGTTTCAACCCCAAACGGCTCGAAAATATAGTTACCGATAAGGTTATTATACTTTCGCCGCTTGAGATTTTCCGCAGACGCAGCAGCAGCGCCAGCACAGCACGCGGAGTCAGGAAGATGGGATGGCGCAAAAGTATCGACACACGTTGCGTCCCACACTAAAGGCCTACCCACCTTCCATGGAAATAAAGACATGCCGTCCGGTCTCTTGCCATCGTCACGTGCCAAGCCATTAGGTCTAATACAGCTGGAACGCCGACGGTGACAAGAGCTCGTCGGATAATGTCATTAATATTCGCGTGCCGCGCTAAGCGACCTGCACTACGGCTGCAAGACAGGCCGTGGTGTCCGAGGCTGTTGACAACTTCGCCACAGTGACAGCGATGAGGAGAACAACAAGGAGCTCCTAGTCGGAGGAAAGCAGCGAGGCGGAAAGTAGTGTCGTCGAACAAAGTACCTATGTTCGACGATGGTAGTGCATGAAGCCACAGACCCGACTCCCATTTACCCACAGCCAGCAAGCGCGCACGCTCCGCAGTAGTAGCAGACGTGTCAAGTAAATTATTCTGTACTACTCTGCAGAGCTGCTCATCCCACCGTCTCTGGGAAGATGGATTGTCGGGTGGATCTGAGTTCGGGCAAGCGAGTCTCCAGGCATCCATAGCCTCGGAGAACCATGGCACATCAAAATCAATCAGTGTGGGGGCTAGGATTTTCCTGATTAATTTCTCAGTGCCGTGGACCGAGGATATGAAAGCCGGTAAACTAATACTTGAAATTTGCGGACGCCGAGGCCTCCCATACGAATGGGAAGAGTAGCTTGTGCCCAAGCTCGGTCGTCCATGGCCACATTTAAGATCGAAGATATTGTATGCCGGATAATTTGGTCCATTTTGTCTAATAGGTGAGTGTGCTTCCATAAATGGGAAGCGCGAAGGAAATATGTTAATTTAGGGCCGAAACAGCAGTAACGGATTAAGGTTATAGCCGAATGCATGTTAATTTGGAACAATCTTTCCGAAACGTTACTGAAATTTTGTATTTTTTCCTCAATAAAATCGGGAAAGGAATTCTCAAAGATTGGAGACCCAAGGAGACGAAGAGAGGTTTTTTCAATAATTTTGATTTCTGGGGCTATTGCGTTAAATTTAGGAAGTGTCAGATGTCTGTCAGTACTGTCCGCTAAATAAAGCTCACATTTAGAAAGGTTGAAATTAAGGCCAATGGAAAATAGTTTATGTTTTAAGAATTGAAAGTCTTTAAAAACAGTTTCTACATCGCCTCCCAAAGTTCCATCATCAAGATACCAAACGTTAAATTTGGAATTTAGCTGTCGAATGATTGGGTGAATTGCTAAACTAAAAATCACTGGCCCGAGAGGGTCACCTTGTTGACAGCCAACAGCAGATTCCAGAAGGTTGTCCCGATAAAGTAATTTAGAAGAGTGTCTGTAACATTGCCAAAGGAAACTATAAATTTGAGGTATTTCTTTTTTAGTTTCTGCCAGCAAGGTGTCCCTATTAACAGAATTGAAGGCATTCTTTATGTCAACCTTCAGGATGACCTCTCCTTTGCCAGAATTTAGGTAGGTCGACAAAGCGTGTACGGCAGCCTCACAGCCCCCTTTCGAGCCGTAACCTAGCTGCAGGGGCTGAAATTTTTCCGAAACAACCTCACCAAAAAATTTACAGCAAATCTTGGCTGCCATACGACGGTATGTAGTTCCCACGGCAATAGGACGAATGCCGCCATCCCTCTTACGCAGGGCGCATAGATTGGCCCCGTACAGCACGTCGATGACGGCCTCGTTCACCTTGCCGGAGAGCATAAGGTTAATCAAAGCCGTAAGCTCCTTCAAGAGCAACTCACCAGCTGCCCCGGCGCCTGAACTGATAAGGTCCTTAAGGTGCTGAGGACTCAGGCCGTCGAGGCCGCCAGCGGAACCGCTCCGGAAGGAGCAAACGGCTGTGACCAACTCTCGACCTGTAATGGTGAGGAAGTGATTATCCAGATCAGGGGGGTCGGGAAAAGAAAGACCATCCGCTGGGGCAGGGTGTTTGCTCTCCAGAGCTGCGAGTGTTTCTGGAGAACACGGTGCCACCACATCGCTACTAAAAAGAATCCTGGCTGCTCCACTTATGTCACCTTCCTCTAACTTAGATTCAACAAGATGTGATATACCTCTTGAAGAGGTGTATATCTGTGTCGGTAATTTTGAATCTAAATTATGAGCCGAAATATTACAGTTTTCTTTAATTTGTGCAGTCAATGTCTTTTTGGTTGCCAAATTCTTTTGTACGTGTAGAATTCTGTAAGGGAAGGTGAGCAGCTGTTCCCAAGCACTTTGCGAGTTCTCCCTGGCGGCAAGACGAACGCAACCTGCTAGGTGTAGTGCCACAAGAGGTCGGGCGCCGCGGGGAACTCGCTTCAAAACAGGTACAGAGTTTATGAATTTTGAAAGGGTTTTCCAAAACGGGTCAAAAGTGGATGTAGCTGGTATTGTTGGTGTAGCTGTTGGTGGGTCTGAAGTGAGTGAATTTTTGGGTCTGTGTACCTTTCCAATATGCACATTCAGACCCCGCTTACCTTTAAAAAACCGTGCCTGGGTACACAGCGGACATCTCTCCAGGATGCTCAGCGATGTTGAAGGTTGACTGGCACTACCACTACCACCCAACACATCGCTGCTGCCACTAAACATCTATATCTATAGAACGATTTTACTTAAATATATTAAACTTAATAAAATAATAACAAACTAAATTAATATAAAATCTAAAACGTCTATGTGACACTGATGACCAAATATTGACAAAGACGGGAGCTGTGACGGGACCGACGCAGTCGCGTTGGCGGCCTAGGGCGCCGTGCCGCCGCCGGTGCATTTCAGCCGTTGCCGGGTGACGAGACGGACTGGGGTCTCGTCCTCACGTTCTTTTTATTCTCTCTTCCTGGGTTACTTATAGGATAGGCAGAAGTGTTGTGTTGTGTAAAAACATCAACAATCTGCAAAGCTCGGTGATTATAGAAATTCTTCTTTAGACATCTAATAAATATATTTCGTTCACCAGATGTTAGTCATTAAAAAACCCTTCTGCCAAATACCACTTCTGCCCTTCCCCTGTCGTCACTCTGCCCCATATCTGGGCCGCCACAATTTAATAGCGTTTGCACTGATAACAGCCCTTCGCTCACGCGCCACTCACTTTGAAAAATTATATTATTAATCTATTATAAATTAGTTTTATTTACAAATTTTACATTTTTTGTTGTATTATTACTAATTAATTGGAAATTATACTTAGAATATTTGTTCGCCGTTCATTTTATTGCTATTGTACTCTTTTGTTTTGCCAGTCGACAGCGATGCGGAGGAATTTTTCGACGCTATATTTTAATGTTTTATAGTTTTAGTTTAGTTAGTATATAATTTTGTTATTTTTATAAATTAATTAGTTATAAGTTGTTATTTATGTACATAATATTTTAATTCTACCAAAATAGCTCCTTATATTTAATTTATTTAATTTTGTAATTGGTGGCAGCCGTCAAGTTAATAAAATACTCAATTTATGATCAAATTAATAATAAATTATATGGTATGTACTCTGGATCCATGTCGTCAGGTATGGACGAAATTGATGTTTCGATGATATCCGTGGAAAACTTGCCAATGATGAGAGATCAGAGGTTATAAGTTACAACATCTCTTAATAGAAATCCGTTTATTAATTCCTAAACTGCTATACTTATTGTAAGGTTCGAATATCACTACGCACTACGAAGCCACGGCGCGGATCAAAGCTCGAATTATTCCTAACAGAGGTTATATTCATATATTATTTCACTGAAATGAATCTTCAAAAGATTAGTCGTATATACGAGAAATGAAAAGAGCGCGACACTTTGTCAAAAGCATTCCCAATAGAGGAGTTATAACGGCGGCATTAACAGTTACAGAATAACATTTTTCATTATAAACTTAATATGGGAGTTACTTAAAGGCGTTGTATATCACTGCGGTGGTTACAAATGCGTTCCGCGCGGCGCACAATGCGCGCCATGCATCACGTGCGCCCGCGCCCGCTCCGCTGCGCGCGCGCCGCTCATTTCATCGCTGGGGTGCTCCGAAGTGTAATCCCGCCGTAAGTGCTCATTTCGTTGGGATTAACCATGTTCAACTTAGTGTAATTTATCAATTTGTGTCCGTCCGAAGCCGGCTCGCACACCTTATATTAACGTCCACATGTATTTATATTGCCTCTTATTCTTGTGTTTGCTTTTTATAATTTAAGTATTATAATTACTAACTTATTATACTATGAATAAGAAAAACTGATTTCAGGGCACAGTCAACGATCTCTTTGAGTTAGTTAATAGATTTCAGCTCGAGTTGATATGCAGGCACGTTTCACCTGTCTACAATGTAAACTGCTGTTTCGTTTGAGGACCCATGAGTACGGAGTTGTTATGTGATGAAGGAGAACATTCACCGTCCTTAAACATATTTTTGGTCAGACAAAAAGCTATATTCCGAAAGAATACGTGCTTCTCTTAATTTTTTGGATAGCATTCAAGCGTAACAAACAAGAAAACTCACTTTCGCAAATTTCGAATTCAGTTAGGATTCAGCGAACATTTCTTAGTAAATAAATACAAAATGCTATATTTATTGGCAATAGCCTTGCAGAACAGTTTGTCAAACGAGCGCCGAGATGGACGTCTCTATTCCAGTTTCGAGTATCTCAACACATGATGTGTCACATTTATTTCGTTTTTTTTTATATTTGGATGTGTAGTTCGCCATAATTAAGTATTATACTGAATTAAATTTCTTTTAATCGAAGATATATGTATAGTACCTACTTTCTGGATCCCTGCGCTAAGCGCTACGATCTTAGAGCATCTAATCGAAGCCTACGATAAGTACTATACCATTGTAAACTTAAGTATTCATTATTGAAAGAAGATGGAGGAAAAGCAGTACTTTTATTATTATTTTTATTTAGGATGGGTTTGCTCTTGACCTTAGTCTAGGGCAGAGGTGACAGAGACTCGAATTTGTCGATGGAGTGAGCTTACCCAGAAGATGCCTGTTTACTCTAACTTTGAAGAGATTAGGGTTGTATGCGTTCGGAAACAGACGCAGGCAAAGAGTTCCACTCTTTTGCTGTGCGCATTATAAAAGTCATTTGGAAACGCTTAGTGCGAATTGGTGGAATAGCAACAAGGAAGGGATGGTAACCTGCAGTGCGTCTAGATGTCCGATAATAGAAAGGGGCCGGTGGAAAGAGGTCGTGGAAATCTTGGGCACACTTACCGAAATACGATCTGTAGAAGACTGACAAGCAGGCAACCTTGCGGCGATGGGCCAAGCTGTGAAGATGGGCATCCACCAGTTTTACGTCGCCAATGAGCCTCTTAGCTCTGCGTTCCACCGAGTCAAGCGCGGCAAGTCGGTATTTTGCTGAGCCATCCCAAAGGTGGCTACAATACTCCATGCAGGATCGGACCTGCTCTTTGCACTTAATTGCTAACGGCATTTTCGCAAATGTTTTTATATTTTATTATTAACAAAAAGTAGAGAATACTCAGCCTATGTTTCGATGTACATGTCCATGAAGTGTGAATAAATAAAGGCATTTAGGTCGATTAGTTAAACGAATTAATTATTTGTTACCGTAGGGGTTTGTGGCTTCAAATAAATGTAGGTATGCCATTGTTTCTGAATTACTCATAAATTAAATTAGAGAAGGTGAAGGAATGTAGGTTATTGTGAGAGAACACGTGTGAAACGCAAACGAACGCTGAACGTAGTGACATCTATATCACTAGGAGACACATCACGCCGCCGTCAATCAACTGAGTACCCTATGTGTTCGGAAATAAGATTTAAATTAGGAGTACCAGTATGTACGCGCGCGACTGTTTGTAGTGCGCGCGAGTCACTTGTGTAAATTACTTTCAGTGTAGTGAAGCGCGCACAATGACGGCGCTCAAACAGCGCTGCGCAAACATGTCACTCGTATTAATTCGCATTATTTCTCTATTTGAGACGTCATGCATTGTTCTACTTCAGCTCGTCCTCACAGACGCAGCGCCGCGTTATGTCATTGTGTTGTGTTACTGTGTTGTGTCGATAACGCCTTATATAAATGTGTGTGACATTGTTTCGCCTTTGAGTAGCGACCGCCCGAAGTCGACCTTTGAGTAGCGACCGCCCGAAGTCGACCTTTGAGTAGCGACCGCCCGAAGTCGACCTTTGAGTAGCGACCGCCCGAAGTCGACCTTTCGCTAGGACAGATACATACAATGACAAAAAAGATTAAAAAAACGAGACTTGTGTGTTTTCAGTGAGTTACAATACAACTCAAACTGCGTACGCCTCGCGCCTGTTATACAACTCGCCTGAATTGTTGTTGAAGCACATGCATCATTCTTTATCTATTCCTGGAAATCTTGAGGACCTGGTCTCCTTATTCGTCGCTGTTCAAACATGAGTACAATAGCACTGTTGCGTGAGGCCGCGGCCAGTGAGACGGGGCCGCTAAACAAACCGATCGGCTACAATAAATACTGGATTTTATTGTACACATACTAAATAAAAGCCCGTATGAGCAATTAAAAAACGAATATCTTCACCAATTTATTCAATTCGAATTTGTTGAGAACGATAGAGTTTATAAAGTTGATAATAAAGAAAAAAGTCCGGAGTTCGGTCCCAATGATGACTTAATTATGGGAACTAACACAATTAATAAGTTACGCGCAGTGTCGTCCGCGCACGATACCATCAGTACCGCGGGCATCTTCACGCTTTGTAATAATTATGTTAATCTTTGGAATAACACTTTTATGAAAGGCTTTCTTCGTTTTTTAAGGAGTTTTGCTTGTGTTTCCACGATAAGAAACACGACGTGTAGCGCTGTGCAATCACAGTATGACTGTTGCGAGGTGGATTAGTGATCAGACCTTTAGCGAAGATGAATGACATGATTGAGATTTTATGTTTACTGAAGACAACCGAGATCTTTTGTGAAGTATGAATCGTTAACATTCCTTTAACGACGGAAATCGTATACTCCGTCATTGGGTTGTGGTCCTGTCGACAAAACAATAATTGTATGAAGTCTATAGGTACTGAAACAATAGATTGTAACTTAATTCTCAAACTCTTCCCGCCTTATTACAAAACAAGATTTATATTTTGACATGCTTAAACCATGGAGCCAGTAATAAATATAAATACCGTTCTTTATACAAAACTGAAAACTTAGTTCGGTACTAAGTTGTCAGATTTGTGTTTAGGAACTTTACCATAGTCGGAGTAAAGTTCTAAATTTAATAATGGCTCCATTTTTTAAACCTGCGTCTGAAGATAAACCTTGTTTTGTAATAAGGGGGTTCAAGTTACTACCTATTATGGTAATAAATAAAACCTTTGTACTTCACGCCACAAATGGCGCTGGCTATCAAAATTCGTTCACACAAAATTGTGTAGAGAAGTGACCTCGCGTGTCGTAATAACATCAGCTCAATAGGCATTAGGAATATTGTACAAAGTTTTGCTTAAAAAAAAAATACTAAATGGTTACAGAGTTTTAACAAAATGTGTTATCGACGTTTTAGCCGTGTGAAACCGTCGAAATAAGCGTCAACATATTATAGTATCGACTAGACAAGGAGATTTGTGATGGAACCTAGCGTTTTTTTCTTCAATTAAAAGTAAACACCTGATCATCTGGATTTCAGTCCAATCTTCTTCTGCGCGTATCGATGGCAAACATTTAATACAACATGTTGGGCCCAAAATTCAGCTACGCAAACTGCACTCACTGACGTGGTCATACGGTCATCAGTATGTGCCCTTGTGTCTAGGTAACGAACTGCACTCACTGACGCGGACATAACGGCATGCGGCGCAAGATTGGAGGTGGGCCATTGTCTTGCTCACTTGAGATCTGAGCCATCCATTAACTCTGTGGAGATTGTCTTTGCTCCAGCAGACTTGGGTTCGAAGTCTATTCAGAGATTTCCAAGTAGTCCATGGTAATGTGTACAAACACGACTATTTACGACTATTAGGTAATTACTTACACCAAAGTGTAGGGACTTAACTCTCCCACATCGGTGGGTTAAATATTTAAAGTTTAACTCAAGGTTAACTTCTTAGGGCGGAGTTCACCGACTTTTAAAACGGCTGTTTATCATATGTACTACAACTGAACTTCCTCAAGTTGAAAGCATTTTAATTTATGCTACTAAATAAAGATGTCACCAAAACTCGTGTTAACTAAGTACAACGACGTGACTTCGCTAATGAGTAGACTTAAATCATTCGTTGATTCACTCTGAGCATATGGTGATTGCCCGATTTCTTAATCACGGTTAAAATATTCGTGGTGAACAGTGAATACTTGACCGGCTGTTTAAACTATGTTTAGGAATTCATCGGCCGATTACTTAAACATTGGTCAAATGACAGTCCGTGAACTCCGCCCTTAGTCTTGGTAGCGCAATATTAATTATTTTATTAACCCTGAACTAGCTGTTAACTCCGACTTATTTAAAATAACCCATAAACGCGTAAGTAGGTCTTAGAGAAGTAAGCTAACTTATTTAGTAATAAGTACTAATATTGAAAAATTGCATAAAAGTACATTAAAGTGAAATTAAAATGATAAAATTGGCAAAGGTAAAATTGATTGTATGACAGGAAGACGGCATCATGAAACTTAAATTACAGAGAGAATTAGAGATTACAGGTAATTAGGTATACTGACATGATTAGCGAGCTGAAATGGCATTTAGCCAACTTTATCAACCCTTCCAAAGGAAAACATAAGTAAACTTGTCTTGGGTTAAGTCGAGAGCAACACAAGCTTGCACAGCTGGTGTAATATATATATATAAATATACATGAGGTTTCTATAGTGTTAATGATAGTAATAAAGGTGACTACAGTTATTGTTACAAACGGTGACGTCAGTGCAGAACTCAAGCGACGGCAGGTGAAGGCCTAGCCGGGACAGGACTCCCTGCCGCGACCGCGTTCGCAGGACACAGCAGGCCAACTGACTCCTGACCATACCGGGGCTAATCATTGTGCCATTACCCCAATTCACCAATAAATGATCAGATTCCACAAACCACATTACCAGCGGCATTTGAGCATTAAAATTGTTTTTCGTACATAAACTGCATATCCATTAAGATAACGCGAGCACTTTATAGTATCATAAATGTCAATGACGGTATGATAAAAGAAATGTGTTTCACGCGAATGATAGACGTTTATAAAACGTACGCGGTCAGAAAAACGTAAATTAGCGGCACAACACTATTAATTAATATAATTTATGGAGTTGCGCCGTGTTGTTCAATGCTTGTGAGGTGCGGCAGTCGCAGCTCATGGTGCTGTTATCAGTGCTCGGATCGTGGACCGGTGTGTGTCGGTGTGGTCAACGCAACGGGCGCACGCGCCGGCGCTATCAAGATGACACGAGCATTAACACCTACAATACGACGTGTAGATTCTTGTCATAAACTTCACATGGGAATCACTAACTCCATATAAATCGATGCCTTGCAGTTCACGCTCAAAATCTTTATAGTGTACCTACAGATTGAACGGTATCTTTAGTATATTAATATCTTCGAGCAAAAAAGTCAGCCATTCGTCTCACTGCATGGTTGGCCAAGAACCTCGTTCGCACCGCTTTGGAACACGGCAACATTTTGAGTGGATTCGAAAAACAAATGAAGTTCGTCGGTACCAAACAAGTAGACCTTAACAAGAGTAAAAACATACAAACGAGTAATATAGTGCGGCGGCTGCGCGGGCGCTTGTATCACGTAAGTAATATAGTGCGGCGGCTGCACGGGCGCTTTTATCACGTAAGTAATATAGTGCGGCGGCTGCGCGGGTGCTTGTATCACGTTACTAATATAGTGCGGTGGCTGCGCGGGTGCTTGTATCACGTAAGATATACAAACGAGTAATATAGTGCGGCGGCTGCGTGGGCACTTGTATCACGTAACTAATATAGTGCGGCGGCTGCACGGGCGCTTGTATCACGTAAGATATACAAACGAGTAATATAGTGCGGCAGCTGCACGGGCGCTTGTATCACGTAACTAATATATTGCGGCGGCTGCACGGGCACTTGTATCACGTAAGCAATATCCTGTCGCGCACCAGAATGCAAACAAATCGAACCCGTCGCCTCGGGCACTCTTATTCATAACCACGGAATTATTAAAACAACTTTTAATTAGTTTAAAATTTTGTTTGATAACGCTATGAATATTAAAATGGGCTCGCCGACCGTTTAATTTACTACTTTCCACCCATTGGAGCCGGCGTAGACTCGCCGACTATCACCGGCCTGGCCGTAATTAAACCCGAAAAACAGAACTAGCATAGCATTATTAATATCGAGAAACAACTGGCGCCTTCGGTCGTTCAGAGGAGAGGAAAAAAAAGCTCGGAATTTATACGTCAATAAGAGTTTGTTGGGCATTATCGTAAAATGTGAATAGTATTTAATAGTTGGCACAAGGCTCGCCGCTCCTATTACCTCGTGAGTTATATGACAGTTATAATGTGCCGGCACCGAGCGGAGCGCTGCGCCGCCGCCGGCACGCCCGTCAGCCGCGCCGCCGCCGCCGCTGCCACGCACCGCTGCTTCTGACCACCATCAACACTCTGTAGCTGTACCAGGAGAGCTTGCGAAACTTTGCACAACGCTTGCTGATATTCGATTTAAGGAATTTATTCTCTTAAAGAAAACAAATAGTTCACCTAACATACTCGTAGAGGATATACAAATAAATCATGCAGTTATAAGGTAACTTAATGACTCCGTGAGTCGATAAAAGAAAACAGAATATTTAAAACTAAGTAAGATTCTACAGATTTTAATAATAATTATTTAGAGGCATGAGGAACAGGGTGTAAAGTTCACTCATATAGAAAAGGGAGGATCCTCCGACCAGACGGGTGTTGTGTCTGGTGGGCAAGTAAACTCTGCTTGCGCGATGCAGAATTTTGCGTGACGTCAGTGTGACGCGTAGTTCGTATGTGGCGATGTTGATGCCGCTACAATAATAATAATAATATCCCCACCGCCGTATCTCTACGTTGACGTCGTGGTGGGGCTTGAGCGCTCCGAACTCTAGGTCTGTGCCGGTACAGTTTACTTTGCCGGAACGGGTCTAGGGTAAGGAGCCACACCAAGATAGATACAGAAACCAGCAGGGCAGCATGTGGTGAGCTGTTGGGCAGTAGCGACCCCACGGACCTTATCTCCCGGGAGAATTCTTGTTCCTCATCTCTGACTTGCCTTTATTGGCCGGCTAGAGTGAACACCGGGTTACTTACATCTGTGGTACATTGTGCGAATCTGTGGGCCAAAATATTGCAGCGGACTGCCCTGCTTTCCCTCGCTAGGAAGACCTAGCGAGGGAAAGGAGGACAGGGGAAAACATCGTCCTGGAGCCGATCTGTCAGCACGTGACTCAAATATTTTACTTAAGACACCCTCACGAGAGCCAACCCACTGAACTTAATTGACGGCACGTTCGAGGGAGCCTTGTTCCCTGCTTTGTATAGCATGAGAACACTTACTAGCACCATTTGCACTCACTGACGGGCTCAACAGAACCATGTCATCCACAAAACTAATATTGTTGATTATTCTTCCATCTATTGAGCATCAAGCATAAAGAAAACACGCATATATTGGTGTTTTGCTATCGGTATAGTACCTTACTGTTTGTTTCAGACACATCACTGCCATTTCCGCTGACAGGTTGGGTCTGAAGGCAAACTGAAAGGCATGTATCTGAAGGTGTCATGAGAGTGTCATGGACCGTCGCCATGGTTGTAGCCAATGATATCGGCCGGTAATTATGCTTGTCAGATGGATCCCTATTAAATTCATTACAAAAGGTTGATTATAATAATATGCAGGCAAATGATTTCAATCTCAAAATCAATATTTATTTATTGCATATAAAGGGTATTTGTAGTACGTATAGAGTACTTATTAGAGTTCAGTAATTAAGTAAGCGTAGTAGTAACAAATATCTGTAGGGGTGAACTACTGTTCTCCTAGCTAGGTATGTAGCTTGCCTCCCTCGATAAAGATCTTAAAAATAGTGCTACGTGTTGACTTCAAAATTAAGTGATTAGTTAAATCACATACATTATTAACAATGTTGTTTACTAGAATAAATACTTAAATTGGTTACAAATTTGGAGAAAAAAATACTTTAACAAAAAAAAATCATAGTAAATAAAAGTTTATTAAAAAAACAAAAAACCCGACTGGAAAAACATGAACTGAAAAGATGGAAAAAAGAGAAAAAGAAAACGAGTATCCTTTAAGTACTAAAAATAAATAAATGCAGTCGGAGGCATTTAAGATGTTACGAACGCCTTAGAATTTGCCTCCGACTGCATTTATTTATTTTTGGTACTTATAGGATACTCGTTTTCTTTTCATCTTGTTTCCATCTTTTCAGTTCATGTTTTTGCAGACGTAGTAGAACTTCCTGGTTGGAAGTTCCCAGTTGGAATTTCGGGCTGTGACTTAGGTGAAGTAGAAAAAAGTATAAGCTTTGTCTTTGAGGTGTTTAATGTGAGAGTGTAAGAAAGTAGCCGTTCATTTGCAGAATTAAAGGCATTTTGTGCTGAGGTCTGCAGCTCTGACCATGAGTTGGCTGAGAAAGTAAGTGTAGTATCATCTGCGAATGACACAATATTAGCATTAATGATGTGTAAATTACAAAGGTCATTAATAAAAGCAAGAAACAGATTCGGCCCAAGGATACTGCTTTGTGGCACACCGTAACAAATTGGAAGATTATCACTTGTGTGATCACCTATTTTGACCGGCTGTGTCCGAATTGTAAAATAACTGTGAAAGAACTGTAACTGTAGGCTCCTGATACCTTATTTTTCGAGTTTATTTAGAAGTGTTGAAGTCGGAATGGTATCGAAAGCTTTAGCCATAAATTTGTCGAACAAATAGTCATAAACCGTCTAACGGCGGCGCCGAGCATGTCGTAGCAAAAACATTGCACCGTCTATTTGTAAATACTACATTTTATTGCTATGGCATTACTCCATCAACTTGTATTGCAGTAACTCATAATAGAGTAATCCCTTTGAGTGGTTCAGTGACGTCATATGAGGAAAACACTAAACGAATTTCATGGTTTTGTGAGTTAGAGAGAGTGGCTGATGTTACTCTATTACTGAGGTATGGAGGGATGCTGAATCCGTTCGTTCCAAGGTGAGGTGACAGGACGCTCTTGTGCCGACGCCCGTGGTGGTGCGTGACAGGATTGCATCCACTCGTAAGCAAACATTGTTGTTTAGTCATGACACGTGAATTGATTGAAATAGTGTTCATAGTTGACGCCCCAACATTGTCAAATAATAGATATTTATTGGGCTCCTAGGAACTGTTAGTAGAAGGATTGCTCATATGCTCATATATGTACGTTTCTACGTTGAATCTTTCTCGTTGAATTTGTGAGCACCGCTGGCTAAAAAGCTTACTCGAATAAACTAACTAAATTATTTACTCAATAACATAAAGACAAACAGGTTTTTCGGACATCTGTTACGATGTTCATGCCTTATAATATAATTTTAGTTTGTAGGTATTAATATTATAATAACCTTCATAAATTACTGATCGATGAAAAATTTATTTAGATCGATCCGACCGTAAGCACGTAAAACCAGTCCTGTGCCATCCGACTACACTAAAGTGACTAAACGGGGCAGTTGGACGTTTTCGTAAAACACAAAACTAATTAATACGCCTCAGAGAAATACGAATCTATTCGATCACTTCGGCGCATAAATAAAATTTGATGAGATCATAATAAAATGGACCGTTTGACGTGAAGCTCACGTCGACTGGAGGGAACAGTCTCGTTGAGCCGATCAGCCGAGTGCCGCACAAACGAGCAGGAAATTAAGTTGGACATCCAAAAACTATGAGCGCTGTTTGGAAGATCTGTTTTTTTGTTTCCAATATGCAATAAATAGGGTAATAACGAGGAGCGCGCGCGGCGCGGCGGGCGCGTTGCAGGGGGGTGCGGGGCGCGGCGGGGCGGCAACATGGCGTCTAATTGTTTGTAATTAGCGCCGTACGCGGTGCGCCCGCGCCGTGTGCACTGCCTTTATGGACTGTTTATTACTTAATATGTTGTGATAGGCCGCCATTGGCGAGGCTCGTGGCCGCGACGTTTCGTAACACTGATTGAGGTATGTGGGAACGTCGGCCGCTGTAATAGATATGTCGGTTGTGGCTGTGAGCCGGCGCGGGCGCAGGCGGGCTGGTTGGCGCCTGTTGATTTTATGCGCCTTGCACGAGTCATTAACGCGTTATGACGTCTCCGCGACGGCTGTTAGCACGACACGCCATCCACCGCGCCAGCACTTCACTCACGAGTCACGAATCTCAGTGTTCAACTCAACTATTATTTATTTACCAAATTATTCCCACAATTGCAAAATACTGAAAGTGGTGTTGACAATATTTTCTATTGCTAAGTTTTGCAAAGAGAGCTGAACTTAGGTTGACTTTATTCAAAATTGTTAATATTATTATTTAATTTTACTTAATTTATTTAGTTAGAATTAAAATAGTCTGTACATAAATAACAACATATAACTAATTAATTTATAAATATAACAAAATTTTATTCTAACTAAAAATATGTAAAATATGGCGTCGAAAAATTTCTCCGCATCGCTGTCGACTGGTAATTTACCCAAGAGACTGGCGGCATTGCCACGTTGTATGGCAATGCTAAATTCTCTGGCCAAGGTAAAAGCCAGCCCTTGGGTCACGGGAAGTGTCAACCAGCCGTTTGGAGATTTATTTGAACAAAACATGAGCACTCGGATTCCACGGCCCGAGGGTTTCAACCCCAAACGGCTCGAAAATATAATTACCGATAAGGTTATTATACTTTCGCTGCTTGAGATTTTCCACAGAAGCAACAGCAGCGCCAGCACAGCACGTGGAGTCAGAAAGAGTATCGATAAACGTTGCGTCCCACACTAAAGGCCTACCTATTTAATAAATTGTATTATTATTTATTAATATTATAATATAATTATTAAAATGATTTACCTTTTTATGTGTTTATAAGTTATTATAATTAACCGGCTCCGCCCGCGTGGAGCTTGGACAGTAGGGGAGAGGTGTGTCAATCGTAACAAAAAAAAATCAATCCTTCATAATATTTTAATTAAAAATCACAGCGCAATCATTTTTGGTCACATTATAGTTGAGTTATCTAATTATAAAATCCAATACAGAAAGTAACAAAAATATCGATATAATTCTAGAAAATGGCACTTAATGAGATCAGTCAACAGTGTTACAATTGCTACACCGAGAGAGTCAATTGTAACAGCAATGAGAGTCAATTGTAACATACAGAAATCGTCAATAATAAAACAATAACTCTAACAAAATCTTGTCAGCAGTTCACGCTAAATACTTAAAAAAAAACTTAAAAGACTAAAAAAATAATAAAATCAATAACAGTAATTCCGAAAAACAGTTTAAACACACAAAAAATAGATAATTATTTGCACAGCCGGAGTGTGCACATTTATGGCAGTCTGTGTATTGCAACCAATCTTCTATACTGGTTTTATAATGTTCAAAACAAACTATACAACAATTATCGTCTTCGTCTGCATCATCTGTGTGTTCATTTATATTTTCCTCTGTCTCATTATTTTTAGTTCTTACAGTATTTTTTCTGGTCAATTTCTTCCCTGTCGGCTTAGATCTAAATTTCTTAATTTTGGTATCTTTTTCTCATTAATCTTTCTTTGATTTGCCTCTAACGCTTCCTTTTCTGACGTATCAGTATATATTGCACTTTTCCCTTTAGATTTCGTAGTTTTAGATTTGAGTCGAGGTGGTGCTTTAGGAATCGGGACCAAATCTGCTAGTGAAGTCCTACGTGGCGATGTTTGATTAGAAAGACTTGGTGTTGGTTGGGCTGAGGTCTGGGGCAAAATCTGAAATCATGTTGAAGTTGCTGAAGATGATACATTGTTAATCAGTTCTGCAGGTGAAAATAAAATGGTACTATTAAATAATTATCTAGTGTGAAAAATACAGAGTGTCAAATGTAACATGTTACAATTGCCTCTCCTTGTTTTGTTACTTTTGCACCACTGCCGCCGATTGCAATGAAAACTTAATTAACAAAAATCTATGGTAAATTTGTTCAACTCACATACCTGCACGTATAGATGGGATGTTAACTCATCCAAAAATCACCACTGAATTATAAAAAACTCTTTAATTTTATTTTATTAACAAAAACCGAGCCGAACAATAATTTTACTAAACTTTATAGATTTCAAACTTTCATGAGAGCGCATGCGTGAACTGTTTTAGCTGTAAGTTCGGCCGGTAAAACAGCACCAAATAAAGCTTCGATTGCCACCAAGAGCTACCACTACTCGTCAATAGGTGTCCTGAAACAACATATGTTACAATTGCCCCCTTGTAACTATTGACACACCTCTCCCCTACCCCACGGGAACGAATTACCGAGGTCAAAACTGTCCTATGTCCTAACACTAGGTCATGGTCTACCCATCTGCCAAATTTGATCCAAATCCGTTCAACAGTTATGATTAAAGCATACGTATTATTGAAGATAACTCAAAAACTAGCCAAGCAAAGTTTAATAAAATTCGTAGGGGTCCACCGCGCAAGTATCCTCTGCCAAATGAATAATAACTTAAAAATTCGGTCCTCAACTGATTGAATAAGTAGGTAAGCTTAGCTAAAGTTAAGTCGACGATGTCAAGTTTCGTGGTAAAAAAGAGCCTTAAAGTAAGTACTTTAGTGTTCGCGTGTAGAGTGCACATGCGAATACTAAAGTGTTCGCATGTAGAGTGCACATGCGAATACTAAAGTGTTCGCATGTAGAGTGCACATGCGAATACTAAAGTACTTAGGTACTCTATAGGCTGTTTTTTAAAGAGTTTATATTGACTGATTGGTTCAAATTTGCATAATTTGTTATTATCTACTTTAAGTCGTCCTGTTTTAAAAGGTACATTTTTGTTTGTCGTCATTTTGGTCGTTAAATATTTGAAAATGCCATCAGCATAAAATTCATTCACCAAAGCAGTTTGAGATTCGACTGGGTGGTGCTTGATTTTGTTGTTGGTATTTGCACTACTGACGTCACAGTGCACACACCGCAGCACGCACACTTGTGCACGCTGCACGCGGGTGCACGCGCTCGGCGGCGGAGTATCATGACGTCAGGCGGCGGGTAACGGCGCGCGTCGCCCCGCCCAGCCCCGCCCCGCTGTCGGCGTCTCCACCGCCGCACGGAGCGACTACAGGCCTTAAAATAATGCAGTACGGTCTACGATGACCCACCATCGTCGTGCAACAGAGCAAAAACCCGCCAGCACTATGTTCAGTTACGTAAGTACCTATACGGTTCACAAACTCAAGTCGCCGCAAAACGAATCAATGTTAATACATGGTGGAAGGCCCGTTTCGCGAAAGCAGCGCGCGTCGAGATAGTCGCATGGATAACGACACGTTTACATTTGCATACGTATATCCTTGGTGGCTGTCTGGCAAGACGGATGGTCCATATGACCCCCGTCACAGAGAAAAAACTCGAGGGCGATACGTGAATGGTGTGAAACTCTCTCCATTATGGGCCGGCGGCCCCCGCTGCGCCATTCTTGCCGCCGCTTTGTGCACCCACCAGATATCTCGGAGATACCTCTCGCATCGCTGACGTGCACACATAATTTATTTTCAATGATTTTTTGTTAGCCAGTTGGTTTTTGAACACACTTTTGAGCTTTGACTCTCGACAATCGATGAAAAAAGTTTAGGAAATCGAGATCCCTCGCGATGCATGAACCGAAAACAAATAACAAAAGTATCGAAGACGTCGAACGTTCAGGCTCCTTCAAAGAGTTGTTGCTACAAATATTTTGAACAAATCGCCTTCAATTTCCGCGTGATTTGTTCCGCGCGGCGGTAATGGTTTCCTCTTTGAATATAAAACGAGGAAGAATTTCAATGTAGCGAGCGTCAGGATTTAGCTCTCTTATGTAAAATATTACGACGGGTTTGTATCTCGTTTGTCGCGTATTGTGAAGGGATTTGTAAATACAATTTCGAATTCTACATCTCGTGTCCGTTTCCTTTTATCTGCTTCAGCAACTATAATGACATTAATCGACTAGTTTTGAATTCAGCATCAAAAGCTTAGCTTAAGTTGGCTTGGATCCAGATCATAAGCCAGCGGATACCTCACGGCACACATCTTAAAATGTTTGAATAGCTGAGCGCGCCCATGCGCCGAGTGGCGAGCGCACCCACCCACAACACTTAATCTCCCAAATAGATTTATCATGTTCAGCTGATAAAAATGCCATTGAGATCAGCCGAACACAATAAGATACACGCTCTCGGTACCTGATACGAGGCCGAAAGTCAATTATATTCAAATATAAATCGGATTTGCAAACGTAAGCCTGTAACAATGGCATAGGCAGGCGCCGTGATGCCACCTTTAGGCCTCTCATTCCTGGATAATAGTCGGAAGCGGGACAATGGCGGGACAGTTTGGGACAAGGCGGGTGTCCGCGGCGCTGTGACGCTGCTCGCTGTCACGCCCGTCACCCGGGAACACCGCATTATGTTTTATTTGTGGATTATAAAGTCACTATTGTGGTAAACTATTGTATTCTGCTATTCATACGTTTCGCTTTATTGTTGAATTCGCATATAAAGAGATGATCGTCTCATATTGATGTAAGTTATTGTTAGTGACACTTGAAACAATTCGATTTGTGCATGTATCAACATTATGTTAACAAACCCTTTTCGAATCGAAATTAGCTATAGGATTCTTGTATAAACTTAGGCACCTTTAGGGTTCACCACAATTGAAACATATGCGATTCAGGCATTTACTACTCCTATTGCACCTGGGAACCGTTATTGTCTTTCGCCTTAGGCTTTTATTAATTTAGATTTGGTTGGTGTGTCATTTACGCCAGCCATATTGTAAAATGATTTCAGGTTATCATCCTTCATTATGTTTGCTGCGAAACGTGGAATGAAGTGTACGTACTGGCCAATCAAGTGTTCGTACAGGCCAAGTGTACGTACAGGCCAATCAAGTCTCTGTTACGTTATTATGTTACTGTAAGTGAGTGCTGCAAGTTGGTTGTACTTATGTCACGCGTCACGCCCGCTCCGCGCCCGCCAAATCATCGCACAAAGCGAGTTTGGGACGCTTCTCATGCTGTCAAACGCTATTCAATTCATGAAGTTCGTATGAGTCGCTTTGTTTGCCGCAACCGTTGTTGACCCTTTGTCAACCTTTCTCAAGTATCAATGACGGTTATAAATGTGCGCCATTTTATAACATCAGAAACAATTTATTCGAGCTCCTAATCCTCCACCGAGCTACGTCGACATCTCAGGCTCCGGGAGACCGAACGGAACATCTCATTTACATAATTTCCAGCAAAAGGCAGAACAAACAAACCCTCGTAAATGACGCGTTAAATGCAATCAAACAACGTCATTATACACGAGTAGCCCGCTCGCTTTGGCTCTTTCACAAAAACTGACATAAAAAGTGGATATCAGTCAGCTGAAGTCAGTGCGGCGACAATGCGGCCACCGGGGATCTATTATACGCGGCGTCAATGGGACCCTCAAGAAATTTGTTACGAAGATTTTGTTGGCAGCTATTGTTAGCGGCGGGAACCGCGAAGCCCCGAGGGAGTCCGGGGCGCGTACATATGTGCGGTTGTCGCGGGACGTATGCTGGTGTCGGGGAGCCGGGGCGTCGCTAAACGTCGATGTAGTTGGTGCATTGTTTGTTGTTGTACGACCACGCTAGAAGCCGGGAGCCGGGAGCAGGGGCCGGGAGCCGGGCCGGGTGCGCGCTCAATAGCGACAGTTTCATATCTATCTATTTTATTTTATAACTGCAGGGGTGTCAATATACCACACTGTTGTAAAGTCGAGTGCCAACGCGGAGACAGATTTATGTTACAAATGTAATGGGCTGTTTATTTTGATATGAAAGCTATTGCATAAGTGTTTGAACCTTTTCGGTCTATTTCGGAATAAGCGTTGTTTGGGATTTGTGCTCCGTTACAAAGAAGTGCGTTTTGGTTTGTTGAAGATTTAAAACGTAAAGATAGCAAAATTGATGTCCAACACATTGACACATCATCAGTCTCTTTTTATTGCGTTTGTGTCAGGAATCTGGGAACTGTCTCTTGAAATGAAATTCCGCTAATGATCATGTTAGTTTTCGGACGTTCATCTAACAGTCTTATCTCATCTAACAGTAGTATCGAGTCTAGACTGTTTCCGCCTTATTACAAAACAAGGTTTATCTTCAGAACCCGGTTTAAAACATGGAGCCATTATTGAATTTTGAACTTTATTCCGACTATGGTAAAGTTCCTAAACACAAAACTGACAACTTAGTACCGAACTAAGTTTTCAGTTTTGTATAAAGAACGGTATTTCAATCACAGTTACGTTCTTATTACAAAAACTGGCTCCATAGTTTAAGCCATGTCAAATATAAATCTTGTTTTGTAATAAGGCGGTTTGTCTTCTAGAGTTCTAGATTTAGATGAAAGATATAACAACTGCACTCAAACTCAAACTCAAAACATTTATTTCAAATAAACCTATTACAGTCACTTTTTAATTGTCAAGGAGTCGGTCAGTCAGAGAGATGAAGCTAGTTGCCCATTCCAAAGCGTAGTAGGTTCCTATGGAGAAGAACGAGAAAGAAACTCTACGGACACTCTTTTAAATCAAAATAGTGTTACATAGTATTGGATACATAATTTATGTTGAAATTATACATGTGAGAACAATGTAGAAAGACGTGCAAAAAACAACTAAAATACTAAGTTAAAATAAGCCGCGGCAGATAAGAAATGACCAGTCCCTACTGACGGCGCCCGTTCACGAACATGACGCATGGATCAGCACCATTTAGCTCAACCATTTTGAAGGGAACTTAATGATCCAACACATACGCCACCATCAGCTAGACATTTGAGTGAGCATGACACTCTCAGCCGCCAGGGCACATTCAAGTCAATAAAAGACGTACTCAGAAAATGGTAGGTACATAGTGCTCACACATGTGCTATGCAATTATACAATACTAAGAGATAGAATTTATACAATATAAAGATAGTATTTACAATCTTCAGCAGCTCCAACAATAGTTTTGAATGCTATTCAATTAGTTTATGCGCCCTTGTGGAGCAGGACCAGCGTTAAGCCAAGCATTTTTGTTAGCAATGTAATCCCCCAACTTATAATATGCTTGGCTTGGCACTACCTACCCTATCCTGATTATGAACTGAACGAGAATCCATCCACCAGTAGTCAGTAGATATTTTGACAATAATTCCTAATTTCTAGATTACCTTACAGACAGCAGTGAAAAATGTTTGAATATAAATGACCGGAAAACATTTGTAACAATGGGAAACAGATAATTAAAGAAACGATTGAACCTCTCTCCGTTGACCCTCGGCAACGCATTTAGTCCTGAGTTTTTGTTAATGAGCTCAGGTGATCACTTGGCGTCGGGAAAGTTACAATCAATCGTATTAGCGAAAACAATGGTTAATTGGTTAAAAAAACCTTATATCTAAGCAAGTTCAGAAAATATACAAGAACATCAGGCATTAAGCGGAAGTGCAGGCAGAGAACAAGTCGCGTCGTAAACGCCGACGGGAATGGGACAACGCGCAACGTTGCGACATGCTACCACTGTGCCATCCCCATTGAATGTCAACTGCACTACATAGTCTCATTTGTAATAAGAATAATAAAATATTTCGTACATTCATTTATTATTACATTAAATAAAACGAATTACAGTGCTTCATAATATGCACTTAATGATGTTCTGCAGCGGAACAAGCCGCGTCAGCTATAAATGGCACTGAATGTGCTTATAATTATAGTCACTTGAGCTCAAGTCATTATTAAAATAACTTAATTGCATACAGCAGATAGGAGCAAAATACTTTGATTGCATACAGCAGATAAGAGCAAAATACTTTGATTGCAAAATTATCGATTTCGTAGCTCTCGTAACAAAGTGCTACATACTACTACATAGATATAAGAACCGAAAAAAAAAAAACTTTCTATTGGATATTGGGTTGTTGATACATTATTTCATGTGTTTATGTGCCTAACACACGCCTGTCCTGTGTTTGATGTTCCGGCCTAGGCAACTAAGTCATCTAGCTGTCACAAGTATCTTTATCGACCAAACAGTTGTAAGTGTACTTACATAAAACTCAATATGATAATGATTAAATTGTATTCGCAGAATAAATTAGAGTGCATTCTAAGTGCATTGTAGGCGCTTTTCATAAACATTGTAGGCGCTTTACATAAACATTGTAGGCGCTTTTCATAAACATTGTAGGCGCTTTTCATATACATTGTAGGCGCTTTTCATAAACATTGTAGGCGCTTTTCATATACATTGTAGGCGCTTTTCATAAACATTTTAGGCGCTTTACATAAACATTGTAGGCGCTTTTCATAAACATTGTAGGCGCTTTACATATACATTGTAGGCGCTTTTCATAAACATTTTAGGCGCTTTTCGTAAACACTTGAGATTCATTGATTTTTTAGCATTTTGCTACGAAAATTCATAAACAGAAAATATAAATATTTTGTTGTTTGTATTAAAACAACAAAATATTTATATTTTCTGTTTATAAGTAATTTTGAGAGGTAAGAAGTGGAGGAGTGGATAGCATGAGGCCCATGGTTTGATTCCAACTTGGTAAAAGTAAAAAGCCGGTCTCAAAGCGTGTTTCGTAAGTAGCATCGTTGTCGGCAAACTATTTAATCTGAATCAGAACTTTCAGTACAATAACGCGTTGCAGTACAACCTGCGATACTCAACTTATTTACCTGTGCTGAAATCTTTACGTGACTATAACATGAGAACTTTTAGTTTTGAATTCACATCAATCAAAGATATTCAGTTTTGCATCCATACACTAGCAATAGACGAGGATGCATGAGGTGAATAGCCGGGTGTTGTAGCAGACTACCTACCTACAACAAAGATGTGTTTGTCTAGAAGTAAACTGAGACTACATTAGAAGATTCGAATACTTAGGACTGATGAGAAACATAATGGAAATCATCTTCATCATTCTATGCTTCATGCACAACGGGAAGGAACTACAAGTGCGAGATCAACTCGCGTGCTCAGGGTTCTTTCTGTAATCTATGTGAATATTTTTTTTTTTCTAATTTATTGTCCTAGTAGGTAGATTCGGAGATAATGAGGAGGATGGTCAATTTTCATCTATTTTCTTAAATAACTTTAAGATCAATTATTATGAAATTATAAAAAAAATTGAGACACATTAAGCCTTTTCATTTGATGTGACCGTGTGTCACATAAAAATGAAAAGACTTATACCGCCTTATTACAAAACAAGATTTATATTTTGACATAACTTAAACCATGGAGCCAGTTTTTGTAATAAGAACGTAACAGTGATTTATACAAAACTGAAAACTTAGTTCGGTAGGTACTAAGTTGTCAGTTTTGTGTTTAGGAACTTTACCATAGTCGGAATAAAGTCCGAAATTCAATAATGGCTCCATGTTTTAAACCTGGGTCTGAAGATAAACCTTGTTTTGTAATAAGGGGATTAGTGTCTCAATTTTGTTTTTGTACAGGTTGCAATTTTTTTTTTTAATTTTCTAATTTGCCCCCAAAAGTGACCCTCAAATTGAAAATTAATTTATATACGTTACACGTCCATGTATTTGGGTTACATAAATTCATGCGTACCAAATTTCAACTTAATCGGTCTAGTAGATTCGGAGCAAATCGGCTGTGACAGACGGACAGACAGACATACGAGTGATCCTATAAGGGTTCCGTCTTTTCCCTTTGAGGTACGAAACCCTAAAAAGTAACCAAGTTTCGTACCACTCACTATTCGTAGCAAGTTTTACAGTTCTGTATCACTATCCTTATTTTTAAGGTATTGATTATTAAGGTACTACCTATGTTACAAGTAGTCACAGCTATCTCATAC
The DNA here is from genome assembly GCA_948098905.1 of Tiliacea aurago. Classification (NCBI taxonomy): domain Eukaryota; kingdom Metazoa; phylum Arthropoda; class Insecta; order Lepidoptera; family Noctuidae; genus Tiliacea; species Tiliacea aurago. The sequence continues at coordinate 1,412,908 of OX402576.1, forward strand.
TTAGTATTTTGGTTAACAGTCAGAAAAGTTTTAATTTGTATATTAATTGGCTACGTTAGTATTGGGCATTGATTATAATTATTGTACCTACGAATGAATTAGATTATATTATTGACAGAAGTACTTTAGGGATCAATAATTGATGATAGTCAGCATAACTATGATGACATCATAACTATGATGACTGATGATATGACTGTAGTAGACCATCACTCTCTGGTTTTAATTTAAATTGTTTTCCAAAAATGATGGTAGTTACGTATCACGTTTTGCGACCAGGTTTCTTGTTATGACCCGGCCTGACATGGGAATAAAACCATGGGCCTCACGTTCGGAATTCTCAACTTCCTCTTCATTTAATTACAATAACAATATGATGGCTACTCCACGATAACAATTTAAGTTGAAATGGCATGCTTAGTATGCTTACGTAGAAATTTCAGCAGATGCGAATAAGCCGAGAGGCAAGATTCTGCTGCAAGGGTCTGTTGGGGTAAGGTTGCGTAAGTCTCTGAATGGGAAAACTTGATTTATTCCGTTCTAATACCAATAACTAATACCACTGGTATTTGTAGCAACTCATAAAACTGTTTTCTATTCCGAAGGGATACCATTGTTTAAACTAATACCAAAAACAAGTTCAAAGGTATAAGCTACAGTCAGTAAAAATGCTTTGTATGTAATTATATGACCTTTAATTGAAAAATAAATCAGTTAAATCCTCAAAATACATGAAAATATCAGAAAACAAATTTAATTTGCCTAGTTTTGACTGAGCTGACTGTACCAAATTCAAGTTGTTAGTATTCGTTCGCACATTACATTTAGTTATTTAAGGAGTGGTGTCCGTTCGGAATAGAAAATAAATATGAGTTGGATCAAATACCAGTGGTATTAGTTGGTGGTATTAGAACGGCATAAATCGAAAACTTCTGTAGTACCTATTTAAAATCAAACAGTCTTTTGAGTTTCACAAAAAGTTTCCTCGTTACTATTAAGGGGTAGGTAAGTAAGTATCTAATTTGTGCCACCTACAGTCTAAGTCGTAAAGAAAGAAAGAAAGAAAGAAATCATTTATTTGCTGACAATGTAGGTATAGGTACATATAAGTTGGAATATTTATTAAGTGTCGGTAAATACTACTCGTACTTAGAATAATGTCTCAGAAACGATCATCATCATCATCATTTCAGCCGACAGACGTCCACTGCTGGACAAAGGCCTCCCCCAAAAGTGGATGGGGGGGTTGCCATAATCGTTTTTGAGATTTGTTAAAAAGCTTAGAGAACCTTTTGGTAACAGAGGAACCCTTTGTCTCCGACTTAATTTTAATTAATAGGAATTAATAAATACATGAGATCCCCCATGGGATGACCTGATAGTCGCACTCAGCAGCATGCGTGTCGGATGCAGTGTTGATGGGGTTAGAATTAACAACATCAGCTATGCAGATGACATGGTGCTGCAGGGTCCGTCAGCGGGAGCAATCAGGGAGATGCTTAGAACGTGTGAGACCTACGCTGCCGAACATGGATTAAAATATAACGAAAAGAAATGTGAATACATGGTCTTTGAGGTCAGCGGCAAACGCCGTGGAGAGGGACCCGAGTTGCTTATTAACGGGTCACCAATTAATAGGGGGTCAACTTTTAAATACCTAGGGCATTGTCTTGCCGCTGACGTCAGGGACGATGTAGACATTGGGAGGGAGCGCAGGGCTCTAGCGGTCCGGAGTAATATGTTGTCCCGTAGATTTGCGCGGTGTACAGACCAAGTTAAAGTAACACTTTTTAAGGCTTACTGCCAAAGTTTGTACACGGGCAATCTATGGGTCAATTATACTAAGAGATCGCTGGATGCCCTGCGCGTCCAATATAACAATGCTTTTAGGGTGTTGTTGAGGCTGCCTCGATACTGTAGCGCGTCGAATATGTTTGCGCAAGCCCGCACCGACGGCTTCTATGCTATTGTATGCAAAAAAACTGCGTCGCCTCTGAGGAGAGTGAGGGTAGTCAAAACAGCATCCTGAAAACTGTAGCCGAGAGCTTCGGCTCTCCGATTCTACAGCAGTTTGTGCGGAGGTTGATTGTTACTAACACTAGGCAATAAGTTATTTTTTGTATGTTACTAACACCATATGGATAATTGTGTCCGAAATAAAGCGATTCTATTCTATTCTATTCTTTAAACATAAAACTGTTAGATCTCGTGTCACTGAGCTGCTTTCTACAAATAATAAAGTTTCGGTCGACTCTGATAGCATTCTTACATTTTACATCTTCATCAGATGAAGATGTAAAGCTTTATTTTATTTATTAAAGCGGTTTTATGCAATGCTATTTAGTTTTTGTACGAGTTACCGGCTGACTTAGTTAAAACTATAATAGTACTTATAATAGAGGACAAAACTGGAGGTTTTAGTGACACAAACAACTACAGGCCTATTTCCTTGGCGACTATAATTGCAAAGGTGTTGGACGGTCTGATTGATCGGCAGCTGGATATGCCTTTAACAATACAAGACGCCCAATTTGTTTTTAGCAACATTTATCAACAGAAACATCTCCAACATCCTCAGTCTTCTTGACCTTTCCAAGGCCTTTACCCACGACCCCCTTCCTACGACTGCCTATGGAGGAAACTATCGCAACCAACCTCCCAAGGGATCTGATTGATATTCTGAAGTACTGGTAGAACAGAGCAATTATGATAAATGGGCTGGTGTCCTGTCTGATGCATACAGGTTGGAATGCGGGATGAGGCTGGGGGACTCAACTCACCCAAGATTTGCAACCTGTATGTAAACCAACAGTTATGTGAGCTCAGCAAAGCTAATATCAGATGCTCCATTGATGGAAACAAGATTAATAATATCAGCTACGCGGACGATATGGTGTTGCTGAGCCCATCGATCAGTGAATTGATAAGGCTTCTCCGTTTCTGTGAGGACTATGGGGTGGCTCATGGTCACGGTTCAAGTACCTGGGACACTGGGCGACCGAAAGTTTCTCCAATGATACGAATTTGGAGACGGAACGCAGAGAATTGGCAGTTAGATGTAACATGCTGGCCCGTAGGTTTGCACGATGACAGAAGAGGTAACATTACACTCTTTAGCATATTCGCACGTGTACAGAGACTGGCAGTCTCTGTACACGTGCGCCCTATGCGTTGTACACACTCATACGGTGCTCCGTGAGTCCAATATAACAATTCCTTCAGGGTGATGTTGGGACTACCGCGCTTTTGCAGTGCGTCGGGGATGTTCGAGAAACCAGCGTGCTGGATTTTTACGCGCTGATGCGTTTGCGTATAGCGTCCCGGATGCGGCGAGTGCGCGATAGTCCCAACAGTCTTTCCGCTACTGTGGCCAGCAAGATGGACATCCCCATAATGTGGCATTGGATGACGACTCACAGAGAGTCATTCCAATGCCTTAAACAATGTTATATAAATTTTTATTTATTTTATTTAACGTGCATGTATATTTCATTTGATGTGTATTGTGATTTTTAATTACCATTAACGGCAAAAATATGTAAATGTCTATTAACTGCTCCCAAATTACGATGTTTATTTTAATATATTTTTTTTTACATACTTCCTTGACATAATCATTTTTTTTTTTATTTGACATTATATACCTACAATTTTAATTTAAACAAGGCTCTAACTTTTATTATTTTAATAATATTTTATATGGTTTTTTTTTTTAATGTTTTGTTAATGTGAGAACGTTGTAGACTTAATACGCTATAGTTTTGTAAACCATTTTCTATTTCGTTATGTAATTGGTACTTGCTAACGGGCCTACATGTCCTCCCATACCTATACTGTAACTTGGAAACATTGTAAGAGCCCATTATTTTTAAAAGAGTAACCGTGGAGTTTCTTGCCAGCTCTTCTCCATAGGAAACGACCAATGGGAACCGTGCACCTAGCTTCTGACGTTTCATAAGTGCCCAAAGACTTACGTGAAATAAACAAATTAGATTTTGTTTTTTTTTTAGTAACACATATGGACTATTTGTTAAAATAGTCATAAATCTATTATTTCTGAGAATAAAGTTTATTTTTATTATGATTAAATTCACACATATCATGATGCAACGTTGCAATACGCGAACTAAACTACATTACGTTCTGATTAGAGCTCGCCGTGCTTGTGTTGCCACAGGGGCGCGCTGTTGCAGCAGCATTAGATTACACTCCGCCACGCCCCCACCAGCGCACATGTCGCCGCCACCTAACTCGATTTTAAAACATTTAATTATTTCTGTGGTGATGCGGGGTGGCAGTAACTGTTGCGTTGTTACGACTGCCACGACTATTGTCTGGTTGTTAAATCCGCGGAGGGACATTTAAGAGTGTTGGGCAATGTAATTATATTGATTGTGTGTTTTTCTTTGCAAGTAATATATAAACGTGGTGGTATTGACACAACACGTGATTATTATGGTTATTGGGCAGGTGGCTGATTGCAGTCTTATCTATAAGTCCAGGTTTCCTAACGATGTTTTCCGTTACTGATGTCAGTAATGTCCAAGATAAACTCCGAAAGTACATATTTATGAATTTAAAATGTCGCATTGATATTTTCCCGGGTTTGAACACACAACCGTGGGCATGAGAGGTGAGGCCTTAACCACTGGGCTATCACGACAGATTGAAATGATTAATTGAAATACATACATACATAAACTCACGCCTTCTTCCCATGGGGGTAGACAGAAACTATAGAACGCCACCTGCTATACGCTCTATACATGTATACTCCTTTTGCTTCGCGTACGTTCATACATCTGGTCATACACGCACGCCAGTTGCGAATACTGCGCACCGACCTGGCGTCCCCTCCCGGCGTTCCCACTCTCTGCATTATAAATACCTTTTGTTAGTCGCCTTTCATTCATCTTCTCAACATGACCAAACCATCTAAGCATACTCTTTTCAATTGTGGTCACTACATCTTCTTTTAAACTGCATCGTTGCTGTATCACCTCATTTTGCGGCCTATCATTCATGCCACGCCAGACATGCTTTGTAAGGAACGCATTTCCACCGCATTTATTCTACTTTCATGCTTCTTTTGCCACACCCAACATTCACTTCCATAGGTAAGCGTAGGCACCAGCACACTATTGTGAATGCAGGTCGAGCCTTTTTGGGCATCGACTGATTGGTCACAATCGCATGTATAGCACCATTCACTTTATTTCCCGCATTTACTCTCCTTTCCACATCTTCATCAATCTTTCCATCCCTTGTAAACTGACTCCCCAAATATATAAACTCACTTGCTCCACACTCTTATCATTTATTTTTACATTACACACCGATACACCCTCTTCTCTTTCAAACACCATAACCTTCGTCTTATTCATATTTATATTCATCCCTTTCCTCTTATAATGCTTTATCCATAAAAGTCGCCATGTCTTGCAACTGTCCTGCAGATGAAGCAAGTAGAACTTAATCATCTGCGTAGGGAAGGCATTTGACAGGCAACTCATTCATTCTTAATCCGCACTCACTCTCTCTCCAATCTATCCGACAACTATCCATCTACAAGTTGAACAGCCACGGTGACGCTACACAATCCTGTCTAACACCACAAACCAGTCTGTGTATGCCCCATTTAACCTAACACAAGCACTGGAATCCTTGTATAAAGATTTCAGTGCCCGTGTCGACTGCCAACCCCCCACCGTACATGGATAGTGTCAACAACGGTTCTTCCCTCCACACACTGTCATGGGCCTTCTCCAAGTCAACGAAAGCACGGTAGACTTTCTTGTGCTTTGCCAGATGTTTTTCGGCTGTGCACCTTAAGGAGAAGATCTGATCCATACATCCCATTCCCTCTCTAAATCCTGCCTTTAATTAATAATTAATTGCCTTTAATTTAATTGAAATAATTGTGCTTTTATTCGTTTTTGTTGATGCAATCCAAAGCTAGACTGGACACCTTATTCTCTTGTTTAGTTAGTGTCTCATTGACTCTCATGTGTGTTTCAGACGGAGCACCGCACCTGCTGCGCGTGCGGCGAGGCGATCGCGGACCGCTTCCTGCTGGAGGTGGGGGGCGGCGCCTGGCACACGGCCTGCCTGCGCTGCTGCGTGTGCGCCGTGCAGCTGGACCGCCACCCCTCCTGCTTCCTGCGCGATCGCCAGGTCTACTGCAAGCAGGACTATGCCAAGTAAGTGTCACACCGTGCTGGTGGCTTGGCGAATCTTATTACGCTATATTTGGTTGGAAGTCAAGGTTTGTTGTATCCATGTGAGATGTCAATGAGTGCATTAGTCAATGTCTACGAGGCGACGAGATTTTTGTATTACAGATACCTAACCCATCAAGTAGTAACACCCCGTGACGTCACGAATCAGGCAATTGTTTTAACCCATTGCAAAGCCTGTCAGTGATCTCCTCCTCATAAAATCAGACATTTACAGTTTCATATTAAATATAAATCAAAGATTTGTGTATTATTAAATTATTAAAAATCAATCCGCCCATAAATATCTACTTTGTATTTAAATTGAATTTGCTTTCCACCAGTTCAACGAAATATTTATAAAGACACGAAACTATAAATCAACGTTTTTATTATCGGCCAATAAATATGTTAATAAAAGTCTCAATAAACGAGAAACGATTGGACATTGTATCATAGACGACAAATGGGAAGTCGATTTGATGTTTGATGTAGTGGCCCGCGCCTCTCCCGGCGCACCCAATACTGATACAGTTTGGACATGTGAAATAAACTTACGTCATTTCTCATTTTCTCTGTACATTACCTTATAGAATTTGTAAAATACCGCATCCAAAAGCTGCGGTTCGCTAAGGACGAATCAGTCACATCGTGTGTAATACTGAAATTCAGCTGTATCTAATCTGTTTATCATCTAGTAGTGTCTACTAATTAAGAAGATTGATAAAACCAGTTCTTAGTCTTAATTGTTTAATAACGGAATGAAGAAAATGAATAAAGTAATTTTATTGTGTAAATCCGATGATATTTTTAATTAAAACAAGGAATTTTTCACGGGAGTTTTTCACGAACAAAACTGAAATAACTCGACGGCCCTCCGACGCCCTCGTTCAGTGTACCTAAAAATAAATTAATTACTATAAAGCTAAATAATATAAAGTTAGTTATCTTTTTGAAGCAATAGTGGACCTTTGCGTTATATAAAAATGACACTATAAGAACGCTGCAGGTGGTAATGACCGCCTGCTTCGCAGACTAGTGATGTAAACAAAACTACCAATAGGGATGATAATGACCGCCTGCTTCGCAGGCGAGTGATGTAAACAAACCGACGACTAGGGATGATAATGACCGCCTGCTTTGCAGGCGAGTGATGTAAACAAACCGACGACTAGGGATGATAATGACCGCCTACTTTGCAGACGAGTGATGTCAACAAAGCGACGACTAGGGATGATAGTGACCGCCTGCTTCGCAAACGAGTGCTGTAAACAAAGCGACGACTAGGGATGATAATGACTGCCTGTTTTGCAGACGAGTGATGTAAACAAAACTACCACTAGGGATGATAATGACCGCCTGCTTCGCAGACGAGTGATGTAAACAAAGCGACGACTAGGGATGATAATGACCGCCTGCTTCGCAGACGAGTGATGTAAACAAAGCGACGACTAGAGATGATAATGACTGCCTGTTTTGCAGACGAGTGATGTAAACAAAGCGACCACTAGGGATGATAATGACCGCCTGCTTCGCAGACGAGTGACGTAAACAAAGCAACGACGGCTAGAGATGATATTTACTGTCATTAAGTAATGACATGTATGACCCCTGTGTCCCAACATTTTCTCAGAATTCTAAATCAATTGATTGATTGATTTGTAAAAGGATTTATTAACAGAAAAGTTAATAAAGACCTTTAAACAAGTTAACAAAAATATCTTATTCTAAATTGAACTAACATAATCCGAGAAATTTTAAATAGGCTTCACCTCTTAATTACCCTTTTCCGAAATTTACGTTTCTGAAGGCTTCTACATACCGGGGCGACTTGTCGCGCGACGCGACACGACACAAAGGCACCGCTCGTCCCGCGACATGCGGGGCCTTTGTGCCGTATCGCGTCGCGCGACAAGTCGCGCTGGTATGTAGAAGCCTTAAATCGAGTTGTTTTCAGAGAAATCACTATATTTAAATTCGTAAAAAAATATATAGTAAAGATACATGTTTGATCTAGTGACTTTTTTTGGTTAAAAACACGATATTTAACATTTTGCTGGATAAAAAAAAATCAGAAGTAAAGTCGATTTTGAAAGTATTTTAAGTTGTATGAGACTTGGGGGAACGCAATTTTTATGAAAATTTAACATTTCATTTACTAATCGGGTTTGACAGGGATATTAATGGATAGATTTATAATATGGCACTTATTTTTTTTATATTAAATAAATACCTGAAAAACGGCTCGCGCGCACCGCGCCAGTGCTATAATAGTGCTATCGCGACTGCTCCTGTGGAACGCGGGCGCAAGCTGTCTCATTCTTAAACTTTCGGGAAAAGGGGCCCTTAATATTTACACAAAATGTTTGATTGTTTACTAATATATAGTGTGGCTACTAATAGACACTTACTTAGTGTTCTAGCTAACTATTTGGATTAGTTTTAAGCTGTTAAGGGACTTAACAGACCTAAGCTTTGCAACCACTTCCATGCAGCCATGATTTAGGTAAGGAGGGTAAAGTTTTACTTAACAAAACTGTATGAAGATATCTGTTAAAATCGAACTGTAATAAAACGTTCCGTTTAGTGCCAGACGTAAAGAATACCACCATCCCATTTCTTCCCGTGGGTGTCGTAAAAGGCGACTAAGCGAATTACTAGAGAATGGGCAGCAGCGTTCTCTATGCATTTTAACATCATACTGCGATCGCCAACACGCCTGCCAAGCGTGGCAATTATGGCAAACCCCCCCCCCCCTCCCCCCCCCATCCCAAATGGGGAGGCCTATGTCCAGCAGTATTTCGTTTTTTTTTTTTCGAATAAAAAAAAAATATAATAAATACCCACTCTGCAGTGGACGTCTTTCGGCTGAAATGATGATGATGATGAATAAAACGTATGTTCTGTGATCGCGCTGCAGAAACAAAACGTATGTTCTGTGATCGCGCTGCAGAAACAAAACGTATGTTCTGTGATCGCTCTGCAGAAACAAAACGTATGTTCTGTGATCGCGCTGCAGAAACAAAACGTATGTTCTGTGATCGCGCTGCAGAAACAAAACGTATGTTCTGTGATCGCGCTGCAGAAACAAAACGTATGTTCTGTGATCGCTCTGCAGAAACAAAACACAGACCAGTGAATGTTGGTTGGACCAGTGTAGGTTTCAGCTTAGTTTCACTTAACGGGCATCAAGAACAATCCTGTCGACCTATTCTATGAAAACATCACCATGAAAACGTGTTTAACATTTTCTTACAGAACAGACCGCCTGTTGCATGACACACCTTGTCTCAATTAGTACCCTCCCAGCGGGAGATACTCCTTAATGTTGAAGAGGAGACCATAACGCGCATAGTGTGTGGTCTAGGGACATATGTCTCTTGTCCTCATTTCAATAAAGGTGCCAGGTTCGGCGGACGTTTATAGTGCCGCCCGGGCCGGCCTATATGTTAATGATATTGGTTTTAATTAACCCGTTTGCTGCTTTTTATACAATTTAATTTGGTTTAAATTGAACAGAGTATAAAGCTGTCTCTGTTTATGTATTATGAGAAGAGAAATGACTTCGTTGAGCCGCACTTGTACTGTTCACTTTGAGGTACTAGGTATTATTAATTCACGCATTGTTTATTTGCGACATAAAATTATGTTTGTACTTTAAAAAAATATTACTGCAAAACATATTGAGAAAAATAACATTGGTATTCATACTTAAAATTCCCTTCTGGCCATTACAAGTCCAGCCGATCTGGACCAGATTCCATCCGATCGTAGGACACACTAAATAGATTCACACTATAGGTAGTCACGTCAAGCTCACTTCATCTAAGTTTTCACGGTAATTTGTTCACAAGTGGTCTATTATTATTATTTATTCATTATCAAGTAACAATAGACTCATACTAACTATTAGGCATAACAATTAAATACAAATACAAGCAATTACTAATCACATTACTGGTCACAGAAAACAAAATTAAAACAAAACACAATAATCAATTAAAATTTTCTAACCGGCATCGGAACAGCAACATGCCTGCCACAGCTATGCCGGACATAAGGGCAGTCCAGCCTGTCGGCGATCATTGCCAGGATAGTATGCCAGCTGTCCTTCAATTTTTTTACAGAATAGACTAGCTGTCCTTCAGTTTGTTTACAGAATAGACCAGCTGCCCTTCAGTTTGTTTACAGAATAGACCAGCTGTCCTTCAGTTGGTTTTCAGAATAGACCAGCTGTCCTTCAGTTTGTTTACAGAATAGACCAGCTGCCCTTCAGTTTGTTTACAGAATAAACCAGCTGTCCTTCAGTTCGACCCTTATTCATAACTAACAAGTGGAAACTTCTCCTTGGCAAAACTCTTCTATTAAATTACCTAGATTTATTTCCTGAAATTACTAATTAATGTAAGTATTTTGTGTTGGGCGTTGATAGCTGCGCCACGGTATTTTACTTTTGCAGCTATCTTCCTTTCTTTAATAATTTGTTCATAATAAATTTTTATTATTTATAATTGCCACAATAATAGTGCTCAGATAAGCCGAAAAGCACCATCGGAGTAAGTTTTGAGAAAATCGACTTTATGTAAATTGAATTTACGCACCTTCAAAAAAAATCTAAGGAAAAATTATATACATATAATAATACAAAAAAGCTTCTTAGTGGTTTTTTTTTAAATATTATAAGTTAGATGGCGCTATTTGGCTTATATCGTTAGATGGCGCTATTTTACTTTTATCATTAGATGCAAAATTGTTATAGCTATTGAATGGTATAAAAAAAACCGGTCAAGAGCGAGTTGAACTCGCGCACCGAGGGTTCTGTACGTATATATAATGTTGATGATTTCTGAAAAACTGTGCTATTTAGAGACATTGTTTTATTTTTCCTGTAATCTTTACATAAACTTCTATCACATAGAATAATTTCAGATTTTTATCTATGCAAACTTCGGAGATAAGGGGGGGCAACGGTATTTTATTTAATTTTTCCTCAAAAGTCGGAAACTATGCTGCCATTAGGAATGTGCAAAACAGCGTTCTTTCATATGATACCCCACATGCCCTAGTAGCCCCACTTCAAATTTTTAAGACCACCTTTCAGTCCCTAATGTAATTGTTTTTTTTTTTTCTCATTTACAAAATAGTTGGGCAAACGTCATCTAAAACTATTCTAAATTTCAAGTTGATAGCATTAGTAGTTCTTGAGATATCCAGGTGTGACAGACAGACTTAGTCTCACCATAAGGGTTCCTTTTTACCATTTTGATACGGAACCCTAACAAAAGGGCGTATCTGAGAGTTAGCGCCTTTTGGCTTAGCAGGGCACAGTACCAGTTAAATAGTATTCTTAATGCTGTATTAGGTTAGTTTTTCTACTTAACGTCTTTTATTAAATAGTACAGTCGACTACAAAGAGATGTATACCCCCTCAAGTTACAAATACATGCACCCGTTGAAAGAAATGTACATACTTCGGTACAAATAATTATACACACGATACATGACGTTTATATGTATTCACTCAATGTGCCAAACAAATTTATGTAAACATATACATACATTTGGCACGTTTAATTGAAACATAAATACATATTATACATCATGTCTACAAGTATTTGTAACAAACAATGACAACATCATCAAAGGATATATATTTTTGTAACTTTCAAATGTATACATCTCTTTGTAGTCGACTGTACAAAGTACATCGGGGTTGAAGTTATCAGTTGTTTAACAGACACGTTGAAATATTCTACTGAAGATATTCAGATCTCAGAAACTTCCGTTTTGATATTGTCAAAGAACAAATGATCTATTATGTCGACGTATCGTATAGGCAAGTACGTTGTCGACGGTCAACCATCTGGGTGTTCATCCATGTCACGCACAGACCATGTCACGCACAGACCATTCAATAAAACTGTTCTTGATATTGCCAATGTTTGGCGCGGTCCTTCCCATTAGTTCTGACTTGTAAATATATTATATTCCGCAAATAGGTCGCTCAAGCCAATCATCAGTTCGTCAGTCATCAAGTGAGCACAGACTGAACGCACCGGCCGCGGCCCCTCTCACATCTTACTTATAATTAAGCCATTTAACATTTTTTGAGTCGTTCAGTGCGGAATTGATTTTGCCATGAAATGAAAATTGATAAAATTATTTTTACGAAATTGTTTATGAAAGAGGAAAAAACCTCGTGTATACACACCAAGAATCGTTTAGTCGGGCCGCGAGTTAATTCTTTTACAATACACTGCCTACGTCCAATTAACCTTCGACGTATTAGAAATATACAAAGTCATCATTATCCGAGTCAGTCGTGGAGAGGCCAGCGCGGCCGAGTGCGGTGGTGGCTCGCGGCTGGGCGGAGCGGTGGCGCGGCGAGGTCTCCCGCAGTCGGGCGGGTTGCTGTCGGCATGCATGGAGGAATGCGCGCAGGGTAGGCGGCCCGGTGTGCAGGCGACCTGTGACCCTCGCTGTGCGGTGCGGCCGCGCGATGACGCACCACCTCGCATCGCCACGCATCTCACCGTCATCAGCACACATATCAGCTATCGAGACACGGAATCGATACCTCTCTCTCTTATTTTTAATTGTATATTTGTGGCAAATTTGGAAATTATTAAGCAATTGTATAAAAAAGGTGATTTGAACCAATAGTCGTCAGATTTTCTCTCAGTCTCATCAAAAGGACTCAGTAGTCGTTAATTTTTCTTCTTATTTCAATATATAACAATTTAAGAATAAGAAGTCCTTCACCGCTTTGCGCGCAAAAAGTATACAGCAGAAGTTTATTTATTTATTTAAGGATTACAGTACCAATGAGTTAAGCTGCAGTAGGTAATAAAAGTATACAGCAGAAGTTATGCTGTAGTAGGTAATAACAAACATCAAGATTATAGAAATTAAATTCTAATATATTTTTGCTTAAAAATGAAGACGTCAGAATCACATAAGGTGTTTTTGTCAGAATACATAACGTATTTTCGCTCGGTACTAGTGGTATGTTCAATATTTCGGACCACCAAAAACAAGTAAGATTTCAACCGCTAATAACTACGAGAATTTGAATTCGAGAATAATGGCTGAGCATTCAAAATCTACTTCATATTTGCACCAATTTTGAGGCAGAATATAATTTGCCTTTGACGTCACATCGCGAGTGTAGGGGCATGCGCGCGACTCTCTATTTTTCTCCGAAATTCCAATTCGTATAGCGCACAAACGTATTCATATTATATTTATTTGCATTCCCTAATGTATAGGTAAAGGTGTTAAAGGTACAATTACGGACCCTGTAGGGCACAGCAAAAGGTATAATCAAATTAATTATTTAAATAAAATAAAAATAAAATTAGGATACAATAAGCAATCAAAAATTGTAAAGATTATTAACACACACATGGTTAGCTAAAACGGTGATTCTGGTGCCATGATCAAGAGTTGACCAGGATATAAAGAAAAACAACAGAAATATTGGCCGAAATAGAGTTAAAAAGGCATTTGAAGATTACAATAGCCAAAAAATAATTTCTGATGTCGTCTCATATTGACGTTGTTTGTGCTCATATAGATGTTATTTCATTGAAATAAATCTCAAACGAAGTAAGTTTGCATCATAAGAAATATAATGAGCCACAAAAGTCCATTCCTGAGTAAAGACAATTGCTATAACAGTATCAGAAACCGTAGGACAATCTGCAGCAAGTAGCAAAAGTTTAAGATGTCGTCTCATATCGGCCGTAAATCTGCTCAGAACTGAAAAAATCTCACATAATGGTGAAAGGTTACTTCATAAGAAATGCAATGAGCTTACAATGTCTCCGGCATTATTGGAAACCGTAAGTTTTTTTTACAAAAGCCTATAAAATAAAATAAATATTGCCACATATCGGCTGGAAATTGTAAAAAGAAACGACAATCAAAGAAAGTTTACATCGTGAAGAACACAATAAGCCTAAAAATCTAGATAAGAGCGAATACAAAAGCGAAGTAATACCTAAATATTCAAAAAATCATCGATAACCGTCATATTTTTAATCGGTGGAGCCGTGTCATCGTGCAAATATGCGTGAAGATTACGAGAACTTTAGGATGTTTCAACGGCAGAAGACTAAGTAGTGGAAGACTAGTAGACTATGTACTACTCCTCTATTTAAGTGAGAGTTTCGGTTCTCTGCCTTTTCGCCGAAAATTGTTTGGCAGATTATCACTTGCCAACTAACGTTTCGCAGAGTTTTATTTCGCCGAATAATCATTTGCCAACTTATCATATAATTTTGTAACCTCACAGTTACCAACTGTACGTTTGGTCTGCTTTTCATAATGACACTTTTTAAAATGCCAACTTTCAAGTAGCAGAATGTTGCTGAGAAATGCATTACGCATCCCCGCTCGTGGGGGACGAGTCGCGGTATGTGGGGATCCTGTCGGTAATGACGACAGTATACCCACTAAAACTCAGCGGTGTTCCCACATCGCCGTGTTGGGAGGGCCATGGGATAACGGTTCAACCTTTTCTTCAACAACCCTCCCGGCGCATGCCCGCCTTGCTGGCGGGCCCCGCATGCCCCCCCGTTCCTGGGGGGCTACGGGAATGGCCGGGAACACCTGGCCATTCCCGTCCGACACTGGTGGAGGCCTGCGCAATACAGGCAAGGGTGCCCCCGCACCCGTTGCCTGCTGGCCTCCACCTGGGAGGAGTCGGAGATGACGTCTTCTTCGACCCCTCCTCCGCCTTTGAAGCGGTGCCGCGGCAGGATCGTCCTCCCGCACGCACTCCGCCTCCTCCTTCTGGGACATGACGTGTTCGCAGAAGGAGGCGACTGCCGCCCAGGACCCCTCACCCCTCAGCATGGCGTTAACCAAGCCGGGGAGTGAGAGGTTCGGTACGATCACCGCGTTCAGACTGTGGCGCGGCTCGGACCATGACGGGCACACCTCGAGGGTGTGCTGCGCCGTGTCCTCCACCGCGCCACAGTGGTGGCACGACGGCGTCTCCTCCCGTCCGATTCGATGCAGGTTCGATCTGAAACGGGGCGTTCTCCTCTCGCCCTCCGCCCCGGTCATACTGTAACCTTTTTTTTTTTTTTTCATTTTTTCTTTCTCTAACCAAACCTATCGTAACCTAAGATTTCTGTTGCTATACTTATATTTTTATTCTAACTATGTGGTATAAAATTCAAAAATATCTACAATGTGACGAGTGGCAACTATCAAGCGTGCCGCAGTAATCGTCATAATAGACGAAATGACGGAAATGACGAGTTCTGGGTCAAGTAGGAAATTTTAAGTACTAATAGATGTCACATAAAAAATACTTTTATGTTAAAAGTGTTTAAAACATGTTTTATCGTTGACAAATTAACTTAACTAATTCATCAAACAATCAGACTAACCGTAGGGGTCCCACTGTAGTTTCACAAAATAAAGTGCTGAGTACACATTTAGCAGCTAAACTTGCAAAAAAAAAGGGGGACACACTATTGAAGTACAATATTTTCGAAAAGGACGACTTGGTTTGCCTTCAAGTGCATTTAAAGGTGGTTTTTTATTATTGATAATATCTTTAGATTAAGCTCTATATAAGTGCGCCGCAATTATCTTTGCCGCGCACTTTTTGAATTTGGAATATCTTAGTGTTCAGCGCCAAAGAAATCGAACGTAAATATTGTTTGAATAAAGACAGGCTGGTACGACGACGGCCCATGGCCCCATAGTGGCGCCACCGGCTGAATAAAAAAAAAGAAATCAAATAAAAAATGCGCGAACTACAACCCCCATTTTCGTAATTTTCACGGATTATTAGAAATTCGTGGTTTTGTTTTGAAAAATTAGTTCGTTTTCAACATTAAATTGCTATGTCGCCGCGTCCATCTACATCCAAACAGCGAGATTCGCCGTGACATTTTCCTCAAAATGAGCCAGATTCGGACATTATTTCAAACACGCAGAATATAAAATCTACAACATTCTCTATTCCTAATAAAACTGTAACAATAAATTTACATAATTGCGAAAATGTCTCAAATGTAAGAGGTACTTAAAATATAAGTTTTTAGTTGTTTTATTAATACTATTTAATTTAAATTTAGTTGTTACTCTATGTTTTATTATTTTTTATTATAATAATATTACAATAAAATATGAGGCGCCCTTTATTTTCTCATAGTGGGTGACGAAAGTACGAGTGTATCACTCGGGCGCAAAATATATTTTTGGCTCGGGCGACGTACTTTGAATCCCTCGCTACCGTTCAGGATTCTACTAAAGAATCCCTCACTTCGCTCTGGATTCAAAAAAGCGCCCTCGCCGTAAAAATAATATTTTGGCCCCTTATGATACAATCTACTATTGACGCCATTACAGTTAAAACTCAGAAAATGTACTTAGTTTAATCTTTAAAACTCAATGTTGATATTTATTGTGCAATAATTATGCTACCAAAAATATGTTGCCATAAAAATCAGCTAGTTTAATGTTAATTAGAAAATAGTTATTTGTTATACAAGAGTGCAAAGTTGCTTTTTAACCGCGTGCTCAATTTTGATCACCGAGCAAGCGAAGGATTCAAAATTAGAATCCTGAGCGTTAGCGAGGGAATCACGAGGTGAAAAATCTTTGCACTCGAGTGCAGCACGTAACTGTTCATCCCACCTCAGCGAGGAAACGACTAAATGCAAAAAAAAAACATTTACAATCGCAAGATACTTTTATTTTAGTTTAGGTATTAACTACTACATTATGATAGGTAAGTATTACAAAATAATCTTTGAATTATAACAAATAATACTTAGGTATAATTAAGAAAAATTTAAAGTAACGTTAGGTACTGTAATGTTGGTGTTAGTGACTTGTGTACTGTTTGTCGGTAAACTATCTGTCATACTTAATAGTTGTATCGATTCAACGGATTCCCTTAGCGTAAATCTTGGCGAGAGAGGGCGATGCTTAGGTGTTTCGTAACGGCTCATTTTTTATGTAGAAGGGCCAGTCCAAGGATTTGACTGAAGCTGTTTCAGTGTAATAGCTCCTACGATGCCTTTACATATTTTAGACTTATTTTGAATGGAATCCTATAAGAATCCCTCTACAACCGCATTGGACTTCCAGCCTCCATGGCGCTTAAGGGACAGGAGATCAGCTCCTGAATCGGCCAAAAGTGTGGCTGAAGTTCGTCGGAAACAATGACCCGTGTACAACAGGGGTTCTGGAAGTTCAAGTAATGTTGTTATTTCACGTGGGATACTGGCAATTTTAGTAGCACCCATAGGCTGTCTAACACACTTTCCGTTGCGATATTGTAGAAAAAATCTATTGATTGGAGTTTTAGGCGGGCGTAAGGCTTGATATTTCTCAACAGTTTTTACGTATTCCTTGCGAATGACGAAGTTGCGGTCTCTTTTTCTATTTGTATTAGGTAAATTAATTAATAGTAAGTCATCTGTATGTTTCTCAATGTTTTTGACATTAAGTTGTGTTAGTTCATTAGTTCGACATGCTAAGTTTATACCAATAATTAGAACAACCTGTAACGTAAAGCGTATTGTAGTAGATACATTAATACAATTGATATGCTTGTATAATTATGCCTATCAACATCTACTAAGTACGTATTAGATTATGTTAAGTAGTTGATTAATATACTTAAGTAGATACTGAATGTGTAACCGACTTACTTTTGTCGCCAAATATACGAAATCAGGTGCTTCGTGCGCATTATTACCTAACAGTTTCAGTCAATTCTGTTGACGCCAAATAAACTTCCTCGTCGCTAGAACCACTCATTTTAGGTTTTTCATTTGTTTTCAAGTTTCTTGTTTTTAACCTAAGGTTTTAACAATATGAAGTGAAAAGAAAACGGCGGGCGCCGAGCAAATTAAAAAAAGTACACCGAGAAGGTTCCGAGTCTGAGTTTTTAACAAATTAAAAAAGGTTGTACCTACATATGATAAACTCGGCACCATGGAGTAAATAGGTTTAATGATGTTTTGAATTCACAAACTTAGTGCACACGATGTTCTAAATTCAATTTACTTTATCCTGTAGCGGATAAAAACGGCTTTTGCACTCAGATATCGAAGAGCAAAAATACTCTTTCCGAAATGGGGGACGGAAAAGATATATATTGCTTTAGATAATTTGACGATTTCTGGGACACCAGCGTTTACCTTAATTATTGTTGACGTCGAAACAATTCGTGGCTACTGAAAAGACTCTCTGACCGAAATGCATCTGCAAATCTATTTAAAATGATTAGACTAAAGCGATTTCCGGAACAGGATAGTTTTATTCAAATTTTCAAGCAGCCGTGTCAGTCACGGAACAATAACAAGTAATATACTCATGAGTTAGAAATGGAAAGGGTAACAGGTGCGTGAGAACATATTCTCACAAGTCAAAATAGAAAAAGAGGCCAATGTCCCTAAGAGTGGTTTTATTGAAAATCCGTCGGACGAATGTGGAACAACAAAGCGGCGACGGAGAATGTTGCCAGCGATGAAAAAATACAGCGAGCGGGGCGTGACTTGCAACACTGTGGTTTTCATTTGTCATTTATTTTGATTGTGATAACTGCGTGCGACGTGGAACCATATATTTTAATCGGGCGTCTGGGTCGCGCTAGTGACGCGGGCGCAGGTGGTACCGCGTTTGTTTTCAACTATTAAAGGTCTCGTCTCGCTCAGGAATTGGGGTGGTCTGCGGTTGGTCATAAACCACCCAAGAATACTCGAAAGAACTTACGAATGTAACTTTACAACAATTCCCCATACAGTTTGTTAAAGGTTTGCATGTTTGCATTTAGGATTGCATGTTGTCGTATGCCATGCAATCCCAAGATAAACCTTTATCATGACTGAATTCACTGAAGCTTATATTTCGTAAATTATTCATTGTACGTCAATTAATGTTAGCCACAAGTTTATTCCTTACTTAATTTCCCACAAAATGTTCCTCAACAAGATTTGCGTATGACTACTTTAGATATACCGACTGCTGAAAAAAGTTGGTATAACGATGCTTTTGTTTCTCCACCGCCTTTATGCGGTGTGGTTTTCTTAGCTTTATATCGATAGATAGATAGATGCATTTATTTGCCTGAAATATGGTATTTTACAGATTTTATAACACATATACAATAGTTCTTCATATTCCGCCTACTATATTCGGCATGCAAATTTTGTGACAGTAATAAAGATTATAATTTAAACAAAATAATTAAATTTCAATGTCAAAAAAAAAAGTAATAAGTAAATCAAGAATTGTCTACTTATGAAATTACACGTCGGACTAACGCATACACTTTGAATGATGACAGCATTTAATGACTTTTAGGTCGTCTTCGTATTAATCTACCCACGTTCTGGACATCTTATCTTTTTAACTGTTTCATCTAGACATGTAGTAATGTCAGTAGACAACACTGTTGTTGGGTACATTTCAGTATCTTTCACAAAACAATTTCCATGATTTTTTTATTAGCATTACTATTTCATGTACAGATTAAGTATTGCCCTCTTTTGTAAAATGAAAATTGAATATACGTCGGCTGCTGATCCCCCCAGCAAAACACCATAAGACATAATACTGTGGAAATAAGTAAAGTATACTAACCTAGCTGTGGCTATATCTGTCAACTGTCTTATTTTTCGTACTGCATAAGTAGCTGAACTTAATCTACCTGAAAGAGCTCTAATGTGGGCACCCCACTGCAATGTGGAATCTCGAGTAATTACTAGAAACACAGTTTCCGTAATAGCATCTAGTTTCTTGCCATCAAGTTTTAAATTTAGTGTAGGTGTCATCAGCGAATACAATCATATCCGATAAGTTAGCCATCATGTAAGGAATATCATTTATATAAACTAGAAATAGGAATGGGCCAAGAATTGAACCTAGAGGCACGCCCATCTTTACTAGAGGTCCCGAGAACGTCACCCCGTTAACGTTTACTTTTTGCTGCCTGTTTGATAGATAGGAAAGAACGAACTCCGTAGTGGTGTAATTTACATATCAGTGTGTTGTGGTCAACGCAGTCAAACGCTTTTGAGAGGTCACAGAAAATGACAATGGCATGTGTGCAAATGTGACTGATGAGTTTTACTCCAGCGTCAGTCGTCGTATGGTTTCACGTTAGGTAGGTCCTTTCGTGAAACCAAACTGGCGATAATGTAAAATCCCATTTGAATTGAAATGTGACAACATATGATCCAGCATGATTTTTTTATATATTTTACTCAATGCTGGTAGCACAGATATAGGTCTATAATTAGAGGGATCACTGTTACTTCCCGATTTGCAAATTGGTAGTACTTTACTATATTTCATTAAATTAGGAAGTATACCGCTGTCTAAACATTGATTAAATATGTCTGTTAGGACAGTCATAAGTCTTCTTTATGTTAAGACTTTTGAATGATTTTTTAATTGTAACAATAGAAATGGGCTTCAATTCAAAACTTGGAATGTCCTTAGAGAAGTTTTTTTTTGAGAAGAGATTCAACTAATAAAGATGATAAGATGATGAGAGGGAAGAGATTTCGTAACCTCTATTGGGATGTTGGTAAATAATTTTTCTAGTGTCTCAGCAACTTTTAACTTATCTGAAATGGTTTCATTATGAATTTTTAAAGACAATTCATTCTGATCTCGCTGTTTTGTGTTTCCAGTTTCTTTGTTAATTACCTGCCACACAGCTTTTATCAAGTATATTATTAGAAATACTAATTTTGTTACTAATTAATTTAGATTTAGCTTGAGCGCAGACTCTTTTGAATATCTTAGAATAGTCTCTGACATAATTATGAAGGGCTTGATTTGAGAATCGAGGTCAACCCCGATAAGAGTCAGGTGGTTATCATCTCGAGATCGCGACGTCTCCCTCCCCCCCTACCTGGTCCGATCTCTATGTATGGCAAGCCGATCCCTTGGAAGAAGCGAGCCAAATAGCTAGGAGTGATCCTTGACCATCACCTTACTTGACCATTACCTTACTTGACCATCACCTTACTTAGTAGTGAGCACTTAAAGACGGCTCGTTCGCGCTCCTCTTTCGCTCTCGATAGGCTTCAATTTATTTATTTATTTAACAGTTTACGTACACTCATATAAACAGACAAGAAGAAAGGAACAGAAAAATACGTACAAAGGTGATGCTTATATTGACCGCACGCAGCAAATTGTCACTCATGACCCATGCTTCCGTCGACTTTGCACACGCTAAGCCACACCATCTCCATAGGATGCAGAGCCTCCAGACCCGTTTCCTTAGAAAGGTCACGGGAGCCCTCTTCTATTTATTATTTATTATTATTTATGTACACACAGTAAAGCACACAGAGATGAAAAACTTATAATTCCAATGTCAGTGAGTTATAATTAATGTTTCTATGTTCGTAATTTGCATATACATTTAGATCTCATAATACGGTGGGTATTTTGAGATCTAAGGGTAGATGCAAATCCAGTAGTTCTTGAAACGCCTCTCAAAACTTTTCTTCGACTCTGCTATCAAGCACCTCACCATCCCGCTTATGTAGGATTCGCTGACCGAGGCATACTCTCTCTATTCCCGATGATGCCACAACCCTCCGCCAGGAGACTAGTAGGGCCACCAGCACTGTAGCACACCAACACAGAATCCGACCTTCCGTCATCAAATTCTGATGCAGGACAGAGAATTTTCGATTGTATAACTTGAAAACCGTTAATTTTTGCGGAACATTATATAGAGCTCTATTGGTACACTATTTACTGAACACTCTGTATGTCTGGTTGACTGATATTATTTATTTATTTCTGACCCTGATATATGTTTGAGTGTATTAGATGGCAACACTGAAA
Source organism: Tiliacea aurago (assembly GCA_948098905.1). NCBI lineage: Eukaryota > Metazoa > Arthropoda > Insecta > Lepidoptera > Noctuidae > Tiliacea > Tiliacea aurago. Next base: position 1,434,969 of record OX402576.1, read on the forward strand.
AGTTGTAGTATGGTGTGATGTAGCGTTGTGTAGCCGCTCGAAGCGATACTTGGCCATTATGACACGACATGAGGTCACACGTCTCACGTCACTCCAGATGGCGGCATACAGAAGTACCACTCTAACAAGATTCTAAGAATCGTCTAAGAATAGTCTTCTAACAAGAGCGGTCATAGGTACGTGACTTTGCGAATGCATTTTTATTTTCGTGAGAAGTTGTTTTAGGAAACCTAAGCAAAGCCTTTTTTTTATTAATTAAAATGTTGTGGTCGATGGTGGTCCGTTATTTTTCAAAACATGTTTATGTGTCGGAGAAATACGACGATCAAAGAATTAAATCAAAATTGTACTTGAAAAGAAAGTTTAGGGGATGATAACCGACTTTTAATGATTTTATACTGATGATCACGTCTAAACGAGTAGTGTCAATGATTTGAAAAAAATATATGATAAACTAGCTGACCCGTGCCCACTTCGTTGGGCGATAAACATTTTACCGTCTTTTCATTTTTCAGATTAAATTAATAATAACGTGGCTTTCAATGGGTAAAAGATTTTTCAAAATCGGTTCAGTAGATCCAGAGATTACCCCTACAACATCACAAACTATAAAATATTAACATAAGTAGATGAACAACGGTTTAGCAATATGCTTAAAAAAAAAATGACTCGCATTCCGTTTGCTCACTATAGGCAAGCGACTTCTCGACAAAATCAATAGCAGTGAATTGGGACTGGGATTGTGAATTCAACTGCACATTTACCGCTGAGTCGGTGACGGTCGGTGATTCTTCAATTTTGCCGGCGTGAGGGGTCAAAATATATTTTTAGAATTCCGTACCCAAAGGGTAAAACGGGAACCCTATTACTAAGGCTCCGCCGTTTGTCCGTCTGTCACCAGGCTGTATCTCATGAACCGTGATAGTTAGACAGTTGAAATTTTCACAGATGATGTATTTCTGTTGCCGGTATAACAACGAATACTAAAAAACAGAATAAAGTAAATATTTAAGGGGGCTCCCATACAACAAACGTGATTTTTTTGCTCGTTTTTGCTAGATATTGATAACGGCAACAGGTAGACGCTTGAAATATTCACAGAATATTAATTTATATTCACTTTAAAAATAAATAATTAAATTAAAATAAACCAAATATTTAAGGGGGGCTCCCATACAACATAAGTGATTTTTTTGCCATTTTTATAGATAATGGTACGGAACCCTTCGTGGGCGAGTCCGACTCGCACTTGGCCGGTTTTTTTATTATTTAAATTAGCCAACGGAATTAAAACATCAAAATGACCTTCAATAAAGTTTCCTGAGAATCGGATTATTTTGACTCCCTGCCGTGCTTCCCCAAAACTACCAATAAAAATACCATCCTGAAACACCTGGAACTCAAATGAGAATAGTTCTGCCGCTGCCATTTTTTTTTTTGGGTGGTAAATTATCAAATAACTTCTCCCGCTCTGGCCGGAGCGGGGAGGGCGTGTCAGACTGTTACTGACTAAAACCCACCCGTGTTCCTTCAAATGCCTGTGTGCCAGGGCCACGATATCCCTTTCGGACAGGCTCGTAACCCTGGCAGGCATTAGCCCTTTCGGACCCCGTCAATTGGTGCTGACATCTCTTTGAGGCGCGCGTGGAACACAACGCGCCGTCGACCCGGGTCTGGTCTTATCGGACGGCGAGCTACCCATCGCTCACCGTCCGCAAGCCCGCGCCCACGGTGGCCGGGAATCGGCCTGCGATTCCCGAGGCCTGGGGCGTCTCCTGCGGTGACTAAGGGCGTGAGGGCGCGAACCCTGCCTCACCCTCACGCGTTCCACCTCTTCCTTCGCATGCATTACTGCTTTGCAGAAGGAGGTGACGGCCTCCCGTGCACTCTCGCTCCGAACCATGGCCTGAACCAGGGCCAGATGCGAGAGATCGCCGCCGCCGATCGCCTCCGTGAGGACATGGCGGTGCTCCGCCCAAGCAGGTCAGACCTCAACCGTATGCTCCACCGTGTCCTCCGGGCGATCCACACAGTGGTGACCCACGCGTTTCCTCCCGCTTTATTCTGAATAGGAACCTCCCGAAACAACCGTGTCCGGTGAGGACGTGCGTCAGGCGGAAGGTGAGGAAGCCGTGGCGCCTCTCTAGCCACTCCTCATAGAGGGGACTTATCGCCACAATTGTGGCATGCAAATTTTTTGCCAAATAGTAAATATCCCTGGCGATGGCGCATGCTTATTTTCATCTCTCTCCTATTTGGTGAACAGTAACGTGGCCATGTCATTGTCTTCTCAAATTCGAGACAGCATTGTGCGCCACGTGTTTAAAAACTGGGAAATATTCCAACCTTTCACCCAGGATCTGTCAGGAGGAGCTGTTTATGGTTCAAAGCGTGAATACGTCGCTGAAATGTCTTGTAATGGCACCTACGGAACCACCTGTGAACTTATGGCAGCGGGAGAACTATTCCCATTTGAGTTCCAGGTGTTTCAAGATGGTATTTTTATTGCTGGTTTTGGGGACGCACAACAGGGAGTAAAAATAATCTGATTCTCAGGAAATTTCAATGAAGGTCATTTTGATGCGTGTCAGATTTTTACTGACTAAAACCCACCCGTGTTCCTTCAAATGCCTGTGTGTGCCAGGGCCACGATATCCCTTTCGGACAGGCTCATAACCCTGGCAGGCATTGGCCCTTTCGGACCCCGTCAGTTGGTGCTGACATCCATTTAAAATGGGAATAGTTCTCCCGCCTTTTTCCAACAGCCTAAACCAAAGTTAGTAAGCAATAAAATTAAAATACGAACGTAGGTATTCAAGGACACTTTTTATAGTAAGAACGACTAATAATAAATACCACAGTGTGAAATACCTACACAATAAGTAATTCGCAAAGAAATAGAAATAACAAAATTCCAACTCGGCAATAGGTAAAAACACATATTATCCTCCAATTTAAAATTAGGAAGCGAAACAAACCAAAACGAAAACCAAACAACGACGATGAAAAATATTTCAAAGCAAATTAGTAGTAAGTAATAACAAAATATCGCAGAACAGAAATTTCGGTAACTATAGCTTGAACGTGTATCGCTTAGGTTTGTATTCTGTGATTGATTGATGACTTCGTTTTTTTAATACGATCGGCTTGCAAGTCGCGATTAAGGTTAAACATTGTGAAGTTTTCCCCTTGGCATTCTCGACTTTAATGCTATAAATGCAACGTTCAAATTACCTGAATTAGATTTATTTATTACAATTAGAACCTCATTTCATTATCTTTTAGCAGATGCCTGCATACTGAAAAATACTGGCCACCTAGAACTGGCATAAAAACTTTAGAACGTTATCACGCCTGCACTGAAACACACTGGCCACCTAGAAAAAAAACTAAATATAAACCTCAAGAAACTTCCAAAAATTCTTATTTCAATGTAAAATATGCATTAACGCGTTGTCGTTAAATTCAATTTGGATCTTTAATGGCCTCTGAATTCTAATTTCAATGTAAAGTATGCAATAACGCGTTGCCGTAAGATTACAATTTGGATCTTAACTAGATTTGGTACATTTTTCATACAAACATTAAACACCCTTATTTACACCCTTAAGAGCCGAATTTTGTAAAATCCTTTCTTAGTGAGCACCTAGAAGCCGAAAGGAACAATCAGGCCAACATTCATGTCTCTAACTTTAAAAACATAGGAGTTTCATACAAACTTTGACACCCCTTTTCAACTGCTTAAGGTGCGAATTTATAAAAATCCTTTCTTAGTGCGCGCCTGCACCCCATAGAGAGTGCTTGTGCCAAATTTTAGACCTCACGGCCCAGTAGTTTCCGAGATTTCGTGATGAGTGGTCAGTGAGTGGACTTCTCTTTTATATAATTATATAGATTAGAGCATTTTCTCAATAACTTAATATGTGAATATTTTAGATTATGTTTATATTACATAGTGAAATTAATTTGTAAAGTTCTGTTTAACGCGGATAAAAAACTGAGAATTTCGGAAAATCTACCAAGCATATTTTTCTGAAACCTTCACCAATTTAAAGATAATTTAATTATTGATCGTTTAGTATACGCGTTTTATTAAAATACCTTTTGTTTTGTGTATAATAAATTAATAATGCGTCAAATTGGGGACAGCGCTCCTTGATGGGCGAGTCCTATTACTGGCTGAACGTACGACGCGTTGCGTGAGCTCAGTACAGAACACGCAAGCTAACCACTCAAGGTCACTGGCATCTATCTGCGTCTTAAAACGCACGTTTCGTAGCGCGTGCTACGCGCGGCCTGCGCCGGCGCAGCGGGTGAGGAGCACACGTACACTTACACTGGTGCACAATGATTGAAACTGATTGCAGTTCTACGTAACGTTAACTACGAGTATAGTGTAAATATATTGTGAAAATTTCGTGTGGCCTAACACGTAATAAAAAAAAATTAACACATTTCTGTTTGTTTTTTAAAGATATTAATGGTTTTTATATACGACTAGCTTTACCCGGCCCGGCTTCGCACGGGTAGCGCTAAGTATTTATCCTACCCTACACTGTCTACCTACCCTGATAAATTTTTGAACGCACCTTGAAATATTTGACAACTAAGTGACAGTTAAAAAGACAAAAGATATCAAATGTTTCACAGCTAGGAAGATTGTATTGGAAAATTAAATTGTCTTTTTTAGTATTTTCCTTTAGTTATTATTTATGTTTCCAACCGTTTAAACCTTTCCTGTACTTCCACAAATAATTCAAGACCAAAATTAGCCAAATCGGCCCAGCCGTTCTCGAGTTTTAGCGAGACTAACGAACAGCAATTCATTTTTATATATATATATAGATATATTTACAGATTATTACAATTAAAATATAATAGGTACCCTAACGTCCCTAACCTAATAAAACAATTAACAAACTAAAATATGGCGTCGAAAAACTCCTCCGCACCGTTGTCGACTGGTAATATACCCAAGAGACTGGCGGCATTGCCACGTTGTATGGCAATGCTTAGCTTCTGGCCAAGGTAAAAGTCAGGCCTTGGGTCACGGGAAGTGTCAACTTTGTTCTTAGAAATCCATAGCACAAACACCAGCTTCACAAAGGATTAATAGCCTATTTACAAAACTTGGTTACTATTTCGTTAATTTATAATCTACGATATTATGAGTTCTGACATCAGAATGAACGGTCGGGTGACAGTTCATTCTGATGTCAGAAAAATGTTTTTTTCTTCTAGAATACGATGGAAGCATTTGAGAATAGGAAACAAATAGATGCAATAGGGAAGCAATTCTTGGGCATAAATTCAACGTTAAATATTGAGTAAGTAAATAGTGACCGGTCATCCTGACGGAGACCAAAAATTGGTAACCAGTAACTGGGTTGTGGAGGTCAGATATTAGGCAGTCGCTTGTTGTAAAATACAGGTATTCCGCTGCATCTGGTTAGACTGGAAGCCGACCGCAACATGGTGGGGAAAAGCTACAATTTGTATCAATAACAGGACTGAAGGAACTATTCCGTGTCGCGATCATATTGCAATAACAGGATGAAGGAACTATTCCGTGTCGCGATCAAATTACAATAACAGGGACTGAAGGAACTATTCCGTGTCGCGATCATATTGCAATAACAGGGACTGAAGGAACTATTCCGTGTCGCGATCATATTGCAATAACAGGGACTGAAAGAACTATTCCGTGTCGCAATCATATTGCAATAACAGGGACTGAAGGAACTATTCCGTGTCGCGATCATATTGCAATAACAGGGACTGAAGGAACTATTCCGTGTCGCGATCATATTGCAATAACAGGGACTGAAGGAACTATTCCGTGTCGCAATCATATTGCAATAACAGGGACTGAAGAAACTATTCCGTGTCGCGATCATATTGCAATAACAGGGACTGAAGGAACTATTCCGTGGCGCGATCATATTGCAATAACAGGGACTGAAGGAACTATTCCGTGTCATAATCATATTGCAATAACAGGGACTGAAGGAACTATTCCGTGTCGCAATCATGTTGCAATAACAGGGACTGAAGGAACTATTCCGTGTCTCGATCATACTGCACTGCAATTAGCTTGTAAAGTGGACATATTGTTTGTACCGGTGAAGTAGCGTTCGCTTGCGCCTGAGAGCGTGAGGTATAACAGAGTCTTGACATTAGGCACCGAGCAGAGACGCCGCCAGTCAATAATATTGTTTAATTAGCAGCACACGTACTGCTATGATTGGATTCCATACTCGTATTATGTTTGATTGATAGTGCCAACCCAGACTAGAACTGAGGTTATGTTGTGTGCTAAATAAACAGGGAATTGAGAAATACCTATTAAAGGTGAGATAACTTGTGCAGATGTGATCATAGTTCTTGTTATTTAATGTAAACATGGTAATATCGCCTTAAACCTGCCTGCGCCAGAGAACAATGATGCCTATAAGTATGTCAATAAAATATAGACCAAATAACCGTTTTAACTTTCCCATTACCCTACAGCCGAGCGAATAATGTTGCAAAAGTAAAAAAAGATGATACATTCGGGTGTTCGTTAAAATGTGAGCCGTGTCACAGTTTAAATAATATTTGTGTGTTGTGGCGCACATAACGAGCGATGTTGCCAACGTAAATCGGCGCTCGCCGGCGGCAAGCGCGGTGATTGCTTTCCTTGATGTATCATCTGTTTATTGTTTATTTAGCGCATCTTAGTGTCTGGTAGCGGCGCAGGCGCAGGAAGCGGCGCAGGCGCAGGCGACGCGGCCCACTCACACTCTCGCGCTTTCGACAGCTTTTTGACCCGAATGTTCGACTGTCGTAGAACTGCACCCGCACAGCTGATAACGTTTAGAAACAATGAACAATTACTTACTTGATTCTCTTTGTACTTCTGAGACCCTGTTGTGACTTTGATATTTTAATTTCCGTTCTGAACCATGTTTCCGGAACAATGTTCCGAGCTGATACTTGAGAGAGCTCGCTGTGGATATAATTACCAAAATATTTTAGTTTGTAGTTTAAAGAAATCTAAAAATAATCAGGTCTCTCAAACCAGAAAACCATACTTATTAATCTCGTTAGAGTTGATAATATCATTTTTAATACCTCGGAAGGAAGGACCAGCGTTGATGGTATCAGCAGCAACTAATAAATTTCACCATAGTATTGGGCACACAATGTTCTCAATTTCATATCCGCGAGTCCCACATCAACGGCGAGGCGCGGGCGCACGCGATGTCCCACCCACGCGTGGCCGCCGCAAATGCGCGCGCCGTGTCTTATGTAAATGCACCATGTCCACTCCTGGCTTTAATTAATCTCTAGCCGCATAAATAAGCCCTGCCTTAGATCGATCCATTGAGAATAAACAATGCCAGCTCGATTCGGCCTGTCGTTATCATACTTCGAATATATCGCCAGTTGAGCTCTGCTCGTGGACACTATTGCCTGCTGATTGCCTGCTGAATTGATGCGTTGCATACGTTATTATAACATGTTTACTTTTTCATCATTTGAATTTTAAGGACTGTCCACATTAATAGTTTGGCTATATTAGTTATACTATAGTAGAATGTATAGATTCTTCCAATTTTCTTAATCAGTCCGTATAATAGGCAAACACATGAAGTATCTACATATTAGACATTTTCATTATTATACAACATGTTGTTAAAAGAGGTTTTCTCTTAATCTTTGCTTTTTATAATATTTTATTTTTTCCTATCATTCCTATTATGTCAATATGAATATGTTAAAGATGAAATACGTGTTTTCTTTTCGATCCATATAATACCTCTCAACATGGTAGCAGAACGTTCAATTACCCCTCAAGCCCTCAATCAAACATTTGAGAATTATTGGCACTGAATGTTATGCTCATGTTCCAAAAGAAAAGAGAAAGAAAATGTCCAGAAAAGCTCAAAAATGTATTCTCATTGGTTATGATGGTGATGACGGTTATCGGTTACTGAGCTTAAACAATAAATTGAATCCAACATTGATACGGTCAAGAGACGTAATATTTAACGAGTCAGTCATCAGATCTATTGGATTGGAGTCAGATGTCTCTGAAACAAAAGAAAAACAAAGTCCAATGGTTGAGATGGAGGTTCATTTTCCTAAAACTAGAGAAAATCATCCAATGTTAGATGCAAGGGAGGATATTTTACAAGACGCAACTATTTCAGGTGTGCCCAAACATTGAATGATGCTGCGAGTTTTGAAGAAACATTACCCAATTTGCCTACAATATCGGATGAACCTAGTAGAAATGAAGAAGAATCTAATGAGTCCTATATTACGCCTGAATCATCAGAAGTTTATTCAGATGATGATGATGATGATGACGAACAAGAAAATTCTGTGACAAGGATATTAAGAGATAGATCGACATTGCGACCACCACAACGATTTGAAGATTTTATTATGTCTACTATTGTTAGTGATTTTGATGAACCCAAGACATACAAAGAAGCAATAAAAAGTCCTCAGAAAGCGGAATGGTTAAAAGCAATGGAAACCGAACTAAAATCTCTAAAAGAGAATAAAACTTGGATTTTGGTGGATAAACCAAAAGACAGAAAACTGATTTCTTGTAAGTGGATATTCAAATTAAAAACCAATGCTGATGGAAGCCTTGACAAATATAAGGCTAGATTAGTAGCTAGAGGTTACACACAAAAGAAAGGAGTTGATTATAGTGACACATTTAGTCCTGTTGCTAGAATGGCCACAATAAGATCGATTCTTAGCATCGCTGCAAATGAAGGATTATCCCTAAGACAGTTTGATGTAGCAACTGCATTTTTGAATGGTTCATTAGATGAAGATATCTACATGAATCAGCCAGAAGGATACAGTGATGATACGACGAAAGTATGTAAATTGAAGAGAAGTTTGTATGGTCTCAAACAAGCTCCAAGATGTTGGAATAAATGTATTGTTGATTATTTGAAAGTTTTAGGATTCAAACAATGTGACACAGATCCATGTTTGTTCATTAGAAACCGACTTAACAACAAAATAATTCTTGGACTCTATGTTGATGACGGTCTAATAGCTTCGACGAACCCAAAGGAATCTGAAAAGTTTTTGTCGGAATTGAAACGGAAGTTCAAGATAACCACAAAACCAGCCTCTTACTTTCTGGGTTTGGAAATCTTCAATAACAATGATGGTTCCATCAAAGTGTCTCAAAAACATTATGCTAAAAGGCTATTGGAACGCTTTGAAATGAGTGAGTGTAAAGCCGTTAGTACTCCAATCATCAAAGAAGCACAACCATGCTCAGTAAAGGAGGATGAGATTAAATTCCCTTATCGTGAAGCCGTTGGTGGGCTAGCTTATTTAATGACAGGTACTAGACCGGACATATCATACGCTATTAGTGTCGTATCCAGAAAACTTACAGATCCCTCTTTAGAAGATGTTAACAAGGTTAAACGCATACTTCGTTACATTCAGGGAACCCTAGATACAGCAATTGTATACAAAAAGGGATACAAAATTGGAATCTTAGAATGCTTTAGTGATTCTGATCATGGTGGAGATTTTGATACAGGACGCTCCACTTCTGGAATCTTATGCATGTATGCAGGAGGAGTAATCTCTTGGGCAAGTCGTAAACAGACTTCTGTAGCTATCTCAAGTACAGAAGCAGAACTTGTTGCGGCTAGTGAAGCTGCTCGTGAAATTGTCTGGCTGAAGAGACTTTTAAATGAAATCACTACTTTGGTAGAAGTCCCTACGTTACAAATTGATAACGATGCTGCTATTAAGCTTTCACAAAACCCAGAGCTACATCGTCGAACAAAGCACATTTCCATTAGACATTTTTATGTTAGAGAATTGGTTACTGAAAAAGAACTTCAAGTGAAGTATGTTCCTACAGAATACCAGTGTGCTGATATTTTGACTAAGCCTGTGCATAAACCTAGACTGGAACTGATTTCAGGAATGTTGGGACTCATACGATAAAGATTATCGAAAAAGGGAGGATGTTAAAAGAGGTTTTCTCTTAATCTTTGCTTTTTATAATATTTTATTTTTTCCTATCATTCCTATTATGTCAATATGAATATGTTAAAGATGAAATACGTGTTTTCTTTTCGATCCATATAATACCTCTCAACACATGTCCCGGAATTAATGCAAAACCTCTTAAGGGGTCATTGTACTCATCATTATGAACAACTTTTACTATGAAATCAAACCTGACATCGCGAAAAAAAAATCAGCTGTTCCCTACATTTTGACGAGTTAAGAGAACATAAATGTAGGGAACAGCTGATTTTTGTTTCACGTTTTCAGGTTTGTTCATACGAGTATAGTAAAAGTTGTTCATAATGATGAGTACAATGGCCCCAAGCCCACGTGCTGCCAGTTCGGCCGCCGCCTGATGCAACCTCCCCTGCGCCAGGACCAGCGTGTCGTCAGCTTAGCAGACTACGCTTAAGAGGTTGTGCGTTAATTCTGGGACATGTTGTATTTAACCTTGCATCGATATTGTTATTGTATAATAAAAGGATACTTAGCTTACTTAAATCAGCCTGTAATGTTCCCACTGCTGGGACACAAGCCTCTCTTTGAGAGGGAGTGGGCTGTAACCACCACGCGGGCCCAGTGCGGGGTGGTGGATGTCACATGTCTTCGAATGTTTGAGTCTAGGTCATGTTGGTTTCCTCACGATGTTTTCCTTTACCGTTTTGAGAGCAGTGGAAATAAATGGATATTGGTGTGATAATAATGTATAATCAGTTATGAAATGCGTAAAGTTCCGATACCCATCGTCCGTCGAATCAATTAGATACGTGTAATAACGGGTTTCGACTCTAAATAATCCTCCGTCAACTGCATTCTTATTACTACGACTCATTCAACTTTATGACGGGTTTAGCACACTCGTCGTAAAATATGACCGTAATTATCATCAATCGCGGCAACACTAGAGGCGCGCGGGCGCAGGCGATGCGCGCTAGTGCGAACAGACCTTAACATCAGAGACAATCGCTGCTGTTATTTGCTTTACAATTATTATTCTCTCTCACTTGTTTCCTATTTTTAACGTAATGTAAGTACATTACGTTAAATTACGACATAATGTTCTTGAACTTCTTCACAAATTAAAATCATTCAACATATTTCTTAAATGAGAGTCGCGATACTACCCGTCGGCGACTCATTGAAAAGTAATCGATGCGCCTTCTACCTACGTAGGTAGGTACTCCGAGCGTGTTTGTGATCACAGAAAAATTTATGTGTCATTAACTCTTATAAAAGCGAAGTAATTAAAAATGTTATAGTAACAAATCAGTGGTCGATATTCATGAAGGTTACGTTATTAGTGGCGCATTGTATCGCGGCGCGGCCATCGCTCAACGTGTCGCCCGCGGCGGTGACTCCAAATTGTTAAAACAAACTGTGGAATAATGCCGCGATATATCTCGCGTGGTGTTGTTTCTAAAACAAATAAGTTAAATCATGCGTCGGACGCACGGAGGAGGACAGAGGAGGACGGAGGGACACGCTGTTGAATGGATATTAAAATGTGAGGGTGGCTGGGGAACGGCGCGCGCGCGGAAAGCAATCAACGAGCGAGGATTTATGAGCGAGCCGCGGGCGGACCGCAGGCGGACCGCGCGGCGCCCGTGCGCCTCACGCACCCGGTTTTGTCAAACGCCCTCCAGACACACGAATTTGGTCATCCGTTTAATAAACAGAAATACCGAACGGTTTACACTGTAAATCAGATAGCGGCGTACGGTTTAGACCCCCCGATCCACATGAATAGTGAACGCGGTTATCTGGACCGGGTACGTGACGTCTTCATTATCGCAGAGTGTTAAAACTTGTTAATCTGTCACTTAGTTAATTATTATGCGAGGGCCGCAGTTAATTGATTCAGCCGACGACAAAATGTTAATAAGCGATGACGGCGCTGGTAAAACGGTGCTTCTGTCCGGAGACGCTACGTTTTGAAATGCAAATCGTGCTTTTGGAATATTGGCTGATAGCGCCGATACGAGACGGGACTGACTGAATTAATATACGTGTAACACGCGATTTTGCACTTTGTGTACAGCTGGGTTATCGATAGCGTCCGCGCGGCCGTATGCTCACCGTCGCGACACCGCGCCGCGCCTGTTGCACCCGTCCTAATGCAACTAATACATTTTTATATGGTAATGGAGTTCGTTTTATGCTTTCAGTTATTACCTAATAGGTAATGCGGCTGCGAAGTGCGCCATTCATTTCTCGAGTTAATCTGATTGCTCACCTGTAAAGGCAGGCCTATTATAAAGTAATTAGATTGAATTCGCTGAGGAGCTTCAATCAATTCTCAAATAATAAACCCAAGTAGCTTTTCGTATAAGATTATGAACTCTTAACTAGAGTTACGTGCATTACTACTATAAGCACTGGAGCTTAAAAATGAATATACCTACTTACTTAAAGATTTAGTATTTAAACAAATCAAATATTGTTGAAAATTCACAGCAATGAGCAATCTGTAAAAAAAAAAACTCAAAGCGCACACGGTTGATCCAAATGACTCTCCTGACTAATGCCAGCCCTAAAGACCAAGCGACGACGAACCCTTTACATATTTTAATACCTAGACAATACAAAATAATTGAAAAAATATTATAATTTAATATATTGATATTTTTGTATGCTCTAAATCCAAATTTAAATGTAATGTTATGAAAATTATTATAAATCAATAATGTTATTAGGAATGTAAGCTAGTCTAGATTAAATTTTTTTATTATTATTTTTTTGTGTTAATTATTACTATGTTGCCAAGCAATCAATTTGAATTTCATTTTGCATGATGTTATTAATTATTATTATTTGTGATGTAATTATTTATTGCCTATCTAGTGGCGCTCAATGTCATATTTTAGTTGTTAATATGCGGACAATTGTAAAATTTTGTATTATCTTTTCCATGTACCAACACATATTGTAGCTGTTTATTGTCCCTGAATAAAATAAAATAAAATAAAAACCTTGCTAAGAGAATAATTAAAATCCTCAATTCTAATAGTTGTAATTAATAATAATCAAAACGTTTTAATTAATATGCTTGCATTTAAGCTGCTATCAAAGATCTTGACACTTAAAATATTAAAATTAGCAAGAGAGGAAATGAAATGAAATCGTTTATTCTGTAAATAGGATATTAGAATCACTTTTACACGTCATATAAAAAATAAAAAAGATAATCTAGATGCAGCCGACATTTCCTATCTGACTACCCCTGAGAAGAAATGGCGAAGCAAACTCAGGGGTCAAAGTCTCTTTTAAAGTCCAGACATAATCTTGGTCAGATCACGTGAGGACCATGTAGATCCGTGTCTGAAATGGTCTTTTAGGTGTTCTGTATCAAAGCCAGTCGTAAATGGTTTTAAATTATTTTCCTATGGCTATGCATTACAATAAAAGTTGACTATTCAAAATCGGATCAATAGATTCTCATGTAATATGATTGTCTACATCATAACTTGTCGATCTTAAAAGGATTTCTAAATCTGAGTACATAAACTGTAATATTAAATGCATTGTATCCTTGCAAAGAAGGTTTAAAATGCAAGTCTGATAAATGACAGCTTCATTACCACATTAGGAGTAATGAATTCGTCGGGAGCAGCGGCGGTAGCCGGCTGAGGCGGCGCGGGCGCAGGTTCCAAGCACCAAATGTATAAAAAACAAACAGGACCGTTTTAATGTTCGCGTTAAGTGATATGATAGCATGTTAATGGTGTGTTGCATGCGTTTATTTAATTAATTAAATATGAAGGGCTCGCGAATCGTAATGAGAGGCCGGGAACCGCGGCTGACGCTCACCATTCGCTCTGGTAACAGTTTCCACAAAGATAACGTTTTGTTTGTTTGTTTTCCGTTCTGGGAGTCACATCTCATAGACCGATATTATGCAGTCTTTATCAATACTCATTTTCGAAAGTCAAAGTCAAAGATTTATTTCGCAGAGGACTCACTACGATATCCCGGTAGTACGTTCCCGTGGGATATTTTCCGATATGCACGCGGGCGAAGCCGCTAGTCTAACATAAAGCCTTATATTTTGGCATATTAAGATAAATCTCAACATGTCGTGATTTTCTCTCACTTCGCTGTCTTATTTTATTTTAAGGTCTTATTATTTGTTTTTAACTTTATATTGGCCTTAAGTCTATTTGAATGAATACGGTGGTATCAAAATATTTGAATGAATACGGTGGTATCAAAATATTTTAATGAATACGGTGGTATCAAAATATTTGAATGAATACGGTGGTATCAAAATATTTTAATGAATACGGTGGTATCAAAATATCGTAAGAATTAAATATCGTATTTTATATTTTGTCACCGAATTTAGATTTAGGCCACCGAAATGAAAATAAAAGCTTCGTGGCACAATTTCACAAGGCACAAGGTCCTTCTTGAATGACTCTCATGCATAAAGTCCCTTTCGGTAAGCGGCACGCCTGGTATTGGGACTGGTAGGGAGTTCGATCCCAGCGATCGGTGCTGTTTTTGTATGTTCTGAAGTCGTAATTCATCTAGATTGTGACAAGGTACGGACAACGTACAAATTCAAATTTAAATGGATGGGACTTGTAAAGAAACATCCAGACTACAAACTGCTACTAGAGAGGATGCATGTGCTAATACTATTAATACCACAATGAATACACAAAATACGGCGGAATCAGAAAACGTCCCACAACGACCAACAAAACGCAAATCTCGTTCACTCACTAAGTCTAATGCACCCCTATAATAATAATAATAACAAGCTGAGAAAGAGAAACAAATTAAATATCTCGACTTAGCGCACGAGGTTGTTGACATGTGAGCTCGGCTATCATTGTGCCGATTGTCATATCGGCCAATGTCCTGATGGCCGAGAGCCTAGATCAACATCTCTCGAGGCTCTCGTTAGGTGGTTGGATCAAGGGCCTGATTCAGAAAGCAGTACTCCTCGATACGGCTCGCATCGTGAGGAGGTTTCTATCTCTGGAGCCCTAACCACCGGTAGCTTGGACCCTGCTCCCGCTACCGGCGGACAACTATTTTTTATATTTTTAAATGTTTTTATATTCTAATATTTAAAAATATAATTGATATGTATAACATTAAATAAAGGAAATAATAATAATAAAACACTTTATTTCGGGTGGCATAGACCCATATAAACTTAAGGTTTAGGTTTAGTTTAGGCCTAATACATTTTTATTTGCTATGACTCGCTACACCCACACAAGACATGACCCACTGCTTTTGAAAGGGACAGTCAAATCGTACAGCTATTGAGTTCAGAATGCCGTTGTTGGTACCCCGTAAACGGGCCAGCAGGGAAGCTACTTGTTTGCGCATGATGGCCTGGAAACCATCAGTGCGCGCTTCAGCGAACATCCTAGACGCGCTGCACCGCCACGGCAGACCCAACAACATCCTGAACGCGTTATTGTACTGAGTACGCAGGGCTCTGTAGGCTCGCTGCGTATATATCACCCACAGGCTGCTTGAGTAGAAGGACTGGCAATAAGCTTTGAATAGCGTAACCTTCACTTCTCTCGTGCATCGTGCGAACCTGCGTGCGAGCATATTAGCTCTCACTGCCAGAGCCCTGCGCTTCCGCTCAATATCCTCATCGTCCCTGAGGTCACCTGTCATAATGTGACCCAGTATTTGTGACACAGCTTGAACCTGATTAAGGGGCCATCCCATTGAGAAATACAGGAGGCACATGGGTAGGCTGTTGTTTGCCTGATTTAAATACAAAATTTCACTCTTATTAGAGTTATATTGTAACCCATGAGCCTCCGCGTACTTCTCACAAACAGACAAAAGTTTCCTCAGCCCACTTATGGAGGGGCTCAGCAGCACCATATCGTCTGCATAACTAATATTGTTAAAACAAGTGTCATCAATGTGGCAGCCGACATGTGTGCTACTGAGCGGCTCGATAAGCTGGTCAACATAAATGTTGAACAATAGAGGTCAGCTTAAGCCACCCTGCCTAACGCCACATTCCAATTTGTACTCATCTGACAGCGCCCCTGCCCACTTCACATGGTTTTTCTGGTTTGCATACCAATACCTTAGGAGAGTGATACAGTCCGCCGGCACACCCGCACTGCCCAACTTGCCCCACAGAACGTCGTATGCGACGACACTATACCCAATGACTCCATTGAGTGACACGGTCTTCTGCCCAAGTCAAGAAGATGAAAACTGTGCAGAGCTAGAGAAATTACAAAATTAACTAGCCTCAGCGAATAAGGTTTTTTTTTTAGTATATTATTTAATCTGCAAACGGCTTATATAGCCATAATCAGATGTCATTTTCTTAATATTTGATTTGACAATGTGGCTCCATTGAGCCGACATCAACACAAAGCAACTAGATGTTCTCAGTCTCTCTGATCCAGGTCCAGGATATGCCATATTTTTAGGCGTGTTGTGGTTTGGTTATATAGGAGGTTCTTAGCCAATTCATTGATATGTTGAAGTAGTCTCTTCTTAAATCTCGTACAGTTTCTGTTCACTTCTTCCTTTACCGTGGGCATCCTTTGCTATTCATGGATTTCAGAGCTTCTCACGAACCACGCTGCGCTTGATATTGATCAAAAGCTATATTTAGGATTCTCTGTAGGATTTCTATGTTGGAGTTACTCGTACTGGCAGAACCCCATAGTTCTATGCCATAAGCCCACACTAGTTTTATGATGGCCATAAAGACCAGGAGTTTGTTGTTCGGAGATAGCTGCGATTTGCGTCCCAATAGCCAAGAGAAGGACTTGTTTTTTTTTTTTGTTTTGTTTTTTTTAGTGTATAAGGAAATAGTTAATATTATATAAGCTAAGAGATCTTTTGCAATTTGCAGGTCTGTGCCAGATTGTATGTTGATTAAAATATGATTCGCGGCCATAACAAATATATCTTTACAGAATTATAATCATGAGAATCAGCAATACAACTCTCTAAGTTCATATAATCCTATTGAATAATTAATACATATTATGATTTTTCGAAGAGAGTTAGTTGTATTGCTGATTGTAATGATTGTAATTCTAAAAATTGCAAAAAATTTATATAATTTTAATTTCGCGGGCTACCTTAGCGCATCCCCCTCATGATGCGATTTAAATAAATGTTATGAACAGTCGACACGAAAAAGTTGGATTGTGAGAACTAAACGTGACATCAATGAGTAGAATACAAGAATGCGCAAAAAAGCAAAGATATTTTTGATGGAGAAAGACGCTAGCAACGACGGAAAGAAACGTATGGAGTGGGGCGGATTGATACGACAAATAGTAACTTGATACATTCTGAGCTAACACCAACCAACATTATTGTTATCTATATTGCATACACGTATTATTACTTACATTTCATTTTATTTTTTACATTGCTACACCAGCAGAAAATCACACTAATATTATAAAGGCGAAAGTTTGTGAGTGTGTGTGTGTGTGTTTAGTACTTCTTTACTCTCAAACGGCTGGACCAATTTTGATAAAATTTTGTGGAGAAAAAGGAGAGAAAAATGGAGGTGCTGACACCCTGGATTAACATATAGGCTACTTTTTATCCCGATATTCCCACGGGATCTAGACTTACGCGGGTGAAACCGCGGGGCGCAGCTGCAGCTAGTGTGTCAATAAATGCAGATGCCGAACATATTCTCAACTCAACTGATACAGAGAAGAGTACATTTAGGACTAAGCCTCGCAAAGATTATTCTAATGATTGTGTGACTACGATCAGACACGGACTGCTCCAGAAAGATAAACAGGAATATCGGAAACTTATCCATCAATACCATAACAGACTAAAATGAGCGTCATGAGCAGCGAAACAAAGAACAGAATTCATAATCCAACCACCGTGCACCTAATGTAATAAATATGTCCCTATTTAGACGATTACGCAATTAGTCACTACGGGAAACCAAAGACTTTAATAAAACCAATTTTAGATGGAATGGAAGGACATTTTACATGTTTGGACTATTATATAGAGGAAAACGACTTTAAAGTAACAATCTAGGGCTAAGGCTAGGCCGGCTGGGCCGGTTAGGCAAGGGCTAGGTGAAATAATTATAGTGTGATATACAATTCTAGAATTGAAAGCTTTAATAGTCTGCTGTATTTAGATAATGCATTACACCATTATGCGTATATTTTAGATAGCAACCTCAATCTTTCGTATGATTATGATAGGATAGATAGTAAACAATCCGGGAGATAAAATAATGGAGCATTGAAAGTCATTCTATCAGAGCGTACCTACTGAACTCATTATGGAATTTATGTTGTATAATAGCAATTGCCTAATCAGTGATATTGACATGTCTAGTAAATTAAATATTACTTAAATTAAGTAAATATATAATAATTAAATAAATTAAGTAAATTAAATATAATTATGATAGAGAAAATTATTTTTTTTTATTTAGCAAACATTATTTACACCAAAATATGCGGGTTAAAAAACAAACAGGGCTTGCTTACGATACAATTAGAGGAACTAAAAGAAAAGGAATAGACATGGAAATAATTACATGAGTGAACATTTTATTAAGGTGGGAAATAGTGATCTCTTAAATATTAATAACTTTAACAAAACAGCATTTTATTCCAGGGATACTAAAATACGTAGAATATGCATCCTGGTAAAGTGGGTAATACTCGTACAGTTCAAAGAACTATCAGAAATCACAAAGCACTCTATATCCGTTTTGAAGTGGTCGAAAATCAAGTTCAAAGTTTCCGTTAAGTACATACATCTAACATGCGTATGAAGCTAATAAAGCGTGTTAATATATACATATGACCTGACGCCTGGCGCAGCAAGTGACGCCATCTACATATGACCTGACGCCAGGCGCAGCAAGTGACGCCATCTACATATGACCTGACGCCTGGCGCAGCAAGTGACGCCATCTACATATGACCTGACGCCAGGCGCAGCAAGTGACGCCATCTACATATGACCTGACGCCAGGCGCAGCAAGTGACGCCATCTACATATGACCTGACGCCAGGCGCAGCAAGTGACGCCATCTATTTTCCGCTGTTTGTACCACGCCCACGACCAACTGCCATATTCCGGCACGATCCTGATGATATTGATGCTGCTCAACCACTACCACGATGATCACTTCTGGTAAAGGCTACCCTGCAGTGTTATCAGAAGTGGAATAGCGGATAGAATACAAACAGCGGCATGATTGTTGTTTGGTTTTACTCGACTGCGGCGGAGCGTAATAGGAGGGTAATGTTTTCACAACCAGTCAATAAGATTGTGACGTAAAGTGACCAATAGGAAGTGCTGCTGTTCCGAGTACAGTGATGTCGTTAAAACGGAAACCAAGAACAATATTGTGAAAGTTTTATCATGAAGATTTGAAGGCTATAGTGCAAAATATCATAAATATATCTAGAAAATGTCACACTTTTGATGGCAGTTACTAAAGCGTCAACACATCGTGCTGCCACTTAGAACAGCTTGAACTGCAAGGAAATTACATGGAGCGCGCCGCTAAGCAAACATTGTTGTCTAGATCTTCCAACGCAATATGCTGCATCAGAGTGCGCCTATGGAATTCTATAGACAGTCTGACCGAAAACCTACCGAAATTTGAGTTAACTGAAGTAATGGCTACTGGATTCCTAATATCAGTGCTACTCGTATGCCAAAAGAATAATTTGATAATTATGCAGAGAGTTCCTGGCTCATGTTGCCTTAATGACCTGAGCTCAATTATTTTAAATTCTTGGTAGTGTCTCACTCAAGCGGCGATGGATATCTATTACGGATAGAACCCAAGAACTAGAACCAAAACTTTGTTATTTGAAATCAAATAACAAAGTTTTTTCTAGAAAATGACATTGGTGTGGCTTGACACGTCGACGACAATTTGACTGCGAGAATACAAAAGAACATTCTAGCTCGTTACAATCTCCAGATGAGAGGAAAACCATGTCACGAGGAGAGGGTTTGCTCGGTCAGGAAGAGTTGAGGTGGAACTGTACAAAGCCAAGTCAGTGTGAACTGTCACTGTTCCTAGGAGAGTTACGGGTATCATGTCGATTGGAGATATAATCCGGTGAAAAGTTTTCGTTATTATTTGATACTGGTTCATCTTGCTCGCTTTTTAACGGACTTCAAAACAGGCGGTTATGTGTTTGGCGAGTATTCTGATAGAAATTTTTACGATGGATGTTCGAGACTGATTGTCTCACGTGAGTAGCTACAGCTTCTATTAGGAAACGAATATTTCGACTGTGTTTTAACATTCTGCTGGCGTTTTCATCCACGACAGGAAGATTTTCTGTTTGGGAAATTCACCCAAAGAGTATGTTATGCTATGGCAGTCCACTGATGGGATTAGCCCAATCGTACTTCCATTAACTTGATTAGTAAAAATTTCTCACAGGCCATGAACGTTTTGGATGGTATTTAGCATTTACCTAGACTAGCTTTCACAACTAGTAGTTGTTCCAGTCTTACTAGTAAAAAACCTTATGCCTCTTTACTATAAATTCCTTCATACGAGTATAACATTTGATAGTTATGGATTAAGTTATGGGTGTAACTAACTCGGTGAAGGCGGATCTGATTTTTAATGTTTGCGGTTGCCCAATCAGCAGGCTTAGCACGAGAACCCTCTCTACGCGTTTTGTCGACGGAAGAATAGACAAAAATGACGTTTCAGTGTAGACAACAGAAAGTTTTCTACTGTCTGTAGCACGGCGATTACAAAATCAAATGTGAAGAGACTTGTCTTCTCTACCCTAGACAACTGTCTACAACGTCGAGCACGACGTACAATCTTTCTCCGATATTGACAGTTTGGTATAGAAACCTTTCTTCCGAAATAGTCTACATATAAAATGACCTAGACAACGATTCGTTAGTTGTTTTTTCGTTAATTCGAGTAATTTTAGGCGGTGTTTTTTTACTTTTATCATATATTAAGCTGAAATTAACATGTTGGTTTCAAATTGCGCTTTTTATTTAAGTTTTTTTATAGAAAAACTTCAGCGAAGATGGGAAAGAAATACTATTAGAGAGCTTGCTTTGCTTGTTTGGGAGCCTTTGATCTCACGGGAAGTGAGTTCTGTAGAATTATAAAATAAGCAAGGAGATAGTGCAATCAATGTTTATGCGAAGAACTCGGCTAGGACCTGTCGCCCAAAATAAATAATAGATTTTTGGAATTAACAATAAAATAAGAACAACATTATAAGTATCCAACAGTTTTTACACTATGTTGTCCCTTAACTTTGATTTATTAGATACCTACATTCACAGGGAATATAAAACATCTGATTATGAGCCAAAATCTCCTCATTGAACACTAAATTATTTATTTATGAAGTTCTAGCCGCCGCCCGCGGCCTCGCCCACGTTGCATTAAGGCTTCTAAATACTGGCGCGACACAAAGGCCCCGCACGTCGCGTGACGAGCGGTGCCTTTGTGTCGCGTCGCGAGTCGCGCTGGTCTGTAGAAGCCTTTACTATGCAGTGATTATTATTTTCATTTACTAAATCTTACACACTCAGTTTTAAATGGAGCATTTACCTACTAATAAATAAAATATCGATAAACAACAACACAATAACAATGTAAGTACCTAGTAAAAACAAGGGCTCCCGCAGACAGGCGCGACCTGATAGCGCGACCCGCCAGTCTGCAGTACCCTTAAAGGAGACTTCTTGCGTGACGCCATCAAAATAGTATAATTATGGCTCTTTATTTAAATAATGCCTGTACATTATATGCAATTACCAATATTATATAGTGACGCCACAAAACTTAGTGGCGCCACAGCCAATGATGTATTACCTATAATACGTCATTGGCTACAGCCATTTAACAATATTTTTAAAAGGGAGATGCGCTAAGGTAGCCCGTGAAATTCAAATTTTATTACGTTTTTTGCAATTTGCAGGTCAGTAACACGTTATAAGTTGATTTAAATATGATTCGCGGCCGTAAAAAATATTGCTTTACAGAATTATAATCATTAGAATCGGCAAAAAACTAACTCTCTTCAAAAAATCCTTAGAATTCAAAAAACGTTCGAAAATTTGAATTTCGCGGGCTACACAGCGCATGCCCCTTGACCATTTGCGTTTTGTAATTGAAGAAATATTCGTTAAAAACACTTTGCTTCATAGATTTGTTTGAGAACGAAACGCAAAAGTACGGTAAAATTGGGTAGTAATACACACCACTAGCGAATACCCCGTTGCTATGGACAAGTCACTGTCTACGAAGAAACCCGAGTCTAGGTGTGTCCTCGTGCTCGCGAAGAAGAGATTACGAGAAGTGTAGACAAGCGATGTCTATTCTATAGTAGAGTAGAGATCGAAAACGCCATGCTAAGCCTGCAGGTATCAGCAAACACACAAAACGAGAATGTTTCTGTCAAGAATAGAATATATCTTGGCTTGGAATTAAAATAGTAGTACAAATGAAATTTGACAATTTTTTTAGCTTTTTCCCAAAAATGCTATAAGTTGAGAGTGAATGAAACTTACATTCCACAAGTTTCTTTAGTAGAAAGCGGTAGCTAGTAGCCACGTTAATAGGTATTTAAACTTTAAATAAAATTAATAATAAATGTCAATTAGAAATAAAGCAAGGTGGTGCGCACCTTGCACGCGAGAACAACACAACGGGCGCCTCCCGGTCCCGGCACAGCGCTTTGATGTCCGGTAGTAAAACATACCAACGAGATTACTACACAAACAATTATTATAGCACAAACTATAATGTCCGTGGAGTTTCTTGCCGGTCTTCTCCATAGGAACCTACTACGCTTTGGAATGGGCAACTAGCTTCATCTCTCTGACTGACCGACCCCTTGACAATTCAAAAGTGCCTGTAATAGGTTTATTTGAAATAAATGCTTTGAGTTTGTCCGTTTAACTATACTGGGTATAAATAAGACCTCAATTGAACCTCGCCAGTGTAGTGCTACGACCACACATCAGGCCGGCTGTATGCTAGTTCACGCACTGTACAAACAGTTAGAAAAGCGCCTGTACAGGCAGACGCTTAGTTTCGAGAACGCTTGCGGTGTAGACTCGCCACTGTATCGTCGAAATGATCGTTAGCAATAAAAATTGCAACAACTTTGATATTACAATAGTAGTGGGCTAGCGCGCATGCGCAGTGGCCTTTTGCCACGCTCACGTAATCTCTCATTCATTTATTTTTGAATAGCATGCACACGCGGCGCCGGCACAGCCAGGCGCTGCTCGTGGCGCTCGCCGACGAGCGAGAACATTACATTTGCTACGCGAACGCTTTTTGTGTTAAGAGCTGTGTTTGTGCTTTGCGAAATTATTATAATTGTTGATTCTTCAATGACACCGACGAGGCCCGCCAACGTGTATCAATTGGCATAACATCAAAATATACCGTTTAGGATCACCTTTGATGCATGAGCGACTATTAAAAACATTTTTCAGAGATAATCGCTGTTTTTTAGGTTTCGAACAGACACCATAGTTTGATGAACTTGGCACACTACAGTTTATACTAAACACAACTCGCATAGTTGTGTAAGTACTGCACGCTCTGTTACACTTTATACTAAACACAACTTGCATAGTTGTGTAAGTACTGCACGCTCTGTTACACTTTATACTAAACAGAACTCGCATAGTTGTGTAAGTACTGCACGCTCTGTTACACTTTATACTAAACAGAACTTGCATAGTTGTGTAAGTACTGCACGCTCTGTTACACTTTTATAAAGTTTTAGACTGGAAAGCTTTCTATTTCCGAGCATTTAACAATTTAACATTTATTTAACATCCTTTTGTTGTCTGTAAAGTTTAGAAACTTTCATCTTTTTGCCAAATCAACAAAGCTTTGTAAAATCACAATTTACTCAGCACCGGGACATCTTTGATCCTCCACAATTTTAATTGGAGATGTTAATTAAAATGCCCCATCTATAAGGTCACTAAAATATTTTTGCAATTATTGTTGTGTTCTTTTAACGAATTTTAAATAGTCAGTAATTTCCAATATTAATATTTGCGAGGATTATAGCTGTCCAACGATAAATAATGGTCCTTTGATCCTCATGCATGTTCGGTCCCCATTGGGAAGTAACAGCTTGTAATCTTGTACCTTATTTTGTGTAGTAATTGTTCTGTCTTCATGTAACGTAGTGCACGACAGTGGTGTCCAACTGCCCATGGTGGGTGTCATCTGCTTACTTGTATCGTGTTGGCCAGCGATCATCGTATTTGTCCACATGTCTTACATGTCCACCAGCGTTACGTGTGTGTTTTTCCGCCAGCGTGACGTGTCTGTTTGCGCAGGAGTTTCGGCGCCAAGTGCTCGAAATGCTGCCGCGGCATCTCGTCGTCGGATTGGGTGCGCAAGGCGCGCGAGCAGGTCTACCACCTGGCCTGCTTTGCCTGCGACGCTTGCGGCCGTCAGCTGTCAACTGGCGAGCAGTTCGCGCTCCACGAGGACCGGGTGCTCTGCAAGCCACATTATCTTGAAACGCTAGATGGAGGTTCCATTTCGTCTGATGGTGAGTTGAGTTTGAGTCAATACAGTTAGTTTTGTGTAATCCCAAACAATCATTTGAGTAAACCATTAATAATAATCACAACATTTCAATTTAAACATTCTTTCTAAAATCGAAATTCCCTAAACAGCCCTCTTTTAGTAAGTAGACTAACGAATCCAATATGTGCATAAACGATGTGAACCACAGACGGGTGCGACTCAGAAGGTTACCACAAGAGCAAGGCGAAGCGAGTGCGCACGACCTTCACGGAGGAGCAGCTGCAGGTGCTGCAGGCGAACTTCCAATTGGACTCGAACCCCGATGGCCAAGACCTGGAGCGCATCGCGCAGGTCACCGGCCTCAGCAAGCGGGTGACGCAGGTGTGGTTCCAGAATAGCCGCGCCAGGCAGAAGAAGCACCAGCACACCGGCAAGGGCAAGCAGAGCCAATGTTAGTATAACAAGGCGAGGTTATGTGGTAGGGAAGATGTGTTTCAACTCTGATACCTTCCAAGATTAATTGTTGTAGAGTAGAGCAGTTCTTGATCCTGAGGTCCGCCCCAGAAAGTCTTGGCTAACGTTAGCAATGAGTCTGTTGATCTAATTAGAAGCACATATTTCCTACAGGAAAACAAAATTATCAGCACCGCTAGTACAAGCACCATTGGCGAAGTTTTCAAGTTGTACTCGTATTGCCTAGCGAAGTGTGCTCTGCGAACATTTAGCTGCTGTTGTCTTCACGTGTTTACCCTACCTTGTGTTATACAGTGGTGCCGCGTGACGCGGACCCGGCGGGGTTTGGTCGCCCAATCAACCTGCACCTCACCTACTCCTTCCAGAACAAACCACCTTTTGTACCGATAGGTAAGGACAACATACGGTCGGTTCCAAGAATATCTGATGAACATGTAAACAAAGAAGTACCTGTGGGTGCCAGTGTTAGTGTCACTTAAAGATTGAGTACTTTGATTTGATTATTATGAATACTTATAACCAAAATACTAATTTTAAATCACCTTTCGATGTTTTTAATTTGACAGATGAGGTTAATTTCATAGCATAGTGAGATATTTGAACCTTCTAAATACAGAAGAATGTTACTTGGTAAATAATCGCGTATGAATTTAACCTAAACCGGGTTTGTTTATAGTTTCATCAGAAACTTTTGGAACAGATTATACACCTGCCTTGTGCTCTTCGTGCTCCTGTTATGATTTCTAGATACAGAACCTTTTGTTAATGATAAGTAAAAGCATGTCAATAATAAACAAGCACTTCAAGCCGGGTGTAAAGTTCATTCTGCAAAATGTAATGTTACAATAGGTAACAACATTATTTGTGTATCATCTAAACTGCATTCCAGTTATTTCCGTAGTTCTTACCATATTTAACAAACCAACACTTATTTTGCCAATTATTGTAAAAGCTATTATTACTACGCCTACACGGCGGCGCGGCGTGGCGTTTGACATGGTGTGGCGTCTAATAGTGATGGATTAATTAGCATTCGCATTCATTGTTAGCGTGTGAACGATCATTTAGCATTAGAAAATTAAATGTAGTCGCGAAATTCTGTGAAATGCGTAGCGATCTACTATTCTAAATAGTCAGAGCGTCGCACAATCGCGCCTGCGCGTGCAGCGCGGTAGCGTGGTGTGCTATAAATATATTTAATTATCGGCGAGTCGGCGAGTAAACTAAACGCGAACGCGATTTTTAATTCGTTTAATGACAAAATTGACAGACTTCAATATTATCAATTATTGTCATTAGCAAATAGCATAGCAATAGCAATTAACACGTTAAGACTCAAGAGTTCCACACGCTAATGAAATTAATTCGAAATCGCATTAATTGCCATTACTAGCGTCTGACACGGTGTGGCGTCTCGTTCATATAAATAACAACAATAACAATCTCGTCAGTTATCAACTGTTATCATAATATATATATATATATACGTATATATAAAGCTTCGATGTGCAACCCTAAAAATTATACATAAATATCGGAAACTAGGAAATATAAAAAGCAAACTCTACGGATTAAGGCAGCAGATGATGATTTTCTTAAAGTTATTCATCGCTGTCTATTGCTGAAGACTCCATAACTCGCTGGCTATCCAATCAAAATATTTAATTTCACATACTAATTTCGCCTACATGGGCACTTATGAAACGTCAGAAGCTAGGTGCACGGTTCCAATTGGTCGTTTCCTATGGAGAAGAGCCGGCAAGAAACTCCACGGTTAGTGTTTTAAAAAGATATTGGCTTTTACAATGTTTTCAAGTTACAGTGTTAATAGGTATGGAAGGACAGTGTAGGCGTCAACAAGTACTTAACAAAAATTGAAAATGGTTTACAAAGCTACAACGTTCTCGCATTCACAAATTAAAAAAAAATCTATATAAAATATTACTAAAATAATAAAAATAATAAACCTATTTAAATCAAATGACAAGATGCCATTACAACTATAACAAATCTGAATTAATATTCTGTCCGCAAAAGCCACTAATCAATATTTTAAATTAAAATTGTAGGTATTTAGTGTCAAATAATGAAGAGATTATGTCAAGGAATTATGTAAAAAATTTAATAGAAATAAACATCGTAATTTGGGAGCAGTTAATAGACATTTACATAGTTATGCCGTTAATAAGGTACCAGGGTAGCCACATGTGCAAAAGGAATTATTGCCAAAATTCCTTGGTCTTCGACGTAGTCCTTAATCTTATAATATGCTTCTTTTTTTTTAGGACACGTTTGATGTGGGTTTTGAACTTTCCATCACTCAGTTCTATAACGACTTTGGCAACTTGTTATAAAAGCGGATATTATTTATAAGAAATGACTTTCTTGATTTAGTTAATCTAAATAGTAGATATCACAATTTCCTGTTTACTACGTGTATGTATAAGGAAATCGCTTCTTATTTTGAAAAGTTCTAAGTTTTTGCGAACGAACTAAATACTTTCTAAGATATAAAGAGAAGGCAGAGTTAGTACATCAATTTCTTTGAATCTGTTTCTGTGGAACTCACGAAGACTCATTCTATAGTTCGAATTTACAAAAGTAAATTGAAAATTTAATCTACGTTAGATGCCGATCCCCATAGCAGAACGCCATAAGACATAACACTGTGGAAATAAGCAAAGTATATTACCCTAGCTGTTCCTAGAAATACAGTTTCCGCAATAGCATCCAGTTTCTTGCCATCAAGTTTTAAATATACGAGTAGACCCACTTGGGGTACATTTGGTAATGCGAAATACACTATCGACTCCACCCACTGTTCGTAGAGCTCACGCCCACGCCATGCCGCCATACATATAGTAAATTACAATAAAAAATATGATTATAAATATAAATAAAAATGCTTGTATTTGAAAACCAACGAGTACTATTAAATCTTGCTAAAATATACAACTGATTTTATTTGCACAGTTTATAGAATAGAATAGAATAGAATATACTTTATTTGCTTTGAATGCAGGTACATACAAATAGGATCGTAAATAACATAATAAAGAACCGTGTACATTCTGCCTTGTTGGCATGCAAACACAATAATTATTATACAAGTTATCAATATAGGTTATTAAGATGTATCATTTAGGAAATCCTGAACAGAATAATAACATTTACCTACAAGTAATTCAGTAAAACATTTTTTAAATTTCATCAAGGGCAAGGTTGTCATATGATCGGGAATTTTATTAAAGACAACAGGAGCCATACAAATCACATTTTTTTTTAATAAACTCGTTTTAAATGTGCCTGTGTGAAGTAAATTCTGATATTGTGATCTTAATGATGTACTCCGTTTTCTGGTTTCTGTTAATGTGGCAAATAAATTACGGTTTGTTTTAACAAATATTGCTAATTCGAGGATATAGAGGCATGGGAAAGTTAATAGTTTCTGAGACTTAAATATAGGTACACAACTGTCAGTAACTTTGAGGCCAAATATAGTTCTCAAACAGCGCTTTTGAGCTTTAAAAATGCTTTCTCGTTCACTACAATAACCCCAAAATATAACACCAAATCTTAAAATAGAAATTACAAGACCATGGTAGGCCACTAGAATTGTTGACCGATTTACTTTTTTGGATAGGTTGTATAACATAAACGCGGCTGTGCTCAGACGTTTACAGATATCTTCTGCTTGCGGCTTCCATGTTAACTGGCTATCAATTAAGATTCCTAGAAATTTTGTGCTATTCACTTTATCGATAGTTTGGCCATTGTAGTTGATATCCATGTCACCTGTAGATATACGTTGGTGAAAATGCATAGTTTTAGTTTTTTGTAGATTAATAACTAGGTTATTATTGTCAAGCCATTTTATTAAACTGCTGATCGAGTTATTGATGTCATTTACGTATGAGTCTTTATTGGTACATGAAACAATTGAAGTACTGTCGTCTGCAAATAAAATCATTGGATTAGATATATGGCGTGGCAGGTCATTAATATAAAGTAGGAATAGTAAAGGTCCGAGGACACTTCCCTGCGGAACTCCATATTTTATTTCTTTAAATGACGATAAAGTTTTTTGTTCCTTCCTAGATTTTAAACATAAGCGTGATATCTCTGTACATTATAATGCTATATTTGGTAAGAAAAACGGATATTTATAAGAGCCCTCTGTGAGGGCTCCCAGCATCCCATATGCGACTTGCGTGAAACCTCCAGGAGGGCTCCCGGCACTGAACGTGTTAAGACATTTTGTTTTGTTCGCATTAAGTAAGAGATTATTAGCCGCGAACCATTTCGAAAGAACAGCCAGAAAATTTCTAGTGTCTCAGCATGCTATTGCTGAAGATTCCGTCTTTTGTTGCTATTACTGAAGACTCCGTCGTTCGATGGCTATTGCTTAAAACTCGCGTTTTCCGCATCTAATCCACTCAACATCTATGACTCCATAAAGTAATGTTATTTATTGGTATTTTCCAGATGGAACATCTTTCACGGATTCCTCAATGGATGAGCTGTCTGAAGATTCGTCGATCCATTGCATGCAGAGCGAAGTGTGAGCGCTGGACACACACGCCGCCCCGCGATCCTCGCGGCCTCACGCACCCATCCACGCCGCCCCGCGAGGGCATCCACGCGGCCTCGCGCACCCTGTACAAACACACGCCGCCCCGCGAGGGCATCCACGCGGCCTGGCGCACCCTGTACAGACTCGCCATATCTTATTACATCGTTAGCGATCTTAGAAATCTAATATAATATTTGTATATTTTGCCATATACTACAACATCCGTGGATGTACGTTACTGGTCCTTTGCCATACAACAGGTTATCTTCTCTTATCAAATGTTAGTTAACTGCTGTAACATTCAGTTGTAGCAAGTTTGGGTCTTCTCGCTGAACTATTGTTTTTGTAAATTCGCTAAGAGTTATATTCGATTGTAAAAAAATGTATCTAGTTAAGTTAAATGTATGTAGTTAAGTTAAATGTATGTAGTTAAGCTCATGCGAGACTTGTAAATTCTCTTGAAACTAGAAATCTCTCGAGAAGACATCATCTATTTGTAATAGCTGATAATAAGACGCATTATAGCTAGTGTTTAATATTGTAATTTTAACAAAATCATAACTTATGAATCTCTATGCGGACGTTCGATATATATTGTAAAAAGTTTTATTTATTTATTTATTTCTAGTAACTGTGATACGTTCTCTTTCGTAACTGTTCTCGGTTTGTTTCAATTTCTTAATAATGTACTAAAAATATATAATTTATATCATCTATGCAATTTTATACATCTTTATAATACTTTAATTAGTGCCAAATCGTAATTATAAACGGTAGATACTTAAATTTGATTAAAGCAATAGAACTTAGGAGAGTATACATGTCGGTATGTTTATTAATTAATTCGTACCTACATTTTATTCCGAAGTCAGCATTTTGTTTGTAGCCCTAAATGTAGGCGAGACTAACGTTACTGAGTGGCGCAGCGCGCGACTTAACGTTACTGAGTGGCGCAGCGCGCGACTTAACGTTACTGTGTGGCGCAGCGCGCGACTTAACGTTACTGAGTGGCGCAGCGCGCGACTTAACGTTACTGAGTGGCGCAGCGCGCGACTTGAACCCAGGGTCATTTGCAGCAAAAAGATTGTACCGCAAGCTATTGCATATTCAAAATTATATTATACTGGATACGCCAGTAGAACCAACATGTTAATTAATCTGTTGCTAATGTATTGTTAACACGGACACAGTATGTGAGCACTGAGTACCCGTGGCTCAAATCTAAACTGTACTACAACGTTATGTCATCCGTTTTATTATCCAAGATTATAAGTTTATTTCTGTAAAAAGTAGACAAATAAGATATCTCAGGAACTAGTTCTTGTATTGTCTGTCAATTAAATTGTTGTAGCGTCTACCGAGGATATGTTCAGTGTAAATAGAAAAAAATTTGTACTTCATTATTGTAAATAAGCCGTGAAAACACATGGGGCTTGCGGTTTGCGATAGTATGGAGCCGCAACGGGCCCGCCCCGACCGCGACCCGTGTGTTTGCGATAGTATAGAACTGCAGCAGGCCTGCCCCGACCGCGACCCGTGTGTTTGCGATAGTATGGAGCCGCAGCGGGCCCGCCCCGACCGCGACCCGTGTGTTTGCGATAGTATAGAACTGCAGCAGGCCTGCCCCGACCGCGACCCGTGTGTTTGCGATAGTATGGAACCGCAGCGGGCCCGCGCCTACCGCGACCCGTGTGTTTCCACACAATATAGAATATATTAACTTATGATATAGATGTTAAGTGACATGTAGTGCGTCATCTTGTCATTTTATTGTAATTAAGTAGTTGCTACAAGTACTAGGTACTTAAGTTTACTTTGTACAAATTTTTAAATATATTATGTTGGTTAATTGCTGTATTAATTTTGATAAGTACTTTATGTGCCATTGGAAGTCCTAATATTTACCTCAATAACGGGTGCATAAGGTAATAAAACAACTGAATGCTAAAAGTAGGTAGGTACCTACCTACCTAGCTTTTCACTGCGTCATGAAAAGCGTTTTGAAAATTAAAAGGAAGTTTAAAAGAGTCATAATACATTAACAATTTATTTCAACTTATGTTAAATTAACCTAACTTACAATAAACTTATCAGTGAACACAACATATAAGCAGGATTAAATTGTAGTTATTTACAAAACATTATGTAACTATACTGAAAATATACAACTTGTACGAGTATATTATGATTATCTAGATGTCAATACATCTTTAGGCGCAATATTAATAAATAATTGTCGTTTACAATATATTCACATTGAGTATTAAACATCAAACGTTTAATAATAAAAAAAAACACAATTAACCAGCCCTATATCATAACAAAGAAATTATTTAGAACTTCGCATAATTTATAAATAAAAACATGTCAAGTAACTTTGGCAAATACTTTTTAAACTCAGTTTGAATTGAATTACAAAAAATACTTTATTGTTAACATGACAATGAGTAAACGCTCCTGACCGGAATTATTATCATCTATGATTTATTTATCTACTTATTGGAATATCAGAATCCTTTAGAATATGGGTGTTGGTCCAGACAAGCCACAATACCGTGTAACCTTGTAGAATCTCGAGTAGCTATCAGGACCCACTATACTTGAAGGTAGGTGCGGTGTTTAGCACAAGAAAAGGCACTGAGCTCCACTTCTGATAAGATTAGACCACACAGTGCTAAGAGCTAGAAAAGCACGCTCAGGCGACACGTGACTTGCGACAGAGACTGCGGATGAAAGAAGTTGTTCAGAGCATAACACGAGGCACCGCGACCGACGCCACGCGCGGAGCGACGCGACGGACGGAATGAGTCGCCTGACGCAAGTCACGTCGCCAGTTGCATCGCCCGAGGTGTGAACGGGGCACTTGTTCTATGTGAAGTGGATCTCTCCAACCCTAGTCCTGACTATAACTTGTCCATGGCGTTGAGGAGCAGGTTCATCTCCTGGTGCACTTCGCGTAGTAGATCCTTCATCTGGCGCGGTGAGTCCAGGATGTCGACGCTCTGCGTGTAAGGGTTGTACCGGACGCCGAAATCACGGGGGATCTTTTGCGCGAATTTTCTATAATTTATCAATAGAGAATATTTATACAATCGCATGAGAAAAGGTTATTAGAGCAAAGCTTTAAACTTTCATGGTTTCATTTACAATCAGGTTGGTTGCGACTTGTCCGGTGCAAGTAGTAGTAGTTATTAAAATAGTATTATAGGCAGGACCGCCCAGCGCAATGGCTCAGCAATCCAACCGCTTTGATTTTTAAACCCAGATAGAAACGAATTGCGTGCTAACCGATGATCAACTATTTTGATGGTTCTGATAAAAGACAATATAAAAAAGACAATATAAAGTATGAAGTTAAGACGGTAACTCACATCATTTTGTCCTTGGCATCCTCAAAGCTGGTGGCAACAAAGTAGACGGGCTGGTACTCCGTGATAGGGTACTTGGTGTCGCCGGTGGTGTCGGGATCAAACTCCCGCAGCTCGGGTTTGTCTGAGAGGCAGTACTGCAGCTCTCCGAATGAGGACAGGAGACCAGCACCGAACGCCTTTAGCTTGCCTTCTTGCCGGCACAGACCGAACTCTACCGTAAACCAGAAGCACTGGAACAGACATGAAGGTACTTAGAACTTGTTCAGAATGGCTCTTGCCATTGTGATAAAAGTGCCAAAAATACAATTTCCAAGTGATACGTTTCCTAGTTTATGTGCTATTTTAAATTGCCAGCGAAGAATAGTGTCGGAGGTTGGAAAACTATTTCGTAAAATGTTAATTGAATCGTACTCACAGTAGCAAGTTTCTCAATATAATCATCAGGCGCTCCGAGGGAGGCAAGTCCGATCTCCTGCGAGAACTGCGCGAAGGCGGGGTCGGCGAACAGCGGAACGTGGCCGAGCAGCTCGTGGCACACGTCGGGCTCCGGCGTGTACAGCGGCCGCGAGTGGTGCCGGATGTACTGCGTGCTGTGGAACACGCGGAACGCCAGTCCGGCAAGGAAGTCGCGCGAGGAGAGTAGACCAGCTACTGGCCGGAGGGTGAAGCCTGTGCAGTCTGGAATAGAACAGTGGTTGCTTAGTAGGAGGACTTTATGGTTTTAACGATTTATTAGAAATTCTCTATTCGTTTTGCATTTCTTAAACAATGGGCAAAATAGTCTTAAGCAGTATAAGATCAGTCAGCTCACCTTTAAGGAAGTTAGACACATCCTCCAACTGCGGAATATTATCTTCCCTGTAGGCACAATTCTCAATGAGCAGTGGGAAGACGTGGTTGTGTTCTTTGCAGGCGTGTGTGGGGTACAGATCGGTCAGCTTCTTGAAGACGGCTCCCCAGGTGGCGATCTCCTCTTTGGTGTAGTCCACATGAGGCAGAGGCTGGCCGTACTTGTAGTTGTAGGCGATGTCTGCGAAGTACTTGCGCCGGGCTCGGTACTCGGGGTCAGTGAACCCGGGGTGGTCAGAGTCTAACTCTGCCCCGTATGACAGGATCTGGTTCGCGAATCTGTCCAAGTCACGGATGCGCCGCGGGAACCAGGGCACAGCATCTGGTGAGAAGAAATTTGGAAATTAGTGTAAGTATGTTTTATTTGAATAACAGCTGGTTTCCATGTACTAATATACAAAGCCAATTCAAATTAGTTCACAGACAAACTTAAGAAAAATATTTCATAACACACACACACATTTAAAACTTACATCTATTATCCTTATAATTTCTAGAAATGATATTCAAATAGCCGACATTATTCTTCAGCTCATCGAGGGCCGCTCCGAAGTCCCCAGCTCCATGTTCACATTCCACCATGAACTCATAGCCAGGTCTTCTGGCGGAGGAGCGGGACTCGATGTGCATCAGGTTGACTCCGTACGAGGAGAAAACGCTCAAGAACTTGGCGAGGGCACCAGCCCCGTCGGGAGTGGCTGGGGAGAACAGCAGCCAAGTGGACTTACTGGAGTCGCGACCTTCGCGGATGTAGTTTCCACCCTCCATCAGTTTTGGCTGGAAAATAACAAGATAATGTTGCAGTATTAGAATCGGAATAGATCGAGCAGCCACAAATGTTCTAGATTGAAATACTGTCTAGGTGGATATTGTATATTAAGACAAAAAGTAATCAGAATATAATTCGAAATTCCCGGCCCAACATACCTTCTACATACTATTAGTCTCTACGGAACAATGGTTCTTATATGTTAGTACCCACGTCATCTTCTCAATAAACAGACAGATCCCAATGAGAAGTTCTGTCTTTGTCTGTTTGAGAAATTCCGTAGCTAGAGTTATCTGTCGGGAAACAAACACTAGAGCATTATAAATTGAACTATCACGCTTGCGTCACAGAGAGGTCCATAGGGCTCGATAACCGGCGGCCCATTTAGTGGCTGCGTGGAATTAGTGCGATAACCTCGGGGCGGTGCGCGACACGCGTCACGTCCGGCACGGCCGCGCCGTACGCGGCACCACACGCTCGGGCACACAACACATCGGAGGCGGCTTGTGTGCACTGCGCATGGTCATCACATCGACAATCCGAGATTTGTGCAGAAATCCACTGTTTACGATTAACAATCAAATCAAAATCAAAAGTAATTTTTTATTCAAATTAGGCTGAGAATCAACACTTTTCGAAAGTCAAAAATTACATGAGACAGTCCCCAAAAAACACCCGCCCTACACCACTTCCTAGTGCTTTTGCTGGGAAGAAGAAGTGGCGCAACAAACTCCCCAGCAGCACAGGTGTCTGTTCAGTTAGAAAACTTGATTCTATACAGTAAAAAGTAAAATAATTTGCATTAGGTACGCAACATAAAACATTAAATTAAATTATTTGCCTTATGTTAGCTAGCACACGCCAATACAAAAAAATCAATAATAATAATCGTCGAAAACTATACTCAAGCAAAAATAACGTAAACAGAACGTACCTAAATAAAAGCTTCCAGGCACAATGGGCGCCCGCTTACATAAAGCTATAGCTGTAACTCGAAGTCACAAATGATAAACTAGCACCATCGAAGTAAAATAAATAAATAGTTAATTATTAATTACAATAACAAAACCATGGTTAGCAAGACGACCAGCCAGTCACCACAAGCAGCACCCGTTCACGAGCATAACGCAAAGATCAGCCATCACCCCCTCGCCATATTTGAGGGAAGGAGGCAACCCGACCCCCGACGCTACCGCAAGCAGTGACATCTAAGGGAGCATGACGAACTTGCTGCTGCATGACGGTTGCACACGTCAGAGGTAAAAAAAAAGTTAACGGTTTGTTTTGAACTACAATTTTATTATGCGCATAAAATGCAAGTAGTTCCATCTTACGACATTTAACTCGAGCTACGTTTTTCTACCATCTTATCTATATTTAAATTTTTAATCGCTTGGTTTTAATTATCCAGTAAAGCAAATACTTATTAAACGCGCCGTAAAATTGTAAAATGAAAACTAAATTATCTTTGTTTTAATTATAATTAAATTGCGAGTTTAAAACAATTATAACAAGGTGTCTTATCAAGTTTCAGATTATTATTATTATTGACGTGGGTTCAAATAATAAGTATAAAAATTAATAGCTTTAAGAGATAACCCGACGTTTAATGGACGACTTATGACGAAAGTGTTTTGCCAAAATGTAGAAAATTGATAAAATTATGCGAACTATGAGATCACGTATTGTAACTAAAATGCTTATGTAATATTTAGCGACAATAAATAGTAGCATAATCAAATTTGCGTGGTAGGTCACGTTTTACGAAATAATTACGAAAACACAGATTACACTCAGAAGATACGTAATTAATTATGGATCACGTTAAATTCGACTAACATGCTATTAGTGCGATAACATTACGCAGCTTAAATTCGACTAACATGCTATTAGTGCGATAACATTACGCAGCTTAAATTCGACTAACATGCTATTAGTGCGATAACATTACGCAGCTTAAATTCGACTAACATGCTATTAGTGCGATAACATTACGCAGCTTAAATTCGACTAACATGCTATTAGTGCGATAACATGACGCAGCTTAACGTAGTTTCACATGATAAGTATAGGTATATCTTTAGCTATTGTAGGTACTCGGTTCTTCACCATTCCTCCAGGTTATTAGCGCCAGAACACTTCACATTTGTTGCACTACTCCGCATGTAGGCCTAACCTGGTGCTTGCAGGACAATAGGAAGGTACAGTCGCCAGCACATCAGATTATACTAAACTGTTAAATTTCTCCAAATGATTTTTAACCTTAAAACGCTAATGGTGAAGTTCAAAATCGAATGAGAACATTTGGCAGTTTATGGTAACTTTATGTGCTGGCAACTGTACTTCAAAATGAATGTATTAAGGAAAAACTATCGTGTTATTTTACTGAGCTGTAAAGATTATTGTCTACATAGAACCATGCATAAAAGTAAATTTGCACAGCCAACTAGACTGCTTTTGTGTTTTTTCTGGTTGATACGTTTGATACTGCTCTGATGGTAAGAGAAGGGAGATTGTAGTCTCCCTGACTACAATTTTACTTGTACGTACATATGCTGGGAAAGTACAGGTTAGCCAACTCGAATGTATACAATTTTTTTGGCCACCATTTTGACTTGGCGCCAAATACAGTTACCTGGATATCCACTGTTTAGTTAAAATGTGGCAAAATGTTGGCTGCCGCATTATAAGAGCGTGGCTGCCGCATTATAAGAGCATGGCTGCCGCATTATAAGAGCATGACTGCCGCATTATAAGAACGAGGATGCCGCATTATAATTTATAAGGGCGTGGCTGCCGCATAACTTCAGTAATGTTATCCGAAAGTTCCATAACGAATTGAAAAACAACCCCTGATTCATCTTTGTCTGGCTGGTCAGGTGGAGTCATCCTTGCAGAGGCTACATGACGGGTGCTGCTGTTATTGCGAACGGCAACCGCAACAATGTTAAGATTTTTGATTTCATCAAATTTATCAGTTAGACCTAGATAAGACTTGGCTCCAATAAGGCGGTGCCTGAAACCATGCAGCATGAAACATTGTCGAAACTTTGAGAGGAATGTTTCCAAAACAATAAATTCCAAGAAATTTTGACATTAATTAACCCTCCAAATTGACCCAAATTACACATAACATCACGCCTGTAATCCCCGATGGGTTGTGCAGAGGTGTACCTATAGTACACCCACATTTTGCCAATTATGTTTAAGTCCCATGTAATAGGGGGCGAGCCTATTACCATCAGCCGGGCACAAATCCAGACTCCGGGCTGTTACTGAGAAATCCCTAATGTAAAATCCCAATAACACTTTGCCCAACCTGGGAATCGAACCCAGGACCTCACGCTCAACAGTAGCGCTTGCGACCACTAGACCAATGAGGCAGTCACCCTCCAAACTGACCAGATTACACAGGTCCTGACTTGTTTCTGTGGGCTTATCTACAAGGACGTGTCGGAATTAATTTCTAATGCCAAAAGCAGAATGTTTGTTACTCTGATAGTGGAATACATCATAAAAATAAATTATTGCACACCTTTAATTTCCGAGCTCCCTCAAGAATTCCTCGCAGTCCCATAACACCACTCTGCCCACCGCAGAGAAGAACGGTTCTAGGAGCCAATTCGGATAGGAGCCCCTATGCTAGATTATGCAAGATCGTAAATAGCTGCAGCGCTCAAATCGATGTGCACTTTGAAAGTTGGGCCAAGTTGAAGGTCAAATTTCTTAAATACCTTTTTAAATAGATGTGTTTTTTACATATTTTCATACTAATATTTTATGTCATTGCGTGTCATATTGCTATAGAATAGAATAGAATAGAATACTATTTATTATGTACACCATAAAAGTGCTATATTCAATAACTACACTTTTAGATAAGTAATTTAGTTATTTTTTTTTTGTACAACTTCTTTATGCATGCGGAGTTTGCCTGTAAGTGATTGTTGCACTGTTGCATACACACTTTCGCATGTTACCTTTAGCACGTATCCTGTGTACACAATTATTGGTGAACCAAGAAAATAAATAAATAAACGTCAATCTGCCCGCCTTTTGCCCGCTATGCAAAATATGGGGTCAGCGTCCAGTCTGACCGGATGCAGCTGAACACCAGTACTTTACATGGAGCGACTGCCTATCTGACCTGCACAACCCAGAGACTGGGTAATACGATACCCCTCGGTGAGACTGGGTTATCAGATTTTGGGGCTTCTGACGACCTCTAACCTAGTGGAATACCTAATAAAGTATGGGAAGATTAGGTGAAAAACACGATGAAAATTGATCGCGTTCAGCAAAAAGTTGGAGATTGGGCGGATTTTATTTTTCATAAAAATTGCCAAGCCTGTAATAAATACTAATTATACAAATATGTACCTGGAAATTTCGTTTGAATTGAAAATAACCTTAATTTTAAAGTGGTATATATACTTCCGATTTGGCCATCCTATATAACAGGATCACATCAAGGTAGGTGCCCAACGACAAAGCTGATTGATTAATACATGAACTAAATTCAATAATAATGATTTGGAACTCTGAGCTGACTAGACAGTACAGGAAGGAACCGCAAGGCACTGACAATGTAGAATTTTAGAGCAAATTTGGTAACTTATAGCAAAAGAGCTAGCTACCATTGCTACTCAGATATGATGACAATTAAGCTATCATACCAATAACACCACGCCGTAGACAAACAACATTATCGAGTTATTGTTGTTACCGTCGTAGATGTCATAGATGTGATATGGATGTGATCAACAGATATCGACGCAAATAGATCAATCTTATTTTGTTGATAGTGCGTTATGTTTTCAATTACAATGACGTAACTGCAACAGAAACGGTGTAATTATATCGAGTGGTTAAATATGCTACATTAAGGATCAGTTAATCGATAGTATTAGAAATTACTGAGCAATTTAAATCGGGTAATTGTTAGCCTACATTAGATAATTATCTGGTGGTCAAACTACTTCAAATTGTTTGAAACCAGTCGTCGGAACGTGTTTCTGAACATTGCCTTGGCTTCATTAGATCATATTAAATCTACGTTATGTGAAAATCAGCTAAAGTAAGTAGATAAGTAAGTCTTGTTACTAGCAGGGTAGTTGATTGGCAATCAAATCGTTTGTATTTCTTTTCAGCGTTATTTTCCTTTTTTCCTCATAGGAGACGACGCTATTCTGATAATGATATTAAAATTCATCCTTTATAATTGTGTAGCTTCTACTTACTTCACATTACAACTAACTTTACACAGCGACTAACTTCACATAGCCACTAACTTGACATAGCCACTAAATTCACACAGTGACTTACTTCACATAGCCACTAACTTGACATAGCCACTAAATTCACACAGTGACTTACTTTACATAGCCACTAACTTGACATAGCCACTAAATTCACACAGTGACTAACTTTACATAGCCACTAACTTCACACAGCGACTAACTTCACACAGTGACTAACTTCACATAGCCACTAACTTCAAATAGCCACTAACTGCACACAGCGACTTACTTCACTTAGCCATTAACTTCGCATAGTCACTAACTTCACACAGCGACTAACTTCACATAGCTACTAACTTCACTAACGGCCGAACCCAATAACCTATATATCACCAGTTTTGGCCTACTGGAGATAGCAAAATATATCTATCGATGGTTTTAACGTTTTGTCGTAACGTTAACGATTTGTTTGACAGGACAGTAAACTGTAGTAGACAGATGGCAGATTGGTCTATTCCCCGCAGGGATAAACGTAAATTAGCCAAGCTAAAATGAACTCTTTAGTACATGCAATAATGATGATAGATGTTTTTTTAGTTAATGTACTAAAAAAAAATTAAATTCAAATATCTCGAAAACGGTGCGCCCTAGGCAAAAAACTAACAGAAATGTAACCCCCCCCCCCCCCCCTTAGTGACAACCCCCGTGCAAGCACCATGCCAACATGAATTTAAGCTAAAAAAAAAATCCAACATTAATTGAGGGTTGCGAGAAGGTAGCCCGCAAAATACAAATTTTATTACGTTTTTTGCAATTTGCAGGTCAGTAACAGGTTGTATTTTGATTTGCGGCCATAACAAATATGGCTCTACAGAATTATAATTATCCTGATCCAGTAACTTATTTAAAAGTAAGAAACAAAGAAGTTTTAATATAAGACTAATTACACATGTTGTTTTTTAAAGTGATGTTGGTTGTAACGGAACGCACGGGAGGGCGAAGAAGAGAATCCTACTTATTGTTTTCGTTAGATAGATAGCCTTTATCAATGATTGTGAGACGCCATCCGAGGATAGATATAATACTGTAATCATCAATAGCTATCTGTCTTTCACTGTAAATAGGTTATTGGGTTCGGCCGATAATCAATAACTTCACACAGCGACTAACTTC
Source organism: Tiliacea aurago (assembly GCA_948098905.1). Lineage (NCBI taxonomy): Eukaryota > Metazoa > Arthropoda > Insecta > Lepidoptera > Noctuidae > Tiliacea > Tiliacea aurago. Next base: position 1,475,992 of record OX402576.1, read on the forward strand.
ACATAGCCACTAACTTCACACAGCGACTAACTTCCACATAGCCACTAACTTCACATAGCCACTAACTTCACACAGCGACTAACTTCACACAGCGACTAACTTCACATAGCCACTAACTTCACATAGCGACTAACTTCACACCGTAAATCCGATAATCCCTTAAATCAAGTACCGTAAATCCGATAATCCCTTAAATTAAGTATCTACGTTCATGTTTATAATTACTCATATAAAACGCAAATGAATAATTAACTCTTGTATGATAAGTTTAATGAATTTTTTTGCTACATTCAACATAGCTGTTTGTGGATGTTAGGAAAAAAATATTTTTCAACACATTTGCTCAAAAATGCATTTACGAAGCCTGTATACATTGTTCGAAAGTTAAAAATTACGCACCATACAACGAAACGGGCGGTAAAATAGCTACTCTCACCTAAGTACATATTTTACCGCCCTCTTCGTTGTATAGCGCCGTGCGTATCCTTTACGGTTTTTTTTTAATTACCATAAAAATTATATAAGAATTCCACCAAGGACTTTCAAATTACGAGAATAAATAAACTGAATGATCGAACCTCCTTGGAAGCGATTTTGCTCAATACGTTTATCTCATTTTATTATTAAAGAGAAAATGAGACGAAAGATAATTTTCATCATAAGCACGTGGCGCCATTTGCAAATTCGCGCCATTTTCTTATTAGAAATGTCAAAGATTGTTGCGACTTTCCGACTGATATTTACAAAATAATAATATTTGTTCAAGCGAGGAATCCGATATTAATATGGAATCTACTGCACCTGATATCTTGAATAAGCCGCCAAAATCGTGAGTGCTATTTAATGATTTACAATAATTTTATATCATGGAAGACACGAAGAAATACTCAATCATTCTCTTAAAATGTTTTGATGGCTTATTTTATTACATATTGAATTGTTTTCTCGCAAATGTGTTGAAAAACGTTGTATGACACATCAGTGATGTGTCATCAGCAAATAACACCATATGTGGTCGGTTTTTCAGTAAATGAGGTAAATCATTTATATATACTAAAAACAGGAACGGACCCAATATTGAGCCCTGCGGTACCCCATTTTGACTATTAAACCCAATTAATTCACACCGTTTATTTGAACTTGCTGCAGTCTATCATTCAAATATGATTTTACTAAGCTAAGCGCAAGTTTACCCAGTCCGTAATGCTCAAGTTTCAAGAGCAGTGTTTGTGCAGTGTAAATACTGTTTATATTTAAACTAATACAAATTCGCCATTTAGGGACCTATGCAAAGACCTAATGCTTGTACTTGAGCATTGAACATTGCCAACCGGGCGAACATTTACATAATTTTATTTTATTTCGCTGAGCCAAAGCTTCTGTTTCGTTAACAGTCGACAGAATTACGACACAAATAAGTAAACAGGTAAAAGTTAATCAATTAATTAATAACAGTTCTATTTCGCAAGCTTGCACTCAATTAAGTAAACATTTATTAATCATGTGCTTCTCGGAGACAAATACATAATATAACGATAATTTTCCAAAAATAATATTAAATTAAGTAAATGCTTTCGAAAACCTATGAAAAATATTATTTTTTTCAAAATTATGTGACATTGCCTCACTAACCTTATCGGGGGGTGATGAGGAGAGCTTCACCTCCTCAGTGTTGTCTGACCGTATGCTCATCATGTTGCTTCGAGGGACCGAGGGAGCACTGGAAGCGGCGCTAATGCTGTGCGTATAAACAATCGCGAGCGCCGCGCGCCCAGCTTTTATGAGGTGCGCGTGACGTCACAACACGCATCTCTGACCCTGCGCCCGCGCCGCGCCGGCGCAGTGGATGTGGTATTTTAATGATAACTAATAAAGTTTAACGCAATACATATACTTGATGACGTTATCGATATTTTGCGAATTGCGTATGCTACTGCTTGATTTCGCAACACATTTCGTTGAGGCATGTAAACTCTAAGCTTATCAAAAATATGCTAACGTGGAATAACACGAGCTCACGTATTGTTGCTTTCAGTTTTCAGATTTTGACCACACATGGGGAAATAGACAGAATAGCCCGCAAAGAAAGTTCAGCAGGACAATAAGAATTAGATCAAGTTCGATGGTCCAAAAGAATAAAGAGAAAATAACTTTCTACCGCGGTAGAAAGTTATTTTGGCTTTCTTCAATTCAATTCATTAATTCACTGACAGACACTACTGGCTCTCGAACCAAGAAACTTTGCGCAAGAGTTCCTTAATATGTGTAGCAAAAATGAGTACTAAGGAAGGATTTTATCATTTGTTTGGTGGACAGGGAAATATTAATATCTGATACGAAACTGAAGTCGCGAGGCGTGTTCATAGAGTTGCATACCACATCCAGCCTACCAGAGCACAGTCCGCTTGCCAGCTCATTGTGTTCGATAAAAAGTTTGTCTATGCAATACGCCCGTGGTGTTGCGTTTGGGACTTTTTATTATTTACAAGCTTAACCATTAGTTCCAGTACACCCGTCGCATGAAGGTCGGCCTTGTCTCACACAAGTTCGCAGCACTTCGCCGTACTTCACCGCACTACGTCACGTCGCCTTTGCTCGCGATATTATTTATTGGATCTACTATCGGGTCAGGCTAATGTCAAACATGTTGTTTTTGTTTTTGCTGGCAGTATATAATATGTTGCCGTACCAGTTATGCGAGCAAAAACGTTATTGTTTGAGGAAAAAACGGCTGCAATCATGGGACAACAATCTTGAGGTAGATAGGGTTATAAAGTTTAAATTAAGTGTAGGGACATACTGACTATGTGTTTTTTAATGTTATGAATTGTGTAAAGACGCATATTCGTGTTCGGAGGAACTTGCAGAGTCTCGTGGAAAAGGTGTGCGTGCACTGAACGATTGATTTTGTTTAGGTGACTGTAACGCCGACTGCGTTAGCGTGGGATGTTCATTGATAAAGTGCAATGCTATCGAAATAATTTGCGCCCCTCGTGAGGTCAGAGGCGCTCACTCTAGATAAGTTATCTTTATATTATTAAACATACATAAGCATTTATAATTGAATTAAACGTTTTATTTATTTTATTTTCGAAAACAAATACCTTCTGATTAATAAGTAGAGTTAACTGGTTAAAGATCCACAATCAAAGAACAAAAATAATGAACGAGGAAAAAATTGGAATGACTTGCTACTTTATAACTGTTTATATTTTTTACGTAAATTCCCTTCGTAGATAAGGATGATAACGTCTTATGTTTTCGAAAGGTTATGACCCTCATCTAGAAGTTTAACTTGAGTAGGTAAATCAGTCTCCTTATCAAGTGATAAGGAGCTAGCAAGATAACAGTGTGGGTGATACAACGGTGATTTGTAACTGAACCCTACCCCTTTCCGACTGAAGGTTAACCCCCCGGTTTCCAAAAACCACTGAATTGGTACGACGAATATAATCTTTAGCAAAATGTACATAATTATCTCATTAAAAATTTTACCGTAAGTTCGAATATTATTTTGAGGGTTGTCCGTATGTCCGAATGAAAAAACGGAACCCCTATAGAATCACTCGCGTCTGTCTGTCTGTCTGTCCATCTGTCACAGCCAATTTGCGCCGAATCTAATGGACCGATTAAGTTGAAATTTGTACCAAATTTCACACATTTCCAAAAGAATTTTGAAGAGACTCCCTTTTGAGAGTCAAACATGAAAACTAAAACAAAGTTTTACACTCTGTACCATGTGACATTTCAAATGGAAGTGTTTACTATGAGGGTCTCAAGTATATATTTTTATAATTTTTAAAGTCATTCCAGTAATAACTCACCTTGCTAACCTTTGCTTCCAAAGCGGCAGTTTCCCTGACCTACTGAAGCATTCCATTATCACTCCCGTTTATTAGGGAGGGGGACCGAGATGATTTCAACAACTTCAGACCTATATCTGTTTTGCCATCCATTTCTAAAATACTGGAAAAATTAATTAATAATAGACTAATACAATATCTTTCTAAATTTAATTTACTATCTCCCTCCTAATTTGGCTTTAGACAAGGGTTATCCACTGAGGATGCAGTCACAGCTCTGATTTCTCTAGTAACTGAACAACTTGACACTGGCAATAAATGCCTGACTGTTTTTCTGGACCTTAAAATAGCTTTTGACACCGTCTCTGTCCCTGTCCTTGTGAGCAAGCTGGAAAAAGCTGGATAAGAGAAACCCCTTTGAAGTTGCTCAAGGACTATCTCTCGTCTAGGAAGCAAAGGGTTCGGGTGGGTGAACTGACCAGTAGTGACGCTGAGGTCACTTACGGCGTTCCCCAGGGCAGTGTACTGGGTCCTACACTATTCCTGATATATTTAAATGATCTCTGCAACATGCACATCAAACATGCAAAAGTTTTCTCTTATGATACCGCTATCGTCTTCTCTGGGAACTCCTGGCAAGATGTGAAATTCAAAGCTGAGATGGGTATGACACAAGTAGCCAATTGGCTAAATAATAACCTGCTCACTTTAAATACATCCAAAACCAATTTCATTTGCTTTAGTATTAACAAAAGTAGCCAACCAGGGGCCATAACCAATTTAAGAATACACTCATGTGGAGATACCAATAACAGGTTTATGTGATTGTTCATGCATTAAACAAGTTACACAGATTAAACAACTAGGTGTGATAGTCGATCAACGGTTGTCCTGGTATCAGCATCTTGAACAGGTCTCAAACAGGGTTCGGAGATTAAGCTGGATCTTTAAAACACTTCGACATATTGTTCCAAAAAATATTACCAGTTAACGAGACCCCTCAATAAATGTTCTTAATGAGATCTACATGGCCTTGGTGCTGTCTGTCTTGCTATATTGCATTCCCATTTGGGGAGTTGCAGCGAAAACTAAGTTTATGGAAGTGGAGCGAGCCCAACGAGCTCTCATAAAGATAATGTACTATAAAAATAAAAGATATCCTACTGAGACCTTATATAAAGTTAGTGATTTACTTTCTGTATGAAAAATTTACGTTATCCAAACAGTCTTAAAAAAGCATAAAACTATACCAAATGATCCAGCCTTACTACGGAAAAGGAGGACTGACATTGTTGCACAAATTCCACGCACTAAAACCTTGTTTGCTAGTAGGCAGTTTAATAAACGGTCTGCTCAACTATACAACAAAATAAACAAAAACATAAACATCTACCTACACAAAAAAAACTTATGAATGTAAAAAAATTATAACCAATTGGGTTAAGACACTTACATATCATGACACTGAGGCACTTTTGGAGCACATAAAGTAGCAGATACACTCACACACACTCTTACACTCTCACTCACACACACACTCACTTATACTCTCACTCACACACACACTAACTTACACTCTCACATACAGATACACTACGCTTAGGTATTCACACTTGAATCATACCCTCACTAATATACTTACCTTCTTTAATTTAATTTAATTTATGCTGTACCTATGGTGGAAGAGCGGAGTCTCCTAACACAGGCATTGTTTGCTTAAAAGGAGGCTCCAAACACTATTCAATATAAATCAACTATAGCATAAAAAACAATTAAAAAAAATGTTTACAGTTACGTAAAAAAATATTATATATGATTTTACCATTGAACCCTTATCTCCGAAATAAAATTAAACTTTAAACCTTAGAAAAAAAATTGGAAATACTTTCTGAAAAATCTATAAGAAAGTCTATGGTCTTAGAATAAATAAAACATGGTAAATCACCCAACATGCGTGCGTACAAACTTGCATTTGCAGTTGGAATGTCTCCCATACATTCCAATATGTTTTTTACCTACAATGAACTGCATAAATGATTTAATAATAAATCAGCAGGAACACTGAATGAATAAGACGAGCCTGAGACTTACACAGGTAGTTCAGTTAAACACTGCCCGCATTAGTACAATTATGCCGTTTCATGACCAATGATTGTTGGATCCGTTCTCCACGCTGCTGCAATAAATTGATCTACCAATAATTACGATTACCTACGAGCTCACGATGATCTTTGCTCAATATCATGCAGAACAATCGCTACAAACGGTTGTGAGGTGGCTGCAGATTAACCTTCTGTCACTTAATTTGGCTAAAATCAACCCTTTTTCCATTAGTCACCGGACTAAAGCCCCATCTGATATTAATGTTCTTGTTCGTACCTGTTTGGACTCTTCTTCATGTTCATGTTCAGCAATATCCCGTGGCATTCAAACCAAATACCTGGGTGTAGTGATTGATGACGGACTAAACTGGTACTCTCAAGTTGATTGATGACGGACTAAACTGGTACTCTCAAGTTGATTGATGACGGACTAAACTGGTACTCTCAAGTTGATTGATGACGGACTAAACTGGTACTCTCAAGTTGGAACCCTTACGTCACGGCTCAGGAAACTTATTTATAGCTTTAAGTCTTTAAGGCAATGCGCTGACTCCAAAACATTAAAAATGGTGTATCTTTGCCAGTCTGCCAGTCTGATATCAGTTATTGCATTCCAGTTTGCGGTGGCACCGCTAATACTAAACTGCTTTGATTGGAACGAACCCAGAGGGCTGTGCTCAAGGAATGAATTGTACGCGGAATGCAGGGTACTGTGCGGCAGCTCTTTGTGCTTAATGCCACCCTCAGGAAGCATAGTCAAGTTCCTCCATTGCATAATGAGGTTCCTCCCGTGAGGCGGTGAGCCTCCTTGCCGGACTGTCGCCATGGGATCTGGAGGAAAAAGTCCTCGCGCGCATCTGGGAATTGCGCGAGGAGGCGAAACGCCGGGTTAAAACTCCGCTGCCGCGAGAAATCACGGCTCAGCGGACAGAGCTCCGGCGGGATCTCATGGCGTCATGGAGAGTGCGATTGTCGCAACCTAGCGCTGGGCACGCCACAATTGTGGCGATAAGTCCCCTCTTTGAGGAGTGGCTAGAGAGGCACCACGGCGTCTTCACCTTCCGCCTGACGCAGGTTCTCACCGGACACGGTTGTTTCAGGAGGTTCCTGTTCAGGATAAAGCGGGAGGAAACGCCCGGGTGTCACCACTTACATATCTACTCCTTTTGCTTCGTTTACGTTCTTACATCCTGGTCATATACGCACGCCTGTTCCGAGTACTGCGCACCTGGCCTTTCTGAAGAACATCACCAATTAGGTCACTATATTATGTCCATCTAGGGTGTCCCCACCCGGCGTTGTAAATATGTATATATAGCTTTTGATTAATTTGCGAGTATCAATTTTTTTATTATACTTGTATTTTTTATGCGTTTACTTAGAAGTTTGTTTTTTTTGAACTCGGAAACCAAGTTCAAATTAATTTCAAATATTTATTTCGAAATTAATTTAAACTTGATACCTCCACGCATTCCTGAGAAAAAGGGTCTTCACTGACAGATATACCTACAGACAGTCAAGGAGGACAACGAAGTTTTTTGTTGTACCTATAACAAGGCTCAAGAAAATAGGTGGCTCGTTCCGATGTCAATGTATACGCTTTTATAATAAACTTCCAAGCCACGTTCAAGATCTAAGCCTTAATAAATTCAAATCATTCGTTAAACGTTAGTTGTGCCAGAAAGCCTTTTATACCGTTACAGATTATATTGAGGACAAAAAGGCTTGGGATTGAGCTGTTCCAATTTTTTTTTTTTTTCATATTCAGGTATTTTTATTGTTTGATGTTTTTTTGCAAAATTTTATTATTTTCTATACAGTGACATTTAATTATTATTTTATACACAATGACATGAATATTTACTTGTAAAGTATTATATTGTTTTAATTATTGTGAATGTGAAGACTATGTGGGTTATTTTTTTTTTCCTTTTTCTTTTATTATCAGTTAGTGTTAATCATGGTCTGGCAGTTGGAGTCTTATAATTGTTCGTCACATCGTTGAGCTCCTTAAGTTCTGAGTAGAGCTGCACGATTATTGACAAATGCGTGCACTGACTGGTCAGGTCCACTTAATCTATGTGGTTCTTTCCTTAAAAGACACCAATCTGCATGGCCTGCATTCACATGATCAGACCAAGATTATGTCTGGACTTTAAAAGAGACTGTGACCTCTGAGTTTGTTACGGCCTTTCTTCTCAGAGTAGTCAGATAGGAAACGCCGACCTCATCTAGTTTTAAAAATATGATTGACGTGTAAAAGTGTTTGTACAAACCTACTTACAGAAATAAAAATCATTTATGAAGTGAGGTAAATAAGAGTTCTGATTTTTCCTTTTGAGGTATGGAACCCTAAAAAGTAAGTTGGGGTCATTTCCCACGATATGTATGGGAAAAGATTTTTGCGATTTCTGACTCATCTAGTACTCAAACCTAGTTGGTCTAATACCGTCTTATTCCAAAACACGATCTAAATTTAGCACTAGGATAATGACTAGGTCTAAACCATGACTAAATAAAAGGTTATTATAAAATGAAGTTTATCACTAGTTTATGAACTAGCTATGGTACTAAAGTTAGTCCGCCGAGACCCAAACCCCCTTATTACAAAACAAGGTTTATTTTCAGTCCCAGGTTTAAAACATGGAGCCATTATTGAATTTCGAACTTTATTCCGACTATGGTAAAGTTCCTAAACACAAAACTGACAACTTAGTACCGAACTAAGTTTTCAGTTTTGTATAAAGAACGGTATTTCAATCACTGTTACGTTCTTATTACAAAAAGCCATGTCAAAATATAAATCTTGTTTAGTAATAAGACGGCTAGTGTTTCTATGGACTAACTTCGGTACTAATTTATTTGAGGTTACCGTTGATTGTTATTGCGTGGCTTTTTATTTACAAATCGACGTGATGGATTTGGAAGATTTGGATAATTATGCTGGAGACGTCTCGGCGATCTTACAGACATCGTCATACGTAGTACGACGTAATATTTCCTATAATAATATGAACATTCGCGTTAGGCAGTCGAAATAAGATGATACAAAGCATTGCTTATCTAATATTAATTAAAAATCCATGTTTTGGTCAGTGGGTCGTCATAGGGTTTTACTAAGTTTATCTTCAACGGTTTAACCAGACACAACTCACGAACAAACCACATATTATCAACAGTAATACTAAGATTTATTATTTAAGGACGCAACATAAACATTCGTCTCAAATTACGAGTGCCGCGCCGTACCTATGTAATTCACTCCACTTCACGCTAGAGGTGTTAAAAAATATGATAGCATGATTATAAAAAGCACGTCAAAAGTACAAGTTGTGCTTGTTCAATATATTGTAACCTAAACAAATAACGATTTATGACATATTTTTGTATTGATTAATAATTATTTATACATTTCAAGTGTTGTTATAATATCAATATTTAGAGAAACGAAACGTTGCTTCAAATAGATGCAGAATAAACGAATGAAAGAATGCCATTTTTGTTTCTTATCTGTGGAACCATGAACCTTCTTTGGTACTAACTGATCCTCGAAAAGTCTTCGTTTTGTAATCAGAACACGTTTTGAGCCTGATATTAACTTGAATACCGTAACAATTTAGACCTTGTGGTCTTGGTATAAAACAGTACTTAAGCATTTTTTTGTAATAAGATAGAGTTTATTGATCCTCATATGAAATCTTTTAGATGGATGGATAGATGGATGGATGATGGAGAAATTGTCTTAAAAATTGTCATAAAAAAATTTGGTGCCAACAGGCACCAATTCCACCACTGTACATTTGATCAAAATCTATGTCTGTAGATCAAAATGTCTCAAAAGTTAAAGATAGTCTTCTTAGACCGATTTCATGTAGCTACAACGGTTAAGGTACCCTTACTGCCCCATCTCAAAAATTCACCCTGTGTATGTCACGATGATTAAAAGCTTAGCCCCATAAAGATATAGCGTGATGATTAAATCTGTAACTGTATCTGCAATGTTCTAAACATTCGGCTCGTCTTTTTACAATTTACTGTAAACTATAGAGGAATACAAACATAATGCAATATTGCTCATCCCCATAGCAAATAGCGTGATAATATATAGTCCGACTGACCAGACTTATGGAAATATCTATGAAAAATTTGAACAGAATCTAGAAGAATTTGCGTGATGCTGGAACATGTATTCTTATAGGAATACAAACATAATTCAATATTGCCTCATAGCAAATAGCGGTATAATATAGCATATCAATTGACCAGGGAGCCTAAAATGGACGCTTTGGCAGAATCATGCGTGCAATTCATACAGCCCGCAATTCATCTGTTTGACAGCTGCTATTTAACATTAGACTTCACTATAATAATTCTTAATTTGTGGACCATTTTACGAAACTCCATACACAACTGTCAAACAGATGAATTGCGGGATATGAATTGTACGCAGAACATAATATGATTCTGCGAAAGCGTCCATTCTAGGCTTCCAGGAATATAGGGAATATCTCTGCAAAATTTGAACAGAATCTCTTCAGTAGAATTTGTGTGATGCTCTAACGTACATTCAGACAAACAGACAAAAATTCTAAAAATTAGATTTTTGGCATTAGAATCGATTCCAGACCTCGTTGCAATTACTTTTTTTCAAAAATATTCAATGTACATACAATTTTGACTTCGCTACGATTTTATTATAAGTATAGTAAGATATATTATATAGGTACCAACATATTATTGATTTCAGTTTCCGTCTCCATGGTCTGACATGTATTCATTGAGATTGCAAAAGCATTTTTCTGTTAACCATTACGTTACGTTTTATTTAAACATGGTCAAAGGTAGATCTTGAAAGGCGTCCGGCAATTAGTTAAAGGCGTCGGCTATTTGTTAAATACCTTTGTCGACACCCATGCTATTAACCTCAGTAATGAGAACAGAAAAGTTCTGTATCCTCTATAAAAGTTTCTGAAACAGTTAGCTTATTGCCAAAATTAAAACAACCAGTGTCATAGTAACCATCCAAACCTATCCAAACGAGTGTTATAATGTTGTTTGGACGATGGGCAATCTACTATGGACTCCGTCCCCACTTTTTTTTTTGATCCAACAGACTTCATTTTTGTCTCATAATTTTCGTTACGGCCAACAAAATAATAAACCATTTGTTTCAAGACTTAAATATATGGGGTTTCCTGAAAAAATCATCTATAAGTTTCATTTATCTGACGAAAATATAGATGATTGTTTTCTATTTTTATCGCAATAATAGAGATAAAGCATAATAATTGCCGACTTATATAATATGGAACATAAAACAATAAAACATCACGCCTATATTTCACGAAGGAGTAGGCAGAAGTGCGTGGAACATCCATATATCGCAATTTATGTTATATGTCGCGATGATCAGTTTACTTACATGATATCACAATATTATTCCTCGTAGGGAGGGGTAGGCACGGGTGCACTTCTCTATTAGGTAGCTACATAATATATGTAGGTACTGGTACTGTATAGTATTTTTCGTCAAAATGAAAGAAATCAAACTCAATGCTTGCTAACTAAAGGCGGTTCCGCAGCGCCATGTTAGGTGTTTTTGCGTAATATGTTATGTTTTAAGTTTAATATTATATTATATTAAACTTAAAACATAACATTATCATTACGCTCGTAATCTTCTAACGGAAGGGTATATGACACCCAGACTTATCGCAAGTTAGGTATTTAATGGTTTCCCACATAGAGGTGGAATACATAACATCACACCAATATTACATCACACCGTTATTGCCCGGAGGGGTAGGCAGAGGTAAGTACACCTCTATGTAAGTAGTAAGCGACATAATTACATAGGTCGGTACTGCATTTAACTTCTCGTTAAAATGAAGGAAGTCTAACTAAATGATTGGTAACCAATATATACCAATCATTTAGTTAGACTTCCTTCATTTTAACGAGAAATTAAATGCGGGCTTGCGGACGGTGAGCGATGGGTAGTTCACCGTCCGATAAGGACCAGGCCCGGGTCAACGGCGCGTTGTATTCCACGCGCGCCTCAAAGAGTTGTCAGCAGCAACTGACGGGGTCCGTTAGGGCCAATGCCTGCCAGGGTTGCGAGTTTGTCCGAAAGGGATATCGTGGCCCTGGCACACAGGCAAATGAAGGAATACGGGTGGGTTTTAGTCAGTAAAAGTCTGACACGCCCTCCCGCTCCGCCCAGAGCGGGAGAAGTTATTTGATAATTTCCCAACCAAAAAAAAAAAAAAAAAACCAATATATGAAACTTAAAACATAATATAATTACGCCTGTAATTCTCTAACGGATGGACAGAGATGTATATGACAATCAGACTTTTCGCAAGTTAGATATTTAATGATTCTCCCCCGCATAGACATGAAATACAAAACATCACACCAGTATCGCCCCGAGGGGTCGGCGAAGGTACACTTCTAGGCTATCATTATAAGTATACTTGCTTGTATTTTCCTTCACAATGGAAGAGATATCCGAAAAGTCTCAACTTATATTTATTAGTGATATTAAGTTTAGTCATACATAACATAACGCCTATATCCACTTAGGGGTAGACAGAGGTACGGCTCTATTTTATAGGACAACAAACAAACTTATTCTGCTATTCAAAAAGAAAATTCATATTTCACCAGTGACATCATACTTATAACGCACACACAACATAACATCACGCCTTTTTTTCACAAGAGATAGCCAGAGGTGAACCTATAGTACACCCACATTTTGCCAGTTATGTTCTAGTCCCATGTAATAGGGAGATATAACTATATTTATTTAATAGACTGTAGATCTGTAGACCATTTTCTATTTTGTTAAGTACCTGGTACTTTTATCGGGCCTACGCTGTCCTCTCATACTTATTAACACTGTAATTTGAAAACATTGTAAAAGACATCAAGACAAACACACACAAAACACACAACACGACAATACACGCGAAGACATTTTTTTTTTAAAGACTAACCGTGGAGCTTCTTGCCGGCTCTTCTCCATAGGAAACGACCAATTGGAACCGTGCACCTAGCTTCTGCGGTTTCATAAGTGCCCATGTTATGTGAAATAAAAATATTTTTGATTTGATTTGATTTGAACTTATTCAAAGTGGACTTAATAGCGCCTGTATTCCCCGCAAGTGTAGGCAGAGATGTATTGTTATGTCATGTTAAATAAACTTCATATTATGAAATAAAGTAAAATGAGATTCGATTTTCAATTTTTTATAATCACACTTATTGTCTACTTACTACAGAATATGACCACATTTTATTATTTTCCTTTAAAACCCCATACAATAGACGGTCGTCACTATAGTAAAAAATGATCAGTAAGCCAGGACCTTTTAAACGAGATACGTCTCAAGTATGTTGACTAAGTTTTGATATCGTGTTGTAGCTACGCTGGGTAGGTACACATTATCTACCTACACCTATGGGGTATAAAAGCGTTAATGTTGTCATGGAAAATAAATACAATATGAAGTAAGTATCTTAAGTAAAAACCTATACGATTTTCACTTATTTTCATAATCAAACATATTTTGTACTACAGTAGTACCATTACATTTCCTTCTTTTCTCTGGAAACCCCATGCTTTTGATGGTCGTCGCCATAGTAAAGAATGATCAGTAAGCCAAGCCCTTATAAATGAGATATGTCTCAAGTCTGTTGACTAAGTTTCAATTTTGGGGACGCCAGTTCCCATCGTCCTTTCATTATGCAACTCCTTTGCTTTTCGATCTCTTCCTTAGCTTTAAATAACTGTATAATCTATGTTCCTAGGCTGCACGCCTACGCGCACGCCACGCGACCAACCCGCGCCCGCCCCGCTCGCTTTGAAATTTGTTGTATATAATTTGAGTCTTATGACTAGAGATCGGATATTCGGATGCACATTCACCTAGAGTTGACTAGTATGGAGTGCGCTTCGGTACGGGAAAAAGTGTCGGTTTCCAGGACTGACAAGTTTTTAAGAACTACTGTACTGTGTATCCCCGAATAAATATAATTCATTTTAGAATAACAGGTTTAGTAGAAATATTAGGGTGAATTGCCCAAGCAAAAAAAATACACGGCAAACCTGAGAATGGTAGTGCAATGTGCTGATTTTTAATTTTATATATTTTTTCTCAACAACGTAAGTAGGTACTTCTCTACCTTGACAAAAAAATTATTTGATTTCTACCCACTAATATACCAAAATTACAAGTGTTATTTTATCATCACGGTGACCTGTCTTTTCTCTTTCTCTTTTTCTTTAAATTATAATATATTAGATCAAATAAAACTGTTTTTGTTTGTTTATCTTCTTTCTCATGGATTTGACAGGCAGTCAACTTTTGTCTGGAAAAAAGTTATCATTTCAGAGGACTGTAAGTTTTAGTAGAATAGCCATGTCAACATTGCGTTGTTACGCCCCTCTCACCTTTTCTCACTTCGGATCAGTCTGGCTCAAGCTCTCGGCGCAAACGCACCGGTCCCAACGTCTTGCGGTTTCCCGCCAAAAAAAGTAAGTTTATCATTTCAGTAATATGGGGACAAAAATAGTTTCATTTCGGTGGCTGTTATAATTCGTGCTAGATTCGTTTAATTTGTTTCAAAATTGTGTATTAAATTCGCCGTAAGTGCTGTTTTGTTTGAGTAGTGTTCATATTTTTTTAATAATTTTATTTCGGAGTTAAATGTAGAACTAACCTCTATTTTATCATCTCAGTGTTATCATTTCAGTGGATTCGGTAGACTGTTATACCAATTACAGTCTACCGGAATGAAATGTATCTCCGAAATGATAAAACCATCAAGTGTTAGAGATCCTTGTGTCAAATACAAAGTCATAGTTTTGTAATGTGCTTTTACCTAGAGTGTAGATTAGATTATTCGGGTGTATTTGTTGTGTAACATTTGTGTTTAAGATATATAATATATTAATAAACATTACATTAATATCATTCTTTGAGGTTATTGTAACCTCAAAGAATGATATATGTGACGGAAGCCATATTATTTAACAGCTGCGAGAGGCGGCGACTAGATGGAGTGGTGGAGTGGAGGGTGGAACGTGCACCATAGACAAATCATTCATTCTATCGGATGTTTGACTTAAAAGACTTGAAGTCAATTGAGTGAAATATTGTAACGTTACCCCCCACTAGCGGATCGTCTTTATAACGAGGTGCGCTGTTGAGTCGGTACGCATTTTGAACGGATGCGTCTTGGTGCACGGACCACTATTTCTCGACAGTCAGTACTGCCCGGTTATTGGATATGGAACGCTGTCTCCAACAAATTAGTACTATAGTACTATCCTTATTGCGGTGGGTGCATGAACCACTGTCCCTGACAGTCAGTACTGCCCATGTGACCGCCACTACCATTATTACTTATTTAATTAATTCTATTTAATTTCTATATTCTCTCGATTTAAAATAACTGATTGTTCGATTGAAATATATTTCTGTATTGCCATATCTGAGTATTACTTCTGATGTCTGAACCTATCCCGACATCAGAAGTGGGATACGAAGACCACCCCACTTCTGGAGACTCAGCTTCCAATATCATGCAAGACCAGATGCTTTTGTTTAGTAACGGCATAGAAGCCTTAATTTCTAAAATCATCGGAAGTTTGTCATATACCGCCTGTACACTAAGTCCATTAGTCTCATTCGACCGTAACGCGTCCGCACACATCGTCTTTAAAGAAGGAGAGAATTACTTGTAAATTTAGAGGTAGAAGAGTAAATGATGTGGTACCTTTAGTAGGTATAGGCAATAAAAATATCAATAATACTTTGCAATTGCTGTGTCAGGCAGAAATGAACGATTTCGCGACGGAGATTCTATTCCAAGTTTTGCTAGATAATTACTTGCGTAGTAACAGCGTATTGAGTCGAGACATTTTAAATAACTGTTTTTGTTCGAGCAACTGAATTAATTTTGCCTAGAACTATAAACGTGTGTAAAGCTATTCAGACTACGGCAATAATTAATTGTGTCGATTGGATTCTTGTCGTTTTCTTTTTCGTGATAACTGAGGGGTTGTTTCTTTGACTAAAATGTTCACATTATCCATTTTAACGTAGTAAATCAATTAAAATTCGGCAAGAAATAAGTACAGAGTCAACTCGTTACCAACACTGAGAAAGATGGTGATTTTAAACCTCTGTCAGTTAAAACAATCTCGCGCTCCTGATTGGCAGAAAGGATTTGACGTCTCACTCCTGATTGACTGAAAGGATTTGACTGTTAATAAACTTCGAAGAATTTGACTGAGTTAGATACCGGTGGTAACCGGTTTTTGCCTTAATTTAAGTGGATTGGACTACATTTGTAAATGACAAGCGATAAAAGACTTTGTTTTTTAATATAACTTTCTTAACTTATTTTCGTTTTTTTTGGAGATGACCAAATGTGATTTTACCAGTTAATAGAAGACGTGACCTTGTAAACATCTTAGAATTATACTCTGGACTTTTTTAGTAACGGTTTTCCGACAACACGTGTTAACACTGGTGAGTTGGAAGTAGGGATTGTAAATGTTCGATAATTTTTAGTATTCGAATACTTCTTCAGCCTTGTAAAAACGTTCTTACAGACTGTCTCCGGACGAAAGTCAAATCATGCGCGATAGGGTTAATTTACTGTTGCAAGCCTAAATAATTAGACCCAGTAGTAGTAATGTAAATTAATGCGAATTAACCCATCAGAACCCAGTAGTACGCCGTTTGCTAGGCGAGCCCTTTTGGTTATAAAGTATGATGGATCAGACCGTATGTGCATAGATTATAGAGACGTTAAATTACCGTTGATTTCTGACCAAATTTCTTTACAAAGTTAGATTCAAAATTTAAGGGACCGTTCGAGGTCATAGAGGTTCTTGACGATGATCGCTACACATTGAGAGCATTCAATTTCAAGCGTATTTACAAGTACGTGCATGATAGTCATTTGAAGTAGAAGACGTTGAGTTGAGTGATAGTGGTGAACTTGGTTCAGCTGGTCGGACTGTACCAGTAGCCATTTCGTAGCCATAGTCCGTTAGAAGTCGGTATCTGCTTATAGTAGTCCGTGGATGCGCGGTGCGCGGGTGGCTCTAGTGGAGGTCGGGTCTTGTAGTGACCATAGTCCGTAAGACTCGGAATTCAGGAGAATTCAGTGAAAAAAAACATGGGGTTTGTTGAACGGGCTTAGTAAAAAGTCACAGGCCACTGATAAGATTCCTACTTTGTGTTTTGTTATGGTCTAAGGCTGATTTATGAATTGCTCTCACATGTTTAGTTTGATTTTGTCTTTTGCGAGATGCGCGATAAATGTGTAGTCAGATCTTTGACTACGACTTTGAATTTCCTGATTATTGATAACATGTTAATTTTCTTCAAATTTTTCATTGATTTATAGTAATATGGTACTCTAGTTTAATTCAAAATGAAATAAAGAGTTAGGTTTAAAGAGTACTTTGACGAACGAAGTAGGGAAAAGGGTATCTGGTATAAAACTATACAGTATCAGCCTCCTCGTATACCGTGGTTTGGTATCAAGGAAATGAATAGGTATCATATTGTTCTGTTTCATAGATTACACTCTGGTCACTACCCATCCCGCAAGTTTGGTTATTTGATGAACAAAGTAAATCCCAATTGTGAAACATGCGGATCGGTTGAAGATGTTCACCATCTACATAAAGAGTGTACTAAGACTAAGAAGGAAAGAGAATCATTGTTGAGTGTGGCAAAAGGTAATGAATATGATATTGGTAGATATGTTAAAGTTTTGGCGCAGCCTTCACCCGAGATAGCAAACCTACTTACTGATTTCTTTAGACATTAATAATTTATATTGTATGTGTAGATTTAATTTAGAATAGTTTGAGTTATGATGAGGCTGGCATGCCACTGTGGATGCCTCTTGTAAAGAGTTCTGTCAAATTTCGACTTTATTTAATTCTGACAAATCAGATGTTCACTTCATTTAATGGCTAACGACAATGATTACAAGCCCTTGATGACATTAGAAGATTGGCATCTGAAGGCGTTGAGAAGTCCGCGCGTTATGATGAAAGTCGTTTTGATAGTAAAATGGCAAGCGTGAGTAGGTTCTCTGTCGGGGAATTCGTGCTTATTGAGAACGAGAAGCGTTTTATGTTAGAGGGTTTGGTTTCCGTACTTCGTCGTTCATGTGGACCATTGTGCGTGTTATTCCAACCAGCCCACCTACCTCCACAAGCTGATTAGGTCTTCTGGACTGCATAGGATATCTGTGAAGGATCTGAGTGACCCGAGGGTTTCTGCTCGGATCAGGGTGACGCCTGTACAGTCAAAGAGCACATGCGAAACGGTTTCTTCAGCCTCCATGTAAGCCCTACACAGAGGGCTGTGCGTTATACCTATTGTGTGGAATTGTTTGTTTAAGTGATCAGTGTCCCGTGATGGTCCCCGTCACTGGGCGCAGGCAGTTCCTGTCCAGGCGTAGCAAGCGCTTGGTTAGCCTGCCATCTAGGGATGGCATGGCTTTCTTGGATTGCCTGCAGCCCGGTGTAGAGGTCCACCAGTTCTCCGCTTGTGTGTTTGTGAACTCCAGTAACCAGAAAAAACGAGGAGCGTAATCAAACTAAGCATGACGTGAAGTATAGAGGCCCTTTCAAATTGTTGAAGTGTTAGATGGCGATCGGTATGTTTCAAAAATCTCTAGTTAATAAGCGTACTTACAAATACGCTCATGACCGTGTTCGGAAGATGCCCGATGCCAAGTACCAATTGAGATTGTAGACGAAATAGATGAGTCGGCATCACTTTAGTTTGTGTAACAGGTTCTCGGTTCAGTGGGTCGGAGACTATACCAGAGTATCGTAGTGCTCAATGAGTAGACCATGGGTACGCGGTAGGCGGTAGCTCTGGGTGGTATAGTCGGGTTTTGCCTAGAAGCACAGACCATAAAGTCAAGGGTTGACTCGGTATTCCCGTGGGGAATGAGAAAAAGTGTGTGTGTGTTATTGACCATGAATGAGATACCTGAGGTTTTGTTTTCTTTGATTATTTTAATATGGAATTGTGTGCTTGGTCTCGGTAATCTAAAAACTAGATAGTTCAACTAGAAGGTTGGTCTAGTTTATAGTTTCTAAACTTTAGTTTCAAATTGCTTGGAAATTAAAACAGATTTTAAAGAGATAGTTCTCAAAACATAAATGCCAGTCGTGTCTTAGAATCCAAAAAAACATTATCGACTGGTTCACAAAAAGTAACTATTAATTCTGAAGACACTATCTATGGATTCTGAGGCGACTGTATCCTGTAATTCTGTTCTGTATAACCCAGTACCGGAACAAGGTCCCTTGCTGGATGACTAAATGTACTAGTACTGGTTTATACCGCAGGGGTTGCAAGAGTTGTGACCTAGCCAGTTGTAGGTGGAAGGGTCTCACCTTCTTTTGTGGGTTGATGACCTAGTCCAGCGCTTTGTCGATTTAGACTAGCAAATATGTAGCTGAAGGGGTTGCATCTGCTTTTGTGGGTTGATAACCTAGCCCAGCTCTTTGTGAGCTGCAGGGATCTCACCTGCTTTAGTGGGTGACTATTTAGACCAGCATGTTTGAACTGTAGGGGTTTTCTGTTGTAAAGAAATACCTAGACCAGTGATATTTGGTATTTTGATATGTAATGATGATGATGTGAATTAATGAAAGTCCTTTTTTAATTTTTTTTTGGATGAATTTTTGCACTCGAGGACGACTGATTTATTAGAATGGCCGTGACGGAAGCCATATTATTTAACAGCTGCGAGAGGTGGCGACTAGATGGCGCTAGTGGAACGTGCACCATAGACAAATCATTCATTCTATCGGATGTTTGACTTAAAAGACTTGAAGTCAATTGAGTGAAATATTGTAACGTCACCCCCCACTAGCGGATCGCCTTTATAACGAGGTGTGCTGTTGAGTCGGTACGCATTGTGAACGGATGCGTCTTGGTGCACGGACCACTGTCTCTCGACAGTCAGTACTGCCCGGTTATTGGATATGGAACGCTGTCTCCGACAAATTAGTACTATAGTACTATCCTTATTGCGGTGGGTGCATGAACCACTGTCCCTGACAGTCAGTACTGCCCTATGTGACCGCCACTACCATTATTAGTTATTTAATTAATTCTATTTAATTTCTATATTCTCTCGATTTAAAATAACTGATTGTTCGATTGAAATATATTTCTGTATTGCCATATCTGAGTATTACTTCTGATGTCTGAACCTATCCCGACATATGTAATACTAACTGTAATATCTGTATATTAATGATGATATTAAAATAACTGTGTACTGTCCTGTCTCAGTGTTTATCTAAAACTTGTGGAAATCAAACCTAACAAAGTACGGAACCCTGGCTGCCCGGCACGGTTGTTCTTAGCTGTATCATTTCGGTGGTTTTTTTTAATTCCGGGTCACAGTCTATCATTTCTGTGGTAATTTTTATCATTTCGGTAGACACTTTTCATTTCAGTGGACTCTTAAATATTTATGTAAGTTTTAACGAAATTTGATGTCCACTCACGCACATTGTTATAAAATAGGCTAAAGTTTTATTTGTCACTAAAAATATGTAGATAGCATTGAAATATTGCATTACAATTCCACCGAAATGACACATAAAAATCTCTTTTTGAAATTCACCCAATAATAATGTTTTTTAAACGTGTTATATTTTCCACAAAATTATTGCTTAGTTCTAAATAAATAAGAAATATTTGTTATACTTTTTTTTTTCGTTTGGGTGGGAAATTATCAAATAACTTCTCCCGCTCTGGGCTGAGCGGGGCGCGTGTCAGACTTTTACTGACTCAAACCCACCCGTGTTTCTTCCGTTGGCTTTGTGCCAGGGCCACGATATCCTTTTCGGACAAACTCGCAACCCTAGCAGGCATTGGCCCTAACAGACTCCGTGAGTTGGTGCTGACATCTCTTTGAGGCGCGCGTGAAAAACAACGCGCCGTCGACCCGGACCTGGTCCTTATCGGACGGCGAGCTACCCATCGCTCACCGTCCGCAGGCCCGCGCCTACGGTGGCCGGAAATCAGCTTGCGACTCCCGACGCCCGGGGCGTCTCCTGTGGTTGCTAAGGGCGTGAGGGCGCGAACCCTGCCTCACCCTCACGCGTACCGCCTCCTCCTTCGCGAGCATTACTGCTTCGAAGAAGGAGGTGACGGCCTCCCATGCACTCTCGCTCCGAACCATGGTCAGAACCAGGGCCGGAAGCGAGAGATCGCCGCCGCCGATCGCCTCCGTGAGGACACGGCGGTGCTCCGCCCAAGCCGGGCAGACCTCCACCGTATGCTCCACCGTGTCTTCCGGGCGATTCCTACACACCTAACAGTGCAACAATTTCATACAACATTTTGCAGTGTTTACGGATTGATACAAATATCTTTCCCTGTTAGCGTCATAATTTAGACTTTGCCGTCACTTTTTTGTACTATATTGTTCTAATTTGATCTGTCGGTCACGGCGCCGGTAAATATATCACCTTAACTATTTGAACAGATGCGTGCGATTATCATAAACATCGACAAACTTAGCCCCAAAAATATTAAGACGCAGATATGCCAGTGACCTTGAGTGGTTAGCTTGCGTGTTCTGTACTGAGCTCACGCAACGCGTCGTACGTTCAGCCAGTAATAGGACTCGCCCATCAAGGAGCTCTGTCCTCAATTTGACGCATTATTAATTTATTAAACACAAAACAAAAGGTATTTTAATAAAACGCGTATACTAAAAGATCAATAATTAAATTATCTTTAAATTGCTGAAGGTTTCAAAAAAAATACGCTTGGTAGATTTTGCGCCATTCTCAGTTTTTTATCAGCGTTAGACATAACTTTACAAATTAATTTCACTATGTAATATAAACATAATGTAAAATATTCACATAATAAGTTATTGAAAAAATGCTCTAATTTAACATTTTTTTTTCAAATCATTAACACTACTCGTTTAGACGTGATCTTCAGTATAAAATCATTAAAAGTCGGTTATCGTCGCCGTATCTTGTTCATCGACTGATGCACAGGCAAATAGAGTAGAAAAATCTATATTGTATACATCCTTGCAAATATTGACAATTTTCGTAGTGTGGAGCCAAAATATTACTCAGAGAAGAAGAGTCTTTTTTCAGAAGACAAGTATTAAAGTCACCAATAATTATTGTATTTGCAAAAAATAAAGGAAATTGACGCGTAATGAGGGGCAGTAATAGACGCCAAGAAATAATTTCGAATGGTGTAGTTCGACTTCAAGACACAGATGTTCACCAGAATTTGATGGCAGTTGCTGCGCTGACATATTGACAATTAGGTATATAAAGTATTTTTCAGGTATGTTTTTTATATTTTTATTTTAATAATAAGAGTATTTGAAACACATAATTTCATCTTTTTGTTTTTACAAGCTGTAGTTATTTTTATATATTTTTTTAAAGTATTGTTCGTACTGACGTCACTAGTAG
Organism: Tiliacea aurago; assembly: GCA_948098905.1. NCBI lineage: Eukaryota > Metazoa > Arthropoda > Insecta > Lepidoptera > Noctuidae > Tiliacea > Tiliacea aurago. The sequence continues at coordinate 1,498,419 of OX402576.1, forward strand.
CTGAATAGCTTAGGATCTTTGCCACGTTTAACACTTATTTAAAACCAAAACTCAGTAAAGTCAAACTGTCAAATTTGACAATTAATTTGTTTACATTTCATATTTTAGCGATTTCCGTACTTTAGTTTAAAGTTATGGCATATTAATAAAATGAATGGATTCAAAGACTACTTCTGCTAAGTTCTTCATACCGTCAAGTATAAACACCACAACAAACAGCCGACACAAATTGATTGTTAGTAAAAGAAACCTAAAAAAGGAAATGGTGCGAGGCTCAGATAATCTGAGGTGCGAGGAATTAAATGTTTAGTACAAGTCTGAGCGGCGACTGTTTTATTGTGAAGATCATTTTAACGTAAGTTAAGTTTTCCTGAGGCGATACATCGATGTGATTCGACTTGTACTGTCCGCCGCTGGTGAAAAACTACACTATTTGCATAACTGAATAGAATAATAATAAGTGCTTTATGTATATTTGACGTTGGCATGACACTTGACACATAAAGAATAACTTAATTACAAGAGGCACTGAAAGTTTCCAATTCAGGCTGCTTTGTGACGTCATTTAGAGGTCAAATAAAAGTCAAGTGAAATTAAGTATTTTTGTGAAAATAAATACGATCTTTTAATTTTAAGACCTATTAATAGAAAAATAAGTCTTAGAAGCTTAAAATCTCGAAATGGTTTTGGAATCGGCATAGGTTAATTTATACTTTACATACCCAATTGAGAAAGGCATATGCGTGCGGAGATAAAAGGCGACACCACCACCAGCACCAACATCTTACCTCTTATATTACTGGATAGTCTGAACACAGGACCTGAGCTCGCTCAGCACAGGTTTGATTGTTATTAATTAAAGTTAATTCTACAAACGAATTATATATATAATGCCTTCGTTTTGCGCACTACAAGGCATGCAAAATATTGCGTAAGGAAGTGCACTGTATTTCCGTTTCCGCAAGGCTACAGAAATACTTCAACATAGTTAACCAAATAAAATAAAAATAACGCTTCTTACTACCATACAAGTATTTATAGTGCTTAAGATATGTTTGTGGAACAACAAGGCACCCTTGCTAAACCTGTTTCACATAACCACTTAGTAACCTTAAATTATGACGAATAATAAAATAAAATGTATTGAATCAATTTACCTGTAGATCGTCCAAGGAGTCTGGGTGACTGAAACGTTTTTAACGGTCTTGGCATAGTTATCTAATTTTTACATATGAATCTATGGCGAAATTGACATACGATCTCCATACGATTGTCAATATCTAATAATACTACTACTACTACAAGATTATTATTTCTTAAATAAAGTGTATTTATCTATGACTATTAAGTACTGTCATTGTTTTAAAAGCCTGACGCTAAGTTATTATTGAATAATTATTTTAAATAAGTAACAGCTACTAGCCCTACCGGTATCGATTGAATCCTCGAAATGGTGATTTTGAAGCAAGTACAGATACGACTCAAGTCGATCAAGAACATTCAGAAGATCACCAAAACCATGAAGATGGTCTCAGCCAGCAAGTAGGTCTTCCTTTGGAATATACGGGAAAACCTTGAATCGACTTGTGAATAAATAGTATCTAATGACAAGTTGTGGCGTAGCACTTCCTAAATTGCGATCACTCATGCAACTACCAAGTGAAGCAAATTTCAAGGACGCTCACAACAACATACTGCAGTCGACATCCGTGACGATGGCATCGATTAATATTAAATAAGATAGCTCGTCTTTGTTGTTCGCTGTTGTTGATGTCGTAAGGAGAGAGTTAAACCCTCTTAGCACTAGACATAGCCCGCCAATGAACGTACATACTTAGAGTACTCATTATCCAGGTTCACGAAAGCGGAGCGCGAGTTACAGGCAGCTCGGCCGTTTGGGTACGGTCCACGCAAGTTCTACGAGTCGTCCCAACTCGTGAAAGGAACGGTGGACGTTAAGAAGGGCGATGAGAAGGGGAAGAAGACACCCAAAGCAGAGCCCGTGCATGAGCTGAAGCCCGAGGACAAAGAGAAGGACAAAAAGCTCAAGAGGATCTACATCGCCATGACTTCTGATAGAGGTATGAGCAGAATATGATGGAAAGATTATCGGGATTGCAAAAGGTCCTCGCCACATTGTTAGGATAGTTCTGGGCCTGCAGTCTCGACATACAGAGCGATCGCTTTTCGACCAAATTCGGTCGCAAAGTCCTAATGGAGTCCCTAGACGGTCAAAAATGCTTGACAAGATTTTGATTTTTTCGTGCTTATCAACCAACTTTGACCGTCTTGAGATCCCATTGGGACTTTGCGATTGAATTCGGTCGTATAGCGATTGCTACCTATCTATGTCGAGACTGCGTGGCCTTTTTTTTTTGTTGGGTGGTAAATTATCAAGTAACTTCTCCCGCTCTGGGCCGAGCGGGAGGGCGTGTCAGACTTTTACTGACTAAAACCCACCCGTGTTCCCTCCGTTGCCTGTGTGCCAGGGCCACGATATCCGTTTCGGACAAACTCGCAACCCTGGCAGGAGACTGCAGGGCCGGGTATAGTTTCGAGTTTGGCATTGCAAAAAGATTACTTTTTATTTTTCATATAAACTGCTAAGTTATTGCGGCAGTGATGAGATCTGTTGTTGTACTCGAAGGTCACGCCGCATTACGTTGCGGCAGTGATGAGATCTGTTGTTGTACTCGAAGGTCACGCCGCATTACGTTGCGGCAGTGATGAGATCTGTTGTTGTACTCGAAGGTCACGCCGCATTACGTTGCGGCAGTGATGAGATCTGTTGTTGTACTCGAAGGTCACGCCGCATTACGTTGCGGCAGTGATGAGATCTGTTGTTGTACTCGAAGGTCACGCCGCATTACGTTGCTGTGTTGCTTCCAAAAAAGCTGCATCTGGACCGACCTACATACATTATTTATTAGCCTAAGAAGTCGGTCAAGAGTCTTGATTAAGATAACCTTTTTTTGGGTTCCGTACCCAAGGGTAAAACGTGAACCCTATTACTAAGGCTCCGCCGTCTGTCTGTCTGTCCGTCTGTCTGTCCGTCTGTCACCAGGCTGTATTTTATGAACCGTGATAGCTAGACAGTTGAAATTTTCACAGATGATGTATTTCTATTGCCGCTATAACAACAAATACAAAAAAATAGAATAAAATAAAAATATTTAAGGGGGCTCCCATACAACAAACGTGATTTTTTTGCTCGTTTTTGCTCTATATTGATAACGGCAACAGGTAGACGCTTGAAATATTCACAGAAAATGTAGATATATATTGACTTTAAAAATAAATAATTAAATTAAAATAAAACAAATATTTAAGGGCTCCCTTACAACAAACGTGTTTTTTTGCCATTTTTAGGGTTCCGTAGTAAACAAGGAACCCTTATAGTTTCGCCATGTCCGTCTGTCTGTCTGTCTGTCCGTCCGTCCGTCTGTCCCCGGCTTAGCTCAGAGAGATACATATCAATCATGCCGAAGAAGTCGTCAAATAAAACCATGAAAAACAATTTTTTTTAGGGTACCTCCCTTACACGTGAATTGGGGATGAACTTTTTTTTTCTCGTCTATTCCATGGTGTGGGGTATCGTTGGATAGGCCGTTCAAAAACATTTTTCAATTAAGGGATCCGTTTGCGTAATATTAAGCTTTAAAGTGCTATTTTTTGCTAGAGTCAAGTGTCTCCTCCCCCTGCCAGCTTAATGGTTGGCTTTGGATATGTGAAAAAATTCATGGAAATAGTATACATAACGAAATTAAAAGGAAAACTATCACAGCTAAGTAGGCTTCACAAGTTAACGAGTAATATAGTCGACCAACTTAAATTTGCAGTTGGAGAATTGACCGTAACGTATATCGATGTATGGGAGAGCATGTTTTTCAACTACAATGTTAAGTTTGTTTTTGGGATAAATTCATCCAAACTGCGGAACCCTTCATTGTGCGTGGTCCGACATGCACTTGGCCGGTTTTATAGATAATGGTACGGAACCCTTCGTGCGCGAGTCCGACTCTCACTTGGTCGGTTTTTTTTTTAATTTTAGAGCAATGCTCCGCTGCGTTTTACTTGCTTTGTTTCAAACATGAAACTTGAATCGCATCTCGAAATAGCTGTTCATTTTACTTTATCGCAAAACTAGTAACTAACAGAATTTCAATGTGATGTGCAAATGGCTATAATTGACCATCCCCTCCCAGATTGTTCAATGATAACACAATCTAACAACGTCATCTTCTTATAAATGTCAATACCACCCAAATTGGAGCATAAGAAAAACAAATGGAGTGATAAGGCGAGACGCGAGGAGCGCGGCGTGCGCGCAATCCGAGATACGTACCGTACGCTCGGCTCTGGCGAGGTTATCGGATCACGGCGCAGCGACCGACGCGCGACGCCCATACCCAACACCTTTGCAACATTATTTGCGTACTTACAGTGCTACCAGGATCTTCTGGCGATCGGATGTCGTTGACAGGGGGGCGCTGTTGGTTAACATTTGTGAGTCATAAGGAAAAACAAGATGGCGATTATAGTACCGATTTTTACCGATTGTATGCTACCTACCTACGCAATTTTCAAACGTTGATGCTTACGTTTTATTTCATCAGTTCATCCTGGAAAACAATTAATGGTGACTCCCCCACCACCCCCACTTATGGCGCTTGAGCTTTTACCTGCCTGACTCCCTGAGAGACTAACGGGCAATAATTGGGAATCGTTCCCGATCCTTTAGGATATAATGTCTTTGAAATCCAGTTATCAACGAAATATAAATTGTCCCCACTCAGAGTTGTTATTGCATACCCAATAAGCATGCATGTCGGCCACACTGGTTAGCCGGAAACCAGAGCGTATTTTACGTGCTAGTCATTAAAATGGCGCGTTGATTACATGTTTATAATAGGTGATTGGGCCAAGAAGCCATCAAGTGGTCTGTTGCAATAAAGGTCACGTTTTCATCAATGGTCTACCGTCATGTCATTGAAGTTAGGAGTCTAAGAACGCAATAGCCGGCTAATTCCACGCACGAGTACCAACACGCGACCAAAACAAATAAATTCTTGCGCAGTTGCTATTTAGATCAATTTGATTAGTTTGCGTCAAAATTTCGTAGCTGTTCTCCGCACCCTACAGTGTCTCGTGTTCCGTCTAGAACAAGTACGAAGCATTCGAAAATGCGTTGAATGTTTATTTTGAGGATAAACAAGAGCTTTATTTTATGTACCAATTCTTTTACGTGATACCAATCAAACCTCAACATGAAATTCCAATAGGCAGAACTTATTGCCTACATTACCTATGACGTTTATTAAACGAATGGCCAGTCAGTATGGACAGTTAGTGACTGAGCACTAACTGTCTATCTGTAAACTCCTGCTCGCGTCATCTTTGCCTCTTGCGTGTGATAGCCGCTGAGCAACGCGAGCACGTGCAGTCGCCCGCTCGGACGTGCACGGCCGCCACTCATGCGCACTACACGTGCTGAAAACTTCTCCTGCAATACACTTTATACTTATACCCAGTCCTGATAAGGCGAGTGGGCCACAGATACAACGAAAGGTGAGATAAATATATGTGGTTTCGCTTATTTGTAGTACAACTAGACATCGTTTTGGAACTTAAATAACTAATTAGTAGATATTATATACTAGTCCACTATTATCAATAATAATGCCGAAGGCACCTCTCCGCTATGGCCTATACAGGAAGCAACCAGCTTCACCTATCATGTGAAACTTATATATTCCTATCCTATTCTGAAACAGAGGAGCTTGCGTAACCTGACTAGTACCCCAGGTCTATGCGGTGGCGTGCACAGCGGCGTGGCGCGGCGCATCAAGAAGGACTTCAGCGACCGCGCAGCCGAAGGCACCCACCACAAGCTGGTGTGCATCGGGGACAAGTCGCGACTCATCCTGCGCCGCATGTACGCGCCCAACATGCTCGTGAGCGTCAAGGATGTGCGTGTCATGCATCTTCTCATCTAGCCTCCTGAGTAGCTAGTAAGTGGTGCTACATACATGTTCGGGTCTTCACATTTGATTCAGCAGTATTAGTTGATCAACAAAACCGACCCGAAGCAATTACCCCCTATACACATTTCCAACTTTCATTCGGCTCGTGCCGACCGACATTCACCCTCGCTGAATAATGTTCGGCTCTGCTGGGTGTCATTTTAGCTAAGCCTAGAGGCTTTTTACCGAACAATTATCTACATTTATTCAATTTTGTCGCCAGGCTGTGCCAAATCATGCCGACCCGAACATGTGTTCAGGGGGCCTAAAATGGACGCTTTGGCAGAATCATAATATGATCTGCCCACAATTCATATCCCATAATTCATCTGTTTGACAGTTTTGTATGGAGTTTCGTAAAATGGTCCACACATTATGAATTGCTATAGTGAAGTCTAATGTCAAATAGCAGCTGTCAAACAGATGAATTGCGGGATGTATGAATTGTACGCAGATATATTCTGTGCAGAATATGATTCTGCCAAAGCGTCCATTTTAGGCCCTCAGCACTAACACCCGTATTATTAGACGGCACGGTTGGCGCAGTTAGTTAAGCGATTGACTGCTGCGCTGCGTGTCGCGGGTTCGATTCCCGCACGGAACAAATATTTGTATGACCTACAAGTAGTTGTTCCGGGGCTGTTTGTAATGTGAATTTAAATGTTTGTAAACGCACCCACAATACAGGAGAAATTCGTAGTGTGGGGCAACGTTTTAAAATAAAAATAATAATAAACAAGTAAAAGTGATTACTTGAGTAATAGTAAATACTCAAGTAATGATTTTTGTGCTATAGTTTAGTAATTGCTTGAAAATAGAACTGTCAAAAGTTAGAATTATTAATAGCCAAGTAATAGTCACCATTTTCTTTACTTACAGCTTTACTAGCTTTACTTTAAGCATTCAGCACTCGACCATTTTCCGTTTGATTTTGCGGTTAGTTGCCTTTTACGACACCTACGGGAAGAAATAGGATGGTGCTATTCTTTAGGTCCGGCACCACACGGAGCATAGGCGAACTAACTATTATGAATGTTATATTCTTCTTTTTCATTTAATTATTTCTAAAGGAAAGAAGTGTTTGTTGTGAGAATGTCGTGTCAAACGTTTTGTTTCACTTTTTTTCTTTAGAGGTAAATAGATGAAAAAAATTATGTTTATTATGAATATTTTTTTTTTATTTAATCTAAGTGGTATTATAAGTTCAAGTAAAATAATCTACATCTCACGTATGCCTTCTAATGAAACAAAACGCAGTAACTGAATGTTATAAGAAAGAAAACTATCTAATGTTGATTCTTACTTAAACATTTACGCAAGTAAGTAACGTGGATTACTCGAATAGAGAATATGATTTTGTACTGAAGCGTTCTATCCTCAAGTAATGACTTCACTAAGCAATTACTTAGCAGCAAGTTATTGCTTGTTTATTAATACGGTTGTTATTGGTTGAGCCTGTTTATTCTCGTATGAATGCCAAAGGTATTCTTTTACTGACAAAAGTCTAGCAATCGCTCTTTAAGAGTCCTCCGTTTTGGCATTGATCTTCACACAGTCTCCATTCATCATTCTTGCGGTGAATGATTCAGTTGGCTGGGTTTCAATTAGTGAGTCGTAGAACATTTGGTAGTTCTTGACTCCGTCTATTATGGGGGTCGTGGAGACACTTTTTTGAGTAATGTCTGTTCTTTCTCACTATTTTGTTGTTGTTGGGCGCTTGTTCCGGGTTGTTGTGGTGGGGAGAGGGAGATGTTTAGCTTCCTTTTCTTCCTACTTTTGGCCCTAATCCACTCAATCTCTTTAGCGAGTTCTTCCTCATGTACTCGACATTTTCTTTTTCAGTAACGTATTTTGGTAACATACATTATAGTTTATAATCTGCATACTTTTAATTCCGGTAGTACGTCCTCGTGACATTTTTTTCCGATATCCACCTGACTGATCTATCAAGCAAAACCACTGAATAGATTGGGTTGAAATTTGGCACACAGATATTTATTATGACGTAGGCACCCACTTTGAAAAATTCGGCCTTTAAGGGGGTAAAAAGGGGGGATTTTGTTTGAATGAAAAATCCCTGAGTTAATAAACTTGAAACTTGGCACGAATACTTACCTAAATAAATTATAATGTTTGGCATTGTTTGTATAGAAGAATTTTAACGCGTGGTCCGATTAACTCGAAACTCAGTATTTATACTTAAAAACAAAAATAAAGCATAAAATGTAACAGGGTTTTTCGAATACTGCCCCTAAAGGAGTGAAAACGGGTTGTAAATTTTACAAGGGAGGTTTTTACTGCGGAGCTTGATTAACTCGAAATTTTTACGTAGGCATCCGCTAAGAAGAGGTTTATGGAAATTTGACTTATAAGCGGGTGAAAAGGGGAGATTTTGTAGGTATGACAAATCTTATTCCCTCAGTTAATAAACCTGAAACTTGGCACGAATACTTACCTAAGTAAATTTTGTCTTTTTTTTTTATAACTTCCCTAAAGGGATTTGGGGGATGTCAAAGTTTGTATAGAAGAATTTTAACGCGCGGTCCAACTAACTCAAAAAAAAATTAAGAACAACATGTATCAGGGTTTTTGGAAAATCTACCCCGGGGTGAAAAGGATTAGTCTATTATACAAGGGATGATTTACTGCGTGGCTTGATTAACTCGAAAATTGGTATAAATAACCTACAAGTCAAATAATAGAAAATCCGCAAACCACCTTTAAAAAATTAACCCCTTTGGGGGTGAAAAAGGCGAATACAGGTTGTATGAAAAAGCTTTTATCGTTGATCTATAAACTTGATGCTTGGCCCGAATACTTCATCATCATTCTGCTGCCCTAATTCCAATTTATTTGGGGTCGGCGTAACTTGTAGTACTTATGTATAAATCTATATATATATTATATCTTTTTCTTCCATATCTTCTATCTTCTTCTTCTCTTCTATATAAATAAAAGGAAACCGTGACAGACTGGATAAGCAACACCTAGCTCAAACCGCTGAATGGATTGGGCTAAAATTCTGCACACAGATAGTTATTACTAGCTTCTGCCCGCGACTTCGTTCGCGTGGAAGTCGTAAGATATCATAATATACAAATAACAGCCACATTTTTATAAAAAACTGTCTCGTTGGTCTTTTGGTCGAATAACTACCAATTAACGATTTACAGACTTTTCCCTTTACTTGTTACTGTGAGACTTTTCCGAATTTTATGATTCTAGGTCAGCGGGAAGTACCCTATTGGTTTTGATTAATATGCGAGTATCGAAATATGTCGCATAGATTGCCGTATTTTTTATTGCGTTTACTTAGAAGTTTGTTTTTTTTTGAGCTCCAAGGAACCGTAGGCCTACGAATTTGAAATTAAATTAAACTTGATACCTCCACGCGTTCCTGAGAAAAAGGGTCTTCACTGACAGACAGACAGTCGACCGGATGGACGGACCACGAAGTGAGATAAATAAGGGTTCCGATTCTTCCTTTTGAGGTACGGAACCCTAAAATCTAAGTTGGACTCTCATTTCTTACGATATGTGGGAAAAGGTTTTTGCGATTTCTGACCAATCTAGTACTCAAACAAATCAATCTCAATCTGAGGTGGCAGTGGGCTGGCCATGTTTGTCGAAGGACTGATGGCCGGTGGAGCAGATGAGTCCTGGATCTATTGGCACCAATTTTTTTTTAAATTCCAATTTCTCTGTTTTTTTCTGACTGCACATTTTTTTCAAAATCTATGTCTGCAGATCAAAAAGTCTCAAAAAGTTATGGATAGTCTTCTAAGACCGATTTCATGTAGCTACAACGGTTAAGGTACCCTTACTGCCCCATCTCAAAAATCCACCTTGTGTATGTCATGAATAGAATATATTTATTGTAAAACATGAGTATACATCAAATAATATGTGCAAGGTCTTAAAATAGCAGGTAGATCTACATGTTTTGCCATTTCTGGCGTACAAAATAAAATATTTTTGGTTTAGAATAAATCATAAAAGATTTGAGTCTACACAAAAAAATAACTATTAAATAATAACTTAAGTAAAAAAAGTACTGGTTTTACAAATTTGAAGGTTAAAATGTGAAAATTGCAAAAATGTCGTAATTACTTATAGGAATCTATTTAAATTAATTGCGGTCAAAAATTCTGATAGGGTATAACAGCATTTGGCTATGAGATATTTTTTAAATGTATTTTAAACAAATGCCTACTGCTCTAGTAGGCATTTGTCTAATAGATTTTGGGATTTTATTATAAATGATTGGTGCTAAACAAAAAATACTTTTACGCGTATGATGATTTAAAGCTTAGCCCCATAAATACTTAAATAAATAAAATTTATTCAAAAATATAAAGATATAGCGTGATGATTAAATCTGTAGCTGTATCTGCAATGTTCTAAACATTCGGCTCGTCTTTTTACAATTTACTGTAAACTATAGAAGAATACAAACATAATGCAATATTGCTCATCCCCCATAGCAAATAGCGTGATAATATATAGCCCACCGACTGACCAGACTTATGGAAATATCTATGCAAAATTTGAACAGAACCCATCCAGAACGGAACGGAACCAGTAGAATTTGCTCGATGCTGGAACATGCATGCATTCATAGAGGAACACAAACATAATTCTATATTGCTCATCCCCCATAGCAAATAGCGTGTTAACTTAAAGCCTATCAATTGACCAGGCGTATAGGGAATATCTCTGCAAAATTTAAACAGAATCTATCCAGTAGAATTTGCGTGATGCTCTAACATACATTCAGCCAAACAGACAAAAATCCTAATATATTTTCGGCATTGGAACTGATCCCAGACCTCGTTGCAATTACTTTTTTTCAAATATATTCAATGTACAATTTTGATTTCGCTACGATTTTATTATATGTATAGATGACGTAGGCATCTGCTAAGAACGGATATATGAAAATTTAACCCTTAAAGAGGTACAACGAGGGTTAAATTTTTTTATGGAGAAATAATAAAAGATAGATGTACCAATTCGAAAATTCGTTGGATTACTTCTGCCAAGAAATAAATAAGACGTGTTTCATGTTTTTTCAAAAACAACTCCTTCAGGGGTTGAAAATAGTAGGTAGTCTAAAAATCAACAAGGGTATAATTTTTAAGGTTTGTCGGGATGTTGATCACGTAAATTTTGAAATGTATTACATTTGAACAACAAAAAAAAAACAAAAAGTCCTAATATAATTGTTTTGTTTTAATCTAAATAACAAAATTAGTTTCATAAGAATTTACAGACGGCGTTCACAGTACCTATTTTAAAATCCGGTGGCAAATAGGCGCTTCAACCTGTATCACATACATCACCATCAACTCCAGGTGGACCAAACGTGCTCTGAGGTGGTGGTGGTAAAATTAACGTTTGTACCACGAATTCCTTTAATTCCGAATTACTATCTGTTCGAATTCAAACGATCACAGTTTCCCCTCAAAATCTGCTTTGCAATGACTATAAGCAAGTCTCAAGGGCAAACAACAATTTTCGGGAATAGACTTGAGAGAAAACTTTTTCTCACACGGGCAATTTTACGTAGCTTGCTCACGCGTAAGCTCGCCCAGCAGTTTGGTGGTTTTGGCACCAACAAATTTAGTGAAGAATATTTTCTATATGACTAACTCTTTGAATTAAATACACGTAGTAAACATGAAATTGTGATACCCAAATTTAGATTAACACACTCAACAACAACGACAAGCAAGTCATTTCTTGTTAACAGTATCCGCTTTTATAGCAAGTTGGCACAATCGGTTACAGAACTTAGTGATGGAAAATTCAAAACGCACATTAAACGTGCCCTTATCAAAAAAGCATATTATAAGATTAAGGACTACGTTGAAGACAAGGAAGTTTGGCATTCATTCCTTCTGTATATGTGGCTTCCCTGGTACCTTATTAACGGCAAAACTATGTAAATGTCTATTAACTGCTCCCAAATTACGCAGTTATTTTATAATTAAATTTTATCTTTTTTTACAAACTTCACTGACATAATGTTTTTCTTATTTGACATTATTATACCTACAATTTAAATTTCAACAAGGTTCTAACTTTTATTATTTTAATCATATTTTAATTTTTTTTTTTTTTTTCAATGTGAGGACGTTGTAGGATTAGTAGACTGTAGATCTGTAGACCATTTTCTATTTTGTTAAGTACCTGGTACTTTTGACGGGCCTACGCTGGCCTCTCATACTATTAACACTGTAATTTGAAAACATTGTAAAAGCAAATATTTTTTTAAAAGAGTAACCGTGGAGTTTCTTGCCGGCTCTTCTCCATAGGAAACGACCAATTGGAACCGTGCACCTAGCTTCTGACGTTTCATAAGTGCCCATGTAGGCTTATGTGAAATAAAAATATTTTTGATTTTGAATTAATTCTTTGAACCTAAAATTAACACGCTAAAACTTAAAGGCTAAAACTAAAACTTATCAATCAAAATAAATGTTGGCAAGTCAGACAATAAAAAGGAATATTAGCATTATATTATTCTTGTATACCTTATTCGAATGTACAGGGGGCCTAAAATGGACGCTTTGGCAGAATCATAATATGATCTGCGTACAATTCATATCCCGCAATTCATCTGTTTGACAGACTATTTGACATTAAGAGCAATTCATAATTTGTGGACCATTTTACGAAACTCCATACAAAACTGTCAAACACATGAATTGCGGGATATGAATTGTACGCAGATCATATTATGATTTTGCCAAAGCGTCCATTTTAGGCCCCCAGATGCCAGCAGATCAAGCTACCCGAAACTGTCAAATTTTCCCAATCAACCTTGAGCTTTAACGATAAAGTTGAAATTCTTTTAAAGAAATTTGACAGATTGCAGTAGCTTGATGTGCCGGTCTGTACATTAATACTCATGCGTTAGGTTCTAATACTAGTACCTAAGTATGTGATGCTGCAGGTGGGGCGGCTGGCGCCGGCGTTCGCAGACGCGTCGCTGATGGCGGCCGTCATCACGCAAGCGGGGTACCAGTACGACATCGGCGAGATCTACTACAACAAGTACCACTCGCCCGTCAAGTACGAGCTCATGGTCATCCCCATCTTCAACAAGACCAGGGTCGAAGTGAGCGTACTCTGCTAACAATGCGTTAAGCTTGCTATACACCTGTGACATTACATTTTTTTCTTCAATAATATAATAAATCTGCTTCTCCATACATTTTGTGGAGTCATGTGAATATTAAGCGTGAGTCGCTGCTGCAGAGGGTACGGGGCAGCCCGCACAGTCTCCTGTATGTCATTGTGAGTATGCCGGTCGCTGCTGCAGAGGGTACGGGGCAGCCCGCACAGTCTCTTGTATGTTATTGTGAGTATGCCAGTTGCTGCTGCAGAGGGTACGGGGCAGCCCGCACAGTCTCCTGTATGTTATTGTGAGTATGCCGGTCGCTGCTGCAGAGGGTACGGGGCAGCCCGCACAGTCTCTTGTATGTCATTGTGAGTATGCCGGTCGCTGCTGCAGAGGGTACGGGGCAGCCCGCACAGTCTCCTGTATGTCATTGTGAGTTTGCCGGTCGCTGCTGCAGAGGGTACGGGGCAGCCCGCACAGTCTCCTGTATGTCATTGTGAGTATGCCGGTCGCTGCTGCAGAGGGTACGGGGCAGCCCGCACAGTCTCCTGTATGTCATTGTGAGTTTGCCGGTCGCTGCTGCAGAGGGTACGGGGCAGCCCGCACAGTCTCTTGTATGTCATTGTGAGTATGCCGGTCGCTGCTGCAGAGGGTACGGGGCAGCCCGCACAGTCTCCTGTATGTCATTGTGAGTTTGCCGGTCGCTGCTGCAGAGGGTACGGGGCAGCCCGCACAGTCTCCTGTATGTCATTGTGAGTATGCCGGTCGCTGCTGCAGAGGGTACGGGGCAGCCCGCACAGTCTCCTGTATGTCATTGTGAGTATGCCGGTCGCTGCTGCAGAGGGTACGGGGCAGCCCGCACAGTCTCTTGTATGTCATTGTGAGTATGCCGGTCGCTGCTGCAGAGGGTACGGGGCAGCCCGCACAGTCTCCTGTATGTCATTGTGAGTTTGCCGGTCGCTGCTGCAGAGGGTACGGGGCAGCCCGCACAGTCTCCTGTATGTCATTGTGAGTATGCCGGTCGCTGCTGCAGAGGGTACGGGGCAGCCCGCACAGTCTCCTGTATGTCATTGTGAGTTTGCCGGTCGCTGCTGCAGAGGGTACGGGGCAGCCCGCACAGTCTCCTGTATGTCATTGTGAGTATGCCGGTCGCTGCTGCAGTGGGTACGGGGCAGCCCGCACAGTCTCCTGTATGTCATTGTGAGTATGCCGGTCGCTGCTACAGAGGGTACGGGGCAGCCCGCACAGTCTCTTGTATGTCATTGTGAGTATGCCGGTCGCTGCTACAGTCTCCTGTATGTTATTGTGAGTATGTCGGTCGCTGCTGCAGAAGGTACGGGGCAGCCCGCGCAGTCTCCTGTATGTCATTGCCTGTTCGTTCATTATTTGTCAAACCTGCATGTTTACTAACATAGCGGTTAATGTTACTTATTATTATGGCTGCGAAATAAATTCTGAAATTAACTGATGATAAATTATGATATGATATTAATGTATGGATCAGCGGTATTTTTTCTCGATTTCAGGTTTGGTCCCGAAGTAAAGTTTGTTCATACTATAAGTACAAAGGGGTACTTGTACTTTTCGGGTTTCCAGTTATTTCAATTACGCCTTTCGTGTCGGATCACGCACAACGAAGGGTTCCGTAGTTGGGATGAATTTATCCCAAGAACAAACTTAACATTGTAGTTGAAACACATGATCCCCCATACATTCCAATTGCAAGTGTAAGTTTGTACGCACAATATTGAGTGATTTACTATGTTATTTTAAGATCACAGACTTCTTATAGGTTTTCTTGTAAATTATATGTAAATCACTATTTTCATAATTATAGTAATTTTTCGTCTATTTTCTTAAATAATTTTCAAAGTATTTATTTTGAAATTATAAAAAAGTATATTAATATAATCCTTACAATAAGCCCTTTTATTTGATATGTCACACGGTACGTTCTGCAAAACTTTTTTTTATTTCTAATTTGGCCCCAAAAAGTGACCCCCATATTCAAAATTCATTTATTTACGCAACACGTCCTGCACGCAACATGTTTGGATCACACAAGTTCATATGTGTACCAAATTTCAACTTAATCGGTCCAGTACAGTCGGAACAAATCAGCTGTGACAGACAGACAGACAAACACAGGAGTGATCCTATACGGTTTCTCTTTTTCCTTTTGAGGTACGGAACCCTAAAACAGAAATGAATGTTCATAGACTTTTTGAAGTTGTAACAAGTTGTAACAATACGCTAGGTTGTAACAATACGCTAAGTTGGAACAATACGCTAAGTTGTAACAATACGCTAAGTTGTAACAATACGCTAAGTTGGAACAATACGCTAAGTTGGAACAATACGCTAAGTTGGAACAATACGCTAAGTACAAAACAATATGTTGTTTTTTGAAGTGAAAACTTATTTAGGCGCGTTGTTCGTTTTTTGGTAGGGGAAAACTTATGAGTCCGCGTCACCGACATGTTAACAGTGACATGCCAATTTGACGTGTTGCGCCAGACTGGCGACGCGTAGCGGCCTGTGTACAATGGTGTTCCTTAAACCATCTGAACATGAAAATGAAATGTGCGGATAATGAGATCGATAAACTGATATTGGAAAATAAATCACAAAAGCAAACTACTATCGACAAAGACATGAAAAATAAAGAGTTAATCAAAATATTCTCATCGTCTTCTAAAACTAACGCTGTATAAGTTGGTGTTTAATACGTCAAAGTGTTCGGTAATAACTTTTAGTAGGATGAAAATGCCCAAGAAATATGACTATAGAGTGGACAACACGTTATTGAAAAGAACGGAAACGGTGCGTGATTTAGGAGTACGCCTTGGCTCAGACCTGGCATTTCGTAATCACATTGTAAATGTTTGTAAAAAAGCCTATAGGTGCCTAGGTTTTGTCCTAAGAAGGGCAGAGGGGTTTACAAGCATCGCTGCGCTAACTTCTTTGTACAATGCTTTAGTAAGAAGTCAGCTCGAATGTAATGCAATCATATGGGCTCCGCATGAAGCTAAATATAGCCTCATGCTAGAGCGTATACAAAATAAATTTACTAGGTTTCTGTACCTAAGGTGGTACGGTGTATATCCATTTTACCCATTGATGTATCCAACTTTGTTTGTTATAGGCATGGTGGGATACAATAAATTGGAAACAAGGAGGGACTTAGCTCTTGCTACCTATATTTTTAAATTATTGCGTGGCAAGACTTCAAACCCAGGTATATTGAAAGAAATAAACCTGTGTGTGCCTGACAATTATGTATTGCGAAGGCGACAGCCACGTCTATTGGCGGTGCCCAGTAGTAGGACCAATCTACTGAGTAAAGCCCCTATAACGCGTACCTTGCGTGTGCTTAATGACGTAGCAGACATCATAGATATTTTTACTTGTTCTCTGAGCGAGTTCACAAAAACCACAATGTTTACAATATGTTATAGTGAATAATAAAATTGTAATTATGGCCACACTATTGAATTAGGAAATCCCTGTAATGATAGTGATGATGAGTTAATAAATAAATAAATAAAATTAGCAAAACAAGTTAGTTGAAAAAAGGATTAACTTCGCCACGAATGTTGTAGATAACACATTATCATTGATTAACACCACATATCAATCCCCTTCGTTTCCACCTAATAACTTAGTAGAAGACAGGAACTCGACACCACGTCCTCCCACTTCACGATGCAATCAAGTCAGCTGATTAAGTTGAAGTTGTTGACGGAAATTGTTGAATCTCAAGTAAAGAAAAACCGGCCAAGTGCGTGTCGGACCACGCACAATGAAGGGTTCCGTAGTTAGGAAGAATTTATCTCAAAAACTAAGTTTGTTTTTGTTGTAGTTGAAAAATATGATCTCCCAGACATCCATATACGTTACGGTCAATTCTTCAACTGCAAATTTAAGTTGGTCGACTATTACTCGTTAACTTGTAAACCCTACTTAGCTGTGATAGTTTTCCTTTTAATTTCGTTATGTATACTAATGCCATGAATTTTTTCACATATCCAAAACCAACCGCGGCAGGGGGGGGGTTTAGCTGGCAGGGGGGGGGGTTTAGTTGGCAGGGGGGGGCTTGACTCTAACAAAAAATAGCACTTTAAAGCTTAATATTACGCAAACGGATCTCAGAATTGAAAACTGGTTTTCACAGACCCACAATATTTTTAAACGGCTTTTCCAACGATACCATGTAGACACCATGTATTAGATGAGAAAAAAAAATATCATCCCCGTTTTACGTGCAACGGAGGTACCCTAAAAAAAATGTTTTTCATGGTTTTATTTTACGACTTTTTGGCGTCATTAATAATAATGTACACCCTTGCCAAATTACAGCTTTCTAGGACTAAGCGTCTCCGAGCTAAGCCGGACAGACGGACGGACGGACGGACAGACAGACAGACAGACAGATGGATATAGCGAAACTATAAGGGTTCCTTGTTTACTACAGAACCCTAAAAATTAAATGAAATCGTTTATTCTGTAAATAGGATATTACAATCACTTTTACACGTCCTAAAAAACATTAAAAAAATAATCTAGATGTAGCCGACATTTCCTATCTGACTACCCCTGAGATAAATACATTGCAAGCTATAATTTTGTATAATTTAAAAGCATTTTTTCAGTTTTGTAAATGTGAGTACCATGGAGTCGTTTATTATGTTATGATCTATGTTGACTTGAATAAGTTTGGCAGTTAAGAGTATGTCATGCTCACTTAAATGTCTCGCTGATGGTGGCGCGTGTGTTGGTTGGAAAATGGTTGAGTTGGATGGTGCTGATCCACGCGTCATGTTCGTGAACGGGCGCCGTCAGTTGAGATTGGTCACCACCTATCTGCCAGGGCTTATTTGTAATCTTTTAATCTTATATTTTGTATTGTTTTTAAATAATTTATTTTTTTACCTTATTCGCACATATATAAAAGCGACAAGAATAATATACCCAGGATTTTGTAATAGTCTTGATTTAAAAGAGTCTCCTTGGAGTTTCTTGCCTGTTCTTCTCCATAGAGATCTACGTTTTGGAATGGGCAAATAGCTTCAACTTTCTGACTAACTGACCGACTCTTTGACAATTCAAAAGTGCCTGTAATTGATTTAATTGAAATAAATGCTTTCCGCCTTATTACAAAACAAGATTTATTTTTTGACAGGGCTTAAACCATGGAGCCAGTTTTTGTAATAAGAACGTAACAGTGATTGAAATACCGTTCTTTATACAAAACCGAAAACTTAGTTCGGTACTTCTCGTAAGTTGGCAATTTTTTTGTTTAGGAACTTTACCATAGGAGGAATAAAGTTCGAAATTTAATAATGGCTCCATGTTTTAAACCTGGGTCTGAAGATAAACCTTGTTTTGGAATAAGGGGGTTTGAGTTTGAGTTACTGCCTTGCGAATTGCCGGTTCAAATTAGAACGGGTAAGAGTATGGCGGCTGTTGCGCATAATTTCAGAAAATACAAGCAGTTCCAAGCAACAAACTATCTAAACCAAGAAATGGAATTCGAGATAAAAAATGTAAACAAAGAAATGTCATTGTCAAAGTGACAGTTCAGGGGTAGTCAACATTACCCTAGAAATTCAAAATAGATATTTTTTATTTTTGGAAGAACGCTAAAGCAGCGTGTCGAAATTAAAAATATGATAGCCTAAGGTAATTCCTAATATTATAGGTAAGGTAAAAGAAAATAAAATAAAATAAATATATTCTCATGAACAAGATGCTCATGTTTATTTGAAATTAGGATTTATATAATATTATGATTTATTTACTGTGGAGGACTCTGATGAGCTTGATGAAGAGTCCGAAACAGTAACACTAATAACTGATCCGTCAGCCTGTCTATAACGTGATCGAGATCACACATTTTGTCCTCTAGTTTTATTATGTGTTTAACACAATCACTGCACCGCTGCGGCGTCACCTCTTTTAAAATAATTTGCACGATTTTATTTCAAACAGTTATATTTTATTCTTGGATCTTAGTTTACGTCATTTTAAAATTGAAAACTGTGTGCAATATTATATTTTAACTGTTTAAGATATGCTTACAATTTTAGCACTATGCTATACTACTTTTCGGCAAACTGCGTGATTGAGGTTATTATTTAAAATTGGCAACACCTTTGTTTACATTTTTTATCTCGAAATCCATTTCTGGGTTTAGATTCTGTTTTCGAAGTAAATGAATGCGTTCGAAATTCGAAGTTTTATATTTTTTGTTTATTTTTGGTGTACGTTTCACAAAACAATTGCACAAATGTTAACATTTACATCCCTCATCCCCCCCCTGTCAACGTCATTTGAGCGCGAAAAGATTCTTGTACGTGGTAGTGTAATGTTGTATATAAATATGATCCGCAGAACGCGCCAAACATGACATCATTCGATGAAGTGGACGAGGATGTGCTGGAGAGCTACACGGAGTGGACGTTGGCGGCGCTGCTGTACTACGCGCTAAAGGAGTGCGCGACGTCGGAGCAGTCGGCGCGCATGGCAGCCATGGACAACGCCACCAAGAACGCCGCCGACATGATCCGTAAGCTGACGCTGCTGTTCAACCGGACGCGGCAGGCCGTCATCACCAGGGAACTCATTGAAATCATATCCGGAGCCGCGGCGCTCAAGTAAAGCTACATCCAGCAGCGGCGAGGTGTCAATTTGTGTAAGAGAGAAGCCGAAGTGGAACCGGCTTTAATTGACTTACTTACTTAACAATAAAGTAAACATTTACTGAATTTAACACCATCTATCGTCAAGTAGCAGAACCAAAAAGGCGCTATCACGACACAAACAAAACTTTCAATGTTTTACAGAAATAAACTATTATTAGGTATCTACTATCATACTAAAATTAATATAGGAATGTAAAGAATCTAATACAATACACTTGAACTTGTGAAAACTAAATAAAATGTGCAATATCCACCATCTCACTATCGCTGACGCATTTTTTCTGACGCTGACACTATTGACTGTGCCATTTTTCAATCGCGGTAGAGTTGCTGATGCGAACCTCCGAAGGGAAGCCGGTAGGAATCGTGTTATAAGGTGCTTTCGCCACTGACACCCAGCTAGGAGCCTTGCTTTTAATTTTATGTATATGTACGTTTACTAATAACTTTCAACATACTAACGGTTTTTTTTTTTCGGTGGAGGCAATAATTTAGTTAAGACATTTAAGTCATCATTCTCTTGCCCTCCTCCCAATTTATTTGGGGTCGGCGTAGCAGTGTTATTCTATCCATACACATCCCTCTTAGCATTCTCATTATAATATGAATTCATGAGGAGCTTGGCTTTTAATCATCGACGGTTAAAGGGGCTTGTATGAATGTCTGTACGTAGACGTTAGCTTGTTAATGCCACTGTAAAATGTCTACTACCCTGTTTCAGAAATTTAAGTTGCGCTCCGTTTTCCAAAGTTAACCCTTAGGTTGGGATAATTGTTGAGTCACCTCCAGGTACATACGACTTATCAAACAACTCTAAAATGTTCTGCAACTAACAGTATTGGTAGGAGAGCCCAGAAGGTTTTTGAGCAAGCATATGCAAGGTGAATAATTGATAACGATGCGACATGATCAGAAAACACCGAAAATATATTTGAAATGTTTTAGATAGGAGCCTCGTATCCAGGAGTCCACTTTTAGGTTTCCAAAATGGGCAAAAAATAACGTGACCTTCAGAGCCAAGCTGACTTTTGTATGATCGTGTGCGGGCTGACGCATAATGACTTAAATAGTCAAATGTGACGAAATAATTTGTGGGTTTTCCCTAAATCTGATGACTGAAAACTCAGCAAAACAAGTATATATATTTTTTTAAAGGATATTCAGGTCAAATAAAAATGATTTCATGCAGAAGTCTAACATTTCCTGATAGAGTAGAGTATTGGAGTACACCTGTAGTGTGTGTGTGTGTGAGTATGGCCGCCAAAAATTGTACATTTGGAGAAAAGATTGGGTCCTTGTCATATATAGGTATTAAAAAGCCATGATATGATATGTTTTAAGTGTTTCTAGTTAGCAAAATGATGTATAATTATATATAATTTATAGTAGAAATACATTTCGGTTTCTTTAAGAGCGACTTTTTTTTTATTGGTCACTTTTCATATCCCTACAACATTCGTGTGTCCCCCGCTTCAACATAAATTGCACATTGAAGTAAAAAAAATATGTACGTAATTGATAAGTAATCTCTTACATTTTGAAACGGTTAACTTTTCCTATATATTTTATGTTTTTTTTATACTTATATGTTTTTAAAGTATTAAAAACAAATTTCCAAAATGTGTCTCGTTTTTCGTTCCCGAACGTTAGTTCACGTATGTTACTATATTTTCAATCAATCAATCAATATATTTATTGTGGATCATAGGTAGGTACATACTCGTAATAACGGTCTTAAAAAATAAATAAATTGTGATCAGCTATGTCCCACCCTTAGAGCATACAATAAGACCTAAGGGCTAAGTCTAAATTACCATACACTCAATTATTAATGCGTTATAAACTTCTGAGCTTGGAGCCAAGTCTCAAGACGCAGCCTATTGATGGCCATGATGCTTCATGGTCTGTGTAATAACAGGTTCGATTGTCTAGATATTACCAATAACCTATGTTACATTGTACCTAGAACTGTGATGCGTCGCGAGGCGCCTGTGCCCCGGCTGTTCCACACCGCAAGGTGCAGAACTCACGCTGGTGCACGGGCGCCTCTCCGTCGCATTGTAGATACGTCTATCACCCACTTCATCGAATTGGATATTTTTGCGCTTACACACTTCAAAAGGATGGCTATTGATTCTTTAAAATAGCCATCTTATACCTATTATTCCAAGATACGTACGAGTACTTCTTGTTTGTTTTTCTGTAAAATCTACGCACGTATTATATATATCTAAGCTTAGACCATTATTTCGCGGACATTGGTATGGGTTACATTTTTACCTAGTTTTTAATGAATTCTGTCATACTTATATTGTAATGTGTAACTGTTTTTTATGTCAGAACAAAGTAAAATAAATAAAATAGTTACATACAAATTAAATTTATATTATTATTACAAATTATTAAGATTAACACTTAAAATAAAAAAAAACCGGCCAAGTGCATGTCGGACCACGCACAATGAAGGGTTCCGTAGTTGGGATGAATTTATCCCAAAAACAAACTTAACATTGTAGTTGAAAAACATGCTCTCCCATACATCGATATACGTTACGGTCAATTCTCCAACTGCAAATTTAAGTTGGTCGACTATTACTCGTTAACTTGTGAAGCCTACTTAGCTGTGATAGTTTTTCTTTTAATTTCGTTATATATACTATTGCCATGAATTTTTTCACATATCCAAAACCAACCATTTAGCTGGCAGGAGGGGGGGACACTTGACTCTAACAAAAAATAGCACTTTAAAGCTTAATATTACGCAAACGGATCCCTTAATTGAAAAATGGTTTTGCCAAACCCACAATATTTTTGAACGGCCTATCCAACGATACCCCACACCATGGAATAGACGAGAAAAAAAAATATCATCCCCATTTCATGTGTAAGGGAGGTACCCTAAAAAAAAAATGTTTTTCATAATTTTATTTTACCATTTTTTTGGCATGATTAATATGTATACCCATACCAAATTACAGCTTTATAGGACTAAGCGTCTCTGAGCTAAGCTGGGGACAGACGGACGGACGGACAGACAGACAGACAGACAGACAGACAGACGGACATGGCGAAACTATAAGGGTTCCTTGTTTACTACGGAACCCTAAAAAGATAATATAATTATCTTATTTTAAACGGAACGAATTAAGGTACACATCAGTGGGAAACTGAACGCGTCATGACTGAGGGGGACTGTAATGTACAAGTGATTTGTCCGATAGGAAGTATTTTATAGAGTAGTAGCACTTGTTTACTAATAGCTATTTTGTCATTTTGTCTGTGAAGCTAAGGAGAATTCAAATCCTTTAAGACTGTCTTGAGTCCTGGCCACCCCACACCCCACACCCAACCCCACGCTACAAGTCATGGCAACCCCACACCACAGGTCGGTCAACGTTAAACAAAGCCATTTTTTTGGACCACACGTAAACATCAAGTCGGTCGGAAAATTTGTCTCGGGAGATTTTCATATTTTTAAGTCAAAATCAAAGTCAAAGATTTATTTGCAAACTAAGTGTACATTTTGGTGATATTTTATAATGTAGGGACTTACAACTTAGCGGCCTTTTCAAGGCATCGCATATTTGAGGATTATATAAAATTAAAATAACTATGCTATTGACACGATCTCAGTAATTTCAGTAATTTAGTATACTTAACTCATTCAAATAATAATACAATAAACACTTTTATAATTCAATAATAATATCAATACATGCCTTATTAAGAATTGGTATTTAGTCACAATCAATATCTACATGTCTCTGAGATTCAATCGTACCGTACGCTAAATCATATTATTCCTGTACCCAGTCGTTTATTGAATAAATCATTTTTCCTAGAAGTAACTCTTTAAGCTTTATCTTAAATTTTGGCAGAGGAAGATCTTTAACCCTTTAACCGCCATCGCCGTAATATTACGTGTTGTAAGAATAATACCTCAGTCGCCACGTCGGAATATTGCGTAAAAGTCCTGTCATTTAAAAAATGTTCAATAGATGTTGAATTTGCTTACTATCCTTAGTATATTTCGTGTTATTACTTTATTTTTAAAAGTACTAGATACATATTTTAGCTAATTAAATGAAATAATTAATAGTTCTCAATTCGTGATACGTCTGAATATCAACCTACTTCGCCGAACCCGTGAATTCACGTAGACTAGTGTTGTACCTCGTATGAAACTCCTGATGCTAAGTTAATAAAAAACATCCTGTTTTTTATCAAACTATCAACTAAACATTCATTAAAATTTCATAGTTTATTAACGATTTAATTATTTGTTCAAAACCCAATAAGCTTAACTGATATAATATGTAGAAATCAACAAAGAAATATAAATCACCGACTTATGCCAGTAGGTACGTCACTAGTGCAGACGATCCGCGAACGCCGTCGCCGTAATTTTACGTGCGGCTCAAGGTCAACTAAAGTCATATTTTGAATAAACGTCAAACTCAAACTCAAAACATTTATTTCAATTAAACCTATTACAGGCACTTTTGAATTGTCAAAGAGTCGGTCAGTTAATCAGAAAGTTGAAGCTATTTGCCCATTCCAAAACGTAGATCTCTTTGGAGAAGAATAGGCAAGAAACTCCAAGGACACTCTTTTAAAGCAAGATATTACAAAATCCTGGGTACATTATTCTTGTTGCTTCTATATGTGAGAAGAATGTAAAAAAAAAAAATTGTTTATTTAAAAAACAATTCAAAATATAAGATTAAAAGATTACAAATAAGCCCTGGCAGTTAAGAGAAGACCAGTCTCAACTGACGGCGCCCGTTCACGAACATGACGCGTGGATCAGCACGAGTTGGATACTCAACCATTTTGTGGGGAACCGAACGATCCAACACACGCGCCACCATCAGCGAGCCATTTAAGTGAGCATGACATACTCTCAATTGCCACGCTTTTTTAAGTCAACATACATCTTATCATAATAAACGGCTCCATGGTACTCACATTAACAAAAATTAAACAAAAATTGCTTCTAAATTATACAAAACTATAGCTTGCAATGTATTTCAAAAATTAATAAAATTTTACTAGCAAAAGGAAAATCATTAAATATTACCTATTAAAGTATTCAACAACTAAAACTTGATTACATTTTCTTCTTCTTCTTAGTAGTCGTCGATTACATTTTATAAAATCGATATGATTGTAATGTCAGAACATAAAAAAAGGGGGGAAGCATCTCTTGCAAATATTATAATTTTAACAAGTGAGCCCAAGTGGTTGTGGAGCAGGACCAAGCATTTTTATCTACGATATAATCATCCAAGCTATAATATGCTTGTCTACATAGTGTGCGTTTAATGCATGTTTTAAATTTCTTCTCATTTAGTTGAAGAATATCGAGTGGTTTTTATTATAACATTTTACACAGTAGTCAGTTGCGGTAGCGCCATCGCCGTGATAACACGTGCTCTCTTTATTGTTATTTCTAAGCTAGTGTCGAGAAGTTGTCGATAATGTTATACGAAGACGACGAACTATTAAATATATTGCAACAATCAATTAATGATATTAGTAGTAGTGGCAGTTCAACGGATAGTGATAATGAATCGGTAAATCACTCTTTTGTTTTTCTAGTCTGTTTGTTTATCCTACAGTCAAAAAGACAGCTAGACAATAATAATATGTGGTATTTACCTATTTATTTTGTTTTAAAGAAAAAATAAAGTTCATTTAGTTATTTTAAGACTGATTAACGTATGTTTGAAAAAAGAAAAGAAATAAACTTTGATTAAAAATGAGTAAGTTTTATTTATTTCATTAGTTTGTTTATCGATAACTATATTTTACA
This sequence comes from Tiliacea aurago, assembly GCA_948098905.1. Taxonomy (NCBI): domain Eukaryota; kingdom Metazoa; phylum Arthropoda; class Insecta; order Lepidoptera; family Noctuidae; genus Tiliacea; species Tiliacea aurago. The sequence continues at coordinate 1,524,087 of OX402576.1, forward strand.
ACATTATGCAAAATTGTACCTAAAGTTTGCTGGCGCTAGATGCACTACACGCGAATTATGACATGGCGGTTAAAGGGTTTGTAACCTATTATAGATTGTTCCACACATAGCTGAGCAGATCTTTTCGAACACCGCAGTCTTTGGTGCACATTCTAGCACTAGTCGCTGACCATGCCTTGATTTACGAGGATGGGTATTATCACGTGTAGAAATATCACTAGCCTTCAAAAATAGGTTAGAATTTGATTTCACGATCACACAAATTTCAAAAATGTACATACTCGGTACACCTTTACTACCTGTTACCTGCCCAAGTATCCACAACCCAAACTCTATAGTCACTGGTCGTTCTTACCTGTTTAGGGGACATGCTCAGAAAAACTTTCAGCTTTTATAAAATAACGAAGGTCTAGCCGTCGTGGGCTCTTGGGCGCTATACGGTGAGAACGCAAGTTTAATTAAGTTATTGTAAACACTGCCAATACTACGTGTAGCTAGACTCTTTGGTTAACAAATAAAGTAGTTCGGTGCCTTCTAACTTCAAAACTCACATCAATACATTTTGATTTTGATTTTGAATACATTTTGTTAGGTTATTTCCACAGTATTTTTGATTCACAAATGATACCGTGTGTTACTATGAGTGTTACGCAACAATCGTGATCTGCTATTAAGCTGAGTGTACACTATATAAAGTTGCTTCTTTGTGTCAAAATCACTATTAATTGTATTCTAATTAGGCAGACAATCAGAGTCCTTTCTGAACGCCAAAAGTTACAAAATTATTCTAAAATTCTAGTATTTATTTTTAGATGCGATTAACACCAGCTGAAAAACTAAAACGGTACCTATCGAGAGCGCTTGCACTCCAATAACCCTGAAAAAATTGCAGAACTTAAATTTTAAAACGTACCTAAAGTGTTACTGATTTTTGCATTTTCAAACCGAGTATGTAGTTACCACTAAGATTTATTTTATAGTTTCATAACTATAATTTTATGGTGCCGTGAGGTGCTGGAAATAAGGAATAGTACCATCCTATTTTTCCCGTGTATCTCGTAAAAGGCGATTATAGGACTTAAATTACTATAGAATGGGTAGCGGTCTCTATGCATTTTAACACCATACTGCGATCGATAACCCACGCCAAGCGTGACGATTCAAAATTCTTTTTCAATTTTCAAAATTCGTTTATTTTTCGAATTTTAAAAATTGAAAGAGAATTTTATAACTTACACATATTTCACAATCACAAACACACAATTTTGCATGAAATTTTAACCAACAGATTTTTTTTATATATTTAACAGCGGGTCCCAAACACCACACAAAGTTACTAATTTAATTAGTTCTGCTAGCGCAAGATTGTTAATGATAATTTAATAAAATAAATTAATACAATTTACAAAAAAGTGAGTAATAAAAAGAAGCTAATTTACATAATAACGAGACAGATATAGCCACAGCTAGGTCAGTGTACTTTGCTTACTTCCACAGTATTATGTACATCTTATGGCATTCTGCTGTGGGGATCGGCAGCCGACGTGATTCAATTTTCATTTTACAAAAGAGGGAAATCCGCGCGATCTATGGAATGGGTCCTCGTGAGTCCCTTAGAAACAAATTCAAAGAAATTGATGTACTAACTCTGCTTTCTCTTTATATCTTAGAAAGTATTTTATATGTTCGCAAAAACTTAGGACTTTTCAAAATAAGAAGCGATTTCCATAATATAAATACACATAGTAAACATGAAATTGACCCCAACCAAATTTAAATTAACTAAAACAAGCAAGTCATTTCTTGTAGTAGTATCCGCTTTTATAACAAGTTGCCAAAATCGGTTACAGAACTACAGTGATGGAAAATTCAAAACGCACATCAAACGTGCCCATATCAAAAAAGCATATTATAAGATTAAGGACTACGTTGAAGACAAGGAAGTTTGGCATTAATTCCTTCTGTAAATGTGGCTTCCCTGGTACCTCATTAATGGCAAAACTATGTAAATGTCTATTAACCCCAAATTACGATGTTTTTTTTAATTTAATTTTATCTTTTTTTACAAACTACACTGACATAATGTTTTTCTTATTTGACATTATCATACCTACAATTTTAATTTCAACAAGGTTCTAACTTTTATTATTTTAATCATATTTTATATTGTTTTTTTGTCAATGTGAGGACGTTGTAGGATTAGTAGACTGTAGATCTGTTGACCATTTTCTATTTTGTTAAGTACCTGGTACTTTTGACGGGCCTACGCTGTCCTCTCATACTATTAACACTGTAATTTGAAAACATTGTAAAAGCAAATATTTTTTTAAAAGAGTAATCGTGGAGTTTGTCGCCGGCTCTTCTCCATAGGAAACGACCAACTGGAACCGTGCACCTAGCTTCTAACAGTTCATAAGTGCCCATGATATCTGAAATTAAAAATATTTTTGATTTAATTTTTTTTATTTGAATATAATAATCACAAAAACAGTTAATTTGAGTAAATGTGGTGTGTAAGTGTGTGTGTAGTTATGTGTTTGATCAGAGAGTGTGATGGGTACTAACTTAAGAGGGCTATCACAATTTTTCTTGATATTGCGCGTTTTACTCGAGTTTTGATGTGTGATTATGGTTTAGATAAAGCCATAAAATAAAAAATAAAATATGCCCAAGCAAGTTTAATTATTTATCTTGGGAGCGCTTTAAATAAATATTTCAAGTTATTTACATAAATCAGTAAAAACCTTGTCTCTGCAAAGGATGTTTCATAAAATTTTACTTTTGGGTATCTTTTGATGCTTTTTTACACCGAAGATAACGTAATTTAAGAAATTATAAAAATGTCCATGGTACTACTGTATTTTATACTTGGGAGCGCTTTAATCAATTTATTATATTTCGTACAGTAATTCACCAAAAATAATTCTGTAAAACAGAGAGTTACTGACCATTTTTCATCCGAAGTTTTATTTTTATCTACGAATATAAAATCAAAATTCAAACAAAAACTATTTAATAACTAAGTTAACTATGTTATCTTGCTCGAAAAAAAAAAATAGTCTATTTAAAAGTAAAATAATGGCGTAAATCAACGGCGAAATAAGCTATATTTTCGAGAGTGCAAAAGTGATGAAACTATTAACGGGTGCTGAGACCGACACGAATGGTTTATCACCACGAAAACTGTACTTTTATAGTTATACAGACTTATTGTTTCGATTATTTCACGCTTTCTCACAATTAGATAAGAAATTGACGAAAAACGTTTTTTTTTTGTGATAGCACCCTTAAGCTACAAAGTAAACTTTCTGTTTCCTCATAAGTCCAGCCCAGCAACCATTCATTAAGTTTCGTTTTGATCTCGGAGTAAAAGTTCAGCTTATAACATTGAACACTCGTATGGGTAAAAATGACGAAAACCGGATAGCGAAAAGGGTTTTTGTTTTTGGAAGTGGGATTCTAGCTATTTTCCTATCCCCCTTGCTGCAGCTAGAGCGATTTCTGTTGACTTTTAAAAGGTTTAGTAATGACTCTAGGATGAACAGTTGACGCACGCATAAAACCCCAGATTCCCTATAGAGTTCTTCTTCCGTAGAGAAACGCCGCGGCTTTCCCAGAAGAACCTTGAGGACGGCTTGGCCCCGGAGCCCCGGGGTTGGGCCCGTTCCAACTCCAGCCTGCACGTCTTAGCGGCAGCCCCAGACACTTGCACAGTATTGCAGGACAGATTGACATAGAGAGATGTACACCTGTATACATATATTTTTGGGAGCACTGACTCGTAATAATTTCGCAATGTAAATTAATTTGCGAGTCTTTTTTGAGAGTGTTTGAATCTGTGCATTGAAGGACAGGTTCTGGGGGCCTAAAATGGAAGCTTTGGCAGACAATTCATATCCCGCAATTCATCTGTTTGACAGTTTTGTATGGAGTTTCGTAAAATGGTCCACAACTTATGAATTGCTTTATTGAAGTCTAATGTCAAATAGCAGCTGTCAAACAGATGAATTGCGGGATGTATGAATTGTCTGCCAAAGCTTCCATTTTAGGACCCCTGATCAATTATGACACCTAGATACCTGGGGCATACTGAAAGTTTCTAGAATTGGCCAAATTCAATAAAAAAATACAAAAGCAGTTGCGGAATTCGAAAATGGAGTTCTTTATGAACATGTTACTTTTTAATTTGCGAGACTATCATTTGTTTTTTCATTGTGAGATGATCACGTCCACGTCTAAATTCTCTGAACCACGAATACACAGAGCTGCGACATGGCTTCTCTGGCAACTCTCTTATTGACTTAAGTCACAGCGAAAATCTTAAAAATCATTAAGCGAAACTTTTTTTCGCTTAATTTCTTTATATAAAGAAATTAACTCGTGAAAGTTTTCGCGACGTGGACGTGATCATCTCCATGACAATGTACGTGAAGGTCGGCCGGCGACGGCGGTTACTGAATCCAATATTGATATCGTATGACAACTGATCGAAACTGACCAAAGAATTACTTGTCAGCTAATTTTTACTGTAGGTATCAGGTATGGAATGAGCCAAGCGCAAAGCATTATGCACGTGCATCTGAAGGTTCGGAAGCTTTGCACTCGATGGATACTGCATTATTTAACGGAAGATCAGAACTGACTGCGTGTCGAGTGGTGCCGTATAATGATAAAAAAGTTTAATGGAGGACAGTCATTGGCTGTCTATAATATCGTGACAGGTGACGAAACCTGGGTACTGCTTTGAACCGGAAAGAAAAAGCCGGTCGTCTTTCTTCTTGAGGATTAGCCGACGAAAGTTAAGAAAAGTCGAAGAATCTTTTTTCGGTAAATCATGACATTACACAACAGTGTCGCTTGAAGACCAAAAGACAGTGACCGTAGATTGGTCCCCACTTGTGTCCCCAGAGTCTTAGATTTTTTTTGCGAAAAGCGTTCTCGAAGCAATGTCCTCCTTCACTACGATAACGCGTCCTCACATCCCGCTAAGAAAACGGAAGTGTATTTAAGGCTTCAAATGTAGAACTGATGATCTCGACTCATCTGCCATATAGCCCAGACCTCGCACCTTACGACTTGTTTTTGTTTCATAAAATTAAAGACAAGAGGCACACGTTTTACGAGCACTAAATCGGCGGGGAATGCGATTCACGAAGCTATTGAAGATGTCCCTAAGGCAAACTGGCCCAACTCCTTTTTACAATGGTTCCAGCGAGTCCATAAATCTATAAATTGTGAGGGCATATACTTTGAAAAACAATAAATGTATCATAAGTCAAATATCTGGTCTTATTTATCAGAATCCAGAAACGTTAAGTATTTTGTCTTTTCTAGCATTGTAGCAGCAGAGAGGTCAATGGCATTACAGTTGCAATCGGTAGCGGAGACGGGTGCTGCTGTCAAGATATTGCATTTGATGTTGTGTATTTTTAAGGAATCAATGTATGGTCTGCTAGATCGAGTGACGTGAAAGGTCAAGTTTATTTTTTTTAAGCTTTCTTGTTATAATATTTGGTCTAGCCATTTTGTGATGATACTCATCCCTTTTTCAGCTGCATCCAAAGCCTCTCTCCAAGTGGCTCCATGAAAAATTACAGCAGTATCATCAGCGTAGCAGATGACTTCCAACTGTTCAATATTAAGCCTCAGAATGTCATCCTTGTACATGATGAAGAGGGTGGGTCCCAAGATACTTTCTTGTGGCACCCCAAAGGCAACCGAAAGACTTCCGCTGACACTATCCCCAATTTTAACAATCTGATGTCGACCAGACAAGTAACTCCTGAACCAATCTAAGGATAGGCCTCTGAGACCAAAGGATTCGAGTTTTTTTAGTAGTGTTGTAATTGAGACTGTTTCAAAGGCCTTGGCAAGGTCTATTGTGCCTTTATTCAGTGTCATTTGACAATAGTCGTTAATATTAATCAGGAAGAGACTGAGACCAAGAATCCTACCCTGTGGGACTCCATAGATGACTGCGACATCCGAACTAATAGAACTACCTACTTTAACCCTTTGCAGACGACCTGTAAGAAAGTCTACGTAGATTTTAAGTACCGTTCCCCTTATTCCATACCTTTCCAGCTAGTCAACAAGAGCAGAGATCGAGACAGTGTCAAAGGCCTTGGCCAGATCATTATAGACTCCGATACACTTTTGTTTATTATCTAGGCAAGCTGTAATATAATCTACTAATGAGCTAACGGCTCCATCTGTACTCTTACCTACGCTAAAGCCAAATTGGGAGTCAGATAATGTGTATTTTTTTTTCTAAGAAGTTTATTAGTTGGTTATTCAATACTTTTTCTAGTAAAGGCAACACAGAAATTGGTCTGTAGTTTTTTACGCTGTCTCGACCTCCACTCTTGTAGACAGGAGTGATGAGCGCCCTTTTATATACACTAAGAAAAACGTCCTGCTCTATACATAGCCCAACGATTATGGTTACGGAACCCAATGATAAAAAGGAACCCATAGGGTGAGACTAAGTCTGTCTGTCTGTCACACCTAGATATCTCAAGAACTACTAATGCTATCAACTTGAAATTTAGAATAGTTTTAGATGACTTTTGCCAAACTATTTTGCAAAGTAGAAAGAAATTAAAAAAAATATGCAAAACGGACGGAAAGGGGGTCTTAAAAATTTGAAGTGGGGCTACTAGGGCATGTGGGGTATCATATGAAAGAACGCTGTTTGCACATTCTCAAACAGTTTTTTTTTTGGGCAGCATAGTTTCCGACTTTTAATGAAAAATGTAAAAAAAAATACCGTCCCCCCCCCCTTATCTCCGAAGTTTGCAGAGATAAAAATCTGAAATTATTATATGTGATACAAGTTTATGTAAAGATTACAGGAAAAGTAAAACGATGTCTCTAAATACCACAGTTTTTCAGAAATCATCAACATCATATATACGTACGGAACCCTCGGTGCGCGAGTCCGACTCGTTCTTGACCGGTTTTTTTTTCACCGTAGTCAGTCATAGTTAGCCGTAGTCAAGCAACGGGCGAACATTCAGCCGATACTTCGGATTTAAGTTCGGAGTAGACCCCCTACATTAAGTTGAAATGATTACCTATGTCGGGTTTAAATGTAAGCCTAGCCAAATTAACAATAAAACCATCCATATTTTTATAGATAGGTACTGCGAATATTTTGTGATATTACAGTCAATGCTTTAGAATTAAACTTGACTACCTACCACATGTTTCGTGTGCGTTACGATTGCTCCGCCAAGTTATCCAAACAGAAAAACCCTGCGCCAAAAAAATTGTCGGAATTTGTCAAAATCGATGTTCCGAATCATGTTTCCGGGTCACATATAAGATTAAGCAGCCACCTCTATTATATTATATCAAAATCAAATCAAAAATATTTTTATTTCACATAAGCCTACATGGGCACTTATGAAACGTCAGAAGCTAGGTGCACGGTTCCAATTGGTCGTTTCCTATGGAGAAGAGACCTGAGAGAGTTTCCTGTGACCTCTGAGTTTGTTTCGGCCTTTCTTCTCAGAGTAGTCAGTTACGAAACGCCGACCTCATCTAGTTTTTTATAAATATGTTTGACGTGTAAAAGTGTTTGTACAAACCTACTTACAGAAAAACAATCATTTATCATTTATAGAGCCGGCAAGGAACACCACGGTTACTCTTTTAAAAAAAAAATCGGCTTTTACAATATTTTCAAAGTATGAGAGGACAGCGTAGGCCCGTCAAAAGTACCAGGTACTTAACAAAATAGAAAATGGTCTACAGATCTACAGTATATTAAGCCTACAACGTCCTCACATTAACAAAAAAACTATATAAAATATGATTAAAATAATAAAAGTTAGAGCCTTGTTGAAATCAAAAAACATCGATTATGTCAAGGAAGTATGTAAAAAATAAATAACATAAACAGCGCAACTTGGGAGCAGTTAATAGACATTTACATATTTTTACCGTTAATGAGGTACCAGGGAAGCCTTCAACGTAGTCTTTAATCTTATAATATGCTTTTTGATAAGGACACGTTTGATGTGGGTTTTGAATTTTCCATCGCTAAGTTCTGACTTTGGCAACTTGTTATAAAAACCGATACTGTTAATAAGAAATGACTTGCTTGTTTTAGTTAATCTAAATTTGGGTATAACAATCTTATGTTTACTACGTGTATTTATATCATGGAAATCGATTCTTATTTTAAAAAGTATAAAATACTTTCTAAGATATAAAGAGAAAGCAGATTTAGTACATACATTTCTTTGAATTTGATTCTAAGGGACTCACGAGGACCCATTCTATAGACCGCGCGGATTGCCCTCTTTTGTAAAATTAAAATTGAATCCACGTCGGCTGCCGATCCCCACAGCAAAACGCCTTAAACATAATACTGTGGAAATAAGCAAAGTATACTAGCCTAGCTGTGGCTATATCTCTCAACTGCCTTATTTTTCTTACTGCATAAGCAGCTGAACTTAATCTACCTGAAAGAGCTCTAATGTGGGCACCCCATTGCAATTTGGAATCTAGAGTAATTCCTAGAAATACAGTTTCCGTAATAGCATCTAGTTTCTTGCCATCAAGTTTTAAATTTAGACCCACTTCGGGTAAATTTGGTAATGAGAACTTAAGACATTTTGTTTTGTTCGCATGAAGTAAAAGATTATTAGCTGCGAACCATTTCGAAAGAACAGCTAGACTATCGTTGACGTGTAAGACATCCGAATCTTTTCTATCTATTTTAAAAATAAGAAAAGTGTCATCAGCGAATAGAATTATATCCGATAAGTTAGCCATCATGTAAGGAAGATCATTTATATAAACTAGAAATAGGAAAGGGCCAAGAATTGAACCTTGAGGCACGCCCATCTTTACTAGAGATCCCGAGGACGTCACCCCGTTAACGTTTACTTTTTGCTGCCTGTTTAATAGATAGGAAAGAACAAGATCAGCAGCTAGTCCACGAACTCCGTAGTGGTTTAATTTACAGATCAGTGTATTGTGGTCAACGCAGTCAAACGCTTTTGAGAGGTCACAGAAAATGCCAATGGCATCCCGGGATTTCTCCCAGGATTCCAAAATGTGACTGATGAGTTTCACTCCTGCGTCAGTCGTCGACCTACCTTTCGTGAAACCAAACTGGCGACTATTTAAAATCCCATTTGAATTCAAATGTGACAACATCTGGTCTAGCATTATTTTTTCCTATATTTTGCTCAATGCTGGTAGCACAGATATATGCCTATAATTAGAGGGATCACTCTTACTACCTTTGAAAATTGGTAGTACTTTACTATGTTTCATTAAATCAGGAAACGTACCGCTGTCTAAACATTGATTAAATATGCCAGTTAGGACAGGGGCTATTGTGTCAATTATATCTCCAAGAACCTTAACGGAAATCCCCCATAACTCTTCAGTGTTCTTTATGTTAAGACTTTTGAATGCTTTTTTAATCGTGACAATAGAAATGGGCTTGAATTCAAAACTTGGAATTTCCTTAGAGTAGTTTTCTTTTAGAAGAGATTCAGCTAATAAAGATGATGAGGAGAGAGATTTCGTAACCTCTATTGGGATGCTGATAAAGAAATTTTCTAGTGTCTCAGCAACTTTTAACTTATCTGAAATGGTTTCATTATGAATTTTTAAAGACAATTAATTCTGATCTCGCTGTTTTGTGTTTCCAGTTTCTTTGTTAATTACCTGCCACACAGCATTTATTTTATTATTAGAAATACTAATTTTGTTACTTATTAATTTAGATTTAGCTTGAGCGCAGACTCTTTTAAATATCTTAGAATACTTTCTGACATAATTATGAAGGGCTTGATCTGAGGTCAATGATTTCTCGTAGTACAAATTATATAAAATATCTCTGCTTTTTCTAATGCCAACAGTGGCCCATTCACTAAACTTTGGTGTAGTATTGATTCTAACATTTTTTACAGGACATGCTTTATTGTATTCTTGGCATACTGTAGAAAATAAGGTACCGTAGTTTATATTGGGGTCTTGTGAATCAAAACTGGCTGTTGAAAGATTGCTAAAAACATTATTATTAAACATATTCAATTTATTTTTTGTGATAGGTCTTAATTCTATGACTTTATCTACGTGTGACTTTTTATCTTTAGTTAAATGATACAAGTTGACCAGTATGATCAGACCTGACGACACTAATTAAGGACGAGTCTTTTATTTTACAATTAGTAAATACGTTGTCTATGCATGAAGCTGAGGTTGCTGTTATTCTAGTCGCTTCATTAAATATACATTTTAAATTGAATGATTTAAACAATGATACAAGCTTACATTTATCTGGTGAATTAACTAATAGATCAATATTTAGGTCACCACAAACAAAAACTAATTTATTATCTTTAAAAAGTTTGCATAATATTTCTTCCATAATTATTAAAAATTATGACAAGTTTGACGCTGGGGGTCTATAAACACTTAAGAAAGTATGGCCTGCAACATGCTACCTCACATAAGCGATCAACAGAGCAAGCAGTGATATCCTTCCTTTCCTTATGTTTGAAACAGCTATTACATAATATCAAGGTACCTCCCCCTATTGAGGACCTGTTGTACACACTGGCTATAAGATTTAGACACATCATCAATGTCTTGATTGTGTTATTTATGAAAGCCATTGGTGAGGTGTAATGGAATAAGTCACAGTGTTAGGCACGAAATTTCTCTAATAAATTAATGTTACGCTATTTGATTTAGGTGAGTTGTACAGAACAAGGATATATTATTTAAATGGTGAAGAATAGGATGTTTCGTAGTCGTCGTCGTCGTGTTTGTCTGTTTTTTATGTTTGTTTGTATAGCGTTGATGTTTGTCTGTATAGAGTGTTTTATGTATTATAATGTATATACTGTGTAATGTTGGTAGCGCGAGATTTACATTCATACAAAATAAACATAAACAATGGTAAAAGGGTTTAGTAAACATACTACAAATTTTCCATGAGAGCCGTATTAGTCAAGTACAACTGGCAGTTCTAACCCTTTGAAAATCCTCTTCTGAGTTTATACGGATCTGGGGTCGCCAACTTTCTAGCGCACATAAATTACACCATATGAGGTTCAACGAAAGTCATACCCATAGTTTTTGTGCTGTGTTCTGGCTAGGTAGTACAATTTCTGCGTATTAAACGTCTTTCAGACACATACATTGGTTGTTTGTTCTTGAACTTGGTGGGTGGTATTGAGCTTTTCTCCTTTGCCTTTTGTCTTATTGAACATCTTGACTCCCTTAATCACTTTATCTTTAGTTATGACGGAGTTGAAATTCACAAAATAATTATTAGGTTCGAGCTATCTTTTGATTTCACCCTGTGTTTATCTTTCAGGTTAGTTTGACTAATATTTAGGATTAAGGTTTGTCCAAAATTGGCAAAGAAATCACAAAGTGACCTTTGTGATTTGTTTCTTTTTTTTTGGGCCTAGAGGTCTTAGGCCTAACAAAAGACTTTAAAAAGTCTTTTTAAAGTTTTTTGTCTCACCCTCAAACTTTAGTACGTTTCGAATTTCTATTTCAGTGACCCTCGTGTTGCGCTCCAAATAATACTCAATCTTATCCTCAAGTTGTCGCACCAGCTTTTTTCTCAGTTTCTAAGGACGGTTTAATAACTCGTCGAACTTGGCTGAGCTTAACTTACCTCAATACTCAATTTCAACTCAATATTTTGTTGAATTATATTAAGTATTAATCTTGAGCATCACACCCTCGAACCGAGTCTCCTGTTTACTTGAGAAGGTAGCAAGCATGGTCCTAGTACGCTCCGCGGATGCAGTGCTACCGGCTCCTATGAACTTTTTATTTTTACGATCCGTAATGTTAATCGAATCGAGCGGCAGGTCGGGCGCCGAGGCACATTGGTGCAGCGATGAGTCATATGAAGTAAATCGTACGGATGTAGCCGTAGTGTCTGCCTCGGTGACAGATGTCGCTGGCAGGGGGATAGAAGAGACAGGAGGCGAGCGGTTGACGTGCATAATTATTTACCACACCAGTAACGAGGTACCAGGCAAGCAGAAACTGTTTGTGGTTAAGCAATATCTTATCGCAAGTGTTCAAACTTTACATCAATTCAATTATAACTATTCTCCTTAAGTTTACTGTGTTAGGTAGTGGCGCACACTCTTGGATTGTGTCAGCGCAGATAATGAAAGCGTGAATAATAAATTAATTAATTACTACTCACCGATGATGCTTATTTCTACGTCCAGAAACCACAATAAACTTCTCAAATTGTCGCTACGAATACTAGGCGTGTAGGTACTGAGTGGAGGCAACAGTTGTCCGTCATTACTGAAGAGTCGGTGTGACGTAAGCAGGCGCAGGCGGGGAGTGACGGGCGTGACACAACAGACCGCAGCAGCGCGCAGGAGCGCAAGCGGCGGCCGGCGCATACGTAGGGGCGGCGCGCGGACGGCGGCGTGCACTTGAACAGCAATACCTCGGGGCTGCTTACATGCAGAGGGCTTCCGTCTACAGCGTTGGTGTGCGTGCGTACAGTGTTAGCAACTGCCCGTAGACTGATACTCCTTTTGAGTTATGCATTCCTATTTTTTTGAGCAGAATAAACTTGGATTTTTATTGGTAATTTAAATTATAATAAAACTGTGTGGGGTCTATTGCATGTCTGCTCGTGTTCTATGTCCAAGGGGAAGGGAAAGACATACAAAAAAAAACAGATTAAAATAAATATTTAAGGGGCTCCAGTACGTAGAGAATGGTACGGAACCCTTCGTGCGCGAGTCCGACTCGCACTTGGCCGGTTTTAAATAATTTGTTTGCTTAGTGAGATAGTAAAATTTTAAAATAATGAACTCTGTTCAAGGTGCACTCCGACGATTTTCTAATTCTGCTAATCATTACTTTCAAGTGTTTGATAATTATCAAACTGAATACCGGTAAATCTCAAAAGAGTCAGCTTCAAATTGAAACATTAAACAAAGGTATTGGGGTCGGTGATTTAGAGGTAAATGCAAAATTATGACCACATTTGGGTACTTTCCTAAATCAATGAGACTATATATAATATTTATATTTGCCAAAAGGCTCCACCAATCCGTCAGATATGTATATATTCACAACCACGGCATGCTACTACAATACTGCATAGAACTACTTTTATTCGCCCTGAATATCCTTCTAAAAATTGTCCAAATCTGCGTTTTCAAAGTCATCAGATTAAGGAAAAGCCCACAATTTCTTCATCAAAGGCTCTGAAAATCGCGTTATTTTTGGTCCATTTTGGAAATTTAAAAGTGGATACCTGACCAGGAAACAGTTCTCTCTGAACTGTTTCCGAAACTTTTCAAATATATTTTCAGAGGTCTCTCATCATGCCGCACCTACTCCGTTATCAATTATTACCCTTGCATATGCTTGCCCAAAAACCCTCTGGGCTCCTCTACCACATCTATTAAATGTTCTCAGTAAACAAAACGAAAAACGAGCAAAAGGAATTCTTTAATTATCACAACACATTACAAGATAACGTTACCCACATGCACATCACACTTAGAATATCAATATAGAGCGTTTCGGTAGAATTTTCACAGCATTTTTTAAAACTATTGAGAACAATATTCTCCAGGGGTAGAGTTCCATGTCTAGAAATCACCAACAACCAAAATAACCTGAATTGGATTTGGTTGACTCCAGGACCAAACATCTTAGTATAAAAGCATATTTATAGCAGATCTGCTTTCGCCCCATAGTCATGGGAAACAAATGGTGGCCTACATTGTTTCCAGCAGCAGGTGACGTTGCGTGAAACAACGCGTAGCAACTTTTGTTTCTCATGCATACGAAGCTCATCAGTAACATCGGAATACACCAACAATATAAATACGGTTCTATATCTAAGCACAAGGGTCAGTGCTCCTCCAGGAACTTGTCGTAGGCGGCCTGGTTCATCAGCTGCTGCAGCTCCTCGGGCTTCGCCAGCTTCACCCGGAACAGCCAGCCCTGCTCGTAACACGACTTGTTGATCAATGCTGGCTTAGATTCCACCTCTTTGTTCGTATCTGTCACCTGGAATTTCAATCAAAATATTTTATTTCACATAAACCTAGGTACATGAAACGTCAGAGGCTAGGTGCACGGTTCCAATTGGTCGCTTCCTATGGACAAGAGCCGGCAACAAACTCCACGGTTATTCTTTTAATAAAAAGAATGGACCGTTACAATGTTTTCAAGTTACAGTGTTAATAGGTACAGTGTAGGCCCGTCAACAAGTACCAAGTACTTAACAAAATAGAAAATGCTTTACAAAGCTACAGTCTATTAAGCCTACAATGTTCTCACATTCAAAAATTACAAATAATTATACAAAACATTACTAAAACAATAGAAATAAAAACCTGTTTAAACCAAATGACAAGATTGCCATTACATCTGTAACAAATCTGAATTAATATTCTGTCCACAAGTCACTAATAAATATTTTAAATTAAAATTGTAGGTGTTGTAAGTGTCAAATAATGAAGAGATTATGTCAAGGAAGTATTGTAAACAAAATAAAATTACAATAAACATTGTAACTTGGGAGCAAAGTTAATCTACCCGAAAGAGCTCTAATGTGTAATTTCGAATCTAAAATAATTCCTAGAAATACATTTATATGATGATAGAGCATCTAGTTTCTTGCCATCAAGTTTTAAATTTAGACCCACTTGACATTTTGTGTATTTGTAATAGAACAAAAAAAATCCAAATATAATAAATTCTGCATGAAATGTATCACAGCCCAAACTAAAGAAATCAAAATCACTGAGCTGTACACATTCATCAGTAATGATTGAATGACTCAGCAATGCATATTATCTTCTTAAGTAGCGCAGTATCCCAAACCCTGATCAAGCAAATATATCGAGTCTCATGGTAGCTGAAGTACTTTGTTGGGCAAACATGGTTTTCATAAACTGTTTCATTTAAGTATGCCATGGCAAAGTTATTTATCGGACGTATGCCGAATGCAGTATGGACGCGTACATATACATCGTACTTACATATACACGTCATTACGTCATTCGAGTGGTAATTGCTGAAAATCAGCACTGTTGACGATAAGTTTGTCCGAAATCACAGTATTTTGCTGAGCAATGACCTGTTCTTGCGCAGATACGACGCACGGTTTACGTGTTTATGATAAAGTTATTTGTTTGTTTCAAAAGTAGTTATTTTTCCACTCGGCAATCAGCATTTTGTTTTTAGTTTGATTGTTTGTTTGTTGTCATTTGCCAGTGTCGCAACACCACAGAGTATTACGCAGTTTAAATTGTCTTTGGTCCCTGGCCCTGACATCTAGCAATAGACAAGATTGTCGAACTTTTTATTGTTTGATTACGGGGCTTTTAGCTACTTTGTTTGTGTGCAATTTGTGTTGTTTCATTGTAACGTGCGTTTTGTTTGTGCAGAATAAACATTTTTTCTTTCTCTTCTTCTTTATACAGATTGTCACCGACGACAATGGACCATCAATAAAGAGTCGGATGATAGCAATGAGTGAACCACCAGGAAAGAAAGAAATAAATAAACCAAGATATGAAAATAATCGGCGGGAAACCACTGGATGTGGAAAGCACAGGTCCCATAGAAGACCTGCCGTGATTATGCTTAAACGCCCTTCGGCTAAATGATGATGATGATGATAAAATAATCATTGAATGGTGCTCACCGTGCCGGAGACCGGGCTGTAGAGTTCACTCGCTGCCTTCACGCTCTCGAGTGCCCCGCACTCGTCCCCGGCCGCGATATGCTTGCCCACCTCCGGCAACTGCACGTACACCACCTCACCCAGCGCGTCCTGGAGATCAAATCATGGGTCCAAGTTATTATGGACTATTGAAGGATTATAATCCTAGTCCTCCGGAACGTAGCCAGGAAGTTCAGAGTTAACTCCAGAGCGAAGCAAGGGAGTTAAGAGAGTGCCTGTCGCGCCCACGATATTGCGTGAGTGTGTAAGAGCCTTTAAATCTAGAATCCTGAGTGTAGCAAAGGATTCAAGCTCGCCCATGACGAAGACACCTTTAACCCCGAGGAGAATACTCTACATTTCACACCTTCTGCGAGGTTCTAAAAACAAAATTATTTACGTATTTGTGTTTTTCATTAAGTTTTTATGCGAATTACTTATTGAGGATTCAAATTCAAAGCACATTATTGACCAGCGGGTTATAATGAAGTTCAGTACAATTTGTACCGGCTTCAATTTACTTTAGGTTAGGTTTACATATAATTTGACATTATAGTGACTGTATCTGCATTGTTCTAACCGTTCGGCTCGTCTTTTAACAATTTACTGTAAACTATAGAGGAATACAAACGTAATACAATATTGCTCTTCCCCCATAGCAAATAGCATGATAATATATAGCCCACCGACTGAGCAGACTTATGGAAATATCTATGCAAAATTTGAACAGAATCTATCCAGTAGAATTTGCGTGATGCTGGAACATGAATTCATAGAGGAACACAAACATAATGCAATATTGCTCATCGCCCATAGCAAATAGCGTGATATTATATAGCCTGTCCATTGACCAGGCATAAAGGGATTATTTCTGCAAAATTTGAATAGAATCTATTCAGTAGAATTTGCGTGATGCTCTAACATACATACAGACAACCAGATAAAAATTCTAAAAATTATATTTTTGGCATTAGAATCGATTCCAGACCTCGTTGCAATAACTTTTTTTCATGTACAATTTTGACTTCGCCACGATTTTATTATATGTATAGATGTAGATATGTTAACATAACTTTCGCATAACGGCCAGTTTCTTAAGATACTTCAATAAAAAATATAATTATATTATATTCATAATAGGTGACATGCTTTAGTCATTCACTGATACCGGTGATCAACTGTCGAAAATGGCTCGTAATTAGGTATACTATATAAAATAAAAAAAAATAAAAAATATGTTGTTAAAATAGTGCGTGTGTCTGTCCACGCCACTAAATCTGCCAGAGTTTATCTTGGTCGTCATTCATCGCCATCTAGTGCTCTCAGCCGAACTAATGCCTCGCCCGGCGCGGCGTCACGTGACCGACTTTTCCAGTGTAGGGATGCGAAATTTTATTAGATTGACATGAAAGAAAAAAATATATTGAAATAATTAAGGCACATATGAGCAGGGATTGAAATTGAAAAGGTTCCTAAAATACCGATAAAATACCGGTATTTAGTAGTTCCGGTACTAGAATCCGAACCGGAACAGGAACCTAAATTGGAACCTTTAAGAACCATTATTTTACCGGTTCTTCTTCAAAGCGGGTTCTTCAAAACTCGTTCAGGAGTTCATACGATTTCGCTCAATGCAGGCTGATAGCACTGTGGGCAATTTTTTATTTCATTGTCAGTATATTTTTTGGGCAAGTCCTACCAAGTTCATAATGTATTTCTGTAACATTTGATGCTTTTCTTTTAAAAGCTTTTTCTTTTTGTAAAAGACTTTATTAGCTTTACCACACGATGGCCATAAGGTTTTATCACACTCTCTTTTAAAAAAAAAATGTAGTGGAGTAGGATATCTTCAAAAGAAGGATTTATATTATTTAAAACGATTTTAGTAACACACATTTTACATAATAACAACCTAATAACCGATATATTGGAACCATTATTTGAAACCGGTACTTTGGAACCAGAACCAAACCGGAACCTGAACCGGAACCGTACCGAAAATAAAAACCTTATTAAGAACCGTAATGAAGAACCGGAACCCAAATTCGTATCGGCTTTCAATCCCTGCTTATGAGTGACTCAAACGAAACGAAATTTTCATAGGCAGAGACCTTAAAAGATTACTTTATTGACGCTTGAACCAGCCCACGTTTATTTGTACTTAGCTAATGATATAAGATAGCTCCCGGAAGTACTAGCCGTCGTCCTAATTAGCCATGATCTGTGCAATTATGAAAATAATCGCCATTATGATTGTTATGAGTACCTACTCCGGACGCATCAGGATGGAACCATTATTTGCACGACACTGACGACCAGCATGTCGATTCTGTAACCATCTCACCGTGAAAACATACGTGAAGTGAGCGTGGAGTGAACTGTGGGTGTCATCCCACATGATGTTAGGGATGGACCAAGTATATTACATTTACAATCACAATCGAAAAAAATAATAATATTGAGTTTCTGACTGAATTTCTGTTTTGCAATTTTATTTAAAAACCTAATTAGTATCTAATATTTAGACACTTAAATATGAGCTTTGAAATAATATAAAATTAACAACAGATTTAGCATAAAAAATATTATTAAAATCTCGATTATGATTGTAAATGTAATGCTTGGTCCATCGCTAGCATCAGTGAGATGACACTGATAGCTCACTCCACGCAAGACTTCACGGTGAGATATTTACAGAATAGCACTGCTGGCTTTATCACTGCTCACCTTCGCTGCTCACAGAAATTTCTACAATGATTGATACCGAAAATACGTTTTTAGAGGTATGAGGAACAGGGTGTAAAGTTCACTCATCGTTTTTAGAAAAGGGACGGTCCTCCGACCGTGTATTGTGTCTGCATGACGATTAATTTCGGGGCGTTCTTTAAATGCTAGTCGCGCGGTAAACTCTGCTTGCGCGATGCATGATATTGCGTGACGTCAGTATGATGCGTAGTTCGCCTGTGGTGATGTAGATGCCGCTACACCTGAATAATAGTATCATTTACATAATTCTTGCTGCAGGTTCACTATTAATATTGATGATAAAATTATTGGCAGAAAACGGATGCACGTTTTCTTCCACAACTCCCTACTCAAAAGAGCCCTTAAGTAGATAAGTAAGTATTTATCCGTTTATATTGCACAAACTTGAATAAATAAATCATTCTTTTAGTTAAAATCTTCTTCTGACGACGCAATAGGAGGATCGTAGCACGTGGTGTACTGCTTAGTTTAATTTGTATTTTATACTAGCCAGACATCAAATGCGACTGTTTTATACCATGCAGAGATACTGTGTTCCGATCCTCAGCAGCAACGAGATTTATATGTGAAATGAGCTAACCCCATACAGAGCACTGTTGTCTCTTATGAGAGCTTAAGATCCTCAACATCGTTTTGGTTGGAATCTTGATTAGATGATGCTAGTGCTGGGGTACGAACCTGTGCATAGCTGGAGATGCAGGTAATGCTGGTTCTGGGGTACCAACCTGTGCATAGCTGGAGATGCCCACGGTGCCCACGTTGTCGCTCACTGACACCCACTCGTGCTTCTTTGTGTAAAACCGCCCTGGAAGCAAAACAAATCCAATTGCTGATTTGTTTAATTATGTACATAAGACCTAGGTACTATTCTATTGAAACTCCGTACTAGGCTAGATCAACTCAAGGTCAAACTGTTAGCACTGACGTGCAACTGACGTTCATAGATACACGCCAGTGCAGCATGAACTGATACACGCCAGTGCAGCATGAACTTAACGATCATCTGAATTCAGCCAAGAGTTACCTACTTGTGTGCTGTATCCATATTTCTGAATGTTATCCATTCTTAGGTAGGTACCTTTATTTTTACACGGTTTAGCTGTAGGTACCTAATTGGTTTGACATTCAATAGGTAGGGAATATCGGGTTCAAAGTACCGGGGGTAAGTTGTTTCGACACGAATAATTTCTTTAAGAAAAGAGGTAGCAGTAAATGGGAAATACATCACTGAACGTTGTACCATCGCGATGCTTCGGTAGCCATTTTAGTGACGCTTTAGAAAATGTGAAATACATCACTGAACGTTGTACCATCGCGATGCTTCGGTAGCCATTTTAGTGACGCTTTAGAAAATGTGAAATACATCACTGAACGTTGTACCATCGCGATGCTTCGGTAGCCATTTTAGTGACGGTTTAGAGACGTTTTATTTTGGTTTTCGCTTGATGTACCTACATACTTGTTACTGAAGTAAACTTTGTCGTTCTTAAGTTTTTTGGTCTACTTCAATCAATTTTCCAGCTATTTCTGTGCGAGTTGCACTTATTCGTTGGAAAAACAATAGTTTATGTTTTTCGCATTTTCGGTAATTTGTTACTGGTATTTGCTGCGTTTCTGATCAACTTTGAAAAATGGAATCTGAGGATACCGCTGGCTTAGGATCCTGTTGTGCCGAGAAAAATGTACACAAAATGAAGCAGCTTATGTATAATAAAATTCAAAATTATTTTACAATGAGAACAGGAATTAAAGTAAAACCGAACGCGGCAAGAACTCACTTGAACTGTGGCGGCAGCTGATGCTCTCATCAAAGGTGGTAGAAAGCTTAAAACGGTAGCTCGGGATCAAGATATTATGTCACTTGTTTGAAACAGAATAGTATACTGTTATTTTTTTAAATAAATCCGACATTAATACTAGACACTAGATATGTTTGTTTTAGTTTATGTAAATCCATTTTCAGTTCATGTGGACTTTTCGCAAAAAAAATGTTTTTCGCCAAGAAAATACTAATATTAACTTAATAAATATGACAATTTAGTTTAGAACTAGAATGCATTCTGCCTCTACATAACCAAAAGTCTTGTAGATAAGACCTTGATTAAACACTTTTTAGTGTTCCGTACTCAACAAGGACCCTATAGTTTCGCCGTTTTATGTCTGTCTGTCGGCTTAGCACAGAGAGGCTTAGTAATAGAAAGCTGTAATTTGGCATGGGTGTATACAACATGTCCCAGAATTAACGCACAACCTCTTAAGGGGTAATTGTACTCATCATTATAAACAACTTTTAATTAAGGACCAAACCTGAAATCGCGAAAAAAATAACCTGTTCCCCTACATTTATGTTCGAATAAATCGTCAAAATGTAGGGAACAGCTGATTTTTTTTTCGCGATTTCAGGTGTGGTCCCGTAGTAAAAGTTGTTCATAATGATGAATACAATGACCCCTTTAGAGGTTGTGCGTTTAACTCTAGGACATATTGTATATTAAATGTATTAATCACGCTGGTAAAATAAAACCTTGAAAATATTTCTTTTTTAGGGTACGTACCTCTCTTGCACGTACAGTGGAGATGATTTTTTTTTCTCGTCTATCCCATGGCGTGGGTGTTGTTGGAATGGCCGTTTAAAAATATTGCTAGTTTGTGCAAACCATTTTTCGATTAAAGGAATCCGTTTGCCTAATATTAAACTTTAAAATGCACATTTTTGTTTGAGTCCAGGGTCGCCCACCCTGCCAGCTAAATGGTTCTTTATGGGTATGTGACAAAATTCATGGCAGTAGGAATTTAACGAAATTAAAAGGTAAACTATCACAGCTAAGTAGGTTTTAGAAATTAACGAGTAATATTCGACCAACTTACATTTGCAGTTAGAGAATCGACCGTGACGTATATCGATGTATGGGAGAACATGTTTTTCAACTACAATGTTAAGTTTATTTTTGGGATACATTTATTCCAACTACGGAACCCTTCATGTAGCGTGGTCCGACACGCACTTGGCCGGATTTTTTTACGCGTTGTTTGAAAATCGGCAAGTTTAACCTCGGCCACCATTGATAATAGACGTACTCCATTTGCAACTGACTTTTTGACTAATGTTTGGAAATAGGTTTAAAACCAAATGATCCAAAAAAATTGGTATAAGTACCAAATAAAAATCATTTAGATTCTTATTAATAGACTTTGATAGGTGTTTTAAGAGGAATCATCATCCTAGCCTAAGCTCACTTGGTCATTTTCAATAGGTACGCGTCATGGGCGATCAGTTACAACTTCAATACTAGGTTTCATTAAATTATTAGAACACTAGGCGGCTATAGCCAACCCCAACATTTTAGTAATGTCGTTATTAAACAAGTTGTTTAAGTGACTTGGCATCTAGTATCGCGACGTTGTCGTCAGCACAGCTGTCAGTAATCACTTAATTGTAAAACATCAATCGGACATTCGCATAACTTTTAAAACCATTTTATATGTACATTCGCCAGGGCGCTTGAAGTTGTTCTCTATTAACGAATTACCAAATAAATATCGATCATAGGTACTTTTATCTATTGTGTTAAAAATTTTAGCGTATTACGAAGGTGAAGCAGTGAGTAGTTGTAACAACGGCAGGGCTTCAGTGATAGCGCCGCCACGTGTCGCGTATTTACAAGAGACAGAACAGGGTGCGAGTGCCAAGGCGACGTTGCGTAATCTTCTCGACTCAGCTGATAACAGATGGTTATTAACTATTTATTTGAACTTTTTGAAAGTGCGGACAATCAGTTAGTAAAATGAGGTCGTGGTCTTAAATCCCTCAGAAATTAAACATGTATTGATGAGTAAAATAACAATGTTACTGTCCAGATAGCATCAGTAATAACATACTTTTGATAGTTACTAAATTTATCCTGAAAATAGCAATGTCTCGTCGGGCTCTTGGCCCATTGACACAAGTGAAGGTCAATATCATTAAGCAGTACTTCAAACAATTTGTTGATAAATTAACAGCATCCTTATCGCAAGATACCTATATACTTCT
Source organism: Tiliacea aurago (assembly GCA_948098905.1). Lineage (NCBI taxonomy): Eukaryota > Metazoa > Arthropoda > Insecta > Lepidoptera > Noctuidae > Tiliacea > Tiliacea aurago. The sequence continues at coordinate 1,546,595 of OX402576.1, forward strand.
AAACTAAATGAACTCTTGATAGAGGATCCAGAATATGTAGGCAAAGATAAGTGCTTATTGCTAAACAATATAAACGCTTTGCAAAACGTTAAACAGCTCAGCGGATTAGATTGGATAGTGGTTCTTTGGAAGCTATCTGGTAGACTGCTGCACCACAGGTATTACCGTCATTGCAGGCAGAATACATGTAACATTAACAGTTATTGGGAGGGTAGTACCTTTCGGTTGTGTGCTGTAGAGTGCGCGGCCGCTGCGCGTCACTCGTGACGTCACTCGGAACACGCTGCACACCACCATTCTTTTACTAGTTTCCTGGAATCACAAACAACTACGTCATTAGCCTGGAGTACAACAGAACCTCGTAGTCTGTGCATGTGATACATATGCGTGAAGCAGGTAGGTTGTCTAGGTAGAATCGGTATAGGTAGAAGGTTATTAAGGTTAGCACGAATGCATGGTACGCAGGATTCAAAAGATCGGGCAAAGTGGAGGAGATTGGTCAAATAAGAAAGAGTACTTATTAATAAGCAGGCTCTGACGAAGTCTCCAGCCTCCCCAGCGATAGAAAAAGAAGAGCAATCTGTGACTGATGAAATGGTTTATATATTTAATAAAATAACAAATAGAAACAGTGATACTTTCTTAATTGAAAAAATAGTTTCTTAATATTTCCTGTACAGTTTAGTAATAATAAGCTTACCTAAGTCGGCGTGGAGGTGAGTAAAAGGCGTACGCGCAGATCGGCGCGTGGTGCGGGAGTGTGGGGCGACGCGCACGCAGCTCACCAATATCATCGACTTCACCACACAACAGACACGACAGAAGTCTCACTAACACACTGAACATGTGGCGTCAAACAAGGAAGATAAGCGCAAAGGTTAAAATTGTCACAACATTTGACTGCGGTCTGTAGAAAACAAGATTGATTACGTATAAAATGAGCTTTTTATACAGTCGTTTTTCTACAGACTGTGGGCAGTTTACGGCCTCGAGCGATGCGACTTTCATCAAGCAACTCGCGCGCGCGTCTCGTGTTTCCGTCCGTCGCTCCGCGCGTCGCGTCGCGGTGACTCGTGGTATGTTGTAAACAACTTCTTTTATTTGTTCTCCACAATCGCTGTCGCAAGACGCGTGTAGCTCGTAGACACGGGACAACATGGTGGCTATTTATAATATTTATGAATTCGTCATAGAGTGAACCTTCTGCACGCTTCAACTTGAGTTCCCAGTGCACATGCACTCCAAAGTTGTGGCATTATCACAATCTGTCTTAACTAAATATCTCCATTATTCTGATCATTTGGAGATGTTGACACTTCTGGGGCTCGCTCTAAATGATGCTTAATTACCTACTGTAATTTTACACTTATATTTTTTCAGTTTATGTAACTAAATATGATTATGGTTTTAGGACCGAACTTTAGAACTCATCAAATTACGCTAAACGAAAGCTATCTTATTGTTCATATCGATCGGATAATATCTTAGATTAGGTTGGTACATTGCGATTGCATTTCGAAGTTTTAAGACAGCTTTTTTGTTTTAATCTTTTTTTATTCTTACCAAATAAATCTAACGGATCAATCAATCAATTAACTCAGCCTATCGCAGTCCAGTAGTGGACATAGGCCACTCCCAGGCTGCACCACAACACCCTGTCCTCCGTCTTCCGCATCTAGTTTTTCCCAGCCACCTCCTATAGCTCGTCGGTCAATCTACTTGGGGGGCGTCCCACACTAGACACTAGACCGCCAAGACTCCTCTGCTCCACCGGCCATCGATCCATCAACAAACATGGCCAGCCCACTGCCACTTCAGTTTGCTTACTCTGCAAGCTATGTCGGTAACTCCAGTTCTTTTCCGGATAATATAATATTTGAGAATGTTGGTTGACCTGTTATTGGCAACTGTATAAGCCTGACTGACTGATAACTACTTTTATTTGATATTTTGTATACAGAAGCTGTTGGTGTACCTTTATAAATAAATAATATCATTACTGATTTTATCCTTCAAAGAGACTCCGAGCATAGCCCGCTCCATGCTGAGCGACCTTGACCAGGACCTTGGACCAGGCCGACTGTCAGTGTCCACGTTTCGGCATCGTATGTCATGACGGGCAGGTTGAAGACCTTAGTCTTCATACACTACGGGATAGGCGACGAGAAGATTTGACGAAGTTGTCAAACGCTGTCAAAGTCAAAGTCAAATTGTTTATTTCAAATAGGCACATAAAAGGCACTTTTGACCGTCAATATTTACAAAAAAAAATAGAATTGATTCTAGTCGCCCCTTCCAAAATGTAGTTTCGTATGGAGAAGAATGGGCAAGAAACTCCACCGGTACTCTTTTAAAATCTTGTACAATATTTTTATAGGTACTTTAATTATATAATTATATGTGAAGACGATGCACCTAAAATAAAATTACTATACCACAATAGGTAATAAAAAGAGTTAAGAATGAAGCAATGACAGATAAATTAATTAGGTGATAGAACATGGTGCTCACATATTTACAAAAATTGTAAAAAATATATACGATTTCCTAAAAAATAACAATAATATCAGTGTGAGTTAAGGTAACCACAGAATTTAAAATAAATGTCATAAAAATAATAAATTATACAATTAAAATAGCAACCTGTTTGATTTTGTCTAGACTCTAGATTGTCCTATGGAGCAGGACCAGCATGTTTCCAAGCATTCTTATCTTGTATATAATCCTCTAATTTGTAATATGCTTGTTTACAAAGTGTTCTTTTAATATGAGTTTTAAATTTTCTTTGCCCAACCCAACTGGATCCTTCTGTCAGCTTCTTTCTCAAAGTTGTGTCTACCGAGCTGGATGACTTGCCCTATGTAAACATACTCCTTCACATCTTCAAGAAGCGACCCTTCGATGTGGATTGGACTCGGCAAGACCTGCGAATGATCATCAATATAGAAAAGAGCTCGGACTCAGAATATTTTACAAAAAGTTTAGACCTACCTACTAATGTTAATCATAGCTATAACGAAGAATTAAAAGAAGAAATTAACAGCTTGAAATCACAATTACAGAGTACAGAAAACGAACTTGACACTGCCATCTTAGATAAAAATAGTCTGTTAAAAGAAATTGAACATCTCAATCAGCAGATGGTTGCTTTGAAACAATTATGCAAAAGTCCTTTTCCAACATTAAAAAAACTACCGTTCAATAAGTTTTGTATTGCGTTGCGGAAGTGGTTGTTACAAGAATGTTTTTATTCGATAGATGAGTTCTTTGAAAAGTGTCCCTGTAAATTTTATACGATAGAGCACAGATATATTTAAGTGAATATAAAAAACTTGTACTATTGCATGCTACATATTGGCCAAATGTGTGTTACAAAATATTTTATCTAAGAACTTCATGTACCTACCATATTTGATGCAATAAATAAATGAATTTGAATATTTTTTTTTAAAAAAAACCTTACCCCAAAGGTTGACTGGTATAAAATGCCTATGGCATTAAGTCCGCCTCTGTACATTTGTGTGCTTATAGTATTAAATAAATAATCATAAACATCTACTTAACGCAATCAATACACCTTTCAGAATTAACTATAGATAATTCTATCAGTCTTATTCTTCTTTTTATTAGTCTTCTTAATTGTTCTTCTTCTTATTGTTGAATGTGATGGGGGACGCCCGTTTTTCTTTTATATTTCCGAGGCATTTCTTCCAGCTGCCATATGAAAACATTAAGTAATAGAAATAGTTAGGGATCTATGCCCCTAAGGGCATCTATGGCTACCAGCTGATGGGGCAACTATACTTTTGGCACAGGATAGATGCCTTTTAAATTAAAAATAAGATAAAAAGAAAACTATAATTTAAAGCATAATTCCGTGTACTTTAAACTGTAATATCAGCAAATAAAGCAAAGAATTTATAACAGAGTAAAAAGATATTCGATAGTAAGTACTTACGATTATAATTTCAACGCTTGCTGAGGTCTCGCCGCCAAGATGCGGACTCACGGACGAAACGCGTGCGCTTTTCCTCTACGGTTGTTGTGGCACTGGAGTCTGCGGGGGGACGCTTCCTATTGTATAGTACGATTTTGGCCTTTGATATTTCTAACATTGAGTATTCAAAGTCGCGGCACCTATCCCATTGGGGCACCTATCCTGAATAACGGAATTAACCTATAAGTGCCCGTAAAAATCCTCGACTTCCTCGTGTATGTCGGACTTCCAAGTCACGATTCTGCAATCCGCAGTTCTTAGTTTCGTCAGATGGGACCTGCCTAATTGCTGAGTGAACATTTTCGACCCTCGGTCCTGCTCAATTGTCGCGGGTGTGGAGCACCGAAGGTCACGTCGTGCTTACCTGTTGAAAACGGCTGAATGGATGGCTACTCTCGTCTTTCCCTCATAAGCCCGAGAGTCTCCGAGAAAAGTTTGAACACCTTACTTTTGCGCTGCGACGGGAAAGGACTGCGGGACGCGTCGCGTACTGCTTTGACCATCTCGTCAGCTTCTTGTCAACAATGCCTGTGGTTTCCAGTAGTGCGAATCGATTTTGAAGTTTCAGTTGGCACTTTTCGAATCCTAGAGCGGCTTGGAGCTGCGTAGGTCGGAGCGTAGGCCTCATCATCCGGTCAATCCACCGGTTGATACGGTACAATAACTTCAGCCTAGTATCATAAGTAGCGTCGTATAAGATATGCACATCCCGGTGGCGAGTGACACAGATGTCTCTGACAATGTCCACGGGAGATAAGTGTTATCAATATGACGACACCCTGCTGGGGGTCGCGGTGTATGTAACTCTGTACGAGATATCACATAGTAGATATGCATTGGTCAGTGTATTAAAGGTTGGCAAGCATCTTGGAAATAATAGCCGAGACAATTTAAGAGAAAAAGATCTTGTTGTTAATCTTTGCTCTAAAACCGTAGAGTTTTGTTATATCAACATGAAATCGAAAGACTCGAAGCTGTATCAGTGTATCAACTTGCAGTATTATTTATTCCAAAAAATACAGGTTTTCTAAGAAATAATAACGTATGTACGACGTAATTATTTAAATTTTCTGGAAGTGTAGCTACGAAAACTGTTTCTATTATTACATGCTGAAAGAAAATCATTTTACTTCTAATGCATAATACATCTCGCTCGGACGTAAACAAAATTACGTGTTTTACTTAACAAACAAACTGAGATAACAACTGATGCAGTGTGATCACTAACAGCGCTCTCTATCCTTGGGACATTAACTAACAAATAAAACCACTAGTTGAACTTAACTTAAACCGTTTATTTCGACTATGAGGATTTGTTGCATGCAATAAGGCGACCCAGAGCTTCGAGGGGTACAGTTAACTAAAGTAATACATGCTAAAGTAAACTGAGGCTTACGTTTGTGTAGAACACTTACGAGCATACGTACCTGTAACATAAGTACCTACGCTTTTGCTCAATGAATGGTGCGCAGTGTCATTAAATGCGTATCGGTAAGAATGCGTGCGGCTCTGTGTACGTACCGGTACGAAAGCGAGCGGCTCTGTGTACGTATCGGTACGAATTCGTGCGGCTCTGTGTACGTATCGGTACGAATGCATGCGGCTCTGTGTACGTATCGGTACGAATTCGTGCGGCTTTGTGTACGTATCGGCACAGGTATCGGTACGAATGCGTGCGGCTCTGTGTCCGCAAGGGAATGTGATTCGTTGAAATGACTGAGTAATTTGCGTATTTATCAGAAATATTATTATAAGTAAAACAGTGAATGAAATAAACTACATAAAAAAATCTTGACATAAGCGAAAACGTTAATTCGCTTACAAAAAAGTAAGTAGAAGATGTGCATTTTTGATCAAATGCATTTAAACAAATTCCTTAATATCTACCTATGGCTTACGTATGGCTTATCTTTGTTCCCGAGTCATATGAACCATATTTAAAAAATATTATAATGTTGACCTTTACATCAGCTTATATCTATGAAGTTACATCAGCTTATATCTATGAAGTTACATCAGCTTATATCTATGAAGTTACAGTATTTGTTAAAACATATAAAAATCTATTCGTGAACTTAAATCAAAAAGATAAACACTTAAAATATCTAGTATAGGTACCACATAGAACTGCTCTACTGGACAACTGTTTCTTTTTTATGGCATCTAAAATTTACATTATAATAACCTGTGGACATATTAAACACCAAGGAACTCCCACTATTCAAATATAATTGCGTATTTTTTTAATTGACAAAGCTTACTACACGATTCATGATTTTCTTAATAATTAGTTTACTACAATCTGTCACCATACACCTAATTCTTATTTTGTAAGAAATATCCTATGATTTTTTTATACTGCATGCCTAGTAGGCAGTAGGCAGGACATAATAGATCTGTAATTTACCTAACATCTGTCTGTATAACATACATACATACAATACTATACAATAAAAAGATTTGCCTTGATTTGATTTTTTAAAGTTTTTAAACTAACTGACAATCGGTAGCACCTATACGATGATAATAAATAACCTGATGATAAAAATAAGTCATCTATTACATTTTAATATCATCTATGTTTGATTTCTATTTACCTTATGCTCATAATCGAGTTAGTAGATTCCGATATCATTTTTACTAAAATATAAGAGGTGATACCTAATACGTTACACTTTTGGTCAGATCACACAAGTTCGTTGGTGACCATCACATGCTCTAAAATATGGTTTAAGGGCGTTGTGAGTTGGTTCAATCTTACCAGCTTATTACGCAGCTCGTGGGCTAGCAGTAATAAACCACTCTAGTCTCTAATGTCTTCAAGAAGACCATAAAGATGTTGATAACAACTCTTGAGATTGACGTAGACAATAGTTTGTTAATGCGGGCCTCAGAGCTGAGTGAATGTGGTGTTGTATCACAAGTAGCAGGGCACGGCCAAGGAGGTGCTGAAGATGGCTCCGATGGCGCTGATAGAGGCCGCGATGCAGCCCACGATGCCCAGCGCCACCACCTCATAGCACACCATCTTCCTCCAGCCGGGTGCCTCACTGGGTAAAACAAGGGTAACAGATATTAGAACGGCTTTCTCGATTTACTGTTAGTGGTAGAACCCGGCAAAAAGCAAGCCAGAGAGAAGTTATCTGTTGGTGTTATAGAAGACGCATCCAAATAGCTAAACAAAGGAAACAACTCTTAACATTTGAATTTAAGACGGAGATATAGGCCAGTGACCTTGAGTGGTTAGCTTGCGTGTTCTGTACTGAGCTCACGAACTCGTCGTACGTTCAGCCAGTAATAGGACTCGCCCATCAAGGAGCGCTGTCCCCAATTTGACGCATTATTAATTTAAATCAAAAGGTATTTTAATAAAACGCGAATACTAAAAGATCAATAATTAAATTATCTTTAAATTGGTGAAGGTTTCAGAAAAATACGCTTGGTATATTTTGCGCCATTTTCAGTTTTTTATCCGCGTTAGACATAACTTTACAAATTATTTTCACTATGAAATATAAACATAATCTAAAATGTTCACATATTAAGTTATTGAGAAAATGCTCTAATTTAACATATATTTTTTTCAAATACCAGTGGATTGAGAAATTATTTAAAATGAGTTCGACTATTAGCTTTTAGCTTTGATGAACATGACACCAATTACATTAGGTACTATAGCTTCTGCCCGTGACTTTGTTCGCGTGGAAGTCGTAATACACCACAATATATCAAAATAACAGCCATATTTTTATAAAACTTCCCTACTGGAAATATGAAGAGAGTCAGGACTGGTGTCGCGGGACTAGGTACGTACCTACAGAAGTCCGTGTGAGAAGCAGATCGCCTTATTTTTTTTTGGATGTAAAATTTATAACCCCTCCGTCTCTGGGCGGAGCGGGAGGGCGTGTCAGACTTTTACTGACTAAAACCCACCTGTGTTCCTTCAGTTGCTTTTGTGCCAGGGCCACGGTATGCCTTTCGGACAAACCCGTAACCCTGGCAGAAGCTGCTCTTCCTGAGGTCGACATCAATAGCCTTCAGTAGCATATCCCAATTGCTTGCGCAGTTTTTAGTTTTTTGGGAATTCATTAACGCATGTATTCCTTCGTATAGTACATAATTATAATTATTATCAATCGTTGGGCATCGAACTTAGGTTTGCAAAGCAGACGTCGAACCTATACGATATCTGCTTTGTTGAAAATTAGCTAGAATTGCCTTTCTTACAATTACATCATTATTGACTGCTTAGGTGATAAAGGTATAGCGGGATGATAATAATTTCAAAGGTAAAATGTGTAACTTTCTGTTATATGTGTTCCTCAGCACAGAGAAGTAATGCAATAATTCGACTGTTGTCGTACACTGGTATATATTGTGTTGTCGTACACTGGTATATTTTGTGTTGTCGTACACTGGTATATATTGTGTTGTCGTACACTGGTATATATTGTGTTGTCCTACACTGGTATATATTGTGTTGTCGTACACTGGTATATATTGTGTTGTCGTACACTGGTATATATTGTGTTGTCGTACACTGGTATATATTGTGTTCTCTCTCATCTCGTTCTCATTTCCTACAAAATGTGTACGGAGTATTTTTGCGATTTCTGACCTTTCTAGTACTTAAATCTCAGTTGGTCCGAAAAAGTGTTTTTATCCTTATAACAAACGGGATCGATTAGCATTAAAATTTTGTTAGGATAATTGGCCGTTTTCTTGCTGACTGTAAAATCTGTAATTGCAGATCAAAATGTTTCAAAAGTAAAGTTAACAAAGTTAAGGACAGTCTCCTACGACCGTTTTCTTGTAGCGACAACGGTTAAGGTACCTGCAGAGCTATTCTGCAACCATCTCACCGTGAAAACTTAGATGAAGTGAGCGTGGAGTGAACTGTCAGTGTCATCCCACCTGATGCTAGGGATGGACCAAGGATTACATTAATAATCATAATCGAGATTTTGAACAGAAACTCAAAATTGTTTTTTTTTTACATTAGATTGAGTTTGACAAAATTCTGTTTTGAAATTTTATTTAAAATCCTCCTAAATAGTTATGTTAAGACACATAAATACTAGCTTTGAAAAAATATAAAATGATCAATAGAATTAGCATGACAATATTATTAAAATCTCGAATATTAAACTGAAATCGCGAAAAAAAACCCAGCTGTTCCCTACATTTAAGTATGTTCGAATAATTCGTTAAAATGTAAAGAACAGCTGATTTTTTTTTTGGCGATTTCAGGTTTGGTCCCATAGTAAAAATTGTTCATAATGATGAGTACAATGACCCCTTAAGAGGTTATTGACGTTTTAAAAATAACCCAGTATAAGCAACATTTTAACAAAATCTATCCGTTAGTATTTCCGTGATGCTGGAACACATTCAGACAAACATACCAAAAGTCTAAAAACTGTATTTTTAGCTGCGTTTTTTAGTTTTTTTTTGTTTTTATTTATTTATTTAATACTTTAAGCACATAAATGTACAGAGGCGGACTTAATGCCACAGGCATTTTCTAGCAGTCAACGTTTGGGCGATGCAGAGACAAGCAGTGGTAGGTGCAATAGTGAGAATTGAGGAATAAATATTATTATTTAAATATAAAGATATACATTTACCTATTAAAACTACGTTTTGTTGTTTTTTCTCACTTCCATACCTCGTAGCATTATTTTTCTCACTTCCATACCTCGTAGCATTATTTTTCTCACTTCCATACCTCGTAGCATTATTTTTCTCACTTCCATACCTCGTAGCATTATTTTTTTTCAAAAATAGTAAATGTTCAGTTTTGACGATTTTATTATTTGAATAGATAAGTAATATTAGGTAAAGATGACACTTTTTCATTATGATATTATTAATACATTCATTTGCATTTAAAGACTGGGACTGTGTTGCAATTACAAATCAAATACTTTGATCGTCAACTACATATGTGATAAAGACTAAACGATTATTAATAAATCGGGTCTATTAAAGGGCCGATAACCGACTTTTAATGATTTTATACTGAAGATCACGTCTAAACAAGTAGTGTTAATGATTTGACGAAAATATATGATAAATTAGAGCATTTTTTCAATAACTTGATATGTGAATATTTTAGATTATGTTTATATTACATAGTGAAATTAATTCGTAAAGTTATGTCTAACGCGGATACAAAACTGAGAACGGCGCAAAATCTACCAACTGTATTTTTCTGAAACCTTCACCAATTTAAAGATAATGTAATTATTGATGTTTTAGTATACGCATTTTATTAAAATACCTTTTTTATTGTGTTTACAATTAATAATGCGTCAAATTGGGGACAGCGCTCCTTGATGGGCGAGTCCTATTACTGGCTGAACGTACGACGCGTTGCGTGAGCTCAGTACAGAACACGCAAGCTAACCACTCAAGGTCACTGGCATATATCTGCGTCTTAAGTAATAAATAACAGCGTCACTCATCATCGGAATGTTACAATCACTCGTTGTTTTTTACTCGACTGGGCGATGCAAGGGAGGGTAATGTGCAATGGGTCTTTATTGTTAAATTTAAAAAGATGCCTCCGACTGCATGAATTTGTTTATAGTATTAAGTTTAATAGTCAGCCCTTTACGTGGTTTATTTGAGGCACAAAATCACTTCTATCTAAATATCTTGGAAGATTTCTCATTGGGCCTTAATGCTTTTTTTATTTCACAGCTAAACTTTAAAAAACGAAATATTGAAAATCATCATCCCTAATTATCTGCGAATTGCAAATAAAACAGCCGCTATCGTTTCTGCGAGTACTCACGTGGGCGTCTGTCCCTCCGGCACGGGCTGGTTGATGAGCTTCAAGTAGCAGACGGAGGGCAAGATGTAGGTGAGCAGTGCGATGGTGGTAGCCCCGATGAGCGCCAGCAGCGTGTAGAACCGCGGGATGCTCTCGCCGATGAACAGGATGCCCAGCATGATGGACACGCGCACCACCATGCGCCAGCCCGTGGAATCTGTGAAGAATCAGAGATGAATACCTGGAAAGCACCACTAAGACCATTCTAATTCTACAGCTAAGCCAGTCCAGTTGAAGGGTGGGCGTGGGTGTGACGATTACTTTACTCAAAGGCTCTCAAAAATTAATCTTAGGAGAATAAGTTACAGAAAACATGATTAGCTAGGTTAAGCAAATTAGCAAAGTTTCCCGTAAATCATCAGTGCGAATTCCATTCATGAATTTTTGTGTCAACTTACCTATAGGTACATTGTAGAGTTCCTCGACCTCCTGGCAGACAGGGTTGATGATGATGATGAAGGCGGCAAGCAGGTGTATGGCCATGAGCACGTTGGCCGCCAGGGTCAGAGGGGTGGCAGCCAGGGACAGCGCCACGTTGGGCAGCACGCGCTCGCCGAACACCGCGTAGCCGCCGATACCCACCAGCAGGTATAAAACCAGGACAGCTAGAGGTGGCAGAAATGTACATTAAATCAAGATATTACCCTTATTCAAGCATTTCTTCAAGAATTTGATTCAGCTCAAGTTCAGCAAGTCTGGACTAGCTAAAACGGTACATGTCACGGAGTACTTTTTATAGTTTTTATAAAGAAGCAGAAGATAATTCATTGTATTCTTATCCTTATTTTTCAAAGCTAGGAAAATAATTACGTTGTCATAACAAACAGTTATATGGGACTAACGATGTCGAACTAGGCATTTGTTAAGAAGTTGTCATGAAAACTTACCGAAAAATGCATATTGCAGACTCTTTCCGAACTTGGACTTATCCACCATATCGTTCTGGATGGTGGGGAAGGTGGAGGCTCCTCCGAAGGCGAACATGATGGTGCCGGTGGCCAGGAAGAAGTCCATGAAGCCATGGATGCCGTAGCGGTAGGTGAAGGGCGACGCCTCGCTCATCATCTCGATGAAGTACAGGATGCAGGCGACGAGCGACGAGCCGAACGCCAGGAGACCCATCAGACTAAAAGTTTTAATATAAGATAAAGACAGGTGCCAACACATTGACTGAGTAATCAGGATGAGTAGCTACAAGGTTCATGGAACGACAAAATTGTGGTAGTCTTTTAATTTATTGTCTTCATCATCATTTCAGCCGAAAAACGTCCACTGCTGGACATAGGCCTCCCCTAAGGAGGAGGTTTGGGGGAGTTTGCCATAATCGCCACGCTTGGCAGGCGGGTTGGCGATCGCAGTATGGTGTTAAAATGCATAGAGAACGCTGCTGCCCATTCATCACTGTAAATTAAAAAGATATTATTCTAGTGCCAATGGGACCAGCACGGTCCACCCATTGGCCGCTTAGTAAGTGCTCCTAAAACCGTCAAAGGTGTAGCAAAAGTCGGTCCATACATACATACATACGTACATACATACAGGTTGCCGCGTATGTTCTCTCTTCACTCTCGTCTAAACTTAGCCTGTAACACTTATACTTACTGGAAATCCTTAGGCGTTCCGAGGAAAATCAGCGGTGTCATGGCGCCAACGACGATGAGGTACCAAGTGCAGATGGTGAGCGCGGGAACCAGGGCCAGGAGCACCGCTTCGATGATCTGCGCCGCCAGCAGGAGGTACACCACGGAGGCGCCGAAAAGAGTCACGATCATCGCCATCGATACTACCACGCTGAGCATGGTAGGAAAAATCTTTATTAGCATGAAACTCAAATTCAAATATTTCTATATAAATAGTTTTGAATTGTCAAGAAGTCGATCAGTTAGTCAGCAAATTGAAGCTAGTTCAGAATTCACAAAATGTGAATCACTTTCTTCGTGAGTGTCGAATACGTGGTGTTTAAACACAGCATATGTACTGGAAGTAAGGTAACTGTAGAATGCCTACTTGTACCGTAGATCTCTTACCCAGCATCATGTCCATCTAGCTAACAATTAACCAAATATGTTCCCGTACCTCCACCCCTTGCCGAGCGCCTGCTCCACGATGATGGCGTAGGGGTTCCTCTTGCGGGTCCTCATCTCGGGGTCTCGTGCCTCCAGGATGGTCCAGCAATTGCCCAACCGCTGGCCGCTGAATGCAGCCACCAAGCATATCAGGATGATCAGCGGGATGCCCACCCATCCTGCAATCGCATAAAAATGTTAGTTAGTTAGACAAATATCTTGTAGTATTAGTAAACCCTGGTGAACTTTTTATATAAACGTCCGCTGCGCCAATTTTCTTAACAAAACTTGTTAGCTAAACATGTTAGACGAATATTTTGGCAAAAGAGCCAGTCTGCTGCGACTAAATGAGTAAAAATTTTTTTTAGAACATCTCTTTTCAAAAATGTGTTCCGACGAGGATGCTGCTCTATCAATTAGTACGAGTACGACAAAGAAGAAATAATATAGAAATACATTTTGGATATCACCGGAAAGGTATCTTGCTCTTTAGGTTTATTTTTATAATCAATTGACGTAGCGCCCTGGTCTTTTTCGAATTATCTGTAAGTATAACAACAATTTATTTTCCTTATTACACTCCATCACTGCACTTAAAACTTAAAAAAATGTCTCTAAACGTCTTTGTTTGGAGTACTAAACCCAAAATGAGTGACTTCACCGCTGAAGCTAAAATTTTGAAAAATATACAGATACGCATAATTATATTCGTAAGTTCTATTCGTATAGATTACAAGAAAACCTATAAGAAGTTCATTGTCTTAAAATAAAATGGTAAATCTCTCAATATTGTGCGTAGTAACTTACATTTATTTTGCAGTTGGAATGTATGGAAGAACATGTTTTTCAAAGTAACTACAATGTTAAGTTTGTTTTTGGGATAAATTCATCCCATCCTTCATTGTGCGTGGTCTGACACGCACTTGGCTGTTTTTTTCCATCATAAGTTTATCGATCAAACAATCACTCGGGCAAACGTTCTGCGGACTAGTCAACTTCGGGCAATCGTGCCGCACTCATCTAGAATCTCGGCCTAAGGGTAGCTGAAGCTGCCCGAGTAGCATTATAAGCTGTATTTAAGTTCGTTTTTATACTAGAAGCTGTATAATATGCACGCTATATAAAGGCTATATAATCGCATATACAGTCCTTACAAGAAAAAAAGGGCGCAGATTATACAGCTTTTTGCGTTAGTAGAGCTATATAGTAAGAAGAAGAGAGAAGCTGTATAATAGTTGTATTAGAGCTAAAATTTGGTGTACAATGAAACAAGTGTTCAAATAGGTTATTGAGGAGAATTTCAAAAGAATAATAATTAAACGAGCTATTATCAATGAAACGTGTATTAGAATCGTACTGAACGGCGACAATTGACATTATTATTTATATAATTTTTATAAGTATAAAGAGATAATCTTGGACTTGGATAACTGATGGTGTTAATTGGTGAACTGAAAGTGCAGATTCAAATTTATTGTGAACCTGTGTATGTTTTCCGTCAAAATATTCACGAGCCAGCAAAATAATAGAGCTGATATAAAGAAAAATAGGGAAAGTAAGTGTTTGTTTTTAAGGTGTTAATATAAAAAACATTTTAAAATAATAGATATGAGGGCACAGTGGTCATTATTCAAGCTGATAAGCATTATATGGCTTTAGCCAGAAAATGGCAACAATTTTCTAAACAGACTAAACGATATTTAGAGAGTGTTATAGTCTGAGTAGCTGTACTAAGTAAGTTAAGGATTATATTGTACAGCTATTGGCTTTTAAACAGCTTTATAATATAATATTTTATTACTTAGGCTGTATATCAGTACTCTATACTTAACTCATAATGCTCAATAGAGTTACTTAAAATAAATAAAAAACCCTGAGCCCAAGATGACTTTGATCCCTTCCTCACTTTATCAATAATATTCGATTAAAAATGCACTTGTGATTAGGCAGTATAGGTCTTCTACACAAGCCTAATGTTTATGTGCACAGGTATAAAAAGTAGAAACAATATTCCAATTAAATTTAAAATAAACTTGCAATATTATTCACTGTTTGATTTACTCGCAATCGAAGTTATTTATTTATTTAAAAAGCACAGCCACATCACATACATTAAACTTAAAAATCTAGAAATAATCATAATAACTAAAGGACTAATGTACATGACAATTACGGCGTACATAGCATTGGTTACAATATCTTGCTGCCTTTATACTAAACTAAACTAAAACAGACCAACGTAAATAAGACGGCTACAAACAAAAAAAAAAGTTAAGAATAAAAACATTAAAACAACAAAAAAAAAATTAAGAACAACTTGGCAAGGATAGCCTGATTTTCTTTCTGAATCTCAGTAGCTTGTCGCTGAATATATCTAAGTCAGGTATGTTTAGCACAGTATTATTGTATTCGTTGCTCATTCGTATAACTAGAGACTGTAAACCTAAATTAGTTTTTACAAAAGGTGTATCAAATACCCTTTTAATTTTTTTGGCCCTTGGGTAAATTCTTGGAACTGCTAAGGAAACACTTTGCAACAGGGAACTGCACTGTATTTTTCCATTAATTAATTTATGGAGGAAGCATAAATCTAGCAGATGTCTGCGATCGCGAAGGGTAATCATTTAATTTTTTTTTTAACGCTGCATGTATGGCTTTCTATGGGAAAAGCCTCTTGTAGAGAAAGCAAGATGTCTCGTGAAGGCTCGCTGTATGCTTTCCACACGTTGCGAGTGCACTGCATAAAAAGGGGTCCATACACTGCTTGCATACTCAAGATGACTACGCACTAAGGCATTGTAGGGTAACACCTTGGTTCTCTGGTGTCTAAACCCTCTGGAATTGCGCTTCAAAAATCCTAACATTTGGGCGGCCTTTGTCACTGCTTTATCAATGTGTGTAGTAAATTTTAGCTTGCTATCTATGATCACACCCAGATCTCGAATTTCATTCACTTGTTTCAGTGTTACGCCACCAATATCATAACTTGTTTGAACTGGTGTCTTTTTCCTTGTGAATCTTATGTGATGACATTTTTCAGCGTTTAGACTCATACTATTTACGTTACACCAATGTAATATATTGCTCAAATCAGTCTGAACCAAGTCAGCGTCAGTAAGGGAGTTTATTATTTTATATATTTTTAGATCGTCAGCAAATAGGGAAATTCTGCAATGTCGTATACGATCAGTTATGTCATTGATGAAGATAAGGAAGAGAAGCGGCCCTAAATGAGATCCCCGCGGAACACCTGAGTCCGCATAATATACTTCAGAACTGAAGCCACCTACCACAACAGATTGTGGTCTTTTTGATAAATATGATTTGAACCATTCCAGCAGTACCAAACCATCTCAGTTTTTCAATTAGTAAGAGATGATTTACTTTGTCAAAGGCGCTGCTGAAGTCGGTATATATTGCGTTAAGTTAAAAGCAGAGTTTAGAACACTTTCATGAAACATATAATAATACTTAACTTTTATATAATTATGAACTTTTTGCCTCTCGGGCGGCAAAACGTCGCGAATAGGTGACTTGTTTTATAAACGTTTACTGTACAATCTACTATTTGTACAGTTCTAGCCAGTATACAACATAATTTTTAGTATATGCGAAACCTGAATACGTATAGTCTGTTCACAATAAGGAACTGAATCGATTTCAATAATTTTTACACCATGTAAAAATTGTTGAAATATTGTTGTTACTTTTGTCCCAAAAATATTTAAGTGTGACGGAAAATGTTTTCACCATTTAATTACTTACAATACAATCGCCGTACGGTTAGGTACCTTTTTTTTTCGCATTATACTAAAACTAATAATGTACCTATACGGTACTCTTGGTTTCTAGTAGTCGTACGACATTATGACTATACAACGATGGTGGGTTATTTCGTCTCGCTCTACGCTACGACTATGATAGTTTGTTTAGTTGACAGCACAGGAAATACAGTACAGACGAAATTCCCTAGCGAGTCTGAATATAGGCAACTTTTTCGTATGTTCTCTCACTCACACTCATTTCATGTCACGATTTGGTTCCTAAAAATGTTACTGCGCAGCCTTCTGCGCGAAGTTCGGAGTGTTCGGACTCGCCAAGATATTTCGACCTAAAATTATACGATATTTAAAATGATAGAAATCATAGAGAAAGGGCAAAACAGGCTTTGTGGGAATCAAAAGGCAAGTTAAGATGGTTAAAAAAACGATTAGATGTCAACAAATTAGTAAAGGATATATGAGTTCCTATATTTGTTTATTTTATTTGACTGTCTAAGTCAATTTATTTTAATTGATTAGTGACAAAATCTACTCATTACAATGTTCTTTTACGAGTATGAGCTTTTTTGCAATAAGTGGTTAGCAAACAAATTGATCACTTTATTCTTGCCTGAGCAACCGGCAGCAAGTTCGACATGCTCCCTTAGATGTCACTGCTTGCGGTAGCGTCGGGGGTCGGGTTGCCTCCTTCCCTAAAATATGGCGAGGGTGGTGATGGCTGATCTTTGCGTTATGCTCGTGAACGGGTGCTGCTTGTGGTAACTGGTCGTCTTGCTGACCATGGTTTTGTTATTGTTATTAATAATTAACAGTTTTTTTTATTTTAATTCGATGGTGCTAGTTTATCATTTGTGACTTCGAGTTATAGATATAGCTTTATTTAAGCGGGCACGCCCATTATACCTGGAGGCTTTATTTTATTTACGTTATTTCTACTTAAGTATAGTTTTCGACGATTATTATATTTTTATTTTTTTTTGTATATTGGTGTGTGCTAGCTAACATAAGGCAAATAATGTAATTTAATGTTTTGTGTTGCATTTTACATTTTATTGTATAGATTCAAGTTTTATATATGAACAGACAGCTGTGCTGCTGGGGAGTTTGTAGCGCCACTTCTTCTTCCCAGCTAAAGCACTAGGAAGTGGTGAAGGGTGGGCGTTTTTGGGGGACTGTCTCATGTAATTGTTGACGTTCGAAAAGTGCTGATCCTCAGCCTAGTTTGAATAAATGACTTTTGATTTTGATTTTGTAGGTGGGTAACTAAGTTAAGGTAGCTGAGGCTAGGTAGGTGGGTAACTAAGTTAAGGTAGCTGAGGCTGAGTAGATGGGTGGCTAAGTTAAGGTGACTGAGGCTAGGTGGGTAACTAAGTTAGGATAGCTGAAGCAGAGTAGATGGGTGGCTAAGTTAAGGTAGCTGAGGCTAGGTAGGTGGGTAACTAAGTTAAGGTAGCTGAGGCTGAGTAGATGGGTGGCTAAGTTAAGGTAGCTGAGGCTAGGTAGGTGGGTTACTAAGTTAGGGTAGCTAAGGCTGGGTAGATGGGTGGCGAAGGCCATGATTCTAGAATCTGTTGTCACACATCATTTGCTTAAAGGTACGAGACTTTTCAATAGGGTTTATCGTAATAAAAGACAAAAAATATCGAATTATTTTCTACAGTAACATACTTATCACTTAGGTTTAAAGCAGTTCTACACAGCTACATCATTTCATAATTCATAGCACATTGACCTACCGCTATAGGTACTGTTGTTAGTAAGACAAGGTCAGATGGTAACATACAAACAAAATGTCTGACATATCTACGTATTAGTTGAACGACGGAAAAATGCACAGAAAGGCCGGAGAGCCGGTTTGTTAATTGGGCTAGTTTATCAGCGGACAGTGGACTCGGTGGGCAACGTCCGTGGGCAACACGACCGCAAGGTGAGACCTGATGTACCTACTGCCAAGTTGAAACCCTACACTCGAAGCTCGGCGAAGGCCGTCGGCTAGGCATACGAAATTGCTGTGATTTGATATTGTATCTTAATTCTTCACAGTCCAGTGAATGTCTCCAAATATTAGGTAATTTTATTAGTGCGTGACTGAGGAGGCAGTAGGTACTCGTATGCGAGAAAATACGATAACAAATTATGAAGTAATATAATTATGGACATAAGAACTTTATAGTATAACGTGGTATTTCGTAGTTTCTGGCCCACGGGCAAGTCATAGGTTTTCTGTGTAAAAATTAAATACTTAATAAATACAGATTAATTTATTTTATAAAGGTTTTAAGGCAAAAAAGCGCCAATAAGTGAAAGATTAACAGTTGTGTGATTACTACTAGATCTCATGACTTACAAAATATCAACACCGCCTTGAACTGATCACTTACTTATCTCGTATTTTGATGATCTTACATTTGCATTGATATAATATTAAAGTCACACCACATATCAGTATTACATTCTAGTATTATCTGTCTCAAATATATTTAAATGTAAATATTTCCAAGGCCAAAATAATTTATCCAACCAGGAGATTGTTTTTTTGTGTTGAGCATCCGAAACGGTCCATGTCCGTGTGGCACTGACATGTCTCTTCACACGCTATTTATTTATTTAATATTTGATTGGGATTTAAAAAAAACAGTCTGGTTATTGTAGGGTGCCATCTTTTAAAAGCTCGAATATAAGTCACCCCTACCACCATCGGCGCACCGCCCGTCTTTTAATTAACAAACAAACGAACTAGACTTGTTTTAGGCAATTATTATAATTAGTTGATGACATATATGAATGTTATCTTTCATATCAAAATAATTGCCAAAAGAAATCTGATACGTACTGGAGATCGGGCCATTTAAATATTTACGAGATTATAAATCTGTATCTCAATTCCTTTGCAAATTATCCCAATCTTATCCGATGATCTGAGTGGTGTTGCTATCAGAGGTTTGGTGGGAATGTGGTTCTTTAGGCAAATCTGCGAAATAAATCCTAGTGAAGATATATCACCGGAATCTTTATTCAAGCATGAAGTCTTCTACATACTGGCGCGACTTGTCGCGCGACGCGACACCGGTAGTAAAAAAATTCAATACATTAATGGTTTTTACCTATGAAATGGTTTTTACCTATGAAAACAGCCGCTCTGCACTACTTGTCCAGTAGTGCAGAGCGGCAATTTCATAGGTACTTAGGTTTCAAATCAATAGTAGATTGTATCTTAGGGGATCAAAATAATGTAATTGAGGGCGAGAGCGATTGTTTGAATCCTAAGCGTAGCGAGGGATTCAAAGTACGTTGCTCGAGGGTAAATAATTTTGGTACCGTGTGGCACATTTATCACTTGGGTATTCGTAATAACTTCAGACTCTTTAAGAAAAACCCGCGTATTTTTTTTTTAGTTCGGTTAACCAACGCCGCGTCGGTAGGCGCGCTTTTTTAAATACCGGCCAGGACTTTATCGGAAGCGAAATGCGTTCAAAACTTTTAAATTTAACAGTGTTCCAAATTCAAAAGCCATTTCATCACTGTTAAGTGCCGGCGCACTTAACAGTGATGAAATGGCTTTTGAATTCCGGCGAATGACCAATTTGGTTCGCACTTATCGAGGAACCCTTCGGCTCTTTTCGAATAGATGGGATGAAAAAAATTTTTTGTTTGGCTAAGAATTCTAATATTAAAATTTTATTTCAAAAACATGGAATTGTTTTTTCAAAATTAGTAATTTTATTCATTAGCGTTATGTTTTCATCGCAATTGAATATGTTTCGTCATCATGGATACGTTAAAAAATCGAGTAATTATGGAATATGAGTACCGTCGTGGCAGCAACGCGGCACAAGCGGCACGTAACATCAACGACGTTTATATACGGAGCGAACAATACATACATACCAACGCACCACCTGTTATTGGTTTACCCGCGTCCGTGCTGGAAATGTCGACCTAAAAATGACGAATTAAAGGCGATTGTGGATTCTGATACTCAATCTACGGCTAAATTAACAGCAGCTTTCGACGTTAGCATCAAAACAATATTGGTAATTTGCATCAAATTGGCAAGGTAAAAAAGCTTGACAAATGGGTGCCCCACGAACTCAATGATCGCCAGCGCGAAGTACGCGTCGAGACGTGCACTGCTCGACAGGCACACAAACGAAGGAGTTTTGACCCTCATTCCGAACCGGAACCGGATTCTGTTTGACAATCGCAAGCGCTCAGCAAGTTGGTTGGATCCTGGTTCTGGATCCTAAACAATGCCCTAAACGAAAACTTACCCATATAAAAGTGATGTTTGGTGGTCTGGGGCCGGTGTGATTCATGACAGCTTCTTGCCAAACGGGATGAGCATTACGGAAGATGTGTACTGTGAAGAACTGAACATAATGATGGAGAAGCTTGCACGTCTCCAACCAGTTTTGGTCAATCGCTCGTCTCCGCTGCTCCTGCACCGCAACCCGCGACCCCATACTGCACAGCAGACTGTCTCCAAGTTACAAGAGCTCTCTCCGTCAACCGCCATACTCACCAAACCTTGCGTCTACAGACTTCTACTTTTTCCAGATGTTTTTACCCTTTTTTCAGCTCACCTCAGCAGTCTAAGCACATATATAGCTTTTCTGTTCTAATGATGTCGTAAAACCAAGATAACTAAAGGATGGCGGCGAGAGGCAGCCCGATGATTTTCTATTAGGGACTTAAACAACAACATTTTGTGCTGATGGTTTGTCAAATGCCACAATATATGGAAATATTTCCTCACGAACCTTGATTTAACGATCGCAAGTTCCGTGTTCAGCTATAAATGTGGTATTCTCTATGTAAATATATTAAGTACCCATTATTTTATATTTTCGATATTTCACTTAATACATAATGCAATACCATCTGGCCACGACGTCATTAGTTGGATGCTATTTTTAATATAATTATGTATTATGCTAAATAGGTACAGCTAAGATAGATACTTGTACGACTGATATGTTCTGAGTCTGGGAGTCTGTGTGAGTTGACGATGAAGATATATTTTTTTTAATAAATTCCCTCTTCACAATACAGGAGAATATCGTACCGATATATTTTTTATTAAGAATTGTAGTAAGTACATTCGTCCATAGTTGTAAGGAGAGAGCAAAAAAACAGCTAAAACGATATTATTTTCTAGATTCTGCCCACGACTCCGTCCGCGCGGAAACTATAGATCCCGTTAGATATAGCCACTGACACTCTGGGATTACGTAGCTTGCCATTAGTGAAAGAATTTTCGAAATCGGATCAGAAAATCCGAACATTACCCTCTAGGCCCCTACAAATAATGTCAGTACCCACAAAAGAAGATAACCAAAGATGATATTATAATATAACCTACCATATTCTTGTAATATTCCATTGATCCATGGAACATTTGACTACACGGTCTCACCGTAAACACGTTTCGTTAGACAAATCGTTAAATATTTAATGACTGCCTTATGTATAAGTGTTCGCCTCCCAACCTGATGGCATCTCACCTACGATATTAAAAAGATATTCATCCACATTAGCACCTGTACTAAATTACATCTTTAACCTCTGTTTCCAGACTGCGACTTTTCCAACTTCATTCAAAAAGGCGATCATACATCCAATCTACAAGGGTGGGGACAAAAAGTCCGTAAATAATTACCGACCCATCGCGGTTCTTACTACCTTATCGAAGGTTCTCGAGCGACTGATCAACAAGAGACTAGTACACTACCATGAAAAATTTAACTAGATCTCTCCCCAGCAATTCGGTTTTAGAAAGAACAAAAGTACTACTGATGCGGTACAGGAGTTAACGGGGTATATTGTGAATAAACTTAATGCCCACAAAAAAGTTCTCACCATATTTCTTGATTTGGCTAAAGCCTTTGATACCATTCCGACTTCAACGCTTCTAAATAAACTCGAAAAATTAGGTATCAGGGGCCTACAGTTACAGTTCTTTCACAGTTATCTTGTAGCGGCATCAACATCGCCACATACGAACAACGCGTCACACTGACGTCACGCCAATCCTGCATCGCGCAATCAGAGTTTACTACGCAACTAGCATATATACAACGTCCCGACATCAACCGTCGGGCAGTTGCCCACCAGACACAACACCCGTCTGGTCGGAGGATCCTCCCTTTTCTATGGTGGATGAGTGAACTTTACACCCTGTTCCTCATGCCACCAAACTGGTGACCCCGAGTATGAACGTCAGCGCAGCCTTCGTGCAACTACTTCAGCGTGACGTCATCATCATCATCATCATCACTTCCTCAAGCTTTCGAGCGGCGAGTCACACAGCCAGCCAGCACCCACGGCTTCAACGGGTATCCTGACTACCAGCATGCAGCGGACGCGCATTCCTGGTCATCACCCACAGCCTCATCAGCAACCTTGTAACAGCACACTGCACTTTCGGCCGGTCCACAAGCAGAGAACATGCCTCTCCTGGTCGACGCCAGCAGCCAGCCACAACCCGGCGCTGTACTACATCCGACGCACTGGAGCATACCGCAGCGCCACCCCGACTCACTGGGGAATCACCGCAGACAGTTCCGACTCACCGAGAACTATGCGGCACCAGGTTCCGACTCACTGGAACCCTCAACTGGCACTGGCAAGTATCGCAAGATACACGACTCAGCCCACTATCGACCTCCGGTCTCCGGAGGGGAGTGATGTAGCGGCATCAACATCGCCACATACGAACAACGCGTCACACTGACGTCACGCGAATCCTGCATCGCGCAATCAGAGTTTACTACGCAACTAGCATATATACAACGTCCCGACATCAACCGTCGGGCAGTTGCCCACCAGACACAACACCCGTCTGGTCGGAGGATCCTCCCTTTTCTATGGTGGATGAGTGAACTTTACACCCTGTTCCTCATGCCACCAAAATCTTGTAAATCGGACACAGTCGGTCAAAATAGGTGATCACACAAGTGATAATCTTCCAATTTGTTACGGTGTGCCACAAGGCAGTATCCTTGGGCCGACTTTGTTTCTTGCTTTTATTAATGACCTTTGTAATTTACACATCACTAATGCTAACATTGTGTCATTCGCAGATGATACTGCACTTACTTTTTCAGCCAACTCGTGGCTTCAGACCTCAGCACAAAATGGCTTCAATTCTGCAAATGAATGGCTACTTTCTCACACTCTCACACTAAATACATCAAAGACAAAGTTTATAACCTTTTCTACTTCACCTAATTCACAGCCCGAAATTCCAATTCTCATAAAAGCTCACTCCTGCCGCACACATTACCAAGCAGGTCTACCCTGTCAGTGTCCTCTTATTACACGCGTTGACAATATAAAAATATCTGGGCATAACATTAGATCAATTTCTTAACTTCAAAACTCACATCAATCTTCTTACAAGCAGGGTTAGAAAACTCAGTTATGTTTTTAAAAATCTAAGACACGTGGCCGCGTCAGCTGTAATACGTACTGTCTACTATGCTTTATGCCAATCTATTGTGACGTATGGTATTGCATGTTGGGGCGGCGCCGCTAAGACGACAGTGAAACAGCTAGAAACGGCCCACAGAGCAATATTGAAGGTAGCCACGTTTAAACCGATTAAGTACCCAATAACAACCCTCTACAAAGATTGGAATGTCCTTAACGTTAGACAACACTTTGTCTTGCAGACCATTCTTCTACAACACCGACTAACGCCTTTCACGCGTAACGTCAACGCCAGTCACGAAACGTCGGAAAGATATGGTCTGCACTATCCCAGCACCGTACTATAGATTCACCAAACGATTCTTTTTTTACCTTGGTCCATATTTGTACAACAAGATAAACGCAAACTTACAGATTTATAGCCTACCATATTCCAAATGCAAAACTGCCGTCCGTTCGTTTCTTCTTTTGAAAACCTATGATGAGACTGAGGATCTCTTAAAATCACTCTCATAACTTCTTGGCTCAACATAACCGTTTAATAGCCCAATATTAATTTCTCAAACACATAATACACACATACCCACACCCCCACGCGCTTATAAACCCGCACTTACGAACACCAAACACTCACACACGCAGTACACAAACAACAAACACTCACACATACATCACGTCTCACTTAAAACATTCTCTTTTTTACTATGATTTTATACTTATTTTTTTTTATAACAATTTTATTTTCTTTTTCTTTCCGTATTTGTAACCAATTACAGTATTAAATTAATTTGTATTATTATAGTTAACAAGATTGATAATAATGTATGTAATGTAACTAATGACTTGATTTAGGAGTCAACACGTAGCATTATTTTTAAGATTTTTATCGAGGGAGGCAAACTGTCTCTCCTTAACACAGGTTGCTTTGCTACCTAGCTAGGAGAACAGTAGTTCACCCCTACAGATATTTGTTAGTTTTACTACTACGCTTACTTAATTATTAAGCTCTATTATGTACGTACTACAAATACCTTTTATTCAATAAAAAAAAAAAAAAAACCTCATGGAGATATCAACTTGATTTGATGCAAGGTGATTCTGAGAATGCCGATATAATGATGACTCTATCAAGGAATCATCCGCACTTCTCAGTAGCAGCCCGCAGTCTAGGGTGCCCGGTTGGCGGCAATAGGCTTGCTCCCTATTAGTGCCCGGTTGGCGGCAATAGGCTCGCTCCCTATTAGTGCCCGGTTGGCGGCAATAGGCTCGCTCCCTATTAGTGCCCGGTTGGCGGCAATAGGCTCGCTCCCTATTAGTGCCCGGTTGGCGGCAATAGGCTCGCTCCCTATTAGTGCCCGGTTGGCAGCAAAAGGCTCGCTCCTGTTACGTGGGACTTGAACTAGCGAAATGTGGGTGTAAAGCAGCAGGCTTAGCACGAGAACCGTACAGAAGCGTTTTTCGACTAAAGAGTAGACACAAATGACGTTTCTGTGTAGACAGTGGAACGTTCCTGTGTAAACAGAGGAACGTTTCTGTGTAGACAGTGGAACGTTTCTGTGTAGACAGTGGAACATTTTCGGTAGACAAGCGATTTATATTTTCAGTAGAGTAGAAATAGAAAGTGTCATGCTAAACCTGCAGGTACACCTCGCCTAACCCTTCGAGAACAAGAATAGAATAATATCGGTTATTTGCGAGAATGTGAGTAATAATATAAATGTTTTTAAAAATAGTTTGATAGTTCCTTACATACTTAGAACGGAACAACAGTTTGAATCAGCTTACCTACTGCAGGCGGCAGTCTACTGCTGGACATAAACCAGGTGGATTATGTCCAGCAGTAGACTGCCGCCTCAATCATACGCCATTCAACTCGATTCTTGACCACACTCGTCCAGCTGCTTTCATTTGAGTTTTTATATTGCACAGATAAGTATTGCCTTTTGATTAAACTTAGCAAAAAGACTTGAAAAAGCGAGAGATTAAAAATGAAGAATGGCGTAAAAGAGAAGAGGCATGCAAGGCCGTGGATGGTGACTAAATTATCATCTCCGTTTACAAACTCGGCCTATAGGTACCTACTTAGTCAATTATTTAGTTTCTGAAAAAGAACAGAATTCACGGTCGAAAAATCTTCATGGTTTTGTTGTTCCTACTAATGATGTTTGCTAGTTTGGCTGTTGGCATCTCAGTCATGGTGTGACGGCTGCAATTCGATGAAATCCAGCACAAACAGACCATGTCTTGAGTTAACACAAAAGGTACTTTTTATCTTATTAGGTCCTTACAAGAAGCAGTTCCCCAAGGTTTTTTCCGGTGCGTATGTGGCGTCTCTGCACAGACACTCAATAACATACATATACTCAATAACAGAAACGACTTTAGTTAACCACTGAATTGCAACAATAGTAGATTATTATACGAGGGGCTAAAATGACCCATTATATACGAGGTAGTTTTTAGATTTTCCTTTCTCTTCCATCTGCAAATACGGCAATATGCAATACCATTCTCACTAGATAAAATAAATTACGGTCACCAATTCAATTAGTAATTAGAGAGAAAAAACTAAAGATTTCGCGCCAATGCCTTTCTTTTATTGTCTTCTGTAGTCGCAACCAAGGAACATTTATAGTCTACTACGGAGAGGCCGCAACGCAAAGCACGCATTCTACCAAAGATAACGCCGCTTTTAGTTCTGCTTTTTTTACGAAACAGTAATAAGTCGAGTCTTTATTCATGATTATTTTACTTTAGGTGAATCCGCAGCTGCAGCCCGCAAAATTAGAATTTGCTTACGTTTTTTTGTTAAGTGTCAGGTTGTATATTTATCACAATATGATTCGCGACTATAACAGATATGTATTTACATAATTAAAATCATTAATACAGCTACAACTGCGGATTCACTTTAAGAATAATGACTTTTTTGTTTTGTAGGCTCGTTGATACCAGACAAAAAAAAACACTTTTCCCCCTAGAGGATGATATGCTATTTTAGCCCCGCTCGCACGCTAAAATGACGAACTTTTTGATCAATAGTGGTGAAAAGGGTATTTTTTAATGTATTACTTACTTATATTCGCTTAGCATCATTAAGGCCCGCGCAGAAATGGAAATTGTTCTACCGCTAGAACAATTTCCATGAAGTTTTCATAGAAATTGTTCTACCGGTGTCGCGTCGCACCAGGCTGCACGAGCCTTTACTCATTAGTCAGGTATAACAATAGTAGCTACATTTTGTAGTGTACTTTATATCTCAAATTCTCGTCATTGGGTACAACCCGTACAACTTAAGGTAGACTTCCCAACATTACGCACAGCAAAGCAAACTTCAGTGGCATCAGTGATACTCGTACGCTGCGCCAACATCGCGGCACTTCTTTTGATCGATAGTTCGGTGGACTAAGAATTCAGTAGAACATAGGTTAAAACGCCAGCAAACGGGAGATCTTACATGTTCAAACTAAAGATATGGCACCAGGCACTTACCGGTCTTGGCCAGCGCTCGCGGCAGGGCCAGCACCCCGCTTCCAGCCATCTCGCCGGCGATCAGGATGGCCGTCTGCTCCATCGTCAGACCCTGACGGTCCTGATCACCATCATCCTGGCGTTCAAAAAGTCTTATGTAGTAGGTAAGCGTTCATATTTTTTTTTTTTTTTTTTTTTATTATACTATACTTTAATAGTAATTATTGCGGCATTTGTTTCGTAAATTCAATTTACCGTTTTTGTTACATTTGTTTGATTGAACGCGCTAATTTCTGGAACTGCCAGTCGGATTTCAAAATAGTACATTTTGATACAAGTGGAGAATGTTTGTTATTGCATTCGAGGCGGAATTAACACCCGAGCCGTAGGCGAGGTTGTTTTTGAGCCGAGAACTGCAATAACAAATGTCCACGTCATCCACGTGTATCAAACGACGTTTTACAATACACTTTTGAAGAAATAAAATAAAATAACGAAAAATATTTTTGTCATGAATTATTATGATTTAATTTTCTATTTTTTCGCGCTTTGTTTTCGCTAGGTTGAAGGAGAAACAAAGGTATAAAGCCGATAAACAGCCTAATATGAAAAATAGCAATTTCAAATATTTTTTAGTTTAGAACACAAATAAATGTTAATTTGTTCTTAAACTTTTTTTTTTTTATGTAATAATCATGGTATTCTATTTATAAACATTATTTAAATATTCCAAAAATATTAACGCCGTAAAGACACATCTTTGCCGAGATTTAAAAAAAACACCTCCGAATAGAGAGGACCGTCACTGGCGCGAGACGGTGTGAATAGGCATTGAACCAATTTGGACTAAGTATAGGTATAAGTTATCTGTGGCAATTTTTATTCCCGCACACGTGTTGGAAAATAAAAAATCGCACGCGTGTGAAATACATTGCATTGTGAACCTAATCCTAGTGCGATATGAACCAGTTTTCGAAGAAGTGTATTGAATAATATTTTTCTTTTGATAGCCCAATACTTTCACTATATTCTTGTTATTTAACAGAGAGCTCCTCCTATCCTGCCCTATGTGTTCCGAAACATGCCGTCAGTCAGAGTGACCTCTGCATGCACTGCCACAGACGACGCCGTGGACGCGGCGAAGTTTTTTTGGGCCAACAACATTTGAATTTGACACGAGGAACAAGACAACAGAGAGCATTTATTAAGTTTATACAAAGCTATCCAATCTTTCTTTGTCACCTTCGGAATGGACCG
This sequence comes from Tiliacea aurago, assembly GCA_948098905.1. Classification (NCBI taxonomy): domain Eukaryota; kingdom Metazoa; phylum Arthropoda; class Insecta; order Lepidoptera; family Noctuidae; genus Tiliacea; species Tiliacea aurago. The sequence continues at coordinate 1,575,437 of OX402576.1, forward strand.
CTACGACTGCAATATTAAAATACCAGGCTGCCATGAATCATCATCGTATCAGCAGTTGCTGACCTGACCCACCAGGTCGCAGCTTGTTGTTACTACGTACATTATAAGTTTCCCCTGTCCCAAGAGAAGATACTAATTAAGTGCCTACCTACTAAACAACGTGAACAACCAGTCTTTACACTTTAAATAACTCTGACCAATTCTTTTTTCTAATATTGCGTAATACCTAATTTATATAACATTAATGACTTTTGAATGGTGGGCAGAAAGACCAGATTGTTTACGTATCAAGTATGTTAAATTGTTGTTCTTAAATTAATAAAGCGCTGTTTCTGGCGCGACAGTGTTGACTTTTTATCATAACGGTTTGTGGCTCTACCGGCCGGTGAAGACCGGTCACCCTATCGAATAAAAGAACATCTAACATTTGGGGACATTTTGGGAACCTGTATAATAATTAATAAAGCAATACTATTATTTAACACCTAATCTGTTATTTGTACGTGGGATCATCCTTGGACGGGTGTAAATGTAATAATTATGTAAGTAGAAAGCTAAAAAATACCTATATTCTCGTCTGTTCGCTCACCTCATCTGTCTTCCTATTGTTACCTACTGCTCTAATTTATGTCTCTAAGAAATTAGTTAGTTAGTTAAGTAAACTAACAAGTTTATCTGATTAACATATTTTGAAACATCTCACGGCTGCATTGAGCAACCAAATGAGTTGGGTACGTCAGGTACCTTTGACGCAAAGACGAGACGCACAGCTCGGCTTAGATAAGGCACAAACAAATCTTCCGAGAACATTCTGCTGAAGATTAAGTGGATGAACAAATTAAGGCTTATAAAGGTAGTTTCACTATCATGATTGGAGATAATCTTTCACGAACATCAATAATCGCTTTTTGTTTTCAATAAATGTTCGTTAGCTGTAATTGTAAGACAACATAGTCTGCAGGCAGAAGGTAAGTAGCAAGCGACACGAAAGCCTCTGGGGCTGTGAAAGTCAATGCCCTTTTCGTCTTTAACGAAAACAAATGAATTCGTATAAAAACACATTTTCTAAATAATTATGGACACTTTAAGAATACGCATATCTGTGTACTAGATTAATAGTCTGTTATGTAGACATAAGATAGTGCTCGTTAGCATAGTGCCAGCAGCCTGCAGGTTCACCTGTCTCTCAGGTGCTCCTGTGTATTTGAACTTGGCAAGATGTAGCTACTACGAATGAGTTTTCTACGGGAATCGAGGAATTAATCCAGTAAACTACACTATCCTATCTAATGATAGGGCTGAGAGTTTATTATCGAACAGAGAGCGTTTGAAATAATGAAACCCACTAGAATTAGTTGTAAAATTAAATACAGATATAAATGTGTGCCCTTAAACTTCCACTGCAAGGCACTTAACCACCGCCGTTCCAGTGGCTCCAGAGAAACGTAAACTAGTTATATGATGATGTTGTTCAACTGCTTACCTTCTTGCCCACAAGCGGCGTGGTCTCCGACACATTGTCGGGGCTGGCGCTCGCGCTCGCCTTCGACTCCAATACTTTCTTCGACATTTTCTAAAACAAAATGACATAAACATAAAATCACTGCGTCAACTGCTCCACCTACACGAAGCTACTCATCGTCTCTAGCGGGTACATGCAGGAACCGGTTACACCAAAATAGTTCTGGACGACAGTACAACTTTTGTGTCCAATAGTTTAAAAGAGTCGATTTGTTCAATTAGGCGTGGGTCAATACTTCCGGCGCCGCGGCGCGGCGTGTTAATAGGCTGGAGAGGTCGTACGGCTTCAACTCACCGAGTGTGCTCGCACGATGACTCGACCGGTCGACGCGACGATGTCTACTCAACTGTTGCTATTACTTTACTTGCTAACTATAAACTAGTCAGGTAACATTGAATATTTCTATTTCAAAATGACTTTATACCTAAACATGAACTTTATTGTTTTTATATTAGTGGTCATTATGTGCGTAAGTTTCTTGTGGCTAGTTCCTGTCGCTTGAATGTTAAAGGTGATTATGCTAGTGAGGAGTAATTAGTTGATGCTTGAGTGGCGGGAACGACTTGGAAGATCATTAAATGTTACACAACGATTATTAAAATATTAAATAATCTTATTCATTTAGTAATTGCTATACATAATACCTACTTAGTGTATATTTTATTACCATATTATGTGTGATAGAGATTAAACGTGTCCGTATGGATTGAGGAGCCATGTCTCATATTATATTTAAACGCGGGTACTGCCAATATTTAGTCGTAAATTAGCCGGTTTTGTAGGTCCGATCCTGGAATTTGTAGTAAAACCGTTAAAAATGTATAGGACGTTTACGGTGGCCCCTCAATTCTCGGGGCCTAAAATGGACGCTTTGGCCGCTTTGGCAGAATCATGATATGATCTGCGTACAATTCAGACATCCCGCAATTCATCTATTTGACAGCTGCTAGTTGACATTAGACTTTAATTTATTTAGCAATTCATAATTTGTCGACCATTTTACGAAACTCCATACAAAACTGCCAAACAGATGAATTCCGGAATATGAATTGTACGCAGATCATAATAATATATTATTATGATTCTGCCAAAGCGTCCATTTTAGGCCCCCAGACGTCTGGATTGAGGAGCCACCTTAAAACTCGAGACCCAGCCGACGGATATTTTTGAAAATTTTGTACTATTTAGTAGTGTTTGTGCCTAATTTGTACAAAAAAAAATGTACGGCTGAATTTGAGATAGCTACAATGCTTTGATTTTTCATAAAAAGCTATAAATTTCAACTTGCTGTTTCTCGGAAAGTCATCAACCAATTATAACATATTTTTAGTATGATTTAGTAGTAAATGTGTTCTAATTTGTAGTATAAAAATAAAATGTAAAAGGTATATAATTTTGGTGTTACAACACATTTTATGTGGCTCCTCAATCCTGACGGTCTATAAAAAATATATGTACGTAGCTACAAAAGCAGTTGATCAAATCGGATAACAATAGCACCAATATTTAGTAGAAATTTCTACTAAATATTGGCATCATCAAACATCCTACACACTCAGTATTTCAAAAGATATTAATCATTTAAACATTCCTTTACGATTTTGTGAATAGGGTGACCATAAATAATTCAAACTAGGATCATTAACAGAGTTCTATTTTCACGTGAACCGTTCTTCACCAATCAGTAGGTACTTAAATAATGAACACAATATTATTAAACACAAAGAAAAGAAAAATAAAAATAAACTAAAAGGGCCCAAATGGCCTTATTTTAAATAATAAGTTTTATATTTCTTATTCAACAGGTTTTAACAAATAAGTCCGTAGAGGCCTTGTTTTAAGTATATTGATACCTGTAACAGAAGACCTCCCTCTTCCATAACTATGTGTACACATGCAAAGCCTGTTAATAACAGAATTTAACACAGAAGGTAAAAATAAAAAACAAAACTAAAACTAGAGAATTCAAAAAATTATCTATAATCTCTAAAAATGATCTCTAATCTCTATCTCTAAATCTATACTAATATTATAAAGCTGAAGAGTTTGTTTGGTTGAACGCGCTAATCTCAGGAACGACTGGTTCAAATTAAAAAAAAATGGTCCAAATTAGGCACAAACACTACATTATTAGTGTTTGTGCCTAATTTGTACAATTTCTTTTTCTTACAAAATTTTCAAAAATATCCGTTGGCTAGTTTTCGAGTTATAAGGTGGCTCCTCAATCCAGACGTCTGAACTGAAGCGGCCACCTTAAACGTCCTATAATTTTTTGACGGTTTTACTGCAAATTTACTGCCTACAAAATCTGCTAATTTATTATAATTTTATTTACATTTTTCATTATTCGGACCCTTTTTGCGCCCAAGCAAAAAGGGTCCAGGGGGCCCAAAATGGACGCTTTGGCAGAATCATAATATGATCTGCAAACAATTCATACATCCACCAATTCATCTGATTGACAGCTGCTATTTGACATTAAACTTCCATACAAGACGTCAAAGAGATGAATCGCGGGATATGAATTGTACGCAGATCATATTATGGTTCTGCCTAAGCGTCCATTTTAGGCTCCCAGTTCTCGGCATTAAGTTACCGAGATATACGCAGTTTTGTAAAATTGGGTGAAAGTATTGCATTTCACGATTATAAATCAATTAATGTTCAATAATTCAATTATCAACAAGTTCATAAGGTTTATTACTAAGTATAATTATATGATATTTCTAAGTACCTACCAGAAATTTTAAGAGAAAAGGAAAATGATTTTTCTTAAATCAAGCTTTTTCAGAGCTTCAACTTCAAGTCTGATATAAAAAAATGTGCCTGTTTTTTTTTTTAATTTCTTATTATCAATTGACTATTCTAGATACCGAATCTAGCCTAAGTAAATACCCCACTAATCTACCCGTTATGGTTGGACGCCCACATATTATTAATCCAGTCAAAATTTTAGTTTGAAGGCAAAAAGCTTCTGTCATATTTGTGCGCTTGTGTATGATTTTTCTGTCTGGTTTAAGTGGCTGCATGGTCGTTGCAGACCCTCTTCATTAAAGCGACGCGCGACGATGCACTGTTAGCATTGAAATCTATAACAAACATTATGACTTATCATAACGTTCAATTAAGTAACAATACCGACAGTTAGATATTTTTACCCGACGCGTGACGCAAAGGAGGGTAGTGTGTTTATCAGCCTGTGAATGTATGTATGTTTGTTCCTTTGTGGTACTCTAGATAGCAAACGCGTGGGCCGATTTTGATGATTCTTACGTCAATCGATTTGTCTTAATCTTGTGAGTGTCACTAAATACATGACAGTAATCAAAAGTAAATATGGCGACAACCAGACGCCATATTGGGAGCGAGCGATGTCGAGCGATGCAATGCGACGCTGTGGTATACATATAGTGCTCTGTGCGCTGTGGGTCAGGGAAACACACGCGGATAAAACGAAGTAAGTAATAGCGCGGACGGGCGATGCAATGCGACGCTGTGGTATACAGTGCGCTGTGGGTCGGGGAAACACACGCGGATAAAATGAAGTAATAGCGCGGGAAGTAATTGCTTGCTCACGCGTCACCAGTCCTGAGTCTCTGTATATTTTGGCTGTTGAGACCATAATCACAAACATAGTATACAAGGAAGTTTTATAAAGAGTAAATGCGGGAAATAAAGTGAATTATGTTCTACATGCGATTGCGACGAACCAGTCGATGCCCAAAAAGGCTAGACTGGCTGTTCACAATGGTGTGCTGGTACCCACGCTTATGCATGGAAGTGAATGTTGGGTGTGGCAAAAGATGCATGAAAATAGAATCAAAGCTGTGGAAATGTGTTCCTTGCAAAGCATGTGTGGCGTGACTATGAATAAAAGGCTGAAAAGTTATGTGATAAGGCAACGGTGTGGTTTAAAAGAAGATGTAGGGGCAAATATTTAAAAGATTATTTTTAGCTTGGATGGTTTGGTCATGTTGAAAGGATTAATGAAAGGCGACTAACAAAAGGAATTTACAAGGCAGATGTGAGTGGAAACGCCCTAGAAGGACATATAGTGTCCTAATTGGTGATGTTCTTCAGAAAGGTCAAGTGCGTAGTACTCTGAACATGCGTGCGTATATGACCAGATGTATGAACGTAAACGAAGCAAAAGGAGTATGTAAGTAGCGTAGCGGGTGGCGTTCTATAGTTTCTGCCTACCATCATGGGAAAAAAGCGTGAGTTTTTGTATGTATTTATGTATTATAAAACGGCGGCGGCGATCACTCGCGTCCGGCCCTGGTTCAGGCCATGGTTCGGAGCGAGAGTGCATGGGAGGCCGTCACCTCCTTCTGCGAAACAGTAATGCTCGCGAAGGAGGAGGCGGAACGCGTGAGGGTGAGGCAGGGTGCCCGCCCTTCCGCCCTTAGTCGCCGCAGGAGACGGCCTGGGCGTCGGGATTCGCAGGCCGATTCCCGGCCACCGTAGGCGCGGGCTTGCGGACGGTGAGCGATGGGTAGCTCGCCGTCCGATAAGGACCAAGCCCGGGTCGACGGCGCGTTGTGTGCCACGCGCGCCGCAAAGAGACGTCAGCACCAATTGACGGGGTCCGAAAGGGCCAATGCCTGCCAGGGTTACGAGTCTGTGCGAAAGGGATATCGTGGCCCTGGCACACAGGCATTTGAAGGAACACGGGTGGGTTTTAGTCAGTAAAAGTCTGACACTCCCTCTATTTGATGATTTCCCCACCCAAAAAAAAAGGACCTCATGCCCAAAAGAAGCGCTTGTGACCAATTGACCAACGAGGCAGTTTTCTATAAAAATGTAGCTGTTATTAGTATATTGTGGTGTTTTACGACTTCCACGCGAACGAGTCGCGGGCAGAAGCTAGTATCAATATAAAATATCAAGTGTCTAAAACGTATCAATTAATATGATATATTTCCAATAGCAAAACCGTTGTCCACACTGAGTAAAACCACTAAAATTCAGCGGGTCGAGCACGGGCGTGACAAGACGTTTGTGATAAGACATGATAAATTATGTCATATCAATTTGTACTAGCATTTTGTGACATAACAGTTTTATCGCTCAAACTGTGATAACATGTGTGACTCAAGTCATGTCACATTAGGCCGTGCTCGCCCCGCAGATTCGTAAAAAAGTAAACTTATTTTTATCATTTTTTTATTAGTTTAAGATTTTACATCAAACATGATGATTCTAGTTTGGAATTTCTATGAACAAAAAACAAACAATACAACTTTATAAAGTTATGTAAAGGTAAGGTCCACCTTAGGTAATGCCGGTCGGTTATGCGGTGCACACGGGCGCAGGTTCTTAGGTGGCGCCGAGCGCCGACCGCTCGTGACGCCTCCAAAGAGCTCAAAGACCTTGCACCCGTGTTGTGGCCAACTCCGGCGCGGCGGCGGCGCACGGCGCGACGCACGGTGGGCTGAAAATCGACTTTCATAGACTTAGAGATATCAATTTAAGGGTGTCGCTTTTTTTGGTGGAAACTGCTTCTACCAACCGTTTCCATGCAATAATAAGTCGAAAATGTTAAATTAGCGTATAAACGAATGAGTTATATTTTTTTGCGAAAAATTTGTATGAAACTCGCATGAAAAATCCGATTTTCTTTGGAACTGAAAGTCAAAACGTAATATCCTTACAGGGGGTCTTAGTACTAATTATTTGTGACTTTTTGACATACCATACATAACGGTCACTGCTGCAGATTTGTTTTTTAAAGCATGAATCTAATTTTTATTACAATTCTGACAAGTTGTAGAAAATCAGGAAAATCAAACATGACGTTAACTGAGCTATGACATACAAAAGAATATAAAATCTATGAGATCAAATGAGTCTGTAATATTCCTCCCGGCCTTAGTCCATTTGCTCTATGAGACGATGCGGCGGGCGTATCGTCCTCTCGCTACGCCTCAACACCGGTGTCTGCTCGAGTGTTCGCGGCGAGTACGAAACGGCTTCAATCGGAGGTTGACTGATTGGAGTTGTACTGGCACGAGGTAGTACTACAAGCGGTGTGGAAAGAGTCGATGCGTCCGCCGGTGACGATGGTTCCATCGCAATGTCTCGCTCGTTGGTTGGTGACTGAGATCCACTCGCGTTGCGGCGTATTTGGTGGTGTCTGCGCTTCAGGACTCCTTCTGGAGTTCTAACCACATAAGAATACCTGTGCTTCCTTTCCTCAATAATAGCCGGTTTCCACTTATTTTCCAGTTTGGTACGGATGTACACTGCTTCCCCATTCTGGAAATTCGGAGTCTTTTGTTCAGATTGAATATTAGCTTGTAACGTCCTTCTCATATTTGGCATCACATTATCGAGTAAGCAGTTTAGCTGTCTGCCGAACATCATTTGGGCTGGTGATTTTCCTGTGGTAGTATGCGGTGTGTTACGATAAGAAAAGACAAAGTTTTGAAGCCTCCGTTTTGGGTTGACTCTGTCTGCTTCACTTGAAGCCATTCTTGTTTTAAAAGTTCGCACGAGTCGTTCGGCCAATCCATTGGTTCTTGGATGGTAGGGTGAAGACGTCATGTGCACTATACCCTTCGACTTACAATACGCTCAAAAGTCTTTGGAAGTAAATTGAGGTCCATTATCGGAGACAATAATTTGAGGCAATCCAAATGTAGTAAAAATACCATCTAATTTCTCGCATAATGTTCTGGTGGTTATCTTTGCCATAGGTTTAATTTCTATCCATTTTGATAAGGCGTCTGCGAGTACCAGCCAATACTTGCCCTCAAAGGGCCCAGCAAAGTCGACGTGAACTCTTTCCCATAACTTTTCTGGAATCGACCAAGAATATAAAGGTAATTCTGGGTTGTTGGGTCTATTTTCCTGGCATTTTTTACATTTTTTCACAAAATTGTCAATGTCTTATTCGAGTGTTGGCCACCATACATAGAAGCGCGCAAGAGCTCTCATTGCAGAAGTTCCAGGATGGCCAATGTGGAAATAACGCAGTACTGTATTTCTTAATTTATTCGGTATAACAACCCTACCTTGCCATATGATGATCTTGTTCTCTATAGATAGTTCACTGCGTTTTCTGCTAAACGGTTTCAGATCGGTCTGTGAACAGTCAAACAAGTCGGTTTTGATTAATTGCAGGACTTGCTTCAGCGTGGCATCGTGTTTTGTTTCTTCTCTGATATTCTCTTCACTTAAGGCCAAGTCATTCATTTTATTATGCTGTAACAATTCAGTGATTTTGCATATCGATACCTCTGGGTCATTCGGCTGTTCAGCGCTATTTGCCATTCTGGATAGGTAATCAGCAATAATATTATGTTCCCCTTTTCTATAAATGATGTCTTATTCATAATTTCCAATAACGAGTGCCCACCTCACAAGTCTATTATTGGCAATTTTTGAGAGATTTCGTTGTGGGCCTAATATGTGAATAAGTGGTTTGTGGTCAGTTACAAGTGTGAATTTTGTGCCTGTGAGATACTGGTTGAATTTTTGAATGCCATAGAATATTGCTAATGCCTCGCGATCTATAACAGAATATTTGCTTTCAGCCGGTTTCAGTTTTCTTGAGCCAAATGCAATAGGCTGTTCGATATCTTTATCCTTGTGGTATAAGACTGCACCTACTCCTTTCTCTGAGGCGTCACAGGAGAGGAAAAGGGGTCGATTTTCGTCAAATGCCACAAGCGATTAAGATCTTACTATTTAATAAATACTTCGTTTTCATAATCAGTCCATTGCCATTTTCGGCGATCACCTGTTAGCTCATGTAAATCGGCGCATTCACTATGTAGGTGTGGAATAAATCGTTCGTAGAAATTAATGAGTCCTAAGAACGCCCTGAGTTCTTTCGTATTTGTTGGCGGTGGTGCCATCGAAATTGCTTCTATTTTAGATTTTGTTGGTCGCACTCCATTTTTGTCGATAATATGTCCTAAATACTCAATTTCTGGCTGTAAGAAAGTGCACTTTTTTAGATTTACTTTCAGTCCGGCTTGTTTCAATTTATTGAAAACCATTGAGAGGGTCCGTATATGTTCTTTGTCATTTTTCCCAGTAATGGCAATATCATCAAAAAACACAGCGACGTTTGATATACCATCAAGGAGTTTGTCAAGGAAATGTTGGAAAATAGAGGGCGCTGGTGCAATACCAAAGGGCATTCTGTTGTAGACAAAATATCCTTTGTGGGTTGATATCTTTAGGTACTTTTTCGATAGAGGCGTTATTTCAAACTGCAGATAAGCATCCTTAAGGTCAATTTTCGAGTATTTATCCCCATGTGCCAGACGTTGTCTTAACTGATCAAAAAAAGGCACGGGATGGGTATGCTTGATAAGTACCGGATTAATCGTTGTTCGGTAGTCGCCACATATCCGTACTTGGCCAGTTGGTTTCAGAACATTGACTGTGGGTGTGGCCCATTCTAAAGGTGTCATGTTGGGGTCCACTTCTGTTATTATTCCTTCGCGCTGAAGCCGTTCTAATTCTATTTCAATATTTTTGCGTATGCTAAACTTGATGGGACGCGCCGGCAGATGTTTTGCTTCACTGCCAGGTTTGATGTGGATGTTCACTTGATAATTCTTCACCTTTCCTAATTTATTGTCAAATAGGTCAGTGTAGGTCGCTAGCATTAGATCCAGTGATGTGTCTGTGGAACGTTTGATAGAGTACACAGACTTCGGAAAAGTCATATCGTACATTTCGCTCCATTGTAACCCGAAAAGCATAGGATCTGCCTTGTCCATGACTACAACAGGTAAAAAATTTTGTATGTTGTCTACGCCAACTGTTACGTCTGTTATACCTTTTGCTTTCAGTTTAAAATTGCAATAAGCTTGTAGTTTCGGTCCCTTCAACAATGTTGGAGCTCCAATCTTTTTCCACATTTTAGTAGAAATTATTGAGTAGATTGATCCAGGGTCCCAGTCCATCGTGCATTTTACACCAATAATGGTAACGTCAATTTTCTTGAATCGAGATGTTTTCTTGTTTATGCTGTAGACAGGGTTGGGCTCACTATTACTTTCTTCCGCGGAGGAGTCAGAGTGCAATGATGTCGTTGATGAGGCTTCGGATGTCTCTGTTCGATTGTTAAGTTTCTGTAGTTTGTTGAGTTTGTCAGTCTTGATTTTGCGTTGTGAGTGTCTAGGTTGTGACAGTAAATATGCTCTACCTGATTTAATACATACGTTTTCGTAATGTCCTGTTATACCACATGCTTTACATTGGTAGAATTTAGCTGTGCAGTGCTCGTAATCATGTATGTCACGCTTTCCGCATCGTCTGCATTGGTCTGGTCGCAACTTCCTGGGTGTTTCGTTGTTGATCGTAGTATTAGTACGTTTGCCTTGCTTCTTCTGTTTGATCCTGTTAATATAGTCATTGTGTTTGCTACTTTCGGTTATATTGTCGTTCTCTGCGATTTCGCGTGACTGGGCCACTGCAAATATGTCTGCGAATGTTATCTCTCCCATTTTGCCACCTTCTGTGACTTCGCGTAGTTCAGGCCATCTTTGTTTTAAATCTACCTCCATCTGTATATGGTTCAAACCGGTTGCAAACCGATCACGGAGCTGTCTCTCCAGCAAAGTCCCTTCATAGCCGCAGTCAATTGAAAGTTCCTTTAGTCTATTAGAATAATGTTCCATTGTTTCGTCGGTTTCTCTGGTAGAGTTCCAAAAATCAATTAGGCCTTTGTATCGCGTTTTCTTTGTTCTATATAAATCTAATAATTTTGTTTTTATATCGTTGTATGTCGCTGTGTCAAAGTCAGGAGTTAACGCTACCTTCAGCTCGTGGTATATCTCAGGTGTAATGCAGTTTATGAGTAGGTCTTTTTGAATACTAATAGTCTCTTCACCCCATATTCGGCATTTAGCTTCAAACAGATCCACAAAGTTTTCTGCGGTGGTTGTGGCATTGTCGCACTTGAAGTGTTTCACAATGTTTTGTTTCGATGTACAAGGTGCTGCGTTATCGTCGTTGTTTGTCAAGCCGTTGTTAGGTGAGGGACATTCATGGTTTTGTTGCTGTTGTACCAGTTGTTGTAGGAGGAATGTTAATACCTTCTGTTGTTCCTGTTGCGCGGTAAGGAAGGCAGCGAATTGTTCAGCGTTCATGTTGTTTATCTACTGAACAATACAAATTGCCTCGTCGCCAATGAAATAAAGCTTATTTGTTTAAAGCATGAATCTAATTTTTATTACAATTCTGACAAGTTGTAGAAAATCAGGAAAATCAAACATGACGTTAACTGAGCTATGACATACAAAAGAATATAAAATCTATGAGATCAATGAGTCTTTAACAACTAACTCTACGTCTGATATAGGCAAAACACTCAAAAACCAGTAATTAAACACAAAATGGACATACGAAATACAAACAAGCGCGGGCGCAAGTTGCGGGTGACCATGTGTGATGTTGCCATAACATATAATTCATTCAAGACTTCCGTAACAAGGTCGATAATTTGATGAAAAATATTATAAATATTCGAAACTTACTTTAAATTACATTCTCTGTCATCAAAACTATAATGCAATTAAGCTCAAATATTAAAGTTCTCTACTATAATTTCATTTAAAATATATTATATTCTTACTTCAGTTTTGATTACAGAGACATCTATCGATAATTATGAAACTATTAGGTGTCATAGTTTCTCTGTTATGTAAATTAGATGGCGACTCTTTCTTTACTGAAGTTGAGCTTGTTCTAAGTGTCCCCCCCCCACCGCCCCCGATGGGACATTTTTAAAGTCTTCGAGCACGGTTACACGCTCAGTCTGGCGTCATTCTGGTCCATCAGTCTAGTCAAAATGATCGGAGAATGATCGTGATTCTCACTAGACTGATGGACCAGAATGACGCCAGACTGACCGTGTAACTGTGCTCTTAGAGCAAGGTTACACGCTCAGTTTGGCGTCATTCTGGTCCATCAGTCTAGTCAGAATGATCGTGTAACCCACGGATTGACAGAATGATGGTCCAGAATGATGAAAATCCAATATTTTAAATAATTTTGTCATTCTGTGTTGAATGATGAAAGACTGATGGGAGAATGATCGTGTAACCCGCTCGTATCATTCTCGCGTCAGTCACCGTCAGCGACGCAAATACTACTATAGTACACTGGCAAGACGAGAAGCAACGCAATCATAACAGACTTCTTTCATCCGATAGTAATTTTGAAAGTATTCTTCTTCCTTTAGATCTCGTTTTTCATTCAATCAATTTAGGCTCAGATTATAGAAAGAAGCAGATAGACCGTGCGGAACAATAAAGTGAGGTCCGTTTGTAGACATGTGTGCGTTACAGCCACGTGACAGCACTATATGAACAGGTGTCTCTATGTGTGTGTACGGTTGCCAGGATAATGACAAAGCCATAATATTTCATTACTTAGTTGTTTTTATTAACAGTTTAGGTCAAATTAACAATACTTATATAAACGATACATTTGCGATATATTTTTATTTTGAGACACCAACATTTTATTGTTTTTGGTAGCTATATTTACTTTATGGTGACGTCATATAACCCATTTTATAGCAAATCGACTGATGTAATAAGTATTATAAAATCCATTAACTAGTTACACTTACGAAGACACATAAATACTTATTTATTTATAAACATACCAAACCAGAAAAGGCGATAAATAAAACACTATTATCAAAATATATATTTTTGTATACCGATACTCCTGTATCCTATACTTATTTCCTAACTTTGGGGTAAATGATTCAATATAAACTAGCAACACCGAATGATTTTTGTTAAGGTATTGTGTTCTAAGATGTCAAATAAATCCAAATAGACAAATAATCAATATTTTACCTATGAAAGATACTCCAACTTATTTCTTTTGTTTAACAGTTTTTACAATGTTTAAAAATACAAGACGGCATTATTCTGAAATTATCTGTTAGGGCCCGTACTAACAATGCGACGCTTCGTGCTGTACTGAATCGAGACTGTATTCGCTTTTGAATTTGTATTTGCTTTGCTGGCCGCACTCTCGGTGTTCCGCGCGGTCTATCTGCTTCTTTCTATAATCTGAGAGTGTAGGTAATGATCTCTTCTTTGTAACCAGCTTCTAATCCGTCGCTCTCTTTTATGCGTTTCTTTAGCAGCAACGCGATAATTATCATAATAGCACACTCTTTCATTTTAGGGTTCCGTAGCCAAATGGCAAAAAACGGAACCCTTATGGATTCATCATATCTGTCTGTCCGTCCGTATGTCACAGACACTTTTTTCCGAAACTATAAGAACTATACGGTTGAAACTTGGTAAGTAGATGTATTCTGTGAACCGTATTCCGATTTTCACACAAAAATAGAAAAAAAAACAATAAATTTTGGGGGTTTTCCATACTTAGAACTGAAACTCAAAATTTTTTTTCTCATCAAAACTGAATAGCTTGCTCGAGAGACACTTCCAAGTGGTAAAATGTGTCCCCCCCCCCCCTGTAACTTCTAAAATAAGAGAATGATAAAACTAAAAAAAATATATGATGTACAAATTAGGTACCATGTAAACTTCCACCGAAAATTGGTTTGAACGAGATCTAGTAAGTAGTTTTTTTTATGGATAATGATACGGAACCCTTCGTGCGCGAGTCCGACTCGCACTTAGCCGGTTTTTCCTTACAATATCCATGAATAAGCAGTAAGCACTGATAAATTGACAACCGACTACGTACTTTTCGGCTGCATTCCGAATTAAGACCATAATCGCTGTAATCGATTTTAGCGCGCTAAACGGTAATAGGGAACGCGTTATAAAGACTTGGCTAAAAGGTCCCAACAACCAGGCCATTAAAATATTATTCAAAAAAAAGATGGATGGTGTTTAATGGTGTTATATTTAATTTGAGGAATGGCAATACCAATTGACGTTTGGTTGAATAATTTGCTTGCTTTCAATTCTGTGTATTTCTGACTCTGACGATTTCTGCGTGATTGAGGAATGAGGATAGATTTCTATCGAATTACTGTTTTCATTAAACTTGGTAAAACACAATCTATTTTAGTGACAGTAGATAGCATCGGTGGTTTTCGCACAAGCGTCGTAGCTATAATTTTTAGACTCATTGCGGCTAAAAGGTAATTTTAACTATAATTTGCCTTGTTTGTGATATTAGTTGACTCGATATAATTCGAACTAGATGAACTATTGGTACAAAAATCTGCACTGATTTGTATACCTCTAGAACGGACCGTACTCAATTACTCAATATTTTCATGATTTAGCGAATAGGTACTGTTGAAGGCAACTTTGCATGTTGTGTCATACTCATCACAAACAGTGTTACTCATTGTTTAGCAGGTATTTTTCTGTTTTATATCGATTGGTTTCTATCAAACGGTAGGGTTATTACAGCAGATTTTTTATACCAATTTTTGTGTGGCTTCTGTAGGGCAGATAATTATAATATTTCACTAAAGGTAGTCAAAAAGTGATTAAACTTTCCTTCACACATTTTCTGCATTGCTCTTAATTTGATTGGAATCCTATATGTATGAGCAAAGCAACCTATTAATAACTTAATTTGAATACATTTATTCAGTAAGCTAGCTGCCTGTTTGACATACAATTCATGAAAGCTACTACCTACTTAAACAGACTAATAATATTCACACACTCTCAGCAATGAGTGTATAATTAGATTGAAAAGAATAATAATTAGTACTGGGGAGCCCATGTCCAGGTTCTAGCAGAGCTGGCCACACACACACACACAGACACACATTGCACTTTAATTAAAAGCAATATTTCTACTAGTTATAGTTCTCTAGCTTTGATATTTCACAGCTGAAGTAAACTATTTTGAGTGCCAACTTAATTATTAAACAACTGGGAAAAACTAATAAAGTAAAAATTTATTGTTTTGAATTAGGGCACATATTATTAATGAAGTGTTTATTAAATCAGTAAATGCATTAAATTTGCTATTTGCTTAGATTTGTATTGGTAACATGCAACTATGCTTTGAGTGTGTACAATCATTTTGTACCATTATAGGCATCCTTATCTGCATGTGTACAGCTATGTGTGTGTCATTGCACATAGTTTATCTCAGTAGCTTCCAGACCTCATTATAACTATACCTTGTAATATAATATTACAACTAAGTACGTTGCTCAAGCTCAATAGTATTGATTGCAAAGCGATTGTCTCATTTAAAGTAATAAAGTAGGAATTGTCTTATGACAATTTTGTAAGTTGGGAGTACATACATAAATGAAAACAAATTTATAACATTTTATATTAGCACCCATTATTATTCCTATACATTCATTGGTTGTCTTTGCTTATTTGGAACTGACAATATATTCATTGGGTTTCATCATTTTGTTGTATTCTATTTCCAATGTGGTGATTCTTTAATACCTACCAGTAATATATTTGGCTAAGGCTTGATATCTTTAATTAAGTTTGATGATCAAGATCGATTGGGGTTATGATTGTTGAAAGAAGTAAGTACTAGCCAAAGAGTTTCACCTAACAGACAGCTCATTGTGTAACTAGAATCAAAGCAAAACCCAGAAAATTATACTTTTTCCTGCATTTGTATGTATTTATCCTAAACATGCCAAGTTTATTCATGTAGTAGATGCAGATGTAATATATTTAAGTATGTGCTTGTGCGACTGACACATTTTCATGCATTGCATTATTGTTTTAAGTAACATTTCGACATCTTGCGATGTAGTAATGTAGTAATCATCTCCTCCCGCCCGCTCCCATGCTACTCGCGTTTCACACATTTTCTCTTTTCATTCTCCTCTGTCAACCATCACGCTATCATTCACTCTCTTCTCTTTCATATCATCTGTATGTAGTACTTCTGTTAATTATAAAAGAATCATTTCTATAGCTCAACATCAATTAAGATATATAACACTATGTGAGGAATTATAATTATTATAATACCTACATTTTTCTCTTTCTTCTTTTTTTATCAGCTAATTATTATCAAAGATACAACATTTTAGTGTTTTGTTTTAGGAATGATGAGAGAAGATGATTGATTCAACATAAAACAGCAAGAAGGTAATAAACAAATTATGTATCATTCATAGCATTGTGTGCACTAACATGTGAATGTTTGATAACACAACATCCTTTATTTGTAGTCATACAGGGCAGTGGTTACATGAAAACAATCAAAATGATGACATCAGAGGAATCAGACTCCCTGAGCACCGTCCCATCAGAAGGACATGCCGAGGATGTGTCAGGTGGGTTCAATGACTTACCATTTATTTATATATAACCCAACTACAGTTAAACCAGAAGCATCTCCATTGCTTAAAGTTGCATTTAGCTGTTTATGCTTTATCTTTGAAAGCTTATGCCAGTTTTAGAATCTGGTATATCCACCAATGACATCTTGCAAACATTCACGCATTGATGAAATCATGTTTGAGTAGGCGGTGCTACTTCTAGTCTTCCCAAATCTCATGTACGTGGGCCCTTAAAGTTGATGTCTGATCTAACTCGCGTCGAGTCCACAATTTTGAACCATTAAACCCCAGACATTTTCTATAGTGTTTAGGTCAGGGCTTCTTGGCGGGAATTTAATTAAATGTAAATCTTCTTGTTGAGCTATCCACTCCTGGACCCTTCTCGAATTGTGGACGGAACTTCCGTCCTGTACAAATTCGATTCGATGGCCATCGGGATAAAAAAATTACCGGACGGAAGGAAGACATTCTGTAAGATGTCCCAGTAATCAACACCTGTCATACGACCAGTAACTTCGCATATTTCCATGGGCCCAGCGGCATTCATCCACCCCCAAAAAGAGTATGAGATACATCCACTCCGTCTATTAAGAAGAATGTTTTCTTAATTGGATTTAGTGTTGTTAGTACGATAAAGAGATACCTATCTCTATAACATTTTATGTCGGTTATTTAAAATCAGGGACCATTAAGGCTACCCATTGAAAGGGTTTTCGATAGGGTTTTTTTTAAGCGATTAAACAAAAACCCTCATGAACAAAAACAAAAACTCTTATGAACGGCTTAAATGAAATTTTGGTAACCTGTTGAAAGGGGTTTAGATAAAAACCCTATTTTGAATGGCTTAATTTAAGCCATTCAAAATTACCGACACCGTATGGGTTTTTGATTAACTGCTTAGAAAAAATGGTCCCTGGGTAGAATAGAGATAGAATTGGTCATGCTACGCGTGCTGGGCGGATATCGAAATAATATAATATTATGATTTTTTCATGTTACTGGGTTTCAAGTAGGTATAGAACCCATTGAATGGGTTATCATGTAACCCATTCACTGGGTTTCAACTATAAAACCCATTCAATGGGTTATCATGTAACCAGTTCACTGGGTTTCTAGTATAAAACATTTTCAATAGGTTACATCATAATAAAGGTAACCCATTGAATGGGTTACCCCTTCCAAAGGCATAATCGGGGTTGTACGGTCCCTGTTTAAAAAGGTTTCCGGGCAGGTTGGCGATAATGGAGTCCGGTCTCTTTAAGCTTTCTCCTCACAGTTAACTTTGATACAGATAATTCGGCAGCAAACAACGAAGTCTGTATAGATCTTTTGTTTCGCACTCTAGTAATAAGCTGTTCCTCTTGTTCTCTAGTTGTCCTTCGAGGTGTACCATACGACACGTGCTGGTTAATAGTCCCCTCTTCTTGCCATCTTTTCCACCATACATCAACAGTATTTCTCTGTAAATAGGAAATAAATCAAATGTAGCGTAAGTACAATGAGTACAGAAAAACAAAATAAATAGCTAAATTTATCATTCAAATACTAACTGGAATACCCAACTCTTCAGCGACATGCGAGGATAAATTCCCTATTCCTTCAAAGTGACAATAGCAAGTGTTTTGTATGTTCGATAGACATAATAATATGAATGTTTGTTTCCTTTTTATGGAAAAATATCAAAAAAATATTTATCAATCCACGAAGAGGATGATATCCAATAAGTATTCGGATGCAGGATGTCATAACTGACAACTTCAAATAGAATTTGTTTCAAAGAAATTGATTACAATAGGATATACTTCTGTAAAGAGATTGCTGAAAGAAAAAAAAAAAAAATTATTAACAGCAATTCGAGACATTGTTAAATTGTCAAGATAAGTTTCATAGAAAAATTGCATGGATATTTTCATCCCATCTATTCGAAAAGGACGACTTGGTCGGACGTGGACGCCTTTCAGTGCACCCAAAGGTGGTGTTTTCTTTATGAAACTTTTAGCGGGCAGTAATGAGTTTTTAATCCGCTTTATAAGTGCGCCGCAATTATCTTTGCGGCGCACTTTTTGAATTTGGAACATCTTAGTGTTCAGCGCCAAAGAAATCCAACGCAAATATTGTTTGAATAAAGAGTGGCTGGTACAACGGCCCATAGTCGTGCCGCCGCTTGATTCTTTTTTACGCCGGCTGAATAAAAAAAAAGAAATCAAATTTAAAAACGCGCGAACTACAACCCGGACTTCTTGGCGGGAAAGTGAAGCGTCATGTTCAGCAGTTTGTTTAATTTTCCAAAATTTGTGTTTAGCCGAATATTAATGTGTAATAATGGTGGATTATTAACCATTAACTGTTTGTGAACGTGCATTGGTGTAGGCAAATGAAACAAAACAGTGCAACTTCGCTTCAAGTTCTCTCAAGAAGTCCACGTGAGGTCTCAGTAAAGTGCCACATCTTTACTGAAACTCAAGGGGAGTGGGCGGGGATATCATCATCATGCATTTATAATTAATTTCATCAATATTATACAAGAACTAAAACTTGACATTGGCTAAATGCACAAACCGTGCGAAGCCAGAAGGAAAAAAAAAAAAAAAAAAAAAACTACAACCCGGGACTTCTTGGCGGGAAAGTGAAGCGTCATGTTCAGCAGTTTGTTTAATTTTCCAAAATTTGTGTTTAGCCGAATATTAATGTGTAATAATGGTGGATTATTAACCATTAAGTGTTTGTGAACGTGCATTAGTGTAGGCAAATGAAACAAAACAGTGCAAATTCGCTTCAAGTTCTCTCAAGAAGTCCGCGTGAGGACTCAGTAAAGTGCCACATCTTTACTGAAACTCGAGGGGAGTGGGCGGGGATATCATCATCATGCATTTATAATTCATTTCATCAATATTATACAAGAACTAAAACATGACATTGGCTAAAGGCACAAACCGTGCGAAGCCAGAAGGAAAAAAAAAAAACTACAACCCGCGTTTTCATAAATTTTCACGGATTGTTAGAAATTCATGGTTTTGTTTTGAATAAAGAGTTCTTCAAGTGACAGTGAAAGTATAGAATGAACTCCTGAAAGTATTAGAACTGACGCAAGAAATGTGATGGTTATTCTATTACCTGCAAAATCCGGGGAGAAATATATGAAAGCCTATGGTAATTTTATTGAATGGAGAAATGCAAGAGGCGCCACGAATTTTTCAGAATCTCTGTTTTTGGCTTACTTCCAGTACTTAGCCAAAACTAAACAACCTTCCATTCTTTGGAGTAGGTACCTACTCAATGCTAAAATCAACAGTCAGTTCTAATAACGACGTAAAGCTGGATACATATTCGAAATTAATAGCGTATCTAAAGAGGATGTCTGATGGATAATAAAATATGAGGCGCCTTTTATTTTCTCATAGTGGGTGATGAAAAGAAGAGTGTATCACTCGCACGCAAAATATATTTTTGGCTCGGGCGACGTACTTTGAATCCCTCGTTACGTTCAGGATTCTACCAAAGAATTCCTAACTTCGCTCTGGATTCAAAAAAGCGCCCTCGCCGTAAAAATATAATTTTGCTCCCATATGATACAATCTACTATTGTGAACCTAACTTTGCGCTAAATAATATGAACAAGGATTGCGCACAATTTTTACAGTCTTTGTCTGTAGCAATATTATTGATATAATCTGATGTACTTCACATATTTATGATGCCACAGATTGTTTACAATTTATTGTAAGGCAAAGCTGTTTAGAGTTTTATAAAACTTACCATTGCCTATATATTTTTGATTCATGAACATGCTCATTTATTAAAGAACTCGACTGCACCACTTGGGATATTTTTTTGTTTTTTTTTTGACCGAGCGAGCGAAGTGTCGCTGCTTTAAGTCTGCTTGAAAACTTGATTTCTTCTGTCAGTTTGTTGGTACTCCTCTACAGGTCGTACTTTACAACCGCGGGGATTTATGATTGGAGGATTTCTTCCTAGAAAAAGGGGCAAAAAGATCCGATTTCGATGGTTATTTTTTTGTCAAAAAATTCAGCCCGTCGAGCCATTTGTCTAAAACGGCTCGACTGGCTGTTGACGATGGTGTGCTGTTGCCTACGCATATGGAAGTGAACGTTGGGTGTGGCAAAAGAGGCATGAAAGTAGAACAAATGCTGTGGAAATGCGTTCATAACGAAGCATGTGTGGAGTAATATGAATGATAGACTGCGGAATGATGTCACACGGGATCATTGCGGTTTAAAAGAAGACGGTTGCGACAAAAATTTAAAAGAGTATGCTTCCGGTTGGTCAGGTTGAGGTCAAAGCAAAAGGAGTATGCCAGGACAGGATCGTAGCAGGTGGCGTTCTATAGTTTCTACCTACCCCATGGGAAAACGGCGAGTTTATGTCATTGAATAGAATATAGAAACGTAAGAAACATGTTTGCTTTATTCATTATTGAGAGTTGCCCTTGACCAGAATACTGAGCAAGCTGGCTTTAGCCTCCACATTACCACACTAGGTCACATTCAGGTCACCAATCAATAAATAGAGAACTTATGTTCCTTTGTTGAATATTTGTAAGCTTTCTCTATATTATGGTTTATTACGCCATCGAATACAACAATATGCATACTTAATAAACATATAATAGTAATAATATGAGGAAAAATTGTGATAATAATTTTCGTGACTCATACTTCCGCCGAAATATTCTAAAACTGACCCAATTTATATTTTTATATAATAGCTAAAACTGTCATGAAAATAGTTCTCGTAAAATGTGGTTACATAATGGCAGCTTCGGGCACGGAGGACGCTCCATCGTCGATGGTGTCGAGCGAGGCGGAATCGGAAGGCAGCGTGCTGTCGGACGCGCGCCACGACGCCGACACCGGCGCGCTGGTCAGCGACCCCGCCACAGAGCTGGCTGGTGCGCTGCACGAGAAGCCGCTGCCGGTCATCACCGACTGGCGGTCGGTTGGCACCACCGTCGGAGTCGGCGTCGCTGCCTACGTCGCCTCTAGAGGTGGGTTTACAAAATGTTCTTATTAGGTATCTTCTTAAGGTCAGTCTTATATCTCATCTAATAAATAAAACTTATATAACCCATCTATTTGCTCGCCCTGGTAAATAAATAAAGGAGATATTATTGTTGTCGAGAGAGACTCTGTGAATTGTCAACGTCGAAAATGAAACTCCTCGGTGTTTCAGAACACAAACACAACAACTGCTGTTCTTGCGAGAAAGTTAGTTGTTTGTGCCTTTCCCGTATATTTAAGGACTTTTGCATTCTAATCTCTAATCTCAGTTTCTGCCAATAAAACATCTAAATTGCCTACATTATTGACAAGGTTTGACATTGATTGTCACTGAGATGAGATTACGACTGAATTGTAACTTTTTTTATGTACAAGAACTGGCTGCTAGATCGTTTTGAACAGTCTTCCCTATGTTTTTGACGCTGAGTGCACAGGAAAAATTTAGTCTTTACAATTGAGATGCAATCTCGAACAAGTATAATGACATACTGGTCGCCCGTTGGTGCAGGCTCAATGCTGCCATGGGGCGGACACAAAGGGCCGGTCGCCCCGGCCGACTCCGACCTTCGTCCTGGCGAGTTCGTGATGAGGCTGCTCTTCACCGAGTTCACCGTGCAGGCCGAAAGGAAGATGGAGGCCGTCATGGCTGAGCCACTGGTATGTCAACATTGAATCGACTATTATCGTCTAAATTTGAAACTGGAGAATACTTCGGAATTATTCTACATTCAAACATATTTTTATAGGCATAACAAATACGTATAATAATTAACTCCTACAATGTTAGACACTACTAGTCTACTACACATTTATATACAATATTGCTCTAACGAAATTTGTATATCTTTATGTATGTAAAACATATTTCCGGCTTAGGGGTGGCCCAACCCTGGCACACTGGCAACTGAAGGAATACGGGTGGGTTTTAGTCAGTAAAAGTCAGACACCCCTCCCGCTCGGCCCAGAGCGGGAGAAGTTAAGGTGGCCCAAGGCCCGGCCCTTGTGTAATGGCATGGTAACAGTGAGTATAATTCACTTGAAGTAACGTTCACATGATATAATTTTCATATGCTATAAAAACAAATAACCTAATTTCATGGGATCTAATGTTATATTTCATATAACCTTCTTTTGCTCTAATAACATTTAGTATAACGTTGAATTCATATAATTTTCAATATGTATAATGCTCTTTTTATATAACGTTCAGTTGACCTAATTTTCATATTTACAACCTCATCTAAACCCAAATGTTTCACCAAGAATAGAGTCCCTACTGTTCTAACCTAACCCAAATGATTCAATAACAGTAGATGGTATCTGACGCAGATATATACAGTGTGAGTCTTTATAATCTGCACATACTGAATCGAGGGAATCTTTGCTTAATTATATCGACGGAAAAAATGATAAAAAAAATCTAAATATTTTATTGAAATTTTTAATGGATTTTTTATTTATTTTTTCGCTTCTGTGACTCCAGTGTATACAAAACGGTGTAACTTTTTAACTCGATGTTTTATCACGATGAAACAAACTCCATAATGATTGGAAGTAATTAGGTGTCCGCATTAAATGAAAATTGTGTAAAAAACTGCCACCAATTAAAAATTAACACGTTTTTTCCGCAAAAATCTGATTATTTTTCATCAATTTTTGCAATAATCGTAAAATTTCTCAATAAGATGCCCCGATTACCTTCATTTTTTATTACTTTAAATTATTCCTCATCGTATTAGCTATCCAATAGTAAAAATTGCAAGGGTTTAACTCAATCCCATCATTTCTTATCAACAGCCAAAGAAAGGCCTAGAGCACGGCTACGCACTAATTGTTTAGCAGGTAGACGTCCTTTTTTGTTGAGAATGTGCGCGGGTCGGGGTGCGGGGAGGTAGGGCCAGCTGAAGGGACCAGAAGGGATGACAGACAGGCAGTCGCTCCGAATTATTCGCCGCTGCTACATGTGTTTCGTTACTTTCATTCACTGCTACCTGAGTTTCGTGACTTTCGTTCGCTGCTACGTGATCCCCTTCCTCGTCCCATCCCATAGTAACAATGAATGTCGGCAATGTGTGCCGGGGAGAATTCACTTAAGCGCGGCATCACGTAGCAGCGAACGAAAGTCACGAAACTCAGGTAGCAGTGAATGAAAGTAACGAAACACATGTAGCAGCGGCGAATAATTCGGAGCGACTGCCTGTCTGTCATCCCTTCTGGTCCCTTCAGCTGGCCCTACCTCCCCGCACCCCGACCCGCGCACATTCTCAACAAAAAAGGACGTCTACCTGCTAAACAATTAGTGCGTAGCCGTGCTCTAGGCCTTTCTTTGGCTGTTGATAAGAAATGATGGGATTGAGTTAAACCCTTGCAATTTTTACTATTGGATAGCTAATACGATGAGGAATAATTTAAAGTAATAAAAAATGAAGGTAATCGGGGCATCTTATTGAGAAATTTTACGATTATTGCAAAAATTGATGAAAAAAAATCAGATTTTTGCGGAAAAAACGTGTTAATTTTTAATTGGTGGCAGTTTTTTACACAATTTTCATTTAATGCGGACACCTAATTACTTCCAATCATTATGGAGTTTGTTTCATCGTGATAAAACATCGAGTTAAAAAGTTACACCGTTTTGTATACACTGGAGTCACAGAAGCGAAAAAATAAATAAAAAATCCATTAAAAATTTCAATAAAATATTTAGATTTTTTTTATCATTTTTTCCGTCGATATAATTAAGCAAAGATTCCCTCGATTCAGTATGTGCAGATTATAAAGACTCACACTGTATAAGCAGGTAACGCAGAATATATGTCAGGCGTTTAAAATCTTATCACTTTTTGCAAAAATAATTAAAAATATACAAAACAAAGTAGATGTTGCTAAATTATATTAAACATTACTTACAGATTTTTAATATAGTAACTGAATATTATACTAATTGAATATTAATTCAAATGTGTGTGCATTATAGAAAATGTTCAATAACCATATAAAATTAGGTAAAATTAAATTATATCAATAATTTATTATACCATTTCATCGATATACTTATTAAAAAAAGTATATTAAATGAAATTAGGTCATATCATCATTAGAACTTTTGTTATTATTTCAAACGTTACACACCCCCAAGGGCCACCCCGCCGCACCTAAACCTACTTAAATTGGTTTCCGTTATTCCTATAAATTTTTATGCCTTAACACTATTATGGTAATAGTCATTATACCAAGTAACATTTCGCAAATTAAAATTATGCCAAAACAAATTGTCTACTATGATAATAAAGACAACAGCAACTGTATGCCAAAAATAATTATGGCAAAAAATTATTATACTTACCAAAAAAATATTTCAAAACAGTTATGCCAAAATATATTTAGTAAAAACAACATTATGCGAAAAGAAGGGACCTTTCTTTATGCTGCCAGAAGGTTGGTTGATAGAACAGAGGTTGTGGGTGCAAATCCGGGCAACTATCAATGTATCTTTTTGAATTGATAAGGATGTTCTCCCCCTTATTACAAAACAAGGTTTATCTTCAGACCCAGGTTTAAAATATGGAGCTATTATTGAATTTCGAACTTTATTCTGACTATGGCAAAGTTCCGAAACACAAAACTGACAACTTAGTACCGAACTAAGTTTTCAGTTTTATATAAAGAACGGTATTTTAATCACTGTTACGTTCTTATTACAAAAACTAGCTCCATGGTTTAAGCCATGTCAAAATATAAATCTTGTTTTGTTATAAGGCGGTCTGAGTTTATCTTGGACATTAATGTCATTGGTGAAGGAAAAACATTTGAGGAAACCTGGACTTTAAGTCTCAAATGGCCAACCCATCTTGAGTGAGCCAGGTGATCAATGCTCGTGTCTTCTCTGTGTCACAAGAGGCATTTGCCCTGTAGTGGGACAATAATAGGTTGGTATTATTATTTAATGTTTTGTTGGTGTTCCGTGCGGTGCCGGACGTAAAGAATAGCACCATCCTATTTCTGCCCGTGGGTGTCGTAAAAGGCGACTTAGGGACTTATCAGAGAATGGGCAGCGTTCTCTATGCATTTTAAGTTTTAGCACCATACTGCGATCGCCAACCGCCTGCCAAGCGTGGAGATTATGGGAACCCCCTTCCCCTCCTTTTGAGGTAGGCCTATTTCCAGCATTGGACGTCTTTCGGCTGAAATGATGAATGAAATGATGATTATTATGAAAAACAAACTTTATTTATAACCTGCAGGAAAAGCCACTCGCCAAAACCTTGCAGCGCGGTGAAGACCCTCAACTAGACCAGATACTCCAGGCATTTGGCACAGTCGCTGAACATTGTCTGCCGTCCTTACTGCGCGCACTCTTCGGATGGCTGGAAAGGCAGATGGCAGACTCGCCACAACTCAGCGAACAGGCTAAGAAACCACACCAAGACCTAAGAAACAAGAGGTGAGGGATTTATGAAAAACCAAAACTAGAGCTTTACTTTATTTTTAGGAGAACATGTGGAACAATATATAAAATGCCCAAAGCATGTTGTTTGTTATATTCCTGTTCACAAGCCAAATCGTGGGTAATGCTTCCAGGATTGTTGCCATCGCAAGTCGACCCTGACTGAGGCTAGCGCAACAGCGTGAAGATTGGCATAATCAAATATAGGCTTATACCCAACAGGTCACAAATCAAGCTGTGAATGATGATAATGATCTTAAAACGGAGCTGCTGCTATTCTAAAATCAAATCTAAAATATTTTTATTTCACATAAGCCTACATGGGCACTTACGAGTATGAAACGTAAGAAGCTAGGTGCACGGTTCCAATTGGTCGTTTCCTATGGAGAAGAGCCGGCAAGAAACTCCACGGATATACTTAAAAAAAAAATGTCTTACAATGTTTTCTAATTACAGTGTTATTAGATATGAGAGGACAGCGTAGGCCCGTCAAAATACCAGGTACTTAACAAAATAGAAAATGGTCTACAGATCTACTAAGCCTACAACATCCTCACATTAACAAAACAACAATATAAAATATGGTTAAAATAATAAGAGTTAGAACCTTGTTGAAATTAAAATAGCAGTACACCACGTAGAACGCCCATTTAATTTAGTGTCGTCTTTCCAATCCAAAGTTCGTCTGGTAGTCATAATGTTCGGCGAAAAGACCGTAATTGTAACCATACAATTTATTTGCTAGAAACACGGTGCATAGGATGTTCATATGATTATGATCTGCCATACAACGCATAATGCAGGTATCTAATCATGTATATGCTTATAGTAATTTTGTTTGTCCAGTAGTATAATCTACATAGTGTCGGGCAGCGGCGCGGGCGCGGAGACCGTGGAGCGCAGCTGCGAGGAGCTGCAGCTGGAACGGCGAGACCTAGCGGTGGAGTTCTTGTTTTGCCTGGCGCTCATCGAGGTGCTGAAGCAGCTACCCTTCCACCCGGGCCACGAAGACCTCGTCCAGTACATTGAGAACGTCGCCTTCAAGAGGTTCAATTATAAGGAGGGGTGAGTTATATACCTGAGGAATCAGAAGCAATTACATTCCACTTTTTAGGGTTCCGTACCAAAATGGTAAAAAGGAACCCTTATGGTGAGACTATGTCTGTCTGTCACACCTGGATATCTCAAGAACTCCTAATGCTATCAACGTGAAATTTAGAATAATTTTAGATGACGCTTGTCCAACTATTTTGCAAACAACTAAAAAATTAAAAAAAAAAAAAATTGAAAAAGGGACTGAAAGGGGGTCTTAAAAATTTTAAGTGGGGCTACTAGGGCATGTGAGAGAGCGCTGTTTGCACATTCTCAAACATTTTTTTTAGGCAGCATAGTTTCAGACTTCTGATGAAAAATGTAAAAATAAATACCGTTCCCCTCCCCTTATCTCCGAAGTTTGCATGATAGAAGTGATAGAAGTTTATGTAAAGGTTACAAGAAAAACGATGTCTCTAAATAGCACGGTTTTTCAGAAATCATCAACATCATATATACGTACGGAACCCTCGGTGTTCGAGTCCGACTCGCTCATGACCGGTTTTTTTATAGAAGCACTTTGGAATAGATCGCGATATCTGCGCGTCGCTGATGAAAGAACCAGCCAAGTGCGTGTCGAACCACGCACAATGAAGGGTTCCGTAGTTGGGATGAATTTATCCCAAGAACAAACTTAACATTGTAGTTGATAAACATGATACCCCATACATTTCAACTTGAAATGTAAGTTTGTATGCATAATATTGAGTGATTTACCATGTTATTTTAAGATCACAGACTTCTTACAGGTTTTCCTGTAATCTGAAGTAAATAACAATTTTCTGTACTTTAAAAAAAAATTATGCTCGTTTGTTACGGAGATAAGTGGTGAGAATGGTCAATTTTCATCTATTTTCTTAAATTATTTTAAAATTCTAACAAAATATATATGAAATTCTTACAATAAGCCATTTCAATTAAAGTTAAAAAAAAAAAAAAAAATGTTACACGGTACAGTCGGCAACACATTTAAAAAAAAATCTAATTTGCCCGACAAAAGTGACCCCGTTCAAAATTCATTTATTTACGTAACACGTCCGTGTTTGGGCCACAGAAGTTCGTATGTGTCCAAAATTTCCACTTAATCGGTCCAGTATATTCGGAGCAAATCGGCTGTGACGGACGAGCGGACAGATAGACACACGAGTGATCCTATAAGGGTTCCGTTTTTCCTTGTGAGGCACGGAACCCTAAAGACACGCTAAATAGCATAATTTAACACACACATCACATTCACTTTTTCGTCGTGTGGATCACAAGAAAAATATTAAGGCGACGATAACCGACTTAATGATTTTATACTGAAGATCACGTCTAAACGAGTAATGTTAATGATTTGAAAAAAATATATGTTATATTAGAGCATTTTCTTATTAATTTGTAAAGTTATGTCTAACGCGGATAAAAAACTGAGAATGCCGCAAAATCTACCAAGCGTATTTTTCTGAAACCTTCACCAATTTAAAGATAATTTAATTATTGATCTTTTAGTATACGCGTTTTATTAAAATACCTTTTGCTTTGTATATAATAAATTAATAATGCGTCAAATTGGGGACAGCGCTCGTTGATGGGCGAGTCCTATTACTGGCTGAACGTACGACGCGTTGCGTGAGCTCAGTACAGAACACGCAAGCTAACCACTCAAGGTCACTGGCCTATATCTGCCTCTTAATATTAAACAATATACTATACATATATTCATGAATAATATCGAATATCTGTGAACTTTTTTTGATTACTCTTGGTGCCTAATAATGACTGTAGTCGTATCCATAACATACAGTCCACTTCTTCAGTATCAACAGTACAATGATGTCTTCCTGTATGTCATCACCAGGTTACAGTCGAACCCGAACGCCGCCAACGTGCACCTGATAGCGGACCTGTACGCTGAAGTGGTGGCCGTGCTCGCGCAGTCCCGGTTCGCCTCGGTTAGAAAGCGCTTTACAGCTGAACTGAAGGTAAGGCCCAATGTTTGGAATTTCCTGGCTTCTTCTTTGTTCGCTTGTTGTAGCGAAGTTATGTCACGAGCCATTTGCTGTATGTAGCTGTTATAGTTCGAATATGAATAAAAAAAAGATGTTAAGTTTTAAGGGACAACATAGTGTAAATTTATTATTTTTTTATTTTTGTTCTTATTTTATTGTTCCTCGCATAAACATTGCACCATCTCCTTGCTTATTTTATAATTGTACAGGAACTCACTTACCTGGGGATCAAAGGCTCACAAACAAGCAAAGCAAGCTCTTTAATAGTATTTCCTTCCCATCTTCGCTGAAGCTTTTCTATATAAAAACTTAAATAAAAAGCGCGATTTGAACCAGCATCTTAATTTCAGCCTATTATAATGATAAAAGTAAAAAAGCATTGCCTAAAATTACTTGCCTTAACGAGAAAACAACTAACGAATATTTGTCTAGGATTTCGGAAGAAAGGTTTCTGTCACAATCGGAGACAACTTGTACGCCATGCTCGACGTTGTAGACAAGTCTAGGGAAGAGAAGACAAGTTTATTTACATTTGATTTTGTAATCGCCGTGCTAAGGTCAGTAGAAATCTTTCTACTGTCTACACGGAAACGTCATTTTTAGGGTTCCGTACCCAAAGGGTAATACGGGAACCCTATTACTATGGCTCCGCCGTCTGTCTGTCTGTCTGTCCGTCTGTCTGTCTGTCCGTCTGTCTGTCACCAGGCTGTGTCTCATAAACCGTGATAGTTAGACAGTTGAAAATTTCACAGATGATGTATTTCTGTTGCCGCTTTAACAACACATACAAAAAACAGAATAAAATAAATATTTAAGGGGGCTCCCATACAACAAACGTGACTTTTTTGCTCGTTTTTGCTCTATATTGATAACGGCAACAGGTAACGCTTAAAATATTCACAGAATATTTAGTTATTTAAGGGGGGCTCCCATACAAAAAACGTATTTTTTTGCCATTTTTATAGATAATGGTACGGAAACTTTCGTGCGCGAGTCCGACTCGTACTTAGACGGTTTTTTTTGGCTATTCTTCCGTCGACAAAACGCCTCTACGGTTCTCGTGCTAAGCCTGCAGATCTAATGTCAAGAACACTTATTAGTGGCGAATGAAAACTGCCTGCAATGCGGTATCTAGAGGGGTGAGCTGTGATCTAGGCATTATAACAAACTAGATTCCTAGACGTGTTCTCTTACCAACAGGAGCTGAAGAGCCGCGAGCCGTCCCCGCATACGACGCAAAGCATCATCTCCCTGCTGATGGGCATGAAGTTCTTCCGCGTGAAGATGGTTCCCATCGAGGAGTTCGAGGCGTCGTTCCAGTTCCTGCAGGAGTGCGCGCAGTACTTCCTGGAGGTCAAGGACAAGGACATCAGACATGCCCTCGCTGGACTCTTCGTTGAGATTCTCGTGCCGGTCGCAGCGGTAAGTTCTTTATTAGTCATTAGCTTTTTACCCCGCTCCCTTGGTTCCCTTGCCTCTGATCCCACAGGGACCGTGCATTTTTCAAGTTAAAACATGTCATAATTATGTCACTCACCGGCCAAAAAACTTTATGCAAAAAACCACGTTGATACGTAGCTCCGCTGCTGTGTGGCGGAAGAACAAACCAACACACACACTTTCACAGTTATAATTTAGTTATTGCTTTCTTTTTAATTTTAATTATTGGTTTTTTATAAAGCTTATCGTACAAATGAAGCAATTTTCCTATTGTTATCCTACAGACGGTCAAGAACGAGGTCAACGTCCCCTGCCTGAAGAATTTCGTGGAGATGCTGTACAGCCACACGCTGGACGCCAGCACCAAGTCCAAGCACCGCCTGGCGCTATTCCCGCTCGTCACGTGCCTGCTGTGTGTCTC
Source organism: Tiliacea aurago (assembly GCA_948098905.1). NCBI lineage: Eukaryota > Metazoa > Arthropoda > Insecta > Lepidoptera > Noctuidae > Tiliacea > Tiliacea aurago. Next base: position 1,606,618 of record OX402576.1, read on the forward strand.
GCAGAAGCAGTTCTTCCTCGCCAACTGGCACTGCTTCCTGGCTATGTGCCTGTCGCATCTCAAGAACAGGGACCCCAAGATGTGCAGGGTGGCTTTAGGTAAGATATATGTCGAAGTTGAGACACGGCAGTTATTTTTAAAAATACGCAGAACCGCTGACCTTATTCAGGCCTTCGGTGCTGCTATAACTACAGTGGATTTCACAACTGATTCTATCAGGAAAACTTATGGATTTCAGTAAAATAAAAACAAGCAAACTACTTAATGCAATATTTTTTTAATGAATCAGACATAGATGTTACTCACAATGTTTCTTCTTCAAAATCGGCAGCCAAAGTGAGCTCCGCACTGTAGTCGCTCCTTATATTAACTCGTTTGCCCCACCAGAGGCAAACGTCAATCACAAAGTATTTTACCGCCAAATAAACAGGTGAGGTTTAAACGTTACACTTTAAAAAGTAAATAAGTTTTAGGTATTACTATTAACAAAACAATGTTCCAAAATTACAAGCTATTTAAAAATAATCAGAATTCAATTTTAGTAGCATTACTAGATTTAATTAGTCATGATCTTGACATTATCTTAAATGTCAAAATCATTACCAACCAAATCCGAGGAAAGATATTAACAAACATAAAACTTCTCTTAATATTGGTACGTACTGTACTAACACACATACAACACAAAATCAACTTAATTAATTAACGGCCGAATAATCTCCGCGGCGACATATAATATTCTAATTAATTGTAACCATTGCACATAAACCGTGGTATAAATGTCTTGTTTTCTGAGGACATAACATGATTTTTCAGGGTTCCGTACCAAAATGGTAAAAAGGAACCCTTATGGTGAGACTAAGTCTGTCTGTCTGTCTGTCACACCTGGATATCTCAAGAACTCCTAATGCTATCAAATTGAAATTAAGAATAGTTTTGCCCAACTATTTTGCAAGCAAGAAAGAAATTAAAAAGGGACTGAAAGCCGTACCGTGCCCCCCCCCCCCTTATCTCCGAAGTTTACAGCGATAAAAATCTGAAATTATTCTATAAGATAGAAGTTTATGTAAAGATTACAGGAAAAATAAAACGATGTCTCTAAATAGCACAGTTTTTCAGAAATCATCATCATCATATATTCGTACGGAACCCTCAGTGCTCGAGTCCGACTCGCTCTTGACCGGTTTTTGTTTTTTGTTCACAGAATCCCTGTATCGGCTTCTGTGGGTATACATGATCAGAATCAAATGCGAGAGTAACTCCGCAACACAGTCGCGACTTCAGAGCATCGTTAACTCGCTGTTCCCCAAGGGCTCCAAGGGAGTGGTGCCGCGTGACATGCCGCTCAACATCTTCGTCAAAATCATACAGTTCATTGCACAGGAACGACTTGACTTCGCCATGCGAGAAATTGTGTTCGACCTCCTTATGGTGGGAAGGCCGATCAAGATAATCCTGACACCGGAGAGGATGTCTATCGGTCTGCGGGCCTTCTTGGTTGTTGCTGACAGTTTGCAGCAGAAGGAAGGAGAGCCTCCCATGCCGCGCACGTCCGGGACGCTGCCCTCGGGGAACACGCTGCGGGTGAAGAAGACCTTCCTGAACAAGATGCTGACGGACGAGACGGCACGCTCCATCGGCATGAGCCCGTACTTCCCGTACGTGCGCCGCGTGCTGGTCGACATCCTGCGCGCGTTGGACGCGCACTACGGCCGGCCGCTGATGCTCACTAACACACAGAACGTCACCAAGGAACAGGAGATAAACACGGGAGAGAGGAAGCCCAGGATCGACCTGTTCAGGACTTGTGTTGCTGCGATACCAAGGTAACATTGTTCTTTTTTCAATACAGAACAGGTCATTTAACTTCTTAAAAATTCATAATATGGTCGTGTCGCAGATTGATCCCCGAAGGTATGAGCTCCAGCGAGCTGGTGGACCTGCTGAGCCGACTGACAGTGCACATGGATGAGGAGCTGCGCGGCCTGTCCTTCCAGAGCCTGCAGACCCTCATCGTGGACTTCCCCGAGTGGCGCCAGGACGTGCTTGCAGGCTTTACGCAGTTCCTAGCCAAGGAAGTGCAGGTAAAATAATTGATCTAAACAAAATGTAACTTATAAATATGTTTAAAACAATATTTATTGGGATAAATAACCCAATAAATATTGTTTTAAACATATTTGTGGTGGATTGGAGGTGGACTCGAATTATAATTCTCTGTAAACTGTCAGGGGCCAGCTGTTACTTGAAAAAATAATATGGTCATGTATAAATTATGGTTTATTTTGTTTTTACAGGACACATCACCACAACTAGTGGAGAATGGCCTCCGGATGCTGCTGCAGCTTCTGACGAGCTGGAAGAACGGCGAGCCGACAGCCATCAGCGTGCCGACCAAGCAGGAGCCGCTGGCGTCAGTGATCCGCGGGGCGGAGGCACTCGGCCTGGTCATGCTGTGCCAGTGCAAGGCCTACCCGCGCCGCCTCGCCGTGCATGTGCTTAGGTACAGTTATAATAAAATAAAATGTTTATTTGTACACTTTGAAAACATACATATGTACACAAGGATTAAATAAATGTTGAACAATATAGTCACATTAAAGGGCAAGTGATGCCTCCTAAACTAGGCTAAAAGCCTGTGTTTTAGGAGTCAATGTTCCTCCAGATATAAAGGCATACAACTGGTATTGGGTGTCGTGCAAGTACAAAGAAACAACAACATGAAAACAAATAAATAAGAACAATTTAAAAACAAAAAGTGGCCTAATCTTAATACAGTATTAATTCTATTTTTATTAAGAGGAAATGCGGGCGGAGAGACTTAGAGTAAAAAATCATAAATCGAGGTTCGGCTCTCGTCTATTTCCTCCTCCAATATTGGACCAATTTAAAAGATATTTCTTATACTGAATAAGAAGGATATATACTGTGTCCGTATGTTTTCCTTTTTGATGATACATTATCTTTATAAGAGCTGGAACCCTCTGAAAATGCTCAAAATTGCCTGTTTAGACCGCTGACAACAGAGGGCTATTGTACAAATTTACCAACTATTAATAAAAAAAGAAATTGAAACATTGGGACACAGTATATATCATTCTTATTCAGCATAAGAAATATCTTTTAAATTGGTCCAATATTGGAGGAGGAAATAGGCGAGAGCCGAACCTCGATTTATGACTTTTTACTCTAAAAGTCTCTCCGCCCGCATTTACTCTTAGGAGACAATTGTAATAAGATTCTCGGTTTTGTCGTACGTTAACTTCTGCAACCAGTTTGTTAGTTTGATTTTAACTTCGTGGAGTCAGTCATCAAGTTATAATACATGACTGATTCCACGAATGAGGAGTATGGATGGAGTGATGAACCTTTTTACCAGTGAAATAAAATTGATGTTTGATTGGTTTTGTACTGTAAAAATTCTAATTTATTCCTCGGCAAACTTCTGCCACCGGCTGTTACGCTAAATTACATTATTGTGCGTTGTGACAGCTATGTATGACGTACATAGATGACTGATAATGCCCAAATGAGTAAAATGCACTGTTACAATTCTATTTAATTAAATTCGATACCCGCACTCGTGTCGAGAAGAAGTTGCTCGTTTCGTGTTGCAACCGCACTTACATTTATGTAGCTCAAAGACTATATAACCACTTGACTGCGGATACAGTGCCCCGACGCTCGAAAACTATTAGTATTTTGTCGCTTATGTTAGGCCACGGTACTAGTAACCATTTTAGTTGTGCCCAAGTGTTAGACCTGTGTGCACGCTAAATTATCACAACTTTTTTTAACTGTTTATGCAATTATAACGCATCAAAATGCCTTCATGCGCGGTGAAGTGGTGTGGGAAACATTCCAAGACCTCAAGTTACAACAAGGATGGCATAACTTTTCATCGGTTAGTAAAATATATTTATAATTTCATAATAATAGGAATAATTGCAGGGCTCAAGCTAAACTGGTTGGTTACGTAAAATTGCACAAAAATGTATAACGCGTTGATGTCTTTTTGAAAAGTCCCTTTCTCTCACTAGGGTATTGTCAATACATCTGTCCCTTTCTATCTGTACGAATGCTGCAGTGTTGTGACAACTTCAAAACGAATCGCTAATGACAATTCAAATTATCGATATTTCCTAATGGTAAAAAAGTTATATTACTTAATGTTTACATTTTAGATTTCCAAATATTCCGGAACTGAAAGAAAAGTGGATTTAGGCAGTTCACAGGGAAAATTGGTTTAAAAAAAAATATAGCGTTGTTTGTTCAAGGCATTTCACAACTGATTGCTTTGAAACTTTAAAGAACCGACGCCGTTTATTTAGTTCAGCAACAGTTTCATATTTTTCGTTTTTAGTAAAAAAAAATGCAGGATGAATACCCGTCGATTTTATCGATATCGAAAATATAGTTGCAAAACTGACTTGTGCATCACTATGTTTGGAACATTCGTCCTGACATTGTTGCATCAGCCAATCACAACCGCTGTATTTTCTTCGTCTCCCGGCCCGCAGTGGTGAGTCGTATCCCTAGACGAAATCGGCCTATACGCTCTCTAGTGGTTATATACTCTTTGATGTAGCTAATGCAATTCACGGGCCGGCGCGGTGGCATGACGGTCATTTTATTTTAATCTTTATACGTATTACATAATTATCATAAATTAAAGTCGCTCTTCGTGTCTGTCTGTATGACGGCGTTGTTGTACCACCATTTAGATAATTGATTCCGGAAGGATTATGTAAAATAGAGATACATATATTGCATAACTGTAATTTTTAGGCTCAACAGTCTACCCATGGCAAACAAATTACATATGAACATTATTTTTTCTCAAAAAACTGATTAATTAAAAATTATTTTATTGCTGCAAGTAGGTTTCTACAAACAGTTTTACACGTCAATCATATTTTAAAAACAACACGCGTGAGCAATAAACTAAAATCACTTCATCGCGCGTTCTCAAGACAATTTTTTCTAATTTCTATGCAAAGAGCTGTGGATTGTGGTATAGCATCTGAAAGGTAATTTTGTTAGCTTTCGAATGATATGAAAAAGATTTAAAATTAATTAAATCTTCGACCTAAATTTAGAGAATTAATGCAATAGGTCGAAGTTGTGAACGTCTAAATGAATAGGAAGTAATATGAAAAGATATTTTTTTTATTTACAATTTATGTTATTTACCCCTTAATATTTTGTGTTACTCCCCTGTCCCTAATGACTGCCTGTAAACAGTTTTTCATTTACCGAATGAGTTTCCTCATGGAATCCTGTGGGATTTCCTGCCACTCTTCGACTAAAGCAGTTTTCAGGTCTTCTATTGACGCTGGAGCTGGACAGCTTCCTCGTACCCGCCTTTTCAGCTTGTCCCATATTTATGTTCAATCGGTTTAAGGCAGGGCTGAGGGCTGGCCAGTCTAGTGTGGTCGCGCTAAGTATCTACCCTACCTACCTACCCTTCCTACCTACCCTCCCTACCTACCCTTCCTACCTACCCTTCCTACCTACCCTCCCTACCTACCCTTCCTACCTACCCTCCCTACCTACCCTACCTGCCTACCCTCCCTACCTACCCTCCCTACCTACCCTCCTTACCTACCCTATCTACCTACCCTACTTACCTACCCTACCTACCTACCAACCCTACCTACCAACCCTACCCACCTACCCTACCCACCTACCCTACCTCCTACCTACACTACCCACATAACCTACCTACTCGCTTTCTACCTAAGTAAGGTCGTGTTCTTGGCATTTTAAAACAATTACAGTAAATAAATTGAATATGCACGATACTACTCGTACAAAGCAAAATCTACGATATACCATTACATTTTTTTACTTTAACACTATTTTCCACGAAGATGTCGTGAGGTCCGACTTGTACAAGGTCCTAACTCAAATTTGGTTACATTGGAATTTTAACTTTGTCACGTCAACATTGAGTTTCTAATTCCAAAACATGAATATATAGTCTAACATTCTGAATTCAAGCTTAGTGTATCCGTGTGCAAGCGCTGTTTTAGTGGCAGTTGGAAGAATGTTTCGCAATCGTATCAGGGACTTCCCGGATGCTAACATTTTGCGACTTACGTCCTGTAGCTGGGGTCCCCAAGAAAGATGTTTATCGATCCAAACTCCCAGGTTCTTAACCTTTTCGCTTACTGGAATAGGAGTTCCGTTAAATTGAACTTAAGGAAGCTGCGAATCTTGGGGGTCATCCTTGAGCTGCCAACAACAATGACTTGAGTCTTCGATGGATTAACCTGCAACCCATGTGCCTCACTCCACTCACAGATCGAACCCAAATCCTTGTTTATGGTATTAATTGCATCAGCCAAATCCGCAAGCGCAGTTTGTTTATATATTTGTAAATCAACTGCATAAAGGTGGTAGGAAGAAAGAAGTTTTTTGGAAATACAGTTTATAAATATTGCGATGAGTAAAGGAAATAAAACTACCCTGAGGTACACCGGCAGAAGTATAACACCAAGAAGAGCGAGACTCTTCTATGCATATACGTTGCCGGCGGCCATACAGGTAACTACGAAACCAGTCAATCGCCGTTGGAGATATGTTAAGCAAGCGAAGCATGCCAAGCAGGATATCGAAATCGACAGTATTAAATGCGTTACTAAAATCCAGTAAGCAAAAAACCGTTATATTTCCTCCTTCCATGCCTATCCGTTTGTCATCAGTGACGTTAACTAAGGCTGGGGCGGTGCTGTGACCAAGACGAAAACCTGATTGGAAAGGATTCAGATAAGATAAGAAAAAGATAAATGAAAGGATTCAGCAGACTATTCTTACAAAGAAAAGTACTAAGCTGATTGTGGACAAGGTGTTCTAAGACTTTTGAAAGGAAAGGCAAGATGGAGATAGGACGGAATTTCTGAAAAGGAAGTAAGATTAGATTTTTTGGGTAAAGGAGTGATTTTTGCCTCTTTCCACATCGATGGAAATACACCATAGGATATAGCATAGTATAGGAAGGATTTCGTCGAGGACAAGGAGTATTATTTTACGACTTACGCAACCACTACCAACCGCGTCTTAACATCACAATCAGAGAATTGACTAAAAATAAATGGGGAATGGTCCGGAGTTGAAAGATTTGAAATGTAGTTTATTGTAACTGCCTTCATGGTCCCATTACAGTGCGACGAAGATGAGAAGTGATTCAGTAGATCAATATCTAAGTTTTTAGTAATCGATTCTTGGCGTGATTTTCCAACTCCCAAAGACTTAAGAAATTTCCAGACTTTAGCTGGATCTCCGTTTTCAACTGGGGTGTGGGTATGGCGGCGTTGGGCTGCTCTATGCACCTTATTGCAGCGATTTCGAGCATCCACAAGGATCTCCCCGTGCGACGGCGAGGGCCGACGCTTAAATTTAGTTTTCGTTACAGACCTTCCTAGGTAGGCAGGGGTAGGCAAGGTGGCGCAAGAGAAACTTGTTTTCTTCTGGCATACTACGCCCTGTTAACGATTCGGTACTATTGTCCTAAGATATTTTTTCTGGAGAATGAATGTGGATCGCACGTTTGTCGAGTTTCCCAGTATTTATTAATTAATAATGTTTGTATAATACATGAATAATAAAGAAATCTCAAGGTTTGGTCAGGTCGTAACAACCGTGACGGAGCCCTCACGGTTGAGGTAAGGTGTAAAGTGGAGTGATTGGCGCGCGTTCGTGACATGCAACGCGAGTTCGACGAAATGTAGGCGCAACATGTCTTCCATACTCCTCTATTAGCTATCTCGGTGACGCCCCCTTTCTTTTTCACACAGTCGCTCCATCCTTTCTTTGGTCTACCCCTACAACTTTCCTCACAACATTTTCTTTATTCTTCCGCATCGCATTACAACCAATTTCCACACAACTTTTCAGTCACCGGTGCCAGTTTCAAACTTCCTCTTATATATTCATGTCCTGTTCCTGAAGTGCAACATTTGTGTATTAATTGTCCAGGGAGGCTAAATACCTGCTGGAGAAGCTGCAACTGACCCGCGAAGAGCCGGCGCTCATCGACGCGGCGGACGCGCACACGGCGCTGTTCGCCGAGCGATGTCTGCCGCTCCTGCCGCCCGCAGAGAAGGCCGCAATCCTCACGGCGGGCCAGATAGACCTCGTTTGGCTTGCTGAGAGGAGCCACGCGGTTTGGACTGCCGGTCAGTATCATCGTAATTTCCCACGCACTCTCTCCGCACTCAACTCACTCTTGGACGCTAAACCTGACTGTGATGTGTTCGCGGACGAATGGAAGACGATCGTGTCAGTGTCTGGAGTTCTGTGAGATGAGTATGAATGTTTGTCTAATTAAATCTTTAGCTAATGTGTTTGGTAGATTGCTGTTTCATGTTATAGTGAAAAAAAAAACAAACCTTATTCAGCCGTAAGATGTCTTCGAGACCTATCCCAAGTTTCACCACAACGACCGGGTTTGTGCTTACAGCAGCGGATTATCACGACCTTCAGATCGTTTTTCACCATGGCGTTTAAATATAATCGTCAGCGTCGATATATTTTCTGTATTTTAGGGCTTCTTTCCAAGAATGAGCGTTTTAAAACTAAGCAAATATTTCATCTTCTTGCCACCAGTGCGTTGTTCATGAGTAGCCGTCAACACTGACGCTCGAGTTGTGACCACATCAGATGAAATTATTTATTTAAATGTTTCCAGGTATTCAACACGATGAAACTTCGAGCAGAAACAGTTGGAGTGGAAGCTCTTCCAACGGCGCTGATCCTTGGGAGGTAATGTAATCAACTCTAATTGATATTATGTTATTTCCAGGTTCTCCCCAACCATTGTTTAACTACACACAACAACAAAAATTTCAGTATAACCATGTGTGATAGAATGTTTAAATTTTAAACTGCCGATTAAAATCTGCCAACAATCTGAGCACATAATGTTGATGTTCATTAAATTATTTTTAGGCTTTCCGTATTTTATAGAAACACTTTCGTCTTTCATTTACATTTTGACTGCACTACCACAGTCAATGGTATTTGACTGTGGCACTCAAAATGTAAATGAAATGAAAACGGATGTAAAATTATTAAAAAAGTGACTATGGTTTAGTTGCTTGATTTAAAGAGTAACCATGAAGTAGAAATCATTTATTTGCTTTTAATGTATACCGATTGGGTATGCAATTAACCACGCCATATTACCATCCGGATATTTCGGATACTTCCAACTATCTGGATAAATCCGGATAATATATATTTTGGATACCACTATAAAGAAGGTAATTCGATCGCTGAAGCGACATTCTCGCGACCTTCTTGTCTTCTTGTCATCGTTCCGATTGATTTTGATGTAGAAGGTTGAGGAGATATGGATATGGTATTTGATTATGAAACCATAACGTCTAATGCTACGGGTGCTTCTATACACCTAGGTCAATCAATATTCGAATGAAACCAGTTTTCGTGTTTCTTCAAAAAACAATCCAGTTTTCTAAAAGCTTGCTTCCACTTCCTCCTAATGGTTTGTGTACACCTTCGGAAATATTCTTGCTATCTTCATCGGGGAGATTTAAGTTCAAACGAGATTTATTCATGATTTTTCATTTTCGAATTGTCTTATTTAAAAACAGATAACTGGAAATCTCTGTCTCTATGGAAAAAATATAATTAGGTATGTAAAGTATTTTTCAGGTATGTTTTTATATTTTTATTTTAATGATAAGAGTATTTGAAACACATAATTTCATCTTTTTGTTTTTACAAGCTGTAGTTATTTTTATATATTTTTTTAAAGTATTGTTCGTACTGACGTCTCTAGTAGCTGAATAGCTTAGGATCTTTGCCACGTTTAACACTTATTTAAAACCAAAATTCAGTAAAGTCAAACTGTTAAATTTGACAATTCATTTGTTTACATTTCATACTTTAGCGATTTTCATACTTTAGTTTAAAGTTATGGCTTATTAATAAAATGAATGGATTCAAAGACTACTTCTGCTAAGTGCTTCATACCGTCAAGTATAAACATCACAACAAATAGCCGACACAAATTGATTGTTAGTAAAAGAAACCTTAAAAAGGAAATGGTGCGAGGAAGTAAATGTTGAGTACAAGTCTGGGCGGCGTCTGTTTTATTGTGAAGATCATTTGAACGTAAGTTAAGTTTGCCTGAGGCGAAACATCGATGTGATTCGACTTGTACTGTCCGCCGCTGGTCAAAAACTACACTATTTACTTATTTACGTAAATTTGCCGTTGACATGACACTTGACACATAAAGAACAACTTAATTACAAGAGGCACTGAAAGTTTCCAATTCAGGCTGCTTTGTGATGTCATTTAGAGGTCAAATAAAAGTCAAGTGATTTTAAGTATTTTTGTGAAAATAAATACGATCTTATAATTTTAAGACCTATTAATACAAAAATAAGTCTTAGAAGCTTAAAATCTCGAAATGGTTTTGGAACATAGCAGGCAGGCATAGGTTAATTTTTACTTTTCATACCCAATTGGTCTAATTTGGCTGTAACACTATTTTTAGAAAATGTTCTTTACTAACTTTTTAGACTTTTGTATCCTGCTTATGTGTATGAAGTTTCATTAAAATCGGTTCAGTCATTCCGAAAAACAAGGCTTGAAATTTGGTATGAAATGCTGTAAGGTGTAAACGCTCTTAACGCAAGAATCAATGTAAACTAAATATTGGTTTCCAAAACTATCTTTAAATATAGTTTATCTGTAGTGAACTATATCAACATCATCATCATTTCAGCCGAAAGACGTCCACTGCTGGACATAGGCCTCCCCCCAAGGGCGGTTGCCATAATCGCCACGCTTGGCAGGCGGGTTGTCGATCGCAGTATGGTGCTAAAATGCGTAGAGAACGCTGCTGCCCAGTTTCTAGCAAGTCCCTTAGTCGCATTTTACGACACCCACGGGAAGAGTGGTGCTATTCTTTACGTCCGGCGCCACACGGACAACTGGGAACTATATAGATAAATCCAAATGATAATAGCTCGTTAGGCACCTGCATAATGACCCTGTACGTTCTGATTCTAGAGAATCATTAGCGACCAGCCTAACGACCCTTTATTATAATAATAAGTTAGAACTTAACTGAGTGACCATATTAGGTACCAACTTATTAATGATTAATTATTCATTATAATTATCTGTAATTGTTATAAGCGAAAAGTCAGTTACTGATAAATTACGTATCAGTTGTCAGCAAATTAAGAAAATATTATGTTTTAATTTTAAGCTGCTCACTGCCTGCTAGTTTTAAAATTGATTACAAATAAAGCCACTTGTGATGGCCTAGGCTATTGTGCTGTGATTTCTCTGTTATATTATTCAAATGAGTGATTAAACCCATGTATAAACTGCCGATAAATGGCTTTGCAGTTTGGCATGCTATGTGAAACTACAACTAATTTGTTTAAACAAAAAACAAATTAAAAACATATTTGAATAAATTAATGAAAATCATGTTTTTCCTCTGATATCGCATCTCCGCCATAAACAAATTAAAAAAATATTTCAATAAAAAAATGAAAATCATGTTTTTCCTCTGATATCGCATCTCCGCCATTGAAATGAATTACATCAAAAATTGCCAAAAAAATAAGAGAATAACTGTGTGAAAGCAAATCTTTGCGCACGCAATCGATAGCCGAGATATTAATTATTTTTCAATACACTTGCTCGAAAACTGGTTCATATCGCACTATGATTAGGTTCACAATGCAATGTATTTCACACGCGTGCGATTTTTTATTTTCCAACACGTGTGCGGGAATAAAAATTGCCACAGATAACTTATACCTATACTTAGTCCAAATTGGTTCAATGCCTCTATTCACACCGTCTCGCGCCAGTGACGGTCCTCTCTATTCGGAGATAATATTTTTTTTTCAATGTCGACAAAGATGCGTCTGTACGGCGTTAATATTTTTGAAATATTTAAATAATCTTTATAAATAGAATACCGATCACAAAAAAACGTTTATGAACAAATTAACATTTATTTGTGTTCTATTTTCTATTTTTCATATTAGGCTGTTTATCGGTTTTGCCTCTCATTTAACCTGGCAAAAACAAAGCGCGGAAAAAAAGAAAATTAAATCATACTTTCCTAATAATTCATGACAAAAATATTTTTCGTTATTTTATTTTATTTCTGGTTAGGGTGCCCGCACACGAGCTTCTTTTTGACGCTCCGAAAATCGCTGGGCGATTTCTCAGCGATTATCGCCAGCGACTTTTTGAGCGACTCAACGCACACGTGCGATATTTTGTCGCGGGCTATCGAGGGATGTGCTCGTCATGGATTAACAGAGATCGATGTTTAACCAAAAAATGAATTTCTTTCTTCGAAGAATAGTGTTCAACCGAAATAAATAATTTAAAAAAGTACTAACGCTTGAATTATTATAACAATTAGAATGACCTACAATTTTAGTATAAACATAAGTTTTAGTATAATAACATTAAACTGTTTTATAAACTCATCTTAGTATCTACCTAGGTAGGTATGTATTTACCTCTCTATCACTTTCACACCTAAACCGTATAGGTACTTACAAAAAATTATTACGTAAGTAGGTGCTTATCTAAGTAAACAAAACTTATAATTATATCGATATCCATCGGTGAGCAATGACGCAACGTCCTTCCCTAGCAAAGAGTACCCGGGCGATTGTCGCTGAGCCGTGTGCGTTAGCTAGTACATTTCCATACGTTCCATATTTGTCAGCGATAATCGCTACGCCCGGAATCCAGCGATTTTGTGGACACCCTTATGTGTATTGAAAAACGTCGTTTGATACACGTGGACATTTTTTATTGCAGTGCTTGGCTCAAAAACAACCGTGCCTACAGCTCGGGTGTTAATTCCTCGAATGTAATAACAAACATTCTCCACTTGTATTAAAATGTACTATTATGTTATGATCATCTCCATTAAAGGTTTTGAAAAAAAAAACTAAAGTCTATCTTCCACAATGTTCTATGACGTCTTAACAAGTGTGTATCAAGATAGCATGGAAGGTTATCTTAAGCAACTCCAATTAAAAAAAACGATGAATAAAAAAAAAACCTATTTCTTTGAAGGGCGATTTTCAGCCCACTGTGCGCCATCAGTTGAGACTGGGCATCTCATAACTGCCTGTGCTTATTTTTCTTTTTTTTTCTTTTGTCGTCATTTAAAGAAAGAATAAGAAGCAACAATAATAATAATCCCAGGATTTTGTAATATCTTGATTTAAAAGAGTGCCCTTGGAGTTTCTTGCCCGTTATTCTCCATAGTGATCTACATTTTGGAATGGGAAACTGGCGTTTTGCAACAAGCTTTAACTTTCTAACTAACCGACTCTTTGTCAGTTCAAAAGTGCCTGTGAATGGTTTAATTTAAATAAATGCTTTATGTTTGAGTTTGGATATTCAGATAAACAGATAGAATATTAATAAATAGTGCCGATACATTTAACCTTACGTTATGCAACATTTTCAATTTATTAGAATTTATAAAAAAATATTAGAATTGAATTCATATTATTTTCATAATATTATAAAAAAGGTTGGAAATGGTTTAATAAATGCCTTAAGTTGTGAGTTAAGGTGTTTTCATTAAAGTGTGGCAATTGCCCCCAGGTGGTGCTATTCGGGCTACTGGAGCGAATCCGCGTGCCCGCGCGGTGCCCGTCCACCATCCTGCAAGCGTGGCCCGTGCTGCACGCCAGGATACACGCGCTCTTCACCATCATCGAACCAGCGTGAGTATACAACACATTCCTGACTAACAGTGCTCTATCCCATAGGAACCGTGCCTTATTTAGAAGAAGTACTCCACTCCGCCACTCTCCGGCACATAAACTATCTCTGAAAATACTAATGTCAATATTTTTCACAGTTACTGGGTGAAAGAAGGACGTAAGAAACGTGTTTGTTTAAACACGTTTTGCATTTATTCTACACAAGCCGTGGGCGCGATGGTTTTTTCCATCGGTAAAAGTGACGAACTTCCATGCTATCTTTCATCCCTTATTTAACCCCTTTAGGGGATGCATTTTCAAAAAATTTCCTCAGTTAATGAACGAGATTAAGATTTTTTATGAATTAGGTGAGTAGTAGATTAAATGTAGCATTTAAAATTTCAGGCCCGTGAACGACAACCGCGCATCATTGCTATCCCGTGGGCCAGCCCTGCCCAGGAAGCCAGAGAAAGAGCGAGACGGCTATATGCAAGTCAGTGTCGATTTCAAGCAGTATACGATTGCTCATTCACGTTCTTGATTACAACGTTGATGTTGTTTGTGGCAGGTTTGGAAATACTACATGACGATGGCCTACCTCGTAGTGCCGGCTGTGCCCAGCCCGGTCATCCGCTGCGCCAGCCCCGACCTCAGTCTGAGGTACGTATGACACCACCGTCCCCTAGTTCAAACGTATACCTTGGTTGGTGCCGAGACCACTGCGCATACGAAATATTACCTACTTCCGTTTATTTCTGTCTTCGTACTTCGTGCTCTAAACTTTATCTGTGAAGTAATAATCGTACACTAGTGAATCTCGGCACCACTATAAACATTTGTCGTAAAAAAACATTACCGTTATCATTAATTAGCAAATTGGCTTGATATGTTCAAAGTTATTTTCGGAATATAATTATTGATTGGCATTGAATTCTATATAAGTAATATGTAACGTACGGTTTATGTATATGTGCAAATATATTAGATTTTGACTGTCTGAGTTTTTATATATTAATATTGTTTAGTGTCGTAGCTGGCGTCGCCGATGTGTTGCCGGCTGATTTGTTTCCGGTTCTGCAGGCCGATTTACAAGTTTTCTATAACGGACTGTGTCGATTCGATCGGATATCGTTATTATATTGACACTTACTTTTCAAAGTTCATTCTTGATACGGTCGATTATATTTATCGATCCATGTTGGGTTATGAAATTCCAGAAATCTTTAAAATATTATTTCTTTCTACCATTCACGTTTTACAAAGCAACGTCCCAAAAGATTTGAATACAACAAAAATATAGAAGCATCTTTTATTGTCACTAAAAATGCACAAGAACGTCATTTGAACTAGAGTAAGAGGTTACACCGTCAGTACGACAGCCAGTCAGTTCAGTGTAACACGAAGGTTACACCGTCAGTACGACAGCCAGTCAGTTCAGTGTAACACGAAGGCTACACCGTCAGTACGACAGCCAGTCAGTTCAGTGTAACACGAAGGTTACACCGTCAGTCCGACAGCCAGTCAGTTCAGTGTAACACGAAGGCTACACCGTCAGTACGACAGCCAGTCAGTTCAGTGTAACACGAAGGCTACACCGTCAGTACGACAGCCAGTCAGTTCAGTGTAACACGAAGGTTACACCGTCAGTACGACAGCCAGTCAGTTCAGTGTAACACGAAGGCTACACCGTCAGTACGACAGCCAGTCAGTTCAGTGTAACACGAAGGTTACACCGTCAGTCCGACAGCCAGTCAGTTAGTGTAACACGAAGGCTACACCGTCAGTACGACAGCCAGTCAGTTCAGTGTAACACGAAGGCTACACCGTCAGTACGACAGCCAGTCAGTTCAGTGTAACACGAAGGTTACACCGTCAGTCCGACAGCCAGTCAGTTCAGTGTAACACGAAGGCTACACCGTCAGTACGACAGCCAGTCAGTTCAGTGTAACACGAAGGCTACACCGTCAGTACGACAGCCAGTCAGTTCAGTGTAACACGAAGGCTACACCGTCAGTACGACAGCCAGTCAGTTCAGTGTAACACGAAGGTTACACCGTCAGTCCGACAGCCAGTCAGTTCAGTGTAACACGAAGGCTACACCGTCAGTACGACAGCCAGTCAGTTCAGTGTAACACGAAGGCTACACCGTCAGTACGACAGCCAGTCAGTTCAGTGTAACACGAAGGTTACACCGTCAGTCCGACAGCCAGTCAGTTCAGTGTAACACGAAGGTTACACCGTCAGTCCGACAGCCAGTCAGTTCAGTGTAACACGAAGGTTACACCGTCAGTACGACAGCCAGTCAGTTCAGTGTAACACGAAGGCTACACCGTCAGCACGACAGCCAGTCACTTGGGGCTGCTATAATAATTTATTATAGTAGTACGAAGTACGAATCGGATTTCTATTGGAATAAGTCAACAACTGAATCATCATGAGCTTCTAAATCGGCCTGCTGATGCATGTAGAGCAAATTATTAATTTCACTCGTGTATTACGTAATTTGATAAAGCGACATAAAACATTATCTTTACGTTAGTTGTATTTAATAAAATCAAAACGATCAAGTACCCAATGTAAATCCGCATTTTGGTTTTGTTAATGATAAGTTTGGTCACAGTAAATGATTGCCCGCGCTGTTACTCGGCGATGTCAGCAGCTTACTAAACGACGTTAGTACGTCACATGCGCGTGCGACTCTTTCGAACACGTTCCCGCGTGTATGACGCGCCTACCGACCGCGACAACCACTGTATCCGCATGTGAAAACAACCAGACCCAACACTCACTATATTAACTTTATTTGGACCAATATTTACAATATGCTTGCCAACTTTAAAGTTGATATTCTTAAGGCCTGTATTAATAAACCAGTGTTGCTGCCTTATGACATGACGTCTCAATCAAATCTTAAAGTGGCCTCTAATAACTATGGTTTATTAATGAGGGTCCAAGAGCGAGACGTATTGTACGCAGATTTTAATAGAAAACAACCCGACAGTACGTACAAGTACCCACACTATCCATTATGTACACGATTCAGACTCTACCACCCAATTTCTTTTTTGTTTTCTTAAATAGAATTCCAAAATGCACCTTGTGTTAACTTATTTTATGATCTAGTGTTTCACAATCACACCTTTGTAAAATTTATAAACCAGGATGAAAACTCAAATAATTTATGACATAGTTAATTAATTAATTGTTTTTTACTGTATCATATTTACTTAGCTCCACTCGATTGGTTGAAGAGACATGAAGCTAGAAATGTGTTCGTATATTTGTAAGCCAGTGGGGCGAGTGTAGGGAGAGGGCTGAGCGAGCGCGTGAACGTTACGGACGTACCGTGCGCCGCGCTCACTAGTGCAGAGAAGTAGCGGCGTGTGTCTGTCGTAGCACGGAGGCGGAGGGCTGGGCCGGCCTGCCCGCGCTGAGCTCGTCCAGCGAGAGCCTCAACGCGCCCGGCGGCTTCTTCACGCTGCCCTTGAGCTATGCGCGCGCGCACAGACAACACAAACGAACGAGGTGGCCATTGACGCTCGCTATGTGCACGTCGCATTCGTTTTTGATCATTACTTAGTTGTGTCGGTTCCATCTCTCAGTTCACTGTATACCCTGCGGGCCGGGTCCAATATCCCCTCACACATTGTTCACGCACACAGCTCTGTGCGACTTCTGCTGCAGTTTGTTTTCTTTTAGTTTTGAAAGTATTTCGACGACACTGTTACTTATCTCCCTCGAGCGCTTTACAATATTTAGGGTGGAATCGACACACGGCATCTCCTCATGGTGGGTAACTCAGTGCGGTGGCCTTGCCGGGTGTGTACTATAAGTCGAAGGTCACTGTAGGACTCATCGCTCATCAATCACGCCTAGGGCAAAGCACAGCTAGCGCATTCCATATGACGACGTGTCCGTGGAGGCCCGCGCCGGCCGCGCCGCCTGGTGGCCCGCGCCGGCCGCGCCGCCTGGCGGTGGCGACGCACTGCGATGTGTTTGTGCAGTAACTCGGTGGTCACGTTCGCGAAGTACACCTCACAGTCACCACCATACATGCGTGTAGCCTTCTGTTTTATGTTTGTAATTGACAACATGTGAATACTCACTTAAAATGAATGAATGATACGATTAGTTTAGATCAGGGCTGTCCAAAGCACGGCCCGCCAATTTTCGTGGGCTGCAACGTTAATTCTTATACCAGGGCAGAACAGAAACTGCGTTAGGTTTCTTTAAGCTGCTCGGCGAGCGCTTCCCTAAAATAACCGACTTTGGCCTAAAAGTGGATTCGATGATGGACGTACTTATCTTTGTGAAAGTGCCTATTCGACTATGAATTTTATAAAACCGAATTATAGGTCTTCACTATCGGATAAGTCACTTGTTCACGTACTACGTCTGGCTACATCGAATGTTGACATTGATATTGACAGGATTTTAAAAGATAAATAAAACATGTGAATGATGTTACTTGAATCTTATATTTGTTATTTGTTTTTGCGGCCCGCCAGTCTATGTGGTAATCTGTATTGGGCTGTGAACGTCTGTAGCTTGGATACCCCTGGTTTAGATGCAAATTAATGATTGCTTGCAAGAGGGTCGATGCAAATCGTGATAATATAGCGCTTAGATATAGAGATACTTACAATACCAATAAGTCATTTGTAAATGGCAATGGCTACATTGGTCGCAGCTTGGCTACTATGCACTATGCTAGGACTTTCGGCGCCGCATGGTATCAACTAAGTTTAGACGCGTTCACTGCAGCTCAAAGTACGTGATAGGAGTTTTTAAAACTGGCTCAGTTGAATTCTTTTTGACAATGATCTGTTTAATTCAAACCTCTAGGAATATACAACATTAGTTTTTGTTTATACTAAACCCGAAAAGGGGTCATTGTATCATCATTTCTAACAGCAAAAAAAAAATATTAATATCTTGCGCTAGCACAATATGTTTAATTTTGTTGGATAACGTATTAAAATATTTAATTCTGCAATTTAATGCAAAAAAGCCGTTGTTAATATTATTGCTTGAAGTACATCAAACATTTCGTAATTTTATTTTTAACTAAATTTCCGTGCACGAAAATGTTTAATTTTCTAACCTGCTTGTATCCTCAGCCTCATCTCTTCGACAAAAACTCCATACAAACACTTATCTGTTAATATTTTATTCAACCAAGTAAAATTGAAATAACATGTCCGTATCCTACACGTTAAACGAATAAAATCACCGTTTTAAATTAATGCAAAGTTAGCCTAAAATGCGGCGTAATTTCCTCGGACTATATACATACCTAATAAAACAAGCATAAATCTCCCAATACATTAGTTAGTACATGAGTTACTAGTTAGTATGTTATAATAGCTCACAGGTTCGTTCCGTTAGTTTGCACTATATCTGTAATACCAAGAACGTGTAGAATTTATTATTGTTCTAAATCAGAGTCGTTACTGAACTATAAATTATATCTGTTTATATTTCATTAACGACTCTGTCAGCAAAAATATGAAAAAAAAAACCATTTTCTATAAAAACGGCAAAAAAATCACGTTTGTTGTAGGGAAGCCCCCTTAAATATTTATTTTATTCTGTTTTTTAGTATTTGTTGTTATAGCGGCAACAGAAATACATCATCTGTGAAAATGTCAACTGTCTAACTATCACGGTTCATGAGATACAGCCTGGTGACAGACGGACCAATAAAGCAATAAATATATTGAGTATTGGACAGACAGACAGACGGTGGAGCCTTAGTACGTAATAGGGTTCCCGTTTTACCCTTTGTGTACGGAACCGTAAAAAATAATTATTGCTTCTTGTCGGAGATATTTGTGGATCTGTGACTTCTTCAAGCATTCCAGTAGCCAGGACGGTAAACGGAAGACTACAGATATTTCCACCGAGTCTATAACCTGTATGCCTGACGTAATATTTTGCTTGTCTTTGGCAGTTATAGTAAGACTCTTGAGAATTGTGCATTTAGCCGGAGCGTCCGTTAATGACGTGGATAATTTCCAATTTGCCGAATTATTCAAAACGAATAAAAGATAATGGTGGGATTTCAACGAATGTCACCTCAGCTGTCAACATGAATGTTCATCACAATTATTTAGCTCTATCCCTTCTCCGTACAGACATTTAATTGTTTCTTACATGTTTTCGGTTCTCTATTGTTTGGTCCGCATCAGCATCGAGTTTGGGAAACAGTTTGAACTTCTCGTGCTGCTTCATCCCGGTACATGTGCGGATGTGTGCAGTAGTCCTCGCGGCTGACTGCCTGACGGAGGCAGGACCACGCGGCTATCACGTGGTTTTCTTCTATTTTGATTTGTATAAAGTTTTGTTTCTGCCCCGACAGTGCGCTCTTCCTCTCGGCGTGTCCGGAGACACTGTGGGGGTAATATTACTTTGTATATAGCTGTACATGTTCTGAAATTTTATTCTCCTATTTATTGCTATAAAACGAGACGTGGCGCTAGTTGACATTTGTGATGAAGAGTCATCGCATCGCGAACACTTCACAATAATTATGGTCAAAATATTAGTGAGAATATTTTATGACTATTAAAAGGCATTTCCAACTTTAATCATAGAATTATCTTCTATCCTTTAATGTTCATTTCTACGCGTATTTAATAGAATTTACGTTAGCATTTTGTCCGCTGCCACACAGCACGAATACTCTCATCACGAATGTGCTACTGTTACTCGAACATGATCATTACAAACAAGTACACCCGTCAGCTCACTCATTGTTAATACTCCCCGTACACACCGACACAAGTACGACACGCCACTGAGTGCTGCGCCCACTCAACAAGTTTGATGTGTAGTTAGAATCATTATTTCAACTGAAACTCCATGGTATGCACGAATAGACAACGTCACAATTGTGTGAGTTTAACATAATCAATCATTGGGTACAAGTAACTAATTCATAAAATCATCGAGTATGTAACATTTGCTTGTAACGTGCGCGTTCACTTTTTTATTTATTTATCTATCTGTGAACTCCGTGTTGTTCTACGAACTTCTTGAATACTTCTTCTGTTGGAGACTTGTAGTCACTGTTTCTTAGTTGTATTGTGACAGACATCGACTCTTCATTGAATGGTAGAATGTTAGTTGTCACCTCGTTCTCGAGCGCGCACTTGCAAGCAAATGTCGCAGAGGGCGGCAGCTCGTAAGTGTTAACAGGATACGTTACAATAATGTACAAACGCGTGTGTCTCATTATTTTGTTGGCATATGCAGCGCTTCCTTATTATTTTATGTTGATAACGCTTTCTTATAATGTCGACACAATATTATTTATTCTTGCTTTTATTAGTTATAGAAGTAGTTAGGTAAGCTATGTGATATTATGTGTTCTCTGATTGTATACACATGTGCCATTTGTCGTAAGATACAACAATCCATTCTGCATTGTTTACTTCCAACAGTTGATTAAATTACTTGTTGTTTCAAACTATTTCATTTTGATCTGAACGTAAAAATTTAAATTAATTGTTAAAAATAAGTCAAGTCCCTTATTCAAGTATCTATTGACCGTTGTTAAATTCAAGCTATATTTCTGCGTGAATGTGTTGGTAACGTGTGTGTGTGGACGTAGCTCATCGCCGGACTCGCTCAGCGAGCGCAGCGGCGGCGAGGCGCGCGGCGCGGCGGCGGCGCCCGGCTCGCTGCACAAGCTGGCCGTGCCGCTGGCGCGCTGCGAGGTGCCCGAGGTACGCGACGCCGCCGTCTCCGCCTGCGGGAACATCAACCCGGACGCACTCAAGTAACACACATTACTATCTTTACGCAGCTCATGTACTGACGCCATCATACGGGGATACTGCCGTTTTGCCGAAAAGATTTTGACATAACTTCACTACCCAAACAAATTTTAACAACCTTTTTTTATACCAATGCAATATTGGGAATCATTTTAGTACGCACATTTTCATTTGGTCAAATTTTTACTTGTCAAAATATTACCAAGGATAATGTCAATAAGGTATTTGGTCTTTAATCAAATGATTTATTAAAGCAAACAATCTTTAGACAATAATCTGTCTTAACATAATGTACACGGCGATAAGGTTGATTTTTGCCCTTTAGAATTACTCGGAATAAAACTTCGTGTGGACTGTTTGACGGTTTATTTCTCACTAAAATATTTAAAGAAATGTGGACTGTAAATACATGCATAGGTACTACATATGAATAGCTATGTATAGACTACTGACACTAACATCATTCTCGGTTGCGCTTGGACATACCGCTCGCCAAAGGATCTATCCTTTCAATAAAAAAAAGAAACAATAAATAAAATATTACACGGTGTTAGTTGAACAACAAAAGAAATCAGAAACAAAGAAACTTAATCACTACACTTCTTGCTTCTCGTAACATAAATATAAAGGATTATGAAAGGTAAGTAACTAAACGTAAGTATTATTATGGATAATATGTTAGGTGGTACATACATCACTGATATGCTACGCAACTAGAAATAGTATGTAAGTAGGTACGACATAGCTTAATGTAAACACTTAGGGTAATTATTATTTTTCACAGATAAGTAGGTAACTTGTACATAGATCGTTGCATTCTCAACTTCTAACCGCCCACCGTTCCATTTTAGTTAATTATCCGTTTGTAACAAAGTGAGTACTACAGGTAGGTAGGTTGTACGAAGTTAGGAATGCATGTTTATTCACTACATAAGCAAGGTAAACAGGTAAGTTCTTAAAATACGTGGGTATAGGTAAATAAGAGTAGGTTAAAATTAATAACTAAGCTTAACACTATAACTTTTGTTTAGGTAGGATACATAATTTACTCGTAGGTCGTTTATAAACATTGTTTTTACATTTAACTGACACCACACGAGTAATGCCATCAGGGCCCACATGTTTTTCAATTATTTTTCCCAAAATCCATTTACTTGGAGGAACATTGTCTTCCTTTAAAATCACTACGTCATCGATTTCTGGCTCAGTGGTTTTGGTATTCCACTTATATCTTTGGTTCAGATTTACGAGGTATTCTTTATACCATCTGTTCCAGAAATCGTTGACCATTTTTTGTGTTAGCCGCCATCTATCTAAACTAGAAATATTACAATTTCTATAGTTTTCGTCACTTAAGTTTAACAAAGGCTCGCCAATCAGAAAGTGGCCCGGTGTTAGTGGAAGAGGGTCATTAGGGTCATCATTTAGCACAGTTATGGGTCGGGAATTCAAACACGCTTCGACTTGTGCCAAAACTGTGGCTAGTTCCTCAGAAGTGAGGGTAGCATCACCAATTACTTTTTTAAGGTGAGTTTTTGTGCTGCGCACTCCAGCCTCCCATAAACCCCCGAAATTGGGTGCATGAGGAGGTATGAAATGCCATGTAGTACGTTCCGGGATTAACAACTCTGCTACTTCACCAGGAATCGAAGATTTGGCACTGTTGAACATGTCTCTGAGTTGCTTATCTGCTCCCACG
The DNA here is from genome assembly GCA_948098905.1 of Tiliacea aurago. NCBI lineage: Eukaryota > Metazoa > Arthropoda > Insecta > Lepidoptera > Noctuidae > Tiliacea > Tiliacea aurago. The sequence continues at coordinate 1,629,837 of OX402576.1, forward strand.
AAATTAGTGCCATTGTCACTATAAATATCGCTACAATGACCTCGTCTCGATGTGAATCGCCGGAAGGCTGCGATGAACCCCTTCGCAGTCAGGTCGGTGACAGCTTCTAGATGTATGGCACGCGTTATCATACAGATAAATAAACATATGTAACCCTTGTACGATTTAGCTCCTCTACCCGGTGAGAAACGAATGTTGATGGGACCTGCGTAGTCCACACCAGCTGATTTAAAGGCTCGGTCGGGTTTTACTCTCACTTCTGGCAGCTGCCCCATCAGTTGCCTGGTATTCTGTTTTGAATACCTAATGCATGTAACACATTCTCGATAAGTTTTCTTTGTTAGATCTTTGGCTCGTAAAATCCAGTATTTTGTTCTCAAATAATTAAGCATTACTTGAGGACCACCATGCAATGTCCTATGATGAGCATCCTGAATTATCAGTCCGCTAAGATGGCTCGTAGCGGGTAAAATTATAGGGTGCTGAGTATCATAGGCTGTTTGAGTTTTTTGGTTGCGCCCGCCAACTCTTAGAATACCGTTATTGTCAATAATAGGACAAAGATTGCGAAGCTTACTTATTTTATGTACATAGCCTTGCGACTTTAACTGCTTAATCTCCTCTTTGAAATCAATAGCTTGGACTTGTTTAATACAACTGTTTAAAGTTTCCTTTATTTCTCTTGGCGTAATTAATTTAGAGAAACATTCACGTTTATCTTTAGGTAATTTAAAATTAATAACTCGTCTGCAATAAGAAATGACTCTCAACATTTTTGATAAAGTAGAATACCTAGTCCAAATAAATTCCTCATTAATCTTACTTATAGCAGTCAAAGATCTCACACGTTCTTCTTCTTGTGTATCTTCGATATTAGGAGCACTAATACTTAAGTTTAAGCTAGACAACCAAACCGGTCCATTCCACCATACGGAATGGTTTAACAACTCTGGACCTTGTAAGCCCCGTGACGCACAGTCAGCTGGGTTCGTATCTGTAGACACGTGCCCTCACTGCTCGTAATCTATAATGTTTAGTATGTCTGACACTCGGTTGCTCACGAATGTACTCCATCGGCTTGGTCCACCTTTCAACCAAGCCAAAACAATAGTGGAATCGGTCCACGCGAATAAGCGATCTTTAGGTACACCTAACACTTGAGATGTCTCCGACATTAGTTTGGCTGCCAATGCGGCACCACAAAGTTCCAATCTAGGGATGGAAACTTGCTTTTCGATTGGAACCACTTTTGTTTTGGAGGATATTAGGCTTACGTAGACTCGCTTTTTACTGATGACTCGCATGTACACTGCTGCTCCATATGCGGCTTGTGACGCATCTGCGAATACATGCAACTCAATCCTTGATACACGTGTGTAGTAAAACCATCGTGGTATATTTAGCCCTTTGATGTGCGTCAAGTTCTCTCGATATCGTAACCACTCTGCTTGTAATGCACCATCAATAGGTTCATCCCAACCTAGACCTGTCTTCCACAATTTCTGCATGATCATCTTTGCTATTACCACAACAGGAGCTATCCATCCCAAAGGATCATAAAGTTTAGCTATTTCGGAAAGAATATGGCGTTTCGTTATGGGCAGCTTAGGTTCTGACAGGTTGACAGTATATTCAAAGGTGTCAGCTTCCCTATTCCAGCTCAAACCCAATACTTTAACAACACTATTGATCTTAAAGGCAACTCATTGTCATCCCGCTTATTTTCTCCAATGTAATGTAACAAAGCCTCACTATTACTGCTCCATTTTTGTAGTTGAAATCCTCCTGAGTTCATCAGGTTGTTCATCTCGTTATAAATATCGACAGCTTCTTTCTCTGTCTCGCATCCTGTGAGGAGATCATCCACAAAGTAGTCAGTTTCAGTAATATTTGCAGCAATAGGATACTTTGATTTCTCTTTGTTAGCAAGTGCCTGAAGTGATTTACAGCAAGGTACGGTGCACATGCTGTACCGAAGGTCAACATCAAAAGTTTGAAGTGCTTTATTGGCTCATGAGGTGCAGACCTCCATAATATTCTCTGGTAGTCCGTATCCTCTTCCGCTACACGAACCATTCTGTACATTTTAATGATGTCTGCTGTAATGCAGATTTTGTGTGTTCTCCATCTCATTAATGTATGACGTAATTCCTGCTGTAGCTGAGGACCCACACATAAGTCGTCATTCAAAGAAACGTTATTCGAACCCTTGCACGAAGCGTCGAAGACTACTCGAAGCTTTGTGGTTGTCTTATCTTCTCGAAGTATGGCGTGGTGAGGAAGATAGACAGCCTTTGGGTTATCAATCTCTGCAGAATTAACTTGTACCATATGATTTAGGTTTATATATTCCTCCACAACTTTATGGTATTCTTCCCGAAGCTTAGGATCTTTTGACAACTTTTTCTCTAAAAAATTTAATCTTTTGGATGCTATTTCCCTCATCCCACCATATTGACATTTCGGATCTTCAGTTCGAAACGGTAACCTTACCACGAATCTTCCTTCTTCGTCTCTAACTGTTGTAGCTTCATAATATTCTTCGCACTTTTCTTCTTCCTTTGAAAACAACTTTCGTATGCTATTTGGTTCCTTTTCTATCTCCCAAAATTGTCGTAGTAGCTCGTCTTCCCTAACTTGAGCGAGTAGGGTTGTGACGTGTCTCCTTGCTGAGGTAGATGCTTGTAACATCCTTCCCGATATCACCCACCCTAGGATTGTGTTTTGGGCCAATAGATTTCCCTGGGGGTGCTTAATAACGCCGTCCAACAAAACGTCGCCGTATACCTCAGCTCCAAGCAGAATATCTATTCTTCCTGGTGTTGTAAACCCTGGATCAGCCAACTCCAGTTCCTTAAGTTTGGACCAATCAGGGAATTTAAGATTAATGGTTGGTAGCAGCGTTGTTAGTGTATGCAATACATACGCACTTACTCGAACTGACTCTCTGGGATTGTGGCGTGATTTCACGCAGAGTGAAACCATGTGTTTTATCCTCGTTTGCCCCTCTCCCACACCGGACACCCAACCACTCACTGATATACGTTTAAGGTTTAATAGCTGAACGGTCGCCTCAGATATAAATGACGCTTGCGACCCCTGGTCTAACAAGGCCCTAACGATATGTTTGTAACCGTTCTTGCTACTTACTAACACACTAGCTGTAGCTAATAACACAGAATTTGTTTGTATATGCTCACAATGACAAGAAACAATAGCATCACTTGAAGAAGTAGTGGACTTACCTCTAAACTCTTCACTAACGGTACCTGTAGCCGTGTTTCCTTCTTCTTTTGACTTCTCCGTAGTTTGTTCTCTCTCGAAGTGGAGAAGGGAGTGATGTCGCCTACCACACCTTTTGCAGCACGTTGACTGTCGACATTTCGTCACCGAGTGTGATGGAGCAAGACAGTTGAAACACAGTTTATTCTTCTGAACGAACTCCTGTCTTTCCTTTGTAGACATATCGGCGAATGTTTTGCACTGGTAGATACAGTGCTCGCTGTTACAAACTGCACACTTAGTTTCGCGCTCTTTTCCATCCTTGTTGACATTAGAATGAAAAGCCTTAGCTTTAACTGCTGGTTTCGATTGCGAAGATTTTATATTATTACTTTCGATCATTTCCAGCGATCTAAACCTTGACTCCAGAAAATTTCTCAAATCTTGCCAAGTGGGCAGGTCGCGATTGTTCGTACTAAGTTGTTGTTCCCACTGCTTCATTGATTCGGGATCCAGCTTGGACACAACTAAGTAATTGATGATCATGTCCCATTGGTCAGACACAACACCTAAATTTTTCAAGGCTTTCAAACAGGTTGAAGTTGTATCTACCAGGTGCTTAATCGAGCCCGCAGACTCAGTATGTACAGATTTTTGTGTGAAAAGAACTCTCAAAATTGCGTTACAATTAAACCTCTTGTTGTTATAACGCTTCACTAATTCTTCCCAGGCGTCATCATAATTCGCATCTGTTGTTGTAAAATTGCGCAATATTACTTCTGGTTCTCCTGATAAGCTGCTTTTTAAATAATGTAGCATCTGTACTGGTGACAGTTTCATATTTTTATGAATTAAGGAAGAAAACAGGTCAAAATGTCTGCCATTCCTCATATTTGCCGCTGAAGGTGGGTATTATTTTTGGTAATTGAATTTCGTTACTGTCCGATGACCTTTGACCTTCAGCAGCACTAAGCATTGTAGCTTGAACCGTTGAATCAACAAACGGCTGAAGAGCTTCCTTTATAGCTGACTAATATAGTACATACAATTCTTGAAATAAATCGTATGTCTTGTCTTTAAAGTACGGATCTTTTCTTTCTTCATCTGTAGTTAGACTCAAAATAATACCTTTGTGTCCGTCCTTAAAGTTCTTCCAAAGCTCTTCTAGCAATTCTAGCTTCGTTTCCAAGTATGGTTTTCTAATCCGATCTTTTGGTGACTTTTTAAAGTTCTTTTCTGCATTCTTTAAATTTTCTAATAGTTCATATTGATAAACCAGAAGATCTTCCATGGTAATATTCACAATAATATACTTCACACAACAATAAAACTCGAATAGTCAACAGATTTCATCAATAGAAAAATAATGTTCACAATGTCCACACGTCGAGGGTATGCTGCACTTTTTATTAACTAGGCACTTATTTGTCTTTTATAAAACTCGTAATCCGATCACTCACAGAATAATATATGTACTTAGTTATGTTCGCGTTTTTACCACTGTTATTATAAATCACAAGTTCACAACAGTTTTGCATTGACTAATATGGGCAATAAAAAACACTTCTATAGAATCCTTATCGCTTTCTATTGTTCTCGCGACGCGCTCGTCCACTGCCGGTTAGCAGCAAGCATCCGCTCGAATTAGGACCAAATGTACACGGCGATAAGGTTGATTTCTGCCCTTTAGAATTACTCGGAATAAAACTTCGTGTGGACTGTTTGACGGTTTATTTCTCACTAAAATATTTAAAGAAATGTGGACTGTAAATACATGCATAGGTACTACATATGAATAACTATGTATAGACTACTGATACTAACATCATTCTCGGTTGCGCTTGGACACATAAACTTGAATTTGTCTGAAACTAGTCAAATGTATGGTTACTAGATATTAGGTTATTTAAGGAACTAGTTAGAGTAGGTTAATTATTAAGAAATAAATGGTTAGGTTAGGTTAAAACTGTAACCTACGCACAAGCCGAACGAGCGAAGTGAGCGGTGCCGCGGTAGCGACCGGCGAGTGCTAGAAACGACTAAATTAAGAATATAGAAAAAAAATATGGTAAAAACAGATTTTTAGCAGGCTATCGAGAACTGAACTAGTTAGACGAGGTTAATTATTTAAAAAAAGAATGGGTAGGTTACCACTGTGACCTCCTTCGCACGAGCCGAGCAAGCGAAGCGCGCAGTGCTGTGGTAGCGGCCGGCGGAGCAGTGCTGTGGTAGCGGCCGGCGAGTGCCAAAGTCGACTAGATTATGTAAAATGTTGTGTGTTATTCCAACTGAAATATTTGACTAAGTACATACAAATTGGTAAAATTACTAGTTGGTAAACAAGTTATTGCTTAAACGTTCACTTGCCAAACATTAGGTTTGCGTTACAATTATTTGTGAAGAGATTTTTTGCTAAGTAATAATTTGGCAAATGAAATTATGCGGAAAATTGATTTGTAAGTGATAATTTCTCAATTTCATTTCGATGAAACATGGGTTACCCATTTATATGTTGTACCTATAAACAATAAATGGAGGCGTCTGTACACTTGCGGAATGAAAAGTTAAAGCCAATTCTTGTTTCCGAAAGGGAGACGCATGTCTCATTCACAAAGTGTCAGACTCATACTCGCGACGATTTATTGTTGCGCACTGGATTTGCAACGCACTGCTCAACGCCGAGAGTTGAAAATCCAACCGTGTTTTGTTGCCGCGGTGGGGTGCACTCTATTGGATGCACAATGTTCGGCTCAACACCGACAGTTGAAAATCCACGTCACGATAAAAATCGTTGCGTAAAAAAATCGGCCGCTCGTACTCGGGCTTATATTACATTCGCAATATTGATCATAGGTAATCAATATTTTCACATGCTTTACCTTTTCATTCCGCGAGTATATTAAAAAAATATAGTTTAATGAAAGCTTACAAAATGGCATATACTTAGCTGTAACATAATTCTGCTCAGAGATTTAATGGAGGAGTTACTTCCGCTGCTCCGTGAAGCGGTGGACCGCAAGCAAGAGAACATGCGCCGGCGCCGGCGCCGCGACGCGCTGCGGCTGCATCTCAACAAGATGCTGCTGCTCATCGCTCAAAAAAAAACTTTCGCATACAGGTGGGTCTTAGGGTTTATAATTTAAGCACTTTATTGGGACGCGTTAACACAAGGAGAATTTCTCTATTAACAACTCATGTGCGTAGGTAAAAAGATAAATAGCTGTAACTTTTTTTTCCCACGGGTCTCGCATTAACATTTTGACGTTCAAAGAATTGTTCTCATGTAAAGGCGTAGTCTAATCTTTCTGAGGGAAATTCCCGTATTTTTAGGATTGGTTGGTTCCCTGTATGTCGAGTCCAAGAGTCTATGGTTCTTTATAAAACCGTTACGTCGATTTTCTAGGGAGGTCTCGTCTGACGAAACTAAGAACTGCCGATGGCAGAATCGTGACTTCGAAGCCCGAGATACTCGAGGAAGTCGAGGATTTTTATGGGCACCTATACTCAACGCAGACGGCAAAACCAGCGGGGCATAGTGCAGACCATCGAGGCAAATTAACGCGCCACTACACAGAGGACATCCCGGATGTCGACCAGAGCGAGATTAGGGCGGCTTTCGAGCAGCTTAAGAACAACAAGGCACCTGGTGATGACGGAATAACGACAGAGCTCCTTAAAGCGGGTGGGGCTCCAGTCCTGAAAGCTAGCGAGTCTCTTTTAACTCCGTCATCCAAGAGGGTACAACGCCCGAAGCGTGGAGCAGAGGTGCGGTGGTTCTGTTCTTCAAAAAGGCGGCAAAACCTTGCTGAAGAAGACCCATCTCACTTCTGAGCCACGTATACAACTGTTCTCGAAGGTCACGAACCGTCTCGCCAAGAGACTTGACGAGTCCCAGCCGCCCCACAAGCCGGTTTTCGAAAAGACTTCAGTACCGTAGACCACATCCATACTGTTCGGCAAATTGTACAGAAGACCGAGGAGTACAACCAGCCGCTGTGTATGGCATTTGTGGACTACGAGAAAGCCTTCGACTCCATCGAAATATGGGCATTTCTGGCCTCTGCAACGATGTCCAATTGACTGGCGCTACATAGAAGTGTTGAGATGTTTGTATGACGCTGCCACGATGACTGTCCAGATCCAAGATCAGAAAACCAGCCCCATCCAACTGTTCAGAGGGGTGAGATAGGGGGATGTGATATCCCTAAAACTGTTCACCAATGCGTTGGAGGACGTCTTCAAGCGCTGGAATGGACTGGACAGGGTATCAACGTGAATAGCGAGTACATCTCACACCTTTGCTTTGCTGATGACATCGTCATAATGGCAGAGACGCTGGAACCGTTAGACCGGATGCTGCACAGCCTAAATGGAGCCTCTCGACGGGTTGGCCTCGGCATGAATTTAGACAAGACAAAAGTCATGTATAATTCGCACGTCTTGCCGAGTCCAATCCCATCGAAGGGTCGCTTCTCGAAGTTTGGAAGGATTATGTCTACCTAGGACAAGTCATCCAGCTCGGTAGACACAACTTTGAGAAAGAAGCCAGCAGAAGGATCCAGTAACAGAAACAACAGAAACTGCGTCAAGTCTTCTCGTCGCCTATCCCGCAATGTCTGAAGACTAAGGTCTTTAACCAGTGCGTCCTGTCCGTCATGACATACGGTGCCGAAACGTGGACACTGACAGTCGGGCTGGTCAACAAATTCAAGGTCGCCCAGCGCGCTATGGAGCGGGCTATGCTTGGAGTCTCTTTGAAGGATAAAATCAGGAATGAAATTATCCAGAAAAGAACCGGAGTTACCGACATAGCTTGCAGGGTAAGCAAACTGAAGTGGCAGTGTGCTAGTAGAAACGGGACAGAAATCTTAGACTCGACGAGGGCTGATAGAAGCGGGACTAGCTTCTCGGCTCGACGTAAAGGGAACCATTCAGTTTTAGGAACGTTTGCTTTTTTATAACTAATTCTCAATCTGTCAAAAATACCTTGAATTCTCTAAATTTTTTATCCGTTTTTGACATTGATTGTCACTGAGATAAGATTGCGACTATACTTTGAACACTTTTATTGACTGGAACTGGCCTCCTGATGGTGGAGGAAATAGTCTTCAAAATGGTAATTTGTCCTTGTTTGCACAGTGCGTTTGCATTGGAGGGTGGGAGCCTACACTCGTCGCTGACGGAGTACTTGGATGGAGTGCGTCAGTGCCTGGAGGTGGAGGCGGAGAAAGACGCGCCCGCCGCGCGCGAACAGCGCATCACTTTCGCCGATTTCGTCACCGAGCTCATCAAGAGCTTCCCATGTTAGTATAGTTACCTTACGAAACACTCATCACTTTAGCACTTTAAATAAGTATGGAAGGATTGTGTGAGTAATTATATGAAAGAAAAGGAAGTAAATGATAGCGTGATGGTTGTCAGGGGAGAATGGAAGAAGGAACGTGTTGCGCCGGCCGCGAGCACCGTGGGGCCAGAGCGGGCAGGTGATGACTTGTGGCACATTCAACTGTTCATTATCAGTGGAAACTGAAGCTTTAACGGGGTAATTTACAAGTAGTAAAGACAGAGTCAGAGACCTGTTGAGGTGTGAATAATAGTAGATTATTGCACCAAGCGCAAAGTGAGTCATTAATGCACGAGTGTTATGTTAGCACGAGTGCATTAATTACTCACTTTGGCAAGGTGCGTAATCTACTTTTCTTTCAACTACCAATTTACCTGTCGTGATAAAATATCCTACTCAAAATAAAAACTCAAGTTATTAAAAAGAAAGATCTCATCAAATCAAAAAAAACTCATCAAATTAATTTCTTTTTTGTTTTATCATGTTAAGTTATCGATGCCCACCACGTCTGCGGAGTTGCGCTAGCTAATTTAATTTGACCCTGTATAAATAAAAATAAAAACAGTGCAACAATGAGATTTCATACAAAATTTCCTCACTGTATTGGTTCTAAGCAAAAAGTACGTGCTTTGTGATCGGTTTTGTAGTGATTAATGATAACATTACTACGTAGTTGAAACAAAAATATGTTACTTTTGTAAACACCAAATATTGTAGACAAACTCACAAGACAGCTTAGACGTTTCACTACAAAAGTATTTGGGTACAAAAGAGTTTATGATTTCGTATACCACCTTGTTGTTACACTTGTAAATTACACCATTAAACTATCAGTTTCCTAAAAAAGCCGCAGCGTCATATAATAGTTCCAAACAGCCGTATAAAGAGCTTATTGCGAGCGTTTTTAGGGTTCCGTACCCAAAGGGTAAAACGGGAACCCTATTACTAAGGCTCCGCCGTCTGTCTGTCTGTCTGTCCGTCCGTCCGTCCGTCTGTCACCAGGCTGTATCTCATGAACCGTGATAGACAGTTGAAATTTTCACAGATGATGTATTTCTGTTGCCGCTATAACAACCAATACTAAAAAACAATAAAATAAATATTTAAGGGGGCTCCCATACAACAAACGTGAGTTTTTTTGCTCGTTTTTGCTCTTTATTGATAATGGCAACAAGTAGACGCTTGAAATATTCACAGAATATTTAGTTGTAAATTCACTTTAAAAATAAATAATTAAATTAAAATAAAACAAATATTTACAGGGGGAGCCCCCGTAAATATTATACCATACAAAAAACATGATAATTTTGCCATTTTTATAGATAATGGTACGGAACCCTTCGTGCGCGAGTCCGACTCGCACTTGGCCAGTTTTTTTGACACCGTTAATTCAAACACCCGGCAAATCAGGCGAAAGATTTTTATGACCGGTGTCATTTTGCGGCCGTGTCATGGCCGGGTGTCATGACGGCACGGCTTTCGTACAACACCCAAGCCTAACGTAACTTCGTCATTTGCTAAGTTTAGCCAAGGTTTAGTAGTAGTCGAACAAATTATGAACTTTGTGAACAGTACGAGTCCGAATCCAGTTAATAGTGATAATTTAATTGAGTTTATTCAAAAAAATAATTTACAGTGTGTTTGAAATAATTCTAAATTAAAAAAAAAAACATTCATAGTACAAGTACGTCAAATTATTTTTAGTAAATTTGTGTAGACATTGTGACTTATAACCAGGGACCGTACAACCCCGGTTAAGGGTTAAGCCTTTCGAAGAGGTAACCCATTCAATGGGTTACCTTTATCATGGTGTGAAAGGGGTTTATACTAGAAACCCATTGAAAGGGTTACTTGATAACCCATTGAATGGGTTTTATACTTGAAACCTAGTGAAAGGGTTACATGATAACCCTTTCAATGGGTTCTATACCTACTTGAAACCCAGTAAAATGAAAAAGTCATAATATTATGTTATTTCGATATCCGCCCAGCACGCGTAGCATTTCTAAGCAGTTAATCAAAAATCCATACGATGTGGGTAATTTTGAATAGCTTAAATTAAGCCGTTCAAAAGGATTACCCACACCGTATGGGTTTTTATCGAAAACCATTTCAATGGGTTACCAAAATTTAATTTAAGCCGTTCATAAGGGTTACCCATCATATCGTATGGGTTTTTGTTTAACCGCTTAGAACAACCCTATCGAAAACCCATTTCTATGGGTAACCAAAATAGTCCCTGCTTATAACACCGCCTTGGATCACTCTGTAAAGGTGTAACAATTGTAATTTAAATAAATAAAGTAACACATTGGTCATTTAAAAATAAGAATATATGTCATTTAAAAGTGATATCCAAATAGAAGGTTCAATGAAAAAAAAAAGTAGTTCATTAAAAGGTTTCGTTTACTCTTCAGTGGAAAACTACGGGTCGCTGATGAAGAAAGAACTCCTGCGCAGCCTGTTCTCGCTGTTCTCGGGCTGGTGCGGTCCGCTGGTCAGACACTTGGGCTCGCTGGTGCCGCAGCCGCCGCAGCATGAGAACGACGAGCGACTCAACCTCTCCGCGCTCAGGGTGTGTGGGACAGCAGCTTCCAACGTCATTTGTCACACGTGGGCTAAGGACAGTTAAATATAGCCAATACAAGTTGCACCGCGAACAACGGTGGTTAAACGATGCAAGCCATTTGTTGCTTCAATTTCATTGTAGGCCACAAGCAACAAACTTGTATCGCGTAAATGGGGCTCTAGGCTAATACCCGTATTCAGGAACATGACTGAGAGGTCTCACAGTGCAATTGGACGCATAGGTTACAAAAAGCCTATTCACAGACGCCACTTGAGGGACAAACGACAGTAGGTGTTCACGAACGCACACAGCAGCTAGCTAGTTACTTTACGCTACACATATAGCGCTACAACGTTCTTTAGGCGCGTTACCGAATACGGAATTAATGCCGCCATCTTGTTTTTTATAGACATTTCACAAAAACAACTAAAAACTAAGAACTGAATACTAATAATTTAAGAACTGTATTCACTACCTATAATAATAATAATTCATAACCTAAACAAATAAAAACCGGCCAAGTGCATGTCGGACCACGCACAATGAAGGGTTCCGTAGTTGGGATGAATATACCCCAAAAACAAACTTAACATTGTAGTTGAAAAACATGCTCTCTCATACATCGATATACGTTACGGTCAATTCTCCAACTGCAAATTTAAGTTAGTCGACTATTACTCGTTAACTTGTGAAGCCTACTTAGCTGTGATAGTTTTCCTTTTAACTTCGTTATATATACTATTGCCATGATTTTTTTCACATATTCAAAACCAACCATTTAGCTGGCAGGGGGGGGGGGCACACTTGACTCTAACAAAAAATAGCACTTTAAAGCATAATATTACGCAAACGGATCCCGAAAAATGGTTCTGACAAACCCACAATATTTTTGAACGGCCTATCCAACGATACCCCACACCATGGAATAGACGAGAAGTTACGAGTCTGTCCGAAAGGGATATTCGTGGCCCTGGCACACAGGCATTTGAAGAAACACGGTGGGTTTTAGTCAGTAAAAGGCTGACAGAACCTCCCGCTCCGGCCAGAGCGGGAGAAGTTATTTGATAATTTCCCACCCAGAAAAAAAAATGTGTAAGGGAGGTACCCTAAAACAAATTGGTTTTCATGGTTTTATTTGACGACTTTTTGGCATGATTAATATGTATACCCATGCCAAATTACAGCTTCTAGTACTGTCTTTGAGCTAAGCCGGGGACAGACGGACGGACAGACAGACAGACAGACGAACATGGCGAAACTATAACCGCCTTATTACAAAACAAGATTTATATTTTGACATGGCTTAAACCATGGAGCCAGTTTTTGTAATAAGAACGTAACAGTGATTGAAATACCGTTCTTTATACAAAACTGAGAACTTAGTTCGGTACTCATTTGTCAGTTTTGTGTTTAGGAACTTTACCATAGTCGGAATAAAGTTCGAAATTCAATAATGGCTCCATGTCTTAAACCTGGGTCTGAAGATAAACCTTGTTTTGTAATAAGGGGGTAAGGGTTCCTTGTTGACTACTTTACTTTTGCATAATGCATTGCATAAATGTTTACCAACAGCGTTATTCGAGCGCCAAAAGATCCTTGTAGCAGTGCAGTAAGACAAATCAACACATTCTCACCAGGGCAAGAACGTGATTATAATACTATTGGATAGAATAGAATAGAATAGACATTTACTTTGCAAATATGGGTAATACATTAAAGGTCAGCCATATTTCACCATTCGGCATGCAAACATTTATATTATTAAAGTATAACCAAAGGCAAATCCATTATAAAAGTAATTCAGCAAAAATCATTTTCCGACAATAACTCAGTCACACTGTAGTACGTCTTATCCATTAAAAATTTACGTAGTCTACTCTTAAACTGCACTGTTGTTAATTCTCTCCAACTACTTGGTAATTTATTATATATAATTGGGGCCATACAGTAGACACTTTTGCGCACCAAAGTAGTTTGACACGTTAATTGGCATAATTTACTATTGTCACGTCTATTTCTAGGGAATACATCAGCTAGACGTTCAAAACGACTTGGACTTTGCTTAACAAACATAGCTACTTCCAAAATATAGATACAAGGAAGAGTCAGGATATTGTATTGCTTAAAATAAGGTTTGCAACTGTCTGTGGTTTTAAGGTTAAACATTGATCGGAGACATCTGTTTTGGGCCTTAAATGCTGTCTTTATTTGTTGAATTCGCCCAGAAAATGACACCATATCGTAATTGCGATTCAACTATACCGTGGTAAGCCATAAGAAGAGTTTTGGCATCTACTATGTAGGATAATCTATATAAAACGTATGCAGAAGAACTTAATTTTTTACACAATATATCTATATGTCCTTTCCAATTTAATTTGTAGTCTATCTGTAGTCCCAAAAATGTAGTATCATTTGCTTCGTCAATATTGTAGTTTTTATAATGTATGTCAAAATTAGTTACTTAGGATATAGAATATAATCTTGACGTTTGTTTATCTGACAACTATCAGTCAACCCAAGTGGATGTCGCATCACTACGTTAACCAATCACAGCGCCACGTCCACTGGTATGCATACGTACGGCAAAAAGTCATTTCATGGCAAACGTACTGAGAAACATCTAATCATAACGTTGCTTCAATGCTTGGGTATTGTTCTTGGATACGGATGTAAGATTTATTGGAGTTGCAAACAACCGTATGTGCGGGACCACGACGCGCTTAGAATGTGGATAAAGAGTAAATAAATATGTTAGTAGGTAAAGAGCAGTAGATAATTGTACGAAGAGCGAAATCGCTCCGAAATGTTACCCGAGAGCCACAAAAATAATGCTCTTCGCTCTGCGCTTGAAAAGACAACATTGAGCGGCAAAAAAAATCAGCTTTGTATAGACAAAGGCCGCACGTGAGCGGTAACAAAACCAGTGCAAGCTGGCCTCTTTTGTGTTGAAACTCCGAACTATGCTAGGCCAGTGTTACCACTGACGTGCGGCCTACCCACAACGGCGAAAAACAATTTTCAGCCTTGTAAGTGCTGTAGATAAGTATGACGTGACCCACCCGGCGACCTGTTGCTGCAGCTTTCTTGCGGAAGTTGTGGGGAGTTGAGGGGGATGCGGCCGCCACGGGAGGGGCGTAGGGGGGCACTGCTGGCTAGAGGGCGCCACGTTGATGAGGGGTGTGCGGTAACTTGCGCTCTTCCCCGCAGTTTAAGGCGACGATAACCGAGTTTTAATGATTTTATACTGAAGATCACGTCTAAACGAGTAGTGTTAATAATTAAAAAAAAACTCAATAACTTAATATGTGAATATTTTAGATTATGTTTATATTACATAGTGAAATTAATTTGTAAAGTTATGTTTAACGCGGATAAATAACTGAAAATGGCGCAAAATCTACCAAGCGTATTTTTCTGAAACCTTCACCAATTTAAAGATAATTTAACTATTGATCTTTTAGTATTCGCGTTTTATTAAAATACCTTTTGTTTTGTGTATAATAAATTAATAATGCGTCAAATTGGGGACAGCGCTCGTTGATGGGCGAGTCCTATTACTGGCTGAAGTACGACGCGTTGCGTGAGCTCAGTACAGAACACGCAAGCTAACCACTCAAGGTCACTGGCATATATCTCCGTCTTAATAGGTCGCACGCTCCAACATTATCCAGCGTCTCGTGTAACAATTTGCGAACTTTTTAAAAATGTGTTGATGTCTATAGGCAATGAGTGCCGTGGTGTGCTGTGGGCCGTGCTTCGCCCCCTCGGCGCTGGCTGAGGATGGCTCGCTCTATCCGTGGCTGAGCGAGATGCTGTCCTCCACCAATGATAAGGTACGTCGTAACTTGACCGTTAGCTGTGTCGCTTAAGTAAATATGAATGTTAAAGCGGCTAAAAAATGTAATGATTAAATCATTAGTTATGTTTATTCAGAAAATGTTCAACCAGAACAGAGATTATTTTTATAAAATCGGAATTGTCCAAGTTTAAATCGAACTCATGTCGTCAACGTTCAACAGAATGCAGCATGCATAGCATAATTAAGCTTATAGCGTAAGATGGATGCGGTAAGGTAGCTCTTGTAAGGTTGTATGTTCACCAAAATATGATTCGCGAAATATGTATTTACAGAATTATAATCGTTATTATCTCTCTCTAAGCTAGAATTATCCTCAAATGTCATTGTTTAATTTGAATTTGTCAATTGATTAATTTGAACTTAGAGTATACAGTTGTGTTGATGATTTTAATGATAAATCTGTGAACACATATTTGTTACGGGGACGCAAACCATATTTTTATCAACACAACATACTGACCTACAAATTGTAAAAAAAACGTAAGAAAGTTTGAAATTTTAATTAAATCCAACACATTTAATTCGTCCTTTAAATAACTAAATATGTCAAAATTCGTCCTTTAAATAACCGATATGCTCATAAATGCACCGTTCCCGACAGACATTCGAGCTGGCCCGAGAGACTATAGTGCTCCTCCTGGACTGCAACCCTGACATCGGGCCGCTGTTGGACTGGACGGTGGACACGTGCTTCACGGGCTCGTCGCGCGTCGCCGACGGCTGCTACATGGCACTCGCCACCATATTCAGCGCACGGTCAGTTTAGCTGCGGGTCCTCAGGAGTGCGGCGGCCGCCACATAGCGGCCGCACTGACGGCTGTCATGAAAATCATGGCGGCGGGGTTCGACTTTACGATGTCAAATAAAACACGCTCAGGAAACACACCAACTTAATTTCATCAGTAACGTTTCAGTGACGTCATTCGGTGACCAATTTCGGACTCTATGTGGCGGTCCTGTGAACCTAGTATGCTTCCGATTTGCTTGTTCAATTATCTGATCCGATAATCCCTGCTCCTACTCGACGGAAGTGTTGAGATTATCGGACAGCTAGTCTCACGCACGTGGGTTCGTTACTGAGCGTACACAGAAAACAAAATGGAACATTTAAAGCGGTAGTTTGCACCAACATTCTGTGCAATGCGAACCACACGACCACACCTGACCCAAGAGGTATCACACAGCATGGTTATGTCTTTTGCACCGACTATGACCTAATGTATAATATGTTGCATCCCGACCTAACTTTGTAATAGACTAGCTTTTTCTTGAAGTGATCTTGTCTGCTCAAGATGACCAACCTTGAGCCGTTAGGACTAACGGACCAGCCTTGAGCAGACATTTCAACCCGAGAGTGTCGTAAAAGGCGATTCCTCCATATTTAAATTAATTTAGTTTTGAATTGTGTTTTTAACTATTATCACGGATGACCTCACTAAACGAACATCTCTTCCATCGTAAAGGTAAAAAGTGAGCCCAACCTGCCCCAACTCAATTACAATTTTGGTGACTAGCAGGACTGTCATTTTGTCAGACATTTCAATTTTTCCAGACATGCGAGCAGGATGACTCGTAAACAAATGTACCATAATTAGTCCCATAATGTCCACTCCAAATAATGTCGTTCCGTATTAGTTAAACCAACATGCGTTAGGAAACCAGTGCTCAATGGATATTAGGTGCTGCGTCTTTGTGCGTATGCCTAACAGGGAGCATGTATTTTTTTTTCACTAAATCAATAATAAAGATTAATATAAACACAGGAATGGTTGAATTGAACTACTGCTTGTTGCTGAAAAAATCATGAATTTCCAACAATTTTCTACTACAAACGTCCGTTTCTGTCGCGGTCATGATGTAACGCCATTTACCGCGAAACGGATCTGATTACTTCTGTTTTTTTGCCCCAAATCATATAAATTAAATTATTGTTTATACTTTATTCATGCAGAAATCGCACTTATTTACTTTATTGAGATTTCATGCACTTAGGAAAGAATAGTTTTTATTCATATAGTAATTTTCGTCCCTTCCAGGCATTTTCAAAGAGGACGCGTTTAGAGTTTGCGTTCCGTTCCAACAAAAAAAAAATCAACATAAAATAATTAATTGTGAAATAATAATGCATTCAAAAAAGTAAAATAATTTCAAATCAACATGCAGCTCTCCGGTGCTACGGCAGGCTTCCGCCGCAGGCTCTGTATTGAAATGTTGACGTCCCTTTATCGTTAATTAAGCGTAGGTCCGACATTTAGTAGAATTAGACAAAGCTAGCTTCGGATAAAGCACTGCATTGCTTTGTCGTTTAGAATGTTGTCTAAACTTTCGACACAGCTCTTATGACTTTTATTCACAACCTCCCCAATGAGGCCCTGAAATACGGCCAAAAAGTAATAATAAAGAAGTCTGTATTTTTTTTTAAGCAATTTATTTTCTAATGTCAGGGAGTACCCGTGCGACCACTACACGGCCATCATCAACGTGACGCTGATGTGCACGGGCTGCCCCCGTGCGCCCGTGCACGAGAGCGCGCTGCAGCTGCTGCAGCTCCTGGACAAGAGATTCTTCGGCACCGTCGGGCCGCTGTCCGCTGACGATGATGGTAAGTTCATTCTCGCCTTCATCTCCACGTTATAATAATTATGATACAATTGCAAGTACTTATAAATTGTCGATTCTAGTTGCGCTGTTCCAATCTGTCGATTCCGGCAGGAGTATCTCCTTGGTTAGTCCTATAAAGGGCTTACCTAGGATTGTTTTTGGAATGTTACAAACGATAGTGGCGAAAAGAGATCTAGAGGCAGTTTCGCACATAAACTTACAAGATATAGGTCATCATCATCATTTTAGCCGAAAGACGTCCACTGCTGGACATAGGCCTCCCCCAAAAAGGGGGGGATTTGTCATAATCGCCACGCTTGGCAGGCGGGTTGGCGATCGCAGAATGGTTTTAAAGATGCATAGAGAACGCTGCTGCCCATTCTCCAGTAAGTCCCTTAGTCGCCTTTTACGACACCCACGGGAAGAAATGGGATGGTGCTATTCTTTACGTCCGTTACCAAACGGAACATATATAGGTACCTGAGTGCATCATTTATGGCTACATCGTTCTAAATGAGCATAAGAAAAGCGCCTTGAGATATTGATGATCAGCGGGGTATTTACGTTGTCGAGCAGACGAATTTTTCAAATATATGATGCAATGGATTAATAATTTCCTTCAAAATGCTTCGGATTGTGATAGAAAGTGTGATACGAACTTGAGTGCCGAACTAAACAAGATCAACTCTGTCCTAAGTTGGCTTGTAACTGCTGCCGCCCGTTACATGTCAAGAAGGCATATACAGTTTACATATTTTCCACCTGGAAAAACGTGATAGTAAAATGTTTCAGCAAGCTCTAAGAGGAATTGTTAATAATTTATAAGCGCTCTACGTACTTGTTGTTGATAATAAAAAAGTACAGTTCAGCTTTTCAAGTATTTTACAAAGAGAAACTAGCAACTTGTTTTTTACTATTTAAATACGACGATAATGACTGTATATTGACAGTTAGACAGTTTTTTTTCTTTCGTCAACTACACTGTAATCTAGGGTACATTTCAATTCCGACTTTTCCGTTCAGACAGATTTTTATTTAAGTTTGTGCAGCAGGCTGTACTGTACCGTTTTTAGCATCAAACAGAAGAAACAACTGAGGTAAGTAAGGTAAGTTATACGACGACCCTGAAAATGTGAGGTTAATGCATGTTATACACAAATGTAGGCAACCAACCAACAGCGAAATATACCTACGGAAACGAATTTTGTAGTTGGTGCGTAACTATTTATTTACAGAGTGGAGGATAAATCCTCTAAATCATAATTTCACGGGGCAAAAACATTTAGCATTGTGGCTGACCACCAAACTAAATCGCTCTGTGCAACCTGTCTTTAACCGAAACCAATTATTTGAATACTAGCTGTGCCCCCTCTGGCTCTGGCTATTATATTTGAAACGTACGTAGAAAGTATTTCTATATATTATATATATTTAATAACCTCCTCCTTTTTGGAAGTCGGTTAAAAAGAACCATGTATATCGGATAAGTAGTTCTCGGGTGAAGCGAAGTAACGGACACTTGTATTTTATTATGTGTGGGAATATTTATTTTTCATATCAAAATACTTTCTGCTATGTTATGTGTATCACGAATAATCGAAACTAAAATGACTCGTTCAATGCGCTGCTGCAGCATGAGTACATTTTTAAAGTCTAATGTTAATATGTGTGTGTTGATGAATAGTAGATTGAGTCTTAAGGGACCAAAATAATGTATTAAGGGCGAGAGCGATTGTTTGAATCCAGAGCGAAAGGAAGGATTCTTAGCGAGGGATTCAAAGTACGTCGCTCGAGGTTAAATTATTTTTGTAGCACACTCTGCTTTTCGTCCCCCTCTATGAGAAAAATAAATAAGATATGCTTTTAGTAGTGACGAATATCTATATAATAAATAAATATATTCAAAATTCATTTATTAGTGTGATTATTGGTACATTTTACATGAGATCTTAATAATAAATAATTTGTTATATTTTTGGGGCCATGCAAAGTATGCTTTTGTGCATCAAGGCGGTCTTTGATGATCGAACGCATAATTCATGTATATATACTTGTCTAATCATTTTATAGCGATATTCAGATGTTTTTCTGAATAGATGCATGTTCTTTTTAACAAATAAAGCAGTCTCAAATATGTACAAGCAAGGTAAAGTCATTATTTTTAACAATACAAAATAGGGTTTGCAGCTCTCAGTTATTTTTATACCGGTAATAGCTCTAATGCATCTTTTTTGCGATTTGAACACTGTCTCCCTATTGCTGGAGTTACCCCAAAAAATGACTCCATAGCGTAGTATAGAATCGACATATCCATAGTATGCTGTGACTGCTGCTGCTTGATTGACTACTTTCTTTAGTTTATACAAGGCAAAAGCAAACTTACTATTTTTTTAAATTAATATTGAAGTATGTTGCTTCCAGGTAATTTATTTCACGTAAGAACACCAATTGTAAACATGAATTAATAGAAATATACCAAAGCACTGCACTCACACAACCAAATCTCATACCATTTATTATAAACCACTAACACACCACTATATTTACATAACCAAGTATCAAATTTATATTTAATTTTATTTATTTATTTAAGTCAGACACAAGTGATCCATATTTTTGTTAGTATACTTCAGAATTATGTTAGTAACTAAGCTTTAAAAACACACCACAATAATACTATTATAACTAAAATTAAACAACAGATGTACCAACTCACATAGGTACTTAAACATAATCCTGAAATTCATTAAAATTTTAAAATGTAATGTAATAAATGCCCATTATCAATATTATTAATAAAATTAAGAAACTGACCAATATCATAAAACAACAAAATAAGAATAAAAATTAATAAATAAAAATTAATATTCGATACGTTTTCGCAATTTTGTAAGTTTATTATAACTGTTTTGTGTTTTATAGGGAACAGAAAATGTCGTTGACTTATTTATCACTTGGGTATTCGTAATAACTTCAGACTCTATCCCCCTTATTACAAAACAAGGTTTATCTTCAGACCCAGGTTTAAAACATGGAGCCATTATTGAATTTCGAACTTTATTCCGACTATGATAAAGTTCCTAAACACAAAACTGACAACTGAGTACCGAACAAAGTTCTCAGTTTTGTATAAAGAACGGTATTTCAATCACTGTTACGTTCTTATTACAAAAACTGGCTCCATGGTTTAAGCCATGTCAAAATATAAATCTTGTTTTATAATAAGGCGGTAAATGTTGTTCCCGCGTATTTTTTTTTTATTTGGTTTACCAATATCGGACGTCGGTGCGCAGGTGCACTTTTCTTATTACCGGCCAGGACTTTATCGAAGCGAATTGCGTCCAAACATTTTAATTCAATAGTGTTCCAAGTTCAAAAGTCATTTCGTCACGGCTATTAAGTGCGCCGGAATGACCAATTTTGTTCGCACTTATCGAGGAACCTTTCGGCTCTTTTCGAAAAGATGGGATGAAAATGTAAGTTTCTCAAACATGCATGGAAATATTGTCATTATTTTCGAAGAAAGAATACGCGAAGTATCGAATTTACGGTCAAAGAAAATCAAATCCATTGCAGGAGCGATTTTCGAATTTGAAACATTACAACGCTCCAGCAATGTTGTATGAAACGGCGTGCTGGGGTTATTTTATACTCTTTTACTCCGAAACATGGCAACCAAGGAAGTAACTTATCAAAGCTTTTATTTAAAGTTCGAACTGGCTTGCAAATAGAAAGCTGTATATTGAAAAAAAACAACAAATGAACACATTGGCGCGTGAAAAATGATCGTTGTTCGTCATTGAATCTGGAATTTATAAATAATTTACTTTCCCTGCATTCTTTTGAGAAAAGCACTATATATGCCTCGGCGGAAATGGTAATTGCCTGTCTCGTATTAGTGAAGTCACGGCCTTTGCAATAATGTACTATTTTTAAATAGGTATAATTTTCGCGAACGTAGCGATATATTCTACTAGAACGCAATCTTCATGAGAAACATGTACACGCAAAAAAGATGCAATCGAGACTGGGGTTACCATTGTTAAAGCGAAAGGAAATCTATGTCGTATTTTACACCGTTCCAATATTTGTTTCGCATCAACCATAAGGACTGTCCGAATTTATCCACGATATGCCAGGAATACTTACTGAACGGTCGAAAACTTTTATAATTGCCTATCATGCAGCGTAAGTAATGTATTAGGAAATTACAAAACTACTAACAAGAATATGGATCACTTTGTGTGTGACTTTAACAAATAACTTAAAATTTAATCAAAAATTAAAAAAAAACCCTATTAAATAATAAGTAACAATGGAAAATCTACACAATTCAAATCAAGGCCAAGATCAGGCACCTTCGCATCTGTTGTCTGTCATGTCTTCAATAATAAAGAGGTTTATAAACATTTCCATGTTGACATATTTATTCGTAAGAGCTCAAACTGCCCACCTTCGCCATGATTTATATCTCTGAGCTTCGCAAATGAAAATTCCCTCCTTCCCATACATGTATGAACTTAACTCGTGACAATGTTAATTCTAAACATCGCAGCTTTTAGAACAAAACAAATATCTTAAGTCAGATGCTCTTTGGGTCAACGGTTTCATGCAGAAAGAGGTACATAGGAGGTACAAGACGATTCAATATCTGGTTAAAGGTGGCGTACTACGCAAATCCATGTTATCGGACGCCGACTGTGTCTCAACTCCTTTAAGCTCGGCTAAGCTTGCTTGTGTCCCGCACCGCTCACGCCATCACATCACGTGTGATGCGCGTGACACCTATATTTTTAAAAAAACCCAGTCGGTAGTGTATGTTTTCTTATTATTTACAAACTATATCAAGAAATTTAATAATCACACACTGGGCTTCAGCTATACTTGAGATAAAAACAAAAATGTATTTGACTAAACAATATATTCGTTAAGGGCCCGGCGTAGCATGCGTAGTTCATACAAACGTAATCTATATATATAAAATTCAAAGTCCTGACTGACTGACTGACTGATATATCAACGCAGAGCCTAAACCGCTGGTCCTAGAGACATGAAATTTGGAGGGTGTGTTCTTTGTGGAGAGTAGGTACCCACTAAGAAAGGGTTTTTCGAAATTCTACCCCTAAGAGGGTGAAATAGGGGATGGAAGTTTATATGAAAGTCCGTCAGTTTTGAAGTTAGAATATTCAAATTTTGTGTTTAGGCTGACGATTGAAAATTAATTTATTCATGTCTCAGCGTTTTTGATAATTCCACCCCGGAAGGGTTAAAAAGGGGGATGATGTTGAATATGGAAAGTCCTTAATTTTCGAAGTAAAATCACTAAATTTATTATCTAGGCTTATGGTTGGAAGCTAACGCAACGGTGTTGTTAGAATTTGAACCCATAAGGGGTAAAAAAAGGGATAAAACTTTATTTTTAATGAAATTTCTTTTTAAGTTAAAATCACTAATATTTCGGCTTATTGTTGGAAACTATAGGCATCCGCTAAGAAGGGAGTTTTCGAAATTCAACCTTTGAGGGGTGAACAAGGGGGATACATCTCATTCCTTGAGTTAATAAACCTGAAACTTGGCACGAATACTAACCTAAGTAAATTATAAAGTGTGACATTTTTGTTTTTTATTAAACTACTCCATAATGGGGGATTTGCGGATGACAAAGTTTGTATGGAATAATTTTAACGCACGGTCCGATTAACTCAAAACTCAGTATTTATACTGTAAACCAAAATAAATAAAAGAATTTATCAGTTTTTCGAAAATTTACCCTTTTTTTTGCGTAGGAAATTATCAAATAACTTCTTCCGCTCTGGGCGGAGCGGGAGGGCGTGTCAGACTTTTACTGACTAAAACCCACCCGTGTTCCTTCCGTTGCCTGTGTGCCAGGGCCATGATATCCCTTTCGGACAAACATGGCAGGCCCAGGCCCTCAAAGAGATGTCAGTTGGTGCTGACATCTCTTTGAGGCGCACGTGGAACACAACGCGCAGTCGAACCGGGCCTGGTCCTTATCGGATGGCGAGCTACCCATCGCTCACCATCCGCAAGCCCGCGCCTACGGTGGCCGGAAGCCGGCTTGCTACTCCCGACGCCCGGGGCGTCTCCTGCGGCGTCTAGGGGCGCGAGGGCGCGAACCTTGCCTCTCCCTCACGCGTTCTGTCTCCTCCTTCGCGAGCATTACTGTTTCACAGAAGGATGTAACGGCCTCCCATGCACTCTCGCTCCGAACCATAGCCTGAACCAAGGCTGGACGCGAGAGATCGCCGCCGGTGATAGCCTCCGTGAGGACACAGCGGTGCTCCGCCCAAGCCGGGCAGACCTCCACCGTATGCTCCACCGTGTCCTCCGGGCGATCCACACAGTGGTGACACCCGGACGTTTCCTCCCGCTTTATCCTGAACAGGAACCTCCCGAAACAACCGTGTCCGATGAGGACGCCGTGGCACCTCTCTAGCCACTCCTCAAAGAGGGGACTTTTCGCCACAATTGGTGCCCAGCGCTGGATTGCGACAATCGCACTCTCCATGCCACCATGAGACCCCACCGGAGCTCCGTCCGCTGTGCCGTGATTTCTCGCGGCAGCGGAGTTTCGACCACTCGCGCCACTCCCAGATGTGCGTGAGGACTTTTGCCTCCAGATCCCACGACGGCAGTCCGGCAAGGAGGCTCGCAGCCTCACGGGAGACCGTGCGGTAATGACCCTTAACATGGTGAAAAGGGGTAGTCAATTTTACAAGAGAGGATTCTACTGTGTGGCTTGATTGACCCCAAATTATGACGTGGGCATCAGGGGTTTTTGGAAATTCAACCTTTAAGGGGGTGAAAAGGGGGATTTTCGTTGTATGAAAAATCTTATTCCTTGAGTTAATAAACCTGAAACTTGGCACGAATACTAACCTAAGTAAAATATAAAAAGTTTGTAATTTTTTGTTTTTTTAAACTATTCAAAATTTTTATGGAATAATTTTAACGCGCGGTCCGATTAACTTGAAACTCAGGATTTATACTGAAAACAAAAAATATTCGAGAATCGGAAAAAGGGGTACATAGTTTTCGGGAGAATTTTACTGCGTACCTTGAATAACTCAAAAGTTGGTACATCAATTATTATTTAAGAACAAAAACGTAGACAAAATAAACACTACAAAATTTCTTACAAATAGACTTAGACATGAAATGGAGGAGGATACGAAGGTATATTGAACAAGTATGTACAAAACGAAGTTTGTATTTATATGCTATATATATCCTTCGTAAAGTTGTAAATCAAACTGCACTCCTATCTGCTTACCACGCTTACGTTGGTTCCAACTAAGATATGGTATAATGTTTTGGGGGAATGCTGCTGATAGAGAAACTGCTTTTTTTTCGACATCCACGCGGGCGAAGCCGCGGGCGAAAGCTAGTACCAAAATAAATTTGTAAACCAAACATATTCTTAAGGTAGTGTGTATTTATTTCGATTGGATTACAGAATAGCTATGTTCCCAAATATATATTTTAAAGGACAATGATATAAATACGAGATATGAGGAATTTAAAATTTCTATGGAAAACTTATTTTTCTCATAACTCTTGTTTAAATCCGTGTCCATTCAAAATATATATTTGTGAACCTTGATATTCTGTATTCCAATCGGAAAAAGACGCACTACCTTAAGAATATGTTTGATTTAAAAATTATTTTGGTATTACGTTTGTATGAACTACGCATCCATCTCTTAAGTAAATTAAAGGCGAAATAAACTATATTTTCGAGAGCGCAAAACTGATGAAACTATTAACAGGTGCTGAGACTGACACAAATGGCTTAGCGCCACGAAACCTGAACTTTTATAGTAACAGACTTAATGTTTCAATTATTTCAAGCTTTGTCATAATTACATAAGGAATTGACGAAAAAGGTTTTTTTCGTGCACGGAGCCTTAACAAAGAGCGGTAGTGGAATTGGTCGGTAAAGATCCTTGGCCGAAGGACTTTGCCCTAGTTAACCTACTATGACATACAGGGTGCCCGGTAATTAATGGATAACCTTAAAATGGGTCATGGTACAACTAATCGCCATTCAGAAAAAAAAAACAAAAAATAAAAAAACATAGTAAATTACGTTAACTGAGCTGATACTCGTAGATAAGCAATAAATAGTATGACTACTATTACACTGTTTTTTTTTTTAAACAACTTGAATGTTTGTTCTGGGGAAAAATTTGTGAAAAATATTCATTTTGTCAAAGTTTAAGAATCCGTAGCTTAAAAAAAAAGTATGCAAACACAAGTGACAAATTATTTTAAAATATTATGCGCTTAAAGCAGATTTCAAAATGGTATTATTCATTATTGTATCTAATGTAAATTGTGAATTATTGCTATTTGTGTAGACAAGGTGTGAATTTTGGTTTAACAACAAAATTTGCAATATTTTAATATTTATTTACATTAAATGTACCTGACCATTGGGGTTTAATAAAAAACAATATTTGGCATTAATGACACGGTATTCGTTATAAATTACAATAAATGTTCAAATTGTCGGCCACCCCGTCTGATACGGGCTCTACATCTACGAATAAATGAGCTCCTGAGCAGTCGCGTGTAGCGTCGTTCACTTATTTTCGATGCGGCTGCCCGGACACGGCTACGTAAATCTTCCAAGGAACAGATCGGCTTTGCGTATACTTCTTCCTTAAGACAGCCCCAGTAAAAAAAATCAAGTGGATTTAGATCTGGTGAACGTGGGGGCCACAAGATTGGCTCCAGTCGGCCAATCCATCTGTTTGGGTATGTGCTATTTAAATATGCACGAACAGATACAGCATAATGTGCAGGACAGCCGTCATTTTGCAACCAATAAAATTCTCTCCTCCTCCTCGGGCACCTCTTGCAATAAGTTTGGAAGATCATTTTGAAGGATTTCTAAGTAACTTTGGCCAGTTAGGTTACCCGGTAATTCAAATGGGCCTATTATTTTTCCGTTTAGAATTCCAGTCCAATAATTTATTTTAAATTGGTACTGTGACCTGTCTTCACGCATAGCACGAGGGTTCTCTAGTTGCCAGCTATGGAGATTGTGTTAATTCATGTAGCCATCTCTTTTAAGTGTTGATTCATCACTCCATAGAAACTGCGGAAGTATACGCAAAGCCGATCCGTTCCTTGGAAGATTTACGTAGCCGTGTCCGGGCAGCCGCATCGAAAATAAGTGAACGACGCTACACGCGACTGCTCAGGAGATCATTTATTCGTAGATGTAGAGCCTGTATCAGACGGGGTGGCCGACAATTTGAACATTTATTGTAATTTATAACGAATACCGTGTCATTAATGTCAAATATTGTATTTTATTAAACCCCAATGGTCAGGTACATTTAATGTAAATAAATATTCCAATATTGCAAATTTTGTTGTTAAACCAAAATTCACACCTTTTCTACACAAATAGCAATAATTCACAATTTACATTAGATACAATAATGAATAATACCATTATGAAATCTGCTTTAAGCGCATAATATTTTAAAATAATTGGTCACTTGTGTTTGCATACTTTTTTTTTAAGCTACGGATTCTTAAACTTTGTCAAAATGAATATTTTTCACAAATTTTTCCCCAGA
The DNA here is from genome assembly GCA_948098905.1 of Tiliacea aurago. NCBI lineage: Eukaryota > Metazoa > Arthropoda > Insecta > Lepidoptera > Noctuidae > Tiliacea > Tiliacea aurago. The sequence goes on from OX402576.1 coordinate 1,657,049, forward strand.
ACAAACATTCAAGTTGTTTAAAAAAAAAAAACAGTGTAATAGTAGTCATACTATTTATTGCTTATCTATCAGCTCAGTTAACGTTATTTACTATAACAATAAAAAACCGATAGAATTCTTTAATTTGTGGTCGTGGTGTACAAAAATGTAAAATAGGGTAACAAAAAACACCGATTATTATTAAAAAAATCATATCTTTGGTACTACTTGTTTTTTCATTTTTTTGGTTTTTTTTTTCTGAATGGCGATTAGTTGTACCATGACCCATTTTAAGGTTATCCATTAATAACCGGGCACTCTGTATATAAGGTCCCAGAAGTGTAAGCGATGTGTGTGGATTGTTTACAGTGTGTTTACAGCGTGTCAATTGCCCTGCCCATCGCCGCTGTGTTCACTTGTCAGTGCCACGATGAGGCTACGCTTACATCTTGGTATTAATAAGCTGAACACATGTACCGACGAACATTGAACGGCAACGGCACTTATGTATGAACACATAGGTCCTTCGTGAGCCTATAAGTTAGTCTCTAACTGAAATAACGATAGATATATTTAAATTAAAGTATGGTAGTTTAAGACACACTTTGTCTTTTGAGAACAATAAAATATACAATTCATACACGTATCTTTAATTTTTGATGTTGTCTAACCTCACCCTGTTTTTGTTCAGTTTAAAGTTTTATTTTATTCTTAAAAACGGAACCCTTATATGATCACTTGTGTGTCTGTTTGTCTATCCGTCTGTTACAGCCAATTTGCTCCGAATGTCAGTGACCCAAACACGGACGTGTAACGTAATTAAATGAATTTTGAATACGGGTTCATTTGGATGAAAACAAAATAAAAAAGAAAGTTTTACAAACTTCAGGTACCGTGTGACACTTTAAATGAAAAGGCATACTGTGAGGGTCTCAATTTTTTTTTTATAATTTTAAAATAAATAGTTTAAAGAAATTTACGACATAGACGAAATTTTACCATTCCCTCTTATCTCCGATACTACTGAGTCTACCTACCTACAATCTACATGTTTGAAAAAACAGAAGATAGTTCTATACATACCTTAGATTATATAGATTACAGGAAACTTATACTTAAAGTCTATGGTCGTAAAATAAAATGGTAAATCTCTCAATATTGTGCGTAAAAACTTACATTTGCAGTTAGAATGTATGGGAGAACACGTTTTTCAACTACAATGTTAAGTTTGCTCTTGAGGTAAATTCATGCCAACTACGGAACCCATCTTTGTGCGTGGTCCGTCACGTACTTGGCTGTTTTTTTAATTCTTTAAAACACTATGAGATACATAAAAATATCTCGTTTTAATGGACACCAACACTGAAGATAACACTTCGAGCAAGTGAAAGACCTTATCATCGCACAAATGAACAAGGAAGGGTAAGTAAGTATTCATCTTATATCTCACAACGCACACGGCACCGAAACTAGCAATGGGGGAATGAATCGCAGTCTACTGCAGGCTGGTCATGGTCTAGACGGAATCAAATCATATGAGATTGTCATGTGCCACGATAAGGCTAAGCTTATAATATATCATATTGTATTCTTAAACTATCATGTATGAACACTATGGTATTTCGTGAGAGGAAAACTTTTTACTTAATAAAAATCTTAAATTCATTCATTCAGTGACGGACTCTCGCACAGCTACACCGCTGGGTCTACTACCATGAAGTTTTGCACAAGAGTTTCTTTTGTAACGAAGCTCGAAGGTGAGCACTAAGAAAGGAACGTTCATCCTCTAAAGGGGTTAAATAGTTGAAGGAAGTTCGTGATTTTTGCCGATGGGAAACCCTATCGGACGCAGCTTGAAAGTAACTTATCTGTGACTGCTGGAATTTAACAACGCTGATAGGTAGGTAGTTCAGTAAAGTCAATGCATTCTAGGTAGATACTATTATCTATTTTAGTCATAATATACGTACTAGGCATGTATCAGATTCTATTACAATCAGGGACCGTACAACCCCGGTTAAAAGTTATCATCATGATAAAGGTAACCCATTCAATGAGTTACCTTTATCACGATGTAACCCATTGAAAGGGTTTTATACTAGAAACCCATTGAAAGGGTTAAATGATAACCCATTTCAATGGGTTCTATACCTACTTGAAACCCAGTAACATGAAAAAATCATAATATTATGTTAATTCGATATCCGCCCAGCACGCGTAGCATGACCAATTTTATCTGTATTCTACCCAGGGACCTATAGTATACTATACGTACATATAGTAATAGTATCGAAAACCCTTTCAACGGAAAGGGTTTTCGATAGGGTTTTTCTAAGCAGTTAATCAAAAACCCATACGGGGTGGGTAAATTTGAATGACTTAAAAGGCCGTTCAAAAGGGTTACCCACATCGTATGGGTTTTTATCGAAAACCCTTTCAATGGGTAACCAAAATGGTCCCTGATTACAATGAATATCACGCTATTTTTGTACTTAGAACGATACAATAATTATGTAGTAGCGACCTAAGATTTTCTACTTTATTACACTCATAACCATGAGTATTCTTGGAAAGTCTTATTATGGCTATTTTAATTTAAACATTTCGCTATAAGAATCAGTCGTGCAATTACTTCGTTGGGGCTTCAATGTTCTCTAATACCTCTACAGGTTTGTAAGCAATTTGATTTGTACGGCTTCACTCAATCGTTTTAGTCATTGGTTAGCTAAAATATTAGATTGTAGGACAAGCCATAGTAGGACGTTGATATTAGCTGCGGCAAGTGTGTTTGCAACGACTCTGGCAATGTGAACGCGCATTATCATGCATAAGCAGAAATGAAGCACCAAATTGGGTCCACAAAGGAATAACAACATCTGATACAATCGTTTCAGGATAAGTCTGTGCATTGAGATTGCCTCTGATCCAAATCAGTTCGGTTCTTCCGCCGATCTAAATACCCACTGTATGCATACATTTCCTGGCTTTATTTTGAACGTACTTGGCGTCCAGGGGTCCTCCAATACCATGTACGTCTCGTATCTGGCCTCACACCAAAGCGATGTTCTTCAGAAAAAACTCACAAAACGCCACTCCAGTTCTGTCCAATTTCTGTGTTCGCGAGCCCATTGTAAACGGGCTCTGCGATTGCGGGTCTCAATAGGGTCAAGTAGCGGCCTCTGGGAACGGATATTGACTTGCAAGCGTTTTCTTAAGGTATGATCGCTTATTAACATCCGTGAATAGCTATGAAACCTCGACCAGGGTACCAATTATAACCACGAACCCTTAACCAATTATGTTATTAATATTTTATATAGATTTTTATATTTTGTGATTATGAGAATGTTGAAGGTTGTAGATTTGTAGACCATTTTCTATTTTGTTAAGTACTTGGTACTTGTTGGCAGGCCTACACTGTCCTCCCATATCTATTAACACTGTAATTTGAAAACATTGTAAAAGCTAATAATTTTTACAAAAGTATCCGTGGAGTTTCTTGCCGGATCTTCTCCATAGGAAACGACAACTTGAAACCGTGCACCTAGCTTCTGACGTTTCATAAGTGCCCATGTAGGTTTATGTGAAATAAAATATTTTGAAAGTGTAGTGGTTCCATTTGTATTGAAGAAAGGCAACTTAGAGGAGTTTGCAACGCATGTGACCCTCGCACAGATTATCGAGTCGCTTGTTTTAGCTTAGTGGAGGCGAGTTTTGTTGAAAAACCCGAGAATGTGTGCGAGGAATGTGCGTGGGGATGTGTTTCTCGCTAGTTTTGGATCAACAAAACATCGCCTGCGCTAAGCCCCACCAGAGCTGCGCTGTGTGAGGCCATGTTAATGAGGTGGTCCTATTGGTGCATATCGCACCACTCACATTCCTGGCAACGCATCCTGCACACCCTGGTGGCAACGCACCTTTACTGTCGCTATGCTGGGCAAAGGGCTTTTCACATACAGAGAGAGTTTTATGATTTAAATTTATTTATTTTATTATGTTCACCAACAATTGATTACGCTGATACAAACACATAATATATTTTTTTTAAGTAAAATAACAGTTTAACAGTTACTTATAGCTAAACACATGCTTAAAACAATGAATTAATATGCTAACTTACTTGTAATAATAACACCTATCGAAAAAAACATCTGTAAATAGGTAGGTACATTAAAATTGATGAAATGCTGATGAAATGTTATAAAATTGGTAAACGTAAGGTAGGATGACGGTAATACATGTTCATGGCAATGATTGGCTTTAAACTAGCTCCTGAATCTGCCTTAGGTACAGGTTGTTATGGAATGGCTAACTAGCAATCTGTTTACCTTGAACCTTGATAAAACTAAATTTATTACGTTTGGACCGAGGGAGGTTTGAGATATGAATATGAACAGCATCCCAACCAGCTTCACCCTACAACCTATCTCCAGACAAGTGCCGTTCGATAACTAACACTCTTGTAGCTGTAATGTAATTATTCGAATGAACAGCATACAATACCTTGGTGCTATTATCGACAGTACAAGTGTGTCGTAGAATGCACAAATCAGGTCACTGGTGACACGGGTTACGAAATTAAAATTTGAAGCCTTCTGCCGACTTTCATACTTTGAAAACAGTTTACTATGCTTTGGCGCACTCTATCGTAATCTACTGTACAGCGGCTTGGGATGGCTCTGGGAAGCGTTTACTGCTGAGACTGGAACGGGCACAGAGGGCAGTTCTTAAAGTTTTGGTACACAAACTTATTCGTTTCCCTACCATCGAAATCTATGGTCTCCGTAAAGTGCCTGCGGTAAGGAACGCATTTTTCCTAAGCACTATATACACACACACACACTCGGAACTTACTTTTGACCGCAAATACAAATAAAAATAAACGAAGGGCCCGGCATTGTGCAATGCTAAGCCGGCCAATGTTTTGGTGGTAAAACAGAATCACATCTTTGGCGTGTTTCGTATGTACAACAGAAAATAAAACTTTAAATATCTATCCGTTTCCGATTATTAGGTGTAGTTTTGTTTACTGAAATTCAGTAGTAGGTACACAGTAACTTAAATTATTGCGAGACCAGAGTTTCCATAGCCAGTTTTCCATGCCTTCAACCTTGTCTATTTAGGTCACACTAGTGCAGGCTGCAAAACTACTTCCGCAAAACACAGCTATAGCAGGATATTGTTTTCCGTTGAATAGATTGGCATCCTCTAAAGCTAAGAGGAACCGGGAACACCGGTCGCTTCACGCACCACATATGTGTGCCTACATAAATATCCGTATGACTTATAGATACAGGGTGTAAGGGACAGCCCTCCGCAAATTAACAGGGTGCATTCAGCTCCTTATTTTGAATCATATTCTACTGAAAATTTTCTCAGGAAAATTGTATTTTTTTTTATCGTAATTTCAGTTACTATTCCTTTATTTCAATGTAAAACCACATTCTCTGTACGCAGTACTCCATTATTGTAAATATCACAGCTAAAATAAAAAAATCAGTAATGGATGTTGAAATTCTCCAACGAACGACGCCTGAAATCAGCGAGCGCGGCCGTCCACCCCGCCGCAACAAATCAGGTTCATTGGATTCCCATAACGTTCCTGAAATATTTTCATGTACCGGTCATCTTAGTACGATATACTGAATTCACCCCATCAGTCTGCGGAGGGCTGTCCCTTACACCCTGTATATTACGTTACTGATTTGAGTGCCGCCGCCGAATGCCACAAGTACCGGAAATTTGCTAAAACTGTCCTCGCTAGGTTTATCAAATTATAAACAGAACCTACTCCGAATGTTTGCTTGCAGATTGATATTATGAGAATGGCCAGGGAGGTAGTAAATTACAATTTCATTAACTACTAGCTTCTGCCCGCGACTTCGTTCGCGTGGAAGTCGTAAGACATCACAATATACTAAAATAACAACCAGATTTTTATAAAAAAAACTGCCTCGTTGGTCTAGTGGTCGCAAGCGCTACTGTTGAGCATGAGGTCCTGGGTTCGATTCCCGGGTCAGGCAAAGTATTATTGGGTTTTCCATCTGGGATTTCTCAGATACAGTCAGAAGTCTGGATTTGTGCCCGGTTAATGGCAATAGGCTCGCCCTCTATTACATGGAACCTAAACATAACTGGCGAAATTTTATGTGGGGCTACTATAGGTACGTACACCTCTGCATATCCCTTTGGGGAATACAGACGTGATACAATGTTATTTTTATAAGACATACATACATACATAAATTCATGCCTTCTTCCCATGGGGGTAGCTAGAAACTAGAACGCCACCTGCTACACTCCTACATACTCCTTATACTTCGTTTACGTTCATACATCTGGTGAAACACTCACCCCGGTTGCGAGTACTACGCACCTGACCTTTCTGAAGAACATCACCAATAAGGTCACTGTATGTCCTCATCTAATTTGTAAATACCTTATGTTAGTCTCCTTTCGTTCATCCTCTCAACATGACCAAACCATCTAACTTTTCAGTTTTCAGTTTTTGTGACTACATCTTTTTTTCAAACCGCATCGTTGCCTTCTCGCATAAATCCACAGTATTTATTCCTTCTCCCATACATAAGCGTGGGTACCAGCACACCATTGTGAACAGCCAGTTGAGCCTTTTTGGGCATCAACTGGTTGGTCACAATCGCATGTTTTTGACCATTCACTTTATTTCCCGCATTTACTCTATAAAACTTCTCCGTATACTACGTTTGTAGTTATGGTCCGAGCAGTCAAAATATACAGACTCAGGACTGGGACGTGGGAGCAAGCGACGTACAGTTGTCCGTGTGAGAAGCAGTTATTCCTGCGGTCGACTCCGCAGTCTTCAGTAGCAATTTTCCATTGTTTGCAAGATTTTTCATTTTAGTGAATTAATGAACACCGTTCCTACATAGCAGTAGATTATGCAGCTCAGATGACCGAAGGGGCCGAAAGGTTCTGGAGTGGCGACCGCATACCGGAAGACGTAGCGTTGGATGGGCTCCCACAAGGTGGACCGATGACCATGACGTGTGTAGGCCGCAAGAATCCGCTGGATTCAAGAAGTACATAACCGATTGAAGTAGAGGTGCTAGGGGGAGGCCTATGTCCAATAGCGGATGTCTTTCGGCTGAAATGATGATGTGATAAAAAAAAACGAGTGTGCTTTAGACCACACGACTGAAGTAAAACAAATCACTGTTCGCGTAACGCTAGCAAAAACAAACGAGTGTACTTTAGACCACACGACTGAAGTAAAACTTACAAATATTAATACTAATTATACTTCCGTAACGCTCTCATCACGCATTCACCAGCTTACTCCCCAAGTCAAGCGTGCCTAAAGAAGTTTTACTTCAAAAAAGCTGCGGTCTTGTGAGTGTTTCAACAGCCAGTGTGAATTTAAAAAAAATACCTATTAAGCGGGACGGCCCGCGGCGGTGATGTGATGTGTTCCATGTTTAAAATTTAAACAACTTTCGTTCGAATCGCCCGATCACACTTTCCGTAACGCTCTCGTCACGCGTTCACCAGCTTACTCCCCAAGTCAAGCGTGCGTAAAGAAGTTTTACTTAAAAAAACTACAAATTAACGATTTTCTGACTTTTCCTGTGCTGTGAGACTGCTTCTCGCCAAATATTATGATTCTAGCTCAACGGGAAGTAGTAGTAAGGTTTTGATTTAATTGCGAGTATAAAAAATATTGTCGCATAAATGGCCGTAATTTTTTTATTACGTTGACTTAGTTTATGTTTTTAGAGCTTCAAGGGACCGTAGATTTACGTTGTAGCGCTTAGGTATAATATTAATTATCTTTAGTCTTTGGCGACGTATTACGTAGCTCTGAAGTTAACTCTCTGTCCTCACAACCACTGTATACAACGTCAGTCGTCCAGTAAACCTTCAACTAGTAACACGCTCTTTCATTTCATTTGCCGAACCTTCTGATTAATCACACCAACAATACACTTATCGGCAAAGTGGTGACCCCGACGTGATTTGATATAAATTTCAACTTGATACCGCCACGCGTTCTTGCTTGAGAAAAAGGGGCTTGACTGATAGACAGACGGACGGACGGACACCGAAGTTATCCTAAAAGATTCCGTTTTATTCTTTTGAGTTACGGAACCCTAAAAAGTAAGTTGTAGTCTGATTTCCCACGAAATGTATGGGTTAAGGTTTTTTGCGATTTCGACTCTTCTAGTGCTCAAACCTCAGGTATAATAGAGTTTTTTTGATCCTCATAAGAAACAAACAGGAACAATTTATTTTTGTTATATGGACCATTTCCTTGCAAATTGTATGTTTTTTTTTCAAATGTTTTGTATGCAAATCAAAATGTCTCAAAAAGTTAAGGACAGTCTTCGCCGACCGATTTTGTGTAGCTACAATGGTTAAGCTAGGGTTTACTGCCCCATCTCAAAAATCCACTCTGTATTTTATGTCATGATGATTGACAGCTTAGCCCGATAAAGGTATAGCGTGATGATAAAATCTGTAACTATCTGAAATGTTCTAACCGTTTGGCTCGTCTTTTTACAATTTGCTGTAAACTATAGAGGAATACAAACAATGCAATATTGCTCATCCCCCATAGCAAATAGCGTGATAAAATATAGCCTACCGACTAACCAGACTTTTAAGGAATATCTGTGCAAAATTTGAACAGAATCTATCAGGTAGAATTTGCGTGATGCTGGAACATGCATTCATAGAGGAATACAAACATAATGCAATATTGGTCATCCCTCGTAGCAAATAGCGTGATAATATATAGCCTACCAACTGACCAGACTTATAGGGAATATAATATATGCAAAATTTGAACAGAATCTATCAGGTAGAATGTGCGTGATGCTGGAACATACATTCAGACAAAAATTTAAAAAATAATAAGCCTTAGAATCGATCCCAGACCTCGTAGCAATTATTGTATTTTTCAAAAATATTCAACGTACCTACTATTTTGAATTCGCTACGATTTTATTATATGTATAGATTATCTTTTGCCTAACCCTACTAGTACGAGTAGCTTTGATTAATTGAAACTCAGACTTATTGAATTGAAGTAACAAGTATGATCTATCCAAGTAACACAGTGCCTACTACTCGTATGTACAGCTGTGAGGCCGGCCTCTAGTCTACAGATATTTCTGTCTACTATTACTCGAGATTGGCTTTAACAGCAATTCCATTAAGAAATTGATCCATTTCATGAGTAGTGTCCTTGTAACATATAGATGAATTAACTAATGTATTACAAACGACCTTCGTATCATAAGACAAGAGTCTATTGATAATTTCGCCAAGTTAGTGTTAAGTTTCCAGTTTCATCACAGATACCTGAATACTTAGGTACTTATCTTTACTTTGTACAACCCTTTTGTACTGGAACAGCGGCTAGAGGAAGTAGGTGTTGCAGAATAAAAGTAGGTGCTGTTGGAAGTTATACCAATAGTTATTTATACAGAGTGGCCCGTGAAAAGGTAAAAGCACGGGAATATATTCGTAAGAAGTTGGCAGAATCTTCCCAGCGCTGATCGTTTTCTCCTCCACCAATCGTTATTTCCCCTGACACTTTTTATTTTGTTTAAAAGTATGTATGTATCTATGTATATATTGTTGTTTTTCGAGTTATCTATCCATATTGCACCTGCCATGTTTTGTCTCTGCATCACCCTAAGGTTGACTGGTAGAAAATGCCTCAGGCATTAAGTCCGCCTTTGTACAGTAGTTTTTTTTACTTGTGCATAAAGTTTTAATAAATAAATAAAAGGTCCACAGGAACATTTTAGAAGCCTGTCTCCAGGGCGCACCCAAACATGTTCGGCGACCATTTATTGTTTTTAATAATATTTTTATCGAAATTGTCACTTGATTTCAGACTTTTTTATTTTTATCTTTCTATATAATAAGAAACAATAATATAATAATAATTTAATTAAATAGCAATAATATTAAATAAATAATATAGCAATAATAATTAATCAAAGGAAAACAATTTATATAATAAACAGAACTATAATACATAAGTACAGGTAAAAAAACAAAAATTAGTACTTTTGCAGATAAAATAATACATATAATACAGTGTGGGAGGTTTGGAAGTGTGACCGACGACAAATTTTAACCCCGGGGGGGTCAAAAATGATGTACCTACTAAATCCAAGGTAAACGGATTCGCGTCCATGTATTCCACCCGGTATAATAGTGCGAAATGTTAGTATCTAATTTCACAATCTCCTGACTATGATTATATTATGTAAATTAAAACAGAGCTTAGGTTTAAAGAATTTATTCTCATAAGAACAATATATAGGTTCACTTACAATGACATACAAAGTAATTGCTTAAATCTAAATGAAATACATTCCATTCGCTTCCTCTCTCGTACCCTTTTGGTGTGCCCTACAGGGTCCATAATGATCTAAATTATATACTCGTAGTATACCTAAGTACACATTATGGTAAATAAAGATATTGAGTAAAAACGTATGCATCGGCTCTAAATTTTATACTGTTCTTTATCTGGAAGTATTTCACAACAACGAGATTAAAAAAAAAAGGAAAAAGAATCTATGGATAAAAAAAAATTATATAAGGTTGTTTCAAAAACCCCGGAATTTTGCATGATATGTTTTATATTATCTAGACATGTCTGTGCCATTGTAATATATAATATTTTAACACCATTTTATGTATACCGTGTCTTATGCAAATAAATGATTTGATTGATAAAAAAAATATGATTAAAACATAGTAGTCATCATTTTAATCTCGATGTTGTGAAATAAAACCAGAAAAAGAATACAACAACATAATTATAGTTTTCAAAGAATTATACCGATGTTCTTTGGTATGAAGCCAGAAATGCAATACCTAAATAATTACTGAGTTGTAACTCAGTAATGCTGGATATCATTACCATAATTGTTAAATGCAAGGATGTAAAAGTTTAATGTTAAACTCTAACAAATTATAAACTACACAACAAAAAAGAAAATAACTTTTTTAAGATTTGCCTTTGATTTACAGATACAGCGATACTTAAAAATACCGAAAAAAGGGAAAGAGCTACCGGAATTTTGTTTTATGCTTAAACTTCGTCGAGTATCCAGAGATACTTATCGTGCCAAAAAACTATCAGTTAGATGATTGGAAGGCTCTCACCATAGCATAGGAATTGCAAACGGCATTTTAATTTGATTACCTTTCATCATCCACTTCAATAAAAATTTACATCGATATGTTCGGAGAACGCGTGTACAGTAAGATAATTCAAGCGAAGCATGTAACTTCAAATAAAAATGATATTAGACCTGTCACACACGCGATGATTTGATGTATGAAAGGAGAGGTGGAGACTGCTGCACTTGTGCGACAGATTGCTCGCACTCGGACACTACATATAACTTGTGCGACAGATTGCTCGCACTCGGACACTACATATAACTTGTGCGACAGATTGCTCGCACTCGGACACTACATATAACTTGTGCGACAGATTGCTCGCACTCGGACACTACATATAACTTGTGCGACAGATTGCTCGCACTCGGACGCTACACATAACTTGTGCGGCAGATTGCTCGCACTCGGACACTACACATAACTTGTGCGACAGATTGCTCGCACTCGGACGCTACACATAACTTGTGCGGCAGATTGCTCGCACTCGGACACTACATATAACTTGTGCGACAGATTGCTCGCACTCGGACGCTACACATAACTTGTGCGGCAGATTGCTCGCACTCGGACACTACATATAACTTGTGCGACAGATTGCTCGCACTCGGACACTACATATAACTTGTGCGACAGCTTGCTCGCTCTCGGACACTACATATAAATTAGGAATATATCAAAAGGTCAAACAGCTTATACCGTAATAAAGGTAGCGTAGAGATTATTGGTGGTGCAAACCGCGGGAAGGTATATTAATATGTCTGATCGACGACGTTGCAAATATAGTACAGAACTCAGACAACTACTTGATCAAATATTACTATCTAATAGATTGAAAGAGCTTATCATTTTTAAATGATTATACCAAAATGTTCACATGTGTGAACTAATCATAATTTGTACTTTGAGGTGCTTGTGGAGCGTGCGATGAGCGCATCTTTACTTGCGTAGCGTGCGAAATCGATACGCCCTGTACTGATAATACAATTTTATTTTTAAATACAAATACTTTAAACTACTTAATTATTCAATTGCCCTGACAACTTCACATAATTTCATTCAGTTACGCGTATATAGCTAACCACGTATTTGTGACATACTCCATACCGGACCGTATCATACGTGCAATTATATCTACATTAGGTACGGATGTCCGAATATTGAAATTTGTGGAATTAAAACCGCATCCCATCTCTCTTTTATTTGGATACGTAGTTTTTAATTACAATTTCCACGAATTGGCTACCGGCGGAGGCGGCGGCGGCGCGCGCCGGCGGTAGCGGGGCTACGCTCGTAGCCTGAGTGTGAGTAGGTGGCCTCGTACTCGTAAGTAGTGAGCTCGAAAACCGAGCAGATTGTATTGTTTTTGAAACGTCTGGGTCATTGATGTTTGGACAAGAATATGTGCCTAATTTCATCAGCGCGGTTACTTATAAGGGGATATTTTTACGAATTAAACTAGTAATGTTTTTTAAAAGTATGCTAAAACATAGGTACGGAATTAGTTCAGCGCGTTCGCAAGTTCAATCAGCAGCCCACGTGTTTGATAACTACTTTTTTTGTTCGGTTTGTTTAATTCATAGCGGGCCTTTTTCCTGACCTGGCATAGCGGTCAGGGCCGCAACTTACAACATGTTCCTTTTTATCTACCTACGTTATAAATATTTGCACTTCTTTATTTTTCATTTATTAAGCAATATAATATAGCTAGATAGTAAAACTAATAATTTAATAAAGTTACCTATGTAATCTATAACAAAAATAAAAATAAAATATATTTATTTCATATAACCATTTGGCTTACATTGCATGTCGAGGAGTCTCCATTTAAGCATAGAAAATGCCTGTAGTTAAAGGCTCCGCTCTTCCCTTACATTATATAAACGGACGAGTATAAACAGGTATACAAACAAAACAAGGCAAGGAAAAAAAAATGAAACAAAATTAAATTAAAATTACGACCAATTTATACGAGAGCATGTGTGAGTGTGTTTGTGTGTGGGTGTGTGAGAGAGAGAAAGATTTTGAGTGAACATGAGTGGTTAAATAACCAAATAGCATCACTCTAATAATATGTATTATTAAGTTGCATATTGCAAAAGTAACTCTGTATCATCATAATTTAAACTGTGAAGCCATATTATTAGCTTTTTTTAACCGACTTCCAAAAAGGAGGAGGTTCTCAATTCGGCTGTATGTTTTTTTTTTGTATTGGTGTTTCGCGATTACTCCGTCAATTATGAACCGATTTTGAAAATTATTTTTTTGTTTGAAAGGGTATACTCCCGAGGTGGTCCCACTGCACCAAATCCGAATCTGCAGAAGGGATCTCATGGAAATCGAGGGAAACCCTTTAAATTTTATATGCAAACTTATAGCGATTTGGGTATTTTTTATAGTAACTCGTGCTTTTACTCTCCGAAAGCACCATTTGGTGAAGTAGAACTGATGATGGAGACCACAGATGGCCACCGGAACAATATAATAATGAACACCTATTTAACGGGTTGCGATTAAGCTATTTATGCTCGTCACTATACATATGGTGAGTGGCAGTTCTCCTGGTTCTTACCAGGAGAACTCCTCAACAATTAACGTCCCAGTATCGGGAAAAGCAATATTTTATAAAAGGTGATGAGCAGTTAACATTAGGCTATTGTAACTTAGATAAATTCAAAACTGACCCACTAAAAAGTGAAAAATAAAAAACTTTTTACAAAAAAATAGTAACCGACTACCAAAACTAACACTACAAAGTGAAAAATAACTTTAATTTCGGAAGTCGGTGGCAAAAAACTCAAATACAGATCCAAAGACACCGACTTCCGAAATTAAAGTTATTTTTCACTTTGTAGTGTTATTTTTGGTAGTCGGTTACTATTTTTTTGTAAAAAGTTTTTTTACATTCAAATTTTTTTTATCATATATTATTTTATTAATTTTATTGTATAAAAAAGCTGAGCGGTTTTTATATTGTCTGCTGGCAAATTCTGTCCTAGCTATGGGAACGTTTACTATGTGGTGTTTATCTATGGTTGTTGGTTAACAGCAATACAGGGCCTCAAGTCTGCTATTACAATAGTGTCAGAATGGTCGATCATTGATTTCATAACTGTTGATTTTGACAAGTTTTTATAAAGTTTGGTAATCTACTATTATAATGGCGTCATTATGACTTTCCAATGGTCGGCCACTGACACTACATTGAAACAAATTGCATTTATTGGTAATCTCGTACATAATGACAAATTAATGACATTTCTACTAATGGTTTTTATAATAATGGCAATATGACAATGCAATGAACACAATTCTATTAAGAGAACATTGGCCGACCAATGATCGACCATTATGAATTTAGGAGATTACGAAGTTTTAACAAAATGACAATGGGATCGTGTTGGAATGACTGAATTTATAAAAATAGCAGACTTGGGGCCCAGCTGTGATGAGAATTGTAAGAGGATTTGTGGTGTTAGACAAATATATTGAATTAGAAATGAGTATGACAGATACAGTTTGAAAATGGCGTCGGTGACCGAGAAATTGTGGGGAAAGCAGTTGTTAGGGTAAGTGTGATAGTGATACGGAAGAATGAGAATATGTCGTAAGGAAATTAAAGATCAAAGAACGATGCTCGAAGTGTGAAAGATTCTGAGCTGTTTCGGAGATGCTCAAGTTGTGCTAATAGACTAGCCAGTCAGCTACGATATTATGGGGCTGACTGTACCAGGTGTGCCACAAGCACTGGAGAATCCACACTTGTGGAAGCTCTTAGAATACACCCTCGAAGAATGACAATGAAGCTACAGAAAGTGAGAGATAGCTGAGACGAAGGCTAATAGGAATAGATGTTTGGAAGGAAACAGATACTATTTCTGAATCACTATCAGAATGTAAATCCTGTACTAATTGTACCATACTCGTACATGAGATCTATCTATATATAAATACATATCCATTTTATTTCACTTGTATCCAGGGACCATTTTGGTTACCCATTGAAAGGGTTTTCGATAGGGTTTTTCTAAGCGGTTAAACAAAAACCCATACGATAAGGGCAACCCTTATGAACGGCTTAAATTAAATTTAGGTAACCCCTTGAAAGGGTTTTGATAAAAACCCATACGGTGTGGGTAATTTTGAATGGCTTAAATTAAGCCGTTCAAAAGGGTATGGGGTTTTGATTAACTGCTTAGAAAATCCCTATCGAAAACCCTTTCCATCTGTAAGGGTTTTCGATAGGGTTTTTCTAAAATGGGTAGAATAGAGATAGAATTGGTCCTGCTACGCGTGCTGGGCGGATATCGAAATAACATAATGTTATGATTTTTACATTTTACTGGGTTTCAAGTACGTATAGAACCCATTGAAATGGGTTATCAGGTAACCCTTTCACTGGGTTTCAAGTATAAAACCCATTCAATGGGTCATGTAACCCTTTCAAAGGGTACACCATGATAAAGCTAACCAATTGAATGGGTTACCCCTTCGAAAGGCTTAACCCTTAACCGGGGTTGTTTGTATCACAGACAACTGCACAGTTCTAAACGTATTCAACAGTTTTATAATTATGTTGAATGAGCTACATGATTACCTACATAGGTTCTAAATAATTAATCAATATTACTTACTTACAACCTAAACATTGTAATGTATTCTAACTTCTTCTAATACTATGTTAATAATTATTGACTCTGAAATGTACATTTTGTAGTGAGTGATCAACAAACAGTTACCTATTCATATCATAGACTATAAGGTTATCATCTATCTACTCGAACTAAACAAAGTGACATTTTGAATTTGGCAGCTCGAAAAGATTTATGTTCATAGTAGGTAATCAGATTTATTAAATCAACGTAGAATTTACAGAGTAGAAAACGATATCTTTATTTTCTCCGAGTTCACGCGGTGGCGACGCGGGCGCGGGCGGCGATAATTTTCACATTTCTAAGTGTCCCTCGGCCACTTGCAATCGGTTCTCGAACATGCAAAAGAATATTTGACACTCATTTAAATAGCGGTCCAATAATAACTAAATGTCAAGAGAGACCTACAATTAATTATGTATTGTTATAAAAGCACGAGCATTGTTGATATTATATGCGTTCAATCTGCTTTGAGCAAATCAATGCTTTGACCTTAAAACTATACTGCACTACTGTAACACTAATTCATATTTCAATAAACATAAGCTACCTGATGTTCGCATGAACACTGAGCTTGGACATTGGGTCGCTAACTGCACCGGTGTGACAGCGGTGCGCCGCGGGCGACGTTTTATTACCCGTGTTAAATTGTGCAACCCCGAATATTTCCCCGCTGCAGCGCTGTAAGCCCCACTTGAGCCGCTCCAGCTTCAAACGAGCCAGTCAATTTAGGTACCTATCTAAATATGCGTATGTATGCTCTAGGCTACGGATATTTTACTGATAAATGTAACGGTAGTATATACAACTAACAAGCGACGAGCACCTGAATTTATGTCTATTCTTAATTACAATAGCAATGAGGCCCCTATTACATGGGATTTAAACATAGCTGGCGAAAAGTGGGTGTACTACAGGTACACCTCTGCCCAACACTCCCGGGAAACAAGGCGTGATGTTAAGTTATGTCTTAATTACAACTATCAGTATCACAACCGTGTTGAGCTTGATGAGAGCGAGTTAATAAAATATAGCTCCTTAACTCTGAATGTTAATGCTAAATAAATGGATACAAGATTATTATTTAAAAATAACTTATCTTCAAACATTGCGGGATAGGCGACAAGGAGACTTGACGAAGTTTTCCAAACGCCCCAATACAACTAGGTCCTTCGGTCGGCTTCTTTCTCAAAATTGTGTCTACCTATCTGGATGACTTCCCCTAGGAAGACATACTCCGTCACAATTTCCAGGAGCAAGTGATTTGAATCCAACGTTAAACAAGTTGCATTCGTAAACATTGAATCGCATTCATTTCGTACGACATCGGGGGCCTGGTCAGACGACACGCACGCGCCACACGCCTCGCGCTCACTTTGCACACGCGCTGCACACGCCCCGCATACGCCTTGCGCCCGCCCTTCGGCTAGTGCCGTATTGACTGATCAAGCGTGGCGTTTTTTTAATAAATATTATGTCGTATAAACGGGCGCGAGGCGTGAGCGATACGTGCGCTGATTTTGCGCGTGGTGAGCGCGGGTGTAAGGCGGGCCCAACGCGTGTGCGTGGTCGGCGTGGGTTATCTGAACACGGCCTTACTGTGCGTGGTTCGACACACACTTGCCGTATCTACAGGCTGACTTTGAAAACATGCGACAAAATTTAAGGGAGTGTTCCACCCATCAATATGAACAACTTTTACTATGGGACCAAAGTAGAATTCGCAAAAAAAAATGGTGTAAGTAAGTATGTTTTTTTTTTATTGACTTACATTTGGTTTAACTTAGGACACAGCGGGCTAATTGGGTATGTAAAGTAAAAATTAACCTATGCCGATTCCAAAATCATTTCGAGATTTTAAGCTTCTAAGACTTGTTTTTCTATTAATAGGTCTTAAAATTATAAGACCGTATTTATTTTCACAAAAATACTTAAAATCACTTGACTTTTATTTGACCTCTAAATGCCGTCACAAAGCAGCCTGAATTGGAAACTTTCAGTGCCTCTTGTAATTAAGTTGTTCTTTATGTGTCAAGTGTCAAATTTACATGAAGCACTTAATACTATTCTATTCAGATATTTATATACGTAAATAGTGTAGTTTTTCACCAGCGGCGGACAGTACAAGTCGAATCACATCGATGTATACCCTCAGGCAAACCTAACTTACGTTCAAATGATCTTCACAATAAAACAGACGCCGCCCAGACTTGTACTCAACATTTACTTCCTAGCACCATTTCCTTTTTAAGGTTTCTTTTACTAACAATCAATTTGTGTCGGCTATTTGTTGTGGTGTTTCTTATACTTGACGGTATGAAGCACTTAGCAGAAGTAGTCTTTGAATCCATTCATTTTATTAAGCCATATCTTTAAACTAAAGTACGGAAATCGCTAAAGTATGAAATGTAAACAAATTAATTGTCAAATTTGACAGTTTGACTTTACTGAATTTTTGTTTTAAATAAGTGTTAAACGTGGCAAAGATCCTAAGCTATTCAGTTCTACTAGTGACGTCAGTACGAGCAATATTTAAAAAAAAAATATAAAAATAACTACAGCTTGTAAAAACAAAAAGATGAAATTATGTGTTTCAAATACTCTTATCATTAAAATAAAAATATAAAAAACATACCTGAAAAATACTTTACATACCTAATTGCGTAACACACGTACAGTAGGAATCAGTTTAAATTTGACAGTTCAGCAACATTCATTGCGTTTACGTGGCGTGTTGGCGATCGCAGTATGGTGTTCTATGTTAGCGGGTTTGGTTTCCGCACTTAGTCCTTCATGTGGACCATTGTGCGTGTATGGTGTTAAAAATGCATAGAAAAAGCCCATTCTCTAGTAAGCCCCCACGGGAAGAAATAGGGTGGTGCTTTTCTTTGGGTCCGGCACCACACGGTACAAGCACGGTATGAAGCAATGGATTAGCAATATACTTCAAAATCATTCAGATTGTGATTCAAACTGTGTTGCGCAATTAGGGTGCAGTGCAAGTTACATCAAAATCGGTTCACTAGTTTTCAATATATGGACTAATATGTGTAATTGTGACGGGCTGGCGTTTTGATACGAGCTACGGGAAAGTATCTCAAAACCTTGGTCAAAAGTAAAGCCATTTTTAGGGTTCTGTACTCAAAGGAACCCTTATAGTTTCGCCATGTCCGTCTGCCTGTGTCTGTCTGTCCCCAGCTTAGTTCACACTCTTAGTACTAGAAAGCTGTAATTTGGCATGAGTGACTCGACAAAAGAGAAGCTTAATAAGAATATTTTACTATATCACCAAAATATAAATTTTAATGATGGAATTGTAAATAGATAAATATCATATTATGGATATCTTATGTATTTGTGAAACCTGATTAAGACTGGCTAGGATGTTGTTTAATGTAAATAATTGTACAGTTGCCAGTGAGTACCTACTACAGGTCCTCAATCAATAGGGGGAGGTACCTTGATATTATGTCATAGTTGTTGCAGACATAAGGAAAGGAAGGATATCACTGCTTCCTCTGTTGATAGTTTATGTGAGGAAGCATGTGCAGAGGTTGAAGGCCATACATTCTTTCGTGTTTATAGACCACTAGCATCAAACTTGTCATCATTTTTAATAATTATGCAAGAAATACTAAGCAAAGGTTTTAAACATAATAAATTCGTTTTTGCTTGTAGTGACCTAAAAATTTATCTATTAGGTAATTCACCGGATAAATGTAAGCTTACATCATTGTTTAAATCATTAAATTTAAAATGTATATTTAATGAAGCAACTATAATAACAGCAACCTCAGCTTCACTTATAGACAATGTATTTACTCTTTGAAAAATAAAAGCCTTGTCCTTAATTAGTGGCATCAGGTCTGACCATACTAGTCAACTTGTGTCATTTGCTTTATATAAAAAGTTAGCAATCACATAAAACACGTAGCACGTAGATAAAACCATTGAATTCTCTAACTAAAAATAAATTGAAAATGTTAAATAATAATGTTCTTAGCAAGCTTTCGACAGCCATAGTTGTAAAAAAATAATAGGCCCGTTTTGACATTTATCTTGAATCGATTTATCGTGAGTATCTAGTAACGAGTCGTATGAGTACTTCACTAGTTACGTCGTGATAAGGTCGCGATGGTCAATTATTTTTTGACAACTTTAGTATTGAATCACAAGACCCCAATATAAACTAAGGTACATTATGCCAAGAATTCAATAAAGCGTGTCCTGTATTTTGGATTTATTGCAATACATCTTCTATGCAAGATATAGTAGCGGGTGTACCCCAAGGATCGATTTTGGGGCCTATTTTTTTAATATTATTTACAAATGATTTACTTAATTAATGACAATAATTTAATATTTCCCGACTCTTAACTGAGTCTTTGCATATGCCACCAACGCAATAATTGAAGCTAACGATATACAGGAGCTTTCCGCTAAGGTTAATGCAGTGTTGATAGTTTTTAATTCTTGGTTTGAAAGTAACAAGCTCATAACTAAAACTGAAATAACCAAAATAATGTTATTTAGTATAACAGCTCGTAATAAAGACAACATGACGATCGCACTAAATGAAGATAAAATTGACATATTAATGAGATAAAGTTTCTAGAGGTATATATTGACAAATATTTAAATTGGAAAAGGGAATTGCAAGCCATTGATTCATATATTTCCTCAGCGGGATAACAAGTCTAAGATATGCCTTACGCAGTCTTAGGGATGAAATAGACATGAAACTTCTTGTCGGTGTAGATGGACCTGAGATCCGGTGCAGATTGGACAAATGGCAACAGAAGCTGGAGAATGTTGGCTTGAAAATAAGCAGAACCAAAACTGAATTTATGTATGTTCTGCGGTTTCGGCGGTCTCTCCAGTTCTGGAGCCATAGAGCTTGGTGGCGCACTTCTCCCTTTCTGCTCCGACTTTCGGTATCTCGGTTCACTCGTGCACAGCGATGGCGAAATAGATCGGACGGTAAAGCACAGAATTATCACTGGATGGATAAAATGGGAATGAGGAAAATGTCGTGAGGAAAGTTATGAGTATGGATGTCGATGGCTATAAAAGTAGGGAAAGACCAAAGAAACGATGGATGTACTGTGTAAAAGAAAATATGGCTCGGAAGGGAGTGACTACCGAGATGACGACTAATATTATAGAGAAGTGTGGAAGGGGAAATGTTACGCCGACCACGAATAAATTGTGAGAAGGAGAATGGTGATGAACTCTGGCTTCTCTTTATATCTTAGAAGGTATTTTTTGCAAAAACTTAGCACTTTTCAAAATAAGCAGCTATTCCCACAACATAAATACACGTAAACATGAAATTGTGATACCCAAATTTAGATTAACAATAACAAGGAAATCATTTCTTATCAACACTATCCGCTTTTATAACAAGTTGCCAAAGGCGGTTACAGAACTTAGCGATGGAAAGTTCAAAACCCACACCAAACGTGCCCTTATAAATAAAGCATATTATAAGATTAAAGACTACGTTGAAGACAAGGAAGTTTGACAATAATTCCTTTTGCACGTGTTGCTTCCCTGGTCATTAACGGCATAACTATGTAAATGTCTATTAACTGCTCCCAAATTACGATGTTTATTTTATTAAATGTTTTACATTTGTCATACTTCCTTGACAATTTATTTCATTATTTAACATTATATACCTTCAATTTTAATTTCAACTATTTATTAGTGGCTTTTGTGGTCAGGGTATTAGTTAAAAAAATTTACGGTTGAAATTGCAATCATGTTAATTATTTTAATAAAATGTTATATAGATTCTTTGATATTTTGTGAATGTGAGAACGTTGTAGCTTGTAGGCTTCATACACTGTACATTTGTAGACTATTTTCTATTTTGTTATGTACGTGGCAACTGTTGACAGGCCTACACCGTCCTTCCATACCTAGGAACACTGCAATTTGTAAATATTGTAAAAGCCAGTTATTTTTAAAAGAATAACCGTGGAGTTTTATCCCGGATCTTCTCCATAGTAAACGACCAATTGGAACCATGCACCTAGCTTCTGATGTTTCATTTGTGCCCGTGCAGGTTTAAGTGAAATAAAATATTTTGATTTGATTTAAAATTATTTCAAAATCAAAAGTAATTTATTCAAACTAGCCTGAGAATCAGCACATTTCGAACGTCAAAATAACATAAGACAGTCCTCCAAAACACTTCCGCCCGCCCTTCACCACTTCCTAGTGCTTTAGCTGGGAAGAAGAAGTGGCGCAACAGACTCCCCAGCAGCACAGCTGTCTGTTCAGTTAGAAAAACTTGATTCTATACAATAGTATGTGAAAAAAATTACATAATGCAACACAAAACATTAGATTACATTATTTACCATCATGTCAGCTAGCATTAATACCACTATAACAATTTACACAAAAAAATAGCCAAAAACTACTAGGTAAATAAAACCTTCGGACTTCGCTACCATTATGCCGCGTAATTCTTTTGATTTTAATTTATTTTTTCAAATTCAAATTTAAAATATTTCAAAATGGTTTACAAAATAAGCTTTCTTCAAAAGAATTTAAAACTGGCCCGTAATTTTTGAGTTTAAGAACTTTATAGAAAATATCCCTAGACGGTGTTGATGTGTGTCAAATGTATCCTAGCCCTCTGTCTTAACGCGATAAACTCAAAAACTACCAATCGGATTTTCATACCGTTTTCAATGGACGGAGTGATTAATGACAAACGTTTAAGTGTTAAGGTTTTGTGTAAATTGGTAGTAATATGTCTAATGCGTCAAATTGGGGACAGCGCTCCTTGATGGGCGAGTCCTATTACTGGCTGAACGTACGTCGCGTTGCGTGAGAAGAAGAAAGAAGAAGTGATTTCCATAATATAAGTAAACATGAAATTGTGATACCCAAATTTAGATTAACTAAAACAAGCAAGTCATTTCTTGTAAACAGTATCCGCTTTTATAACAAGTTGCCACAATCAGTTACAGAACTTAGTGATGAAAATTCAAAACACACATTAAACTTACCCTTATCAAAAAAGCATATTATAAGATTAAGGACTACGTTGAAGACAAGGAAGTTTGGCATTAATTCCTTCTGTACATGTGGACTCCCTGGTACCTCATTAACGGCAAAACTATGTAAATGTCTATTAACAGCTCCCAAATTACGAAGTTATTTTTTAATTTTTTACAAATTTCACTGACATAATGTTTTTCTTATTAGAAATTATTATACCTACAATTTAAATTGCAACAAGGTTCTAACTTTTATTATTTTAATCATATTTTATATTGTTCTTTATGTCAATGTGAGGACCTTGTAGGCTTATTAGACTGTAGATCTGTAGACCATTTTGTATTTTGTTAAGTACCTGGTACTTTTGACGGGCCTACGCTGTCCTCTCATACCTTAACACTGTAATTTGAAAACATTGTAAAAGCCAATTTTATTTTTTTAAAAGAGTGACCGTGGAGTTTCTTGCCGGCTCTTCTCCATAGGAAACGACCAATTGGAACCGTGCACCTAGCTTCTGACGTTTCATAAGTGCCCATGTAGGCTTATGTGAAATAAAAATATTTTTGATTTTGATTTGATTTTGAGCTTAGTACAGAACACGCAAGCTAACCACTCAAGGTCACTGGGATATATCGGAGTCTTAAAGTAAGTTTTTTGGTAAAGTGGGATGCGCACGGTGTGGAAGTCATAATCTGCTAACTAAACATATTGTAGGAATATAATGTGATGGCTAATCTGTATATGTATACCACATTTAACTTGTTCTTCTTAACACCACTCCACACTCGCGAACGCCCGCGTCAGCCGTGAAACACGAGTTTAGATGGATTCGCGCCTTTGCGTTCGCGCCGCCGCGCCGTTCCGCGATCGGTGTCGGTTTTTTGTCCCACGACAAAGCATTCGCGCTTGGTTCACGGCGCGCAAACGCGAACGCATCTAAAGTCCGGTCGCGAAGCAGAAAGAATTTCGTAATATTTTATGGTCCTTCTAATGTGCGAGTGCGACGGCAATACAATTGTGCGCGAGCGATAGAGATACAGATAAGTAATGTTCGCGATGAAAAGTTCTTTGAGATCGCGAATGAAACTGCGAAACTTTGCGAATGTGGAATGACTCGTTTTGACGCGAAGTTTACGGCGCGAACCGCGGCGTCAATTCACAGCAAGATTCACGCGCGAGTGTAGAGCGCGCATTAGTTCTTTGGCACAACAATTTGTCAGTGAATAAAATCCCGCCAGAGCGCGGCCTGCCGAACGACCGGCCCTTCCCAGGTGATCTTTCTAATTAGACGGATCGCCGTCGGTCATAGAGCTCGGCCTCCTGCTGCGCGCACCGATTAGGCGTCCTAATGGAAAAAGCACGTGTGTCGGCCTCTCAATGTCCTCCTCGTCGCGCAACCGTCAGATGGCGGGGGCGAAGGCGGGCACCGCAGGCGCAAGCTCCTGCATCTCGACTTCATCGGGGCCGAGACGCGCGTGCGGCGCGTGTAACTGCACGGGCGTCGGCCGCGCCAACGCGCGCAGTGCGCGGCTGTTGTCGAAGGTCCAGCGCTCTATGAAGGGCTCGGAGCAATGGCGGCGCACGCGGCTTGTTGTCGTTGCCTCCGCGCAGTCTGCGCACGCGGTCGTGCTGGCTTCTCCGGCGCTCGCATAAGACGCTGCCGACAAAAACATCTGTTAATACGCCCATCATACTAACATACGTTTCGAATACTGTGCTCGGACCCATCATGTAATGTAAAGTACTCGTAGGTACCTACATTTACTTCACCAACATGTAGGTACTATCAGTAGAGCAAAATATCTTACATCTGTTTTTATGTTATAATATAAAATTAATCAAAACTCAATAAATGTGCTAACTAAATAAATAATTTTAGTAATTATTTGAATGGGTTAACAAAATAACCTAAACGTTAATAATTATGTGTTCTACAGATTTCATGCAACGGTACACTCTGTGGGCCATTATGAAACTAGGACGAAAACATAAAGCAGCTACCTAATCGGCTTAATTCCGAAAATGACCGCATTAAGGCTTCTACATACCAGCGCGACGCGACACGGCACAAAGGCCCCGCGTGTCGCGGGACGAGCGGTGCCTTTGTGTCGCGTTGCGTCGCGCGACAAGACGCCCCGGTATGTAGAAGCCTTTACGCAATTGATATTGATAACTCCAACACAATCACGACTTTGTAAAGTCAAAAAATCTGATAATACCTATCTCAAACGCACATAAAACATAACTATGCAAAATATTGCATACAAATTATTTGAAATAAATAACACAATTTCTGTGTCTGATACCTACTTACATGTGGAAACAGGTATCAGAGACAGAAATTGTGCGGACCCCATTTTTTTTGTCTAGAAAGTATTATGTACGGAGGATCCAAACTATGTACCAACAAATTATAGGTACCTTAAAGAAATCTCAATCAATAGCTACTTTTAAAAAAACCGGCCAATTACGTGTCGGACCACGCACAATGAAGGGTTCCGTAGTTAGGATGAATTCATCCCAAAAACAAACTTAACATTGTAGTTGAAAAACATGCTCTCCCATACATCTATATACGTTACGGTCAATTCTTCAACTGCAAATTTAAGTTGGTCGACGATTACTCGTTAATTTGTAAACCCTACTGAGCTGTGATAGTTTTCCTTTTAATTTCGTTATATATACTACTGCCATGAATTTTTTCACATATCCAAAACCAACGATTTAGCTGGCAGGGGGGGGGTGTATTTATGTTAGAGTCAAGTGTGACTCTAACAAAAATAGCACTTTAAAGCTTAATATTACGCAAACGGATCTCAGAATTGAAAAATGTCTTTCACAGACCCATTATATTTTTAAACGGCCTATCCAACGATACCCCACACCATGTATTAGACGAGAAAAAAAATATCATCCCCCTTTTACGTGCAAGGGAGGTACCCTAAAAAAAAATGTTTTTCATGGTTTTATTTTACGACTATTTCGGTGTGATTAATATGTACACCCATGCCAAATTACAGCTTTCTAGGACTAAAGCGCAGGCCACACCGCCAGCTAGCGGGCGGGCGGGCTGGGCGGGCGAACATCGTTTCACCTCTTTACATGGTTAGTCGGTAGCTCGCGGTGTGAACCGAAGTATGTAAAGAGGTGAAACGATGTTCGCCCGCCCAGCCCGCCCGCCCGCTAGCTGGCGGTGTGGCCTGCGCTTTAGCGTCTCTGAGCTAAGCCGGGGACAGACGGACGGACGGACAGACAGACAGACGGACATGGCGAAACTATAAGGGTTCCTTGTTTACTACGGAACCCTAAAAAGCGTCTAGGTTGGAAGGTAGGACGCTACAACAATACGATCCACTTCCAACTATGCTTGGTCTGTGTAATACGAGTATGAACACACTTCAAAAGTGCCACCTTGACAATTCAAATGTCTGTAAATGGTCTAATTGCTTTGAGTTTGACACACGTCGAGCCTAGCTCGAGTATCTAAGAAAGAAGGAGATACGCCCCGATAGTTGAACATGTATCGGAACCAGCTGTCTCCAGTTTGTCCCTACCACTCGCCACAACTACACATGCAGTTCTGTAAAATCAATAGATAATTATGATGTCGCGCACTCACTCGCAATTTATAAATCAGAACGTACTACACAATCAATTATAAACCTTATCCCGTCAAACACAGCGTGCATTTACCATGCACCGTACAACTTAAACGAAAACATCGGTCGCTATTGTTGTGCTGTGCAAAAGCCATTTAGTTTACATGCGCTAGGGTTGATTAATTCGATTCCATTTATCATTGTATAACAAAAAATTAATAATATATTATCATTTATTATTTTTATTTATTATTTAATTGTATTGTTGTGTTTGTTGTTTGTTGTATTGTACGGCACGGTTGGCGCAGTTAGTTAAGCGATTGACTGCTGCGCTGCGTGTCGCGGGTTCGATTCCCGCACGGAACAAATATTTGTATGACACAAATATTTGTTCCGTTCGTGTTCGTTTGTGTGTAAAAATTTAATACAATCTTTCTTTTCTTTTCTTTTTTTTTTTAAAAAACTTTGCCCCACATTAGGAATTCCTCCTGTATTGTGGGTGCGTTTACAAACATTTAAATTCACATACACAAACAGCCAGACCCGGAACAACTACTTGTAGGTCATCTAAAAAAAAGAAAAGAAAAGAAAGATTGTATTAAATTCTTGTGGTATCCTAAAAATAAAATAAATGATATACTTACTGATCATCATCATTTTAGTTGAAAGACGTCCACTGCTGGACATAGGCCTCCCCCAAAGGGCGGGTACTTACTGATACTAATATAATATTAATAAGCAATAATGTAGCTAAATAAAATAAATCAAAATGAGTAAAAAACATTATTTCCACGTGGGTCTTCCAATCGGGTTAAAACCGTTGACAAATTGAAGAATAAACTAAAATAGCACTAATACTCGTATTCCTTAGGCAATCGACATGTTGTTGTCGATAAGCCTACGTTAGGGCCTGTGCACACCACGCGTTTTAAACGCGCCGTTGACGCGCGTTTCAGAAACGTGCGTCTACGGCGCGCTTTTATCCTACAGAACAGACTGACTCGCGTGCGTATCGCGTCTGTATCGCTACAAACGCGCGTCAACGGCGCGTTTAAAAAACGTGGTGTACACAAGCCCTAAGTGGATCTGCACAAGGACATCACTCACTCGTCGCAAGATACAGCGGCCGTACTACGCGATGTATCCGCATAAATAAAGAATCGTGATTTTTACTTTGATTACGACAATCAAAGTAAAAATCGATACTTTATTTATTATTACACTCCAACTTATCTGTGAAATGGCGAAAATTGGAACTACAAAATTTAGCTAGCTTAATCGACTTATAAGTAACGTATTAAAAGCAAGAAATATTTTACGATTTGTTGTTTTTGATAATTTTAAAGATAAATATAGTAAAATACTTTTTCTCAAACATACATGGAAATATTGTCATTATTTTCTAAAAAAGAACACGCGAAGTATCGAATTTACGGTCAAAGAATTTAAGAAGAATAATAAATAAATAATTTTAGAATTTACGGTCGGAAAATTAAATCCATTGCAGGAGCGTTTTTTTTATTTGGAACATTACAACGCTCCAGCAATGATGTATGAAACGGCGTGCTGGGGTTATTATATACTCTTTTACTCCGAAACATGGCAACCAAGGAGGTAACTTATCAAAGGTTTTATTTAAATTTCGAACTGGCTTGCAAATAGAAAGCTGTTTATTGAAAAAAAAAACAAATGAACACATTGGCGCTTGAAAAATTATCGTTGTTCGTCATTGAATCTGGAATTTCTATATAATTTACTTTCCCTGCATTCTTTTGAGAAAAGCATTATACTATATGCCTCGGCGGAAATGGCAATTGCCTGTCTCGTATTAGTGAAGTCAAACTCTTCCTCGACCTGCAATTGCCTATTTCACGGCCTTTGCAATAATGTATTGAAAGAAAGAAAGAAAAATAATTTTATTCGTCACAGAAACACGTGCCTAGGAAAACACAAACTCGAGCAAGTAAACATTAAAAAAAGAAAAACCTATCTACATTATAATCACGAGCACAAAAATAACAAATAGTCGGCAACTGCACGTCATGACTGTGACAAAAAGGCTTGCACTCAGCATGATGCTGTGCTATGGGGGACCCACAACACAGCGCTGATTTTCAGTGGTTACCCGAAAAAATACGTCCGGAACTCAAGTCAGGTTTAATGAGTTGAACTTCTTTTCTATAATCTGAGGAGTTGAACAACAAAATAAAATAAAATAAACAGTATTCATAATATAATGCATAAACAACCAATTATAAGAATAAATATGAATAAATTACAAAAAAATATATCCGCATGCATAAATAAAGTAGGTATTTAACTAAAACATTTATATTACACGGGAATATCAAGTGTTTTGTCTCGCTTCCACCCCGACCACCGCGCCCCGCGCGCCGCACACAATATAAATAAATAAAGTACAGACAGACTACAGTTGCATTTCCCGTTTGCGTCTATGAGCGTGATGGCGTACTGTGTGTGACTAGTCATCGAGCCGGGCGCCCGCTCGCTACCTACAGCTATGTACGCGGCGCACGAGTCCAGTGAAGTCACGTGGCGCGCTACGCGTGACTATAATTCTGTGTAGTTACTACCGCCAAACGACATACCAACAGTGGGCCACTGGCTTACGCTTGCGTGTCAGTCGACGCTAGATCAAACGTGAGGTGTTTAGTGTATACTAGTTACGTAACAGTACCCATACATCGCTTCCGGCATGAGGGAGGATGACGAGACGCATGCGACGTATCCGACGGATCACAATGCCGCCTCAAGCCGCCTGGATGTTGGTATACCTTGTCCATAGATGATAAACCGCTAAGTAAGTATATATGTTTTTTGATAGGTATGTTTACTTGTAAAATATTTGCTGCTCATACTTTTGTTTTTCTAATAGGTATTTTTTCAGATGTAACTTAAAAGTTTGTTTTGTTCTTAGGGATCTTATGGAAGGTGGTAAATCATTCCAGCAGCGAGAAGCGGCATACTTGAAACATCCTCTGAAGGCTGTGGTCCTATGACGAGGCATCGAGATCGGGTTGGACGTGGAACGAGCAGAGTAACTGTACGAGTGTGTACGACTGTGTACGAGTACATGAGGTATTAATACCTCATGTACTCGTATTACCTATAAAGGGTGGATTTTTGAGACGGGGCAGTAAGGGTAGGTAGGTACCTTAATCGTTGTAGCTACAGGCATACGGTCTTAGGAGACTGTCCTTAACTTTTTGATACATATTGATCCTCATTCACAGATTAGGAAAAAAAATTACAGTCAGCAAGAAAATGGTCAGTTTTCACAAACACTTTTTTTGATGCTTATCGACCCTCTTTCTTACAAGGACCAAACACACTATCCGCCTTATTACAAAACAAGATTTATATTTTCACATGGCTTAAACCATGGAGCCAGTTCTTGTAATAAGAACGTAACAGTGATTGAAATACCGAAAAACTGAAAACTTAGTGCGGTACTAAGTGGTCAGTTTTGTGTTTAGGAACTTTACCATAGTCGGAATAAAGTTTGAAATTCAATAATGGCTCCATGTTTTAAACCTGGGTCTGAAGATATACCTTGCTTTGTAATAAGGTAAGGACCAACTGAGGGTTGAGTAGGTACTAGACAACTCAGAAATCGCAAAAAACTTTTTCCATACTTTTGGTAGTAAAGAAACTTACTTTTCAGTACACTTCTTCGAAAACTGGTTCATATCGCACTACGATTAGGTTCACAATGCAATGTATTTCACACGCGTGCGATTTTTTATTTTCCAACACGTGTGCGGGAATAAAAATTGCCACAGATAACTTATACCTATACTTCGTCCAAATTGGTTCAATGCCTCTATTCACACCGTCTCGCACCAGTGACGGTCCTCTCTATTCGGAGGTGTTTTTTTTTTAAATCTCGGCAAAGATGCGTCTTTACGGCGTTAATATTTTTGGAATATTTAAATAATGTTTATAAATATAATACCATGATAATTACAATAAAAAAAAAACGTTTATGAACAAATTAACATTTATTTGTGTTCTAAACTCAAAAATATTTGATTTTTTTATTTTTCATATTAGGCTGTTTATCGGTTTTATACCTTTGCTTCTTCTTCAACCTGGCGAAAGCAAAGCGCGGAAAAAAAAGAAAATTAAATCATAGTTTCCTAAAAATTCATGACAAAAATATTTATCGTTATTTTATTTTTATTTCTTCAAAATTGTATTGAAAAACGTCGTTTGATACACATGGACATTTGTTATTGCAGTTCTCCGCTCAAAAACAACCTCGCCTACGGCTCTGGTGTTAATTCCGCCTCGAGTGCAATAACAAACATTCTTCACTTGTATCAAAATATACTATTTTATGATGGACAAACTAGCCGATAATAAACAAATAATTTAAACTTCGAACGAATACGCGTTATTTGTATTTGCTAACGAGATAGTTTGTTTGCTTGTGATTTCGGACGTTCTGAGAAAAAAATTACCTCAAATAATTTAGTAGTTCAGATTGTATGGGAAACGTTAAAAAACCGGCCAAGTGCAAGTCGGACCACGCACAATGAACGGTTCCGTAGTTGGGATGAATTTATTCCAAAAATAAACTTAACGTTGTAGTTGAAAAACATGTTCTCCCATACATTGATATACCTACGCCATGGTCAATTTTCTAACTGCAAATGTAGGTTTGTAATCGCATTTTTTTTTATGTGTTAGAACTACAAATTAACGGTTTTCCGACTTTTTCTTTTACTTGTCCTGTGAGACCTTGCTTCTTGCCAAATTTCAAGATTCTAGGTCAACGGGAAGTACCCTATAGGTTTTGATTTACTTGCGAGTATCAACATAATGTCACATAAATCGCCGTAATTTTTGATTGCGTTGACTTAGAAGCTCAATTTTTTTAGAGCTCCAAGGGACCGTAGACCTACGTATTTCATATTAATTTCAACTTGATACCTACACGCGTTCCTGAGAAAAATGATCTTGACAGACTGACAGACAGACAGACGGACAACGAAGTGATCCTATAAAAGGGTTCCGTTTTTTCCTCTTGAGCGTACCTCAAAAAGACTACGCTACAAACTTCAGAAATACCAAAAAACCTTTGTATGGTTTTTTTTTACAAAAGCAACAAAGTAGGTACTTTGTTGCTTTTGAAAAACCTTTTCAAAATTTCATCTTCTGTCTAAATTTTGCCCTCAAAGCAAATAAAATTAGAACACGTAATCGTTTTAAAGTTTTTTTTCTTTTTTATTTCCGGCCAGTCTATCCATCATAAAAAAGTAGTTTGGACTTTTGCCGCCTTATTACAAAACAAGATTTATATTTTGACATGGCTTAACATGGAGCCAGTTTTTGTAATAAGAACGTAACAGTGATTGAAATACCGTTCTTTATACAAAACTGAGAACTTAGTTCGGTACTCAGTTGTCAGTTTTGTGTTTAGGAACTTTACCATAGTCGGAATGAAGTTCGAAATTCAATAATGGCTCCATGTTTTAAACCTGGGTCTGAAGATAAACCTTGTTTTGTATTAAGGGGGTAAGAGTCTCATTTCCTACAAAATGTATGGGAAAAGTTTTTTGCGATTTCTGACTTTTCTAGTACTCAAACCTCAGTTGGTCCAATCGTTTTTTGATCCTTATATGAAACAGGATCGAGTGGCATCAAACAGGGATGTGCAAGCCATGAGCAAGACCGGCGCGGCGTCTGATCTACACTGACAGTCGTATGTCCCTTTACTTGCGCAAACATGATTCATACAAAATAGCGGACTACCTGAAGCGTGGTCTTGCGCAGTAAATTAAAGTTTGCAGCAGCGACCCAATCGTAAAGCTACTCGGGAATAACGGTGCAGCGGCAATCAATAAGTACTGCACTAGCCCTTTGTTATTGAAACGCGTCGTAAATACCTGTGAGCGTGGCGCCGCTGCAGCGCCGCGTGCCCGTCCGCTGCACGCCGCACACCACGCCACCTTTTTGAAATAGTAGTACATAGTACGCCACACATCATTTTATACATCATCGGGTGCACTTCTTTTTTAAACAGCTTTATTTAAGCGTGCGACCTTTCATTAGCTGACCATAGGCCAAAGGAAGCGATCCTTATTGCTAGACGGTTGGCAAACCAACCCAGTTAGAGCATTGTTTAACGCGGCTATATTAAAACTAATTAAACTTATTAGTAGATGTCGAACAAGGGCCGCGCACGGGCCTGATACTCGCTTCTCACGATACAATAAAATGCGTATGTAAGGGCCGTGCACGAAACCGACTGATTTTGATGAATTTTGTTAATTGTTTGTGGGAAAGGGAAAAAGAATTTAAACAAAATTATTTGTGATTTGTAAAGTCGAGTTCTTTGTGTTGCATGTGGCGGAAAGGATTGTTTTCAAATAAATTAAGGATTCCTGGAAAATTACAAAAATTCGCAACAGGTTTCCCAAAAAATTACGCGAGGGTGACGTTTGATCATCTTTTTACAAGAAACTTACTATGGAGTTTGAACATTAAACATATCATAAACATCACTATACAACGCACAACCTCTTAAGGGGTCATTGTATTCATCATTATATACAACTTTTACTATGGACCCAAACCCGAAATCGCGAGAAAAAAACAGTTGTTCCCTACATTTTGACGTTTGAGATATTCGAACATAAATGTAGGGAACAGTAGTTTTTTTTTTCGCGATTTTATACTGCTGTAGCCATTGTATTTGCTTGACACAGGACTTAGTAACTTTATAAAAGCTTTATAAGGATCGCAATGAGCCCATTGCAATCCTTATAAAGTAATTTTTCACCGTTTGTGACATTTTTCAGTTCTGATAAGATTTATGCTACTTGCCGGAGATTTTCTTTCGATACCTGATAAATAAATATAAAATAAAATAAAAATAGTTTATTAGTAAAACAAATGATACCATCGTAGCTATTGTATTTGCTCGGGACTGGACTTTTGAGACTTGTTGCTTTCCTTGTGATGTAACCTTTTTGATTACGATATGACACAACTTCAAATGCATTTTGAACTATTTCGGCCAATATTTCTATGATTTCTCTTTAGGTTCTGGCAGTGCTTTGTAACTGTTTTTGCGCTATACGAATTGGAATTTCGACACAGCGAAAAATATAGGGTCACGCGCATGCGCCAGCACTCACGATATGACGTCATAGGCAAATTACATCCTGCCTCAAAATTTGTACAAATATGACTGACATTTTGAATGCCCAACCATTACTCTATAAAGCAATTAAATTCTCGTAATGTCGGTCAGAAATATTGAACTTGCGAAAAGACGTTTTCACAACAAAATTGATTCTGTGAAAAACTGATCTCTTCATTTTTTAAGTAAAAATATATTAGAACTGCCCTGTTGCAAAAACGCGCCATTTTCTGAAAATTTAATTTTTTTGTTATTATGAGTCCAAGTACAAGTGATGAAATGGAATTGACTCCACCCGATATTTTATCTGAGGCGAAAACTGCAAGATTGAATTTGGCCCCCAAAATCTCGAGAAAGATCGAGCGATTACGATAATTTTATTTTATGGAAAAAACAAAAGAAAACTAAGTACGGTTTACGTGTTTGTGATAAAGTTATTTGTTTGTTTCAAAAGTAGTTATTTTTCCACTCGGCAATCAGCATTTTGTTTTTATTTTGATTGTTTGTTTGTTGTCATTTGCCAGTGTCGCAACACTACAGAGTACTATGCAGTTTAAATTGTCTTTGGTCCCCGGCCCTGACATCTAGCAATAGACAAGATTGTCGAACTTTTTATTGTTTGATTGCGGGGCTTTTGGCTACTTTGTTTGTGTGCAATTTGTGTTGTTTCATTGTAACGTGCGTTTTGTTTGTGCAGAATAAACGTTTTTTCTTTCTTTCTTTCTTCTTTATAAGTAATTTTCAGAACATGTTTAGTTAGCTTATTTTCATAAATTGAGTGGCAAATTTAAACCATCTACATTGTGGTCAAATTATTCCATGTTAAAAACTACTCTCAAAATAAATAATGACACAGATCTCCGAAGTTACCTAAAATGATCAGGTTTCATGAAACGGCAGTCTGATGGTTTTAGAAGCAAACAATCAAAAGTATTGACCGCCGATGACGTGGAGAAATACCTGAATGAAGCGCCAGACGATCAATATTTGTTAACAAAGGTTTGTTTCCTCAATTTGTATACAGTATAATTTGCTCTTTATATCAAACAACTTTATGGACGGCATTTACTTATGTACAATATTTACCTGACCTACGTATTTGTTTGTTTTCAGGTTATATTGATTTTTGGCATAACTGGCGCCATGAGATGACAGGAGTTAAGCAAATATGGACATTAGTGACAAAGAATTCCATGGCGAAATGCTTCTGGTTAAAGTACCAAACACAAAACATTTTGTGAAATTGTGACGAAATACATAGGTCTGCGTGTTACAACCAGGGACCGTACAACCAGGGACCGTACAACCAGGGACCGTACAACCAGGGACCGTACAACCAGGGACCGTACAACCAGGGACCGTACAACCAGGGACCGTACAACCAGGGACCGTACAACCAGGGACCGTACAACCAGGGACCGTACAACCAGGGACCGTACAACCAGGGACCGTACAACCAGGGACCGTACAACCAGGGACCGTACAACCAGGGACCGTACAACCAGGGACCGTACAACCAGGGACCGTACAACCAGGGACCGTACAACCCCGGTTAAGAGTTAAGCCTTTCGAAGGGGTAACCCATTCAATGGGTTACCTTTATCATGATGTAACCCATTGAAAGGGTTTTATACTAGAAACCCATTGAAAGGGTTACATGATAATCCATTGAATGGGTTTTATACTACTATATACCCAGTGAAAGGGTTATGACAGAATCGATTTATTTTCCTGCTCTCTGAATTAATTCACAAAAATAATATTGTATGTGTTATATTATTTAAGATAGTTATTTATGATAGTTATCTAAGATAGTTTAATTAAGGACCACGCTACCGCATTACGTTTTTTTCCTGTAATGATAGCAGTGTTTGTGATAAAATAAATAAATAAATGATAACCCATTCAATGGGTTCTATACCTACTTGAAACCCAGTAACATGAAAAAATCATAATATTAACTTAATTCGATATCCACCCAGCACGCGTAGCATGACTAGTTCTATCTCTATTCTACCCAGGGACCATTTTGGTTACCATTTTAGAAAAACCCATACGGTGTGGGTAATTTTGAATAGCTTAAATTAAGCCGTTCAAAAGGGTTACCCACACCGTATGGGTTTTTATCGAAAACCCTTTCAACGGGTTACCAAAATTTAATTTAAGCCGTTCATAGGGGTTACCCATATCGTATGGGTTTTTGTTTAACCGCTTAGAAAATCCCTATCAAAAACCCTTTCAATGGGTAACCAAAATGGTCCCTGGTTACAATGCAAAACAACTGCCGCTTTTTTCAAAATTACCAACACGGAAAATGTATCCGACAGAATGTTGGCGTAAATAAAATAGGGTCCTTATCCAAACATATTGCTACATTCCTTAAACTGCCAAACCCTGAGAAATATACTGGCCATAGCTTCCGCAGAGCTTCTGCGACTTTGCTGGAAAGCTTCACGGAGGATGGCGCTCTACCACGATAGCAGGTACAAAGAAGATTCAGTGGAAAAAAAAATTGCCCATCAAATCAAAGATTCTATAAAAATTAATCAAACGGAAGCACGTCCGTCGACGACTCGAGACGGGCCGTCATTCGAGACAAGTCCATCAAAACCTTGGGAAGAGCTGCCGCCGCCCGCGCCGCCCTCATAACAACTAAAATTCTGTGACACTACATGTTTCGAGAAAAATACCACTGAAAAAAATAGCGATCTTCATCCCGTGCAGAACAGCAAATTTTACTCTCAATTTTCAGAATTAATTATTTGGTTGTTTTTTATTTGAAATAAACATATTTAATTCTTTGATTTGTTTTTTCTTTGAATGTCGAAAAACTAAAAGGTGAAAAGCGGCGCCGTGTGAATGTTGAGAAACTAGGTATTTGTGTGGAATAACTTATGCACACACGACTCCATTTGTGTGGAATAACTTATGTACACACGACTCCATTTGTGTGGAATAACTTCTGTACACACGACTCCATTTGTGTGGAATAACTTCTGTACACACGACTCCATTTGTGTGGAATAACTTCTGTACACACGACTCCATTTGTGTGGAATAACTTCTGTACACACGACTCCATTTGTGTGGAATAACTTCTGTACACACGACTCCATTTGTGTGGAATAACTTCTGTACACACGACTCCATTTGTGTGGAATAACTTCTGTACACACGACTCCATTTGTGTGGAATAACTTTTGTGTCGGTATACCTACCAACGAGAACGGCTTTGGCGTTCTGATCATATTGGCCAACCAGAAACAATTAATACATAAACTAGTTTCTAGGAGATTAAGATGCGTTGATTGTATTGTTATTATGTTTTTATAAGACTGATTCACCGAATACGACCGATAAAGCATGTTTGTGTAAATAATTACAAGATTGCTACCAACATTGAGCAAGCGTCTTGTGTGCACTTGGGTAAACTGCTAAAAGAATCTGACATTGACAGGGTTAATCATTTATGAAATGGTCACAGAAATTGCGTTTAATTCCGTTTTAGGCCGCGCGCCGAACCATCGTTGTACTGAATTACACAGATGTAGTGAGACACTTACTGGTGACACTGCCAGCTCTGGCAGTGTTGCGGCAGACGAGTTGCATGTCGTGACGCGCGCGCTGGCGCAGGCAAGGCACGGACTGGCACAGCTCGCGCCGGAAGTTCTGCCCCGTCAGGCAGTACAGGATAAAGTTGATGCCGAAGTTGGTATTGAAGAACATAAGCGCTAGCTGCTGCAGCGCTGCCCATCGGCCGCTGTACTCACCGGAACTCTGCGTCAACACAAAACGTGATCAGTACTAAAAAAACCAGTCAAGTGCGTGTCGGACCACGCACAATGAAGGGTTCCGTAGTTAGGATGAATTTATCCTTAAAACAAACTTAACATTGTAGTTGAAAAATATGTTCTCCCATACATCGATATACGTCACAGTCAATTCTCAAACTGCAAATATAAGTTTGTAATTGCAAGAAACTTTGTTTTTTATGTGATAAAACTACAAATTTACAATTTTTGGACTTTTTCTTATACTTGTGCTGTGATACCTTGCTTCTTGCCAAATTTCATGATTCTAGGTCAACAAAAAGTACCCTATAGGGTTTGATTTATTTGCAAGTATTGAAATCTGTCACAATAATGTCGCTTAAATCGCCGTATTTTTTTATTGCGTTGACTTAGAACCTTGATTTTTTTTGAGCTCTAAGGGACCATGGACTTACGTATTTTATATTAATTTCAACTGGATACCTACACGCGTTCCAGAGAAAATGGGTCTTGACAGACAGACAGACAGGCAGACAGACGGACAACGAAGTGATCCTATAAGGGTTCCGTTTTTTCCTCTTGAGGTACGAAACCCTAAAAAGGATAAAACAAACTTGGGCATTCTGGAAGCTGAGTTTATGGAAGCGCAGTAAAGAGCATAATCCATTAGTTAAGAAAATTCTGGGATTGAAGGAGATTCCCGATTTTGGATAATTAAGTAATTTTTGGCATTGTAGTCGTGATAAAAGGCTCTGCACCGTCAGCTCTGTCAGCACCCATTACGTTATGGATCTTCTAACTTATTGCAGTAGTCATTACAGACATAAGAGAAGGTATGAGGAAGCAAACCACTGAATACTTTCTCTGATCCTTTCCACGGGTACCTGTCAACTGAAGGATGAATATGAATAACAAAAGTAAAGGAGTCGCTAGATGGCGCTTTAGCTAGAAGCATCTGAATTTTTGTTCTCTGTTTTTATATCTCACTAAAAATAATAAACAAAGTGTAATAACAATAAGTGTGCACCAAAAACATTAAGCATGTTATAAATATTAAGTGTCAACGTTATCCTCGAAAAAACAGAAGTGTTAAGGAAGATCATTAAACATTTGTGATTAGTGTTAAAAAGACCTGTTACAAACAATAGCAATAAAATATGAACTCAAGTGAAGCAACAGTGCAAAATAAGTGACTAACAGTGCATATTAAGTGAACAAAACTTATAAAATAATCCGCAATTCAAACTTGAATGACTTGAGTTGTGAGGAAAAAATTCCATTGGCATGAATCATATCTAACGACTTTCTATTATTTAAAAATCTTTCATGCTTAAATGGATCACCAATTTCAAAACTATTAACAACTGTTCAGTTGGTGAGATAATTAACGCAGTCGACTGTCGCGCACATAGACGCGCGTTCAAACCCCGCCGGCTTGGATCACTTTTTGTATTATATAAAATTGTTAATTTGACAATCATAAATATTTTACAATGAACTTCTTCGGAAATATCACTCACCGACGCCAGCGCAGACATTCGGATACAAATGAAGATTTAAACATAACTACCGACTTAAATTGTACCACTAGCAATAGTTTGCCGGAAATGTCAGATGAAGAACATTGCGATGAAACTACCCAACTACAAAATAAAATTAAGGAATTAACATTAGGATTAGAGCAAGCACATGCAGAAGTGGAGAGTTTAAACTTAGAGAATACTCAACGTAAAAACACTATCGACGAATTAACTAAGAAGAAAAATATCTATAAAAAAATTACAACCGATATAGTTAGCGACAACAGTACATCTCCATTAACTAAAAAGAAAAGGAGAAACAAGACAAATACTACAAATAACAGCCCCCAGACAACACCAACACCAAAGGCTACTACTACGAGTAAAACTAACGATTTGCCCGCTCAGATGGCTGACAAATCAACACAATATGATACACATTTAATGACGAACCTGCAAGGCGATAAAAATAGTTTCTTAAAAAAAAACCACACCAGGAAAAATGTATGTTTAATTAGCAATAATAAAAGGAATAAATTAAGTAACATAATTGAGGACACTTTTGGTATGTATGATTTTGATTACTGCCACTATCTTCTTCTTTCTTTCCAGGCGGTGATATTCAACAAATGCTACAGGGCATTGATAATAAAATAAAAAGCTTTAATAAAAATGACTATTGTGTAATTATGGTGGGAGAGATTGACTTCATACGGACTGGAAACTATCACGACATTATATTTCTTATTAGAGAAACCATCGGAAAAATCAATAACACCAATGTGATTATTTGCCTTCCGTCCTACCGATGTGGCAATTATACAACTATATACAATACTAGAATAGAAACTTTTAATAATCTCTTATATCTAGACAACTTAACTAACGAATATGCCTATTTACTAGACTCTAATGCAGAATTAACTTATGACTATCAAATGTTTTCTGCGCAACAAGGACACATAAATGGAA
Source organism: Tiliacea aurago (assembly GCA_948098905.1). Classification (NCBI taxonomy): domain Eukaryota; kingdom Metazoa; phylum Arthropoda; class Insecta; order Lepidoptera; family Noctuidae; genus Tiliacea; species Tiliacea aurago. The sequence goes on from OX402576.1 coordinate 1,696,916, forward strand.
CAGGAATGAAGAATATTTTCACTAATCTCCAGAGGACTATAACTGAAATCGATACTGAAAATAATATAACAACATTTAATTCTTCTACCTCAGAAATTACGCATCCAGACACGTTTTTTCTATAATTATCTGATTATTATGCACCAAAACATCGCGGGACTCCTCAACAAGGTGGATCAACTAACACTACACCTGCAAGAATTAGCCGAACAAAGAAACAGTATAGACATCATTTGCGTCACAGAACACTTTATGGAGCGAGGACACGAGGAGCTTCTTTCAATACAAAATTATAAATTAGCCGCTTACTATACAAGAAGTACGAAAAGAGGGGGAGCCTGTATCCTGGTGAAATTTGGTCTCCAATACAAAGAACTTAAAACTAAAACTTAAACTTACGAATGTCAGTAAAATGTCAATTGAAGGCATTGTCGAAGTTTGTGCAATTGAACTAATATCACATAAAACAATCATTATTTGCATATATAGAGTGCCAAAGTTAAACAATTTAGAGGTTTTCTACTCAAAACTAAACATTATATTATCAAAATACTGTTACGATTCGAACAAGGATGTAATTCTATGTGGTGATTTCAACATTAATATTTTAAAACAAGATAAATTATCTCTTGAATTTATTAGTTTCCTATTGAAGTACAATCTATGTTTACAAATTAATCAACCAACTAGATTGCAAAGCAATACGTGTATTGATAATTTTGCACATAATATTTCACGAAAATGTACTCATAGTGTCCTTGATCTACATATGTCAGATCACACCGCGCAAACGTTAAAGCTTCCAGTAAAAAAGACATGTTTAATCAAAAGTTGGAATATAAAAGTGCGTGACTATAGTAATGAAAACTTGATGAAATTCAAAGACTGTTTAAAATCAATTTCTTTTTCTGATGTCTACCTCACTAAAGAACCTAACGTAGCATACAATAACTTTTTAGAACTATTCCAATTGTTTTATAATTTATGTTTTCCGATTACGTACAAAAAAAGGAAATTATTAAAGAATCCAAATTGGTTAACACCTGGTATTAGACGGTGTAGCCTAATAAAAAGACAGTTATTGTGGCGTCATAGATTAAATCCATCTAAGATAAATGTGATGAAACTTAAAAATTATTCAAACAGACTTAATAAAATTATAAAATTGACACAATTAGCAAAGAATAATTATAAAATAGCGACAGCATATAATACATCGAAAATGACGTGGAAAATAATAAATGAAAATAGAAGCAACTCGCCACTAGAGTTTATAAAAGAAATAAATTATGACGGGGTTACATTCACTACACCCGAAGACATAGCAAATACCTTAAACGACTACTTCATAAACCAAGCAGAAAAACTTTCTACTGCTTCGACACAATTGACCACTGACAATAAAATAAATTTCTCTGCACAGACAATGTTTTTAGCCCCTATCATACCACATGAAGTAAATAGAATTATAAAAGACTTAAAAAAAAAAATAGTGTAGGATACGACGATATTTCAACAAAGGTTCTAAAGTATGTTTCAGAAATAATATCAGATCCTCTAAGCTACATAATTAATTTAAGTATTGAGTCTGGAACCTACCCTGATAAGCTTAAACCCACTGTCATAAAACCTTTATTTAAAAAAGACGATGAGAAAGACATTAAAAATTACAGGCCAATAGCTCTTATTCCGGTAATATCCAAGATATTCGAAAAATGGATCTATAGGTCCATAGACGGATACCTCAACAAACATAATATATTTGTGAAAGAACAAAAAGGATTTAGGAAAGATCATTCAATAAATATGGCAATATATGACTTTCTTAATGTTATCGTAGCTAACATGAATGAGAGAGTCCCAATATCAGCAATATACATGGATATGACCAAGGCATTTGACTTGGTCAACCATGATATACTGCTGAGCAAGTTAAATGCGTATGGGATAAGGGGAAATGTTTTATCACTCATAAATTCTTATTTAAAAAATAGAACACAACGTACAGAAATAAGTCGAATCTGTAAATTAAATAAAACCGTTATAAAATACCTATCTAAAGAACGAAAAATATCTTGTGGAGTGCCCCAAGGCAGCGTGCTAGGGCCTTTATTATTTCTTATATATATAAATGACTTTGCCCAGAATATACCCTATCCCATGACTTTGTTTGCCGACGACAGTACTATCATTGTCAAACTTGACAAAAATAATAATGACTTTGAAGCTGACATAATCAATGCATTACAACAAGCCGTTGACTGGCTAGAACATAACAATTTAATTATAAATTTGAAGAAAACAAAAATTATGAATTTTCATCAAAGAGTAGCTAATTCAGAACTAAATGTAAGCTTTAATAGTGAAAAAATTGAAGAAGTTGCAAATACAAAATTTTTAGGCTTAGCAATCGACAATCAACTAAATTGGATGCAACATACTTCAATATTAATTAAAAAAATTAGTAAGTTTGCTTTTGCCTTGTATAAACTCAAGAAAGTAGTCAATCAAGCAGCAGCAGTCACTACATACTATGGATATGTCGATTCTATACTACGCTATGGAGTCATTTTTTGGGGTAACTCCAGCAATAGGGAGACAGTGTTCAAATCGCAAAAAAGATGCATTAGAGCTATTACCGGTATAAAAATAACTGATAGCTGCAAACCCTATTTTGTATTGTTAAAAATAATGACTTTACCTTGCTTGTACATATTTGAGACTGCTTTATTTGTTAAAAAGAACATGCATCTATTCACAAAAGCATCTGAACATCGCTATAAAATGATTAGAAAAGTTTATAGACGTGAATTATGCGTTCCGCCATCAAAGACCGCCTTGATGCACAAAAGCATACTTTGCATGGCCCCAAAAATATTTAATACATTACCAAATGGAATAAAGGACTTAAATATTATTCAATTTAAAAACAAATTAAGACATTTATTATTGGAAAACTGTTACTATACTATTGACGAATTCCTTAATGATAAAATGTAAGATATTTGACATTGATATTTATTTAATTTTTTGACAAATCAACAACAATTTGACATCAATAATTCCATCCAGTATTTAAATTCAATTGTTAATGTTTTTTTTTTTCTGTCTTAAGTTATGTTGTGTTTCATTGTAATTATTTTATTTTAATATGTTGACTATTCTTTTTTATAATAATTAATAGAAAAAGTGTACACCTTTAAGGTAGATTTTTGAGGAACAAATTATTTATTATTAAGATCTTATTGTGAAATGTACCAAAAACACACTAATAAATGAATTTTGAATTTTGAATAATGATGTAGTTTTTGCAAAAAAAACATTTTATTTTAATAGTAGTTTATGAAACAGTTCCATATTATCAGGGATCGAACTACCAACGACCCCAAACCACAAGCAACCTGATTTCTCTTTGGTGTCGCAGATCCACTACTCCACATGTCGACCCTCGAAAGTCCATTTTTTTTATGCCAATGCATGATGTCTTCCACCGCCGTGCAGTGATGCAAGCGAGAGACGCACGATTCGGAATGTGAGGGCTGACTTCAGATAGAGCATGAAATCACTCCTGACTAATCCATATCGTACGTCTGTAAAGCAGGCTGCAGTTTTATTGTCCTGAAGGGTTCCTTCCTTTTTCATCACTCCGACAAGATGGCATCAACGGCTGGAGGTACTACTAGGGTAGGCTGCGGGCGACCGATTAAGTCATGACCCACGTCACACGTCATGTAATTAAATAAATCGAACAAATGACGTGTGATTCCAGATTTTTAATTTGTCAGTCTGTGATGTCTTGCTTAAAAATGCCTTATTTTAAACCAGATAACTGGAAATATTATGTTTCTATGGAAAATTTTAAATTGGTCCATTTTGGCTGTAACACTATTTTTCGAAAATGTTATTATATAAAATCGGTTCAGTCATTTCGAAAAACAAGGGCCTGTTTGTATGAAATGCCGCGTCATAATAAATAAAAAAAAATAGAGCAAGACGAAAAATATTCATTTAAGACAACGGAAGTCAACGACAACATTTAAGTTGATGCTAGAGGGCATCAACTTAAATATACACTATTATAGAGCAGGACGTCTTGGCGGGAAAGTGAAGCGTCATGTTCAGTAGTTTAGTTTTATTTTCTAAAATTGTGTTTAGCCGTATTAACCATTAACAGTCTTATTACAAAACAAGATTTATATTTTGACATGGCTTAAACCATGGAGCCAGTTTTTGTAATAAGAACGTAACAGTGATTGAAGTACCGTTCTTTATACAAAACTGAAAACTTAGTTCGGTACTAAGTTGTCAGTTTTGTGTTTAGGAACTTTACCATAGTCGGAATAAAGTTCGAAATTCAATAATGGCTCCATGTTTTAAACACGGGTCTGAAGATAAACCTTGTTTTGTAATAAGGGGGAATGTGTTTGTGAACGTGCATTAGTGTAGGCAAATGAAACAAAACAGTGCAAGTTCGCTTCAAGTTCTCTCAAGAAGTCCGCGTGAGGTCTCAGTAAAGTGCCACATCTTTACTGAAACCGGGGAGCGGGCGGGAATATCATCATCATGCATTGAATAAAATTCATTTCATCAATACATAAACAAGTTTTCTAACTAAATAAAGACTTGGCTAAAAGGTCCTAGCAACCAGGCCATTAAAATATTATATAAAAAATATACACTATAATAATAATACAGTAGAAGAAGTTGAAAGTACAAAATTCCTGGGACTCGAAATTGATAAAAACGTAAATTGGAAATCACATATTGATATATTATGCAAAAAAACTAGCAAGTCGGCCGATTCGCCCTGCACACTTTATCATGGATGCTCTTCTTACTGCTTATTATGGCATAGTAGAATCACACTTACGGTATGGTATAATATTTTGGGGTAATTCCACTGAAAAAGAAACCGCCTTCGAGGCACAAAAAAGATGCATTCGAGCGATGTTTAAGCTTAAAACAACGGATAGCTACTAATTAAACATAAAATATTAACATTATCCTGTCTGTACATACTAGAAGTAGCTGTGTTTGTGAAGACAAACCCAAGTCGTTTTACACATTTAAACGACGTAGTTCCCGCAATAGACGTGACAACAGCGTGCTATGTCTATAGTCATCCAAGACAGAACTTATGGGCAAAAGTGTCTACTGCATGGCTCCAATAATTTTTAACAAAATACCGAAGAGTTGGAAAGAGCTGCCGCTTGCTTTATTTAAAAAAAGACTTCGAAGCTTTTTAGTGGTGAAAGAGTACTATAAATTAAGTGAGTTCCTTGGTGAAATAGATTTTTTAAGTTAGTATGTTTTTGTGTATCTTTTGCATGCCTACATGGTAAAATATGGCTGATCGTGTATTAATTTGTGTTATCCTCTATAACCATATTTGCAAAATAAATTTATCTTTATCTTTCGTAAACGCTCTTAAGACCTTTCATTCGATACATAACACGGTATAAGTAAATATATACAGGATGGATTTTTGAGATGGGGCAGTAAGGGCAGCTACCCGAACCTTTGTAGCTACAGGAAAATGGTCTTAAGAGACTGGCCTTAACTTTTTGAGAAATTTTGATGTGCATTCACAGATTTAGAAAAAAATTTACAATCAGCAGAAAAATGGGCAATTTTCACAATAACTTATTTTTATGCCAACTGATCCTCTTTTTTATACGGATCAATAACCTCTATCAGACCAATTGAGGTTTGACTATTAGAAAAGTCATAAATTGCAAAAAACTTTTCCCATGCATTTCGTAGGAAATGAGACTCGAACTAAGAAACGGTTGTTTCTGAGGTTAGAAATATTCTTTTTGGTGCCCCTCAGGGTAGCATTCTAGGCCCACCATTTTTTCTAATTTATATAAATGACATGTCGAGAGTTACAATGCACCATATGACTTTATTTGCTGACGATAGTACTATACTGTTTACGACGAATTTAACACATGAATTAAGTAGCACCCTAACAACAATTGTAAAATGGCTTGATGAAAATGACCTAAGAATAAACATAGAGAAAACAAAAATCATGAATTTTAAACAGCGTGTACAACCTGATACCAATTTAAATATACAGGGTGATTGGAAGATGGGTGCAAAGCTTTAAGGTGAAGATAGTATAGATAATTTAGAACCATTTAAGCCATGGTTGTCTTAGACGAAGTCTTACCAAATTTTTTTAACCAAATTTTTAAGTTTTTTTTCGGAAATTCTCAAAATTTAATGTATACTGCATAATTATGGCCAAATTGAATGATAAATGAATTAATTTTTTATTTATTTAATTAAAGTAATGTGTAAGCAACCAAGCAAAACATGTTTTAGGCTTCTGTGTCATTAGACATTTTTTTTACAGATATTTAAAGCTCAGAAAAAATAAAAAAATTGTACAATACGTCTTTTAAACCTTAATTTAAAAAAAAACGGAGGGTGCTTTTTTTGTTCAAACCTTTTTGAAGACATGCTTGATAATCGCTCTTTCTTTTGAGGTATCATTTATGCGGATATCTTACAAATTATTGAAATTAGGACCTACAAACCAATTCGAGGGAGAAATTTTAAATTTTAGGCAGTCTAACAAAACACAAAATTTTTGCTTAAAAGAATACTTTATGTGCTCGAAATGATAACATTGTTCAATTCTAAGAATTTTTGGCACATGCAGGAACCAATTGAGGGGAACCCATTGAGGGGATTCTCTAAACAATGGCCACCGAGCGCGGTGCGACGGCATTTCCAGGTAGAACGCCCAATGAATAGCAAAAAGCGATAAGAGTTGGTTTTTACAGCAAAATGGTCTTAGTTACTGAGGCAACAAAGTCGTTTTTCTTTAGTCAGGGTCAGTTGGTCTGTGATGAAGCCGTTACATCTTTTACTTATTAGTCAAACTACTGCCCTTGTGAGTGGACGTTGTCGTGTTGATTCACAATTTACCGTGTTCAGTTGTAGCCCTTTGCGTTCCTGCACGTGTTGTTTGCGTTAGTTTTGAACTTTTTTGTTTCACCGTGTCCAGTCGTAGCCTCGCGCTCCTGCACGTGTTGATTTTTGACTTAATTGTGTTGAGTTGACATTTAGCGCGCTCCTACGCCGTTTTTCTTAATTGTTAAGTGACTATGGCTACTTTTTCCAATCAAGAATATGCGGATATCGTATTTATGTTCGGTAGAGCAGACGGCAATGGATCTTTGGCGCGACGGATGTATCAAGAGCGCTATCCGAATCGCAGGATACCGAATGTCCGAGTGTTTTACAACACGTTTCGTCGTCTTGCCCAAGATGGGTTTCACCGCGTGGAACCTGGAGTCAACCCGGGCAGACACGAAACTGCCGTCGACGAAGACATTTTAGCAGCATTTCAAGCGGATCCTACTACCAGTACTAGAGCAGTAGCTCGAAATTTAAACATTTCTCAATGGAAGGTGTGGCATACAATGCACCAAAATGATAAGTATCCGTCCCATGGCAGGAGTGTGCAAGGTCTAGTAGAGCAAGATCCTCAAAGAAGAATTCAGTTCTGCCGTTTCCTCCTCAACAGAGACATCGAAGATGCGTGGTTTCTGAAATCAATCTTGTGGACGGATGAAAGTAAATTTTCAAGGGAAGGTATTACAAACTTTCACAACATCCATGAATGGGCTGACGCAGACAACAATCCACATTTTAAGAAGCAGGTGTCATTTCAGATGAAATTCTCTGTGAATGTATGCTGTGGCTGGAATAATTGGCAGAACATTGATTGGGCCCCACTTTTTGCCTGATCTTGATTGAATGGCGAAAATTATTTGCAATTTCTGCAAATTGATTTACCACTGCTGGTAGAGGAATCAGGTGTCCCGATCTTCGAAAGAGACCGAACAGTCATCTTTCAGCAAGACGGCTGTCCAGCGCATTGGACTTTAAATGTAAGGGAACACCTCAACAATTGCTTTCCTGATAGCTGGATCGGCAGGGATGGACCCATCCCTTGGCCCGCTCGCTCCCCAGATCTGACCCCGTTGGACTTTTTCGTGTGGGGCCGGGCCAAGGAACTGGTGTATAACAACATAGAAATAAACACTAGAGAAGAATTGATACAAAGAATAAATTCAGCGTTTGAGACAATGAAGCAGGAGATGATGATGAAAATAACGACTACAGAAGTTAGAAGACGGGGCCGTGCTTGTATTAGGAATCACGGCCGTCATTTTGAACATGAAAAATAAATAATTTTAATTCAAATGTTGTTTTAATTAGTCTGCCTAAAATAAAAAATTTCTACCTCAAATTGGTTTGTAGGCCCTAATTCTAATTCCACTTGGTGTGGATTCATGCAGACCACATTTTACAAATTTAAAAATATTAACTCTCCCTTGTGTATACATATATGAAACTGTAATGTTTATAAAAGCAAATCCAAACTTGTTTGAATTTTGCACTAGGGCCAGACACAAAGACAAGCTGCGCACCGTAGCCAGTAAAACAAAGCTTATGCACCAAAGCATCTTTTGTATGGGCCCACGTATCTATAATAATCTTCCACCTTTTCTCAGAACTGTGAGCGATATAAATACATTTTAAAAAAAACTACGAGAATTATTGATAAGTAAATGTTATTACTCTATAAGAGAATTTCTAAATGACAATACATTTGACAATACATTGAATCACACTATTTTGTAAAAATTACTAATTTGTTATTTGACATGTATATTACATCAACTAATTTAATTTTAATGTATTGCATGATAATTTGATGTATTGATCTATGTACCGAATTTATGTTATGAATTTTGTATGCCTCAATGGCGGGACATAGCAGACTGACCTGTAACTAACACAACATCTTCTGAACCTATGGTCCACAATAAACCGGCCGCTACAAAAAAGACTAATCGAAAAACAAATAATAAACAATAACTTCTACTTTGGGCATTATTTCACCTTAAAATTTAAAACTTGGAACTTTACATAATAATATGGACTCGCCTAGAAATTTCTCTTTTGTGCTCTAAGATATGAGGTGTTCAATATGGTAGCTGTTATGACGTACGCATAGGTTTATTCTCTTTACTACAGAGAGGGTAGCAGCTGATAATGTGCTAGGATTCATTCTATAGAGAATCGCGGTAAGTAAATCTTTGAGCTCCTGAACACTGTCTTATTTCTCTTTATAATGTTTATTTTTTTCTCTTTATAATGTTTATTTTTGCGCCACATAAAAAAATGAAAAGGCGTGAGATCAGGACTGCGAGGTGGTCACGGTATAGGACCATATGTTTTTATCCACTGCCTTGCGAATTGCCGGTTCAAATTAGAACGGATACGATTATGGCGGCTGTTGCGCAAAATTTCAAGAAATTACAAGCAACAAACTATCTAGATATTGTTTTTAAAGAAAGTTAAAATATGACGCGTATTCGTTCGAAATTCGACGTAAAATTTTATTTTGGTTGTTTTTGGCCAGTCTTCATTGTAGCGGTCCATATTATCCATCATAAAAACTAAGTTGGAGTCAATGATGTATAAAACTATAGATACGTTGTCCGCACTCTAAAATGGCAACATGAAATGAAGCCAATTGGCCACATTGCGCTCAGTCACGCACTAACCTGTCGCGTGACGCTGTTTGTTTTTAATTTATATCGTCGCCGTTTTTAAGCGCCGAGATGTTGGTTGATAACGTGTCTATATATAATACGTCATTGGTTGGAGTATCATTTCCTACGAACGTATGGGAAAAGTTTTTTTGCGATTTATGACTTTTCTAGTACTCAAACCTCAGTTGGTCCAATAGAGGTTTTTGATCCTTATAATTATTATCCGTATATTATTTTTTCTGTAAACTTTTGTATTTTTTCTGTTTTTTGTTATTGTAACACACTAATATAGCTTTTAAGGTATAATAACTAACAAATGGATCATTGTTGTCTGAGTTAATAAATACAATGGAATAAGACACAGGATTGATGGGCATATTTTTTTTAAAATGGAATTTGTCAATTTTCCTGCTTCCTGACTGTACATTTTTTCAAAATCTATGGAGGATAGTATTTTAGGACCGTTTTCCTGTAGCGACAACGGTTAAGGTAGCTGCCATTACTGCCCCATCTCAAAAATCCATCCTGTATATTATAATACTAGCTGACCCGGCGAACTTCGTACCGCCTTATACCGACAGCAGCGCCACCTACTGGGTACAATTGTGTTTTCAAACCATCCAGGAACCCGTTGAGATATAAATACAAAATTTCAACCAAATCGGTCCAGGAGTTAGGTGACAAACACACGTACAGAAGAATTATATACAGGTGTTAAAAAAATTGCGTGCCATAGCTTAGGAGTAGGTTCAGTATCGATTAAGGAACCAGGAAAAAAAACATACACAAAAAATTTAAATAAACATAAAAAAAAAAAACAAAAAATTAGTTTTCGTTTTTAACGGGCTTAGGACCGTCATATAAAATAATTTTAATTGTAAACGATTGCTATTTTAAGTTAGTAGGTACTAAATTAGGTTGATCTTGCAATTTTTTTTTTTTATTTTTTTTTTTCCTGGGTTTCTCGCCCCGTATATTAAAGATAACCGCCGATGAGCCGACAGAAGGATCCGGTTGGGTTGGGCAGCGTTTGGAAAACTTCGTCAAGTCTTCTCGTCGCCAATCCCGCAGTGTTTGAAGACTAAGGTCTTCAACCAGTGCGTCCTGCCCGTTATGACATACGGTGCCGAAACGTGGACACTGACAGTCGGGCTGGTTCACAAATTCAAGGTCACTCAGCGTGCTATGGAGCGGGCTATGCTCGGAGTTTCTCTGAAGGATAAGATCAGAAATGAAGTTATCCGGAAGAGAACCGGAGTTACCGACATAGCCTGCAGAGTAAGCAAGCTGAAGTGGCAGTGTTCAAGTGGCAAAGTTTGTCGAAGGACCGATGGCCGGTGGAGCAGACAAGTCCTGGGGTGGAGACCGCGTATCGGCAAGCGTAGTGTGGGACGCCCCCCAGCTAGATGGACCGACGACCTTAAAAAGGTGGCTGGGACAGACTGGATGCGGAAGGCGGAGGACAGGGTGTTGTGGCGCAGCCTGGGAGAGGCCTATGTCCAGCAGTGGACTGCTATAGGCCGAGTTGATTGATTGATTGATTGATATTAAAGATATACCTTAAATCATTTTATTCGGTCACACTTCATTCGCTATAAGCCGCTACGTTGCATTTTTTGTGTCGTCAGTCATATAGGCGTTGAACAACTTGGCGCTTCCAACGACACCTCATTTGCTAAATACGACTAATAGTTTAGGAGTTATGAGGAAACAGATGAACATACATAAATACCAAAATACATCATCATCAGCCCATAGCAGTCCACTGCTGGACATAGGCCTCTCCAATTGCACGCAATTCAGCTCGATTCTCGGCAACTCTCATCCAGCTGCCACCAGCCACCCTGCGAAGATCGTCGCTCCACCTAGCCTGAGGGCATCCTACCTTATGTTTGCCGATTCGCAGTCTCCTCTCAAAGAAACGTCTACACCAACGGTCACGGCTAATATGGCCGGCCCGTTCCCACTTCAGCTTGCTTATTCTGTGAGCAATGTCAACAAATTTGACTCTGCCGGATCACCTCGTTCCGGATTCGATCCCTTAGAGAGACTCCAAGCATAACCCGTTCCACAGATCGCTGAGTGACCTTGAATTTATGGATCAGCCGTACCGTGAGTGTCCACGTTTCGGCTCCGTAAGTCAGAACAGGCAGGAAGACGTGTATCTAGCTGGCCCACCTGAGCCACATCAACGAAACCGATGTAGACTGTTAGCTTATTCAATGTACCTGTCTAATCAAACGAAAATATTCAATGTACCTCCGCCAGTAAGACAAAAATGGTGTTTCATTTCGGTTTCTATCCAGCGGGGCCCTCCGTTATTCTATTGCTTAGAGACTTGAAAATGTTATTGTAGATACTCCTTCCAATGTACCTTTCAAATTATTCATTTATTTTCATAATCTTTGGATATTACAGCAGAAATCACATTCGTATGTTTTTTTTTATCCAGCGGGGCCCTTTTTAGGGTTCCGTAGTAAACAAAGTCTGTCTGTCTGTCTGTCTGTCTGTCTGTCCGTCCGTCCGTCCGTCTGTCGCCAGCTTAGGTCAGAGACGCTTAGTCCTAGAAAGCTGTAATTTGGCATGGGTATACATATTAATCATGCCAAAAAAATGGTAAAATAAAATTATGAAAAACATTTTTTTTTAGGGTACCTCCCTTACACGTGAAATGGGGATGATATTTTTTTTTTCTCGTCTATTCCATGGTGTGGGGTATCGTTGGATAGGCCGTTCAAAAATATTGTGGGTTTGGAAAAACCATTTTTCAATTAAGGGATCCGTTTGGGTAATATTAAGCTTTAAAGTGCTAGTTTTTGTTAGAGTCAAGTGTCCCCCCCCCCCTGCCAGCTAAATGGTTGGTTTTGGATATGTGAAAAAATTCATGGCAATAGTATATATAACGAAATTAAAAGGAAAACTATCACAGCTAAGTAGGCTTCACAAGTTAACGAGTAATAGTCGACCAACTTAAATTTGCAGTTGGAGAATTGACCGTAACGTATATCGATGTATGGGAGAGCATGTTTTTCAACTACAATGTTAAGTTTGTTTTTGGGATAAATTCATCCCAACCACGGAACCCTTCATTGTGCGTGGTCCGACATGCACTTGGCCGGTTTTTATCCTTAATATTTACAAGTGAAAGTCACACGCCAAATTAAAGCATTTTCAATGTACTTACAGGGATGCGTTTGTTTAGATGCGATAGGTAGGTACATAATTGTATTTTTGAATAATAAACTTATTGGAGAACAATTTAGGTACCTACGAGTGAGTTCCATCAAATTGTGAGTTTCAGGTAACGCACCGACCGCCTGTGTCCTAAAGTTGCATCAACTGGCTGATAGTAAGCTATCTAATAATAAATTTAATTTCATGTAGGGTCAGCAAAATAGTACCTTATGAAACTATTAACTACCTATCACCTGTTATTATAAAACGAGTGTAAAGTATCACACGAGTGTTTTAATACCTAGCTATGTGTAGTTTCCTACACTACTTTATCTAAACTCATACAAATTCATTAAAAACAAAACATTATAATTATTCATCTTCAAATCATTATTTATCATTTTCAAAAAAACATTATTTAGTATCGTAAATCGTAATTATGGCGCCCAAATTCAACATTCAACCGCGGGGGTACACGCCACATCAGCCGATCAGCTGTTACGATGACGCCACCATTATAGCTACAGATAATGTAAAATCAGTGGAGCGAATCTAGTTGCACATCTCAAATTTTGGACTTGACCAAGTACAGAAAATAATTGTTTGTATTTGAATTCATATAGATAATTATTGTTATTGCGCTGTATTAGTATCACTTTTAAGTTATTTCGATTGTCGACGGCAACTAAAACCTATGAATTGAGAACTCATTGGTCTTGGTCAAGCTGTTCTACTGGAAAAAAAAAGTTATTATTTATTTATAGCATTATATGGGAAAGTGTGAATGTCTAAATAACTTTTTAATTTTAGTTGTACGTGGATAAAGTTTTGATTTCTTAACTAGAATTTTACGTTATGAGAGCAGATACAACATTAAAAGGTGAAAGCGCCAGGGCACATACAGCTGATACTGACCTGAAAAATGCAATAAACGTTAGAAAATCTGACTTTAAATCAAAACCAACATATTTTATTTCACATACGCTTACATGGGCACTTATGAAACGTCAGAAGCTAGGTGCACGGTTCCAATTGGTCGTTTCCTATGGAGAAGAGCTGGCAACAAAATTCCACGGTTAATCTTTTAAAATAATTGGCTTATTTCAAATTACAGTGATAGTAGGTATGGGAGGACAGTGTAGGCCCGTCAAAAATACCAGGTATGGAACACGGGTGGGTTTTAGTCACTAAAAATCTGACAGCTATCCCGCTATACCCAGAGTGGGAAGAGTTTGATAAATTCCCACACAAAAAAAAAAGCTTACTGACTCATAAAAGTAGGTAGGTATTTTTTTCCAATTAAACTGTGCTGTGGCACTGACTTTTGTCAAACAGCCCAATATAAAAAAAAATGAGCCAAATATTTTTGTATTTGTTACTCGAATTAATGTTAACTTGTTGACAAAAGCAAATAATTTGAAAAATGAATGTTAATTTTACCCTAATTATTTTAATCAACACATAACTTACAAAAAGGTTTGCAATAGGCATAATAAGGATTTTAGCTGAAATTTGAAAAAGAGAATGTCAATACTTATGCGTACAAAAAAATACTTAAAGTAAGTTATTGCCGCGTTATTTTCGTAAATTCAATTTATCGTTTTTCTTATAAAAACATTGAATCCAATAGACCCCATAATAATTTATAAATTAATATTTTTTTATATTTAAAATAATGGGAAAAATAGGTGCAGTTAGTGTAATTCTACAAAAGATTGTAATTCAAAAATATAGAACGCTTCTGACAATCCAGGGAAGACTTTAACTAATTTAAATTAAGCTCATACATTTTTATTATGAAGGACTGATTCTTAAGTGCATTATTCTGTCTTTTTAGATAATTTGCCATCGCCAAGTCATGAAGTATATTGTAAAATCGTGGAAGAATTAGGCGGTAAAATGTCCGTTAAGGCGATTTTTTTGTCCATAAAACGCAACCATGAATATTTTTTCGAATCCGTTTATAAACAACCAAAAATACATTGTGATTTGGAAATTATCAATTCTGAGGGTGATGACGATTTCGAAACTTCGGTAGATGAAAACTGCAATACGGATCATTGTACATTTTCATTAGATTTGATTAAGTGGAAAGAAATTGAGCCGCAAAGCTTTTATTCTTCTAGAAATGACCCTAAAAAACCCAACGCCCTATTTCATAAACGTATTAGGCTACCTAAAGGGAAATGGTCGAATATTTTAACTGTGGAAATTTGGAAACATACTCGCCTTCCGTGTATTTGGTGTATGAAATCCCATCAAGTTTATAAAGAGGGATCAGTCAGATGCATACGCTATTGTAATCAATGGTCAGCACGGTGTATAATATTTGTTTCACCAGTTTCAGACACCGACAATTTTGTTAAAGAACATTGTATTGTTAAAAATATTAGCTATTCTCGACACAAATCAAAAGCAAAAAACAAAATGACCTCATACACAAGGACTATACTAGCCAAAGATCTTCAGCACAAATCCGCATTGGTTGTACGAAATCGTATAGCAACTGAAATTTTAACTCAGCAACAGCTGTATGAAGAAGACCAACCTGGCGAACCGCCTCAACTTCCAGCCTTGAAGCAATTGTCTCAGATCAAATATGAAAACAGTCAAGAAAACGTGCTACATAAAAATACGGTCTTGAGCTTGTGGAAATTATCAACTATACTGCTTTATTCTACATTAATTCACCAGATATCAGCTAGACCTTTTTTTAATATTACTGGTCTCAGTTACATGTCATGTATTACAAAAAATTACAAAAGAAACAAAACGTATGCCTTTGCATTGATGACACTGGTTCTATTTGTAAAAACGTAGTTCCAGGCGATGAATCCGGTAAATACTTTTTAGGGCCTGATAACTCTAAGCATATTTTTTTATATGTTGGTCTCGTACTCGTATATTCTAAAAATGATACCAGTGGACACTGTCATGCAAATGATTTCAGAAAGTCATAGGTACTACAGAAACCATAGCTCGCTGGCTTGAATCATGGAAAAGTTCCGTGCCTTGTTCACCGAATGAAACTGTAACAGATGACTCTGCAGCGCTAATTAGTGCGATTATAAAAGTTTTTACAAAGTCATCTTCAACAAGAGAGTATGTGAATCAATGCTTCGAAGCATTGGAAATAAGTCGTGATCGTTTACCAATCTGTTTTATTAGATTAGACTCATCTCATTTTATTCGATCATTGTATAAACTGGCATTTTTTGATAGTGTTGACTACACTGTAATTTGTTTTTACATATAACAATTATTCTCCAAGCAGCAGCAACGTAGAATCTTATTTCAAAGACATAAAGACCCTTTTATTAAATAAAGAGAAGAAATTACGTGTTGATGATTTTTTTGTCAGACATTCAGATTTTTTGGCTGGTAGTGTTAAAGTAGCAATTAGTAATTTGCTATTGCTAGCCACTCCAAGAAAAAGTATGAAAATACAAACCCAGGAAAAAAAACTACATAGCAAAAATTACACGTTTTCGAATGAATCTGTTTTTGCGAGAAGCCGTCGTATTGCGAAAACTGGCGTGGTTTAATACAACAGAATACCAAAGTGAAAACAGCATCAAAAGCACGTAAGACGAATAGAAAAGTCACTTTACTCAAAAATGGTAATATCACGTCTACCAACAACAATCTCGTACATATTCAAAATACATGTGCCTTCGATGCTGTGCTACAATCGTTTGCAGTTGCTTTTGCCGACAACCCTTTTTTTAATTCACATGTGGCACTGATGGATAATGATTTCAGTAAATTGGTGCAAGCTGTGGCTAACAATGATATTGATTCTACCATTTATAAACTAAGATCCACTATACTAAAAAGTCATTTTGAAATAGAAACTTCGTCTCGTATTATAAATTGCCACTGCAATGTATGTTTCATATTTGAAAAAGTTAGGTATACCTACGATCACTTTCATAGCGCAGTTTCCGAAAAACTCTGTACACAGACAAATTGTTCCAGCGATAAGCTAACTCGAAAAGTTCCTCTTGTGCCTCTTGACTTACAGCTTCTACAAATGAGTGGTATTTCTTTTTTAATCGAAGCCGTTAATCTGGGCATCACTCATGCTGGAACAGTGTGTGGTCATGATGGTTGCACTGGTATTAAAAAAATTGTATACGAAGTACAGAATATGGTAGCATTCGATATTAATGGCATCAATGCAATTGATTTATCAGATGTTCCAAAACATTTGTTTCTGAATCAAAAAGAAACTTACAAGTTAATATCTGTAATTCAATACTGCCCTGGTATAGGCGACATTGACCATTACAAAGCCCACTGTTTACGTCAAAATGGCAGTTGGGAATGTCATGACGATCTAGACGCTATAGTAAAAGTTCTCCAAATAAATAAATAAATTATACCGCATTGCGTAATTTATGTGAAACAATAGTTTATTCATTTGAAAAAATATACCATGTCAAAATAATATATTCTGTGTGCATTATTATTTTATCTACTTACCTTAAACAAAACGTTGTCATGCTGACCTTACTTTTTGTTAACAAAACTACTAAAGTGAACATATTCTTTTTCACCGTTAGTTATTATGTTTATCACAAAAAACGCATTAATCCCTGTAAGTACATTGAAAATGCTTTAATTTGGCGGATTAAGGATAAAAAGGGCCCCGCTGGATAGAAAAAAACCTACGAATGTAATTTCTGCTGTAATATCCAAAGATTATGAAAATAAATGAATAATTTGAAAGGTACACTGGAAGGAGTATCTACAATAGCATTTTCAAGTCTCTAAGCAATAGAATAACGGAGGGCCCCGCTGGATAGAAACCGAAATAAAATGCCATTTCTGTCGCGGAGGTACACTGAATATTTTCGTTTGATTAGACAGGTACATTGAATAAGCTAACAGTCTACATCGGTTTCGTTGATGTGGCTCAGGTGGGCCAGCTAGATAGAAACACGTTGATTGAAGGCTCTGCGGAATACGCGAAGAGAAGACTAGACGAAACTTTCCAAATGCTGCGCAGCCCAGCTGAATTCTTCTGTTCAAAGTTCTCTCAAGTGTCTCTCAAAGTTGTTCTTACCAGACTGCAGAGCTTGCCCGAGGTAAACGTATTCTCGAACAACCTCGAGAGCACCGCCATTGACAGCAATCGGTCTCATAAGTGGTCAGTTGCGGCGCTGCAGTATTTAAAATTAAGGGTGATAATATTAAAATGAATGATTATTATGTTTCAGTTTAGAATCATAAAAAACTGAATCACACATTATGTAAATGAAGAAAAATCGAGGCACTTGCATGGCTTCCCTGTCTTGGCTACGAGAAAAATTGTCGAGTGCATACCGAGCTCACCAGTGATAGGGCTTCGTTGCAATCTCTTTAATTACACGCAGCTACACGTAATGAGTAGTTCCGAGTCTTTTACCGCTATTTTTATTCCTTTAATTTTGATTAATACTGTTATGCTCGCGTTTGATATCTCGCCTGACCGTAGCTTGTCTGCGAACGAAGCCGCGGGCAACACAGCGTAAATTACTGTTATTGTTAGCCTGCATCATCCCACTGCTGAGCAAAGGCTTCTCTCCCTGACTCCCGGTGCTTACGTGGACCACTGGTCATTTGTTTTCTACAGCTCGGCCCGCCAGCTTCTACAGGGCCTTTGCGACGCCTTCTAGCTGTCTCAGGGCTCCACTTGGTTATTTTGGCCCACAGCTCATTGGGCAAGCTTATATTTCATAACATTTTATTAATTTGCTTAATAGCCGCACTACACCCTTCGTAGTGATTATGATTTTGCTTTTGAGTGGTTTAGGTATAGTACCTACTAGCAGTCTATGCGCTGATTACTGATCATCACTTAGTCCGCGTGTCTTTAAACTTCAAGTTTTGAGGTTTTTGTAAATAAAATAACATTTTATTAAAACGTGCATCATTTTGGTACGGCACCGTAAAACTTCGCAAAAAGTGAACATATTTGATATTGATTGAATAACAAACATAATAATATGTATAATATAGAGAAGGTAATGAATCTCACAACTCAATTGATGTTCACGACGGAAAAATAACACTGTTGCGGTACGGTCATGAAAGTGCGGAACGGGGCAAGTTAAAAGCCACCACCCTCACCCTCTCAACAGGTGGAGCACCCTTTGCAACCGAGCTCATTTGGTAGGGCAAGTTTCTTAACTATGTTCCTACCTAGAATCGGATTCAGTACTAATGGAGAAGGTGTTCGTATCTTTGTATACTCGTACAGGGTTATTGGTTATATGTCGGCAATCCATTAAGGGGATGTAGGAGAGGTCATTTGCAACCCAAATGTCAACCGTTGTCGAGGAATTTGACTTTTTATATTGTTTTGAAGATATCTACGGTATAAAACTTCGATAATTTATTAAAAAAAAAAACAATCCATGATAAAAATATTTTTGGTACATATATTCTTGCTAACACTTCGATACATAATAATCAATCATAAAATGTTCATCTTTAAAAGTCGTTAAATCAGAGCTAGAAATTCATTTTGCCATTTATAAGAAGATAAGAACAAAAAATATATTTTGCATGGTTTGTTTTTTTTTAAATACTTAAGCGAATTTGTAGGTATACCGTAGATATCTTAAAAAATATATAAAAGACAAATTACTCGAAAATGGTTGACATTTGCATAGGGGTCATCGGGGTCATTTTGTTGCAAATGACCCCTCCTACATCCCCTTAATGGATTGCCGACATATAAGGGTGCCCGCCCACGAGCGATTTTTTCAGCAAACAAAATACATTCTCACAAAAATAGCCGAGAAAATCGCCGGAAAAATCGCTCGTGGGCGAGCACCCTAACCAATAACCCTGTACCCTAGAACAGTTAGTTATTACACTGTAGTAGTCACAGTTCGTTATTACACGTAGTAAACCATTCTTGGGATTTAGTCTTTCTGGAATGGCGCGAATTTGTGAAAACGATGTGAGTTTTAAGTCTCGTGCATTCGATTTCAATTTACTGGCACACCACATACAGCCAACTTTGTATTTACAGACCCAAAAGTCAGACCGGTAGTCGGCCGTGAAGGACTGACTATTGGAAAACCTTGTGAAAATTATACTCCGGTAGTTAGCACCACGAAAAATATTCTTTTGTTTTAATTGAACTTCTACCATGATCCAGAAACTAATTATAAATAAAAAAAATGAAACATCTAACAATCGTTTACATTGAAAAAATCCAGAGATTCACTAATTCCGCAACCAAGGTTTCTTCAAAAAATATTTTGATGCACTTTTGTAGAATACTAACTAGCTTCTGCCCGACTTCGTCCGCGTAATTTTTTTTTATGCCACCCATAATCTTTACGACAGTGCTGGCAATAGGTTGACAAAGTTTTATCGTCGGATCAAGGGTATGGCACCACATAAGATCACACAATCAGCACACCCAACACATTCACATTAGTGTATACTTGATGCTCAATTTACTTGCGAGCGAGCGTGTTTGAATGTACACAGACACTGGCACACTGTGTAGACACTTACGTATGACAAAAATGTAATATTAAAAAGAAGAAAGGATATCATTGCGCAAGTCCCACAAACTAAAACCAATTTTGCTGCTACACAATATATTAATCAATCAGCACGGTTATATAATACAATAAACAAATATATACAACGTGTTAATGAAATAACCGAAAACCTCGGACACCCCAACCGATTTATATTAACAAATTGATATGACGTATAATTATTTAATCTCATAAATTGTAGTAAAAGATATTTGTAAATGTTGTTGTCGCGCTAGTTCTTACAGATTCGTAGCTCTATCGCCGCGCCGCTGTCAAACGTTCGTTGACACGGGAGCACTATCGTTTGAGGTTGATCCCCTCCTTCTGTTATTAAATAATGCGTATGTTTTGCTTTGGAATAGAAAAGTAACTCAAACTTTTCCATCACACTTTTTCTAGGCCTTGGACTGGCTGCATGTAAACCTACCACGCTTAAAAATAAGCGAAGGCTAGTTGAAAGAAAAATCAAAAAGCCGGTGGTGGTAACAAAACTTGGCTTGTTTAAAAATTTGAATCACCATATTTACAATAATTATTTCAAATAAATCAACCTACCTATTTACAACAATAATACAGTTGGCACTAACTGAAAGTTCGTTCATTGTGTGGCACAGCAATGACTCGAAATGTCTACCGCCTTGTTGAATATACGTTAAAGCACGTTTTCGTAAATTACTTTTCAAAGAACTTAGCACTGTAGTGTCACTTGCCAGTATACTATAGTAGTCTTTGAGTGTCACTTGTCACTACTTCAAATGCCGAAACTATTTTATTTCTAAGTCACTAATGTTTGTTGGTCCATTCCCCATCGTCATAAACTAGAGCTTGTACACGGCCCCACAAAAAAAAGTCTAAATTAACGTTATCATCACAGTGCACTAACATTCGCACCATTTCAAAATATTGTACATTTGTGAAGCGAAACGTCATTTTGCCGCCGGGAGACGTAGATCGCACGCGCTCGTCCTACCCCGTGTTGACACGTAGCGCACGCGCCGCCGCGCTGCGCTATCGAGACTACGGAAGTACGGAGAGGGTAGCCCGGGTGGCGCGGGCGCGTCTCCCGGCCTTGGCGCCAGCTCTAGCACCCCCTCTGCTCACCCTCGCCCGCGTACGTGGCTCCCGCTCCTGACCCGCTCCGCACCCAAACCACGCACATGTTTCGTGTGGTGTCATTCATATAAATCCATGGAATTCAGCCCGCCGCCGCGCCGTACTGCCGTCCCGAACTCCCCACCCGCGCCTGTCCCGCAACCGCCTTCTGTGTGTGTTGAGCTTAAATAACAAGATATTAAGGAATCGAGTTGTTTTAATTGTATAAAGTCTGCGTCTGCCGCGCTAAGTCTGCGGAAGTAAAAAAAAAGTGGAATTTGAAAATCTATAGACGGCAACACCGTCTGTAGGTACTCCGAATAGTTATTTATGATACTAGTGCGTTAAGTTGGTTTTTACAAACGAGTAAACGAATGTAAGCCCGAGACGAAGTCGAGGGCTTACCACAGTCACGAGTTTGTAAATACCAATTCACGTGTGTCATACAACGTTTTTCAACACATTTGCGAGAAAACAGTACAATATGTAATGAAACAAGCCATCAAAACATTTCAGAGAATGATTAAATACTTCAACGTTCTCAAAGTAAGTATTACCAAAATTTCTTAAAAGCCAACTGAACGGTATTTAAACCGTTTTCAAAAGGAAGTTTTCCTCCATGAATTCATAACATACCTAAGTATTAAAGCAGACAATATCAATTAGTCACATTTGCATGTCTGTTAAATTAAACGAGGTTTTTGGTAAAGTAACGCTGGTACATTAAATAATTGTAAAAATACAAGAGCGACACGCACAACACACACACATATGGCAGACGCAGACGTGCAAGAGAGAAGGGCGAGCTAGCACATTAAAAAAGAGTTGGCTACATAACAATGACCACAGATTAGAAATAGTACATTTTGATACAAGTGGAGATTGTTTGTTATTGCGTTCGAGGCGGAATTAACACCCGAGCCGTAGGCGAGGTTATTTTTGAGCCGAGAACTGCAATAACAAAAGTCCACGTGTATCAAACGGACGTTTTTCAATACACTTTTGAAGAAATAAAATAAAATAACGAAAAATTTGTTTGTCGTGAATTATTAGGAAACTATTTAATTTTCTTTTTTTTTCGCGCTTTGCTTGCGCCAGGTTGAATGAGAAGCAAAGGTATAAATCCGATAAACACCCTAATATGAAAAATAGAAAGTTTTTTTATTGTAATAATCATGATATTCTATTTATAAACATTATTTAAATATTCCAAAAATATTAACGCGCCGTAAAGACGCATCTTTGCCAAAATTTAAAAAAATAACACCTCCAAATAGAGAGGACCGTCTCTGGCGCGAGACGGTGTGAATAGAGGCATTGAACCAATTTGGACTAAGTATAGGTTGAGTCAAGTTATCTGTGGCAATTTTTATTCCCGCACACGTGTTGGAAAATAAATAATCGCACGCATGTGAAACATTGTATTGTGAACCTAATCGTAGTGCGTATATGAACCAGTTTTCGAGGGAGTGTATTGAAAAGAATATTTTAATTAATGTCATGTAAACTAGGCTACAGATTTACAAGTATTTATTTATTTTATTCTATTTGGAAAACTTACAGCTAGCTTATACAGTGTTCTTATACAATATGAAATTGAAGGCCATTTACAAATTTCAACTGATAAACACTCAAAATAAAAACGAGAAATAAAAAGGTCGGTACAAAATACCTACAACATAAATTAGTAAATAAACAGTACACGATCAGCTACACAAACGAAACATCAGTAAATAAAATAAACAGTACACAATCAGCTAACACAAACTAAAAATTAAAACGATAAAAAAAAGGTCGGTACAAAATACCTACAACATAAATCAGTAAATAAACAGTACACGATCAGCTAACACAAACTAAAATCGTTTGGACTCAAACAATTACTTTACCGTAAAGATGCTTTTCACCAACAAATGCTTAAGCCGAGAAACACTGGTATTGAATATTTCCAAATCATGTTCCCTACAAAGTTCATTGAAACAACAACCATCCATGATATTTTAGCAATGTCCATCATACATGTGGATATCTAATAAGTATTATTAATTTATTCGACACACAAGTAGCAATCTGTAAAGTCGTACTGCTCTAGTGAAATTAAGTCGCTGGGCTAGTTGTCTTAATGTTGTGTGAAACGTTCTTATATTTTTGTGGTGTACAATAAAGCATATATAAATAAATAATAATAATAAATTAATCCAAATCTCTTAGAGTGGTCAAATCGCCCGGACCAATGTACTGAGTCTGGCCCGCCTAGCTTAGGCCTGGTACGCAAGTTAATCATTTACGTCGGTAAAGGGAGTTCCGGACCAAATAAGAAATTTAGGGTGCCACTAGCGATTTTTTCGGCGATTTTTGTGTGAATATATTTTTCTGACAAAAATCGCCGAAAAACCCGTTCGTGGGAAAAACCCTTAACCTCGAACGATATTGTCATTGTCATGCTAAGAAGAAGAAGTAAAGGGAAGTGATAGTAACATGATTCTCATAATGAGCATGTTAACACGTCGCTAACACCCACAAACAGCTAACCAGTAGTTAACACGTCGCTAACACCCACAGACAGCTAACCAGTAGTTAACACGTCGCTAACACCCACAAACAGCTAACCAGTAGTTAACACGTCGCTAACACCCACAAACAGCTAACCAGTAGTTAACACGTCGCTAACACCCACAAACAGCTAACCAGTAGTTAACACGTCGCTAACACCCACAAACAGCTAACCAGTAGTTAACACGTCGCTAACACCCACAGACAGCTAACCAGTAGTTAACACGTCGCTAACACCCACAGACAGCTAACCAGTAGTTAACACGTCGCTAACACCCACAACAGCTAACCAGTAGTTAACACGTCGCTAACACCCACAGACAGCTAACCAGTAGTGATACTAATTTTGATGAGAGCGTGTAAAAGACAGAAAGCTTGTGATGGTGTGATTGAAAGTGCGAGGTGCGGACATGGCACGCGGTAGCAGAGCGCTGCGGCACAACTAACGTCTAATCAATGGGCAACAAATTACTCTAGTCACCTTAAAAAACTATCAAATCTCAAGTTGTCATCAACAGGTAATGCTTTCGGAATTGTGCGCCAAGCTGAAGCAATATAACAAATACAACATAATATAATAAACACAACAATCGCATCGAAATCTCGCGAAAATGACACTATATATAATATACACAACCGTACCTACTATATATAATATACACAACCGTACCTACTATATATAATATACACAACCGTACCTACTATATATAATATACACAACCGTACCTACTATATATAATATACACAACCGTACCTACTATATATAATATACACAACCGTACCTACTTTGTATTACACATACATGGGTCTTAACCCATGTATTTTTGTACTATGTTCACAAATAAAGTTTGATTTGATTTGATCGAATAATAAAAAGTAGGTACGTTTGTGTTAAAAATCAAGTTAACATCGTCACAGAATTGTGCGGTAGTTGCGTGACACACGTACAGTAGCAATGGGTTTCATTATGACAGTTCAGCAACATTCATCGCGTTATTTACGTTGTTGAGCAGACAAATTTTTCGAACATAACTATTAAGCATTGCATTATCAATATACTTCAAAATCATTCAGATTGTGATTGAAACTATGTTACACAGTTAGGGTGCTGGTTAAAGAAAAATATATTTCAGGGATCTAAAATAAATCCCAACAGAATACTTGTGCCTAAACTTGTCGTTAAACAACGTAGGTACGGTACATACATGGTGTTAAAACACCACGAAACTGATTTTCCAAGACTGGACGTACGTAATCTTTTTATAATCTAGCTAGCCTGTATAATCTAGCTAGCCTGTATTGCCCCATTGCGCAGGGCAAGTTTTTTATACACTAACGTTATTATTAGTACGAAACTAAGCCATGCAGGGCATTTATTACAGTATATATTAGGTTGGGGAAAAAGTCTTTTCGCATTATAGTATGTATGAACTTGTAATAAAATCTCTTTGGCTATATATACTATTTGTATCTGGCGGTTTTGGTATCATTGAAAGTTTAAATTTTAAAGAACATAATTCCAAATTCAAATTACGAAAAATGTGTGATTTTCATTTGTTTTTCGTACTGTCAAGATGAGTGAATCTAATGAAGAAATTCGATACATTTTAGAATTTTACTACATAAAAGGTAAAAATGCAACGCAAGCCGCGAAAAAAAATTGCGATGTTTATGGACCTCGCAACAAGGTGATGCTGTGTGTGTGGTGGGATTGGAAGGGCATTATTCATTATGAGCTGTTACCACCAGGCAGGACCATCGATTCTGAACTCTACTGCGAACAACTGATGAGATTAAAGCAAGAAGTTGAGAGAAAGCGGCCGGAATTAATCAACAGAAGGGGTGTGGTTTTTCATCATGATAACGCTAGACCTCACACATCTTTAGCCACTCAGCAAAAATTAAGAGAGTTTGGCTGGGAGGTGTTAATGCATCCGCCTTATAGTCCTGACCTTGCACCTTCAGATTTCCATCTGTTTCGGTCTCTTCAGAATTCTTTAGGGCGTGTCAGGTTAACATCACGAGAGGACTGCCAAAACCACTTGTCGCGGTATTTTGATCAGAAGTCCCAAAATTTCTATTGTCCCTACCTACAAGATGGCAAAAAGTTATCGAACAAAATGGTACCTACATACTTTAGTTAAATGTAAATAAACTATACTAAAAAATGTTATGAATTTTCTTAAAAAATGCGAAGAAACCCAACCTATTACTTTCAACTGTCTTTTATATTTTTCTACTTTATATAAATTTCAAATTCATTGACTGACAGACAACGCTCAACCTCAACCAAACCGCTGAGTTAGCATGACATTGCGCACAAGAGTTCCATAATATGTAACGAAAGTGAGCACAAAGCAAGGATTATTGGAAATTCTACCCCTACGAGGGTGAAAACGGGGATACAGTTCGTATGAAAAATCACATACCTTGGGGCTAGACACTTGAACATAGGCACAAATACTTATCTAGTTAAATATAATGATTTTAATATTCATTTTCTAAAACTACATTCGAATTTGAACAAGGGGTGTTAAAATTCGAAGTGAATAGTAAGAAATTCACGAAGACGAAGTCGCCGGCGAAAAAATCTTAAATTACGCACAGCGCACAGCCTATACCGCTGTCAACAAGCATACAATTTTGTTGATGAGTTCCCTATTCTAGATTTTTAGACTAAAAACAAATTCATTGACAAGTTTCGATGTCTCCACCAATTTGAATTGCACTTTTATCATTGCATATCATCTTAGTGTTTCTTGCCCGTTCTTTTCTATAGGATTCTACTACGGTTCTGGAATGGAACTAGCTTCGTCTTTCTGACTGACTGACTCCTATACAATTCAAAAGTGCCTGTAAATGGTTTAATTGAAATAAATGCTTTGAGTTTGTGTTCTTAAGTTCTCATTATCACTTCCATATTTTTAAACTGAGTAAGTACTGTGCCGTAAGTTTTATTAATCTCACACCGCCTTATTACAAAACAAGATTTATATTTTGACATGTCATAAACCATGGAGCCAGTTTTTGTAATAAGAACGTAACAGTGATTGAAATACCGTTCTTTATACAAAACTGAAAACTTAGTTCGGTACTCAGTTGTCAGTTTTGTGTTTAGGAACTTTACCATAGTCGGAATAAAGTTCGAAATTCAATAATCATCATCATCATTCATCATTTCAGCCGAAAGACGTCCACTGCTGGACATAGGCCTCCCCAAAAAGAGGAGGGATTTGCCATAATCGCCACACTTGGCAGGCGGGTTGGCGATCGCAGTATGGTTTGAAAAATGCATAGAGAACGCTGCTGCCCATTAAATCCTTTAGTCGCCTTTTACGACACCCACGGGAAGAAATGGGATGGTGCTATTCTGTACGTCCGGCACCAAACGGAACGGAAATTCAATAATGGCTCCATGGTTTTCGTAAAGGGGAAGAAAACGCAAAGCTAGAGCAAGTGGCGCTGCTTGCCAATTTGCTCATATCATCACACTCAACACGGTCAGTTTTATTTGTCAATGTTTTTTGGGTTTTCAATCATTGTAGCAGGAACTACAGTTTAGTTTGTGTGATGTTAACGAACAATAAATATAAACAATATACGTGGACATTGTTTTAAACAAAAACCTAAACTAAGAGACCGAAAAGGAAATCAGGAACATAAAAAAAGTGTCAGTGTCCTGATACAAAACAATTTTGTTTTATGTAATAGGTACGCGATTGAAAACATTATAAAAGTTTTAAATATTTACTTCAAACAACGCTACCTCTCAGACCCTGGCCTGTTAAGCCGGATATAGTCTGATAGAGTGCTCCCCCTTAAGGTCAGCCCCGTTGACAGGTGACAGTTGCTTTGACATTTATACATGCTGTCCTGTCGTATCAATAAAACAATGTTATCGATAAAACGATGTTTATCGTAATATACAGGGTGTTTGGTGCATCGTGTGCCAAATTGAAATGGTCGACTGAAGGAGTCATCCGCTAGCCTTTTAGACCCTTTAACACCCCTCATGCTCTGTGGATTTTTTTTTATCGACTTTTTATTGTTTTCCAAAAAAAAGACCCAAATTTTACATTCAAATACAGATTTAAAAAAAAAATATAAGGCGTAGACTCTGAATTTTATTTTTATTTCGATGTGTATTGTTTAAGAATACTTTTAAATACAAAATTAGTGATATTAGTCACCTAGTTCTTTTTTAATTCACTCGCAAAGGTAAAACTTAAATTAAAGCTGTACATGTTACGGCTGTTTATAAGGCTACAAAAACAAAATCAATAGCGACCGGGATCTTCCAACTCCCTCATTAATTCTCCCGTCTATCCTCTTTCTAATGATGTGCCACATGCCATAAAAGTATTTTAACAACTTTGTGAATTCGCTAGAATTGTGAATCGAGTCACCTAAGGCTAATATTCAAAATTATGATTTAAAAAAAAATCTCTTAAATGATACCTGTCAAACCTATAAATCTGCTATCTCATTCTTATGGTTAGGTAAATTCGTGTCTCATATCTGTATCTTTCGTGGGATTTACTTGAAATAAAAAAACAAAATTGCATTTTTAACAATTATTTAATCATTGTTACAAATCTTGCTCAAATTGTTGGCCTCTGTTGCGAATGCAGGCCCGACACCTGTTTCTTATTTCAACAGTTGTTGTACGAAGTCGTATTTCCTCCTTAATAGTATTGAATGCCGCTTCTATGCGTTGGACTAATACCTCCCTAGTTGAAACCTCCGTGGCATATACCAACTCTTTGGCACGTCCCCAGACATAAAAGTCTAACGGAGTTAGATCTGGGGAACGTGGCGGCCATGGAATAGGGCCATCGCGTCCAATCCATGCATTGGGGAACACATTGTCGAGATATTCCCTCACAGTCAATCGCCAATGCGCGGGACAGCCGTCATTTTGAAATACAATGGGCACACGTTCATTAAATACGGGCACATCGGTCACTAATTCGGGCAGGTCATTTTGTAGGAATTCCAGGTAGTCTTCGCCATTGAGATTATCGGGCAGGTAATGCGGTCCAATTACCTGATTCCCAATCACTCCTGCCCAAACGTTTACACTAAACCTTCTTTGAGAAGATTTCTGTCTTTTAACACGTGGGTTTTGCGTTTTCGTTGTCCAGTGGTGCAAATTGTGTAAATTGAGGATCCCATCCTTGGTAAATTTGGATTCATCCGTCCACAGTATTCTTTTAAAAAAATCAGGATCATCCACATCCGTGTGTAAAAGAAACCGACAAAAAGCCACTCGTCTCTCAAAGTCGCCACCCTCAAGACCTGCAACAAACAAAAAACTCTTTTAAATTTCTCTTGGGCAATAAGTAATTGCACAAGAAAGGACCCGCTGTTCGTGCTAATAGATTCACTACCTGGAAGTGACGCCATACCATACCCATTACCTGCTAAACAAAGGCAAGGTCAAACAAAGCTTGCACGGGTTTAAAGTTAGTTTAAAATTACGTACCTTGCACCGGAGTGTAGTGGAATGGATGCTTTTTGTTTTGACGAAGTACTTTCCACACTTTCCATATTGAAATATCAAGATGTGATGCCACATTTCTAATGCTTCTTGTAGGGTCTTCCTCAAAAAGTGCCAGTATTCTCTCGTCTACTTCAACATTATGTCGCACAATATGGCCCCTTGGTTCATTAAAATTAACACTGCCAGTCTCGCGTATGCGTCGGTATGTGTCTTGAAAGACTCTGCGGCCAGGTAATCGTCTACCAGGAAAGCGTTCCTGGTAAAGTCGTTGCGCTGCACGAGCGACGCCATTAGCGGCTCCGTAAGCCATCATGATTTCCGCATATTCTTCGTTAGAGAATGTCGCCATTGCAATAACAAAAAACTCAAAGTTTAACAATAACAACAAAAATTAAACAAATGTAACAAGAACCAGCAAAACTTAACGATAACAAAGTAATAAAAGAATCGCGGAGTATGGTGAACTAGCACACACGTTAGGTAGCAGAGGCAGTCATGTCTCGACTAAAAAAATGGCGGATCGGGCGGCGCGATTTGTTCAAACCGATTTAAGGTATGCAAGAAAGAGATAGAAGATAGATTTTACTGTGAAAGAGTGAGAAAACAAATTTTACCTCTTTCTCAAGTAACAGTTCCGCAATAAATATTTTTTCATTAGAATTTGGAATGTAGTTTTATGTGACTTGATTCACAATTCTAGCGAATTCACAAAGTTTTTAAAATACTTTTATGGCATGTGGCACATCATTAGAAAGAGGATAGACTGGAGAATTAATGAGGGAGTTGGAAGATCCCGGTCGCTTTTGGTTTTTTTTTTGTAGCCTTATAAATAGCTGTAACATGTACAGCTTTAATTTAAGTTTTACCTTTGCGAGTGAATTTAAAAAAAAACTAGGTGACTAATATCACTAATTTTGTATTTAAAAGTATTCTTAAACAATACACATCGAAATAAAATTAAAATTCAGAGTCTACGCCTTATATTTTTTTTTAATCTGTATTTGAATGTAAAATTTGGGTCTTTTTTTTTGGAAAACAATAAAAAGTCGATAAAAAAAATCCACAGAGCATGAGGGGTGTTAAGGGGTCTGAAAGGCTAGCGGATGACCCCTTCAGTCGACCATTTTAATTTGGCACACGATGCACCAAACACTCTGTATATATAAATAAAAAATTTGTACCAAGATTCCTTAAAAAAAACACAAAAACCGCTATATCTTGTGAAGGAAGCGAGATAGAGCAAAAATAACACTTTTTGGGGGTATCATAAAGGGGTTTCACTAATCAAGACACATCGATCGAGAGGTTCGCAAACCTGAAAAACCTATTTCAGATTTTTAAATCACATCATCGATAACATCTATCGATACGAGTGGACAGCATTTAATTACGTCAAGTTAGCTGCCAACTGTCAGTTTCGTCAACTGACAGCTATCAACGGCACTTTCCGTTAAGGGTGAGCGTTTTTTCGGTAAACTACTTCCGGCACCTTTTAGGTGCCAGTAGGGTCTGACCGGTTAAATTACTCAATATCAGGTGGAATGGGCTTGCAAGGTCACTCTAGCTTTCCTATAGTTTCAGCAGAAAATAACCACAGACTGTTTCTGATACGAGAAAAAACGGCTTACTGCTAGTACAAGTCAGGGACGGCAGTGCGTAGGCCGAGGCAGTGGATACCTACCTTGGCCTCCATGTTGGGCCCACTTTTGCTCAAAGAACTTACGGACTAGATGTAGATTTCTTACAATTAGCAGTTTTTGGTTCAGAGGTGGAACATTTCCAAAAATACTTAAACAGTAATATAACTCGAAAACAACCCAATTTGGGCCACAAGTGAAGGCAAACATTTTGCGAATTACCTCTAGTAAAAACCATATCAAGGACCGCAATCACCTTGTCTAAAAGTTGTGGGTAAACCTTCTCAGGAAGAAATATCCAGAACGTTGTAATGTTCAAGATATACACAAAGGTAGTATGCTGGCTTTCAGCATTTTGTTTGTAAGTACCTACATAATTATGAAAGAAAACCTAAAAACCAATTTGCTTTTATAATTAAAATACTCACCATATCATACGCATAAGCTAGTAGCCGCATGGTGTACGCCGGAAGGTTCAAGACGACAAAGACTGTGGACACGATGAGCAACATCCTGGTGACACGGTGCTGTGAGCGCAGCGGCGGCAGTGCGCGCAGCGGAGGGCGCTGGCCCAGCTCGGGGCTCATCGCCTGCGCCGCCTGCAGCGCGCGCCGCTCGCACTCGCGCCGCCAGACGCGGCTCGTGATGCGGATGTTCAGCAGCACGATGAGGCCCAGCGGCAGCGAGAACGATACCACGGTGTCCGCTAGGTTGAACCGCGCCGCGGACTCCATGTACTCCAGGGCTATGTTGCAGTCGTTCCGCGACGGCGACGCATACTTGATGACTGGCAGATTGGTTATCATCGAAACCAGGACCAGCAAACCAATGACGGTCTTTGCCCTTGCGACTGTGCACATACTGTTCCGTCGCAGCGGGTATAATACCGCTACGAACCGCTCAATCGTAAAGGCTACTACTAACCAAGCACTCAAACAGCACGACGAGTACGTGCTGTAGACGAAGATCTGACAAAAGCCGTCTCGGTGGAATAGGTTCGTAATTTGCATCGATTTAAACCATGGCGGTAGCAGTTGTAGGAGAAAGATTGTGTCTGATATTGCCAGTACGGACAAGTACAAGCTGGTGGATTGCATCCGCAATTTGCTTGCATAAAACACATATACACTTATGATATTGCCGATGCAGCCTAGAAAGACTAGCAACGGTGTGTAATAAGTGTTAAGCGCGTAAGCCAGTGCTTCTATGGCATAATCAAAACGTGAGACTGGAAGCGCGGGTGCCGGCGACGTCGTGTAGTTGTCGTAGGCCATCGCGAGTTAAGAGACGGGTGGCGAGCCCGACAGCGGCGAGGGAACTGACGCCGAGGACGCGCCCCGCGCCCCGCAGGCAGCTCTAATCCATTCCCCGCGCCGCTCCCCGCCCGTGGGCCGGGACCGGCGCAGGCCCAGCCCTTCGCTCTCCGACACGCGCCCGCTCCTGCCCGGGTGCATCGTGCGTCGAGCGGGTCGACGCGCGCTTTTCACTAGCTCCGCCTATTGCCGCCCAACTGTCATGTCCCACCCATCATGCTCAACAAGTTAAGATAACCCACTCACTGTCATCTTCCAACTACTCATCTACTAGACCTATCTTACGGGTCCGAACTCGGTTGGTCTACGATTTATAAGGCCGAGTTCTTGTGACCACCTTCTTATTCCATCATCAGACTGTACACCATCTCAACTACGCATCAAGAACAATCGAAAGAGCCCAAACAGAATATTTTTGCTGTACGTTTTTGAGGAGTTGATTTTCCGCAACTTTCCTGGCTGGCACAATCGTGAAATAAATCACCATTATGTGTGTGACCGAGATGTTTATACCAATCTGAAAAGACCTGATTATGTTCATAACTGTTGAATTTCTGAATTGAAATTCATGAAATTGATTTTCATGAAACATAGCTAAGAACTATCCCGGTTAAACCAGCCTTCTAAGAAGAAAAACTGCATTGAAATAAGACCACCATTTTAGGAGCTACAATGCCGCGGATAGACACAGATACACAGAACGACACCTCAAACTCATACTCGTTACACCTATCTTTATACGTTGGGGGTTAAAAAAACCCGGCCAAGTGCGTGTCGGACCACGCACAAATTGAATAAATTATGATAAATAATTTTTATTTCTGTAAGTAGGTTTGTACAAACACTTTTACACGTCAATCATATTTTAAAATCTAGATGAGGTCGGCGTTTCATATCTGACTACTCTGAAAAGAAAGCCCGAAACAAACTCAGAGGTCACAGTCTCTTGTAGAGTCCAGACATAATCTTGGTCAGATCATATAAGACCATGTAGATTGTGATTGACCATGTAGAAAGAACCACCAATTATGTGGACCTGACCAGTCAGTGCACGAATTTGTCAATAATCGTGCAGCTCTACTCAGAACTTAAGGAGCTCAACGATGCGACGATCAATACCAAAGAAACGACATTTGCGTAGGCCGCATAAATGACTAAAACTGCCAGACCATGATTAACACTAACTGAGAATAAAAGTAAAAAGGGGAAAAAGCAATAAACCCACGTATAGTCTTCACATTCACAAAAATTAAAATAATATAATATTTTACAAGTAAATAATCATGTCATTGTGTTTCTGTATAAAAAACTAAAAAAAATAAACTACTTCAGTATGTAAAAATTGGAGCAGCTCAATCCCAACCCTTTTGTCCTCAATATAATCTTTAACGGCTTTCTGGCACAACTTTCGTTTAACGAATGATTTGAATTTATTAAGGCTTAGATCTTGAACGTGGCTTGGAAGTTTATTATAAAAGCGTATACATTGACATCGAAACGAGCCACCTATTTTCTTGAGCCTTGTTGTAGGTACAACAAATTTATGTTTATTTCTAGTACCGGTTTTATATTATGGATATCACTGTATTTTTTAAACGACTTTATATCTTTATGGGCATTATGATTTTCAAAAATATACTGAGAAGGCACAGTCACTACATTAATCTCCTTAAATTTCTCTCTGAGAGTGTCTTGTACACACGGCTACACATCAAGCTATAGGTGTAGGAGTTCCGAACAATGAGAGGTCAGCATAAACTGGAAATGTATAGCTTGATGTGTAGCCGTGTGTACTTATAAATTGTAATGCCCTGCACTATCTGATTCAGCTAACTAACTGATTTGTTTTGATAAAGTATACAACTACATAGGGTTTTGACCTGTTTACCGAAGACACGCCTACCAATTTTTTTTTAGGCATCTATCTGTGCAGCAAATTATTTATTTTTCCCGTAAAATATGGTTTAATAATTAATTGACGGCACGGTTGGCGCAGTGGTTAAGCGATTGACTGCTGCGCTGCGTGTCGCGGGTTCGATTCCCGCACGGAACAAATATTTGTATGACCTGCAAATAGTTGTTCTGGGTCTGGCTGTTTGTGTATGTGAGTTAAAATTTTTGTAAACGCACCCACGATACAGGATTAATTCCTAGTGTGGGACAACGTTTAAAAAAAAATCAAAGGACATGGACTTGGATACAGTTTGGCCCAGCATGGCAGCATAGACACAGTGTATATTA
This sequence comes from Tiliacea aurago, assembly GCA_948098905.1. NCBI lineage: Eukaryota > Metazoa > Arthropoda > Insecta > Lepidoptera > Noctuidae > Tiliacea > Tiliacea aurago. The sequence continues at coordinate 1,731,557 of OX402576.1, forward strand.
AATTGGATAGTATATAGTAACTGATAATATTTGAAACCCCCCGTTTGGGCGAGGCCTATGTCCAGCAGTGGACGTCTTTCGGATTCAGGTAATCGAGGAGCTATTTATGTTGCCAGTTTTGGAGATGGGATAGTAATTGGGACATATTAATGAATCTGTAAGTCGACAAACCCCAACCCCCTTATTACAAAACAAGGTTTATCTTCAGACCCAGGTTTAAAACATGGAGCCATTATTGAATTTCGAACTTTATTCCGACTATGGGAAAGTTCCTAAACACAAAATTGACCACTGAGTACCGAACTAAGTTTTCAGTTTTGTATAAAGAACGGTATTTCAATCACAGTTACGTTCTTATTACGAAAACTGGCTCCATGGTTTAAGCCATGTCAAAATATAAATCTTGTTTTGTAATAAGGCGGCAAGTGTCTATCTTTTAATAGAACCTCGGAAAAACTGGCGACAAGTTGCGATAAAAAAAATATGTCTTACCTGCATACGCCGCGTCCATCAAACACTTATTGCTACGGCGTAGATGGGTTACGAGAGCTACGACGTAGGCTTCCTACGACGTAGACCTTGGTTAATTTCCGTGTACCCAGATTTTCGTTTTGATTTGAGGCGCCCAGTACCTATTTTTTTTTTTTACTTCTTGGCTTTCCGTGTCGCTCGTTCCTTTTTCATTTTCTCTGGAATAAATACAGCGGCTATAGAACACGCCACACTGTTTATAATAACACGCAACGTTTCACGGATACAAAACGAACCAATTTATTTAATCTTTTCCCAAATACGCGCGCGTTCCACATTATATAAATTCTGTTAAAATGCAAACTATTATCACGAATGATCTAATCAGAATGATTAATTAATATCCTCACTTATATTATGTGAAAGTACGTTTGTTTGTTTTTTACGCTTTCACGCTAAAACGGCTGAACGGATTTGGATGAAACAAACACATGGGTAGACCATGACCTGGATGGTTTATTCTAGCGATAACAACACATCAAAGTTACCAAAAAATTTAAAAGCACACATTTTTTAACGTGAAAATCGACTTTCGTTAGATTGCGCATGGACACGTGAAAGCAGTAGGTGCGCGCCTCTGCGAACATACCCGACGCGCTGCAGTATCGGGGTAGGCCCATCACCGCCGTGAACGCGTTATTGTACGGGACTCGGATGGAGCTATAACTTATATTAGAGCCCACAGACTGCATGAGTACAGCGATGTACAGTACGCTCTAAAGAGCGTAGCCGGAACCTCGTTAGAGCACCGCGCAAATCTGCGGGCGGTCATGTTCGCTCTAACAGGCAACGTCCTCCGCTCCCGTTCCATGTTTGCGTGATATTTGAGATCGACAGTCAAAACATGCCCCAAGTATGTACCTACTGGTTAACCCTTTCTAAAGGAACCCCATCGAGTCTGACCGGAGCTGCGGAGGTACGCTTCCCAGACGTTTTGCACTGGTTTTTTGTCTTCTTTACATTATATAAAAACCGTGACCACAAGCATATTCCTCGCATATCTGTAACAGCTTCCTCAAGCCGCAGACCGAAGTGCTCACCAGCACCATGTCGTCAGCATAACTTAGGTTATTGACACGTGTACCGTCAATGGCAGTTTATTGAGAGTGAATTACAGGTTAATGTAATGTGTATTAAACTAATTTTATTATTGTAAAAAATATTTGTAGGTAATGTATTGTACGTTGGTCGTTGGTATTCCATGTCATTCTACTTTAGGTATAAGTTTTATTTTCTATTTATGGATATCTTGTTTTAAGTCCTGCTACTTAAAAAAGTTCCGTGTGGTGCCGGACGTACCTAAAGAATAGCATCATCCTATTTGTTCCCGTGGGTGTCGCAAAAGGCGACTATGCGTTTTAACAGCACACTGCGATGGTTAACCCGCCTGCCAAGCGTGGCGATTATGGTAACCCCCCTCCCCCCTCCATTTGGGGGAGGCCTATATCCAGCAGGACGTCTTTCTGCTGAAATGATGATGATGAATGATGAATTGAAAAAGTAAAAGAAACTGATTAAAGCGCTTTCCACACCTTTCCGGGTACCCGGCTCTGCCGTTTTCCGTCAAGGACGGGGAAAAAATTGGTTACGTACAACTTGTATGAACTTGTTCACATAGCTCCGTGTCAGGCGCATCCGAATCTTCAGTGTCCCGGAGTACGCTCGGACACACGGACGCTCTGAGAGTGCTATCCGATTTTTATCTAGAGCTCACATACCCAAATACGTTTTGCCTGCTGATAGTCTGCTTGGTGATCTGCTTCTTCTTCATCTAGCGGTATTGTAATTATTGTCAATTCTTCATTGTTATATAACGACCTCGTGTTGTGTGCGTATCAGCTAAAGAAAAAATTACACTGATACCGATTTCCCTGATACTCGTATGTGTGAACACGGGTGACGGATGGCACGTCCGTGACGGGAACACTGAAACGGACAACTCGGAACATGGATAGCCCTGACCCGGAAACGTGTGGATAGCGCTTAAAACGTATTATACAACCTTATACAAGCCCTAGCCTGGACGGACGGCTTCCCGCATCACGGAGGCTCTCGGTACACGCTGTACTTAGAGTGCGCCGGTTGTAGTACGGTGTGGCACGCCAATTTTTAAGTGCACCTTCAAAATTGGTCGTTATTTTTGAAAATATGACGTTAATTGCGCATCACACCTTACTTGTATGATCTTTACCCCTTTATGAAACTAGCATAAATAAATATTGTATATACCTATAACTTGATCTAACGTTGTGTAATTTTTTAGTCGCAGGTTCGGATAAGGGTCGCGGCACACTGGACGCGCTGCTGTGCACCACGTACTGCCGCTCGCAGCTGTACCTGTCGCGCCAGCTATCGCAGCTGCACCCCGAGCTCACCATGCCCATGTTCTCAGGTAAGCAACTGCGTTCAGTACACCGACAACGCTGAACTTGTCTAGTCCCCAAGTAAACCGCGTATAGAGAATCCAACAAAACACCGTTACAGTGATGCACAACATAAAATTATCTGTGTCCTTCGTTTTTAAAATAATTGCAATTTAACAAAAAAAAAATCAACCACCGCCGTCGCCGTCGACGCAGCGACTGCTGCCGCAGGCACTACACGCCGCGCCGGCGCCGGCCGCCGCCCGTGCCGCTCCGCGCCGCGCGCTGCGCCGGCCCCGGCTGCTCGCTCCGCGCGCGCGGTCCCTGCCGCCGCCGCCGCTTTGCACCGCGTTCACCTGCACTATCTGCGATGTACTGCTGATGCATTGACTTTCCTCTTGTGATATTTCTGCCGCTTGGCAGATCTGTATCGCTTTCAATAGCGTTAAATCATCCGTTCGAAGTAATCGATCTCTCACGGTGTTGTTATTGATGCCACATACAATCTTATCTCGCAGTAAACTCTCGTTCAATTCGCCAAATTCACACTGTTGACTCAACACCCGCAGCGCGGTCACGTACTGATCGATGTTTTCTCCTTCCTCCTGGGTTCGTGTGAAGTACTTGTAACGCCGCACTGTGATATTCGGTTTCGCTCCGAAATAATTGTCAAACTTCTTCAAAACACAGTTGACGTCATCTTCACTTTCACCCGAATCAAATTTAAAAGTGGTAAAAACCTCGTATCCCGCCGATCCAATGAGGTTCACCAACAGACTAGCCTGTACCTCTTTAGGCTCTTTGCTCACTCCGGACGCCTTCAGAAACACCTCAAATAGCTTCTGCCATTTGCGCCACGACTCAGAGCGCGCGGCCGGACCGCCTTCGAGCGATAATTCTGCCGGAGGACGCGCGTGTTCCATAGTAAAAATTGGTTTTTCCGACACACACTACGCTATCACACTGATTTACGCGGAGTTTTATGGGTTAATGCACTTTTACTAGCAAAATAAATCCCACCGCTGTCACCATGAAGTGAAACACACGTTAGTTGGTTGAACACTGATATTTATTACTATTGAATAATGAGGGTAGGCCGACTATCCACTCAAATATACTACACTTTGAACTCTAATGTCGATATGACATTTGGTGGCCAACAACAGGTTTGCAGGTGGAAACTGTCTGATGATAAGAGGACACATGTGCAATACCAGACGCATATTGGTTTGCGATGGTACTGTCGGGAGTGAAGCCGCAAAGTCTTAGCGATATCCTTGGAAGCGGATCCCACCGCCAGGCACCTGGCCACAGAACTACACATGAACTTCTCCGGACGAGCTTCTTCACAACAGTTATAGTACTAAAGAGGTTTGAGGAACAGGGTGTAAATTTCACTCATCCTCCATAGAAAAGGGAGAATCCTCTGACCAGACGGGTGTGTCTGGTGAGCAACTGCCCGACGGTTGATGTCGGGATGTTGTTTACCTATATGCTAGTCGAGCGGTAAACTCTGCTTGCACGATGCAGGATTTTTCGTGACGTCAGTGTCATGCGTAGTTCGCATGTGGCGATGAAGATGCGGCCACAGTACTGAACTGGTATAGTAGTAGCGTAGGTTACAGTTACTGAGTCCTAAACAGTAGACATATTCAACTAGAACCAAATGGCCGACTCGACGCACAGACACACGCCCAACAAGAAACCTATGTTGCAGTATGCGGTTAGTCGGGGTTGTCGCATAGAGACAAGTTCTACAAGTTATACCTACATGAGCCTATTAATTATACGCCTACATGTAGATTTTTTTTTTTTTGATAATTAACTACTACTTGTTATTTAATTAAATTGGGTATTCTTGACTTTTAAACCACAAATCACATGAAATGCCAATATATTGTCATGTATTCATTCGCACACTTTATCAATGATGATTTCATTTTGTTTTGAATATTTCCACTAGTAGGTAAAACGCTGGGTAATAATCCTGAATCAACATTTTTCTACCAAACGATGTAACAATGGGTCTCATGCAATGTTGTGTCATTGGGCTCGTCGGCGTGGTGCCGCTTCGTTGAGACTGGTTCGTTATTGTGACACCTGTCCAGGTGAACCCCTTGCTGTCTCGTTCGAAGATGATTTTCAAACTCTAAACCCAAAGCATTTATTTCAAATAAACCAATTTCAGGCACTTTTGAGTTATCAGGGGGTCGGTCAGTCAGAAAGATGAAGCTAGTTGCCCTTTCGAAAGCGTAGTAGGTTCCTATGGAGAAGACCCGTTCTTCTCCATAGGAACCTACGGAACTATAAAATTTACGGACACTCTTTTAAATTAAAATATTGCTATAAAATATTGGTTACATCATTCATGTTGAAATCACATGATGCTTGGATACAACGTAGTAGGCGTTTGGACGAGCCACTCGTCACATCATTTTCAAGAAATAACTTAAAAATGAACTCATACTAAACTAAAAACCTAACTTAAACTAACGTCCTAACGTGTATACTGTCAATCACGTCCGTCAACTGTCTTAATTTAAGTTTTGCAAGAAAAGGACATGGATAAAGTTTGGCCTGGCACAAACAACGTTCCGTGTAGTACTGGACTTGTTCCGTGTAGTAGTGCCGGACTTAAAGATAAGATAAGATAAGATAATGATTTATTTTCTCGCCACAATATAGGTACAGTAGAAAAGTATCAATACATAAAGGCTTATATAATATACTGTGGGAGACTGGTGATCCTCTTTCTTCCCGTGGGTGTTGTAAACGGCGACAAAGGGACTTACTAGAGAATGGGCAGCAGCGTTCTCTATGCATTTTAACATTCACAACAACGCCAACCCGCCTGCCAAGCGTGGCGATTATGGTATTTTCAATACACTTCCTCGAAAACTGGTTCATATCGCACTATGATTAGGTTCACAATGCAATGTATTTCACACGCGTGCGATTTTTTATTTTCCAACACGTGACGTGTGGTTCTGCCACAGATAACTTATACCTATACTTAGTCCAAATTGGTTCAATGCCTCTATTCCAATACTCTTTGCTCTACTCACACCGTAACGCGCCAGAGACACCTCTCTATTCGGAGGTGATTTTTTTTTTAAATCTCGGCAAAGATGCGTCTTTACGGCGTTAATATTTTTGGAATATTTAAATAATGTTTTTAAATAGCATGACTATTACAATAAAAAAACGTTTATGAACAAATTAACATTTATTTGTGTTCTAAACTCAAAAATATTTGAATTTTCTATTTTTTTTTTTCATATTATGCTGTTTATCGGCTTTATACCTTTGCTTCTCCTTCAACCTGGCGAAAGCTAAGCGCGAAAAAAAAAAGAAAATTAAATCATAGTTTCTTATTAATTCATGACAAAAATATTTTTCGTAATTTTATTTTATTTCTTCAAAAGTGTATTGAAAAACGTCGTTTGATACACGTGGACATTTGTTATTGCAGTTCTCGGCTCAAAAACAACCTCGCCTACGGCTCGGGTGTTAATTCTGCTTCGAATGCAATAACAAATATTCTCCACTTGTATCAAAATATACTATTTTTGACGTAGTATTTACGAGGATTCCTAATATATGACTTTTGACTGTAAGTGATTGTTGCACTATATATTACCTTCAGCATGAAACCAGTAAACAATTGTTGGTGAACCAATAAAAATAAATAAATGACTTCGGTGACCCAGGGTCATGTCATATTTTTGGAATCGTCTCATAAAGCCCTTTATTTTGGCGTACTAAAAACTTATTTTCAGGACTTTACTTATTGGGTTTCAAAGTCCACCTTGTGGATTATTAGGATACCTTACCCAAAGGGTAAAACGGGAACCCTATTACTAAGGGTCCGCCGTCTGTCTGTCCGTCTGTCACCAGGCTGTATCTCATGAACCGTGATAGTTAGACAGTTTAATTTTTCACAGATGATGTAATTCTCTTGCCGCTATAACAACAAATACTAAAAAACAGAATAAAATAAATATTTAAGGGGGCTCCCATACAACAAACGCGATTTTTTTGCTCGTTTTTGCTCTATATTGATAATGGCAACAGGTAGACGCTTGAAATATTCACAGAATATTTAGTTGTAGGTATATTCACTTTAAAAATAAATAATTAAACTAAAATAAAACAAATATTCATGGGGGGCTCCCATACAAAAGACGTGTTTTTTTTGTAATTTTTAGGGTTCCGTACCTCAAGAGGAAAAAACCGGAATCCTTATAGGATCACTTTGTTGTCCGTCTCTCTGTCTGTCAGTCTGTCAAGACCACTTTTCTCAGGAACGCGTGTAGGTATCAAGTTGAAATTAATATCAAATACGTAAGTCCATGGTCCCTTTGGAGCTCTAAAAATCAAGATTCTAAGTCAACGGAATAAAAAAATACGGCGATTTAAGCGCCATTATTGCGACATATTTTGATACTCGCAAATAAATCAAAACCTACAGGGTACTTCCCGTTGACCTAGAATCATGAAATTTGACAAGAAGCAAGGTCTCACAGCACAAGTATCGGAAAAGGTCCTAAAATTGTAAATATGTAGTTTTATCACAAAAAAAAGGTTTTTTGCGATTACAAACTTATATTTGCAGTTGTAGAATTGACTGTGACGTATATCTATGTATGGGAGAACTTGTTTTTCAACTACAATGTTAAGTTTGTTTTTTGGATAAATTCATCCTAACTACGGAACCCTTCATTGTGCGTATCCGACTCGCACTTGGCCAGTTTTTTGTGAAACGTCACCTCTCAGCTATAATTGGATTAGGAATTTCTTCAAAATCATTCGGATTGCGATTGAAAGTGAAGTGCATTACGCAGGCGGTCACCACAAACTTAACAACATGTAAATCATTAAAATTCATCCAGACGTCTGGATGTTACGAGAGAATAAAGTAAATCCTAGATACATAGGGGATAACTTTATACCATACAATTACATGCACCAAATACATGACCCTTCTTGTCAGTCTTTGACGATTTCTATTTTATTTATAACTCTGTGGTGCTCTGTGTGGGACAACATCATTGTTTTGTTGTAATTTGTTCAAAAATACTTATCATTGGCTATTTTCTGATTATTATTTTTTCATTTCTGAGTGACTTCGCCTTTCTTGCACTTGGCATTACAGTTTACCTGGGCTACAATACCAATAACTTACAAGTCCGATCACTCCTATTTTGGCTGGTTTCCAACTGAGATCCAACGTTCTATAAACTAGCATAGCAAATGAATGATTTGGGATACAGTCGTTAGATTTGAGCGAAATTCAATCTGCTGGAAAACAGTGGATTACTCCGCGATCGACAAGTTTATTTTTTGTCAAGTCATTCGATTTTAGAAGGATTTTATATGTACCTACACAAAGTTTTACGACGAGCAAAAATATACAGGGCTATGAAACTTTATCATAGCTTCATTATACGTTTTGTTTCATTTGTGTTCATTTATGGGCCAAGCGTTTTCTTAGTTATAAAGATAGTAATTAAAATTTTCCAAAATGATGCTTTAATGGGAGTGGAGAGGTGTCCGAATTTGAAGTTAAATGTTTGAAATTCACGGGTAGAGTTCCTTATAATAAGACAGTGAGTACTAGGGAGGGATTTTTTAAAATCCGTCCCCTGGGTTGAATAGGGGTTTAATAAGTTTGTAGGCAAGTTCGTCAATTTTGCCGATGGCAAATCCCATCGGGCACACGGCTTGTAGCATCATAACAGTGCGCAGTCTGTCGGCTCGGGCGACTTTCTAGCATTTTCACATTCTGAATTTGTAGATAATTCACGGGTTCATGATGAATCCAAGTTGCGGACACACAAAATCTGTACCTGTTCGCACTGAATTCCCACAATTCGGTGCTAACAGCTACATATTTTGTGCTATGATATTCTTGTGAGCGCAGGTTAGTAAATATTCTTCAGTTTCCATGGGTCGATCGCCACAAAATCTGATCAACCTGATAACATTCACTTGCGTAAGGAGGGTGATATTCTCACAGCATGTATGTCTATTTTTAATATTTCTGTTTAGTTTATTCTACCACTTATTTAAATTATATTATTTTTCTTTATCTATGATGTACCGGCACAGCGTCCTATTAATTGTTTGCTGCACCGTACGACGTCATACGTCGGCGCCGGCTGTCGCTGAAAACCAGCGCTGGGGCTCTGTCTTGCATAGGGTCGCAGTATAATGCTGAGCGATAGCCGTTTTGCGTGGATGTGACGCATGTTTTCCCCAAACTTTTCTTATTTTTGTGTTTATGTTCTTTTTTGCGTCAGGTTTACCGCATATAAACGTAATTTCTTTTTGTCTAATTATAAACTTAAATTCTTGATAAGTCGCAAAAACAGAAAGTGATTTAAGATATTATATAGAGGCCTTTGACTTTAATTTTTAAGTCTAAGATAGAGGCATTTCTGATGATCTGATATCATATCCTCTAATACGATCTCAACAGCTATGATCCCAGGTTTCACTGACGACAGATAGTTTGACACATCTACGAAAATTATTTATTTTATCTAAGCACTGGGTAAATTACAAAATACTAACGAAAATAAACCGTGGTTAAGCCCAATCATTACGAGATTTGCAATACCACAATGTACAATTTGATATTTACTTCGAAAATATTTTTTTAGCACACGACCTGCTATGCGAGGCATAGGACACGAAGAAAAAGTCCAATTATTCATTCACGGGAGTAATCTGACACGTGCTAGCTGTCATTTTGTGTATTATATTTATTGTAATGGCGATCGTTTAGTAATTTAGTTTAATCGATTTTTTAAAATATAAAATAAATGTATAATAATAAGTGTATAAGCCTAGAATACAATAAATATGACCATTTTATTACACAAACTGACAGCTAGCACATGTCAGATTACTCCAGTGATTTAATAATTATTCGACTTCAGAACTAGACTGAGCGAACATTGACCAATAGGGTATTTTACTCTTTATGAAAAAAATCCTAAAATATAGGTATTATTGAGATAAAAGTAAATTTTAAAATTAAATTCAAATGTTTCAGCTTTTTTAATCTGTTTTATATCACCATTCTATCACCATTAAATAAATACCTAGTAGTCGCCATGTTATTACGTCATACGGCTATGTAAACTTAGAAGTGTCGACTGTCAACTTTGGCGTACCAAAATATCACTGCATTTGTTTATTCAGCCAACTGACTTCATAACCATGTCAGCTATATGGCGTACACTGCGTCCAGCGTTTTCGTCAAATTATGCGCGAAATTTGAAAACGCAAAACTTAAATGCCTTTTTATGGCACTTAACGATTGAATAAAAGTTTTGTGATTTTTTTTTGTGGTTCATTAGCACTAAGTATAGCAACTAATTGAGACACTTTTCAAAAATTGGCGTAATAACCTGTTGTAAGTAGATAACGAAGTTGCTGTCGCATCTATGGAAAGTAGGTTTTAAATGGCTTTGCAAAAAGATAATATTACTTTCCTTAATTTCTCAACAAGACATTTCAGAAATGAAGTCATCCACAATCCGTTTCATGGTTTTATAAGAAGGTTGCATCCCACAATCACGTCAAATATTGTATGCATTAGGCACTAATAACTTTAATATGTTAAACTTTTACCCCCTTATTACAAAACAAGGTTTATCTTCAGACCCACGTTTAAAACATTGCGCCATTATTGAATTTCGAACTTTATTCCGACTATGGTAAAGTTCCTAAACACAAAACTGACAACTTAGTACTGAACTAAGTTTTCAGTTTTGTATAAAGAACGGTATTTCAATCACTGTTACGTTCTTATTACAAAAACTGGCTCCATGGTTTAAGCCATGTTAAAATATAAATCTTGTTTTGTAATAAGGCGGTTAATGACTTAAAATATAAAATTATTCAATATTTAAAAAAAAACGAGCTTTGACTAAAGTGAATAATTTGTTGATAATGGTTTGTCAAAATTGATTGGATGAATGGTTTATCAAACATGGTTAAGTATTTGAATAATTAGTTATAATTTGCTAGTTTTTTCAATAAAGAAACAGGGTATTTTTAAAACACCACAATTATATACAAGCTTAGTATCTGTGGGATTGTTACTCATGTGCTGCGGCTTCGATTGACGGGATGAGTGATGCGAATGCGTTTAAAAACGATGTTCGACCTGTTAATGCCCTCGCTGTGCCTCCACGAGTAGCCTGAGACGTGTGTAGGTGGCCACGTGCACGCGGGCCGCAGTAACTGCGTGGGCACCGAGCGTGCAGCACAATGCGTACCTCGTTGAGCTCATCAACACAACTACGTAATTGGTGGGGTTACAATATCCGCCACGCTACAGTAATCACTCGGCGAAGTGCTCGGTGCAAGCCGAGGTGCACCCACCGAGTTCCAAGAACCGATTACAGAGTGTTACCGACGCTCGCATTCGACCCCTTTTACTGCAAATCAGGAAGTTCCTGTTAGCCCAGCTAGCTTTTGTTGTGATGCATCAATCATTGCATGAAATATAAGCGACCAGCACTTCGTCCGCGCGGGATTCGTACAGGAAACTACGAATTCCGGACGGACGAAGTATTAGTACAAATTTCAACACCCTGTTTTAAGGCAAAAATATTTTTTTCATTCCTCTTGCTCAAAAAGTCCGTCGTTGTAGCGTACCGTGGCGGGGATAAAGTAGCATATTTTCCTCAAGGGAAAAAGTAAAAAAAAAATTGTTGTCTGTTACCAACGAGCCTACCAAAAACGAAAAAGTCTTTATTCATTAGTAGAATAATTATGAATAAAGACTCGACTTATTACTGTTTATAAAAAATAAGAACATGGAACTACAGGCGGCGATCTCTTCGAAAGAAATAAAAAAAAACCATTGCAGCATTGGCGCGAAATCTTAAGAATTTTCCTTTATCTACAAATTGAGTATCTACCATTGAACTCGTGCAGTAGTACTTCCATTTTTAATTAAATATTTGTATAAAAATGTACTAAATTTGATTTTAGTAATTGCATTAATAAGGAAAAGGCAAAGTGCACACGGCACACAACTCTTATATCTCATTAACCTAACCACAGTTAGAAAGAAAGAAAGAATAACATTTATTTGAACACAGTTCATGAAAGACAAAATGCAAATAACAAAATAAAAAAGTGATAGATAGATATTTACTTTATTATACTCGTAACCAGTGGCCTGCGAACCTTTTCCCGACTACGTTGGGTGGGCTTCCAGTCACCTCGATGTAGCTGAGTACCTGTACTTTACATGGAGCGACTGCCTATCTGACCTCCACAACCCAGCTACTGGGTAACACGATACCCCTTGGTAAGACTGGTTGTCAGACTTTCGGGCTTCTGACGACCCCTAATGACTCACTTCAAAGATCCACGCATTACGAGTAGAGTTACGAGCGCGTGGCGACGCTGTTGGCATTGCGCCACGACAACGGCCGGTTTGCCAATTGCATGTCGGCTCACAATGAAGGGTTCCGCAGTCAGGATGCTTACACTTTATTGATTTTATCAGCGGCAACAATAAGTTTGTATTTCATACTAGTTGACCCGACAAACGTCGTCCTGTCCGAATTTCATTCACTCAAAACCTTATTCGGACTATTACGAACATTTTAAAACAAAAAAAAACTTTTTTACAAAGAAAACAACCACTTCCAACAAAAACACTAAAAAGTGAAAAAAACTTTAATTTCGGAAGCATATAACATAACATCACGCCTTGTTTCCTGCGGTGTCTTTGGTTTTGTAATTTCGTTTATGGCCACCGACTTCCGAAATTAAATTAAATATAATATTAAATGTGGGTGTACTACAGGTACACCTCTGCCCAACCCTTCGACACCATATTGATTTGTAGACTATTTACCTCTACAACCCCAGAAGGAGCTGTTTTAAAAAAAAACATGAAACACGTTTTATTTATTTACGGGTTGGTTGTTTCAAAAATCTGTTTTTAGCGGTTACCTACGTCATAATAACTATCTGAGTGCCAAATTTTAGCCCAATCCATTCAGTGATTTGAGCTTTGTGTTGATAGATCAGTCAGTAAGTCTGTTTCCTTTTGTATGTATTAAATCTATAGTGTAATTCGACATGTTACGACGACTCCAAATAAATTGGGATTAGGGCAGGAGACTGATGATGAGGTATTCAGGAGAAGTTTCAAGTTAATAGATCAACGAAAGAAGATTTTGTTCATACAAACTGCATCCATCCCCCCTTTACACCCCCAAAGAGGTTAATTTTTAAAGTAGTTTGCGACTTTTCCATTATTTGACTCGGTCGAGTTAATCAAGCCTCGTAGTAAAATCCTCTCTTGTAAAATTGACTACCCCTTTTTATCCCGTTATGGTTAGATTTTCTAAAAACCCTGATACAAATTATTCTTAATTTTTGGTTTTAAGTATAAATACTGATTTTCGAGTTGATCGGACCGCGCGTTAAAATTCTTCTATACTTACAAGCTGTGACATCCCATCCATTGAAGTTAAGATAACAAAAAAATACAAACTTCTAATTTACTTACGTAAGTATTCGTCCAAGTTTCAAGTTTAATAACTCTTAACATTCAAAAGTCTTAACATAAAGAACACTGAAGATTTGTGGGGGATTTCCGTTAAGGTTCTAGGAGATATAATTGACACAATAGCCCCTGTCCTAACTGGCATATTTAATCAATGTTTAGACAGCGGTACGTTTCCTGATTTAATGAAACATAGTAAAGTAGTATCAATTTTCAAATCGGGTAGTAAGAGTGATCCCTCTAATTATAGGCCTATATCTGTGCTACCAGCATTGAGAAAATATACGAAAAAATAATGCTAGACCAGATGTTGTCACATTTTAATTCAAATGGGATTTTAAATAGTCGCCAGTTTGGTTTCACGAAAGGTAGGTCGACGACTGACGCAGGAGTGAAACTCATCAGTCACATTTTGGAATCCTGGGAGAAATCCCAGGATGCCATTGGCATTTTCTGTGACCTCTCAAAAGCGTTTGACTGCGTTAACCACAATACACTGATCTGTAAATTACACCACTACGGAGTTCGTGGACTAGCTGCTGAACTTGTTCTTTCCTATCTATCAAACAGGCAGCAAAAAGTAAACGTTAACGGGGTGACGTCCTCGGGATCTCTAGTAAAGATGGGCGTGCCTCGATTTTCAATTCTTGGCCCTTTCCTATTTCTAGTTTATATAAATGATCTTCCTTACATGATGGCTAACTTATCGGATATAATTCTATTCGCTGATGACACTTCTCTTATTTTTAAAATAGATAGAAAAGATTCGGATGTCTTACACGTCAACGATAGTCTAGCTGTTCTTTCGAAATGGTTCGCAGCTAATAATCTTTTACTTAATGCGAACAAAACAAAATGTCTTAAGTTCTCATTACCAAATGTACCCCAAGTGGGTCTAAATTTAAAACTTGATAGCAAGAAACTAGATGCTATTACGGAAACTGTATTTCTAGGAATTACTCTAGATTCCAAATTGCAATTGGGTGCCCACATTAGAGCTCTTTCAGGTAGATTAAGTTCAGCTGCTTATGCAGTAAGAAAAATAAGGCAGTTGACAGATATAGCCACAGCTAGGTTAGTATACTTTGCTTATTTCCACAGTATTATGTCTTATGGCGTTTTGCTGTGGGGATCGGCAGCCGACGTGGATTCAATTTTCATTTTACAAAAGAGGGCAATCCGCGCGGTCTATAGAATGGGTCCTCGTGAGTCCCTTAGAATCAAATTCAAAGAAATTTATGTACTAACTCTGCCTTCTCTTTATATCTTAGAAAGTATTTTATATGTTCGCAAAAACTTAGGTATTTTTAAAATAAGAAGCGATTTCCATAATATAAATACACGTAGTAAACATGAAATTGTGATACCCAAATTTAGATTAACTAAAACAAGCAAGTCATTTCTTATTAACAGTATCCGCTTTTATAACAAGTTGCCAAAGTCTGTTACAGAACTTAGCGATGGAAAATTCAAAACCCACATCAAACGTGTCCTTATCAAAAAAGCATATTATAAGATTAAAGACAAACATAATTCCTTGTCTTCAAAGACAAGGAATTATGGCATTAATTCCTTCTGCACATGTGGCTTCCCTGGTACCTCATTAACGGCAAAACTATCTAAATGTCTATTAACTGCTCCCAAGTTGCGATGTTTATGTTATTTATTTTTTACATACACTTCCTTGACATAATCGATGTTTTTTGATTTCAACAAGGCTCTAACTTTTATTATTTTAATCATATTTTATATAGTTTTTTTGTTAATGTGAGGACGTTGTAGGCTTAATATACTGTAGATCTGTAGACCATTTTCTTTGTTTTTAAGTACCTGGTACTTTTGACGGGCCTACGCTGCCCTCTCATACTTTGAAAATATTGTAAGAGTCAATTTTTTTTTTTAAAAGAGTTACCGTGGAGTTTCTTGCCGGCTCTTCTCCATAGGAAACGACCAATCGGAACCATCCACCTAGCTTCTGACGTTTCATAAGTGCCCATGTAGGCTTATGTGAATTTTTTTTATTTTTTTTTGGTTCATGCAAACAAAACCCCCGTATTCCCCCCCTTAAAGGTCAAATTTCCAAAAACCCCTTCTTAGCGGATGCCTACGTGCCAAATTTCAGCTCAATCTGTTCAATGGTTTGAGCTGTGTGCTGAGACCAATCAGTCACGGTTTCCTTTTATATGTATATAAGACCTCTAGAAGACTCCTCCTTTTTTGAAGTCGGTTAAAAATCATTTATAGCCAGAGTGCATCTCATGACAATTCCAATAAGACCAAATACGGGTAAGATACATTGTTTTATTACGGAGTTCCAGTGCCTACCTTCCGACTTCATCATCAGATCAGTTTGATGGTACCATTTATATAAATTTGCTGTGCTTAACTATCTTAATCCAGATATCTCATCGCCACCCATGAAATACGTATCATTGAGAAGTTCCGGTGGCCACCTGTGGCCTTCTTCATCAGTTCCACTTCACCAAATAATACTTTCTGAATGCAAATGATTGACTTGTTGATGAAAATACAAAAAAAATGCTATATATTTGAAGAGTTCCCTCAATTACTCATGGATTCCAACATCAGAACTAGAATTTGATAAAAATGGGACCAATCTGAAAGTATATTCTTTCAAATAAAAAAAGAATTTTCCAAATCGGTTCATAAACGACGGAGATCTGAGGTAACAAACATTAAAAAAAAAAGCGGGGAGCGGTGTCGGGGAACACCCGGTTGGAATGAAGTTCGTTTCGCTGTATATTATGTACTATAATTATAACAGGCACAATGGACTAAATTAACAACGTTTGCGTGTAAAAAAATGAGTTTAACTTATAAAGCGATTCTGTTGAAACTTGGCACACCTTTGCAATTGCCATGACACTACAAAATAAAACTTTTTGTAAAAAAAAAAAATAACAAAAATAACCTACTTCCAAAAAAAACACTACAAACTGAAAAATAACTTTAATTTCGGAAGTCGGTGTCTTTGGATCTGTATTCAAGTTTTTTGCCACCGACTTCCGAAATTAAAGTTATTTTTAACTTTGTAGGGTTTTTTTGTAAGTCGGATATTTTTTTTTTACAAAATGTTTTTATTTTCACTTTTTAGTGAGTCAGATTTTAATTAATCAAAATCCTCACCACCTTTTACAAAATATTGCTTTTCCCGATGCTGGGACGTTAATTGTTGTGGAGTTCTCCTGGTAAGAACCAGGAAAACTACCACTCACCATATGCATTGTGACGAGCATAAATTGCTTAGCAACCATATTAAAGTACCTAATCGAATCGCAACCCGTTAAATACTTATTATTATGTTGTTCCCGTGGCCATCTGGGTCTCCATCACCAGTTTCACTTCACCAAATGATGATTTTCGGGATCAAATGCACGAGTTACTATAAAAAATACCCATATCGTTATAGGTTTGTCTATAAAATTCGAGGGTTTCCCTCGATTTCCATTAGATTCTGATTTGGTGGCAATGGGACCACCTCGGGAGCATACCCTTTAAAACAAAAAAATAATTTTCAAAGTCGGCCCATAATTGACGGAGATAACGGTGAATAAACATTTAATAAAACATACAGCCGAACATTATAACCTCCTCCTTTTTGGAAGTCGGTTAAAAAGAAACCAAATCTCTCGACTGTGTTCCGTCTCCATCATCAAATGTTGATCTGATGATGGAGACGGAATATGTGTACCAAATTTCAACTTAATCGGTCCAGTATATTCGGATCAAATGGGCTGTGGCAGACGGACGGACAGACAGACAGACACACGAGTGATCCTATAAGGGTTCCGTACTGCTGCTGCGTGCTGTCAATCACGTGTCCGTCTGTCACACAAGTTTTACAGCCAAACGGTTGAAGCTACAGTCTTCAATTTTTCACAGTATCATCTTGTTGGTCCAAAGTCATACAAATTATCAAAAAGTATGTTTGAAATGTCCTCATGTTTCCTATTACACCGGGAAAGGCAGCTCACGAATTAGGCTGCGTTCAGACGACACGTGCCCGCTCCGCGCCCGCCCCGCTCGCTTTGAAATTTGTTGTATTTAATTTGAGTCTTCCAATCAACTTGATTTTTAGGTCAAATTCGCACCTACTGCTTATATTCTACATTTAGTACGGAACCTAAATGTGCGAAGTCCGACACGCACTTGCCGGTTTTTTCTTATGGTACCGAATCCTAAAAAGATCTATCGATTTCTATTTTTTTTAAATCCTGCAATTAAAACAATTTCCTCGCTTCGTAGCAATATATCTAGTGTTGATAGGTATACTTGTATGCCCCTAAAATGATTGATTTCCCGCTCCCCTGTGCGTGGCGTGCATGTGTACGTACATGAGTGTATGTATGTTGCTACTGAAAGGTAACACCCGAGGCCACTGCGACGGGCGGCTAGCTTCAATTTAATAGAGCGCCAGCCAAATATTTGTGTACAGCCATAAAGCCGGGAAATCTTTCTGTGAAAGCTTTTCAGCTGCTTTTCACACGTTTTTTTTTTACAAAGGTTGTTGAGGATACAGGGATTGTTAATTTACAATGAGCTTCAACTTTATGACATTAAAGAAATGCTGGTTGTCTGCAGTTAATAGGATGGTAGTGGTTAATAGGAGGGAGTTGCACCACATAGGATTTTTTTTTTTTGGTTCGGAAATCTTAAATAACTTCTCCCCCTCTGGGCGGAGCGGGAGGGCGTATCAGACTTTTACTGACTAAAACCCACCGTGTTCCTTCAAATGCCTGTGTGCCAGGGCCACGATATCCCTTTCGGACAGACTCGTAACCCTGGCAGGAAATGTTTTAGTCCTGACTGTTTTGAGCCGTCACGGTACGTCGACTCACACTGTCTTGATATTGGTGTCGCTACTTGCGATAAGACTACACATCCTTTTTGTTTGACTCACACTGTTGTGATATTGGTGTCGCTACTTGCGATAAGACTACACACCCTTTATGTTTGACTCACACTGTTGTGATATTGGGGTCGCTACTTGCGATAAGACTACACACCCTTTATGTTTGACTCACACTGTTTTGTCTGTGTTGGGTCAAAAATAAAGAGCATTGTATTTATTGTGCAGAGATCACGGCGCGGTTCCAGACGGCGCGCACGGAGGTGCGGCAGCTACTGCTGCAGTATCTGCTGCCCTGGCTAGTCAACATCGAGCTTGTCGACCCCAACGTGCCGCCCGCCAACCCACTCTCCTACATACAGGTAATACGTGTACCTACTCTACTCATCTTAACACATGTTATTCTATCAAATTCTGTGTGCCATCAACTAGACACCGACGTAAAATTATTTCATTTTTTGCGCGGATATAGGCCGCCGACAAGACGCGACCTGTCGCCGTTCCCGTCTCACTCGACACATTATTTCGGCACATAGGCTAACACGACGCGACCTGGCGCCGTTCCTGCCCCACTCGGCACATACGCCGACGCGACGCGACCTGGCGCCGTTCCCGCTTCACTCGGCACATTGTTGCCGTTTCCGCCTCACTCGACACATTATCTCGGCACATAGGCTAACACGACGCGACCTGGCGCCGTTCCTGCCCCACTCGGCACATACGCCGACGCGACGCGACCTGGCGCCGTTCCCGCTTCACTCGGCACATTGTTGCCGTTTCCGCCTCACTCGACACATTATCTCGGCACATAGGCTAACACTATGCGACCTGGCGCCGTTCCCGCCCCACTCGGCAGATAGGCTGACACGACGCGACCTGGCGCCGTTCCCGCCCCACTCGACACATTATCCACCCTACCCAGCAGTCTACTTGGTTACGTGGATACTTATCTGTGTGTTTTATTCGCAGTACTACGCCGCAGAAGCGGGGCGCAGCGGCCGGCGAGAGGGGCTGGGCTCGGCTGAAGCCACCGAGATGGTGCTCAACAACCTCTTCTATATCACTGCCAAGGTGAGACTAATGACCTACTTGCACGAATTACAGGTACCTTAGAGCATGCACTATGGAGGAAAACATTCTCTGTATCTAAAGTCCATCGATATTACCTACTCAAATATATCAGCGCTCTATTACGTTCATAATAAAGTCACTGCCTTTTACAAACCCCGAGTTGGTACGAAAATTAACAAACGGCTCATAAAGCTGCCTGTCTACTGGAGCTGAGAAGAGTGAAAAGAAGCGGAGCTGTGCCAATATAATCTAAACTCCGCTCCGCTCGCTCCGCCTGGTTGAAAAACAGTATATTGGTTAATATTGGCACAGCTCCGCTCCTCTCCACTCCAGTGGATAGGCAGCCTAAGGCTGTGTCCGGATTTTACAAAGTATTCGTAATAACTGCATGCGCTCCCTGCGAGGATATTCCGAAGCCAGTTAACCGTGTTAAAACCTTTTGAAAAGAGTGTTTCAATATCAGCACTGTGCAGTGTGCATCTATTGTTTGCGCTTTCAAAGCAATTCGCAAAAAACCTAAAACAAATATACATACATAAACTCCCGCCCTCTTCCCATGGGGGTAGGCAGAAAATAAAACAAATATTGAGCGTAAATATTTGTGGAATCATTGAAACATAGCGCAATAACGTACGAAAAGCCATGAAACCTAAAGTCGCAAAAGTCTAGAATACAATAAATATGAACATTTAATTACACAAAGTGACAGCTAGCACATACGGTCGTAGCGACCAGGGGACCACACGTCCTGAGGTGTTGGAGGGGGGTGGAGAGCATCTTACTGGAATACTTACTTCCTCCGAGCACATTTGCTCTTGCAAATCTCTACTCCACCCGGCCAATAAAGACAAGAAAGAGGTGGGAGCTCTGTTCCTCGTCGGTGTTCACTCCAACCGGCCAATAAACCAGAGCAGAGGTGAGGAACAAGACTTCTCCCGCGAGGTAGGGAGGTCGCTACTGCACAACAGCTCGCCACATGCCTTGGTCTATTCGGTCCTAGACCTATTTCGGCAAAGTTAACTCCACCGGCACAGATCTAGAGTTCAGGAACGCGCTAGTGCCACCACGACGTCAACACATAGATACGGCGGCGGTGGGTTTTATTATTAGAACAAAACAATGGCTACGCGAACGCAACGAAGCTGTGTTAGGTACAACGTTGTTACGTAGCCATTGCTCAGTACAGTCAGCGTTTATTAGATGAGATCTTATATGGTTTCTAAAATTTGAAGCAGGGACCGTACAACCCCGGTTATGGGTTAAGCCTTTCGAAGGGGTAACCCATTGAAAGGGCTTTATACTAGAAACCCATTGAAAGGGTTACATGATAACCCATTTCAATGGGTTCTATACCTACTTGAAACCCAGTAACATGAAAAAATCATAATATTATGTTATTTCGATATCCGCCCAGCACGCGTAGCATGACCAATTCTATCTCTATTCTACCCAGGGACCATTTTGGTTACCATTTTAGAAAAACCCATACGGTGTGGGTAATTTTGGATGACTTAAATTAAGCCGTACAAAAGGGTTACCCACACCGTATGGGTTTTTATCCAAAACCCTTTCAATGGGTTACCAAAATTTAATTTAAGCCGTTCATAAGGGTTGCCCTTATCGTATGGGTTTTTGTTTAACCGCTTAGAAAAACCCTATCGAAAACCCTTTCAATGGGTAACCAAAATGGTCCCTGATTTGAAGAAGTAGTTTCTCCAACTTTTATTAAGCAATCTAATAAAACATATTTTATTTCATTAACAGAATGACTCAATCAACACAAAAGTTGACTTAAATTAGGTACTTATCGGATCATAAAACAAAAACCGATAGAGTCGAAAAACAAAATGATCAACAAAGTTTTATATGAGATGCCAGCTGTAACCAGCTGCCTAGTGGCATTGTTATAAGGGGTGAAGTAGCCATGTTGACGTGAGTTAGTAGCGCAAGGCTGTCGCGATTTAGAGCAAAGGGTGTAACAGCGCGAGATTGTGCCGCGCCCGTGTGTGCGCCATCACTCACGCGGCAACCTTGCGCGCCTACGCAAACTGCTCGACTGACCAAACACATTACATTACTTCCTGCCGCCGCATTGACGAAACTTAATTCGTACAGCACCCGTAACCTCACGTAACCTCACATAACCGGTGACAGCTATAGTATAGAATAGAATACTTTTATTTTCAGACAAATGTCCATAGAGTTAGTAACAATTTTACTTATCATCTAGTGTTAGTACAGACAAAGATTAACAAAACAATTAAAATTAAAATTCAGCGTGGAGCTGCATCCGCCTTCGCAACATCGGGGAATCCCACCGATCTGTGAACACACGGAGAATACTGTTGGTGCTGCCGCGAACACGTGACATCAGGGATGCACATCTTTTTCATAAAATGGCGGCAAAACCATCAATGTCCGCAAACATCCCTGACGCACTACAACGCCACGGCACGCGGCAGCCGCAGCAGTACTCTCAGTGCGTTATTTATTGAACGCGTAGGTCGCTGTCTGCCCGGTGAGTGAAATTGACCCACAGGCTGCACGTGTAGAAGGACTGACAGTAAGCTTTGAAAAGCGTTACTTTTACTGCCTTCGTACATCGTGCAAACCTGCGGGCCAGCATGTTACAACGGACAGCCAGCGACCTACGTTCCCTTTCAATGTCACAGTTATCTTTAATGTCTTCAGTGACCCAGTGGCCCAGATACTTAAACTTGTCCACTCTTCGCAAGTATTCTCCACGCAGCGCGACATGAGGAATACAGGAATATGTCACGCTACCTGCTTTGAAAACCATTAGTTCGCTCTTTGTGACGTTATATTTGAGGCGCGTGGCTCCAGCTGAGCATGGGTCAGACGCAATGTCTTTTAATATTACTCTTTTATTTTTATCTTTCAAGGTTGGGACACTTTATTGGTATACCTTGGTTCCATTGTCCTTAATCATTACAAAGGCTTTTAGCTTATAATATAATGATAATCTCGAAAGCCAGACAAAAGTTTCTCAGCCCAGAAGTAACAACTTCGCCCCTTGAAACCCAACATAATGTTCAACAATATTTGATATGGAAACCTGTAAAAACTAACATGTTGTTTGGACAGTTCTCCGACAAGCACCCCAAAGAGATCGAGGAGCTGTGGTCGACGCTGTGCGCCTGCTGGCCCAACAACCTGAAGGTGATCATCCGCTACCTCATCATCGTGTCCGGTATGGCGCCCAACGAGCTGCTGCCTTATGTGAGTACTAACTCCACACAAACTAACACACTCGGTATATATACTTAAGCTTAACCTACATTTTATTAAAAAATACATCATGAACTTGTACAATTACCTAAAACTTCTTCAATATGTTATATACTTCGATCAATAATAGCACTAGATATCGGGTCGGCGCAAAAAATACGTCTCGGTAAATATAAGCGCACTTGAGACGTGAGCTTTTATTTTGTTTAGTTCGCTTGAAACACAGCCAATGTAAACACGTCTCACAATGCCGCAGTGTGTATTTAAAAGTTGCAAAAATAATCCTCGAAAAAGCAATATAGCGGCCGGAATATCTTACCTTCAGTAAGTACATGAAGAATAAGTTATATTTTAATCTTTAAACTAACAAATAATACCAAATTTTGAACAAAATTACCGATTTTAAACCACCGCTACAAATGTTTGGCCAAGGCTCGCCAACATACGCACAAACTTTTGTTCAACAGAACAGTAGATGCATGGAGTAGATTTGTATTATTTCAAACTTTAGTTGAAACTGACATCCTTTCATTTTTATTAGCCTACAAATTCAGCCAGGACCATGTTGAGTTGTTTTTTGGCGCTATTAGAAGTCAAGGTGGGCATAATAATAACCCAAACAGCCGACAATTCAAAGCAAGCTTTAAAAAACTTTTGTCTCATTTGGAACTGAGTTCAAAATTTACCGGCAATTGTCTTCCACTTGACAATATACCAATCCTATCTGGAGCTCCATCTCTCGATAAGATTAATAACACCACAATAGGACATCGTGCTGATGTAAGTGAAAAGAGAATCTCAAGTGAGACAGACATTTTAAATAACAGATACGTACTGCAAAGTTTTCAAAAATATCAAACAAATTGCAATAATGTTTCTTCTACATTGGATGAAAGTCCATCTTCTAGTGTTATGCCGCAAATAGTAGGATATATTTCGGGATTTGTTGTCAGTAAATTAGTAAAAAAAACTAAAGTGTGACCTGTGTATGAAGAATTTATGTGCAACAGAAAAACAATTCTTTCACAAATTAATAGACCTAAGAGACATGGGGGGTTATTCTATGCCTCTACCGATGTATTTAATATTTGCATGAAAACTGAAAGCGTGATCCGAAATTGTATTCGCGTGAGTGGAGGTAAATCCTTACAAAAAAGGTATGATAGCAACTTCATATGTACAACAGTTTTGAAATTATATATTGACAAGAATGTGTTTCCTGGGGGAGATGAACACAATCACGCAATTATTTTACTTAAATCAGTAGTTGAAAAATTTATTGACGTAAGGTTACATTACATTATGTAAAAAAGAAACGGGAGATATCAAAAACAAATCAAAACGACAATTGTATAACAAACTCAACTTATTTAGAGGAAATTAATTCGGTATAAGCTTGAGCTTTGGTTTGTGCGTGAAGAAGTAACAAACATACAAAAACACACACACCGACACACACACCCTCACAAACTTTCACCTTTATAATACTAGTGTGATAACTTCGAAATCGCGTACGTAAGTAGACGCACTCATTTCTATATACGGGTTGATTACAATGCGCCAAACCGCAGACAATTCATAGCAATGTCTTAATAAAATATCTATTGTACTAATTTAGTCCTACTACTTTTTTAAATCGGTCAAAAATATTTGCTACCATATCTCGTATAAAACGAACCTTCGCCTAAAAACATATATTATTATTCTGCTACTCTACGTCTTTCAATTGTTACTACGTTCTGAGCATTGAAATGTAATACCAAGAACTACATCTAGTTTCAAAATAGAGTAAGCACTAAATTGTCAACAAAATGTTTTTAACGTTATTGCTTTATGTTTTAAGTTTCAGTTTAGAATAAATATTTTTGTACTTATTATAAAAATGACTATTTATTTTCAAGCGACATTTAAAATTTATTGCTTTTACCTTTCTCCGATGACAGAAGGACTTAAATATAAATATTTTGCAATCGTAATGGAACTTTATGCTTGAGTATTAAGGTTTATAATGAACTGAAGTTCTTTCTTTTTCTTTCTTTTTTTAAAAAACGTTGCCCCACACTAGGAATTTCTCCTGTATTGCGGGTGCGTTTACAAACATTTAAATTCACATACAAAAACAGCCAGACCCGAAACAACTACTTGTAGGTCATACAAATATTTGTTCCGTGCGGGAATCGAACCCGAAGTTGTTAATATTATAAAACTTTTTTCTATATTTCGTAGTAAGAAATGTAAATGTTTATGTGTGTGTAAACGTGGCCACTTTAGCGACGTAATTTTGTTCCTAATCCTGTATCTAGTGCTATTATTGATCGAAGGTTATATAGGATCTCCTTTTAAGTATAAGAAATACCTGTGCTATTCATAATCATATTTTTTTTTAAAGCAAGCTTTCAGTAAAATGCTGCATATCAACTTAATTACGATTACGTTTCCTATCCACCCAAGCTCCACGTTAGTTTAGAAGTTGGTGCGGACTCAATCCCGGCTACATCATTAGATCATCTTATATACAGGTGCACTGTCCCCGGAACGCAACGAATACAAAAAGTTTCAACTTTAGAATTTACAAGTGAAACTAAATTAAAACTTTATGAAATGGTTGGCTAACGGCCGAACCCAATAACTATTTTCAGTGAAAGACAGGTCGCTATTGATGATAGACAGTATAATTATATCTATCCTCGGATGGCGTCTCACAATCATTTTTATAGGCTATCTATGTAACGAAAACAATAAGTAAGTTTCTCTACTTCGCCCGCCCGTGCGTTCCATTACAACCAACATCACTTTAAAAAACAACATGTGTAATTAGGGTTATATTAAAACTTCTTTGTTTCTTACTTCTAAATAAGTTACTGGATTAAGATATAATTCTGAAGAGCCATATTTGTTATGGCCGCGAATCAAAATACAACCTGTTACTGACCTGCAAATTGCAAAAAAACGTAATAAAATTTGAATTTCGCGGGCTACCTTAGCGTGTTGAATTGAATTGAATTGAAGCGTGCGAATGTTGTTTTTTTTTAACTTAAATTCATGTTGGCATAATGCTTGCACGGGGGGGTCTCACTAAGGGTGGGGGGTTATATTTTTTGTCTAGGGCGCACCGTTTTCGAGATATTTGAATTTCAATTTTTTTTTATTACTTTAAATAAAAAAAAACATCTATGATCATTATTGCAAGTACTAAAGAGTTCATTTTAGCTTGGCTACTTTACGTTTATCCCTGCTATTCGGGGAATAGCCAAATCTGCCACCTGCAGGCTTAGCACGAGAACCCTCTTTTGTTGTTGTTTTGTCGACGGAAGAATAGACAAAAATGACGTTGCAGTGTAGACAACAGAAATTTTTTACTGTCTGTAGCACGGCGATTACAAAATCAAATGTGAAGTGACTTGTCTTCTCTACCCTAGACAACTGTCTACAACGTCGAGCACGGCGTACAATCTTTCTCCGATGTTGACAGCTTGGGATAGAAACCTTTCTTCCGAAATAGTCTACATATAAAATGACCTAGACAACGATTCGTTAGTTGTTTTTTCGTTAATTCGAGTAATTTTAGGCGGTACTTTTTTACTTTTATCATATATTAAGCTGAAATTAACATGTTGGGTTCAAATTGCGCTTTTTATTTAAGTTTTTTTATAGAAAAACTTCAGCGAGGATGGGAAAGAAATACTATTAGAGAGCTTGCTTTGCTTGTTTGGGAGCCTTTGATCTCACGGGAAGTGAGTTCTGTAGAATTATAAAATAAGCAAGGAGATAGTGCAATCAATGTTTATGCGAAGAACTCGGCTAGAACCTGTCGCCCAAAATAAATAATAGATTTTTGGAATTAACAATAAAATAAGTAAAACAATTTATGTATCCTACAGTTTTTACACTATGTTGTCCCTTAACTTTGATTTATTAGATACCTACATTCACAGGGAATATAAAACATCTGATTATGAACCAAAATCTCCTCATTGAACACTAAATTATTTATTTATTAAGTACTAGCTGCCGCCGCGGCCTCGCCCGCGTTGTATTAAGGCTTCTACATACTGGCGCGACACGCGATGCGACACAAAGGCCCCCCCCCGCGTATCGCGCGACGAGCGGTGCCTTTGTGTCGCGTCGCGAGTCGCGCTGGTCTGTAGAAGCCTTTACTATGTAGTGATTATTATTTTCATTGACTAAATCTTACACACTCAGTTTTAAATGGAGCATTTACCTACTAATAAATAAAATATCGATAAACAACAATACAATAACAATGTAAGTACCTAGTAAAAACAAGGGCTCCCGCAGACAGGCGCGACGTGATAGCGCGACCCGCCAGTCTGCGGTACCCTTAAAGGATACTTCTTGCGTGACGCCATCAAAATAGTATAATTATGGCTCTCTATTTAAATAATGCCTGTACACATTATATGCAATTACCAATATTATATAGTGCTCTGTGTATGCAATACAAATGAGTTTTAAAACTTAGTGGCGCTACAGCCAATGATGTATTACCCATAATACGTCATTGGCTACAGCCATTTAAGAATATTTTTAAAAGGGAGATGCGCTAAGGTAGCCCGCGAAATTCAAATTTTATTACGTGTTTTGCAATTGGCAGGTCAGTAACACGTTGTATGTTGATTTAAATATGATTCGCGGCCGAAACAAATATTGCTTTACAGAATTATAATCATTAGAATCGGCAATACAACTAAGTCTCTTCGAAAAATCCTTAGATTCGAAAATTTGAATTTCGCGGGCTACTTAGCGCATCCCCCTTGACCATTTGCGTTTTGTAATTGAAGAAATATTCGTTAAAAACACTTTGCTTCATAGATTTGTTTGAGAACGAAACGCAAAAGTACGGTAAAATTGGGTAGTAATACACACCACTAGCGAATACCCCGTTGCCATGGACGAGTCACTGTCTGCGAAGAAACCCGAGTCTACGTGTGTCCTCGTGCTCGCGAAGAAGAGATTACGAGAAGTGTAGACAAGCGATGTCTATTCTACAGTAGAGTAGAGATCGAAAACGCCATGAGCCTGCTGTAGTACTGTCCTGTCAAACAAATCGTATATTGGGACGCATACTTTGGCATTTGCATACAAATAGATATCTGTTGTAGGCGATACACCGCCCCCCCCCCATCAGTAGATAGCGTGGGCCGGTAAGATTCCATAATGTCTCATAGATTATTGGGACGTTAAAACCATCGATAGATACATTTTTTCAATACACTTCCTCGAAAACTGGCTCATATCGCACCACGATTAGGTTCACAATGCAATGTATTTCACACGCGTGCGATTTTTTATTTTCCAACACGTGTGCGGGAATAAAAATTGCCACAGATAAGTTATACCTATACTTAGTCCAAATTGGGTCAATGCCTCTATTCACATCATCTCGCGCCAGAGACGGTCCTCTCTATTCGGAGGTGATTTTTTTTTAAATCTTGGTAAAGATGCATCTTTACGGCGTTAATATTTTTGGAATATTTAAATAATGTTTATTAATAGAATAGCCTGATTATTACAATAAAAAAAAACGTTTATGAACAAATTAACATTTATTTGTGTTCTGAACTCAAAAATATTAGAATTTTAAATTTTTCATATTAGGCTGTTTATCGGTTTTATACCTTTGCTTCTCCTTCAACCTGGCGAAAGCAAAGCAGGGATAAAAAAGAAAATTAAATCATAGTTTCCTAATAATTCATGACAAAAATATTATTCGTTATTTTATTTTATTTCTTAAAAGTGTATTGAAAAACGTCATTTGATACACGTGGACATTTGTTATTGCAGTTCTCGGCTCAAAAACAACCTCGCCTACGGCTCGGGTGTTAATTCCGCCTCGAATGCAATAACAAACATTCTCCACTTGTATCAAAATGTACTATTATAACTCCAGTAGGCCGAAACTGGTGATATATAGGTTATTGGGTTCGGCCGTAAGTCCACAAGCCTTTGTTCTCGGGACTGTATGACAACGGGTAAAGAATAAAGAAATAAGTTATATTCATTTGCTACGAAACAAACATAAGTGGTTACAAGGAACCGAACATTGTAAAAAAATCGAATTCACTTTTTCCACAGTACGGCTATGAGTGCTCTTGCTGTAAAGTACCTATTTAAGGTGAAGTGGCGCGACTATTTTCATTTCGTATCATGCTTTATTATAAATTAAAGCTCGTTAGATTTTATTTTAAGTATAGGTTTCTATTAGATACCGACAAGGATTCTTACTGTAACTGTTAAAAAAATTACACGCTTTATGTACTTAAATTATTGTATTGTATTAACAACCTTGTAACATCTTGTTAACATTGGAATGCAAATAAAGATATGAATATGAAATGTAGGAAAGTACGGTCAGCGACAAGCATCGATCGAAACTGCTACTTTTACACATAATCTGAATTGACACAAAATTATTCGATATATTGTGTTTCAGCGTTCGTGTAATGTAAGAGTTAATATTATTTTAATTTTACTATCTGCTCCGATTTTAATTAAATATTTAGCTCAATAACTAAGTTTGGAAAATACTGAAGTTTTAATCTACTTTAATTGATCCACGTGCTTCTGCATAAAAGCCTGCTCGAAAATACTCCACGTTTGATTGATCCTATATTAGAATTCAACTGTACCCGTTATATCCTACAGGGTGACTTGTAATTCGGCGAATTCCCTCCTGGAGTTGATAGTATGACCCCTTGGCAACAATTAAGCGCCCCTTATAGTGAAAATCCATGGGATTCGAGCAAATCCATGATTAGTGTTTTTCTGAAAATTTCTCAAATATCGTCATTAAATTTCAGTTTTCAAAAATTTATCAAATAAAATATCGTTGATGGCCTTTCAGGCCATCAACGATATTTTATTTGATAAATTTTATAATTATTATTATAATTCTACCATTTTTTTTAAATCATCTACGTTCATGACCATAGACACCCTTTTCTCAAAAAAAAAAAATGACATTAAGCGTACAAATTAAAGGGAAAAGATCTTTATTAAATCAGCTATCGAACGTTACTAATAAAAAAAAATATTTTGTGCCATGAAACGGACGATAATGCTGGCTAAGGTACAATTTGACAATTGATGAAATATCCTACTTCCTACTAATATTATCAACGCGAAAGTTTGTAAGTATGGATGGGTGGATGGATGTTACTCTTTCACGTAAAAACGGCTGGACCAATTTTGATAAAATGTTGTATCGAGGTAGCTGACACCCTGTATTAACATATAGGCTACTTTTCATCCCTATATCCCCACGGGATCGAGACTTACGCGGGTGAAACCGCGGGGCGTAGCTAGTTAAAAATAATGTGATAATCGAATTAATTAACTGGTTTATGTCATCCCACTACTTGCTAAGCAGCCATCAATCCTCAGCCTCCTGCACTAGCTGGCCAGGTCGTTGCAGCCAGGTTGCAAGTTGAGGCACCACTTTTGAGTAGTTAGCATTAGTAGAAGTTGACTACGTACTCGTACAACTAATAATAATGTGGACATTCAAGCCACACACACAAGGTACAATAAAGATGAAATCAATTCATTTCCCGATAATTTAATGCATAACGCAGAGTGATCGCTGGATTAGTAGGTGTGCTGAACCTGCACAGTTTGCCAATATTTCGGCATCATTCAGTCATTGTTCCTAAAGCTAAAGGAAAGCTGGATTAATGGACGTTCTTTACTGTGCCGACAGAACTAGGCTTTTCTCCGATTTTCTCCATGCTAACTAACCACTAGGAAATGCACGGACATCATTGGGTCACAGTGAATCATGTTCCTGGCGTGGTTACTTATGAGGACTGGTTCCTACGGGAAGGGGCTGACGTGCCCGTCGCTATGTTCCTGGCGTGGTTACTTATGAGGACTGGTTCCTACGGGAAGGGGCTGACGTGCCCCTCGCTATGTTCCTGGCGTGGTTACTTATGAGGACTGGTTCCTACGGGAAGGGGCTGACGTGCCCGTCGCTATGTTCCTGGCGTGGTTACTTATGAGGACTGGTTCCTACGGGAAGGGGCTGACGTGCCCCTCGCTATGTGTGTTCAGTAAACCCACGTAATGTTGAATGTCACATGCAGTGTGTAGATGACTTACCTGATGGCCACTATCGGAACCAATATCGCTATTGATTAATGAAAGGGCGACTAAAAGCTATCAATACACCTATATTTGTATAACGTGACTTGCATAACTATTATTATTTGGAAAGACACTAGCAGCTACTTAAGTGCTGCGTATTTCGAATAGCTTGGAGATATTTCATCTGTCCAGTCGGTTCTTGAAGCTGTTTAGTGTGGGAGCCATCATAACATTTTCTGGGAGTCTATTCCATGCTAACAGCTTATCGGTTAGGCCAGAATTGCTTCAAAGGCTTTTTCTTTAATGAATTCCCAAAGCTTTTGGGAATGTCCACGCAAATGTCTGTCTTGGTTTTAAAGTTGGGCACTCAGTAGTGTTCCGTAAGTATTTAGTACGTCTCAATAAGCCAACCCCTTTGTCTACGTTGTTCCAGTGTGATAAGGTCAAGGTCTTTGAGGCGCTGTTCGTAAGGCAGACTACGCATGGTACGAACCATCTTGGTTGCCCGTATTCATATATTATCAAGTAGAGTGATGTCTTTTTTTGAAATATGTGTCCCAGATGTCAAAGTCAAAGTCAAATTGTTTATTTCAAATAGGCACATATAAGGCACTTTTGAACGTCAATATATGATGACTTTAGCATATTCCAAGAGAAGTCTTATGTAGATCTTGTACCACTTGATAAATGTCTTAGGCCTTACGGATGATGTAAAGTTTCGAATTCGCCCTTTTGACAATACTCGATATTATGTGCTTCCCATTTTAGGTTCCAAATTTGACAAAGGACCATCATAAATATTAACCTGTAGTATTTAGATATGAATGATTGCACTTTGATTAGAAAAATAAGTTTGAAACGACAAACAACAACTTGCCATGTATGTACAGTGTACGCCTAAGTCTGAATCGTAGGGTGTTAAGAAGGATCATCGAGCTTCCTTTGTAAACATACATGCACGAGCTACGCGCTACAGAGATTGTTACGCACGTGATCCCTCCTGCGAGGAATTACTTCTACTCAAAGCACAGGATTCTATGATGTCTAAGCAGACCGGTCGGATCTCCACACCTGAGGATCGAAGTATATAAGCTTAGAACGGATCGGATCCCTCTTGTCGCGACACAATGCCGACACCGATTTATATACGAACAAGGAGGCTAAAGTATTCTCTGCCCCCCGTGGTCTCAAGTCTTACTTATAGTATAGACATCCCGAGAAAAGTCTTTTGATACTGTACAACTTGTTTTTTTATAAATATTTGTGCAGGTATTACTTTCAAGCCAAATACCGTTTTAAAACAAATTCAAATAGTTACGTGAAGCTTATTAAACTTATTAAACAAATAGTATCTTATCTATAAAACGAAATTGCCGTCAGTTCTACACGTTTCGGAAACCGATGACATAATTAAATGACGTCATCTTCTTAGGCCGTGTTCAGAAAACCCGCGCTGACCACGCGCACGCCCCGCACACGCGTTGGTCCCGCCTTGCACCCGCGTTCGCCACGCGCATAATCCGCGCACGCCACGCGCCCACCTCTCACCCGCTTATATTACTTATTATTTAATAAAAAAAAACCCAGTCAATACGGTACTAGCCGAAGCGCGGGCACAAGGCGTGTGCAGCGCGTGTGCGATGTGAGCGCGGGGCGGGCGCATGGCGTGTGCGAGTCGACTTCGATAAATGCAATTTGAGATCTATTGATGTGTCATAAGACACAAATTATATACCTACAACAAATTTCAAAGCGAGCGGGGCGGGCGCGTGGCGTGCGTGTAGCTGGCGCGTGGCGTGCGCGTAGCTGGCGCGTGTCGTCTGAACGCAGCCTTAGTAATATAATGTATATGTATAATATACAGGATGGATTTTTGAGATGGGGCAGTAAGGGCAGCTACCTTAACCGTTGTAGCTGCAGGAAAACGGTCTGAAGAGACTGTCCTTAACTTATTAAGAATTTTTTATCTGCATTCACAGATTTTGAAAAAAAAGTACAGTCAGCAAGAAAATGGGCATTTTTCACAAAAACGTTTTTTTATGCCATTCGATCCTGTTTCTTATATGGATCAAAAACCTCTATTGGGCCAACTGAGGCTTGAGTACTAGAAAAGTCATAAATCGCAAATAACTTTTTCCATACATTTCGTAGACAATGAGACTCCAACTTAGTTTTTTATTATGGATAGATGGACAGCTACAATGAATACAAAAATTTAACTTTGAATTTCGAACGAATACGCGTCATAACTTAATTTGCTTTGAAAACAGAATCTGGATAGTTTGTTGCTTGGTTGCTTGTAATTTCTGAAATTCTGCGCAACAGCCGCGATTCTCGTACCCGTTCTAATTTGAACCGGCTATTCACAAGGCAGTGGATACCAACATTATGGTCCTATACCGTGACCACCTCGCAGTCCTGATCTCACGCCTCTTGGTCTTTTTATGTGGTGCTATTTAAAAAAATAACTTTATGAAAAGAAATACAAGTGTTCAGGAACTCAAAGATTTACTTACCACGATTTTCTATGGAATTAATCCTAGCACATTATCAACCGCTACCCGCTCTGTAGTAAAGAGAATAAACCTATACCTACCTTAAAACGGCTAGGTACCATTTTGAACACCTTAGAGCACAAAAGTATTTCTAGGTGAGTCCAAAAATGTAAAGTTTTTTTTTTTATTATGAAATAATACCCAAAGTAGAAGTTATTGTTTTTTATTTGTTTTTCGATCAGTGTTTTTTGTAGCGGCCAGTTTATCGATGAAAAATGTAAGTCCGAGCCTCATTTCCTACGAACGTATGGGAAAAGTTTTTAGCGATTTGTGACTCTTCTAGTACTCAAGCCTCAGTTGGTCCAACAGAAGTTTTTGATACTTATAAGAAACTGGATCGATTGGCATAAAAAAAAGTTTTTGTCAAAAATGCCCATTTTCCTGCTGACTGTACTTTTTTTTCAAAATCTATGAATGCAGATCAAAATTTCTCTTAAAGTTAAGGACAGTCTTTTAACATCGTTTTCCTGTAGCCTACAACGGTTAAGGTTTGCCCTTACTGCCCCATCTCAAAAATCCACCCTGTATAATATTTTTTTTTTGCCATAACTGTTTTTGGCATAAAGTTGATATATACATAATTATCTTGTTGGATAATTTGTTTTGGCATAATTTTAATTCGCATAATGTTAATTGGCGTAGTGACTATTAGCAGAATATTGTTAAGGCATAAAAATTTACCGGAATAACGGAAACCAATTTTAAGTAGGTTAAGGTGCCAATATGTTTTACATTTCATTAGAGCAATATCTATGCTAAAATTATAAAGAGGTAAAGTTTGTGAGGTTGTAGGGGTAATCTCTGGATATACAGAACCGATTTTGAAAATTATTTTACCCATAGAAAGCCACGTTACTTGTGAGTGTCATAGAGTAAAAATGTTTACCGCCCAACGAAGTGGGCACGGGTCAGCTAGTTGTTTATAAATGTAGGAGTTAATTATTATGTGTATTTGTTATGCCTATAAAAATTATGTTATAATGTCATTATGCGTAAATATATTTATGCTATTGAATGTTATGCTTATAAGTACATTAAGGATGAATTTTTCGACGCCATATTTTAGTTAATGAAAATGTTTTAGTTAGTTTATAATTTTGTTGTTTTTTTTTTAATTAATTAGGTTATTTATGTACATATTATATAATATATCAACACATGTTGAATAAAATCGTATAAAATTAAATATCAACTAATTAATAAAAATTAATCCATCACCGGATGCAGTTTGGCATTTGCAATTTTATGGTATACTTTTATTTATAATTACAACTGTTAAAAATATTCTTGATTATACATTATTATGATTGGAGAAATTATGCTTAAAATTATTAAGTATGCGTAAATAATGATATGCTTACGCATAAAGTTAGCGTATAGTTTGTATCAACGACCCTATTGGATAAACAAAATTATGCCTTGTTATATTATATCTTAAAATTGTATGCAGGTGGATAGGGAACCGTGTCGACACTGTCATTCATGGGGGTTTCGTATTCATCGTTAAATTAATAAATTGTAACTGAATTAGATACGCCTTACATAGCATAGGTATGTACTTAAACCTTACGACTTATATTTCACTTTGCATTGTATCTAATGCAAACCCCTGCAGTATTATCTCTCCTGCTCCCTTTAATCCATACAAAGGTTGTCTGTAAAATATCGCTTTTAGACGCGATAAGACCGCCCATTGTGTCACCCTATGTAAAATTTAAACATTTATATCTGTAACTTATAAGGTGTACATAATAAAGAGTATTCTATTCTAATGTAATTTGATACAGTTTTCACCAATGCTGCAATGTTAGACGTTGAAGAATCTCTAGAGTGACCCGTCCGCCTTGCACGTGTCGAAACGTGGAATTATTGAGGCGAAAACTTTAATAATTTCAATAGCTAAAGCTAGCGTAGTATTCAGATAAAGTATGTAGTGTTCCTACAATCGAGTTAAAACGCTCGAGGCATGCGGGGGCTGCACTGACAATACGAACATGATCCCCTTCTACGAGCATAATATTTTCCGGTCCTTTGAGGTTCTTATAAGCTCCACCTACAAACGATATGCGTTTGTAAAAAAAATCCTGCAGGGGACCTTTGAGATTTCCATGTTCAAGTTTTATCTGAAATCGTTGTTGAGTCTTGGACTTTCCAATTCTCTCGTTCGTCTACAATTTCATGATAATTATACACTTTACGAACTCGTTTGTATAATTGGCTGATATCTATCAGCGATTCAAATGAACATTGTGGCGGCTAGACGGTGTCCCCCACCCCGCATTCAACATATTTGTACCATCTGCAAATTAATCGCACACTTTACCCTAAAGGATTATATAAGTACGTTGTATCGGTTTGAGAAAAACCAACGTGAACAAGTTGCCAGTTAGACGACAATATCAAATAAGCTGTATCCATCATTATATGTGATACACATCATAACATCACGCCTGTAATCCCCAAAGGGGTAACCAGAGGTGTGGGTGGTGTGATGCTGTATGTTTTATAACCCAACGTGTTTCTGTCATTCAACTCGACAACCACTAGTGTGTTTTATTGTTTGATTCATATTTGACGAGTACGTTGTCTGTCTAGGTTGTAGTACACAGGGGGGGCACATGGTTACAGCTAGTAACAAGCTGAGATAAATAAGAGTACCCTACTTTTAAGTCCTAGTCATTAAGATGTACGAAAATCGAAAAATAATATATCTATATCTAACGGGACCTTATAATTATGGCGAAGCAATATGTTTTGAAGTTCGTTGCGCACGCTTTGTCCCAAGATTCGTAGGTTATTGTGTCCTAACTTCGGTTGATCGTAACAATTAGGTCTTGAAAACTTAATACCAAATTTTTTTTTTTTTTTTTGTATGTTGTACTTGTTACTATGATGGATTCCTGCAAGGTGTTATTAGCTAACTTCCTCTTGGTCTATCGAGTTTAATCTTTGTGGACGTGATTCGTTCCAATGACATTACAGTTGACCTCGTAATCGCTTAGGTTGAATGTCACGTGTACTTCACGACGAGGTCTATGTGACAGTTGGATAGTTTAAACCTTCGTGGGATTGAACTGGGCATTATTGTCTTAAGTGGTAAACAAATTACGAGGTCAACAATACATTTTAGGTTGAAATAATTAGATACTGCAGCAAAGGTCGTCTCCGTACGATGGAACTCTACACCGGTTACTAGCACACGTGATGATTGGATATCAAAACATATTCACAATTTGTAGCATTGAAAAAAAAACTTGTTTTTAAGAAGTTTACTAACAGTAATTTGGTACATTAATGGGTGCAATTATTTCTAAATTTATATTTGAACTAGCTGCTGCCCGTAGCTTCGCCCGCGTGGCTTTTGCAAAATTAAAACTACGCCTTATAACATCCCCAACCCCAGTTACTACATAAAACACTTAGTTCTGGGAACAGTATACCTCGCGAACACAAACTTTTTTGCAACAGTTAATATACCACTGCTTCTATGATTTGACGGCGACTGACCTACTTTTTTCCTATTAAAAAAACATGACAACGTTCAATAAGTCAAATTTGAATTGAAAAACCAGAAAATTTATGAGTAATTTATATGCCGGCTAGAAGTATTAACTAATAGGTTTTAATTGGCAAAGGAAACGCTGCAGCCTAGTTTTGTAATGAGAAAGTGGTAGGAGGTGCTCCATCAATCCCTACCGTAGTAGTGAAAGGCCCGATTCCACTGGTAGAAATCTGCATTTTGATGAACATTCTGCTCATCACGCTGAACATCCTCATCAGATCTTCACCAAATTTCTTTGAGACCAACTTAAATTCACTACCTTTCAAATAAAAAAAGAACCATCGAAATGGATCTCATAAGGTGGAGATATCCAGTAGCCCCCTTTTTGGAGGACGTAATTAAAAATGCCCGACGACAAAAAATTCTATAAAGTCGTACCTGAAACCTGTACACCAAGTTTCGTCGGCAGATCGGTTGTAAAGTACGACCTGTAGAGGAGTACCAACAAACTGACAGGGGGAAGCAAATTTTGCCAGACTTGAAGCAGAGACGCTTCGCTCGCATCGCTCGCATCGCTCGCATCGCTCGCTCGGTCAATCAGCTATCTGCCAGTGAAAGTCCCGTCAAAACCGGTCCAGCCGTTTCGGAGATTAGCTAGAACAAACGGACTGACAGACAACATTTAAACAAAAACCTTTTTTGTTTAAATACCGTATATTCTTTCTTAAACATTTAGTAAAAAGCTGATATTTTGATATTACAGACATACTCTTAAATTGTATTTATTTGTATAGATGGTGTAGGTACATAATGAAGAGTCTTCTATTCTATTCTCTTCTAACGGCTGGCAGCGTGGTCTACTAAGATGACAAGCTAATAGAGATTTAAGGTAGAACCACCGCCCCCAAATGAATTGTGTGAATAACGATGATGATGATTAATACTGCCGTAGGCAAAGCGCGTCGTGCTGTACCTCGCACGGTCGCGGCCGGAGCGGTTGCTGGACGAGATGATGACGGAACTGCAGACTGTGGAGACGCTCAACTGCCTCATCGAGCGCACCGAGACGCCGCCCTTCTACCGGCTCACGTCCATGCGCAAGGCCACCTCGGGCCACAGCGACGGGCCCTGCACCGGCTCACAGGTACACTCACACCCACAATATTATGTTCGTCACTTTGTCTGCTCATTGCAAGATAGAAAGTGCTTTTACGAATCAGAATTATATACTGCGACGGCTGCGACGTAATGTCAATACCGCGGAATGACATTCAGCTATCTTCTTTTTATGTCAGTCATTCTCTGTTTTATTCATTCATAAAATAGCCAGGCTTTAGGTTGATCATGTCAGCTCGACATTGATCAAGGGTAGGTATATACTATGTTGATCATTGTTATCTATTAATATAGTTTCGTATTCAATAGTCTGCTCAGTGCCGTAGTTTCAAAAAGTATTATAAAGGAAGGAATTTGAAAGTGACGAAGGATTTTTATACTTTTTTGATGACTTGACTGTATGAACGACCACAGCAACTCGCTGATCAAAGCCTCATTTATATTGCGCCACCGCACAGTGGGCTGAAAATCGGCTTTCATAGACATTCGATTTTTTTTTCGAATTGGTCAAATTTTTTGATTGGAATTGTTTAAAACAATCATGACCTTGAGGTATAATTGGTATGACGTCATAGAACATAGTGGAAGATAGACTTTTGATTTTTTTTCAAAATACTTGTATGGGAATTATCATAAAATCTTCAATATCTCAGCTATCGCATATTTGCGCAAAAGAATTCTTTCACACAAAAAATCTCCTATTTTTTTGCCAATTTTTGATATATTTCACTTTTATGGCAGAGGTGCGATGAAAAAGAAAAAAAACAAAAATAATTTTATTATTTTTATTTCTTCATTTATAACGATTATAAATGAATTTAATTACGCATTAGAATAATATAACAAAGAATATATAGCACAATAGTCTAGGCCATCGTGAGCCGCTTTTTTAGTCATTGATTTTTATACTACCTAGCAGAAAAACAGCATCTTATACGTAAAAAAACAATTCTTAAATTGTTGACAACAAATACTCGACTTTATCGGAAGCCTGACCCTTTTAGCCTATAACAATTACCGAGAATTATTGCTAATAGGTACCTACCTATTAACTAATAGGTAGGTGATCACTGATCACCTAATTTAAGTTTTATTATGACAATGAAGGGTTTTTAGGCTAATTACTAATCGTTCTCCAGAGGAACTTACAGAATCACTGTGCAGGTGCCTAATGAGTTATAATCATTAGGGTTAATTTAGTTCTGTACAGATATCTCACAGGTATTTAAAGTGCAGTATTGGGAACAATTATTCAGTTCACATTGATTTCCCCTTGTGTTAACAGTGAAATTGTGCTTGCAAAAAATGGAGAGTTTATCTACTTACCTAGATTTCTTCATGAT
Organism: Tiliacea aurago; assembly: GCA_948098905.1. Lineage (NCBI taxonomy): Eukaryota > Metazoa > Arthropoda > Insecta > Lepidoptera > Noctuidae > Tiliacea > Tiliacea aurago. Next base: position 1,770,806 of record OX402576.1, read on the forward strand.
TTTGAAGAATTCGGGGAAGTACAGTGACAGCCTTGCACTATATAATGCTGTAGTTTCTCGTTTGAACTTAAATCTCTCCGATGAAGATAATTTAACATTAAAAGAATATTGCAGAAGGATTACACTAGCTATTACAAGGAAATGGAAGCAAGCCAACAGAAAACTGGAGTGTTTCTTAAAGGAACACAAAAACTGGCTTGAGACTGATATTGATTGGCCTAGTTGCATAAAAGTACCTGCTGCTTCAGGCATTGTGGATTCTGAAGTAAATGCCATATCTCCTCAACCTTCCACATCTACATCAGCAGCAATATCAGTTGGAACAATGACAAAAAGAAAGGCACCAACTCGTAAACCATTTCAAGATCTAGGAAAGAAACAAAAAAGAAGGAGAATTACAGATCAAGAAAATTGTGAGTCCAGTGAGATAGCATATGCTGCTATCATAAAGATGAGACAAGAAGGAAAGGAGAATATTGCTTCAGCACTAGAATTCATGTTGACAAATCCAGGAGCTGCTGATAAGTTCAATAATTTAATTCATCAATCGTCGGCCAAGCAAGTTTTCACACCCGAGAAGGCACTTGGCATATTTCTCTCTTTAAAATTATCTAAGTGGCAATATATAACATTGAGAGAAACAGCCATACGTGAAGGCGTAAAAGATTTGTATCCATCTTATTACAAAGTTCAACAGGCGAAATTACAATGTTATCCTTCCAAACAAACAATAACAGTGACGGATTCATCAGCAAAAATTTCTCTTCAAGGATTATTAGATTTAACAGTCAAAAGAATCTTCGACAGTTTACCTGAGTGCGTAGAACAGAAACAGTTAATATTAATATCGAAATGGGGATTTGACGGTGCGTCTAGCCAGAGCAGATATAAACAGACAATGGACAGTGAAAATGATGATTCTAGTGTCTTCATGACATCATTAGTTCCATTGAAATTAATCAATGGCAGTGACACCATATGGAAAAACCCGAAACCCTGTTCTTCATCATTTTGTCGTCCCGTGCGATTTAGCTTCATGAAAGAAAGCAAACTGGTTGTCAATGAGCATTTAGACAGTATGAAAGAAGAAATAAAAGCGTTGAGACCGACAGATAGTGGCAGCAACAAGGTCACCCATGACCTTAAGATGACCATGATCGATGGCAAGGTCTGCACTTACATCTCTGAAGCCAAAGCCAGCTCAGTTTGCTATTTATGTTTGGCAAAACCTTCAGAGATGAACAATTTAACGGAAGTGTTAAAAAGGCCTGTTTCTGAGAATTTATACGAATTTGGGCTGTCTTCGTTACATGCACGCATCAATTGCATGGAATGCCTTTTAAATATTTCTTACAGACAAGATCTTAAAAAATGGATGGCAAAAGGGGAAGAAGATAAAGCTATTCTGCAGGCAAGGAAAAAAACAGTCCAAGACGGTTTCAAGCGGGAACTGAACCTGATCATAGGTGTGGTTAAACAAGGCTCAGGAACAACCAACGATGGAAATACAGCACGGAGATTTTTTGAATTTCCGGTAAAAACCGCAGCCATTACGGGTCTGGATGAGAATTTGATTCGGAGATTTGCTGTTATTTTACAGGCTATTACATCAGAAGAAAATATATATATTGAAAATTTTAAAGAGTACTGCCTAAAGACAGCAGAGAGGTATTTGGCACTTTATAACTGGTATTACATGTCGTCAACTGTGCACAAGTTACTTGTACATGGGGCAGATATTATAGCTTGTAATGCAGTAGTACCAATTGGGTGTCTTTCAGAAGAAGCATCAGAGGCTCGTAATAAGGACTTTCGAAGATTTAGATGTCATCATTCAAGAAAAAAGAGCAGACAATGTTCTAATGAAGACATTCTAAACATGCTTCTTCTCACTTCAGACCCTCTCATTTCTTCAGTTAGACCAATTATGGATGTAAAGAACAGGAAAGCTCTCTTCGCTGAAACTCGGGATCTTTTGGATAACCTGCAAGAACCCGATGTCGAATTTTGCGATATAAATCAATTAGATTCCGAATCTGAATCAGAATCAGAATGTAGTGATTGTGACTAACAGTAGGTTAAGATGTTTTTGTTTATTTACTAACTTTTTATTAGTTTTACTTTTGTTAGTATTAATTTAGAGCATGTCTGTAAATAATCAAATTTTATTTTTAGAATGTATTTAGATTTAGGTACTATTTTTGTTCTATTTTTTTTTATATAAAACTATTTAAAATTTAAATGTAAGTCATATTTGTAGTTGTATATTATATGTTTAACTGTTATTATACCCTAATGATAATAACCCATTAGGCACAGTGATTCTGTAAGTTCTACCTCTGGAGAACGATTAGTAATCAGCCTAAAAACCCTTCATTGTCATAATAAAACTTAAATTAGGTGATCAGTGATCACCTACCTATTAGTTAATAGGTAGGTACCTATTAGCAATAATTCTCGGTAATTGTTATAGGCTAAAAGGGTCAGGCTTCCGATAAAGTCGAGTATTTGTTGTCAACAATTTAAGAATAGTTTTTTTACGTATAAGATGCTGTTTTTCTGCTAGGTAGTTTAAAAATCAATTATTAAAAAAGCGGCTCACGATGGCCTAGACTATTTTGCTATATATTCTTTGTTATATTATTCTAATGCGTAATACAATTCATTTATAATCGTTATAAATGAAGAAATAAAAATAATAAAATTATTTTTAATTTTTTTCTTTTTCATCGCACCTCTGCCATAAAAGTGAAATATATCAAAAATTAGCAAAAAAATAGGAGATTTTTTGTGTGAAAGAATTCTTTTGCGCAAATATGCGATAGCTGAGATATTGAAGATTTTATGATAATTCCCATACAAGTATTTTGAAAAAAAATCAAAAGTCTATCTTCCACTATGTTCTATGACGTCATACCAATTATACCTCAAGGTCATAATTGTTTTAAACAATTCCAATCAAAAAATTTGACCAATTCGAAAAAAAAATCGAATGTCTATGAAAGCCGATTTTCAGCCCACTGTGCACCGCTATATTAGAACCTCCACACGAAACTGAAATCAGTTCCTTTTTATTTTTCATAGGTAAGTAATACTTTTTGCGCAGAACGCCAAATTAATACAAAAGTTTCTCCGAACTACAAAAAGCTACTTCATTTCCGAATCTTTTTTCCGCCATCTACCATTACCAAATATGTTAGCAGTTTAGCACAACTAACGCACTACTGAACTATTTTTATTTTTTTTGTACCATTTTGCTCTAACCTTTGTACAGTTCGATATTAAAAGTAGCTAATTAAATAGTGGTTTGTTATGATATTTTATTCATATATTTATAACTGTACAAAATGTTTATTATAGAACATAACATATTTTAAGTGTATGTGAAAATATTTTTTTTTTTTTTGATCTAGGGACTCGAAAAAGGGAAATATTTGAATTTGTTTTACCTTTCAAACCAATGCCGATGTCAGTATTCTGAATATTTTGGTATCTATTTGGTGGCGCTCCCTTTACATTCGAATTTAATCAAAAGAACGTGGCGTATTCTATTTTTTTTGTGACTATGTTCTATTTGTGACTATGTTCTATTTGTGACTATGTTCTATTTGTGACTATGTTCTATTTGTGACTATGTTCTCCAGGACGCTACCGGCCGGACTGGGGAGCTCGCACCGGTCGAGAAAGGCACCATACACACAAAGAGGCATAGCGGCGAAGATCCGGCCAAAGCCAGGTATTTCAGTGTTCAATCATACTTGAGTATAGTGTCTATGACAGATGTATCCGCATGCTACCTATCAGCGGCATGCAGACAAAATGAGAACTATTCATAAAGAAACATGTTTCTCATTGACTCACTTATTATAGTTAGTGTTTGTTCTACAGAATATGAATAGAAAGTACCAACCTAGCAATGTCATGCGTAGGTTTTATTGTTCTCACAACCCTTTCTTTTTTTGATCGCTTTTAATTTTCAATAAACCTAAAAGGCCAAATTTATTTGAATGTTTGGGGCGCTTGGCGAGGCATCAACAAGTTTTAACCAAACACTCTCATCTGCTCACATGAGCGGGTTCATAGAGGCACAAACGCTCGTTCAGAGTGAAGTTCTCACGCTAATAGGCGGTGCGTCATGAGTATCAAATAAATATAATGTCATACGCCATGTGCGGTTAACTAATATTAGGCCGACCACGCGGACAAAGATTTAAATCGTAATCGTCTGTTTCGTTTGGACACCTGTGACCAATGACGTATTATATATATAGACGCGTCATACACGAACATTCGTGCACTCAAAAACAGCGTAAGCCATGAATGTAGCTACATACTTGCGTACAATCATACAGCGCGCGAAAAAAAGGAAAGACCTATATCTACCAATAACTGTTGTTAGACAGAGATGAACATACATATTTAGTTACGTCACTAGCTGCTGCATGTTCATTGGCGCGTACGCGTCGGTCGCAGCAGTCAGGAAAAATGGCTGACTGGCTTTACAAGTACAAAACAAAACAGCGTTTTATTATAATAAAAAAAATACAATAAGTAGTTATGCATGAAATGAGACGTTTTCCTGTACTCCCACAGTAGTAGTGTAATTTGTACATCGTCTATAGACACGTGAAGGCATTTTCTTCACAAATCATTGCTGAGAATTGCGAGTGATTGTGACGTGTAGCCGCGTCACTGGATGGCGCGCGACTAATTCCAAGTCGGGCAATTGCCTTGCTTTTACTTTGCCATTATTTAGTGCGGGTAACGCATCTAAAGGTAATACATCATTGCCTGTGACACACACGATGTCGCAGACACTTGGCTTAATTCCCATGGAAACGCCAGTACCTATTGTTGTGAGAGCTCACTCTTCTCAGTATGGACCATCTTTTGCACGACTTTGGACACATCTAACGATTTAAATCTTTGAAAGTGGGTGAATCTTTAATCTGTGTTCCGCACTCTCAAAGATTAAAGATGGCAAACTCAATCCATAAATAGGTGACTACAAGATTCACACAATAAAAAATAAAAAAATCTTTGTTCAAATAAATTATGGTTCCTTAATTAATACCGGGCGCTAGAAGCGCCAACCTCCGCCCCCATACCGCCTTTGCCTCTGCACGTTCTACCTGGACGAAGCCTTAATTAAGCCTTTTCCAATTATTCGCAGTTCCACAAAATTTACAGTAAAGAGACACACGGGTCGTAATGAATGGTTGTCTGTTGTACACTTCTTAATGTGAATTCCCCTTGTAAAACCTCACCAAGTAGGTAGGTAAGTCCTCACGATAAAAGTTAGATCTGGAAGACCGCCTCTACACCCTTCATTTGTATTGGAGCTTTCTAGACAAAATCAAACTGATTGATTTTACATTCTGTGATTACCTTAAGGGGGCCGTGCCCGAAATCGGCAGATTTTGATCAATTTTGTTCATTGGTTGTGAGAAAGGGAAAAAGAATTTAAGCAAAATTATTTGTGAATTGAAAAGTCGAATTCTTTGTTTTGCATGTGGCGCAAAGGATTTTTTCAAATAAATTAAGAATTCCTGGTAAATTGCAAAATTCGCAACAGGTTTTCCAAAAAATTACGCGCGAGTGACGTTTGATCCTCTTTTTACAAGAAACTACTTTTGAGTTTGTAAAAAATATCATAAATATCGTTATATTGTGGTCTACTTGCACGTGGCGGGACCACTTTTTTCAACTTCCATACAAAATATAGCAGAAACAAAATGTTGAAAAAACCTATATATTTTTAAAAACCCAGTTGGTAATGTATTTTTTCCCATTATTTAGCAAACCATATCAACAAATTTAAAAATCACACACTGGGCTTTAACTATTCTTGAGATAAAATCAAAATTTTATTTTATGATTGTTTACACAAAATCTGTACAAAGTAAATCAAATGCGACATCCTAACTATCCTAACTTTATATAATATTATAAATACGAAAGTAAGTTTGTTTGTTACCTTTTCACGCCTAAACCACTAAACCGATGATCCTGAAATTTTGCATATAGGTTGTCAGGTTTACAGAAACGGACACAGGGTACCTTTCATCCCGAAAAAAAGTGCTGTTCCCGAGGAAAAGAACAATAACGTTCTTATGATAATAGATGGCGCCACGTGTCTTTCGAATCATGATTGAATTATGTTATGGGATGTATTAAATAGCACTTTAAATTTCAAAAAGCAAAGTACAACCCGAAATGATTGTCAAATTCTAAATTAACGCGAGCGAAACCGCTAGTAATCTATATTTTTGAGAGCGCAAAAGTGATGAAACTATTAGCAGGTGCTGTGACTGACTCAAATGGTTTAGCACCACGAAAATTGTACTTTTATAGTTACACATACTTAATGTTTCAATTATTTCAAGCTTTCTTACAATTATATAAGAAATTGACGAAAAAGGGTTTTTTTTGTGCACGGAGCATTAACTCACACACTGACTGACATTATATTTTTTTTAAACGTATACTTTTACGATGTTTGTAAATATGTGAGCACCACGTATCTATCACATAATTAAATTATCTGTCATTGCTTCATTTTTCATTATTTTTACCTATTGTGGTATAGTAATTTTAATCAAGGTACATCGTCTTCATAAATAATTATATAATGAATGTACTTAAACAAAATATTGTAAAACATCTTTATAAGAGTAACGGTGGAGTTTCTTGCCCGTTCTTCTCCGAACAAACTACCTTTTGGAAGGGGCAACTAATATTTTTGTGCCTATTTCGGTATCGCCATTTTGGTGCTGTACGCGTTTGGCAGATACGATTGTCCATGGAACTAAAATTAGTGATGTTCTTAAGTCGACTGTGGTAATGATAATACATATCGATGATATGAATACGTACTTACCTTTTCTTAATAACTTCAGATTTTAAGAATCTTATTAAACCATAGATGATGTGTGTACATTTGTATAATGCTTCGGAAACAGTATTACCAAATCCTGCACACTTTCGCACATGATAGGGAACACTATCACGCCGCGTTCGACGCTGAATGCGGCGGAACAGCGCTGAACGCAGCAAAACAGCGCTGAACGCAGCAAAACAGCGCTGAACGCGGCAGAACAGCGCTGAACGCGGCAGAATTGCGCTGAACTCTATCTATAGCACTCGCATGATAATAACACATTTGTCCTCATTTTATACTTGTTTGCCGCGAAAGCTGAATAGACGCGGAAAGCTGAACGGATGCGTACGCGCCTCCGTACAAAATCGTTGTTTTCTATGGGCATAAGCTGAATAGAGCTGAATAAGTGTGAGTAGTCCCTAAATCGACCTCGCATAGCATATGGGACTGACCCAGGTTTTTTATTAATTCTACCCATATTTATTGAAAGAAGTAGTTTAGTTTTAAGAATATAATAATACCACACTGCCAAAAAAAACGGGTTTAAAACAACTACTAAATCAGCCTGAGCTGTATCAACTTTTGGTATTGAATATCGACATTTTATCTATAAGAATTTGTCAATCACTAGTGAATTTGCAGTGTAAGTCAAAATTAGTGCTCGGAACAATCGTAGTGGCGCTTCAAATTTCCACACAAAATTGTCATTTGTATGGCGACAGCCTGTCCAGTGTGAAATATATAGAGGTCAGTGAGTTAATGGGAGACATTAAACCTCTCTCAATTTATATCTAAATAAAATATAAAAACAGTGCAGAAATTTTGTATGAAATCTCTCTCTCTCTCTCTATTGTATGAGATTTCATACAACATTTCTTCACTGTTTTGGTTCTAAGCAAAAAATACGTGCTTTCTGATCGGTTTTGTAGTAAGCGTCAGGACCCCTGGACCAAGAGAGATATTTGATGTTTAGAAAATACCAAAATTTACTACCTTTTTGCTACTATTTGATACCTAACTTCAAATATTTAGTACCTCAACTGATAGCGAAAAAACACGTAAAGAAAGTGGTCAGCCATTCTGACATCAGGATGTCTGGACCATTTTTTTTTTTCGTAGGTCGAGACAACACACCTTATTTATCTCTGTGTAAATATTTACTACCTTTTTAGTACCTCAACATATATTTTTTTCAAATTTTTTTGGCATTCCGGAAAAATGCTACGCATGAAAGATTGACCAATAGAGATATTTGATGTTTAGAAAATACCAAAATTTACTACCTTTTTGCTACTATTTGATACCTAACTTCAAATATTTAGTACCTCGACTGACAGCGAAAAAACACGTAAAGAAAGTGGTCAGCCATTCTGACATCAGGACGTCTGGACCATTTTTTTTTTCATAGTTCGAGACTACATAACTAATTTATCTCTTTGTAAATATTTACTACCTTTTTAGTACCTCAACATATATTTCTTTCAAATATTTTTGGCATTCCAGAAAAATGCTACGCATGAAAGATTTTTATACATAATGGATTTTTTATAATGGACATTTAATTTGCCACATAAAGCTTATATTTTTAGGATATAGATACATTTATATTGTGGATTAGAAAATCATACACTCTAATATAGAAAATAATTTTAATAACTAGGATTGTAGGCTACATATCAAACTATAAATATCCAGTTTATGCTGACCTCTTATTGTAAGGAAATCCTATAGAATGCTAGATCAGCGTATACTGGAAACTTATAGTGCACATGATGTTATTGATGAAAGTTAAATAATTAATATTTCATGGCGTATATTAAACAATGAGCAGTCATGTTCTTACAACTTATAGTAACTCTACTAGACATATCGTCGTAACATTGCCATTTCGACTCTCGTCGGCAATGCGATTTATAATGTCCTACACCTTCGGGAGTCGCAGATGGCACAAATTCAATAACAGACAATAGATTGTATTCTATACCTTTTAAAGATATATTTTCTGGTAAATCATTGATGCAAATTTGTACTTCAGGATTGGGCTCAAAGGCAACAATATTCTTCAAATTATAATCTATGCTTCTTATACCGTCGCAGCTAGAATGTCTACAATTTGACATATTGCTGTCGCTGTTAATCATTGAATTTACAGATTCACTTAATGTGTCTTTGTTGAAGTCAAGTGGCAAAAAAGCACATTTCCTATGAACCTTGTTTACAAGACAGTTAAAATTTGTGCAAGATTCTCTTATATCTGCACTATATATTATATCTAACAATATCTTTTCAAATATGTATGCAACGTTGCATTCACAATTAACGTACATTTTATCGCCAATGGATTTGATTTGAAAATACTTTTTCAGTATCTCTGTACGGACTTTGTAAACATTTTGTGTATCGTTGGCTACAATCATTTTAATGAATTTACAATATTCATTATCTTTATTGGTATGTATGATCCTACCCAATGCATAGTCATCAGCGACTCCAATGGCAATCGCTTGTTCAACTGCGTCAAAAGCGCAAGTATTTAAAATAATATAATTTTTATCAGCCAAAGTTAAGGAGCCATTTCTCAATAAAATTATCTTTTTTTTAATGAATTTTATTTTCTTTTCCTTTTTTCCAATACCTAAGCCTCTCCAATTTTCTAACATTGAAGGCGCATCAGAAAAAACGGACTCATTGTTTATACCTTTTATAAAATTAGTTTTCTTATCCTTTTTCTTTTCATTCGTTTATTTGCCGTTTTCAGTTGTCCCGAAATAGACTCGGAGTGTTTAGCAATAAATTCATCTATACGATATCTCTCCGATTTCGTGTTATTTGGCATAAATATCTTTTCAACATTTTAAAGTAAACTTCGACATTAGATGAAGTTGGGGCTGATATTTCTGATTGGAAAGTTCTTTTCATAACATTGGACCACAACGGGAGTTGTCCCATTAGTCGTGTTAAAGTTGTTAGAAATTGTGGGAAATAATACAAATTGTCGTGTGTTGCACAATAATCACCATCAGTGAGAGTAAGCAATAATTTTTCAGAATCAACAGCTTCAAAAAACCATTTAGGATTTTTTCCAGTATCATCAATGCCTTTTGATTCAGTGTCTGAAAATAGAGATTTGTTTGATGACGTTTGCGAAATTTTACTGGTTTCCTCTATAACGATTTCAGAATCAGAGGTGTTTTGTAAAGAAGTCAGTCGTTTTAACCTGATTTTAGCGTTTTCACATCTTGTTAAGGTTCCTTGTTTATCTTGCCCATCATATTTGTTCAGACACACTATGATCAGATTAATTACCATCTCCTTCAATTTATCATAATCTTCACATCACTTGACTTCTTGCAGACATTTAAGATAAAAAAAATTTACTCTTTGATCTACATGGTCAAAGCATGCCAGATTAAAAAGAATTTTAACAAAATGACTGGTGTCGATTCGAATGAAGCATTCATCTGGTGTTTGCTCTTTTGTTTCTAATTTTATGTAACAGGCATTAACATACTCTTTTGTCGATTCAAATTTTGTAAAAGCTCTTACAACAGCTCCGATCAAGGCTGCACAGTCATCAACGACTACTTCACTCGGAGTTGCATTATTTTGAGTTTTACACCATGTGTCGAGCCATTTATATATTGTTTCTGAAGTATGATTGTCTGATAACATTTGTATTATTGGTACACTTTCACTATAAACTGATAATAGCACGCATGAATATAGAAATATCGGTTTACTCAGTACTAAATCTTTATTTGGTCCACATGGCTTGAAGATACTTCCTGTTGCGTCAAGACTTAATACAGTTCTCTCAGATTTTCTATAATCCCTGTAGAATTGTTCCTGTGCAATAGACCAATAATAAATGCAAATAGGAAATACTGAGATGGATCTAATCATTGTATCATAAGGAGATAGACGTGTCATAATCCACAAAGCCATTATTGGATTCGGATCGTAATATGTGCTTTTCCGCTGTTCATACTTTATTTGTCTTAAGCAGCCGACTGTAGGTAAGTGAGCCGGTTCAAAATCATCATTTTTATTCATTATAGAATCACTCAGTTTGTTTCTAACCGTCACAGCATGTTCAAACTTTAAATCACCACTGAGCTTACAGCGTTTTACAGGGGAAAGTTTGTTTTTTTTTGTGTAGTCATGTTTGAATGTTTCATCATAATTACTTATGGTACAAATACAACGCGCAATTTTTTCTGTTGGCCAATTAATCACTACTTCTACATTTGCCTTGCACTGCTTACAGGAACCATAACACCTAATGTTGGCTTCCTTTTTAATTGAATAATTTTGGAATATCCAACTGCACGGCGAACGTACACGTTTCCATATTTCTTCTCTTAGAAGGTTCGCCCATTGGTGACTTGGTAGCAAAGTTTTACTGCGAAAATCAGATAAGGTTCTTGTACGTTTCACGCAACGATCAATGGGCTTAATTTTATTCCACTGATAAATATCAATAAAAAAATTATAAGTTTCACACTCAGATGTTTTGTTAGTTGCCATACTTGCTTCTGCAAATTCATCAGAACAAGTATCGGACTCGTCGTGACCAAAAAACAAATCGTAATTTTTTTTTATTGATAGGTATAGAGCTTTTGTTGACATTTTGTAAGACAATCTTTCGGTAATGTCTTGGTATATTGGGTCACAGGGTGAAGGTAAATCATTTTTACGTGAAAAGTATTTCTTGAACTCACTCAAAACACACTTTTGTTCTTCTAATGGAACTGCAGTTTTCCGACCTCTTTTCATAGTTTATTATAGAAAATATACGTAATCACTGCTTAAGTATAACCACTGGCGAATTAATATTATTAGAAATAATTATTGGTGGAACTGTGTGACGCGAACGAAAAGACGCGACGTGACGAACTTTATTAACCAATCATGAGGGTAGGTAGTTTTTAAGAAATAATTTATACGGTACCCACGAATATTGTTGGAAATAAAAAGTATACCGTCGTCAGATTAGTGTTCTGAATGTTTATGTTACGGGCAAAAACTTTGTTGCAGTATGAGAGACCAACTAACTATAGTGATAACAAGATTTGCGGAAGTCAAGCTTATTTATGATTAATTGTTGTATGATGATATTTCTATTAATAAAGTGACAATTTATCTATTTACATGGCATAAGTATTAAGGGCGAACCTTCACGTTAGCCCGTGAAATTAAAATTTTCGTACGTTTTTTGCAATGTGCAGCTCAGTGTCTGGGTGTGCGTTGATTAAAGTATGATTCGCGACTGTAAAAATATGTACTTACATAATTATAATCATTACAATCAGTAATACAAATCCCTATGTTAGTATTGCTATCAAATGTCAGGATTTCATGACATCTTGCAAATTGCAAAAAACGTACGAAAATTTGAATTTCGCGGGCTACTGTGAAGGTCTCTTTGTACTTACGGTATATGGAGGGAGGTGATAAAAAACTTTAAAAAATAACAAGAAGATTACAGAATGTAACAAGATTTAGAGAAACAAAACAAGCATACAAATTTTAGGAGGGGGCCTCACTTCACAGTGTAGGTTTACAGGACAGGTTTAGGATTTTACATATTTTTTTTTAAATAATAATTAATAATATTATTGCTTATTCTGTAATGTTTGTTTGTGTGTCTGTGTTGTTGTGTGTTGTGTGTGTGTGTGTGTGAGGGAGAATATACATAACTAACAAAGTTTCTTGCGTAGCATTTTTCTGGAATGCCAAAAATATTTGAAAGAAATATATGTTGAGGTACTAAAAAGGTAGTAAATATTTACAAAGACATAAATTAGTTATGTAGTCTCGAACTATGAAAAAAAAAATGGCTGACCACTTTCTTTACGTGTTTTTTCGCTGTCAGTCGAGGTACTAAATATTTGAAGTTAGGTATCAAATAGTAGCAAAAAGTTAGTAAATTTTGGTATCTTCTAAACATCAAATATCTCTATTGGTCAATCTTTCATGCGTAGCATTTTTCCGGAATGCCAAAAAAATTTGAAAAAAATATATGTTGAGGTACTAAAAAGGTAGTAAATATTTACAAAGAGATAAATAAGGTGTGTTGTCTCGACCTACGAAAAAAAAAAATGGTCCAGACATCCTGATGTCAGAATGGCTGACCACTTTCTTTACGTGTTTTTTCGCTATCAGTTGAGGTACTAAATATTTGAAGTTAGGTATCAAATAGTAGCAAAAAGGTAGTAAATTTTGGTATTTTCTAAACATCAAATATCTCTCTTGGTCCAGGGGTCCTGACGCTTACGTTTTGTAGTGATTAATGATAACGTTACTACGTAGTTGAAAGAAAAAATATTTACTCACCATTGATAATGCACAGACAGAATAGGTATATACTTGTGGACTGCAAATAGAACCTAGCCAGCCTAGAACAGTAGCTAGCTATGACTAGGTCCCGTTCCATATCTTTGTCAAATCTAATTACGATCTGTTAACAAACAGACGGACTTACCTACTTCAGTATTTTTATTATTAGTGTTAGCAAGTAGGCATCAGTCATTCAGTAGGTACTTGTTAATAAATTGTCAGCAAACATTAATTCCTTAACATTCTTGTTTTATCATCAGCAATGTTAGTCCACCGAGTTCTTTATTTGAAATACTGAGACATTATGAAAGTTTTATCATCAGCAATGTTAGTCCACCGAGTTCTTTATTTGAAATACTGAGACATTATGAAAGTTTTATCATCAGCAATGTTAGTCCACCGAGTTCTTTATTTGAAATACTGAGACATTATGAAAGTTTGTATATATTTACTTTTATGCCGTGGTACTTGCTGTGTTAATACAAGACCATCATCATCGTAGGCGGAAGTGGATTAAATACCTATTTTTGAAGGGCAGTAAAAAATTAAACCGTAGTAAATACAATGTTTATGTCGCCATCGCGCGAAACTTAATACCAAATTAAAAAAGAATCGCATAAATCCGCCAGGCAATAACGGAGAAATCGGCGTACGAGTGGTGATCCAAGAGATGATAATGGGTATAGAAAAAACAATAATTAAAGAAATAATAAATAGTCATTTATTTCAGATTCATAATTATGATTAAGTACATCCATATTTGTTAGTACAACTGCGAGCTTACAAACTAGTGTTAGTAACAATTAATTTGAAGGTGTAGTTATTTATCAAGAGTCTCCTTAGAAGTCGATCCATGCAGTCCATCGTTTTATAAACCCTGACTACTCTTAAAAATAAAGACTAAGATTTCAATCAACTTGTAGAAACTAATTAAAACCCCTGTGTCCTGTAAATGTTTTACAAATTTTCTGCTGGTTCTATTCACAAGAAAAAAACAATTTGATATTACACTAACACCCTTTTGAAGTTCTCCAAATGTTGGATCTTGGCCCTAGTTCACTATGACCACTTAACGATTCCTTACTCACGACATCTGCTAATACTGTATTCTCTATGCCACAATGAACACAACCGCGCGAAATTAACGAGAAATTGGTGTGGTTTAAACTGTCAAAATAGCACGCTCGGAAACCGCGTGGAATCATCGATTCCGTGCGGTTTCCAAGCGTGCTATTTTATATTTTTGTATTTAAGAAGATTGTGTTCGGGTAAAATTCGGAAAAACTTATCTTGAAGAAGGTAGGAAACAAGTGTTGTTCGTATATACATACACATGGTACTTTGTAAAATCATGTTTTATGTACTTAAACACTATTAGGTGCTCAAAAATGCTTGTAATGTGGTCATTATTTTGACAAACTTCTATGAGCAATAGGCGCCAGCAAAGTTGTATGGAATTTCATGAGTTTCATGTGTGTGATTAGTTAGGATTTCAATAATTGCACGATACCTTAAAGTGTGATTCTTCCGGCCATGCTGATCTATCTATATTGGTGCAGCAGGAATGCAAGAACAACTTATTTCATCAGCAGATCAACCAGCCGGCAAACGCGGCTGGTTGATCTTTGTTTACTCAAACTGAAGCAAATTGTCTTTTTGATGACTGTGATGACCGATTAACACGTATTTGCTTAGTTTTGTACACATTAAAGAGTTTTTGAGCCACCGCGATTGCTCTAAAAGTCTCAATTAATAAATCGTTCTCCACCAATGCAATTTCCCGGCGCGTCAGTGCACGCACGCGGTGACGTCACAGATCGACTGCGGCCCGGGAACTGAGGCTGGCTCGACTGGCGCCTTCCCGCCCTGACGCTGATGTGTGCAACCCTTAAAACGCACCACATACACTACCAATGATCTGCACCATGAACTTCACCCTTAATACCTTCACCGATTGAGTTTGAAAAGATATTCGTAGTTTAATTACCATACAAACGGACGACACGGAGCGTTGAACACAAAGCGCTATGTATTTCTTAACCGCTAGTAATTAAATGAGAACTAAGTTTACCTAGTAAAATTATAATAACTTTTGAAGGATCAGAATTACATACATAAATAACTTTTAAAAAAAAGAAGATGGTTTTCTTTTGTAAAAAGTTTTTTATTTTTCACTTTTTAGTAAGTCAGTTTTTAATTTATCTAAGTACAATAGCCTAATGTCAACAACAACAAAATCACCTTTTCAAAATATTGATTTTCCCGATGCAGGGGCGTTAATTGCTGAGAAGAACAGCCACTCACCATATGCATTGTGACGAGCATAAATTGCTTAGCAACCATATTAAAGTACCTAATCGAATCGCAACCCGTTAAATACTTATTATTATGTTGTTCCGGTGGCCATCTGTGTTCTCCATCATCAGTTCCACTTCACCAAATGGTGATTTTCTTACTATAAAAAATACCCAAAACGCTATAGGTTTGCCTATTAAATTCGATGGTTCCCCTCAATTTCCATAAGATCCCCTCATCAGATTCTGATTTGGTGGCAATGGGACCACTCACTCTCAACAGTTAACGTCCCAGCAGTGCAAGTACGTAGGACGCGATTCGATAAAATTGACAATTATACGACGAATTTTAAGTGGGTGATAGACGTGCGAGCAAGTACGAGTAAGTTTGTTGGCGATCCAACATGTTTGAAATTATGCTTGTACGGCCTTGGCTCGTAAGTCTGTCATCACCGCGAGTCGCGAGCCGCCATTTTGTTTTGATATTCTGTGGGTACGCACCGCTTGTGAGTTGTGATATTTAACATTTTATGTATTTTTGGTTATTTTGCTTCAAAAAATGATTCATTTGATTTACTCTCTTTTTGTAAGCCAGTGCTTCACCCACACTCGCCGACTTCGTCTTCTTTTATTGATTTTTAAAATGTCACATGATATAATTCCTAAATAACACAAAGCTTCCTCTGTCGACGACATCGCGATACAGTGTGAGCAGGCTTCACGTGTGTCACCAACGTCGAGCCGAGTAAGTTTGCAAACTTAAGAACCGCATACTTTAAGTTCGTCTATCACCCACTTTACGAAAATGCAGACATCAGTCATCCTGACGCAGACCTTAACAGTTGAGATCGCCAATTTACGCTGTCTAGCTCTCGGTAATTTATCGACGAAAAGTCCGATAAGCATATCGATCATTACTAATAGATTTAGAACTCATGACTTTATTGCTGGGTGATGAGGAAGAACGGCAGCAGCATTACAAGGTGATGCGTATTCGGAGGCGGCGTCTCGAGAGACACAAACAATCCTCTGGAACTTCCAGAAAAAGATTTTGTTCGTCTCTTTCGGGTGGGATAGAGGTAGATGTGCGGAGGATATGCTCCACTAGACTCCCTGTCCATGTCGTGGTAAGCACCTACTGTTTTTTTCCTATAGTTACCTACTTCATTCGAGTTAGTGAGTTTCGTTTTTTGTCAATCCGTAAGAAACATTGAAGCAATCGTCTTGAAAATACGGGTACGTAAGAAACTAGATAGTGAATACCGACGCGGCACGAGCATCATCACAATGCCGCACACACACGGTTCGCTGCAGAGCAGAGAGCAGAGCAAGCAGAAGCACCAGCACCCTTCGTATCTACACTGCACTCCACCTGGATCGCGGCGCCCCGCTTTTCTGAAACTTCAAGAAAGTAATGTCAACAACAAACTTTTTTTTTGGCAATGGTAAACACAACGACGCTTTAGGAAGATGGCATTCAAAACAAACGGAAACTTTGGTAAATACTGGTAGTTTCTCTGAATTATACCCATAAATATTGTTTACAATGTCAAAAATGTATGAAAAAAAGGATTTGCTAAATATCTCGGACATTAGTCGTGCCACAGAAATCCCACCTTAAATGTTTTGTCTGTGGACGTCCTCAGTATTGCCCAGTCCACGATAAATATTATCGTCGCGTGTTACGTACTTCCGAATTCGTCAACAAAATCGATAAAAATGCGAACCTTAGCGATCTCGATGTCTTATCGATGCAAAGTTACGTACTTGCACTGCAGCATCGGGAAAAGCAATATTTTGTAAAAGGTGATGAGCAGTTTTCAGACTTTAGGCTCTTGTAACTTAGATAAATTAAAAACAAACCCACTAAAAACTGAAAAATAAAAACTTTTTGTAAAAAAAAATAACCGACTTCCAAAAAAAGCACGACAAAGTGAAAAATAACTTTAATTTCGGAAGTTGGTGGCAAAAACCTAAAATACAGATCCAAAGACATCGAATTCCGAAATTCAAGTTATTTTTCACTTTGTAGTGCTTTTTTTGGAAGTCGGTTATGTTTTCTTTACAAAAAGTTTTTTTTTTGTATATAAACAACCCAGCTAAGTACATAAAACGGGTACTGGTCAAGTACCTCGATGGCGGTCGCGGTCAATGATTAATTTAAGCTATAATACATAATTATCTTATATTAATTCAATATATTAATTAGTTGTCCTGACTGGCTGATTTATCAACGCAGAGCCGAAACTACTGGGACTAGGAACGTGACATTTTGCACAGTTCCTTTTATAATGTGGGGGAGCACTAAGTACTCTTAAAGGTCGAATTTCCAGAAACCTCTACTGGAAATTCGACCTTTAAGAGGATGAAAAGTGTGTATTAAAAATCTTATTCCTTGTTGAGTTAATAAACTTGAAACTTGGCACGAATAGTTCATTGTTAATCTCGAAAATGGGTATACATAATATTTCAGTCATAGAATGGAAACTTAACAAACGCTTTTTTTAAAAAAAGCCATCGCTCGTGGTGAAAAGGGAGGACACAGTTTATTTGAAAAAATCTTATTCCTTTGATATATAAACTATAAACGTTAAAGATCAAAAATATTAATTTTCGAAAACTCTCTTTCTAACGGGGTGGAGGGGCTGTTGAAATTTTTAGAGGAAAGTACGGAATCCACGCGGACGAAGTCGCTGGCAAAGTGCTAGTTTAATTATGTAACTACTTGAAACTAAAGATAAAGTTACTGAATAACGTTTAGCTAGCCTTTATGGGCTTTGTTCAAATATGCACATGATCATATTATATACCTCGATGCATGATCGAGGTATATAATATGATCATGTGCATATTTTAGCGGCTATTAGTAGCGGCGCGAGGGGGGCACCGAGCCGCGAAGTTGGCGGCTCCGCCATGCTACTGCTATAATATTGTGCACATAGCTGCGAAGCAAGGGCGCGGTGCCTACCCGCTTACTAGCAGACAAAAGCTTTAAGTGGAAAAGGGGTCGTAGAAAATGTGTGTGGGTCGTACAATCTATGTATATCTATACTAATAATAAATTTAATTTTTAATTTAATCATTTAATTCAAGTAACAAGACTCATATCCCCTTATTACAAAACAAGGTTTATCTTCAGACCCAGGTTGCAAACATGGAGCCATTATTGAATTTCGAACTTTATTACGGCTATGATAAAGTTCCTAAACACAAAACTGACAACTTAGTACCGAACTAAGTTTTCAGTTTTGTATAAAGAACGGTATTTCAATCACTGTTACGTTCTTATTACAAAAACTGGCTCCATGGTTTAAGCCATGTCAAAATATAGATCTTGTTTTGTAATAAGGCGGAAAGTGTTAGTAACAAAATACTTACAAACTATGTTAGTAAAACATTAACATAGAAACAATTCGTGACATCACTGCTGCAAGTTGACAGGCCCCGCCGATACCTTGCAGCAGTGACTCACATAAAGCTTAACTATTTGTTTTTTGTTTGAACGCGCTGATCTCTGGAACTACCCGTCGGATTTGAAAAAATCTTTACTTATACATTTTATAGCCCAATTCTTGAGGAAGGTCTTGGGGGGGGACTATTTAACATCACGCTACGACCATTAGGGGCCGAGCAAACAAAAAAAGTCTGAAAGGACGCTAATCTTAGTAAGTAATAGCGCGGGCGGGTGATGGGATGTGACGCGGTGGGTCGGGTCCGAAATTTCACGCGGACGAAGTCGCGAGCAGAAGCTAGTAAACAATTTCATATCCCTAGAATAGACACAATAGACGAGATCTCTATTGTGCCGATTCCCACTATTTGCCTCTTTCCTTTGCAGAACTGCGCTGATGTTTATACCGTTCACGAGCAATAGGTTTAGCAAGGAAAGGTTTATAGGATTATTTTATTTTACGTTTGAACGTTTTATTTTTGTAAGAGAAAGGTGTGGCCATATTTGAGGATCATGAGAAGAATCTAAATAATTTTTTTTCGGGAAATTTTATTTTTCTTTTTCATCGACAAATACATCGATATCTAGTGTACCTAGTGTAGTCGATGCTACGAACAACCAAACAGCTGATGAGAACGTTGAACTCTAAAACACTTTTTCTGTCTCGCTCACTTCGTCAATCGTTCCTTTCTAAGGGTCCAAAGGGAGCCCTATGGCTGTCACGTGTCCCTCTGTCACACAGGCTTTACAGCCAAATGGTTGGAGCTACAGTCTTCAAATGTTCACAGTATAAACACCTTGATGACCAAATGCCATAAAAATGGTCAAAACATATTCTTATATGTTTTTAAGGGAGGATACAGAAACGGGGGCCGCAAACAAAATATGAATCTACCGTATCCAGTAGGTATCGTTGTTTAGAGCTCGTCGAGTAGATAAATACTGTATTTTTTGTTTTAAAACATAATATTAGAAAGCAAAGGAATGAGAACCCATCAGTCAGCCTTTTTTTTTACAAAATATTGTTCCAAAGAATTTTATAACTTCCTATTGACCGAACTTGAAAAATGTTTATTGTTAGGTACGTATATTATACAAAAAAATGTCAATATATTGATAAATCAGATCTTTTCTTTGAAATTCCCTCATTTCTCCAATGACAACCAATTTGACTTTGCTGTCAAATGCGCACATACTGCTTATGTATAATTCTGTCATTCGGGCGGCTTATATTCTACATTTGGTCTGGAACCCTAAATGTGCGAAATGTAACACGCACTTGGCCGGTATTCTCTTCGAGAACGCCCACTTCAATAATCTCGCTTCTACAAGTCAAACGAAAACCCACAACAATACTAGGATATCGCACTGCTTGTTGCAATGGTTTTAGCACGATCGGCTTTAGCACCCTCGAAAACCATGAAAACGATATCAAAGACGAATTTTTTTTAAATATTCGCAGCTTGGATTTACATTTTGATTTCACTGCTGGCTTTAGATTTTGTCAAAAGAAAGTAGAGACTGAAAAAGCGCGGCAAATTTAAAAAATATCAGCATAGCAACCCCAACATTAGTACCTATGACATACCTGCAATAACTAATTTGATACTTTAGAATTATTTGTTTTTGTTGAAAAACAGTAATATTTGTACACTACTGGTACAGCATATGGACAGGTCCAGAACTGGGAATACATCAAAACTCCAGTAGTAGCAGCTACTAACCAACATAAGCGACCTCCTACTTCATAATACTGAAACGGCTAACGCTTATTGCATGAAAAGTCGTATTTTTTAGACGAAGTAAACTAATGTTTTGAGATGTAAAATCATGCTATCTATTATGATCAAAATCATGCTATCTATTATGATCAAAATCATGCTATCTATTATGATCAAAATCATGCTATCTATTATGATCAAAATCATGCTATCTATTATGATCAAAATCATGCTATCTATTATGATCAAAATCATGCTATCTATTATGATCAAAATCATGCTATCTATTATGATCAAAATCATGCCATCTATTATGATCAAAATCATGCTATCTATTATGATCAAAATCATGCTATCTATTATGATCAAAATCAAAGAAACGTTTTGTGACATTTCGAAAAATCTGTTTACTTGATCTGAATAAAAATACGACTTTAGGTATTGAGTAACAATTTGAATGAAAAAAAAACAACAATATTCTATAATAATTTTGGTTTATTCACTAACATAATCAAAATCAGAATCAAGACTTCCATGTGAAAACATTCACTAGAGTTTTTACATAGTTTTCACTATCTCATCAACCCCTTTTTTTTTTTGGGTGGAAAATTATCAAATCAAATCAAATCATTTATTTTTGCTGAATACACTGTTACAATGGTGTTATAAGAATTACATGTTTCAAGTGATTCTACCGTAAGGCATGCAAAATTTATACAGTCATAGTTATTCATCAATTAATCAAAAAAGACATTGGAATAAATAAAATTAGATGAAATAAGCACGATATAGTTATAATAAGTTAAAGTCATAGTGGAAAATAAATTATAAATTGAATAATAAAAATATTTAGACTGTTCCAATGTCAATGTCAAAATTAGTTATTAAGAGAATGTGAATTTTTACATGCATAGTTAATTGAATAATTGATTTTAGTTGATGTCACTGTGAGGTCTTTAGTTTGGCAAAATTATCATTGAGGAAGTCATTCAAGTTATAGTAGCATTTATTAATCAGAATTTTTTTTAGAGTTTTCTTAAATAGGGCCGTATTCATTGCCCTTATTTCTTTAGGTAATTTATTGAAGATTACAGGAGCCATATGGAACACACTCCTATACATTAAAGAGGTACATGTTCGGGTACATAGAGGCGTAGTGCGTCTCGTTGTTGCCTATTATTTATTTCTGATGCTAATTTAAATAGGTTTTTATTGGTTTTCACAAATAATGAGACCTCATAAATATACAGACTTGGGAGAGTCAGAATCTTATAGTCCTGGAAAAACGGTTTACAGGTCTCGACCATTTGAAGCCCAAACATAGCCCTTAAGCACCGTTTTTGTGCTTTAAAAATGATGTTAATATCCGTAGAATTTCCCCAGAAAATTACACCATACCTCAGTACTGAAGCAGCTAAACCATGATAAGCCGCTAACAACGTATTTATATTTGAGACCTTTTTAAGTTCATGTAGGGCATATACTGATTTATTTAATCTTTTGCACAATGTTTCAATCTGGTATTTCCAATTTAACTTATTATCCAGGGTAAGCCCAAGAAATTTTGTTAATAGAACTTCAGCTACAGGTTCACCCTTATAGTTAATCTTAGGTGTACCTGCATTTATACGCTGACTAAAATGCATTATTTTTGTTTTCCCAATGTTTGCCTTCAGATTGTTACTATCTAACCATTGAATGATTGCATTTAGGCTACTGTTTATATCATGCTCGTAAGATGTTCTGTCACTACATTTAATTGCAATAGTGCTGTCGTCGGCAAAGAGTGTCATTGGGTTTGAATTCGCGTTCGGAAGGTCATTAATGTATATAATGAAAAGTAGTGAGCTCAATACGCCTCCTTGTGGGACACCGTACTGAATTTCACGTCCCCCTGACAAATATGTCAAATAACTTCTCCCGCTCTGGGCGGAGCGGGAGGGCGTGTCAGACTTTTACTGACTAAAACCCACCCGTATTCCTTCATTTGCCTGTGTGCCAGGGCCACGATATCCCTTTCGGACAAACTCGCAACCCTGGCAGGCATTGGCCCTAGCGGACCCCGTCAGTTGGTGCTGACAACTCTTTGAGGCGCGCGTGGAATACGAAACGCCGTCGACCCGGGCCTGGTAGTTATCGGATGGTGAGCTACCCATCGCTCACCGTCCGCAGGCCCACGCCTACGGTGGCCGGAAATCGGCTTGCGACTCCCGACGCCCGTGGCGTCTCCTGCGGCGACTAGGGGCGCGAGGGCGCGAACCTTGCCTCTCCCTCACGCGTTCCGCCTCCTCCTTCGCAAGCATTACTAATTCCCAGAAGGAGGTGCCGGCCTCCCATGCACTCTCGCTCCGAACCATGACCTGAACCAGGGCCAGACGCGAGAGATCGCCGCCGCCGATCGCCTCCGTGAGGACACGGTGGTGCTACGCCCAAGCTGGGCAGACCTCCACCGTATGCTCCACCGTGTCCTCCGGGCGATCCACACAGTGATGACACCCGGGCGTTTCCTCCCGCTTTATCCTGAACAGGAACCTCCCAAAACAACCATGTCCGGTGAGGACCTGTGTCAGGCGGAAGGTGAGGACGCCGTGGCGCCTCTCTAGCCACTCCTCAAAGAGGGGACTTATCGCCACAATTGTGGCGTGCCCAGCGCTGGGTTGCGACAATCGCACTCTCCATGCCGCCATAAGATCCCGCCGGAGCTCTGTCCGCTGTGCCGTGATTTCTCGCGGTAGCGGAGTTTCACCCCGGCGTTTCGCCTTCTCGCGCCACTCCCAGACGTGCGCGAGGACTTTTGCCTCCAGATCCCATGGCGGTAGTCCGGCAAGGAGGCTCGCCGCCTCACGGGAGACCGTGCGGTGTCCTCGGACCAGCCTGATGGCCATGACCCTTTGGGACGCGTTCAATCGCCGGGCTGGTCGCAGCCTTAAGGAACGCGCCCACACCGGTGCCCCGCAAAGGGCCATGGACCGCACGACCCCCGCGTAGAGCCTCCGGCATCTCATCAACCCCTGCTACAGCCTCCAGATTTTCTGCAAAAGAAAACAACTTGTGTTAAAATTACAATGCAACATAGACCGGCGCGACATGTCGCGCGACGCGACACCGGTAGAACTATTTCCATGAAATTTTCATAGAAATAGTTCTACAGGTGTCAGTTGCGCCAGTCTGTACGAGCCTTAATGTGTATAAAAATATATAACTATTATTTCATAAGAGAATGAAAGAATTTATTTCAATTTAATTTAATTTGATTTTTTTTTGTCTGTAGTATTATTGATTAATTTGATTTTTTTGTTATTATAAATTTATTTCATTTTATTATTATTAATAACATTTGATTTTATAAATTATCTTTATGTCAGTTATGCAAACTATGTAAGTGCTGTGCACACCTATAAGTGATAAGTTCTCTGCAGTAATTTTAAAATATGATTTAAGTTCTCTGTAAGTGCTTTTGTGAACTTATCGTTGGAGTGCCATAATAAATAAATAAATAATAATTACGAATTGAAACAAAGTATCAAAATAATATCGTCATACTAACCTAAGAAATCTAACACCACACGTAAACACTCTTGTTTCTGTTTCATTTTGGCGTGTTTCTCCCGTTGTTTTCTTTAAAATTTAGACATTATGCGAAACGACCCCCATCCTCTTTTAAAAGTTTTATTCATTTTTGAGTTAGTAAATGCTATAACAAAAACACGCCATCTTATAATATTTTGGCAAATTGAGAGATTGACATTTAATGATATTAGTTAGCATTGCCTTTTAAAAAGTTTGCAAATAATTCGAGTGTCTACTTTCGTTTGCCAGACTCTAGCACCCTCGAAAACCATGAAAACGACAGCCATGACGAAAAATGGGAAAATTTTGATGAAATTCACACTTTCTTACTCTCTTTCTATCGAGAGGGAGAAAGTATGAACGCTTTTTCGCACTTTTTCTAACGATTTCTGCCAGTTTACTCCGTTCCAAAGATAATTACTAGAGAAATAAAACAAAATAAACATACTAATCAATTCTGTTCTGGGCCAAATTGCCATCGACACACTAAGGCCCGTAATACAGAACGTCACTCAATACACTCAAGCATTACTTAAAACTATTTTCAACCAATTATATGGCTTGAATCTAGTTTTAAGTAATGCTTTAGTATTGAGTTACGTTCTGTAATACGGGCGTAAGAACACTCACAGTCAAGTTGATCTACTGCATGCTCTATTCTGTGACGCAACTAGGTAGCTACTCGAGTTCGTGAACTGTGAGCGGTGCGCTTGGCGCGCGTGTCTCCCGCGCATCGTAACTTTTTACGTAGCGCTACTCGTTGCGGGGCCTGAGGTAAGCGTTAAATGCCTACAGTGCTCGAAGAACCTCACCTTAAGATGTAGTACAAGCATTCCAATAGCCTTGGACTTGATTCCTTGTCTGATCGGAGTAATACAAGGTTGACCTTGAGACGAGGCGGTTCGGGAAGCTTATACCTTTGCCGTTGTACCTATAGAAAAACGTTCTTAGGAGATTGTCCTTACAGATTTTGGAAAAATGGTAGTCAGCTGGAAAAACGTTAATTATTATATTTTATTTTTATGATGCCAATCGATGCAGTTTCGTATAAAGATTCAAAGACACTTTTACCAACTGAGATTAGAGTACTAGATAAGTCACAATTGCCAAAAAAACTTTTCATAGGTACCTACATTTCGTAATGTACATTTCTGACTGGATCCAGTTGAATATCAATATTTTACAGGGAGCTATTGCCTATCTAACCTTCACAACCCAGGCACTGGGTAACATTATACCCCTTGGTAAGACTGGTTGTCTGACTTTCGGACTTCTGTCAATGATCTATAAATGACTGCCGGAACCAACGGTTTAACGTGCTTTCCGAGGCACGGAAGCCTCGGGGTCTTTGTAAGTAATGGATGGCAACCCATCCACGTACCGACCTCAGCAAGCGCAGCTTAACCTTTGATCGACTCGTGCGGCTGTTATTACATACGTGTACTGCATTAATTAGCCACGAACCATACATACGTGTACTGTATTATTTAGTCACGAACCATACTTCCGTGTACTGTATTCATCCATTAAAATAAAAAAATGTTTGTTTCATCTTCTACTATGGCATCTTTAAGAAATAAGGCAGGGGCTGTAAATCCCGCATGCCTAGAGTACCTCAGGTATCAAACAATTGCGCACACAACACACAGTGCGCCTTCCAGCAGCCCTGGCTCACTCCGCAGTTTAGGTATAAAACTACAAGTACGTGCGGCGGCCGGTCCGGACCGGTCAATCAGTGGGTTGCCGCGCGCCGCGCTGCTTAGTTCGCACGCGTTAATGCGAGTAGGTACTTTATTCTCGCGCTTCCGTGTTCTCGCTTTACAAAAATAAAACCAACAAAATATTCTATAGCGTTTGGTTGTTTAAATAATGACAGTGATCGAAGCCTGACGTTTCACATACTACCGAAGGATAATGAAAGGTGAGATTGTTTATACACAATAGGTAGGCAATAAGCGTAGGTAGTCAGGCATCTGTCATACGATATGACGAAATGATAAAGATTCCTAGTCGATTACCCAATAATAACATTGCTATTTCTATATCGTAATTTGAGTTCTTTTTAGGACTAACTAAATTTTATTTCCTTTAATTGCGAAAATAATAATCAATATTTGTAATGTTTGTAAGAATAATTTAATAAATATAATACAAAGTCTCTATTCATTTATATAAATGTGTTCTTATTTTATTCAACATACCTATTATTCATTTACCTATTTCAATAATACTTATCGTCTTTCACTCGCTCCATACCACTAGAGCGGCTGTTTTGTGGTCGGCTTGTCATTGATTCGCTTCACTCCGTTCGTTGTAGCCGCTACAGAACAAAAAATATAATTCGTAAGTCGCAACCCTAATAAGTACGCGGTGACGTCGAGAACGGCCATGATTGAAACGGTTAAACTAAAAGAAGCGCTCTCGCGTAGTAACACGGTTTATTTTTACATGAATTTTTGCGGGAAATGGGCTGTAGGCTATTATCGCTGTAGGTAAATATAACAGGAGCGAGCTAGACTGTGCTTTATGTGTACGCGGCTAAAGTTTTTATCTATTTAATCGACTCCGGAGAGTGACCCTTCTGTACGTAGTACTATTACTTATTCTGTGCTTCCAGTTAAGCATATGTATGTGAGTCCGCTACGTACTTTTGTTATCATTATTAATTAATAAGTAACAATTATACTTTCTAGCTATTACATGCCGTCAGTAGATGCGACCACGTAAGATTCAAGCATCTTCATTAATGCCGTAATCAAGTACATCGGTGACATGTTTGTTTTTCAGCGGTGCCAAAGCGCCGGAGACGCCGAATGCGCGCGCACAAGACAAGCGCGTGTCAGCGCCGGCATGTTCCACGCCGCCAGCTGACGAGGAACCTCCTCCGCCCTCAGACGGAGACGCCACACCGGTAACGTATTAATATCATAAGCATACTGTTTCTTGTTCAAATTCTGTTTATGTACAGTTAGGGTGAAGTCTCCCTTAACTTCATCAGCCACACACAGCGTGTTGCCGTACGCCGCGCCAAGCTGGCAAATAGGGAAATGGACACATCTAGTCTATTCGAATTAACGCTCACTGAACAGTGCAAAATACTGTGAGAAGTTAACGGTCACCAGAGGTCACGGATAACGCTTAGTACGAGGGTGCAAGCGCGTGCTGAACATGGGTTCTTAAGTTCGATTCCTAGATCGGGCAATTTTATTGGCTTTTTCTATTAGACATTTCTCAGTAGCAGCCCGGTTGTACGTTGGTAGTGTGATACCCCTGTGCCTCGGTGCGCACGGGGCTCCGTTGTTCTGCGCCCGACTTCCGCCCGGTCGTGGCGAGTTCCTGTCTCATCGGACCATGAGTGCACCGCGTTGACCGCCGTGACCGAAATTCGGCTGGAAGGATGTTATTAATATGAAGCTCCAGACCTTACAAA
This sequence comes from Tiliacea aurago, assembly GCA_948098905.1. Classification (NCBI taxonomy): domain Eukaryota; kingdom Metazoa; phylum Arthropoda; class Insecta; order Lepidoptera; family Noctuidae; genus Tiliacea; species Tiliacea aurago. The sequence continues at coordinate 1,798,491 of OX402576.1, forward strand.
GATGCTCAAGAGCCGTTGTTCAGTGTGCGATATGGGGCCTATTTAACGTTCGTGCAATCATAAATGACGTGTTCCTTAGACCGGGCTGTGTCCCGAGCCAGGCCTGCTGCCGCTGGCGGGCAGTGCGCCCGCAACGCCGCAGGAGGCGCGCATGGACATGCCTCAACCGCGCCCGCTGCCCATGCCTGAGTACGGCGGCTTCTTCGCGCTGCTCACCGAGTACCTGCCCGATACCAGCCAGCCTATCTCAGGCTTCCATCGGTACGTAACACCTTGAACAGTTCCTTACACATACATAAACTCACGTCTTCTTCCCATGGGGGTAGGCAGACCCTACAGAACGCCACCTGCTACGATCCTTACATATTCCTTATGCTTCGTTGACACATACCTGTACAACATTATTTTTAGTTTATGCGAAACCTGAATACAGTTTGTTCAGAATAAGGAACTGAATCGATTTCAATAATTTTTACACCATGTTATATTTTGTCCCAAAATATTTAAGTGTGATGGAAAATATTATCACCATTTAATTACTTACAATGCAATACGCCGTACGGTTAGGTACCTACTGAATTATTTATCAATGAGCGCAAGACGACCTTGGAGGCGCGGGGGCGCCGTTAGCATGTTTTTGTACGGACAACCCGGTAACATAATACCCTTATAACTGTGATTTTTCATGATATAGTTTTGAAATTTTGTACATAGATTCTTAGCATAAAAATATTAGACACGTGTTTCGGGTTTCGCATATACTTACTAAAATTTTTACAAAAAAAAAATAACCGACTTCCAAAAAAAACACTACAAAGTGAAAAATAACCTTAATTTCGGAAGTCGGTGTCTATATATCTAATTTAGTTTTTTGCCACCGACTTTCGAAATTAAGGTTATTTTTTACTTTGTAGTGTTTTTTTTTTGAAGTCGGTTGTTTTTTTTTGTAAAAAGTTTTTTATTTTTCACTTTTTAGTGGGTCAATTTGCAATTTATCTAAGTTACAATAGCCTAATGTCAACTGCTCGTTACCTTTTACAAAATATTGCTTTTCCCGATGCAGGGGCGTTAATAGTTGAGGAACTGGAAGTGATGGTGACTCCACCATATGCATTGTAACGAGAATACATTGCTTAGCAACCATATCAAAGTGTATAATCGAATCGCAACAGTGAAATACTTATTATTAAGTAGTTCCGGTGGCTATCTGTGGTCTTCATCATCAGTTCCACTTCACCAAAGTACTTTCGGAGAGCAAATGCATGAGTTACTATAAAAAAGACTGAAATCGATATAGGTGTGCCTTTAAAATTCGAGGATTACCCTCGATTTCCATGGGATCCCTTCATCAGATTCTGATTTGGGGCCAATGGGACCATCTCATTAGCAGGAGCTTACCCATTCAAACAAAAAAAAAAAAATCAAAATCAGTCCACAAGTGACGGAGCTCGGTGAAGAAACATAAAAAAACAGCCGAACATATAACCTCCTCCTTTTTGGAAGTCGGTTAAAAACTAATAATATTGTATACACTTTATACATCTGGTCATATTCATACACGCACGCCGGTTGCGAGCACTACGCACCTGATTTTTCTGAAAAGCATCCTCCCGGCGTTTCCACAGTTAGAATTGCTTCTCCTTTACTAATGTATAGGGAAATTCAATTTAAAAGGGAAGTGAACAAAACCTTATTATAATGCCGGGCGGAAGCTCAATATCAAATTGTGTGGCACATTTTCTAGAAAGCTTGCAACACAGCTCGTAAAATCTTATTAACATTATAGAATGCAAATAAATATGCTTTTAATGCACTTTGTTTTGCTTTGTTTTCCTACTTATATTTTCACTTATTTTAATATGTTATCGAAACGAAAATACATGTTTTTGATTTGTATGCTTTTTGTATTATATTGCGAGTAATGTGATGTACCGTCTGTTACACTTAACCGCCCAATAAAGGCGCAATGTAATCAAAATCCAATGCGTGCCGTGTGTAGATGTAACGTGGCGGTGATGCTGCTGTGCGACGTGGTGCTGGACGGCGTGGAGCTGGACTGGTCCATCCATGTGCCGCTCATGCTGCACATCGTCTTCTTGGGAATGGACCACACCAGGTAACGGCCGGCTAATTGAATTATAAGTAGGTATGTAGTTAAGTATAAATCCGCAGGTTGTATTGTTAGTCGTGAGAACCTGTCTCTGTAAAACATCTTTGATCAGTGTTGTGGCTAGGTTGCACACTGCTAATCCTAATGCGGAGCATAATACGAAGTTGGACACTAATAATAATCGTTGGTGCACTCTATTGTGTTAGGAATAAACTGTGCCTTTTTTTTTAATGAGTTTGCTCATCAAGGCGCTGACCTTGATGAGTTCATGCTGTCAACATACCAGTTAACTGAGTACTTGCAGGGAATGATTGGCACAAACAACAATGTGTTGTGAAACGACGCCTGTTACAGTGACAAAAGAACCACGAGTTGTAGATGTCAGTACCTACTGTACCGTCCGATTTCTGACAATCCTGTATATCGGGGAAGCAACATTTGACAGAGAAATTTTTTACACAAATTGCGCATTTTGTAAATCAGGAATTACCCCGACAGACATTATCGCCTGACTGGTCTATTCATCGGAAAAATATTGCGGCATTGCATTGCCGCTATTACTATCTACTATAGCGCTATTATATCGTGTAAGTTGATTGTTGAGTTACTATTTGTAGGAAAAAGATCCTAAATATATGGTTCCAAAGGAATGAACTTGTTCATGTTTAGGGAAGTGATTCAGTGTGATTCCAAAACTTGAATCGCCTTCCATTAGTTTACACATTTTTTACAAAACCTATTTTAATATTATTGATAAAGTTGATAAAATCGTGTTCCGTTAAAGAGTTTTAATACTTTAGATATATACATGTGACGTCACAAACGACCTTGTCACAGGATGTTAACCCCAAGGCCAAGTTTTTGTTAACCCCCTTAACGTGTGACGTAATTCATGGAAGGCCTGTAATGAGCCAGTTGCTGCTCGTGTGCAGGTGGATAGTGCACCAGCACTGTCGGCAGCTGCTGCTGAACCTGTTGGTGGCGGTGGCGGCGCACCACGACCACCTGACGGTGGCGCGCGTGCTGCTGGCCAGCCGCAGCCAGCAGCTCGGCCTGGGCGTGCCGCAGCCCACGCTGCCGCTCGTGCCGCACAACTTTACAGGTATATTTATATATATTATGTACATCAGAAAATACATAACAAAAAAATATATTGAACACTACAAAATATACAATGGGCGGCCTTATCGCTTCCTGCGATGTGTTCCAGGCAACCTTTGAACGGACCGTGATTGCGTGCGGATAAAAAATGGGGTTGTCGTTGGTGCATGATTCAATTATATTGTATAGATATAAATATACACTCCCGGACTCCTAAATCGAGCCACTGTGCATTTTTATTTTTATTATAGGCCTAAAACATCAAAATAATGATAAGTCAAAGAAAACCTTTTCATGCAATATTGAAGCTGAAATACTGGTCAACATTTCGATATCACCATTGCTCCAAATTTGAATTCACGACCCCGTCCACCAGGCTGTATCTCATGAATCGTGATTGTTAGAATTTTTTATTATAATCTAATCTAATAAGGATGTATGTCTGTATAGCGACACGCTATAACAAAAAATACTAAAAAAACAGAATAAAATAAATATTTAAGGGGGCTCCCATACACCAAACGTGATTTTTTTGCTCGTTTTTGCTCCATATTGATAATGGCAACAGGTAGACGGTTGAAATATTCACAGAACATTTAGTTTATATTCACTTTAAAAATAAATAATTAAATTAAAATAAAACAAATATATACAACGGACATGATATTTTTGCCGTTTTTATAGATAATGGTACGGGACCCTTCGTGCGCGAGTCTGACTCGCACTTGGCTGGTTGTTTTTCTTTGTTCTACCAGTATTTAAAAGGTATCTTTAAACAAAAACATGCAGGGTGGCTCGATTCAGGTGTCCGGGAGTGTATAGATACTAAATAGTTTGTTGTTCCATAAGAGTGCTGCAAAAGTTAAGACTGCCGATTTATGAACAAGGACAAATATTCGCAAATATTCTTGTTTAGAAAGTAAACAAAATTGTTTGCGATGTCAGCAGGTTGAGGATATTTGAGTTTACTTGAGAGTTGTGGCATCATCTCAACAGAATTTTCGAGGCCACTCTGGAGCCACTACCAAGAAAATTCCTGATCGAGTTCTGCAGTCTAGATACATAATTTTTTACTTCCGCAGTTTCTTGTATTGCAAACAAGTCCATTGCTGGAAGCCCCCCTCCCGGTGAAAGACTTCCGCGCCATTCAACGGGTTGTTTTCCTCGTGATAGCCTTTCCCTATTATATTGTATCTCCCCGGTAGATAATGGGCTGATAGGGTTATGTTAAACTTGTCCGTAAGGCGTAATAGTTTGAAGGTTAGGGCTAGTGGGTCTAACGATCTGGTCCCTCCCTCCTTTCGGACTTATGCAATCAGAGATTGGTTGTGTGATTGAATCAGCACGATTGACTTTTGCAATATCTTCACATTCATTTTGATGCTATTACTGCATATAGCTCCTTTATGTTGCTGAGCCATCTTATTTGGTGAGTTGCCCATAAAGATGACATTAAATTCCCGTCTTTGTGGGCACCCCAACCCGAATCCGAATCATCCGTCGGAAGGAAATAGGTAACAAGCATTTTGTGTATAGGCAATGTGTTACTTGTGGCTGCGCGCCACCACATTATCTATTAGACGTGGTTGTGACGCAGGAAGATTTACATTTTGCGACAGTGTAGTCTTCCTCAGGGTACAACTAAGTTGGCGAAATTTAACTGAGCCAGCAGACTTTGCTTCCAGAGGTTTATGTGAGTTTTCAACAACGACCGGTCTAATGTGTAACTTATGTTTTGTCGCCTATTTAATGGTAGGGACATTATATTTACAGTTGTTTGCCAACGTATGTCAAGATGATACCAATATTGAGTTGGTATCAAGACAGATTTTTGGCGGTTGAATTGCCAACTCAGGTATTCCAAGTGCCTCATGGCTTCCGCAGTTTGAAGACATAACTTGGATTGGTCTTGGTTAACCAGAAGGAAGTCGTTTAGATAGACCCTCTTTGCTCGCAAGGTTTCCACGACCCAGCATGTTATGGAGGAAAATAGGTGCAAAACTGAAGCCAGCCCGAACGGTAAACATGTCATCTCGTTTGATAGATTTGCCATCCTAGGTATTCCAAGTGCTTCACGGCTTCCGCAGCCTGAAGACATAACTTGGTTTGGTCTTGGCTGACCAGAAGGATATCTTCTTGGTAGACTAGCACGATGTTCCTTCGCACGCAAGGTCTCCGCGACCCAGCATGTTACGGAGGAAAATAGGTGCGGCACTGAAGCCAGCCCGAACGGTAAGCATGTCATCTCGTTTGATAGATTTGCCAGCCTAGGTGTTCCAAGTGCCTTACGGCTTCCGCAGCCTGAAGACATAACTTGGTTTGGTCTTGGTTGACCAGAAGGATATCGTCTAGGTACACTAGCACGATGTTCCTTCGCACGCAAGGTCTCCGCGACCCCGCATGTTACAGAGGAAAATAGGTGTGGCACTGAAGTCAGGCCAAATGGCAAGCATGTCATCTCGTTTAATAGATTTGCCAGCCTATGTGTTCCAAGTGCCTCACGGCTTCCGCAGCCTGAAGACATAACTTGGTTTGGTCTTGGTTGACCAGACGGAAAACGTCTAGGTCGACTAGCACGATGTTCCTTCGCACGCAAGGTCTCTGCGACCCCGCATGTTACAGAGGAAAATAGGTGTGGCACTGAAGCCAGGCCAAATGGCAAGCATGTCATCTCGTTTCATAGATTTGCCAGCCTATGTGTTCCAAGTGCCTCACGGCTTCCGCAGCCTGAAGACATAACTTGGTTTGGTCTTGGTTGACCAGAAGGAAAACGTCTAGGTAGACTAGCGCGATGTTCCTTTTTGTGTTTGGCCCTTCGTTTTGTAAGATTGTGGTGGTGATAACCAGCAATTTGTCCTCCGAGAGACTGGATAAGCGATATAAGTTTTAAAAATAAAAACTGTTCATTATTTTTGCAAATAATTATTTTACGTCTAGTTTCATTACATTCGGCCCTTTTACCACAAATTATTTGTAAGGTATGTCGAGACAATTTATAAGACGACTCATTACCGAATCTTAAATTGTATTTAAAAAACGAGATCTCGTGGGACACCCGGTTGTTAACAAAGTTCGTTCGTCATACGCTTGTAAAAACAAACACACATACTAAAAGTCATGCCATAAGGAACTTCGTTCCAAAAGGTTATTGGATTTCAACTCGGCACGGTTTTTGTGACCCCAATCAATGATACCCTTTAAACCGAATTGCGATAGTTCCCTCTGATGTAGCAAGACGTTGGTAGTTGCGGACATGATTTCCTCCCGAGCGATGAGGCCAATAAATATTTTCCTTTGTTCAGACAACACAGTTTATCGTTAATTTTTAAATTGTAAAATGCCTGGAAAGGCGAGCATTTCTACCAACGCTTTCTTAGAACATATATGGTGTTCAAATGTGTCAATATTATCCGCTTATTCGATCACGTTACTAGTGTTCACATTAGTATTTGGTACGTATTGTTGGTGCATTATAAAGTTTGTAAGAAAACTGACCTGCTTGTAACGCGTCGATCCGAGGATCGACCGTTACCTGTGCATCCTACTCTACGTGGCGGTTTTTCTCATTCGGCTTCGATGTCCGATGAACTGCTAGCGCACGAGGAATCCTCCTTTTCTTGTCCTTGGTCCCTCTCGGAAGTCTGCGAGTTCGAAACGATCGACCGATTAGCCCCGACGGTGGCCTCATCGGGTTCGTCACTCGGCGCGAGGTTCATTACGAAAAAAAAACCGTTGTTCTAATGTTTTAAGAATGAAAATACAACCAATAATTAATACGCTAATAAATTGTCGAACAATATGATAAATTAATTTTAGGAAAGGTTAAACGATTAACCGAATATTTTTGGATTTCGACCGCTCGCGGCGAAAGTACACAACGCTATGAATTCGGAAAGTGACAGCGGTTCCCGCGTCCTAGCTGGTACAGACTAAATACAACGTCGGCGATAGTTACGCCATCTAGTATTCTAAAGTTAAACTACACTAACCATAGTATTGACCGCGCATAAGAGCTTAAGTATACACTGCTTCTTCATAATACAATGCTGTATGTTTTCCGGAGGCACATCAATAGGATAGTACATTATAAATAAAAACATAAATGAGCTTATACTAACAAAAAATCGACAAGACGTCTGTGTCTGAAGTCTGAACTAGATATAAACAAATATCTGTATCTCAGACAACAGCGCTCTTCCCTAAAAATATACATTTAATATAGCTTACAAGTTCAAATTTGATTTAATAATATTATAAATTTTTCGTTATTTTTAGATCAACTACAAATAAAGTAAAATTAAGTATAGATATTGGATTGGTGGGTTTTGTTATCAGAGTACCTCTAAAACCATGAAAATGAGACCCATGTCGAAAATAAATAAAAAGAAACAAAAAGAAGGAACCTTATAAAAACTGCAACAATAACTATTGACGCCTAATTTAACTATTTGCTTCCAGTCTGTCTGTAACTGGAACTTAACTGTCGAATTGCGGGTGTACTATTCACAGTATACACCCCTGTCCCAAGCCTTTGAAAAAGACAGGCGTAATGATAAGAAGAAATCTCATTTCCACAATTTTTTCGCGCAACTATCCTATCGCGCAAGTATCTTTCGTACAAGTGGATTCGCTCTAAAGTCCATTCGCGCAAAAGTTTGATCGCGGAATCATCTTTTCGCGCAAGTGGGTTCGCACAATGGTTTTTTTGCCGAAATGTCTTTCTCGCTATTGTACCAGATCTCTGTAACTACTGCGCGCTTAAACTCTTTGTTTAAGGCATTAGCGCCAGGGTAGCCCAATTTTTTATTGCAAGTTGCAGGTCGGTATTCGTTTGTATGTTGATCAAAATATTATTTATTATGATTCACGACCATATTCAGATTTATAATCATATGGATGGCTTCAGATGTTATGATTTCATGAAATAGTCATTCAATAGGGCAATTCTAACTTAGATAGTGACTTTATTGATGATTTTAATGATTATAATAATGTAATAGTACATTACTGCAGCGGACAGCAAAAGAGGCATTGAGGGGCGAACGTGAAAATGTGGGCCGAGGCACACATACGTGAGTCCATCAATGCCTATTAGTGGCGGCCAAGGCTTGTATAGTGCTTTTGTCAAATATTGCACGGAAATTCAAACTAAGTCAATTATTTATAAATTCCAGATTCAATGACGAACTTTTTTTTTCAATAAACAGTTTTCTATTTACAACGCAGTTCGAAATTTAAATAAAACCTTTGATAAGTTACCTCCTTGGTTGCCATGTTTCGGAGTAAAAGATCGTTCCATTTTTAAATTACACGATAGATATGACCGCTAAACCACGACACATGGATTTTCATAAAACTTTTGGTGGCCGCTGCTCGCATGTATTCAGGCCAGTACAGCAATTTAGATTTATCTCGAAGAAGGTTGTCAAAATAATGCTCGAATTTCCAAGCATGTTTGAGAAAATACATATAATTATTTTGTTAACGTAAGCACTGCTACTTTACAATATGTCCTGATTAATTGGTGTGATTCCGCAGAGCCCGATGCAGCGTTTGACAAGTACCCGCAATGTGGCCACTCTCCGCGATCTCACGCACGCTCCTTGAGCTCCGACCCGCAAGTGACGCCTGAGGGTAAGTCGTACCTTATAAATAACTGTTACCCCTTTAATTGTAAAAGTCTTGATAGTCGGAAAAGTCAAAATCTGGTTAACTGGTACACGCATGTCGATTCTATAAAAATATCACCGTGAATTCTTACGTGGAGTGAGCTGTCAGTGTCATTCCACTGATGCAAGGGATTGACCAAGGATTAAATTTACAATCATAATCGAGATTTTAATAATATTGTAATTCTAATTCTATTGTTCATTGTATGTTATTTTAAAGATTACTATTTAGGGGGATTTTAAATAAAATAGCAAATCAGAAATTTAGTCAAACTCAATTTAATGTAAAAAAACAAAATTGAGTTCCTGTTCAAAATCTCGATTATGATAGTTAATGTAATCCTTGGTCCATCCCTAGCATCAGGGGGATAACACTGACAGTTCACTCCACGCTCAGTTCATCTAAGTTTTCACGGTGAGATGGTTACAGAATAGCACTGCTGGATCATCTGTTATAACTTGGTCGTAAAATTCATGGAAGTCGGGAAAAGTCAAAATCTGATTAACTGGTACCGGGGTCATCTGTTATAATTTTTGAAGTACTGTTTGTAGGTGAATGTGACAACTACCCGTCGCTGCCGGTGATAGTAACAGGCGAGGCGGAGAGCGAGGCGCCGGCGCCCGAGGCGGGCCCGGCCGAGCTCCCGGTCGCCGACGTCATCAAGTCGCTCGTGCACTTCCTCGCCAACCGACCCATGCTCATGCCGCTGTGGCAATACGAGGACATCACTGCTAAAGGTGTGTTATATCACCGATGCGACACATTCCAACCTTAGAGTAATTAGACATAGAGTGATAGTTTCATTCAAAATTCCGTTCAAAGTTGAAGCAACAACGCACACAAGCATACTGTATGTAATGTTGCAAGAAAATTACGTTTTCCCGAAAAAGTGGGGAAAATGGAACTGTTCCAATTTTCACAACCTTGCCGATAGACACTGATGACACGTGCGTGTGAGCCCTAATAATATTAGGCAAATCAAAATAAAAAAAATACTTTTATGTGAATAGGTATTATAGGCAGTACATAATTATAATAACAAAAACTGGTGTAAAATATTTTCCTTTGCCTAGCAACATTTTCAATGTAATGGAGCAATGTAATGGGCCTGTCAAATTTACGATTTATTAATCTGTTTTGATAAATGTTTTATGCAATAAAAATATGATGGTAGGCAGTACTTACCCGTAAAATGGAATCTTAAAATTTTTCTCGTGATTATGTGATGAGTTGTGACACCCTTTCACTGCACAGAACGTAATTTATTGTAAAATTGCGCGAGATCTTTACTGTAATACTTGGTCTTGATTACTGACGTGCCGAAAGTCCTAGGTAGCCTTTAAAGGCTAACATGAAATGGCTTCATTTTGCATACGAGTACTGCGGTTCTAAGCCTATTACTTCTATGATTCCAACTATTTAAGGAACCTAACTAATATTGTAAATGCGAAAGTGAGTTTCTTTGTTTGTTACACAATTTAATTTCAACAAGGTTTTAACTTTTATTATTTTAATAATATTTTATACTTACCGTGTCTTTTTTTATATTTTGTGAATTTGAGAACGTTGTAGGCTTAATAGTCTGTAGATCTGTAGACCATGTTCTATTTTGTTAAGTACCTGGCACTTTCACGGGCCTACTACACTGTCCTCTCATACCTAATAACACTGTAACTTGAAAACATTGTAAAAGCCATTTTTTTTAAAAAGAGTAACCGTGGAGTTTCTTGCCGGCTCTTGTCCATAGGAAACGACTAATTGGAACCGTGCACCTAGCTTCTGACGTTTCATAAGTGCCCATGTAGGATGTGAAATGTAATATTTTGATTTTGTTACGCTTTTACGCTAAAACGGCTGAACAGATTTGGATGAAATTAGCACATGGGGAGACAATGGACCATAACCTGGATTAGGACATACGATACTTTTTATCCCGATATTCCCACGGGATCGAAACTTATGCGGGGTAGACTGCAAGGTGCAGCTAGTATGTAATAAATAGCAACTTTTATCGCGAGTCATTGCTGGAAAAGAGGTTTACTCAACAACCATCCAACCTTACTCTATACTCTATTTGAAATAAGATTAGACGTATAAATAAACCGTTTTTACAGTCCGTTCAACCGATTTAGACTTCTATTGCCTTGGTGGCATGACAAATGGCAGATGTAATAAACAGTTGGTGTTGTAACCATGGTTTTGCTTTTAATGCCATCCTTATGACTACGGAATAGAAGTCAAAATCGGTTGAACGGACTGTAAACCAATTTATTTAAATGTCTAATCTTATTTCAAATGGAGTATAGGTAAAAATGTCTTGTATTCAGAAGCGAAAATAAGTAATTCATCATTATTCACATCATTTGCGGAAGCTCTGATTGTTCTGTAATAATACTCAACGTTTTGTACAATACACTACATAATTTTGTCTTCCTCTTGCCCAGTATGGACCCTGCGCAGCTGCCAGCAGATGGCGACGCTGCTGCGGCACGTGCTGCGCGTGTTCCGCGAGTCGCTGCCGCACGCGCTCATCTCGGAGCGCTGGGCGCAGACCGCGCTGCAGCTGGGCCTGTCCTGCCCTTCGCGACACTATGCGGGCAGGTCACTGCAGGTAAACATATTCTTCACTGCTGTTTTCATGTTACAGGAGCCAGAATGAAAAGCTATATCGTCTATATCTATCTATACATATCGACCCTGAAATGGGAGAACATCGTAAGCGACATAAACTAGGTATTTCACTATTACAATAAAAAAAAAAACAATAAAACACCACTCCTGTATGTCGCTTACGATGCTGTTCCTTATCAGGCTCGATATTATTATAAATTAAAGTCGCTTTTTGTGTCTGTCTGTGTGACCGTGTTGTTCTTCGCAAACTACGCATCAGTTATAGAAATTATTTCAACAGGTTTGTGTATAATTCAATAATGTTAAACTTACATTCAATTATAAATAAATGTCGATGTTTTGTGAAGTCGTAAAAACTATGCAAAGCAGAGGCAGGTCACTAGTATGCAATAAGTCGTGAGTGTAGTATGCGATCTATCAACCACAAAACAGTGACGAACCAACAATCACACTTTCGTGTGTGTATTGTAACATAAATCCCACCATAAAGTTGAAAATAGCTTCAACAAAAAAAATACTCTTCGCTAAATCAATCAATCAGTCAATCAATCTTGTTATTATTATATTTATTATTAAATATCGAATTCTAAAATACATGAATAATTAAGAACATATAGGGTAACTATACAGAGTCAAATTAAATTAGCCAGCGAAACTCCGCAGACGGGATAAGTATCGATAACTAAAGCTAAACACGACAAAATAAAAAGATTTGATGATTTTTTTTTTGGGTCCATGACTGCTGGTAGTGTTGTTACTTGAAGTGTGTGTTGATAAAATCAGTGGTATCGTGTTGAGATATGTAGTCCATCACGTCTGTGAAGTTTACACAATAAAAACCGATATTTTAAACTAATATTTTAAGTAACTAAACAACCGGCGGTTGATGACCACAAAAAAAAACATCATCAAATTAATTTATTTTTTGTTTTATCATGTTTGGATATCGATCACGTCTACGGAGTTTCGCTTGCTAATTTAATTGGACCCTGTAGAGTACATTTTGTGATTTGACGTGAAGATAAATTAGAATATTGTGACCTTAGAATATGAATAGTACATAGAATACGGTCAATGTCTTTGAATTCCCCTAACTCGTTTTAATCCGACAGAAACATTCAACAAGTTACTATGTACTAACGACACCACACAAATCTCACTTGCAGGTGTTCCGCTTCATAGGCGTGGCCATGACAGGCCGCATGGTGTCAGACATCCTGTCCCGGCTGGTGGAAACGGTGGCCGAACAGGGCGAGGACATGCAGGGCTACGTCACAGAGCTGCTGTTGACCCTGGAGGCCGCGGTGGACTCGCTCGAGTCCAACTTCAGACCCCTCGACTATATGAGGGACATCTTCAAGTCTACACCGAATCTGAACAACAAGGATGGTGGCCAGCCCACCAATGGGAGCCCGTACACTGCGGGTAAGTTCCATTACAGAAAATATTTTGTGTAATTTTACTATCTTGTCAGCAACTACTCAAATTACAATTAAATTCATTCCGTATATAACGCCATCTTGAAGCAACTACGGTACCAGTTTTTCTTTGTCTGCGCCTATCATTCGTGGCTTACCTGATAGTTGGAGAACTTGAATCGAACCGGCTGAACGCTTCGAGCGATGAATTTATTTATTTATAACTGGCTGATTCTCTCCTTGTTAGAACTGAAATCAATTATTAGACAAATGATTTAATAGAACAAAATAAAAACACATTATTTTATTCATTTAAAACCCAACAAGGAAGAAAACTTGATTTAACGAAACAATCATATTGCTCTGAGCATACCGAATCGTTACCAACTTAATAAATTCTCTCATTTTTTTGTGGAGCGGAAGCTCCAGTTATCTGAAGTTTTGGGCCTGAATCTAAACCATGCGTAACGCGCAGCGCAGCTCCAGGTAGATACATACACAGCACAAGACTCAAAATCGCTCAACATATAGACTTTATTTTATTTAAAAAAAAGCTTTTCAGTACTTACAGCTAACTTATTACGGTAAAAAAATAAATAAACTGAAGGCCATTTACAAGTTTCCGCTGATAAACACTAAGCAAAATACTTTTTTGGAAATTTGAGCATTATTTTGACAACCTTCTTCGAGACAAATCTATATTGCTGTACTGGCCAAATACATGCGAGCAGCGGCCACCAAAAATTGTATGAAAATCCGTGTCGTGGTTTTGCGGCCAAATAAATTACTTACATTGTAAACTCATATCTATCGTGTAATTTAAAAATGGAATGACCTTTTACTCCGAAACATGACAACCAAGGAGGTAACTTATCAAAGGTTTTATTTCAATTTCGAACTGGCTTGCTGTTTATAGAAAAAAAAAAAAAAAAAATAGACCACATTGGCGCGTGAAAAATTATCGCTGTTCGTCATTGAATGTGGAATTTATAAATAATTTACTTAAAAGCACTATACAAGCCTTGGCCGCAACTAGGCATTGACGGACTCACGTATGTGTGCCTCGGCGTCGCCTAGGCCCAAATTGACATGTTCGTCCATCAATGCCTCTGTTGCCGGTCGCTGCAGTAATGTACTATCAACATAAAAATAATATACATATAGCTCGTGGAAAGGGTTCGGTGACGATGACGCGAGTTCCATGATTTTTGTTCAACCAAAATGTGCCCAACGCGCCTTAAGAAGTTTTCACTTAAAAAAAAATATGTAAATCAATAATTCGTATCGATGCAATCAGTCAGTTTTCTGCGAAGAAGTTTTTCCCCAACAAATCCCTAAGCCGAGAATCACTGGTATTGAATATATTGAAATCAAGTTCACTAGACAGTTTGTTGTCCACTATTGGCCTGCATAAAGGTGCTCGGTAACCCCTGGTGATGTTTGTCCTTAGGCAAGCGCTCGCCGGGCGTGTGCGTGGGCTGCGTGAGCAACCACACGCGCAGCACCAGCTACTCCGTGTCCTACTGCCTGCGCAAGAACAACGCACCGCCGCCCAACGCCGACAAGCAACCGCACGGTAACTCTCACACACTATCCTTATTATATGGAGTCACTCACGATCACCGATCACTGAGGTCCACGTAAGGTTCCAACTGACTCGCTTGCAGTAACAGGCCTGTGCTCTTGTTGTATTCATCATTTCAGCCGAATAACGTCCACTGCTGGACATTGGCCTCCCACAAAGGGGGAGGGGGGTTACCATAATCGTCACGCTTGTCAGGCGGATTGGCGATCGCAGTATGGTGTTAAAGTGCATAGAGAACGCTGCTGCACATTCTCTAGTAAGTCCCTTAGTCGCCTTTTACGACATCCACGGGAAGAAATAGGGTGGTGCTATTCTTTACTTCCGGCACGTCGTTGCACACACAACTACGAGAGGCAACTGACGCGTAAATATTAAATAAGCAGAAATTGTGCAACGAGCGAGAGAGAAAGAGGAGTAATTACATTACTCTTGGATCGATAATAGGGGGGAGCGGGGAACTGGGAGGTGGTTATCTGGGTGTGCCCGCAGAGCCGAATATAAACCACATGACCACATACGAACATTCTACAACCAATAACCCATCAAGTTTAGTTATTTGTAAAGCTAAGCCGTCAAAGGATGATAGTTCCACGAATTTTAAATAAAAGCATCCTATTTCTCTGCTCAACAAAATTATCAGCAAATGAAATGAGAAAAAGCATGAATGTATAGATATTACTTCGCATCTGTATACTCGTATGTAACGGCACGCCTGTATTTCCCGAGAGATGTGCGTGCATGTACCGTGGGTGCACACGAGACACGTATCAGGAGACAAATTTATTGCCATTAACTGGTCTTCAATCCAATGTGGGTGGTGGTTATTGAGAATTCCCTAATTTAAGACCTCAATAACACTTTTTCCGTTCCGAACTTCGATCCCTCGACGAGACCTAAAAGGCATTTTTTATACGTACTTTTAAAACATTTTCTCATGATATCTCAATTAGAGTATATTAAGCGCAATATTCTGAACAAAAAAGTCTTGTCACTTTTGGCGAGGGACGCGGTAGCTACTACAAAAAAAAAACAAAAACGGCTCGCTCAGAAAGAGAAGTCCGTACCATCGATTTTATTTTATCAATATCAATATTCATTCGGAATTTATCCCAATTATTTTGTCTCTTACAAGCTTTTATCCACTTAGAGGGAAAAAATAGTCTTCCAATCTTCATCAGCTCCAACAGTATTTTCAAATGTTAATAAATTAGTTGTGGTTGTGGAGCTGGACCAGCATTGAGCCAAGCATTTCTATCAGCGATGTAATCCCCCAACCTATAATATGCCTGCTTGCATAGTGTGCGTTTTATACAAGATTTGAATTTCGTCTCATTCAGTTGAAGTATGAGGGGAGGGATTTTATTATAACACTAGCTGACCCGTGCCCACTTCGTTGGGCGGTAAACATTTTACCGTCTTTTCATTTTTCGGATTAAATTATGGCCTTATGTTATGACACTCACAAAATAATAACGTGGCTTTCAATGGGTAAAAGATTTTTCAAAATCGGTTCAGTAGATCCAGAGATTACCCCTACAACCACACAAACTATAATATATTAATACGAGTATAAGTAGATGAATCAACGGTTTAGCAATATCCTTAAAAAAAAATTACTCGCATTCCGTTTGCTCAATAGAGGCAAGTGACTTCTCGACAAAATCAATAGCAGTGAATTGGGACTGGGATTGTGAATTCAACTGCACATTTACCACTGAGTCGGTGACGGTCGGTGATTCTTCAATTTTGCCGGCGTGAGGGGTCAAAAGATATTTTTAGATTTTTCCGTACCCAAAGGGTAAAACGGGAACCCTATTACTAAGGCTCCGCCGTTTGTCCGTCTGTCACCAGGCTGTATCTCATGAACCGTGATAGTTAGACAGTTGAAATTTTCACAGATGACGTATTTCTGTTGCCGGTATAACAACTAATACTAAAACACAGAATAAAGTAAATATTTAAGGGGGCTCCCATACAACAAACGTGATTTTTTTGCTCGTTTTTGCTAGATATTAATAACGGCAACAGGTAGACGTTTGAAATATTCACAGAATATTAAGTTATATATTCACTTTAAAAATAAATAATTAAATTAAAATAAACCAAATATTTAAGGAAGGCTCCCATACAACATACGTGATTTTTTTGCCATTTTCGTAGATAATGGTACGGAACCCTTCGTGGGCGAGTCCGACTCGCACTTGGCCGGTTTTTTATTATTTAAATTAGCCAACGGAATTAAAACATCAAAATTACCTTCAATAAAGTTTCCTGAGAACCGGATTATTTTGACTCCCTGCCGTGCTTCCCCAAAACCAGCAATAAAAATACCATCCTGAAACACCTGGAACTCAAATGAGAATAGTTCTGCCGCTGCCATTTTTTTTTTTTGGGTGGTAAATTATCAAATAACTTCTCCTGCTCTGGCCGGAGCGGGGAGGGCGTGTCAGACTGTTACTGACTAAAACCCACCCGTGTTCCTTCAATTGCCTGTGTGCCAGGGCCACGATATCCCTTTCGGACAGGCTCGTAACCCTGGCAGGCATTAGCCCTTTCGGACCCCGTCAATTGGTGCTGACATCTCTTTGAGGTGCGCGTGGAACACAACGCGCCGTCGACCCGAGCCTGGTCCTTATCGGACGGCGAGCTACCCATCGCTCACCGTCCGCAAGCCCGCGCCCACGGTGGGCGGGAATCGGCCTGCGATTCCCGACGCCCGGGGCGTCTCCTGCGGTGACTAAGGGCGTGTGGGCGCGAACCCTGCCTCACCCTCACGCGTTCCGCCTTCTCCTTCGCATGATGACATGGCGGTGCTCCGCCCAAGCAGGGCAGACCTCAACCGTATGCTCTACCGTGTCCTCCGGGCGATCCACACAGTGGGGACACCCGGGCGTTTCCTCCCGCTTTATTCTGAATAGGTACCTCCCGAAACAACCGTGTCCGGTGAGGACGTGCGTCAGGCTGAAGGTGAGGAAGCCGTGGCGCCTCTCTAGCCACTCCTCATAGAGGAGACTTATCGCCACAATTGTGGCATGCAAATTCTTTGCCAAATAGTAAATATCCCTGGCGATGGCGATCTCTCTCCTATTTGGTGAACAATAACGTGGCCATGTCATTGTCTTCTCAAATTCGAGACAGCATTGTGCGCCACGTGTCTAAAAACTGGGAAATATTCCAACCTTTCACCCAGGATCGGTCAGGAGGACCTCTTTATGGTTCAAAGCGTGAATACGTCGCTGAAATGTCTTGTAATGGCACCTACGGAACCACCTGTGAACTCATGGCAGCGGGAGAACTATTCCCATTTGAGTTCCAGGTTTTTCAAGATGGTATTTTTATTGCTGGTTTTGGGGACGCACAACAGGGAGTAAAAATAATCTGATTCTCAGGAAATTTCAATGAAGGTCATTTTGATGCGTGTCAGAATTTTACTGACTAAAACCCACCCGTGTTCCTTCAAATGCCTGTGTGTGCCAGGGCCATTAATCCCTTTCGGGCAGGCTCATAACCCTGGCAGGCATTGGCCCTTTCGGACCCTGTCAGTTGGTGCTGACATCCATTTAAAATGGGAATAGTTCTCCCGCCTTTTTCCAACACTTACAACACCAGCCTAAACCAAAGATACTAAGCAATAAAATTAAAATACGAACGTAGGTATTCAAGGACACTTTTTCTAGTAAGAACGACAAATACGAAAAAACTATTATAGAAATACCACAGTGTGAAATACCTACACAATAAGTAATTCACAAAGAAATAGAAATAACAAAATTCCAACCCGGCAGTAGGTAAAAACACATTTATTATCCTCCAATTTAAAATTAGGAAGCGAAACAAACTAAAACGAAAACCAAACAACGACGATGAAAAATATTCCAAAGCAAATTAGTAGTAAGTAAGTAATAACAAAATATCGCAGAACAGAAATTTCGGTAACTATAGCTTGAACGTGTATCGCTTAGGTTTGCATTCTGTGATTGATACATGACTTCGTTTTTTGATACGATCGGCTTGCAAGCCGCGATTAAGGTTAAACATTGTGAAGTTTTCCCCTTGGCATTCTCGACTTTAATGCTATAAATGCAACGTTCAAATTACCTGAATACCAATTAGAACCTCATTTCATTATCTTTTAGCAGATGCCTGCATACTGAAAAAAAAAAGGCCACCTAGAACTGGCATAAAAACTTTAGAACGTTATCACGCCTACACTGAAACATACTGGCCACCTAGAAAAAAGACTAAATATAAACCTCAAGAAACTTCCAAAAATTCTTATTTCAATGTAAAATATGCATTAACGCGTTGTCGTAAAATTCAATTTAGATCTTTATCGGCCTCCGAATTCTAATTTCAATGTAAAGTATGCCGTAAGATTCAATTTGGATCTTAACTGCATTTGGTACATTTTTCATACAAACATTAAAACCCCTTATTTTCACCCTTAAGCGCCGAATTTCGTAAAATCCTTTCTCAGTGAGCACCTAGAAGTCGAAAGGAACAATCAGGCCAACATTCATGTCTCTAACTTTAAAAACATAGGAGTTTCATACAAACTTTGACACCCCTTTTCAACCGCTTAAGGTGTGAATTTATAAAAATCCTTTCTTAGTGCGCGCCTGCACCCCATAGAGAGTGCTTGTGCCAAATTTTAGACCTCACGGCCCAGTAGTTTCCGAGATTTCGTGATGAGTGGTCAGTGAGTGGACTTCTCTTTTAGATATATAGATTTTAAACAGTACCCCATGAAAGATGAGTCTACTTTTGCCAGTCTGAAACCTGGTTGAGCTCATAGATCCCTACTTCTAGTACTATAATTATGTCTTTCGCCTCTTTTACTAAAAAGATGTAAATTTTTTCGATTGGTACCTACCAATAACCATAAAACACAACAAACTTTAATATTCTCCTGTTAGCTTTGTGACAAAAAATTATGATTTTCTAATTATAAAACCGTTAAAATGGAAATATAAACCAATAAACACGAAAAAAAAAAATGGTAAACTGCAAAAATTACTAATTCGTATTATGAAATTATCGACATGTCAATTTTGGTTTCAAACATGACCTCAACTCCACGGTAGTCTCGCTAAAATTTTTGCTAAAAGACAATAATCGCATGTCAAGTTCATATCAATTTTGCTGATTTGACGTTTAATTTCGTAATGCAAAAGAAAAATATTTTGAACCTTACGAACATAAAAACGAGATGTAGCGAGACATGGTGACGTCAAAAAACCAATGTGAGGATAATACTCGATTCATGCCTTGATTTACGTTGAATCGTAACTGAATCGAATGAAAAGTCAAAATGTTTTATGAGGTTAGGTTTTTGACTTTCAATTAAAACCATGACTAAATATTATAAAAATACTTACATATGGAAGGATATTCCGTCTTTATTTAAGTTTGACGTATTTGAACGCTTTTTACAAGTGTTAACAGCACAGCCAGGCATTTTTACGAAGCACTGAATGAGATCCGCGCGTCTCGAAAACGATTAATTATTTGCGTTAGAATCGATTTTAAAGTAGTTTTTATGATCGCGCTAGAACATTATGTTCTTGTACTTTTAAAGAGGGGGAAGTGCTCGTAAGGCTTCTGCAGTGATATATACTCTAAGTATCTCAGGCACATTTAGGCTGACACTTTTTAGTTATGAAAGCTTTCCAACTTATGTAACGTACCTGAATATTTATGCGATGACAAGAATCCGTCAGTTTTGTTATCGCCTTTGTATAAGTTTCTTGCTGCGCGTGATCCGGTCACACCTGGATTTAGTTGTTGTTTTTGTATGCTGCTGCCCATTTTCAATCAGCCTGGATCCCTAAATAGTAGGCGTACTATAAAATTATTCAATCAACCAGCGGGGCGAGCACGGCCTACTGTGACATGACTTGAGTCACACATATTATCACCGTTTGAGCGATAAAACTGTTTTGTCACAAAATGCTAGTACAAATTGTCATGACATAATTTATCATGTCTTGTCACAAACGTCTTGGGCAGCCCGTGCTTGGCCCGCTGGATCTCGTAACTAGTAGGCGTACTATAATATTATTCACCTTAACACACAATCAATATTTTTTCAGTATTTTCTTTTGTTCTAGAATAAATAATTATAAAATGAATATCCCGTAAATATCTCAAATTACTTTTTTAACCATATTTATGTACTTATTCGTTACTTTGCTCTATATTTGTGATGATTATGTTATTATGTTTCCAGTGGAGCGAGCCCGTCCGTGCAGCGAAGCCGCGAAGGGCATGTGTTCGAACCTGTGCCGGTCACGCTCGGCACAATCCCTCAAGCTGCTCGGTGACAGCGCTACACAGGTACTTATCATATACTCAATTAGCGGAATATTGTATTTATTAATTCCCTACAGTCTCCCTTTGTTTATTGATTGCTTTGCTTGTAACATTCGCTAACCAGCTTATTCCGAATGTTTTAATGAATAAACGCTCAACAATAGGGTAATTGACTATTATCAAAAATATACATGCACGAATACTTTTTTCAAAGATGTTAATAAAAATAAAAGTCAGTGAACAAAATTAAATGGAGAAGTTACACACTTTTGAAATTACGCTTTTATATCTGTTACGCAAAACGCCCACTGTACTGGAAGTTACTATGGCGCTTCTGTCTTCTGACGTCAGATGCTGTGCTTTTTCTGTCTAACAGAGATTTTAAAAGGCTTACAACATCGCAAATTTTAGAGATATTATTGAAACGATTTTTTTTTGTTTGCTGTTTTAATTTATTTCGTGGTTTCGAGAAATCAAATTTTAAAAACATCCATTCAGATACTCTGTTGTTTGCAACTAAATGCAATAATCATAAAGCTCCTCCCGTAGATAAGACTGTAACCTCAGATTATAGAAAGAAGCAGATAGACCGCGCGGAACAACAAAGTGAGGCCCGTTTGTAGACATGTGTGCGTTAGAGCCACGTGACAGCACTATAAGAACAGGTGCCTGGATGTGTGTGTACGGTTGCCAGGAGAATGAAAAAATTAGCCATAATATTTCATTACATGAAAAAAAAATTTTTTTTTTCTTAAATCAGTTGTTTTTATCAACAGTATAACAGTATAAGTACGTCAAATTTACAATACCCATAAAACGATACATTTGCGATATACTTTTATTTTGAGACATCAACATTTTATTGTTTTTGGTAGCTATATTTACTTTATGGTGACGTCATAAAACCCATGTTATACCAAATCGACTGATGTAATAAGTATTATAAAATCCATTAACTACTTACACTTACGAAGACACATACATACTTATTTATTTATAAACATACTAACCAGAAAAGGCGATAAATAAAACACTATTATCGACATACATATTTTTGTAAATCGATACTCCTGTATCCTATACTTATTTCCTAACTTAGGGGTAAATGTTTCAATATGAACTAGCAACACCGAATGATATTTGTTAAGGTTTTGTGTTTCAAGATGTCACTAACAATAAACACGTAAAATAAATCCAAATAGACAAATAATCAATATTTTACTTATGAAAGATACGCCAACTTATTTATTTGGTTTTGGGAACAGTTTTTACAATGTTTAAAAATACAAGACGGCATTATTCTGAAATTATCTGTTAGAGCCCGTGACGTACTAACGATGCGACGCTTCGTGCTGTACTGAATCGAGAGTGTATTCGCTTTTGAATTTGTATTTGCTTTGTTGGCCGCACTCTCGGTGTTCCGCGCGGTCTATCTGCTTCTTTTCTATAATCTGAGACTGTAACATGTAATTTCTAAAGCACTAACGTCCGCATTGTTTCTGTGCAAGCTCCCGAGTGCGTTGTTGCAGGACGACAAGCTGACAATCCTGGCGACGCTGTTCTGGGTGGGCGCGGCGCTGCTGGAGTCGGACTACGAGCACGAGTTCCTGCTGGGCGTGCGGCTGCTGGCGCGCGTCATGCTGCGCCTGCCGCTGGACCGCCCCGACGCGCGCGAGCGCCTCGACCGCACGCAGCCGCACACCTCGCCCTCGCTGCACGCGCTACTGCTCAAGGTGACACCGTCATCATCGTCCTCCTACCCTTAGGCAGCGCGTTCATCTGAACTACCAAACACTATTAGTCAGTCATTGCAATATAACTAATCTCATTATAATAAAGTGTAAATTAGATTGATTACAATTTAATTAACAATCATTCTAATGTATACCTTACCTTACCGAAATAAGAATTACATTACAATAGTTTTTGGGTGCCGTGTGGTGCCTGACGTAAAGAATAGCACCTTCCTATTTCTTCCAGTGGGTGTCGTAACAACCGACTAAGGGTCTTACTAGAGAATGGGCAGTAGCGTTTTCTATGCATTTCAACACCATAATGCGATCGCCAACCCGACTGCCAACCGTGGTGATTAAGACTAACCCCCTCTTGAGGGAGGCCTATGTCCATCAGTGGACGTCTTTCGGCTAAAATGATGATGATGATGATGATGATGACTAATGATTTTACTCTTGAATGTCTTAGAGATGAACTACGAGCATGGCGCGCCCCTACAAATTACTGTTTCAATGTGTAGTCATATCCTCACGAATAAATCAAATCCTTGGATTTATTTTTGTTTGACGGCCGTCTCAGTACGCACACATGCGTTGTGAGTCTTGGTGGCGTAAATACTTTCAAACGTTTTGAATTTTGGAGGGGCGGGCCATGTTATCGTAGTTAATCTCTTCTACCTTCAACCTATACAGATTTCAAAATATTTAAGGTAGCATTATTTTTTGACAATTTTCTTCGCAACTAGAACTATGTTCACTTTTCAGGGCTGTACGCACCCCAACACATACGAACCGGTGGTGGGTGTCCTAGTTGACATGATCCCACTGCTCGAGCTGCCGGTCATCGACCCCACGCAATCTGTCGCCTTCCCCATGACCGTGGTAGCGCTCCTGCCCTACATGCTGCTGCACTACGAGGACGCCAACGAGCTCTGCGTGCGTGCAGCCTGCCACATCGCGCAGGTAAACAATCAACGTACAAGAGAAAGACAGATGGCGCTTTATAACAGCTGTTTTCTAAAGCTTAAGCCGCTGACAACAGGTAAACCGCTGTCACTATCAGACTGCATACAAAAGAAAGAGAAGCGCGATGACTCAACGCTTGTAATTTATTTCAAAATATGAACCAATTATTTATTTACTCAAAAATGAGTTGAGTAATCGAAAATAAAAACCACCAAGTTCTGCATACAAATAAGACGTTCTTGTTATTAATTAAATACCAACCGTAAGTTGATATTTAATACAGATATTTTGGATTGAAACTCAAAGTAAAAGGTTAGTTTACCGTTAATTTGTATCAAGATTCTTTTTTCTAAACGTGTTTTGCTAACAACCAAGTTCTGAGAAATATGTTCAAGAATTACATATATATTTTCCGCTACCACAAACTATATAGATTTGGCAATTTTTTTGTTTAAGACAAGCCTACTTTTATCATTTGCCTCTTGTCAGCCTCTTAGATAGAACTTAATTCGGTATTATTCCATAAAACCTCTTTCGTGCGTTTATAGGTATTTTTACCACAGCACGGCCCCAAACTCGTAACTGCCAACTGTATACTATAATCGTATCAATAGTTACACGAAACTTTTCTTGAACCCCGCTCTGAAAACTCAGTTTCTGCTTGGAGACTTTCCATTAAGACTTTTAATTCTATCTTTGTGTATTGCCCGATGTTAATAATCTTTATGAATTTGCTTTATCAATTTTTAATTTATCAGTAAATTGTCAATTTTTACAATTTTAATTTTTAGTTAAATGTTACCTATGTTATACTGTCAAAGAATATTCAATTTGACCTTTACCAATTTTGTAATTTTTTATTATAATTTCATACATTTTAATTTCATTTAGAATAACTTTTTACCAATGTTTCAACGTTAGCGTTTATTAATTACTAAGTATGTTAGCTTATTTCTCTGATTCACTGTTTGTTTACCTAAAGAAAATGTATTATGCGTTTTTATCAGAGTAATAAAAAATAAAAACCGGCCAAGTGCGAGTCGGACTCGCGCACGAAGGATTCGGTACCATTATCTTTAAAAATGGCAAAAAAATACGTTTGTTGTATGGGAGCCCTCTTAATATTTACTTTATTATGTTTTTTAGTATTTGTAGTTATAGCGGCAACAGAAATTCATCATCTGTGAAAATTTCAATTGTCTAACTATCACAGTTCATGAGATACAGCCTGGTGACAGACGGACAGACGGCGGACCCTAAAAATGTACTAAACCAGTGACGTTATCAGTTCACAGCCGAGAAGAGCAAGAAGCTGGAGAACCTGGGCACAGTGATGACGCTGTACTCGCGGAGGACGTTCAGCAAGGAGAGCTTCCAGTGGACCAAGTGCGTCGTCAAGTACCTGTGGGACACCTACTCGCACCTCTCGCAGCAGATGTTGGCCTTCCTGGTCGAGGTCCTGGAGAAGGTAACACTGACTGAAAATATCCCACTTGTGGCCTAATAATTATTTTATTTTATTTGGAAAAGACATTTATGAACAACATTCAGCAATGTCCTACGTCTTCCATACAGCGGATTGTCGTAAGCCATGTAAATCCTCAAAGAGCACAAATATAACAATCCATTGAATGCAAATTCTGTTAAAAATTTATTACAAACAAAAATAATTTTCCAATAAAAAAAGTATAATTTCCTGTCGGACTGTTAAGTAAACCCGCAATTGCTACATGATCTCGTTTGTAATATCGTTACAACCATTTTTAAAGCCCCTGCAACAGATTTTCACTTAAAATCCAGTAAATGCTGTTAACCAGAACTTCAATACAATTAGCATTCCGCTTGAAACAACTGCAATTTTATTTTCTTTATATTAACTCTTGGAAATTATAATTTTTTTATCTGTCGACGTTCGGCTTTAATGCTTCATAATAACACGAAGGGTGATACAGAGTTATACTTACCTATAGTAAACCCACGTTTAACGATTTTACATAAGAGCTGTTACAATTCGGTGTACTATAAAGTATATTCTATCTACGTTTCTACCCACATTACGCCTTTTATGTTAATAATCCACTAAGAATGTCGGTTTGTTTGTGCATCGCAGTTTATAAAACCAATACGTAACGAATAACGCAAAAAAACTGCATCAAAATGTTATTTCAGAACATACCTTCACAGGACACAGGCACAGGCTCGCATTGATTCTGTTTTCATTGTCTCTGGGAACTGAATCGGTTACTACGGTAGCGAACGAGATGTGTAATTAAACTGGTATTTTTTTATGATTGGCATATCGCAGGTCATCCTAGGAGGTTGTCGTGTGCTTAACCGCAGTTTCCTGTGGGTGCCTCAATAAATTAAAGCCCCCAGCCAGGATATACACGTATAAACTATGCGAATACACGCTAAGAGCAGCCCCTGTGACGTACGGAGCTCGGCTTAGGGCGTGGCGAAAGGACAGCAAACAACAGGCTGGATCGGATTCAATTAAACTGTTGTTGACAGTGTGAGCCCTTTCATAGGAGCTCGAGCTTACCGTCGTGTTATTAATTCCGCCCGGGCTTTCAGCTTGACACTGAATATTTAATATTCACGTTTGTACCCTTAGAGTATCAAATTACAACATCATTTTAGCGTCAGCCGATGAATTGAACGGGACATTGTATGGCTTTCAGTTATCTGTGAACGTAATGATGCGGACATTCTGGTTATGCAATGGACGTAACGTGTTATTGGCGTAGCTACAGTACGTAACGTCCACCGTCCGTCTGTATCTCCCCAACAGTAAACAGTACAAAGCCTATAATTGAACAGGACACTGTATAACTTTCAATTATCTTTAAACGAAATTACGGAGACGTTAAATTCTTCTGAGCTTGAAATGGACGTAACGTTTTATTATCATTCTGTTCCTACTCATTGTGGGGATCATTTCCATGGAGGATGCTATTGCAGAAAAAGAGGTCATCTTTTAAATCCGGGATGTAATAAACCTTTCGTTTTTCATATTATTTGCGATCCATGATGTGAATGAGATCTTCTTTTTTACTGGGTTTTCCTTGCTAAAGGGTGTGATATTGTGTGCAGGGGTTTGCGAACCTGCAGCTGCCGGTGCTGTCGATCCTGCACTGCATGCTGTACTACGTGGACCTCAACGCGCCCGCCGCACAACCAGTCAACGCCGACCTGCTGCGCGCCGTCGCCAAGTTCATCGACGTCACTGTACGTACCAACAAAATGTGCAAAATCATCAGAACCACTGAAAAAATTAGACTTGTATTAAAACTGGATGGAAAAAAATATGCCAGTAATTGTCTTTGATTGTGTTGGTTCTGAAACACCTCTTGCTTGTTGAGATAAAGTTTAATTTTCTATGTTATTCTGACCTATTTGAACTAACATTATTTTTAAATAATCTTATGATGAACACAAAAAACACACACACACACACACACACACATGAATGTACACTTAGTTTTCAAATTAATTTTTTTTTTTGACTTTATGAAACTGGTGGGTGTCATCCCAGCCACGATTTGTTGGGCTAGTATTCGTGACATCATGCTCTAAGATATCGTACAAAGCAATTCAATCTGGGATGATCACAGAAAACATAACTTCATTCGTGATACCCGTAGTAGCAGCTAGCGATTTATATCGGTGTTTAGTTGCAAATAGCGTTGCAGTTAACAAAACTAGCTCTTATGGTGTTAACTATAAGGACTATTTTATTTCTATGCATAAAATGAAAATCAAAAGTCATTTATTCAAACTAGGCAGAATCAGCACTTTTCGAACGTCACAATTACATGAGACAGCACAGCAACTGTTGAGTTATTAAAACTTGATTCTGTAACGGCATCAACATCGCCACATACGAACTACGCGTCACACTAACGTCATGCAAAATCCTGCATCGCGCAATTAGAGTTTGCCAGTTGCCCACCAGACACGACACCCGTCTGGTCGGAGGATCCTCCCATTTCGATAGAGGATGAGTGAACTTTACACCCTGTTCCTCATACCTAAAGAAAGAAAAGAAAGAAAATTTATTTTAACGTTTATTTGCGGTAAACCTCTAAAATTCTATAAAATATTATGCAAAATAATTTACATTACGCAACGCAAAACATTAAATTAAATTATTTGTCAAATATGCACACGCCGAAATACCAAAAAAAAAACGAGTACTATGAGTACAGTTCTCGTTTTTTTTTTTTGCAAAAATTAAAACCAAGAAGACGTAAACAAAACATAATAACTAAATAAAAGCCTCCAACCATAATGGAATGGGCGCCCGCTTACATAAAGCTATAGCCGTAACTCGAAGTCACAAATGATAAACTAGCACCATCGAAGTAAAATAAAAACAGTTAATTACTAATAACAAAACCATGATCAGCAAGACGACCAGTCACATGCAGCACCCGGTCACGAGCATAACTCAAAGATAACCATAGTTTTCTTAACAAACAAAATGAGAATGGAAACTTCACCATCGACTTTGTCTCTGTCACCTCTGCCCTGGACTAAGGTCAAGAGCAAACCCATCCCAAATAATTTTCGTTTTTTAAATATTGGCATAATCCTTATTTATTATAAAAAGCAAGGTCTGTCTCCGATAGTGAGGTTATAACTTACAGAAGGTCCGACATAGGTGAATTTTGTTTAAATTTTTAGATAACTTTTCTGACTGAGCTTGCAGCGCGGGTTGCTCGATGTCACATGTCTACAAATTGTTGCCGGTTTGTCACGCTGTTTTCCTTCACCGTTTTGTGAGCAGTGATCACAAAACGGTGAAGTAATTTACACAAAGTAAAGCCCCTGTCAGGGTTCGAACCTACGAGCTACAACTCGTACGTCGCGGCCGATCCACTGGGCCAGCACTTGCACTGCCCACACAAGATACACATGTACGTACCTATTAAACACTACATTAAATATATCAATGTATTGTTTGGTTAGATTCAAGACAGTAACAACTACAAGGAAGCCATGAAGATCCTGAAGCTGGTGGTGACGCGGTGCTCGACGCTGGTGGTGCCGCCGTACTGGGACAGCCACGCCTCCTCCATCCTCGACACGGAGCTGCACGGCAAGAAGGTAAGGCTTGCAATGACGAATGTACATACTACTATACTAGAAAACTCACAAATGAACAACGTTACTGCCTCGTTTGTCTGTCGTTCGCAAGCGCATGAGGTGCTGGGTTCGATTCCCAGGTCGGGCAGTGTTATTGGATTTTTCCATCGAGAATTTCTCAGCAGCAGCCCGGATTCTGGATTTGTGTCCGGTTCATGGCAATAGGCTCGTCCCCTATTACATGAGACTTAAACATTACTGGCGAAATGTGGGTGTACACTACTATAGGTACACCCCTGCCGACCCCTAAGTGTATTACAGGCGTGATGTTCAGTAGCAACATAAAATGTGAGTGTACACTACTATAGGTACACCCCTGCCGAACCCTAACCCCCTTATTCCAAAACAAGGTTTATCTTCAGACCCAGGTTTAAAACATGGAGCCATTATTGAATTTCGAACTTTATTCCGACTATGGTAAACTTCCTAAGTTTAGTATAGTCGGAATAAAGTTGTCACAAAACTGTCAACTTAGTACCGAACTAAGTTTTCAGTTTTGTATAAAGAACGGTATTTCAATCACTGTTACGTTCTTATTACAACAACTGGCTCCATGTTAAGCCATGTCAAAATATAAATCTTGTTTTGTAATAAGGCGGCAAGTGTATAACAGGCGTGATGTTCAGTAGCAACATAAAAAAAAGACATTACGGTCATTACAATAAGTTAAAAACCCTCCAAGTGCGTGTCGGGCCACGCACAATGAAGGGTTCCGTAGTTGGGACGAATTTATCCCAAAAACAAACTTAACATTTTAGTTGAAAAACATGCTCTCCCATACATCGATATACGTTACGGTCAATTCTTCAACTGCAAATTTAAGTTGGTCGACTATTACTCTATAACTTGTAAACCCTACTTAGCTGTGATAGTTTTCCTTTTAATTTCGTTATATATACTACTGCCATGATTTTATTCACATATCCAAAACCAACCATTTAGCTGGCAGGGGGGGGGGGACTTGACTCTTGACACTTGACTCTAACAAAAAATAGCACTTTAAAGCTTAATATTACGCAAACGGATCTCAGAATTGAAAAAGGCTTTCACAAACCCACAATAGTTTTTAAACGGCCTATCCAAAGATACCCCACACCATGTATTAGACGAAAAAAAAAATCATCCCCGTTTTACGTGCAAGGGAGTTACCTCCCTTGCACGTAAAACGAATATTTTTCATTGTTTTATTTTACGACTTTCCGGCGAGATTAATATGTACACCCATGCCAAATTACAGCTTTCTAGGACGAAGCGTCTCTGAGCTAAGCCGGGGGATGGACGGACAAACACACGGACATGGCGAAACTATAAGGGTTCCTTGTGTACTACGGAACCCTAAAAACCTGGGTACTGAAAGGAAATTTTAAATAAAACCACGTTGCATTCGTTAGATTATGTATTCACTGTCCTGCCTGCTTTATCAAACAATAATATGTCCCATGATTGCAATTAATACTGTCCCATGAAAGCTGTAGCTTTCAATATCATAAATACTTAGATAACGGTCTACACTCGCAGGAGCTGCCGGGCCGCACGATGGACTTCACCTTCGACCTTTCGCAAACGCCTGTGATTGGTCGGAAGTATCTCCCTAAAGCGGGCAGCCAGCCCGCCACGGGGCCGAGCTCTCTGTCTAACGCATCGACCGCAACCCCCGACAAGGGTGAGTACAAATATAGCCTCTATTACAAGGAATGCAAAGTCTCCACCGCTGTTAGTGTGAGTGAGTGGGCAGCAAGAGGGCGCGTCGTGGCGCGCTCCACAGGCGTTAGTCGCATTCTGTAGACGCTATCGACGCAAACAACTCAAGCCTATGTTCACACAATCACATAAAGCGCGAGGTCAAACCTCGTACAGCGCGGCCATGACTTGGAGGGGTCCTTGGATGACCGTTGTGCCCTGTAAGTCGTATTGTAGTTAGTCGATGATCTCACATGATGGAAAGAACACGTTAACTTAAATTCTGAACCTACGACAATTTATCTGTTTTTGGAAACTTAAACTCAATATAACATGAAAAGATTCAAATTCCATTTTAACTAAAATAAAATTTAGGACCCTTCATCAAAAATAAAATATATGTTTGTTGAAAAATGGATAGTTGCGTAAATAACAAATAATTGTAATTTGTCTAAAATTGATAGTTGCGTAAATAACAAATAATTGTAATTTGTCTAAAATTGATAGTTGAGTAAATAACAAATAATTGTAATTTGTCTAAAATTGATAGTTGAGTAAATAACAAATAATTGTAATTTGTCTAAAATTGATAGTTGAGTAAATAACAAATAATTGTAATTTGTCTAAAATTGATAGTTGAGTAAATAACAAATAATTGTAATTTGTCTAAAATTGATAGTTGAGTAAATAACAAATACTTGTAATTTGTCTAAAATTGATAGTTGAGTAAATAACAAATAATTGTAATTTGTCTAAAACTGATAGTTGAGTAAATAACAAATAATAGTAATTTGTCTAAAATTCTTTAATTTAAGTATAGGAATACTTCCCGATGTAACAATAGTAAGTTCGCCTGATCGCTACTAGCCGTTTATTGTAACTCCGGCCGCATCAAATGTGTCACGGACTGAGCTATTTCATGCTGAACTAGCTCATTGATTTTGTTTCGAGTTGAATCATATTACGCAGAAATGCAACATAATGTTGTACCATTTTGAAGTCATCGACCTCAGGGCGGTTACCGTATACCATACAATTATATTCTTATAAGATAAGATTTCTTCATTTGTTTAAACATTGTATAAATAATAAATAAATAATCTCTATTTCCAGTTTTAAAATTTCACATGTACCACTGAACAACACACCACATGATAAATTTTGTCATATTAATACGTCAGGTTCGTCAACGTCCCAGTCGGGTTCAGCGTCGACCGTGGTGGGCCCCGAGGGCGGCGGCAACAGTGCCGCGCAGCCGCAGAGCGCTACGTCGCCGCGCCGCTCGCTCTCACTGTCGCCCGCCGACGCGCTGGCCTCGGGCTGGAAGAGGCCCTGGATGTCGCAGGTACTACTTGAGATCGCCAAATATTGAGGTGCGGTAAGGGAAAGAAAGCTGCGCTATCATTGGCTATTTCAAATAAGTTACAAGTGATGGGACAAAGACGTGAAATATCGACAATAGATATCGATAAAATGTGTTAAGCATAACAAAACAATACAATGCGATGTACACCCATGAATTTCTGTGACCCTATCACAAAAGTGTAACGTAAATTAATTAATTTTGATTATGGGGGTCACTATTGAATTAAATTATATGAATGGTTGAATGAAGATAATTTCTATTTTATTAAGGATTTTTTTAAACAAATTAAAATTGAATTAATTATCGTGTTTTTAATCACTTCTCAATGAACAGAGTCGCGTCCGAGAATGCCTGGTGAACTTGCTGACGACGTGCGGGCAACGCGTCGGCCTCCCCAAGAGCCCATCTGTAAGTAACATGCACTATAAGCGGCGCCACAAGGTTCACATTCTATTGACACACTCTACCGTATATGACCATACGATATACACATCAGTGATTAGTATTGGTGGTAGTCGGCGAAGCACCTGGAAACTAATTGGCTGGCTAATTACTGTATTGTTTTATCAAACATTTATATTTTTCAAAATTGTTGTTTGCAAACTTGTGAGGCGGGTGCTAGCCGACCGACGCGAACTTGTGAGGCGGGTGCAAGCCGACCGACGCGAACTTGTGAGGCGGGTGCAAGCCGACCGACGCGAACATATATGTATAGGGGCCGTTGGCGGGCTGAGTGTAGCCACACAACTAATTAATATAATTATGATTTCTATCCATCGCTGCGTTTAGGACGATTTAATTACCACTTTATGTTCGAAGGTAACTCGCAAACATGTATATTATGTCGCAACGCTCACTCGGCACGCTACAGGGGCTCCAGTGCCGGTGTACGGACACACCAGCTTGTACAGGCGGCCTGTGGGAACATTGACCACACTTAGAACCTTGTCATATTATACCATGCAAATATCGGCTTCACTACATCAACATTCAGGTTACGAGTTTAATGTGACAATGTACAAAAGTGATCAACGTTTCCGTAATATCATTTGACCCGAACAATACGCTTCGCTTGAGCACCCACACGACGCTCATGGCTATCTTCAATACACATTCGCTAAAGCCTCACTTCAAGCTATCCTTCCATAAGTTGTATGATAGGTATGTCTCATTTCTTGCAGTCCCCGTCACGTAAGTTGGCAAGAGTAGTTAGGTGCGCAGAAGTCATTTTTTAGGCCTCTTTGGTGGTCAAGCGGGACGCGGGGAATGAGGGAGCAGCGTTCCGAGCACGCGATTGGTGCGCCAGTCGACACTCGCCTCCCGCACCTCGGCCCGCGTTCCGTTCGCTCCCGATTACACTTGCGTGCACTAAAAGTTTGTTTTTGTTTTTGTTGAGTTTTAGTTAATTTTTGTTACGAATTGTTGTTACTATTTTAAATTAAGTTTATTTTACGAGTGATTTTTGCGGCAGCTACTAATGAAGCTTGTTGACCTTTAGTTCTCTTTAAATTTTTTTTTGAATGGCCACAATAACTAAAAATATTTTATTATATGTTTTATTTATAACACATAATAAACTTCACGAATTCCTCTACATTCTTTAACTTTCTTCAAAACAGACATGTTTATAATAAATGATGGCAATAACCATAGAATAATGACAAACAATAAAAGTGTCAATTTTTTGTTGCATAAAGTGTACTATGCGTGCACTTACCCCCACTACCTCAAAACCTTGCCAAGTTACGTGCCGGCGATTATACCTTATTCGTCAAAGATCGGTGAATTGTAATTGCCTGAATTTAATCTGGAAGGATGAGAGATCTGAGTTTGTGCCTTTGGTGATTAAGCGCACTTTATTCAGACCGTACTTGACGCATCGAGAGCAGGCATTGTCGAACTTATACACTGCGTAAACGCGACGCTAACGCCGACTACGGCTACGACTACTTTAGATATAGTCTAGTTAACGCGACGCTAGCGCCGTGTCGACGCGGTGCAGCGTCAACATCTAAATCGGAATTATTATATTGTACATACCATGTGATCACCATCAATACTATATTTCAGTAAACAGTTGAACACTGCAGACCGTTCAGTTATATTAATATCCACGGTTGATTGTTTGTACACGAACTAAATATACTATATGTGTGCACTGTACAAGCACATAATGTGTCGGAATTATGCAACTATAGAGTTTAACTAAGAGTAGTCAACTCATATAGGAGAAACTGCATTCATTTAGCTGTCCAGAAGAGAAACATTATCTAAAACCATGTTTTAGATAATGTTTCTCGTCGCTCCTGTATGAGTGCATTATTCAGTATTTACTTTGTATGATTTGTTCAAGTAGTTGTGCCACATTAACAACAATGAGATCATTTCGTTATCTTTCAGATTATTGACGAAGCCATTCATAAGTAAGCAAGCATTCAAAATCTACGTGAGACTCATTATAGAAAGAATATGTACAAAATATTGTACCCGATGAAATGTGAATTTATATTCGTCTCTTGATCGATTGTGTAAATTATAACGACACAACTATTTGCTACTTAAAGAGCGGTTACTTAGCTGATAAGGAATAAAGTACCCATGATAATTCATATTTTTTTCGTGTTTAATCAAATACTGCGAAAAAGGCGCTTTTAAGCGTTTTCCCGAAACGCCAGCCAATCGCAAATGGAGACGATAGATTAATTGACAATATTTAAATGAGTATTAGTATCCTTTTTGTTAAAACGAAGTAATGTTTTACTATAACTTAAGCTCATGTTTAGCTTAGCAATCCCTTTTCGTGTGTAACATATTCGACACGACGCTTCCAGGTGATATTCAGCCAGAGTTCGGAGTTGCTGGAGCGCGAGTCGTCCATGGCGTCTTCGCTGGAGGAGGTGTCGGGCACGCCGGGCAATGAACCATCCGGGGGCGCGCCCCCCACCGACCACTTTGGGGTCTTCAAAGACTTTGACTTCTTAGAGTACGAGAGCGAGAGTATCGAGGTAAGCTCGTCAGCTAACTTTCAACTACCACCTATTTATTTTTTGTTAGCCATAATTGTGTCCCATTGCTGGCTAAGTTCTTACTCTTTTACTTCTTAACCAGTCCTAAGTTCAAATTATGTATTGAATGATTATTTCAGCCACTTGGTAATATGTGTTGATGTCACGTGCAGGGCGAGAGCTCGGACAACTTCAACTGGGGCGTGCGCCGGCGCCTGCCCAGCGAGGAGCGCGGCGAGGGCGCGGGCGCGGCGCGCAGCCCGCCGCCGCAGCCGCCGCGCGCGCCCGCCAAGCCGGTGAGTGCCGCGCCACCGCTAGGGCCCCACCGAAACCGATCTAACTTCATTCACACTAAACTATGCACTTTTCTCAAATATACAAAGTCAAATCCCCTTATTACAAAACAAGGTTTATCTTCAGACCCAGGTTTAAAACATGGAGCCATTATAGAATTTCGAACTTTATTCCGACTATGGTAAAGTTCCTAAACACAAAACTGACAACTTAGTACGAGTAACGAACTAAGTTTTCAGTTTTGTATAAAGAACGGTATTTCAATCACAGTTACGTTCTTATTACAACAACTGGCTCCATGGTTTAAGCCATGTCAAAATATAAATCTTGTTTTGTAATAAGGCGGAATATGTTCAAGAATGCATTCATAATTTTATGTACAAATTAGTGAGTTAGATGACAGCAATCACACTGGACAGGTGGTAAGTGAGCTAACATAAATCCACCAGGAAATGGTAATGAGGTAGTTTATACTTGTCATAAGTCCTGGCATAAGGTAATCGGGATAATCTACTCTTACCAATGTGTGAGGCCAGAGTATTACGATGACGTGGATTATTGATTTTTATTTTTTTGTAAAAAGTTTTTTGACATTTTCTTTTTATACAGTTTTTATCACAGAGTGCTCATGAGGACTCGTCGGACGAGGAGGGCGGGTGGGACGAGAGTGCCAGCGGGTCGCGGGGCGAGGGCGACGCGGGCGCCGCTCACGAGCTGGCGCTGCGCCCCCGCACGCACTCCTTCTCCAGCGCCTCTAGCGGAGAGCCCGACGGTACGCAAAATGATATTTACCCGGCTACGGCAAAGCCAATATATGTTTCTTTGTGTTTACCTATGTTTCAACGTAGCGCTTAAACTACTTATCCGATTTTGATGAAAGAAGTGTCAATCGATTAGTTATTATAGTCTGGGTGACATATAGGCCGGAGAAATTAGGTTTGAACCCTACACTAAATCTTAACAGCGTATTTTCTCTAAAATCGTGTTTTTAAACTTAGCCCTTCAAATAATATTACGTTTTGTATTGCATCCTCGAGATTTAACATACGTAATAGACCTCTTCGTTGTAATACTCGTACACGGCCACACTATTCAAAGATTTAAAAAGAATGTCATTAGCATAATAGTATAATTTTTACAGAGCTGTTTAAGAGTAGTAAAAATGAACATATGAAACATCAATGTATTTTAAATTGCTTGGTGTATCTAATAATTTAAAAAATAAAAACAAATAACCCTTTAGTAGCCGACGTAATCCGTCAACGCTCACCTCTTTCGTTCTTCGTGTGTTGCATTGCTACGACAGTTTTTTCAATCTCAACTGGATCAACAATCATTATATTTTATTATTGTGAAAAAGCGTAGTTATCATGGGAAAATGAAAACACGAACATAATGAAGAATATCTTAGGTGCAAGAGTCAACGTTATGAAAATAAGTTAAAGAAAAAGCGCAAAGAACGTAAGTTTTTTTGTAATACCTACTTATGTATTTTTATTGTCATAGTTATAACTTTTACATTTAAATATTGTTATCTTAATGAGATAACACCTAATGTTATTCTGATAATAGAAATGGTTTTTAGCGACGAACACGGGATGATATTCAGAAATATTTTCTTGATGAGGTAGTACGCGATACAACCCCAACACCCAACCCCACATCGAACGTGTCCTTACAAAAAAGCATATTATAATATTAAGACTACGTTGAAGACAAGGAAGTTTGGCATTAATTCCTTCTGCACATGTGGCTTCCCTGGTACACACTACGTCATTATGTGCTAACCCCTCAGATTTTAAAATATTACACCGCTACAAAATTGAATTCGTTACGAATAATCTAAAGAATACTTCAAAAAGAGTTCATTGTTTCGACTTGGAATCGAACCATCGCATTTTTAATATTTTGTCTTGTCGCAAGAGCGGCACTACATGCGACACAAGGGTGGTACCTTGTCGCAAGAGCGGCACTACATGCGACACAAGGGTGGTACCTTGTCGCAAGAGCGGCACTACATGCGACACAAGGGTGGTACCTTGTCGCAAGAGCGGCACTACATGCGACACAAGGGTGGTACCTTGTCGCAAGAGCGGCACTACATGCGACACAAGGGTGGTACCTTGTCGCAAGAGCGGCACTACATGCGACACAAGGGTGGTACCTTGTCGCAAGAGCGGCACTACATGCGACACAAGGGTGGTACCTTGTCGCAAGAGCGGCACTACATGCGACACAAGGGTGGTACCTTGTCGCAAGAGCGGCACTACATGCGACACAAGGGTGGTACCTTGTCGCAAGAGCGGCACTACATGCGACACAAGGGTGGTACCTTGTCGCAAGAGCGGCACTACATGCGACACAAGGGTGGTACCTTGTCGCAAGAGCGGCACTACATGCGACACAAGGGTGGTACCTTGTCGCAAGAACGGACTTCGAGTGACTCTTGTGTGGTTAATGAAACTTCTACATCCTCATATTTCTATAGAAACCTTTGACTTGCTTTTTGAGGCTAAGAAAGTGGATCCTGCACTCGGAGAAAATATACCCAATGAAATCGCCGATCTTTGGGCTAAAATACTGCTTGATGGAATAGACTAAGAGCACAAGGAATCCTTGAAAGCAAAAATACTTGTAAAAAAGTGATTTTAATCGCTTCATATGGAGGATAGTGATAGAGTATATAGAGCAGGTTCGTGCGAAAAAAATCATTTAAGTTCCTCCTGGTCCTTCTTTGCGAAGCAAATCCTGCAAAAATTGTGTCAGAGAGAGTTTGTATGTAGTTGTAAGTATTCTTCTTCGTATTCGTCGAATTTGTTTTGTGCAATCAGTACTCGTAATATCTCACTTATTACCAGATTTGTTGTTCAACTAATCATAACTAGCCGATCGCGCAAGACAACGCACGTGTAGTTTTCATAGAGTACGTCGGTGCAGCGCCATACTAATAATAATGAGCGATTAATGACGCCACTAGTCGAGCAACAAATCCGTGATTTGTTTTTGTTTGACGGACGTCTCATTACGCACACATGCGCTGTGAGTCTCGGTGGCTCTTTGTAAATACTTTCACAAGCATTTTCAAACCTTTTTAATTGTGCCATATTATCGTAGTTAATCTCTAACGGCCGAACCCAATAACTTATTTTCAGTTAAAGACAGATCGCTATTGATGATAGACAGTATAATTATATCTATGCTCGGATGGCGTCTCACAATCATTGATAAAGGCTATCTATCTAACGAAAACAATAAGTAGGTTTCTCTACTTCGCCCGCCCGTGCGTTCCTTACAACCAACATCACTTTAAAAAACAACATGTGTAATTAGGGTTATATTAAAACTTCTTTGTTTCTTAGTTCTAAATAAGTTACTGGATTAAGATATAATTCTGTAGAGCCATATTTGTTATGGCCGCGAATCAAAATACAACCTGTTACTGACCTGCACATTGCAAAAATTTGAATTTCGCGGGCTACCTTAGCGCATTAATGTTATTATTTTTTTTTTAACTTAAATTCATGTTGGAATGGTGCTTGCACGGGGGGTGTTAAATTTCTGTTATTTTTTGCCTAAGGCGCACCGTTTTCGGGATATTTGAATTTAATTTTTTTTTTATTACTTTAAATAAAAAATCATCTATGATCATTATTGCAAGTACTAAAGAGTTAATTTTAGCTTGGCTACTTTACATTTATCCCTGCAATTCGGGGAATAGCCAAATCTGCCATCTGTAGTACTGTCCTGTCAAACAAATCGTATATTGGGAAGCATACTTTAGCATTTTCATACAAAGAGATATCTGTTGTATGCGATACCCCCTTCCATCAGTAGATAGTGTGGGCCGGTATGATTCATAGATTATTGGGACGTTAAAACCATCAATAGATATATTTTTATATATATATTTACTTTATATTTAAGTAGGCCGAAACTGGTGATATATAGGTTATTGGGTTCGGCCGTAAGTAAGTACAGGTTGTGTGGTTGCGTGCAGGCGACCGGGGCGACGTGACGCCGGTGCCGGGCGCGGTGCCTGCGCTGCACGACGCGTGGCGCGCGTCCGTCACGGCGCTGCTGCGACACGCCGCCCTCATGCCGCCGCTGGCGCTCGTGCACCGCCTGCACACCGTGCTTAAGGTACAACTCCATTATCATCTTCACCGTACTTACGAATTTCATGTATATTTGATTTATACATGAAATTCATAAATTATTTGAATTGTTTTTTTTTTCTTCTTCCCAGCTAAAGCACTAGGAAGTGGTGAAGTGTGGGCGTTTTTGGGGGACTGTCTCATGTAATTTTAACGTTCGAAAAGTGCTGATTCTCAGCCTAGTTTGAATAGCTGAGTTTTGATGTTGAACATTATGTTCATACGGACTAGGTTTATTTGACTCAACCTCAAAATAAAAACTGGCTCAATGGTTTAAATCATGTTAGGCATGTTTTTTTTTGTTTTCGATCGTATTATTATTTTAGTTCGTATTCTGCAACTTAGACATTATAGACTATTCATATTAAGAGTCTTTGAGTATTTATACTCAGGAGATGCTAAAAAGCGAATCACCGAACAACTTTTTCTGCCACTTTCTGCGGGGGGCGAGGAAAACACATACAGCACACTACGAAAATTTGACAATTGCACACAGATACATGCTTCCTATTGCTATAAACGCACACGATAAAATAATAACCACACAATTACAAAAACACACACACATAATGACTTTGTGTGTATTTATAAAATTGTCCTATGACAACAAACACAAAGGTGCTAGTGATGTGATACAAACAATGAGCGGTATGTCATTCTTAATTCATGAATAAATGAACAAAATTTTAATTCGTTTTACGATACCTTACTCCGTAAACCAGCTAACTCCATATGAGCAAATTTAGTGTCAGCAGACACTTAAAACTTTATAATATTTTGTTTAGACTGCTTATGAAAAAATCTAAAATACCGTTGGTAGATAATATCTGCTGTTAAAATGTTAAACAAAACAAAATCTTAAAAAAAATCAAAATCAACATCTTAAATCTTGAATGTGTTTGACGAAATGTGGAGGTATCGTTGATTTTCTTGTGCACTTGCCTAATTTCAGAATAGAATAGAATAGAATAGCATTTATTTGCAAATATGGGTTATACATAAGTAGGTAGTAGTAGGTTTTCATCAGAGTTCTGCCATATTTCACCATTCGGCATGCAAACATTTTCATTACCTATATAAAATTGTTAAAATTTAAACTCTTGTTGGAACATTAAATTAGTTATGTCGAAACACAACAAAAATGATGTGTTTGCTATCTTAGTTAAGAAACGATGCGGGTATGGCTCCATTTCCATAGTCTATATAGTTCATAGTCATATGTCTGAATGATGAAGATTAGAGGAAATCACTGATTTTTTTAATGTACCAGTTTATTATATACATGTCGAACACATTTCTGCGGATCTACTTTTTTTGTTAACACTAGATTCATAAACATACTTGGTAGATACACTATTCATAAACATTCGCCTCTCAGACGTATACATTTTTCTCGAGGATTTTAGTTTTATAAAAAACAATAAAATACATTGAACTTTTAAAAGTTGTTTATGTATTAATAATTACTTAAATGAAATAGAAATGAGAAAAATAGTTTTTCAGAGCAATCAACGCATAGTATTCCTCGGTGATCCATAGAAATGATTTGTTTTCACTGGGTACAACAGAACATTATTATCGACGTTTTTTTTAAATTGTCTGCAATTTTTTTTTTCTGTAACCCACTGGGTTGTGATTGAGCATTGGACGAAGTATCGCCAAGTACTTCAACAATTTTCCTATTTAGGCATCGCTTCAAAGTTCATCAGACAGTTTTGCCGATACTTCTTTTATATACGATCGATGTGCTCGTGACATGGGTTTCTTATTGTTATTCATTCGTGTCAGGATTTTACAGACCATATCATTAGTAATAAATAGAGAGAGAAAATCAATGCGTTCTGTGGTATTCCTTGTGGTTCTCGTTGATCCTTGGCGTCTACTCCCTAATTACGATATCCGTAGTTTTGGCCGAAGTTACTTACGAGTTAAGTCTCCGTATTACTTACGGGCATAAGATTAGTTCAGGGCTCGAATTAAACATGAATGACAACATGATTTGATAGTGTTCCCTAATCCCGATGTGTATTTACCCGTTAGAAAAATTGAATTTGTCACTTGTATTGACTCATCAACTACTTTCGGACGGGCGCGTATGTTCGTAGACGGGCATAGCGAGTAGTACCCTTGAACGGTGTGCACTACGTTTCTCTCTTGTGCCCGGGTTCTTGTAGACTCAACCGCTCATTGCGTTATTTACGTTTTTAAGCAGACCAATTTTTCGAACTTATGAAGCAATGGCTTCGCTTTATCCTTCAAAATCATTTAGATTGTGATTATTGTGTGTTACGCAATTAGGGTGCTGACTTGTCCAGATACATACACAAAAAAATAATAGTTACTGAACATACTGACTGAAAAAATAATTTGTTTTATCAATAATTCAATCACGTTGTCCAAGCACTATGCAAATCCTTACCCTGTACTGCGTTTGTGCTACCAACGTACCACTGTATTTTTCTATCGTAAATATCGTAATTATTATTTCGACATTGCGCTTAAATAAAACCATGTTGATGTATAATATATACCCACATGTGGTAGGAAACACTATGGTTTCGTAAATTAGAAGTGGCAGATCGCTTTTTGCA
Organism: Tiliacea aurago; assembly: GCA_948098905.1. NCBI lineage: Eukaryota > Metazoa > Arthropoda > Insecta > Lepidoptera > Noctuidae > Tiliacea > Tiliacea aurago. The sequence goes on from OX402576.1 coordinate 1,840,255, forward strand.
ACAGAAAACTGCATAGTTTACCATTTTTCGGGAGGACTTACTTGCGACAAAATACGATTCACAATGTCGGCTGTCAGCGAATGAACTAGTTTTATGTAACACTAGACTTTGGCAGAGGGGAACGCTCAGCTATGGCGGCTCCAGAGTATAAATACTCAAAGATTAGAGTTGTCAACAAATAATAGGCCTGTTTTGACATTTAACTTGAATCGATTTATCGTGAGTATCGAGTATGAGTCGTACGGTTAGTTCACTAGTTACGTCGCGATGGTCAAGTCTAAGGAAGTCAAAAAGCATTATTGTATGTTATGTTTTTTCAACTATATAAAACTTAATTACTTACAGGTAAAAAATTTAAAACTTTGATCCGATAATTACGGGTGTAAATGTGAAAACGTAGAATAGAATAGCATAACGTGTATGTTTCCAGTGTTACAGCTAGTAGTAGTGGTACTAGTGGCAAAAGGTCAGCTAGTATAGTACGTGCACACTAACGAGCAATAATATCATAAACGTCATTGTGAACTGCGCGGTAACACTGCTGCAGTACATTCATGTAATTGTATCTTGGTGCCCTTCCAGGAGGTCATCATGAAGACCTTATCCCTGTGTGCGGAAGGGGCAGTGGCTGCGGGGGCAGGTGGCGCGGCTGGGGGCGAGGGGGCAGGGTCGGGGTCGGGTCCGGTGGCTGGGCCGGCCCTGGCGGGAGAGCTGGGAGCAGTGCTGGAGCGCGCGGCCGCGGAGGAGCCGCCGCTGGTGTGGGCTGGCCCCTTGGTAGCCGACCACCCGCGCGTTCGCGATGCTGTACGCTACGCTTCGCTAGAGCTCCACGAACATCTGATGACGTTCTTCGATCGTCGAGAGCATACACTAGAGGTCCGATCACCATTTTCAAAATCCAAATAACGACAAACAAACACCAGTTTCATTTTATTACCTTAACGTCAACGTTCACTCACACTTATTCACATTTTAATATTATAACAAGTGAAATACGTTAATAGATAATAGTAACATTCACATAAAAAATATTTTCGTCACTGAATGTTAATGCTTTCATAGCTATGAACAGAAAATAAATATTATATAAAAAATCCGGCTAGAAAACTAATTATTTGCTCAACGATCAGCAGATCAAACACATCGACTGAATCTTTTGAAACACGCTTGCAGACTTTTGTTCGTTCAAATCAGTAAGTTCACAATGCACTTCCCAGGTCCTGGAGTTGGCGCGCAGTGCGACCGAGGAGCTCGCACGCTCCTTATATCGACTAATCTTCCAACTGCTCTTGCTATTGGAGACGAACAACAAAATGATAGTGGCCGTCTACACTGCGGCGTTGGAGAACAAGGTGAGATACCTCGCTTCTTCTTGTGTTCTGCTGCAGCGTGCGAGCGACGCACGGGCCTCCACTTGTTGTACCGGAGCGCGACCGCGCGGCATCATGTCATCCCCATCTGTTCACGCAGAGCTGGCGATTAATGTTTGCTCGCATGCGCCCTGCACCGCGCGGAGGAGTGCGGATCTTTTTCCAGGGTTCAATTACAAGACAATAAATTCTATATAAACATTTGTTTCTTTTTATGAAATCTTACTTTTTAATGAACTCGTTTAACTAATATAACGAAATTAATAATAATCTACATCTACAGGATATACTTTAGCATAGCAGCTACTTATAAACAGTTGAAATTAGAATTGTAGGTATACAGCGGGGCGCTTTAGTGGCGACATTAATTTAACACACGGTTATGGCTAGTGGCCAGATTTTTTATGTTATAATTTTTTATTTGTTTTTAATTTCTTTATATCTATATATTACATTGCATAAAACATATAAAAAATCTCTGTATAATATACAACCAAACAAAACTACGTGTTTAAGCTGCACAATATAAAGTAAACACTTATTTATTTTAAAATCCAGTTTAGAAGACCATATTTCAACTTTGCAAAGAATAAAGATTACAGAATTTGTACTTTCGTGAGTAGGCGCGCGGTTAGTGACACCGCCACGCGATACCCGATGGTGAAAACCTTCTCCTGCAGTCCCCTGTGCACTGATGATGAAAACCTTCGCCTGCAGTCCCTTGTGCACTAATGATGAAAACAAACTCCTGCAGTCCCCTGTGCATGATGGTGAAAACATACTCCTACAGTCCCCTGTGCACTGATGGTGAAAACCTTCTCCTGCAGTCTCCTGTGCACTGATGGTGAAAACCTTCTCCTGCAGTCCCCTGTGTGCTGATGGTGAAAACATACTCCTGCAGTCCCCTGTGTACTGATGGTGAAACCTTCTCCTGCAGTCCCCTGTGCACTGATGGTGGAAACATACTCCTGCAGTCCCCTGTGCACTGATGGTGAAAACTTAGACCTAAATCCCTTGTGCACTGATGGTGAAAACCTTCTTCTGCAGTCCCCTGTGCACTGATGGTGAAAACATACTCCTGCAGTCCCCTGTGCACTGATGGTGAAAACCTTCTCCTAAAGTCCCCTATGCACTGATAGTGAAAACCTTCTCCTGCAGTCCCCTGTGCACTGATGATGAAAACCTTCGCCTGCAGTCCCTTGTGCACTGATGGTGAAAACATACTCCTGCAGTCCCCTGTGCACTGATGGTAAAACATACTCCTACAGTCCCCTGTGCACTGATGGTGCAAACATACTCCTACAGTCCCCTGTGCACTGATGGTGAAAACCTTATCCTGCAGTCCCCTGTGCACTGATGGTGAAAACCTTCTCCTGCAGTCCCCTGTGCGCTGATGGTGAAAACATACTCCTGCAGTGCCCTGTGCACTGATGGTGAAAACATACTCCTGCAGTCCCCTGTGCACTGATGGTGAAAACCTTTTCCTGCAGTCCCCTGTGCACTGATGGTGAAAACCTTCTCCTGCAGTCCCCTGTGCACTGATGGTGAAAACCTCCTGCAGTCCCTTGTGCACTGATGGTGAAAACCTTCTCCTGCAGTCCCCTGTGCGCTGATAGAGTTCAACCTTTCGGATCGGGTCCACTACGAAAGTGGAAGCAACTCTCAACGTGTTTTTTTTTTTACTTAATGTTGACTTTTTTTGGCGATGGCGGCAAATTGCTCATAGCGTGCCCTCTATAGGGTTAATGGTAAATTAATTTACAACATAGTTCTGTTTCTGTTAATCATTTGAAGATGAGAAATACAGAACATAATTATGTTTAGCACTAAACACATTTAGTGATTTTTGGTGCAAGCGGGCCTAAATATTGTTTTAATCACCAAACCATGGATCCTTATTTTTATCAAACGAATATCAATCAGATTGTATTGCTATTTAGAAAAAAAGCTTGAAAGACAAGCAAGAAATACCGACACGTTTTGTCAATGTGTGTGACTGAGTGTTTCATTTATTGCGTAGAAGGTTTTATTCGACGACCAAATTCCAGATCAGCTGGTCTATTCTGTAAAGATATCCCTGTGCTTCACCTTCAGTGCAGTGCAGTGAGTCATTCAACTGATGCGGCATTAACGCTATTGACAGCTCAGTGTGAGCTCTCTCACCCAAGTTTTCTCGGTGAGATTGTTACAGAATAGATCGGCAGTTTCTCTTGGCCCAGTAGTGAGTGAAGTGTAATGTTTCCCAGGGCGTGGAGATGAGCGGCGCAGTGTGCGCCGTGCGCAACCAGCTGGTTGCGAGCGCGGCCGACGCGTGGACGGAGCATGCGCCCGCGCCCCATGACGACGCGCGCCTGCTGCAGCTCATACAAAGGCAGAAGTGAGTCAATAAAACAAAAAAAAAGTTAATAAAAAAAACAAAAAACCCGACCGCAAGCTGCGAGATATACGAGTTTGATGAAATCTAAAGTAGTTCGTGTAAATTACGAAACGGATTTCGGATGACATTACATCCAATTTACGCTTTAGTAAGTCAGGTCTTACTGAGTTATTCAGACAGTTTTGATAACTACTACTGCACCAAAATGGCCGGGTATGGTAATCGTAAAGTTAACTGTAGCAAAGACAGCAATTTTGCATCGCACCAGATAAAAACGCAATTTAATAATTATGTCCGTTAAATCAAAGTGAGTGATTAATAAGTTAAAAGACTAAAAGTCGAGATTTAATCGGTATCGATACCATTACAAAATGTCTTCTACAATACAACATAGCGCCGCACGCGAACGCGGCGCAAGAGTTGGTTCCACCAACAATACAACATAGCGCCGCACGCGCGCGCGGCGCAAGAGTTGGTTCCACCAACAATACAACATAGCGCCGCACACGCGCGCGGCGCAAGAGTTGGTTCCACCAACAATACAACATAGCGCCGCACACGCGCGCGGCGCAAGAGTTGGTTCCACCAACAATACAACATAGCGCCGCACACGCGCGCGGCGCAAGAGTTGGTTCCACCAACAATACAACATAGCGCCGCACACGCGCGCGGCGCAAGAGTTGGTTCCACCAACAATACAACATAGCGCCGCACACGCGCGCGGCGCAAGAGTTGGTTCCACCAACAATACAACATAGCGCCGCACACGCGCGCGGCGCAAGAGTTGGTTCCACCAACAATACAACATAGCGCCGTACGCGCGCGCGGCGCAAGAGTTGGTTCCACCAACAATACAACATAGCGCCGGACGCGCGCGCGGCGCAAGAGTTGGTTCCACCAACAATACAACATAGCGCCGTACGCGCGCGCGGCGCAAGAGTTGGTTCCACCAACAATACAACATAGCGCCGGACGCGCGCGCGGCGCAAGAGTTGGTTCCACCAACAATACAACATAGCGCCGGACGCGCGCGCGGCGCAAGAGTTGGTTCCACCAACAATACAACATAGCGCCGTACGCGCGCGCGGCGCAAGAGTTGGTTCCACCAACAATACAACATAGCGCCGCACGCGCGCGCGGCGCAAGAGTTGGTTCCACCAACAATACAGCCATGTGCAGTGCACCTACGACTCAGGTTTTTCACTCTCACATTGGTGTCCGTGACTATCGCCGGACCACCAACGCCAATCGCTTCCATATTTGTTAAATAATTAGTACTCAACTGGTACTAATTAGTGCTCGAACAACAAAATTGGTATCTTAGTAGTTTTCGAGAAAATCGAGTATGACGGTGGTCCGCGATTTCAGCAGGACCACGACGAAAAAGGGGGCATGCTACACCTATTCTGTGTATACAAATAATTAGTACCTTTATATGTGATTCATTTCGTAAAAAAAAAACAGAAGGTATGTTTTGCTCAAGTTAAGAGTTAGGTTTAAATTAAGCCATTTCATTATTTTGCACAAAGCTTCTTCTGCAGTAGCTTTAACCACATCCCAATTAGGTCCGTGAACTAGGATCGCGGTATCATCAGCAGATACGTAAATGTTACAGTTAGTAAGGCACATCCTGCACAGGTCGTTCACGTAAATGTGGAAGAGTGTAGGCCCAAGTATACTTCCTTGAGGGACGCCATAAATTACTGGTTCCTCGTCACTGTAGTACGAGCCAATTTTGCCCAGTTGCGTTTGGTTTTTGAGATAATCCTTAAACATCTCAAGTGGAAAACCACGTACACCGACGACTTCTAATTTAGCAATGAGTTTGGGAACAGAAACTGTGTCAAATGCTTTAGAAAAATCTAGGAGCATAGCCAGACATCTGGTTTTACTATCCAGATTTCCAGCCACTTATTGCGTGAGATCTCCGACACTCCTTGTCGGAATCCGTACTGATTCTCAGCAATTATTTTATATTTGGCTATAAAACTCCCTAGACGTTTATTTAAATCCTTTCAAGAATTTTGAAAAGTCCTGGCAATACTGATATTGGCATATAATTGTTAATACAGCTTCTGTCCCCCTCCCTTATGAAAAGGGTGTATAATTGCCTTCTTAAGAGCATCCGGAAATACAGCTGTTAGGAAGCAACGGTTACAGAGGTAAGTCATAGTGGGACAAGAACATACCGGTTATTTTTAAGTAATAACGATGATATTCCGTCCCATACCAAGGCACAATCATCTCGTAACTGAACTATGACAGACTCTACTTCTGCTTCATCAGCCTCCAATATTGTAAAAGAGTCGACAGGAGGCTTTTGACAGCTGCCTTGGACTAAAGTAGGAGAACAAGGATTACTTGCCGTGATTGGTTGTATAAGCCTGTGACAAGATTTTTGCTGCCAAGTTATTGCCCACGTTACTACTTAAAAAAAGTGATTTACTACTACACTAGGCTATAGCGTAATGTGTAACGAGCGATTGAAAAAAATACATTCACTTAGCGTAGTGTTAAATTTGTAACTTCGTTATTTTTTGGAATTTATTTATAATTGTTTTTGTACTCATTTATAGTCCATACTATAAATAATTTTGTATTAAAAACGGAAATTGCTCTAAATTCAAGTTATCGTAGTGTAAATTGCTTTTGTCTAAACTAATATGAATATACAGAATTATAATCATCTATCCAAGTTACTATTGGCCTCAAATTTCACGATTTCATGAAATAGTTATAGAGCGTGCCGCTACAGTGGCGACATTTATTTGACACACTAATTGGCCAGTAATCATAAAAAAAAAATGCATTTCTAGACGTTAATTTAAAAAAAAACTGCTTTTTCCTACAGAAGTGCAATACCTACTCGGTCAAAATGTATGGCACAGCGAATTTTTTTTTTAAGAACCGACGAAAAATTTTGACACATTTATTTGTCTTAATGCTGTCACTCCCCCGGCCAGTCACATTTATTCGTCTTAATGATGTCCGAGACTACCGCCGGACCACCAACGCCAATCGCTTCCATATTTGGCAAATAATTAGTGCTCAATTGGTGCTAATTAGTGCTCGAATAACAGAATTGGTGCCTTAGTAGTTTTCGAGATAATCGAATTTGAAGGTGGTCACGCTCCCTGCAGCAGGACCACCATGAGCGCCGAAAAAGGGGGCAGGCTACAGCTATTCTAAGTATACAAAAATTAGTGCCCTTAAATGTGATTCATTTCGTAACAAAAAAAGAACTGAAACATTTGTATTTACCGAAAAATCAACGATGATAACTTTCGCGCGCTGCAGGACCACGACTTTGAATGTTGATTTCAAGTTTCAGGAGCTAGTCGCTTTCCTCAAACCTATATATACAAATTAGTACTCTGCGAGATAAAATTGATACCAAAATTCAAAATTACTACTCCAGTACTTTAATTAAGAGATATACCATACCATTGGTGGGGTGGCGGTAGTCACGGTGTTAAATTTTCATTTGAAGATTTCCCTATTAAAAGTCTGTGATTTCTTCCCAAATTTATACAAAAATTAGTGCTCCTACAGAAGTCATAGTGACCAAAAATCCAGATTCCCAAGTGTTTTATTTTAAGAGAATTAGCTTTCATTACTTTTCCATACTAAATCTCCGGGAAAAAATCACAGAATTTTTAATAGGGAAATCTTCAAATGAAAATTTAACACCGTGACTTCCGCCACCTCACCAATGGTATGGTATCGTGAACTACTGGAGTAGTAATTTTGAATTTTGGGTATCAATTTTATCTCGCAGAGCACAAATTTTTCATGTAGGTTTTAGAAAAGCGACTAGCTCCTGCAACTTGGAATCAACATTCAAAGTCGTGGTCCTGCTGAACGAGCGCGCGAAAGTTATCATCGTTGATTTCTCGGTAAATACAAATGTTTCAGTTCTTTTTTTGTGACGAAATGAATTACATTTAGGGTGCCCGCCCACGAGCGTTAATCGCTGAGCGATTATTTTGTCGCCGTAAATAGAACATATGGAATTCAATGCTGTAACGCCCACGTGCTACAAAAAGTCGCTCTCAAACAAAATCGCTGGATCCCGGGCGTTGCGATTGCCGCTGCAAAATGGAACGTATGGAAATGTACTAACTAACGCACACGGCTCACCGACAATCGCCCGCGTACTCTTTTCTAAGGAAAACGTTGCGTCATTGCTCACCGATGGATATCGATATCGTAATTTTTATCGAAGAAGTCGAAAAGCGGCCTGCTATATGCGACACAGGATCACCAGAGTATCATACTCGTATTAGCAATATAAAGATAATGCTAGGGGAAGAAATATGCTTAAATATCTTTTACAAAAAAAAAACAACTGACTTCCAAAAAAACACTACAAAGTGAAAAATAACCTGAATTTTAGAAGTCGGTTGTTTTTTTTTGTAAAAATTTTTTTATTTTTCACTTTTTAGTGGGTCAGTTTGCAGTTTATCTAAGTTACAATAGCATAATGTCCACTGCTCATCACCTTTAACAAAATATTGCTGTTCCCGATGCAGGGGCGTTAATACTTGAATAGTTCTCCTGGTCAGAACCAGGAGAACTGGAACTGATGGTGACTTCACCATATACATTGTGGCGAGCATAAAGTGCTTAGCAACCATATTAAAGTGTCTAATCGAATCGCAACGGTGAAATACTTGTTATTAAGTAGTTCCGGTGGCCATCTGTGGTCTTCATCATCAGTTCCACTTCACCAAATGGTGCGTTTCGAGTGTAAAAGCATGAGTTACTATAAAAAATACTGAAATCGATATAGGTGTGCCTATAAAATTTGAGGATTGCCCTCGATGTCTATGGGATCCCCTCATCAGATTCTGACTTGGTGACAATGGGACCACCTCGGGTGTATCAAACAAAAAAATAATTTTCAAATTCGGTCCACAATTGACGGAGCAATCGGTAAACAAACATAAAAAAAAAACAAACGTACAGCCGAACATATAACTTCCTCCTTTTTGGAATTCGGTTAAAAATTAAATAGTAGATGGGAACTACTTATTGATTTTGGTTGAATATGACCTTTTCTAAAAAGAAGGAAGAGACTTTTGGGTCGTAAAAAGTACGTAGATATGGGACCTACTTACCTAATTACTTATTTACAATTTTTTTTTCATTAGGTAGGTACTTCGTAAAGCAAAAACATTTTTACGGTACTTCGTAAAAATGTTGCAGAGGTGTGGTCGATTTTGTGCGGATGTCTGTCTTTCTGGGTAGAATCTTGCAACTCAAATTTCGAGCACTACCCATTAGCAACCCCGCTGAAGCTTTCAGGGTAGCTCACAACTCGAATACAATGCATTCTAAATCCATTTATTAGCATGCAATGACGACCTGACCTCAAAAAAAACATAAATCATCATCATCATCATCCTACATCTTGTAAAGGAGGCGAGATAGAGCAAAAATAACACTTTTTAGCGGTTTCCTAAAGGTTCACTTAATCATGACACATCGATCGAGAGGTACGCAAACCTGAAAACATAACCTAAAGTTTTCATTTTTTGCTTTTAGCTTTCAAAAAATCAGCAATAAATGATTAAACATCAAAATCTTCTTTCTATAATCTGAGCCACACCTAACACACATTTTTAACTTAACCATACAAAAATAAAATAATGAGTATAGTAATATTCCCGCATAGTACCTACTAGACATCGAATAAGTACCTATGCGTTTTAGGTGTGAAAGTAATAGCGACTTATGTACATGCCTAGGTAGATACTAAGATGAGTTTATAAAATAGTTTAATATTATATTAGGTACCTACTAGGTTTTATTTACGTTAACAAGGCAGCCAAGACTGATCATAGTGAGGAACAGAATACGAACAGTAGATCTGTAAATGATAATTCAAATAATGGCTAATCTATCACAAGATATAAGTAAATCTACATTTATTTCGTTTAACTGCAAGTCGGTTAAAAGGTCAATTGATTGTGTGAGAGGGCTATGCAAGACTGCCGACATTATAGCACTTCAGGAGACATGGCTGCTCCCGCACGATATACCGTTCCTAGGCACCGTTGACCAAGACTTTGCATATACGGGGACGACGGCGGTCGACACCTCCGTGGGCGTCCTTAGAGGAAGGCCTGACGGTGGAGTGGGGATACTGTGGCGTAAGAACGTGTTTAGGGAAGTGGCCGTCCTTGAGTTCAATAATCCGCGTATTTGCGCGATAAAAGCGTTGGTTTCTGACCGCGATATTCTAGTGTTCAGTGTGTATATGCCAACAGACACGGCAGAAAACCTACTGGAATTCACGGAGTGCTTTACAGAGGTATGTGCTATTGTCGAGAGTAACTCCGTTGAGGCAATATATATCTTAGGTGACTTTAATGCTCATCCGGGTGAGCTGTTTGGTAGGGAAATAGAGAATTTATGTGCAGATCAACAGTGGGTTTGTGCTGATATTTACATGCTGAAAAGTACTCTAGATCATTATACATTTATAAGTGATGTGCACGGTGGCTAGACCATTGCGTTGTTAGTCAGTCTGCACGGCAAACAATAAACAATGTATCGATAAAATATGATACATTTTGGTCGGATCACCTTCCTTTACTAATTGAGTGTGACTTAAATTTAGTTAGACGTAAAATTAATGAAAACTTAGAAGTGTCTAAGTGTAATAAGGTGATGTGGGGTGATAGATTGAATGAACAGATTGAGAAGTATAGAGTATTGTAATATAAAACTAAAATTTATAGACTTTCCAAAAGAATGTACAACGTGTAGTTTTAACATTTGTACGGATAGGGAACACAAACATATATTGGACAAAATGTATAAAAGTATAATTGTAACATTATCAGAAGCCGCTATTCAGAGCAGTAAATGTAACATAAATAAACGGAATAGAAAATATGTAACAGGTTGGAACAAACATGTTCAAGAAGCGCACGGGAATGCCAAACTTAGGTTTCAAACCTGGGTTTCGCACAATAGACCGAGGGACGGTACATTGTTTGAAGAAATGAGTGAGAGTCGAAAGGTATTTAAAAGAAAACTGAAATGTCATGACGGGCTCAGCATCGAGCACTTGAGCTATGCAGGGGTCCATCTTCCTCGTGTTCTTGCGATGTTTTTACACTGTGCCTGAGTCACTCATACTTGCCCACGGAGCTCATGAAAACCATAGTTGTGCCTATTGTTAAAAACAAAACCGGAGACTTGTCTGACATGGGAAATTACCGGCCAATATCTTTGGCTACGGTGGTGGCTAAGGTGCTGGACAGTGTGCTTAACTCTGAACTGGAGGGACAACTCCATATTCCTGACGCTCAGTTCGGCTTCCGAAGCGGACTATCCACGGAAAGCGCTATACTGAGTCTCAAGCACACTGTGCAGTACTACACAGGGAGGCGTACACCTGTGTATGCATGTTTCCTCGACCTCTCGAAAGCTTTCGACCTCGTTTCTTACGATATTTTATGGCAAAAGTTAAAGCTTACAAACGTGCATGCACAGGTGCAGCGCCTTTTCCAGTTTTGGTACGGTAATCAGACAAACAGCGTCAGATGGGCTAACAGCCTTTCCAACTCGTACAGGTTGGAGTGCGGGGAAAGGCAGGGTGGTTTGAGTTCACCTTAGCTCTTCAACTTGTACGTAAACGAGCTTATGGTTGGGCTCAGCAGTACTCGTGTCGGCTGTTCGGTTGACAATGTTTGTGTAAACAATGTCAGCTACGCGGACGACATGGTTCTGCTGAGTCCAACAGTAAGTGCATTGAGGAGGCTGTTGGCCGTTTGTGAAAACTACGCAAGTCAACATGGTATTTTATACAATAGTAAAAAAGTGAGTTTTTGGCCTTCAAGGCCTTCGGTAAAGGTCCATCCAGTGTGCCTCCAATTCGACTGAATGGAGTGGAGCTCAGTCGAGTGTATCTTTTTAAATATCTAGGACACTACCTTACCGAGGGCCTTGACGATCAAATGGATATTGAAAGGGAGCGCAGGGCGCTGGCGGTCAGGAATAATATGTTGGCACGCAGGTTTGCTCGTTGCAGTTCACAGGCTAAAATGACCCTGTTTAAAGCATACTGCCAAACATTTTACACGAGCAGCCTGTGGACCACATATACTCAGAGATCGCTCAGTGCCCTGCGAGTCCAATACAATAATGGCTTTAGGATGTTGTTGGGGCTGCCGCGTTTCTGTAGTGCTTCAAATATGTTTGCGGAAGCAAGGGTTGATGGCTTCCATGCCATCTGACGTAAAAGAACTGCTTCATTATTGAGCAGGTTACGCGGTAGTTCTAACAGCATCTTGCAGGTAATTGCGGAGAAATTCGATTCTCCAAATTATGAAGGCGTTCGTCCGGGTTTTGATCGAATAACCTCTTAGATGAAGAAAATGCATTTAGGAATCGTCCTAAATGCATTTTTTTATTTATAATTTTCTATTTATGCTAAGTTCTTACTAACAAAGTGGACTAAATGTCTGAAATAAAGAATTTGAATTTGAAAACGGTAGGTAATTCTAAATGTTAGTCAAATTTGCCTACATTAATATAGAAAGGCAGATAAGCGGAAATGTGTCTTTTGCATGGCTCCAAAAATTTATAATAAACTACTTATAAGCTGGAAGCGGTTAAGTGACGTAGCGTTCAAAAAGAAAGTCAAAAATGTTCTAGCAGCTTATGATTTAAATGAGAGATTTTGATTTTGTTTTGCTAATTTATTATTTTTAATGATCTCTATATTATCATGACACTTTTAAATTACATTGACTCGGAGTGAAATTTTACTTAATTTTATTAATATTGGCATGCCATTGTTTATGGCAAACGTGATGATCTGTTTTATTCCTCTACTTTTCACATCTCTTGCATGCTGACAATTTGTGTTGTATGTATTGTACTCATGTTTGTGCAAATAAATGATTATCTTATCTTATCATATAATAATTCAAGCGTTCGTACTTTTTTGAACTATTGATTTCGGTTGAACAGTATTCTTCGAAGAAAGAAATAAGTACATTTTTTGGTTAAAAACATCGATCTCTGTTAATCCATGACGAGCACATCCCTCGATAGCCAGTGACAAAATATCGAACGTGTGCTTTAAGTCGATCACAAAGTCGCTGGCGATTATCGCCAAAAAAACGTTCGTGGGCGGGCACCCTTAACGGCACTAATTATTTGTATACAAAGTGTGTGTCCACATTGCGAGCCTACCGCGATTGCGACGACGGGCGCGAATTATCAAACAAATAAAACGCGCCTTTGCGTCCATAGTGTAGTGACTAAGGCGGAAGCCTAACGCGACGGGACTGAGCGAGACAACGCACGTAGTTTTCAAACGTTCCCGTCCGCGCGTTCTGGCCGCACTACGGGCCTAGTCAGCAAGCGACACAACTCGCGGGTAGCGGGGGTAACAAACCAGTTCGGTCTTGTCGCTCGGCGTATGCGCGATTATTTACTAATTATTTACGAAAGTCTTGTTTTATTCTTACCTCAGAGTAATGAACAATTTCTCGTCAGGACTAATACTTTTGCGAAAGTTTGTATCTTCTTTGGTGATTAAGGACGCTATCACATTTTGAACTCGCTCTAGTTTAGGTATCTGAATCGCAACACAACAACATTACGCGCACGCACACGTTGAAACCGCTGACCGCTCGATTTTATACGTAACTTAACTAATCTTGGTACTTAAAGGTATATTTTTTTTATTTTACTGGTATTGATTGAGTAAAGTTAGTTGTAAGTTTACAATCGAATTTTAGTAACTGTGACTAAGTACTTTCTGCGTGATAATTATGTTTTTAGTATTTTTTAAATTCATCAGCCATTACGTAGCGTAGGTAGGTACCCAAAAATTTCAAGCGCTGGCCATATGGATTAAATACCATATTTTTACATAAACTAACAACCCAAACTAACAACCCAAGGAACACCTACGATTATCCCCCAGGGTACTATTAGTTAGAAAAGATGTAAGTAGGTACTTGTAAATATTATTTTTGCTGGCAAATGTTTAAGCATTACATAATCAAATACTAGCCTGGGAGTTGATCGTAGACTTTCGTTGTGGTATTTAAAAATAATCATTCCGTTATGAAAATAGTAAGTATTTTATTTACAGAGACTGGGGCGCGATTTCAGTACTTTTGATAAAAATTAAAACCAAAGTAGGTAGTAAAAAGTATATTTTCATTTCATGTTTCAAAGAAGTTCAAATTTAGAATGAAGGCCAGCTCTTTCTAGGTTTAAGTACCCGAAGGGTCCAAACGGAGCACTATTGCTGTCACTCACATGTCCGTCTATCACACAGGTTTTACAGCCAAACGGTTAAAGCTACAGTCTTTAAATGTTCACTGTATAAGCATCTTGTTAACCCTTGTTTATTCATGATGAGATACTTCACGCCGCGATCAAAAAGAGAAGTGTGGCTACCTACAAGTATTAGCTGCTCAAAAAGGAAATCAATCTCGATTATTGTTGTGCCTTTTGGCTTATATTCTCTTATTGCGCATTCTTGCTCCTGGAAATAAAAAAAAACCGGCCAAGTGCGAGTCGGACTCGCGCCTAAAAACACGTTTGTTGTATGGGAGCCCCTTAAATATTTGATTTATTTTAATTTAATTATTTATTTTTAAAGTCCCCGTTCCCGTTTTACCCGTTGGGTACGGATAGTACGGAAAACGGTTTTTTTTTTTACATTTTGCATCAAGTCGGAAACTATGCTGCTTAAATTTTTTTTTGAGAAGGTGCAAACAGTGCTCTTTCATATGATACCCCACATGCCCTAGTAGCCCCATTTAAATTTTTTAAGACCCCCTTTCAGTCCCTTTTGCAAAAAAGGTATATTTTTTTAAATTGATTTCTTGTTTGCAAAATAGTTGGGCAAACGTCATCTAAAACTATTCTAAATTTCAAGTTGATAGCATTAGTGGTTCTTGAGATATCCAGGTGAGACAGACAGACAGATAGACAGACAGACAGATTTATGAATTGACAACTAAGTCGATTTATCACCAAAATGTACATCCACCATCATGAATCAAAAATTGGATGGTATATTCGTAAACACCACCTTCAACACCTCCACAATTGATAACAATGTCGAATTTTTATAAAAAAAATACACCCGCCATCTTGGATTTAAAAAATTATGTCATACGTAATTACCACCCCTAAAAACCCCAAAATTGACTATGTATCGATTATCTCGAAAAAAAAATATTTCCGCCATTTCAATTTGATTAAAGATAATATAATTATTTACACAATGTTTATCCATAATCTACAACCATTATTTATACAAAAAATTACAACTATGTATTTATTTTTAAAACAAATTCCAATAATCATACTTTTATTTCGGTCCGAAAAAGTATCGACTTCGTCCACCCACAGTATACAATACAGCACACACTTCTGTACGTAAATATTTTTTTGCGAAAAATCGATACACCGGTGCTTCCACGAGCGCGTCTGAGCGCGGAATGACGAACCGCGAGTAGAAAATGTATGGAGAAATTTGAGAGCGCTTCTTATTTTAATCATAAATAAAAAAGTTATTTATTTACTTACAAAATATTTTTTATATGCAATTTTTTTTTATTATTTGTATGTTTAACTATGCAGTGGATTTAGCTATATTGGTTCCTTTTCAGACCCCATTTTTTTTTCATTTGTTGGTTTTATTGTAATTGTTGAAACGTATTTGTGTGAAAATTTTGTATGGGGCTATACAATTTTTATGGGCGTTTTTTGGAGATGAATATATTAACTTTAATTTGAGACAATGATATCCTTGCAGTTGTGACTCCTAATTCATTAAAATGGTACCTGAAAAGCACTGATATTTGAGGAAAAATGTGATAGCGTCCTTAAGTGATATTTTACTTAGGATGTAGTCAAATGTGGATACGGGCATTCGAGTGTATTCAAAGAATTTGTAGGGTATAATCTCAGTTCTTCATATAAATCACCACATACTACCCTGTTTTTATTTATTTCGTGCACACCATCTCTAGTGTTCAACACCTCCCATCTCAGGATCGGACTGTCTAGTAAAAATATCAAATCCTCGTCCATAGTTTGCAATCCCTGAAATAAGTCGAACCGCTATAAGAGCTCGCGCATCACTGTGGCCACCGCACGCCCCCGCTCGCCGCGCCCGCCTCAGGCCCCAGTCACTACGCATTCAGTGTGGACGCACACTTAGAATAGCTGTAGCATGCCCCCTTTTTCGCCGCTCATGGTGGTCCTGCTGAAAGGAGCGTGAGTACCGCCGGACCACCTTCAAAGTCAATTATCTCTAAAACTACTAAGGCACCAATTCTGTTGTTCGAGCACTAATTAGTACAGAGTACAAACATCGGCCTGACGGTGGAGATTTGATGCAATATTAAAGATACCTTAACCTTATGACTGACGTGAGTTTCATTTGCAATTGATTCTTGTGGACTATAGATTAATAAAATATAATAAATAAAAATCATTTATTTCAGGCAAGTTTTTTACACATACACCCATAGTATCCGAAAATAAATTAAATTAAATATGAAATAGATATTAAATTATTGTTACATTCAAATAGTTTTCTTATAAATGTCAGGTAGCTTTAATACAGGTTTAAATTCAAATAGTAATACTAAAATGAAATAGTTAGTGATACTACTACTATTACTTATTGATTACTTTATTCATTGTAGCAACGCAAAATAAAAAAATAAATTAATGTAGCTTTATTAACTTGCCGAACATTTGGTAAAACTGGACGTGCAATATGAATTAACCGTGGCTCGTACTGTACTATCGCTAAACATTCTTGTCTGACTACGTATCGTTCGACACAGATGGAGCACGGCGCTAGCGCTGGTGCGCGAGCGCAACGCCGAACGTATCCTCGAGAGAGGCGAATTACCCGAAGATGACGTCACGACCCTCTTGCACGTGTACTGCAAGGGACTTGCTCAGGCGCAGCCAGGTAATCATACAACTTTTTTCTTGATGTTTTTATGGAAAAAAATATAATATCATGATAAAGACTGCTGTGCCAAATGCGGGCTCGTGACTTCTTTGACCACTTTTCTGTTTTTCTTATAAGTAGTACAGTCAACCACACGCCTATGATAAGAAATTGATATTGACAGTGCCTTTATTTTGTAGCATTAAGTGCTTTATTTTGTAGTAATCGTACATAGTGAAGTTCTGTTTTATTGCTGTTTTATGCAGCCGCATCTAAAAAGACAAGTTGATACATTTTGTGTGTTCGACAGACATGGTGGCGATCACGCGACCGGTGCACGAGCTGTCCCAGAACCTGTCGTTCATGATGGAGAGCCTCTACAAGGTGTCGGTGGCGCTGCAGCGGCAGGAGTACGGCTGAACACGCCCCCCACCCCCACCTCCGCGCCGCCGCCGCCACCCCACACTACTAAGCTCATACATAACTACCCCAACCCCCATTGAAAAATATTCATTCTAATGAAGCCATTTGTGTTCAACATTCTCATGTTACCACTACAAGATAAACAGATAAACAATGTTCGAATGTTCAGTGTCTACCTTATGTTCAGTGTATGTCTAATGTTCAGTGTAATATCAATCTCATCAATGTCGAATGAAATAATAAACGATGTCATACGACATAACCCGTATAAACTCATAATAACTAGCTTTCTTTTTATTATTAAATAATGGCAATGATACCCGTAGGTGTACGTGTAATATTACGAACATGTAACCATCGTAGTGTAAATTAGAAATACGAATTTAAGCATTAAACAAGGTGAGGCCAAGCCGGCACTTTAGACTATATATATAACACAGGTCAACTTGTACCCAGGATTATAAAGAGCTTATTGTAACGCATATAATATTTTGCTGTTTAGTCTATATTTAGAGATAGTTTTCCATATCACGTTAAATTAATGTTATAAATTTTCCGGCGGCGCAGCGGATTTATGTAATAAAACCACACTAATATTTTTTTATGAAAAACGGTATACTAATAGTTAACGTACTAAGTTTTCAAGATCTCAGATAGAAAGTAACATAATTATGTGCTCTAGAAGTAGGTGGCAGCCGCTCAGCCGCGCGGCGGCAGGCCGGGGCCACACGTTGAACGTTGTAATGAATGACTACGATGTAAGAACGAAGCCTGTAAGCACAACAAGCTCGTGGGCGCCGCACCTGGCCGCGCCTAGCCGCGCCTGGCCGCCACACTCATCGCGTTTCACTGTAGTTCATTATTGTTCCTTAACAACTGCATATTTATATTTTTTCTTTAATCGGTTTTGTGATAATTATGTTTGCTTGTGTAATAATGTTAATGACAATATTTATTTCATAGTTTTTATATTAAAGCTGCGATGGACTTTGTTTGTGTTAGATCTGACTGAAAAAGGACTGCATGTTTTTTAATAACACTTATTATTGAGAAAATGGTTTAATTTTTAAATGAATTTAATTAATATTAACCAAATTAATAACAATCAATTCATTCAGACAGTCCAATAGGTCTATCTAATATAAACAGGGTCTTTATAAATTGTAATAATATTATGTACTAATTATCCGTAACCAATTGTAAAATGTATTTAATTAAATAAATCAATACAAACTAAGCTCTCGTTTTTGTTATGTAAAGGACTTGATATTTGTTTGTGTACAAGCATAGATGCATGTGTGTAGCGATGCGCGGCCATGCAGGCTGCCTGCGCAGACGGCGCCGCGCAGCGCCCCGCCCGCGCCCGCCGGCACCCAGCGCCCCCCCGCGCACCCCCCGCGGCGGTCTCGCGCACGCGTGTTCTTAATAAAGCGTCAGTGCGTTCACAGCCCGCTGTAGTTTTACTTGTGTCCTTATGTCCCGTATCGAACAATATTGACATAAGATTACCCACGCATTTCATAGAAAAGTGCAGAAAGAGAATCGCCATGTATTTGATGCCACAGTAGCGCAGAGCGAGGTACGGTACCGTATAGTAGTGCCGACATATAACAAGCAATAGTGTTTGCCACACCAGTCTATAGAGGATATCAAGTTAATGTATAAATCTAAAATATATAATATAGAAGTCAAACAAAAAGAAGAAGAACAGAAGGAAAACGGAACAGAATATTTTTGAAAAAGTTATTCCTGTCCATTGTTGAGTGTGCGTAGGCGCAGCGGAAAAGTGTCGAATTTCTTAATTTCAGTTTAGCAGATATTTAGTGTATGACGTTGTGTAATTGTGTATGGTAAGTACAAATTTGTGCATCCAACCATTGGGGCGCTATTCAACAAAAACTGTTTCCGCTGGAACTACGTCGTCCTAGCGGCACTTTTATTTCCTTAGGGATGCAAAAGGAAAAAAATACATTCAATAATTAGTGTGTAACGAGAGGTAAATGTGTATGTTTAAATGAAATTTTACAAGATAAAATAAACGTTATAAGTTAGGCTCTAGAGTTCATATTTTAAGTACTTGGACCTAATAACCTTATTTTACTTTTACGTGTATATCTTCTGAACGGTATGATTTTTTCAAATCCTGTTTTCACAAACATTACACACAAATTCAAAGCAACTTGCGTAAAAAATTACAACTCTGATTTATATGACCGTTTTATATGATTTTCATCAAATAGCCAAACGTCAGCGCAGCGGAAACTTGATTATCTTCGCAGATATAAGACACACAAATTTCATTTAAACATACACATTTACCTCTCGTTACACACTAATTATTGAATGTATTTTTTTCCTTTTGCATCCCTAAGGAAATAAAAGTGCCGCTAGGACGACGTAGTTCCAGCGGAATCAATTTTTGTTGAATAGCTCCCCAATGGTTGGATGCACAAATTTGTACTTACCATACACAATTACACAACGTCATACACTAAATATCTGCTAAACTGAAATTAAGAAATTCGACATTTCCGCTGCGACTAAGCACACATTAAAAACTGGTGATTTATTCTCAAATTTATACAAAAATTAGTGCTCATAAAGAAGTTAGTGACCAAAAATTCAGATTCCCAAGTGTTGTATTTTAAGAGAAATTAGTTTTCATTACTTTTCCATACTAATCTCCGCGTATAACCCGACCAAATTAAGTTGTCAATGGTATTGAGCTGTTTATAAGATGTACACTCGTGCACATAAATTGATGGATGCCGGAATAGTAATATCAACAGTTCAATATCTATAATTTTTATAAAAACTGTGTACCTGGGTACATATTTATAAAAAAGTCGGAGGACATCGTGTCCGCCCATACGAGCTCTATTGGATTGAGCTCGTGATTGCTGTTATAGCGGTAACCGTAACACTTAATACTCTATCTTTCGCCATTTCATCAACTGCGTATTTTTGATAAAAACTTTTCACATACTGGACTTTTAACAAAAGTAACAAAACAAAACACTAAAACAATTATCAGTAACTAAATAATAACAAATGCGTCAAAACTTTCCGAGGTAATGCGCCCCTGACTCGCTCTGACGTCACTCAGTGCCGAGTATGACATGGGCATAACACAAAAAATCAAATTTTTTGGTAAGAACTTTAAAATTCAGTTATTTTATCAATTGTATACTTCTATGAATATAAGTTAAAGCTAAATAAATAAATCCAATATGGCATGTTCTTTTATTAAAATATAAGTTGAAAACTTAAATAATCGCGGAAATTATTTTTCAAATACATAAACAATAGCACTACAAATTTCATTGTTTGAATACCTAAGTATTTTTGAAACTTCAAAAAAAACATTCTTAAAATGTACGTATTTCATACTTATTCTGTTGGGATAGGGGTTTGGTATTATGAAACTCGACCCGAAGCCGTATTAGCGACAGTTTTGAATGACAAGCGATCTCTAACGAAGTTTTGTGGACTTTTTGGTACAAGTCGGATCAATGACTTTTATTTTTTTCTTATCTGGCTTATAGTAGGTATAGCTCATTTCTATTCGTTGACTGGTTCATTCGATTCCATGAAACGAAAGCGTCGAACGATAACTTCCTTAGAGATGCGTAGCCAAGTGGCACTTTTCGACAAGCGTTATCGCCTGCTGCCAATGCCAATCGAACTTCGTTATCGCTGAAGCGATAGCGATTGTAGAAATAGAATCGCTCCGAAGCGAATGCCATTTGGATTCGCTGTGGTACCTGAAATAAATGTTATTATTATTACAGGATGTTTGACTAATAAATATTACTTTAAAGTTGTTATAATGACTAATTATTTTTGAATTATCTACTAACGTGCGTTCATTGCGATGAAAAAAAAAACGCATGCGGTTTATTCACCGTGGGCTGTTTGCTGCAAATGTTGCATGGTTGGTACACTCGAATGGGAAAACGTGCATTTTTCACCGCCAGAGCGCCGACTTGATAATGCATTTGTTATACCATTTGGCAGAAATAACGCACCGCATTCCACCGCAGCGCAGTGCGCGCTAGCGCTTCAAGGGACCGATTAATTTAAAAGTCTAACCTTCTAATAATAAAATACGGGTTACAACAAATTCTATAATTATATATTTTAAACATAGTTTAATGACACCACCCTGACCCATGCGTCATTATGTTGTGGCATGCAAGGGATAACATTTTAAAATATCATTTTATACCAATGAAACTTTAAAATAAATAAATGTTGGCTTAAAAGCTAGAACCAACGTGCAAATTACTTGTGATTTCAATATTGCAACTGTAATACATAATATTTATAAAATCTATTATTAAAAGTAGCGCGCGCCGAATGGCGTCACGCCCTCGTGTCAACTTAGTTATACAATATTTACTAATACTTAGAAGTTTATAATTTTCAATTCTCAGTTCTTTTATATAAAAATACTAAACAGTACAATATTTAAACATTGAAGGACTTCGAGATAGTTGCTCTCCGCTCTCTAGGGCCACATCATCAGTTCGTAGTTGTAAAAGACTCCAGAAGACATTATTTAATTAAAGAATCCAATAAAAACATGATTTATAAACGTATTGCGTTATAATGTTACCATACTATATTTAATAATAATTGTAATAAATAACATCAGCTGCATTCTAGTTCGTATTCTAAGATGAGTCACATCCCTGTATCAGTGCTAAGTCAAGTATAAGAGTAAAGTCAAAGGTCGGCGCGCGCCGACGTCGTCAGGTCGCGTGGCGCCACGTCACCGCCACCATGCTCGTCTAACTAATACGATCGTATAGTACAACTGATACAGGGACGGGCTTTAGGCTGTTTCATTAATATTTTTAGACAGCTTCATCATATATTTATGTACAATATATATACACAAGCTGGCTCACAAACAGAGCTACCCTTACGTGGACAACACAACAGAGCTCCTCACAGCGAGCGCACCCTTTGTACGGGGCGAGTGGACGCGTGGACGTGGTGCGACTGACGCCTCCGCACGACTCTTCTACCTCTGCTCTTCGTCAGGCTCGATTATATTATGTGCTCGTACAAACACAGTTAGTATGCTATAAAAACAATAAATTCGATTCTATAACTCTACTTATAATGAGAAGTTGGTAAAACATTATGCTTTATATGCGATACATTATTTACATAAAAACCTCGTGTAAAATATCATAATAATTGAAAACAAGAAGAAATAAATTAGTTTATAAATTAATATCTAACATCTTTGTTCATTATTCATACAGCTATTATGCTTACGGTCAAAATCCTTGATAATAATGATTCAAAAAAATATTATTATATGTTACAATTTGAATTGATTAATCTATTATATTAAATGTTGGCTAATACACTTAAAATAAAAATACTGAATGCCATCTACTTCACTTGAGCGTAGATTGCGACGCGCGTCTGCACGACGCTGCATGCGCGATGCAGCAACGGCAGCGCGCGCGCTCAAGTAGAACTATTGACATGAATATTACAAAATATGATCATAATTCATTTAATACTCTGTATTAAAAAAAATATTATTATATATATGGTACATAAACTGTTTGTGTAATTAAATATCGGAGAAACATAATTAAAATTAACATTACATTTATGCAAAAGAGTTAATTCGACTATTTGCGATATACTTGTGTGAATATTACGCAGAGTTGCAGCAAAATATACAAACCACCTCAGCGCGGCACCTACGTACTTACTGTACGCTACACAATACAGCTGTTTATATTCTATACACAACAATCTGTTACATTCATAAAGCGACGCGTTAGAGTGATGCAAGATACACAGCCTCCAGTGGAAGTTATAACTATATTAACTATGACTAATAACCACACACGTCCAATTAATTCCTATCGTAAGATCGTACATTGCAGTAGTTTGACGAGACGAGACGACGCATCAGATAAACGTTCGCCAGCCGCACATGCTCACACTCATCAGTCCGTCGTATTTGGTTCGCATCGCCAATGCCACTAATGTACGACTCGAATCGGCAAATGCAGATGCACACGTGTCGACCGTAGCAGCACATCGGCGCAGTATCGTGAAGGAGTGAGTGTATGTGCGGTGGGCGTGTTCTTGCATGACGAAAACGCGTTCACAGTTAGTTAGAAACAGGCGATCTATTCTGTAAAATGTCAACGTGAAAACTTTGGTGAAGGTAGCTGTCAACAGTGTCAGTCCCTTGCATCACGTGGAATAATAACTCTCCAAATTCACTTCAGCTAAGTTTTCACGTTGAGATTTTTATAAAATAGCCGGCAGGTGTGTATGACGTATCCCGCGGAGTGTGTGCAGGTGGTGGCGTGCGCTCAGTTGAACAGCACAGAGCTCGGGTCCTCGTTGTCCATCTGCTTCACGTGGCGCAGCACGTCTTTCTTGGTGATCACCCCCAAGAGACGTCTGCCAAACACAAATATTTGAATTGCACTGTCCTGAATAAGATCAAAGGTTTCAAATCACGTATGCCACTGTGGACAATTTATACGATATGTGACGTGATCCAAACTACACTTAAAACACATTGAAATTTTTGAGTGTCGTAAATATATATTTTGAATATATTTGCGATAGACGGGACAAAGCAACAACATCCCAATCTACTAGCTAGGGTATCACCTCAGGTCGCACCTCGCTCAGTTTATGTCTATGTCTGTCAACCCCCACATGATAGGTAGCACGTCATGTGTGCTAAAGAAAATGATTTTCGTAAATTGTACATTGTGGTGTTGCAAACCTCGTAGTGATAAAATGTCTGCACTTAACTACTGTTTATTAACGTTAGTATTTTATAATATAGCGAGTATTTAGATAAATTAAATATTTTTATTACATACGTAAAATTAACTGATGTCAAAGTTTGGTGTCGGTAATAGTTTTTGCTATATTATGCTAAATAACACAGTTTTTCTATTTAGAGTATACTATTCCATTATTTTTCTATGACATTTCTTTTGATAGTAGAATAGTTACCCGTTGTGCGTGACGAGCGTCTGCCTGAGTCCGAGCTTGCGGAACATGTCCACCACGGTCTCCATGGGGGTCTGGTCGGTGACGGTGATGGGCGCCATGTCCAGGATGCGGTTCAGCATGAGGCAGGGCGGCGGCGACAGCGGCTGGTGGCCGGCGCCCGCGAAGATCACCACCGTCTGCCCTGTGATACCCTCCATTGTGCGGCGCGCATTTGCTGTAGGAAACGAAACTTATTGAAGAGCGGCGCATGTACAGGAGCAAGTTAAATAACTTATACCGGGCTGACACGTTCAATGTTTGTTGATCAACTGCTAACTCGAAGGCTGTTTGATCAAACTGAATTTCAAATTCAAAGTATTTTTAGCAACAACAAAAGTTGTTCAACTAAAATCGAACCATGTGAACCCGATACTAATGAATCTCCGCAGTGCCGCACACGTGATGGGTATCGGTATCGTAACATATTAAAACAATAAATCAATTTATAATGTTCTTGGGGTCAACGACTTCTGGTACATATTTTATTTTTGTTATATCGTATTCACTTACGATGCCCATCATGTCTGTAAAGTTTACACAAAACAAACTACTAAATAACTACAGAAACTACGGTCGCTGACCTCAAAAAAAAATTATCATCAAATCAATTATTTTTTGTTTTATCATGTTTAGATGACGTCTACGGAGTTTTGCTAACTAATATAGTTGACTCCATACTCAGTATATTTATTCCACAATATGAACTTAGGTGGTGGTTCGACCCTGTGGATGGCGTTGATAATCAATAATTGCAGTTACGTATCTTTAGATTTGAAATTAAGCAGTCAAAATCATAATTCAATTTCTAGTACAAGACAAAAATGCTCCGTTTACCACAAATAAATTGACATGAAGGCAGAGGGGAGAGGATGATGTTATGAATAGGTAAACCAGAAAAAATATGCGCTTCGCTCATCTTTGTGTTTCCGAATGAGCGCGACCGTCGCGCCACAAAGTAACGCCGTTGTACTGCGCTTTGAAGTAGTACACGTGTCGTGTCACGTTTATATGAAGTTCTCTCTATCGGGTTACCTCTGGTCTCAGATCGTCATTTGTGACTGAACATTTGCATAGAGTTGTTAATCTAAAACATTGTAACACAAAATAGGCAAGTACTTCCATTGTTGCAACAGCTGTATAACAGATCTCATCGCCGCACGTTCGTATTCCCGAAGATAGAAGATGATCCCGAAGCGCATACTTTTGTTTGGAAAGCTGTATATGATGAGGTGTTGTACCTATGGCCAGGTTGAGGTCCCGGCGCAGCACGAAGCCGACCAGGTACTGCGACTCCTTGGACACCACTACAGGGTAGCCGTTATGCTCTGTCTCCTTCAGCAGCGTCTCCACGTCGTCCACGCTCATCGAGTCCTGCGTGATCACCGACAGCGTCTCGTTGCGCCTGGTACAAGCGACAATGACACGTCAAAAAAATGTACTTAATCATTTTATTTCGGACAGCTAAAAGATCCATATTTTGTTAGTATCGGGCTTGCACAATACCGTCGTTAGTAACTTAAAACTAAACACGAAATGGACTGAACGTTTTGCAAGGACCACCCAACAACTAGACACAAAAGTTTTGCAAGGACCACCCAACAACTAGACACAAAAGTTTTGCAAGGACCACCCAACAACTAGACACAAAAGCGATGACCAAACACCTAGATTGCTATCTAGGTGTTCGGTCATCGCACAAATTGCTTTATTATAGCGAAAGAAGTATCGGCCGCGACAGCCTTCCGCCTCCTACTGACAAGTTTCCATCGACACGCTATGAACTAACGCCACAATTAAACACCTACATATGGTTCGTGGATCTCTCGGGACCAAGGATTAACGATGGCAGGATTGGATTACAAGAAAATCTATAAGAGGTGTAAATCACTCAATATTGTGCTTACAAACTTATATTTGCATTTGGATAGTATGGGAGAACTTGTTCTTCAACTACAAGGTAAGTTTGTTTTTGGAATAAATTCATCCCAACTACGGAACCCTTCATTGTGCGTGGTCCGACACACACATGGCCGCTTTTATTTTTATGAACTAGTCTGTTATAATATTAGCAATGAATACAAGCATGCAAAATATATCGCAAATCGCAATGCAGTGCAGTGCCAGCTGGGCAAAAACAGTTAAAATAATAACATGCGCAGCTAATCAAAGATGATTGTGATTGTTTCAGGATTTCCATCTACTTAATAAAAATCTTATCATTTACTGACAGAGAACGCAAATCCGCTGCTGGCCGCCGCTAGCCCTAAAAGCATGACATTTTGCACGAGCCATCGTTACAGCGAAATGAACACAAACTAAGGATTTTTGAAACTACCTCTAAAGGAGTTAATAGCGGAAAAAGGTTAGTAAGTAAGATAATAATTTTTGCCGATGCACGATGGGAAATCCAATCCTCACACGGATTGTTAGTTAAGAAAGTAGAAATATAACCTTAAGTGAAACAAATTACTACTCATCAGCATCATTTCAGCCGAAAGACGTCCACTGCTGGACATAGGCCTCCCACAACATTTGAGGGGGGTTGCCATAATCGCCACGCTTAGCAAGCGGGTCGGCGATCGCAGTATGGTGTTAAAATGCATAGAGAACGCTGCATATTCTCTAGTAAGTCCCTTAATCGCCTTTTACGACACCCACGGGAAGAAATAGGGTGGTGGTGCTCCACCCTATTTCTCTAATTTTGTTCACACGGAACAAAATTACTACTATAATTAATTAATTATAATAAAACAATTGCTTAGAATGGCAAATTGGAAAAAAAGCTGTTTGCATAGGCGACCGCGAGCAGCTACGTCAGCAAAGATTAAGATGTAGGCGAAAATCGAATACCAATTACGTAGTAAATTTACGATAAGTTTCGTCTCTGTATCTTAACCCTAAGACTATGTAAGTATATATGCGCTATAGTGGAATGTTTAGGCCATTGCCAAGGTTTGTCGTAAGTATTGGTAAAAAAATATTTCATTTATGCGACCAAGAGTGATCACTGAGATCATGTCACAAACTCACAAGCTGAGCAACACTGTTATTTTTTGCTATCAACAAACTATCACTTAAAGTTTACAACGCGAAGCAAAAAAATCTCTTGTGTAAATGTTTAAATTGTATTAATTTATTATTATTTATTTTACATTTTATTAGATTTATTACTAAAAATAATAATATGAAAATGTTTACACGCAGTCTGGAACGTATATTTGTTAATATATTTGTTAATATACTTTCGAGACTGTGTGTAAACATTTTTTTTGTCGGTTTTGAAAGTTTTTTTTGGTCCGAAACGACAACACACTTACGTAAGTATTAGGTAAGTTTCCACGTAATCAGTTTACGCATGAAATCAGTTTTTTCGTTCTTTGTGTATAGTGTTTGCAGTATTTTTTATAGTAAAGTATACGGCTATATATGTTAGTTTTTATATAAAGTTTTGATATAATAGCAATTTCGCATAGCATTCGTAAAACCGTTCCTAATTTATCATGAATGAATTGGAAACTAACGCCAACAACGTTAGCTTAGCAGCAATGCACCGATCGCGAAGCCTGTAAGTCCAGAACAGAGTTTAATTTCATACAAATCTTCGCTTTGGAATGGGCAACTAGGCTAGCACCTATCTAACCAAACACATTTGAAAAAAAATATTTGTAACTAACATATCGTTCTGACTAGCTGACTGTCTTCGTGACTATTTTATTTAAAGTCAGTAAATACTAATATAGATAAATAGAATACTTTTTATTGTACACGAAATAAAGGAAAAAATTGCAATAACAATATACTTGAAAAAAAAAGGGTGATACAATAGGAGGTCTTATCGATATCAGAGATTCTTGAAAGGCAAACTTAAGATGTACTTATACGGAAAATTTATTGCGCACTTTTTACAAGTCTGGTCAATATGACGTCGAATTTAAAACAATTTCAACAAATAGTATAGAAATACTCAAGAATGTCACAACCTTAGAGTTGCCGGTGTAAGCGCAACATTAGTTGCCGGTGTAAGTGCAACATTAGTTGCCGATGTAAACATTACGATGTATGGTCTGTTCTAAAAGTATCTGATGAAAGTGTAAACCAAACCTGTTCAGAGCAAACATTCTCACTCACTTAGGGGAATGAGTAACACATTCTTCCGTATTTAACTTTATATCTCATCTCTTTTCCAACAATTATTGTTTGAATAACGTTATTAAATTGTTATTTAAAATTAAAATTTCCAATTTGTAAATGTGTACTACAAATTTGAATCCGTAAAGGTACATTTTCTGATCCATTTGTTTACATTTTAATAAGATACTTCAGGAACAGACATGAGTGTAGTAGTACTCACTTGGGCTGCATGACGTCTGCCGCGAGCGAGGTGTGCTGGAACTCGTCCTTGCTGTCGAGGAAGGGGTACCCGTTGAGCGCGATGTGCGCGTCGTAGATGCCCTGCCTTCCCAGCGCGTCGCCCACCCACTTGCTGGCCATGGCGGCCGCCATCAGCGGCACGATGTAGCGCACGCCGCCCGTCAGCTCGAACATTATCACCACCAGCGACACTGCAACCACACAACTATGGTAAGCCACTGCTCCCAATTTCTTAGCACGTCGATAGCAATCTAAATGCAGTCTGCCTACATCGTGTCCTATGTCTGCAAGATAGAGGAACTGTTGGACGTTACTTAAGGCGCCAAACTCGTAGCCGAATTCTGGACTGATTCTATTTATGTTGCCATCGACTCGCTAAGATAAAAAAGGCTACGTAAAACAATATTGCTTTATAGATGTGTTTGATGACCCAGACGTGTTGTTAATCGGATAACGCGAATCGACAATCATAAGGTAGTCCGCGCCCTCGACTAAGTGAAGCGACCCTCTTCGCAGCGTAGCTGAGAGGAGCCGAAGATCGTGTTGAATCAAGTGCGGTTGGAGAGGCCTGTGATGTTTTTCGTGACATAATTTATATTATTATTTTAATTACTGTGAATGTAAGGACTATGAGAGTCATATTTTCAGTTAGTTTTAACGATTGTCTGGCACTTTGGGAACTTTATGCGGCCTACCCTAATGTTCTTTCTTTGGTATTGTTTGTTGAGCGGTTGAGCTCCTTTAGTTCGGAGTTGAATTACACAATTACTGAAAAATGCTTGCACTGATTGAACATGTCCACACAAATCTTTGTGATTCTTTTCTCAAAAGACTTCCAGTAAGAAATCCTCCTATGACCTGACCAAGATTATGTCTGGACTGTACAAAGAGACTGATCTTTGATTTTGTTTCGGTCTTTCGTCGCAGAGTAGTCGGATACGAAACACCGAACTCATCTAAAACATAATTAATTTTAGACGTGTAAGTGTTTTGAACCAATTTTCAGAAATCAATATCACATTGAATGAAGCCGAGTTTCGTCCGTACCTGTCATGCGCGTGACCCCGCCCAGCACGGCCGCCGCGCCCACCATGGCGTACAACCCGGGCGTGATGCAGTCGTCGCCGGTGGAGCACTCGCCCGAGAACAGCCACACCTTCGGGTAGTTCAGCGCCAGTTGTTCCACGCCTGTCACACAAACAACACTCCTTATTGAACACTAGAACATCCCGCCTGTGCTCCACCCCATCCGAAGCGTAGGGGGCGACACGAACAACTTTACATCACAACATTTCTTGAGACTCACAAGACAAAGAGTTGAATCTTAACCACCTACAACTACAATGCAACACGGTACTTAACACACGTGATGGAGCCGCTGCTTCTTTATGAAAATGTCAAAAACCTGTCAAAATCAGTTAATTTTCATGTTACACTGCTACAAGGATGTATCCATGTTGAATGAAGAGTTTTATTAGTTTTGATTCAACATGTAATTGTTCTTTTTCTCTTTTTTAATTTCTTTTCATGCACACTTGTTTTCTCAACTCACTTTAGACATTAGCAGAATAGTCGACACCGGCTTTGCTTGCCATACAACAAAAAATAGAATAGAGTAGAAGGATTTACGTTCGAATCGTCGTTCGAATCACATTGACACAGGAGCGCCGCTGGTGAACATAATTTTGTTCAATTGTTGCGTGAAATTTACTCAAAAACAAGATAACGGCGTTCGTTGCCGCCGGCCTATTTTGGCCACGCACCAAAACAAACTTGTAGTGCTGTAGTTCTTTATTTCACCACATTAATCGATCGGTTATTGAGATTTTCCCTTAAAAATCCACAGTAGCAGCCCGGACTCTGGATTTGTGCCCAATTGATGGCAATAGGCTCAGCCCCTTTTACATGGAACAAAATAACTAGCTAAATGTGGGTGTAAATATACTATAGGTACACCTCCTTCCAGCCAAACCCTTCATTACCGGCGTGATGTTATGTATTAACATTCCATAGTCAGCACTGAGTGCAACAGGGCTGACAATGGTGATGATGACACATTCTTTATACTGACCAATGCCCACGATCCTGCCCGCAATGGCGCCCAGCGCGAGACTGGGTATGAAGAGTCCGCAGGGCACCTTGATGCCGAAGGTGAAAATGGTCATGACCAGTTTGAGCACCAGCGCCAGCACCAGCAGCCAGACGGCGCGGTACACGCCCGGGCCCGCCGCCGCCTTCTCGATCGCAGAGTTCACGTCCGTGAAGTTACGATTGTAGTCACTGGACAATGGTATTGTGAGTTCAATGTTGTTTTGAAAAACAGTATGGAACAAGAAAAATGTACAGAAGCGCTGTTTTGTTATTTGTGAGTAGTTCTTAAACTGCGTTCATAGGTTGGCATGTAATGCCGCAACAAGACAGGCGGCCTTCAGGACGTTTCAGACGCGGCCGCGGTGATCCAGCCACCCCCCTTTTAGGAAAGCCGTCATTCTTCAGCCGCTCTGATGATGACCGCACAACTATTTTTACGAATCCCAAGTGATAGCGACCTTTGTGAAATAGAAATCAGTATAACTAGTAGATAAAGTCAGACACAATTCAGATGAATCTCTAAACTCTAATTCTCACTATTTCGTGCAATCGTGTTGCGCTGAACGAAGTTTATAATATAAGTATAATGAGGCTCACCACAGAGGATCTGAGTTTGAAATGCCGCACTGGTTGAACAGCAGATAGATGAGCTCGCTGGTGTTCATGCGCGTGTAGGGGTTGGGGTAGGCAATGACAGCCGTGACCAGTGTCACTACCAGCACCTCGGTCACCGGGTACTGGCCCAGCTTCGAGAACTTGCGGTAGCGGCACCAGAAGATGTTCGCCTTTATGAAGATCGTTGCTATGCAGCCCTGTCGACAAAGTATTTTATTGTTTACTAGCTTGTACCCGCTTTTTAGGGTTCCGTACCAAAATGGTAAAAAGGAACCCTTATGGTGAGACTAAGTCTGTCTGTCACACCTGGATATCACAAGAACTACTAATGCTATCAACTTGAAATTTAGAATGGTTTTAGATGACGTTTGCCCAACTATTTTGCAAACAAGAAAGAAATTAAAAAAAAAAATATTTTTTGCAAAAAAGACTGAAATGGGGTCTTGAAAATTTGAAGTAGGGCGGGCTACTATGGCATGTAAGGTATCATATGAAAAAGCGCTGTTTGCACATTCTCAAACTTTTTCCAAAAAAAAATAGCCGTCACGGGACGACTGGCAGATGTGAAACATCGCACTACACACACATTTACACACTACTACTTATATAATATAGCTTCATCATTCAGCCGAAAGACGTCCACTGCTGGACATAGGCCTCCTCCGAAAGGGGGGGGGGATTTGCCATAATCGCCACGCTTGGCAGGCGGGTTGGCGATCGCAGTATGGTTTTAAAAATGCATAGAGAACGCTGCTGCCCATTCTCTAGTAAGTCCCTTAGTCGCCTTTTACGACACCCACGGGAAGAAATGGGATGGTGCTATTCTTTACGTCCGGCACCACACGGATCATATATATAGCTAATAATAATATAGCTTATAGACTTTTTAAGGCATACTGCACAGCACTGTACTCGGGAGTCCTGTGGTTCACATATAACCAAAAAGCTTTCAATGCTCTGCGTATGCAATACAATCACGCATTCAGGGTATTGTTGCGATTGCCGCGCTTCTGTAGTGCCTCGGCAATGTTTGCAGACGCACGCACTGACGGCTTTGATGTACTGTGGCGTAAGAAATCTGCCTCGCTACTCCTTAGGCGGCGTGGTAGTCCCAACACTATCCTGCGATCGATACCCGCCCGGACAGACAGCCCGCTAGTGTGGGCGCGTGCTAACCGCACCCGATCTGTTTTAGTTATTAAGTACTAACATAGATTAAGCCTTTTTGTTACTAACACTATAGACCCCATTGTAGTCTGGAAAATAAAGATAATAATAATAGATTATGCCGTGCTAGGTGTGTTGTCGAAAACGCCTTTGGGTTGTTAACACAAAAATGTCGGATATTTAGAAGACCGGTGGAATGTACAGTTGAAACTGTGATAGATGTGGTCAAAGCTACAACTTGCTTGCATAACTACATCACCGTTAACGGAGTTACAATGACATAGATTTTTCGCAAGACGCGGCAGCTCCGAGAGGACTAGCATCAATAAATCCAACAAATAAACGCTTAACTAATTAATCATTTCAAATTAGACAAAAATATGTTACCTTTTTTAATAATAATTAATTAATAAAATACTTAAAACTTACTACTCTCATATAAGTTCTTTGCAATCTGCTGCCATATTCTTCCTTTCAAAACAGCTTTTTTTTAGATTTTGTCACTAAGCTCATACAAACAGGAGTGTTTACGAACACATTCAATACTTATCGTCAAATATCCATTTTTTTTAAACAAATTACGACACGCGCTCCGCAAGACGCGCACGCATCAGGTTGATTGCCTGTCGAAGAATACGTGTATTACGACGAATGTACCGACGCTACCCCCGCTCTCGACCCGCTAGGCTCGCGCGCTGGCTTTGGTTGCGGGCGACGGGCGCGGCTCCCACACACAACAGGAGTTCACCCACACACAAGCGGAGTACTGGTGGACCTCGACACCGGGCTGCAGGCAGTCCAGGAAAGCTATGCCATCCTTAGATGGCAGGCTAACCAGGTATCTACTACGTTTGAACAGGAACGGCCTGCGCCTGGTGACGGGGACCATCACGGGACACTGCTCACAAAGCATGCACTTCCACACAATAGGCATAACGGGTAGCCCTCTGTGCAAGGCTTGCATGGAGACTGAAGAAACCGTTGCGCATGTGCTGTTTGAATGCACAGGCGTCAACCAGATCAGAACATAAACCGTCGGGTCACCCAGATCCTTCACAGATTTCTTAAGCAGACCAGGAGATTAAATCAGCTTCTGGAGGGAGGTGG
The DNA here is from genome assembly GCA_948098905.1 of Tiliacea aurago. Taxonomy (NCBI): domain Eukaryota; kingdom Metazoa; phylum Arthropoda; class Insecta; order Lepidoptera; family Noctuidae; genus Tiliacea; species Tiliacea aurago. The sequence goes on from OX402576.1 coordinate 1,873,790, forward strand.
GCTGGTTGGAATAACCAAAGACGGCCGCCATGGCCCACTTGAAGGACTAAGTGCGGAAACCAAACCCGCTATCATAGAACATAGGTTATATTATAAAAATAAGTGTTTTTTTTGACCCAATGGTAAAAAAACGCCTATTTTAGCCAAGAATACAGTTATCACTCTTGACGATTTTCAGATACTATTACAATATAACAAACAAGTTTCTGTGAGATGCTGGATAAACTACACATACGTAAATAATTGACTATTTGTCACAAATGTTTAGTTTCTATGATATGCTGAATGAACTATAGATACGTAAATAATTGACCACGTGTCGTGAATTTTAATTTTTGTGAGATGCTGGATGAACTATAGATACGTAAATAATTGACTATGTGTCGTGAATGTTTAGTTTCTGTGAGATGTTGGATGAACTATAGATACGTAAATAATTGACTATGTGTCGTGAATGTTTAGTTTATGTGAGATGTTGGATTAACTATAGATACGTAAATATTTGACTATGTGTCGTGAATGTTTAGTTTCTGTGAGATGTTGGATGAACTATAGATACGTAAATAATTGACTATGTGTCGTGAATGTTTAGTTTCTGTGAGATGCTGGATGAACTATAGATACGTAAATAATTGACTATGTGTCGTGAATGTTTAGTTTCTGTGAGATACTGGATGATTTTTAGGTACGTAAATAGTTGACTATGTGTTGTGAATGTTTAGTTTCTGTGAGATGTTGAGATGAACTATAGATACGTAAATAATTGTCTAAGTATATGTCGAGAATGTTTAGTTCCTATGAGATGTTGAGATGAACTATAGATACGTAAATAATTGTCTAAGTATATGTCGAGAATGTTTAGTTCCTATGAGATGTTGAGATGAACTATAGATACGTAAATAATTGTCTAAGTATATGTCGAGAATGTTTAGTTCCTATGAGATGTTGAGATGAACTATAGATACGTAAATAATTGTCTAAGTATATGTCGAGAATGTTTAGTTCCTATGAGATCCTGGACGAACTATAGATACGTCAATAATTGACTATATGTCGTGAATGTTTAGTTTCTGTGAGATGTTGGATGAACTATAGATACGTCCATAATTGACTATGTGTCGTGAATGTTAAGTTTCTTAATGATGCTGGACGAACTATAGATACGTCAATAATTGACTTTGTGTCGTAAATATTTAGTTTCTGTGAGATGCTGGACCAACTATAGATACGTAAATAATTGACTATGTGTCGTGAATGTTTAGTTTCTGTGAGATGTTGAGATGAACTATAGATACGTAAATAATTGTCTAAGTATGTGTCGAGAATGTTTAGTTCCTGTGAGATGCTAGATGATCTAAGATACGTAAATAATTGCCTTTGTGTCGTAAATATTTGACTTTGTGTCGTAAATAATTGACTTTGTGTCGTAAATTCTGTAAGATGATGTTTAGTTTCTGTAAGATGCTGGATAAACTATAGATACGTAAATAATTGACTATGTGTCGTGAATGTTTAGTTTCTGCGAGATGTTGAGATGAACTATACTGCCCTCATAAGCCAAAAAGCGTCATCTCAAAAAAGTGAGACTCGAGAAAATTCATGTTTTAGTTTTTTTGATTTCGCGTCAACTTAGTAAAGTAGTTTTAAAATTATTCATTCGTAATATTAGATACTCATACCCATATTTCTTATTGATGTTTTAAAAAAAAGGAAAAACATGTTTTTTTTACCTCATTTTTGAGAGACCGCTATTGAGAGACCGCTATTGAGATACCGCTATTGAGATACCGCTATTGAGATACCGCTATTGAGATACCGCTATTGAGAGACCGCTATTGGTCTTTGAATAATATGTTTATTAATATGAGTTACCGCTTTTAGTTATAGTGTGTTCATAGGAATTTTCATACAAATGTTTTTCTATACATTTTTGCTAAAAATCCATGTAAAAGAAAATACAACACGAAAAAAGTGCATTTGGAAATAATTTTAATAAACTTAAGATTAACATAATTAGAAAATTTTAAATTTTGAAAATAGGCATCTATGTCATAAATCACTCAGAAGTAGGAAGCTCCCTCCAGAAAGACAGTCTATTGCCTGGTATTATATTTTGAAGGGATTTCAAAATATTGTTCTTCTTGGCTTGCGAAATTCCGTTAAGCATGGTTTTCTTCTTTGGAGGTGGAAGAACATAAGTTTTTTAAATCTTGTTTCCAATAATACTAGCAGTTATACAACATTAGTTTTTGTTTATACTAAACCTCTTAAGGGGTCATTGTACTCATCATTATGAACAACTTATACTATGGGACCAAACTTGAAATCGCGAAAAAAAAAATCAGCTGTTCCCTACATTTAAGTTCACTGAACTCGTCAAAATGTAGGGAACAGCTGATATTTTTTTCGCGATTTCAACTTTGGTCCCATAGTAAAAGTTGTTCATAATGATGAATACAATGACCCCTTAAGAGGTTTACTATAAACAAAAACTAATGTTGTATACTCACTATCAAAGGAAGTCTTGTAATTAAAATCGAAACTACCTCTCGTAGCTTCCACTTGCACTATATCGCAGATACAAGGACGTGGATTAAGGCGAGACAGTTTGTATTGCGTTGTCATTCATAAAAGTCATTGCGGTCCATTTTTTTTGGAATCACATTTTTCTCAGCACTAGTCACAGCGGTATAAAAATCTTCAAAGTCATAAATCTTATTCTTCATCCGCTTCATAGACAATTCAACTCTGTGATGAAATGAGTCGGTAGACATAAAAGTGTGTAACTCAAGGTCCAAAAATGATCATTTATATTTTTTCTTTGCCCCTCAGAAATATTTAATAAACAGGATTTTTTGCAGTTTGTGTGCAAGGTGGTTTAACACCAAGTTTCTCTTTCAACAGATACCGCTAATGTTCTTAGAAATTTTGGCCAGCAATTATAAGAACTTTTCTAAGCGATTCCACCGTAAGTAAATATACGGCCATTGTGTTTAAAAATAATGATATACCTCTCAGCTCCTTAGTAATATCGTACAAATTTGAGATATGCAATATTTTCTTAGTAGGTTTTAGGTGGTTTCTGGTTGAGATAGCGCCATGTAACTTAATTTAACCTGTAGGGAATTTGTTAAGCTATCAGATGCAACAAAAATCAGAAATTTGTATTTGTTTGAGATACCGCTTTTTGGCTTATGAGGGCAGTATAGATAAGTAAATAATTGTCTAAGTATGTGTCGAGAATGTTTAGTTCCTGTGAGATCCTGGACGAACTATAGATACGTCAATAATTGACTTTGTGTCGGTAATGTTTAGTTTCTGTGAGATGCAAGATAAACTATAGATACGTAAATAATTGACTATGTGTCGTGAATGTTTAGTTTCTGTGAGATGCTGGATGAACTATAGATACGTCCATAATTGACTATGTGTCGTGAATGTTTAGTTTCTGTGAGATGTTGGATGAACTATAAAAATACGTAAATATTTGACTGTGTCGTGAATGTTTAGTTCCTGTGAGATGCTGGATGAACTATAGATACGTAAATAATTGACTATGTGTCGTGAATGTTTAGTTTCTGTGAGACGTTGGATAAACTATAAATACGTAAATAATTGACTGTGTCGTGAATGTTTAGTTCCTGTGAGATGCTGGATGAACTATAGATACGTAAATAATTGACTATGGGTCGTGAATGTTTAGTTTGTGTGAGATACTGGAGGAACTATGGTTATGTAAATAATTGACTATGTGTCGTGAATGTTTAGTTTCTGTGAGATGCTGGATGAACTATAGATACGTCCATAATTGACTATGTGTCGTGAATGTTTAGTTTCTGTGAGATGCTGGATGAACTATAGATACGTCCATAATTGACTATGTGTCGTGAATGTTTAGTTTCTGTGAGATGTTGGATGAACTATAGATACGTAAATAATTGACTATTTGTCACAAATGTTTATTTTCTGTGAGATGCTGGATGAACTATACAGCTCATTTAAAATGAGGTTGATTGGCCGGTGTACATCTCCCGCCTACACTACACCACTAAGGCGGAGGACATCGTGGAGTACGTGCGCCAGATGACGAGGTACACGCCGCGGGTGCAGTCGTTACTGGAGTCGCACCGCAACTTCAACTTCAAGGCGTTCGTGGTGCGAGCACCGAATTGTTTTCCGTCCGCGTCCGTCGTCATGGAGAAAGACTCTTGGCCGCAGGACGTGGTGTTTTGTCGCTTCCGCGGACAAGTGCCACAGGGACAGCACAAGGACAAGCTAGTGAAGTGAAGTTCAACTTACATAGTTTTATGCTAATATTTATTAACACGAGTTTTTGTTTTATACTTTATTTATTTTAGTTTGTAAGGTATGTCTATGGGCCATTGTAGCCTGCAATAAATGTTTTATTATTATTAGAAAAGATCATAATTATTTAAGTTCGTCCCACTGCTGCCGTCCCACTGAATTTGTTAGTGGGTCGAACGGGAAAAAAGTTAATATTATCTAAATTGAAATATAAAATAGAATTAATAATTAAATTAATAAGTTTAGTCTACTAATATACTTTGCTTATTTCCACAGTTTTGTCTTATGGCGCTCCGCAGTCTCAAGCTGCAATGTTCCGTGTTCCTGTACACACAGCAGCCGCACCGCCAGACGCCAGGAGCGACAGGATTCTGTACTTACCCCTATAATGCCGAGGCCGACGAAGGGAATGAGTTCGAAGAAGATCCAGGGTTTGTTGTACTCCACGAAGAACAGCACAGAGTGCTCGTTGCCGAAGGGGTTGATGGAGCGCAGGATGAAGGCCGCGATCAGCGCACAGAAGAACGAGCGCCACAGCGTCTTCAGTGGGAAGTAGTACGACACCTGCCAGGAAATAGACGGTTGTAGGAGACGTTGCGCCCACAGTTGGGGAGAGATAGCTGTTCTCTCGTAATCAATTACATTTGTTTCTTACGTTATAATGTATTTATTTTATTATAACTGTAAAACTTGTCTAATTATCAATCAATCAATCACTTATTTTGTTAAACATAGGTATGGTTACGTGCACTGTGTTTGTGTTTATTGTGAGGATATGTGGATATTTGGGTAGTTGAACTGTTGGTAGGCTCAAACAAAACAAGGATATGAAAGAAGTCTGCTGTCTCATGCTGGGTTGGAAGGTGAAGTCCAATACTTGTGATGGTTACGTGTTTCAAAGTTGTGTCAAAATCAAAAATCATTTATTCAAACTAGGCTGAGAATCAGCACTTTTCGAACGTCAAAAATTACATGAGACAGTCCCCCAAAAACGCCCACCCTTCACCACTTCCTAGTGCTTTAGCTGGGAAGAAGTGGCGCAACAAACTCCCCAGCAGCACAGCTGTCTGGTCACATATAAAACTTGAATCTTGAATTGTTGGTTAACCTAAAAATAAATAAATAAAAAATAAAGTTGTGTACGTCTTATTTTTTTCTAAGTCAAGCGTTTATACGTATAGTATATTTCCTGTGTTATGAGAATCATCGTGTTACAGAAAGTACATATTTGGTCACATTCTGATAGCTGCGACACAGTTATTAACATTTGAAACTATCTTCGTTTCTATTGTAATAATTATACCAATTTTTTGTTCCTATTATTCCAAAATAAAACTTTGCATTGCACATTATAATTTATTTTTGTAAGTCTTCAACCACATTTAAGTTGCATGCTAACTATTGAAGCCACCAGTGAAGTAAGGTCGAACACTTGAAGCTTAAAGAACAAAACAATCAGGAAAACGATTTACAACATTAGTTCCTTGTTTTACCGGAATAGTAAGAAACGACAGTTTTATTTAAGTTTGAAGCGGGTCGTATTGCTGATTAAACATGGTTGGAACTCGAGTTACCTACTCATCTGTACAAATAAAAGTCGAGGGCTTACCATAGTCACGAGTTTGCAAATACTAATTTCCGTACGTGTGTCATACAACACATTTGCGAGAAAACAGTACAATAGGTAATGAAAAAAAGTCGCAATCTTTGACATTTCTAATATGAAAACAGTGCAAATTTGCAAATGGCGCCAAGTGCGCGTGGTGAAAATTAGAATTACATCTTTCGTCTCATTTCCTCTTTAGTATCATAGTGAGACAAATGTATGGAGCAAAAGCGGTTCCAAGGAGGTTCGATCATTCAGCTTATTTATTCTAGTAATTTTAAACTCATTGGTGAAATTCTTATAAATAAAAAAATAAAAAAAAAACCCGTAAGGGATACGCACGGCGCTATACAACGGAGTATGCGGTAAAACAGGTACTTTGGTGAGAGTACCTATTTTACAGCAAATAAATTTTTAACTTTCGAACAATGTATGCAGGCTTTGTAAATGCAATTTTTGAGCAAATTTGTTAAATATAACGTTAACGTGTTTCTTCTATTCTGTTATCTATGAACCTAGGTTGTTTGTTGCGTTTACGTCACGTTACTATGGTGTTATGTTGGGCAACATGCATCTGCAATTGTGACTATCATAATATCCAATTGTAAAAGTTTAAAATAAAACTGTTTTCAGACTCCTGTTTATTATTCCCATTCCACGTATATGTTAGAATAGAATACACTGTATTATGTGCATTATGTAAATAGATATATAAATGTAGAAATTGTACATAGGGTGACACTTGTGTCTCATCGCTAAAAGCGATCTTTTAAAGACAACCTAACCATACCGTGCTGGCTTTTACTGTCTGTGATGTATTGAACAATAGAGATGTATGATGCCTATTTCGACCTATTTTCGAATTTTAGAATTTTCGGCCTATTTCGATATTACCTACATTGAGCAAAATCTTTGAAAAATTAATTTTGAAACAAATGTTAGGACATTTTAATAAACATAATCTACTACATCTGAAACAGTTTGGTTTTACTAAGGGTCGTTTAACTACAGACGCGGGCGTGGAATTACTGAAGAGCATATTCGAGGCCTGGGAGGAGTCGCGGGATGCTCTTGGCATTTTCTGCGACTTGTCTAAGGCCTTCGATTGCGTTCATCATGATACACTCATCAGAAAACTGCACCATTATGGTTTGAGGGACAGTGCTCTCGACCTTCTGACTTCTTATCTGAACAACAGAATTCAGAGGGTTGATGTTAATGGCAAGAGATCTGCAGGATCTGCGGTCACTATGAGCATTCCGCAGGGTTCAATTCTAGGTCCATTCTTGTTTCTAATTTATATAAATGACTTACCTTTTCACATAAGGGATAATCACAAGATTGTATTATTCGCAGATGACACTTCACTCATTTTTAAAATCAAACGTCAGCTAGTCAATTTTGAACATGTTAACGATGCACTCTCTAAAGTTGTCCATTGGTTTAATGTAAATAATCTTCTCCTGAACGAGAAAAAGACTAAACTCATTAAATTTTCAATGCCAAATGTCAGGCAGCTAACTACTAATGTTCAACTTAATGGAATAGAGTTGGACCCTGTTGAGTCGACAGTTTTTCTTGGAATAACTATTGACGGTAAATTACAATGGGGCCCACACGTAAAAAAATTGTCAGGAAGGCTTAGTTCGGCCGCCTATGCTGTTAAAAAAATTAGACAGATTACTGATGTAGATACTGCCAGAATTGTTTATTTTAGTTATTTTCATAGTCTTATGTCGTATGGGATCCTTATCTGGGGAACATGTGCGGACATTAATAATATCTTTATTTTACAGAAAAGGGCTGTTCGAGCCATTTACAATCTAGGTCCAAGAGATTCACTTCGTGAAATATTCAAAGAAATAGATATTCTGACTGTAGCCTCTCAATATATACTTGAAAATCTATTATATGTACACAAAAATAAATCAAATTTTAAGAAAATGTCCGATATTCATAGTTTAAATACCAGGAATAAACACAATCTTGCTGTACATCGCACTCGCCTCCACAGAGTAGGCAACTCGTTCATGGGTCAATGTATACGCTTTTACAACCAACTTCCTACTGACATTCGGAACTTACCCATTAAACGATTTAAAATCTGTATTAAAACTAAATTTTGTAAAAAAGGGTACTATAAGATTTCTGATTATTTAGAGGACAAAAAGCTTGGGATTGAGCTGCTCGCTCTGCTAGCCTTGTGATAAAACTTGACATTTTAATTATTATGCATGATTTTACATACATATTGACATTGCAGAATATTGTATACAATTTTACATGAATGTTTACTTTGAAAAGTATTATATTTACTGCTTTAATTTATTGTGAATGTGAGCACTATGCGGGTCATTTTTTTTTTTCTTTAAATGTTTTCTTTTCTTTTCTCAGTTAAGTTTTAATGATGGTCTGACATTTTGAGCGCTTTATGCGGCCTACCCAAATGTCCTTTTTTTGGTACTGTTCATCGAGTCGTTGAGCTCCTTAAGTTTTGAGTTGAGCTGCCCGATTACTGACAAATGCTTACACTGATTGGACAGGTTCGCTCAAATTTGCGTGGTTCTTTCCTCAAAAGACCATTTCAGACACGGATCTACATGGTCCTCACATGATCTGACCAAGATTATGTCTGGACTTTAAAAGAGACTTTGACCCCTGAGTTTGTTTCGCCATTTCTTCTCAGGGGTAGTCAGATAGGAAATGTCGGCTACATCTAGATTTTTTTTTTTTATATGCCGTGTAAAAGTGATTTTAATATCCTATTTACAGAATAAACGATTTCATTTCATTTCATTTCGATGGCTGGACTTCTTGGCGGGAAAGTGAAGCGTCATGTTCAGCAGTTTGTTTGATTTTCCAAAATTTGTGTTTATCCGAATATTAATATCTAATAATGGTGGATTATTAACCATTAAGTGTTTGTGAACGTACATTAGTGTAGGCAAATGAAACAAAACAGTGCAACTTCTCTTCAAGTTCTCTCAAGTCAAGAAGTCTGCGTGAGGTCTCAGTAAAGTGCCACATCTTTACTGAAACTCAAGGGGAGCGGGCGGGGATATCATCATCATGCATTAATTTCATCAATAATAACAAGTTTTGTAACTAAATAAAGACTTGGCCAAAAGGTCCCAGCAACCAAGCCATTAAAACATTATTAAAAAAAAAGAGATGTATGAACCAACCAAATAGATAGGACAGGGGTAATGATGTGGAGTACTGAGAAACATAGTATGTACCTCCTCCAAACTGAATAGTACTCCACCGATGGGCGCTCCGAAGGCGACGGACACGCCAGCCGCCGCCGCCGCCGACAGGATCTCACGCTTCTTCGCCTCGTTACGCCCATACTTCGGGAACAGGTATGACAGAATATTACCTGTGCGAATGTCACAATATTCATTTAGAACGTCCTGTTTGAACAAGCTCGTCATTCTATACACATAGATTGAGTGACTAACAGACAATGGAACGCCTAAATCCAGTAAAAAAGTAGGCATTGAGTAAAAACTTAGAAAAGGGTGCATAAAAGTATCCAAACTAAGCATTTATTTCAATTAAATCATCGTCAAAGGAGTTGGGTCGTTCAGAAAGATGAAGCTAGTGGCCCATTCCAAAGCGTAGTATATTACTATGGATAAGAACGGACAAGATGATGCTGGGCCAGCTCCATAGGACAGTGAGTCTAGGCAAAATCTAACTGCTATTTTAACTGTATAATATATTATTTTGTTGACATTTATTTTACATTCTGTGATTACCTTAAACTCACACACTGATATTTTTTGTTTTGTTTTGAAAACGTTTTTTATTTTGTTTTATTTTACAATGTTTGTAAATATGTGAGCACTATATCTATCACATAATTAATTTATCTGTCATTGCTTCATTATTAATTCTTTTTACCTATTGTGGTATAGTAATTTTATTCTAAGTGCATCGACTTCACATATAATTATATAATTGATGTACCTATACAAAATATAGTAAAACATTTTAAAAGAGTAACGGTGGAGTTTCTTGCCCCTTCTTCTCCATACGAAGATACCTTTTGGAAGGGGCGACTAGAATCAATTCTATTTAATTTGTAAATTTTGACGTTCAAAAGTTCCATTTATGTGCCTATTTGAAACAAATAATATGACTTTGACTTTGAAGAAAAAACTTCATTTGGCACAAACTAGAATCTCCGCACTAATTAGCAATAGCAGATAATGAAGACTTACCAAGGCAGCTAGCGATGTGCACCATGGGCCCCTCCTTGCCAAGCGACAGGCCTGACGACACGGAGAGGATCAGTCCCACCACCTTGATGATCAGCGTCCACTTGCCCAGGTACCCGCGGATGATGAACCCGCTCAGTATAGTCTTGATCTCAGGGATACCTGCAACAGGCCATATAGTAATATAACTTTACGCCTATTTTCCCTGAAGGGTTAGGCAGAGCTGTACATATAGTACACCCACGTTTCACCAGAAGTCCCATCAACCGGGCATAAATCCAGACTCCGGGCTATTACAGAGAAATTCCTGATGGAAAATCTCAGCAACACTTAGCCCGACCCGGGTATCGAACCCAGGATCTCTTGCTCATCAGTAGCGCTTGTAACTACTAGACCAACCAGGCAGTCGCTATGCTATTCAGTTAATTCTAAATGGTATCTCAATTGATTGTGACCAAGTTTACAGACAGGTCATCATTTTGGCCAAAAATAAGCCTCATGATACCAGATCACATACTATTCAAAGTGGTAAAAACAGTATCATTGCCACGGTCAATATTGTAAAATGAAGTGGTATTAACATACCGGAGCCACAGGCGTACGGCGCGAACATTCTGACCAGCGACGCGGAGAGCGCAGCGAAGATAAGCGCCCATACGATGTAGAACAGGTAGCTGATGATGTAGGCGCCCGGGCCCTCGCGCTGCCCGCCCAGCACTTGCGGCCACGTCAGCCACTGACACACACAAACGAGTTACACGTTACGCATATGTACATGGTGCAAATAACTGCATCAAAACATACAATACATATCAATCCAAAAAAAGTATGGCACCATATGTACACCCGATGGGCCGATGTATTCACTCCCAATTCCGGCGACACATCAAGTGACAAAGAGCTCCAAGACTATTTGGAGACAGATCTACAGCTCAGTCCACCATTATAGAACTGTTCACCTCGCGAGATCTGCAGGATTATGAAAAGTCTCGAACTAAATAAAGCTCCTGGATACTGCCCACCTTATATACACAGCAGACCTACCAACGTGAGAAGAAGTCTTCTCTGCCACCTTTGCTGATGATACGGCTAATTTGTGCAATAACAAAAACCCTTATAATTATGGCCTCATTAATGCTACCAAATCACCTCGACAAAGTCTATAAGTGGATGAGAGAAAGGAAAATAAAAGCTAGCGCCAACAAGCCAACAATACATTTACTCTCAGAAAAGATGACAGCCCACCTGTTAAACTCGGGAGACGACCCGCTTCCACACGGGACAACAGCGAAATACCTCGGTGTACATATCGACAGGAAACAAACGTGGAGATACTACATAGAGAAAAAGCGTAAAAAGCTGTGGGGCTCTGCGAGGAACTCAAATGTGGAAATTCTCCAGCAAATTTCAAAATAAAGCTCTCAGAATAATAACAAATGCTCCCTGGTTTATGAAGACCTCAGAATAACATGAGCATCTACAGATCAGAACTGTAAAAGAGGAAATAGAACACAGGATGCACTCATACAAATATAATAATAATACAAAATATTGAATTGTCCCATCTCAACACCTTACCCATAGCCCTAAGTAAATCAATAACCACGAAAAGGCTCAATCACCACCACACATGGGACTTTATTGAATAAAGTCTAAACAATTTTGAGAGGCAGATTCTTCGCTGGAAGAATGGACCTCGAATCAGCAGTCGAAATCCGCACAAAAAATCTGCTAAAGGTTTACAACCGATTGCAAGATCAACAAAGAATAAAAAAAAACAAATATGTACACCAAATACTGTCTTATTTCCTAGAAGAGTATTTGTGTCAATTATAAAAAAACCTACTTTATCAGTGTTAAAAACAATACTGCATTATTATTATTATAGAAGGTCCCAAATGAGCCAAAAATCTAATCACTAAGTATTCAATTTGAAGTGTACTGTTCTGTTATTTTGGGCAACATATTTGTATGTACGCTCAGTAGCAGTAAGTGTGGCCCACACCCTAAACACGAATTTGTGAACAAACTAAACGTATTCTTTGGGATTTTATGATAAGAATACATTTGGCATGTATTCTTATTATAAAATCCCAAAGAATACGTAGCTGCTCTGGTTGTTTTAAGTGAATAATTACAAAATATTTACTGCTGGTGAGTGTATATCGGTGCCTTTACCAAAATGTTACAAGAATGCAGTATTCACCTGAGAACAGTTTCCAGTATCGAAGGTAGTGTCAGTGTCGGACCAGCAGCACTGCTCCCTGTTGAGCCAGAACGCTTGCGGGCAGATGCCGAACTTGAGGTCGGTCATCCACGAGGCGCCGATGTCGATGACCCCGGCGACTATGCCCGTGCACACGCCCACCAGCAGCACGCACACCCATCCCGACCACGCGTCGTGAGCACCCTATGTAAGGATAGTCAGTACATGAAGTGACAGCTATTATCAGCGGTTTAATTAACTGTATGCCTAATGATCTACAAGTTACCTAAGAAGACTCACCTTTATGAGATCCCATATGGAGTCCTGTCTCTTCTTGACGATGTACCTGTGTCGCATGCGGTCGCGAGCGATGTCGCGTTGCCAGTCAATCGTGTGAAAGTCATCGTATTGGCCGATCCCCGGGATGTCATCGTCACCTTTGTATGTTAACATTTATATTAGTACATATTGCTTGATTTACAATATATCAGATCTTTTCTTTCTTTTTTAGGGTTCCGTAGTAAACAAGGAACCCTTATAGTTTCGCCATGTCCGTCTGTCTGTCTATCTGTCTGTCTGTCTGTCTGTCCGTCCGTCCGTCTGTCCCCGGCTTAGCTCAAAGACGCTAAGTCCTAGAAAGCTGTAATTTGGCATGGGTGTACATATTAATGACGTCGAAAAAGTCGTGAAATAAAACCATGAAAAACATTTTTTTTAGGGTACCGTTGTGGTGGTGCACGTAAAACGGGGATGATATTTTTTTTCTCATCTAATAAATGGTGTGGGGTATCGTTGGATAGGCCGTTCAAAAATATTGTGGGTCTGTGAAAGCCATTTTTCAATTCTGAGATCCGTTTCCGTAATATTAAGCTATAAAGTGCTATTTTTTGTTAGAGTCAAGTGTTGTGTGTTTTGGATATATGAAAAAATTCATGGCAGTAGTATATACAGGGTCGATTTTTGAGATGGGGCAGTAAGGGCAGCTACCTTAACCGTTATAGCTACAGGAAAACGGTCTTAGGACAATGTCCATAACTTTTTGAGAAATATCGATCTGCATTTACAGATTTTGAAAAAAATGTACAGACAGTAGAAAAATGGGCAGTTTTCACAAAATCGTTTTTCTATGCCAATCGATCCTGTTTCTTATATGGATCAAAAACCTCTATTGGATCAACTGAGGTTTGAGTACTAGAAAAGTCAGACATCGCAAAAAAAGCTTTTCCCATACATTTCGTAGGAAATGAGACACCAACTTAGTTTTTTATGATGGACCGCTACAATGAAGACTAGCCGAAACTAAACAAAAAAAAAGAACTTCTAATTTCGAACGAATACGCGCCATAATTTAATTTGCTTTGAAAACTGAATCTAGTGTTTGTTGATTGCTTGTAATTTCTGAAATTCTGTGACAAAAATGACCTCATTTAATTTAGAATGTTTAGACTATTGTTAGGAGCTTATTTTTTTAAATAATAAAACCGATCCGGTGCATTGGAGTGGTACAGGATCAATTACCCGATGTGTCGTGTGCCAACCAGAAAGGTAATTAAAAATCTTGTAAAGAATCTCACAGAAGGTGGCTCGTTAAAGAAAAAAATAGTACGACATTCAAGTGTATTAAGTAGATGAAAATATGGTGATTGCAATTTTATCAATCGTGAAAGCGAACCCAGAGATTTCTTCTAGAGATGTCGCTAGCGAAGTGGGTGTTTCGCACTCCTACTTTTTTGTAGCGGCCAGTTTATCGATGCTAAAAAAAGTTAAAAGTTTTTTGTGATTTCTGACTTTTCTAGTAAACCTCAGTTGGTCCAATAGTGGTTTTTGATCCTTATAAGAAACAGGATCGATTGGCATAAAAAAAAGTTTTTGTGAAAACTGCCCATTTTCCTACTGACTGTACATTTTTTTCAAAATCTGTGAATGCAGATCAAAATTTCTCAAAAAGTTAAAAACAGTCTCCTAAGACCGTTTTCCTGTAGCTACAACGGTTAAGGTAGCTGCCCTTACTGCCCCATCTCAAAAATCCACCCTGTATAATGAAATTAAAAGGAAAACTATCACAGCTAAGTAGGGTTTACAAGTAAACGAGTAATCGTCGACAAACTTAAATTTGCAGTTGAAGAATTGACCGTAACGCATATAGATGTATGGGAGAGCATGTTTTTCAACTACAATGTTAAGTTTGGTTTCGGGATGAATTCACCCTAACTACGGAACCCTTCATTGTGCGTGGTCCGACACGTACTTGGCCGGTTTTTTTTATAAAAACGTTGCTCCACACTAGGAATTTCTCCTGTATTGTCATGTGGTTGCGTTTACAAACATTTAAACTCATATACACAAACAGCCAGCCCCAGAACAACTACTTGTAGGTCATACAAATAATTGTTCCGTGTGGGAGGGAATCAAATCAAATTAGATAGTTATCATGGTTTTTTAATTATTATTTACAGAATGATATTAAAAGAAACCAAAAAAAAATCTTAATGAAATAAGACAAAGTTTTGACTATTGAATAAAATCCTGAAAGCCAGTGTATGTATCACAAACACTATGTGATAATTTAGTTAATATGAAAAAGATTAAAGTAACAGTTTTCACCAACTTCCATTACAGACAAACTTACAATAAGGCAATAATCAACAGGTTTACCCTGGACTAGTTCACAACTTATAACAACTGGGAAAGTGTGTGCGCCATTCTGTCTACCATTTAAGGAAACACAAGTGTGAATTGTTGAAATGCAAGTGAAATACAAGACGTGTGTGCTTGAATTCATATGAATTAAATTCATTTATATCAGACAATTATTTGACCAGTTTGCAGTTATTTGACCGTACCTACCAAATCTTGTTTTCCCATTTTGTACTAGGTTTGTTAATTTCATTATTATTTCTTGGTTAGTTTTCAGAAACATATTTTTATGCAAAAGAGTACTTATTATTAACATAATAATGATAGTTTACAGACAGCTGAACAAATGTGTGTTAAACAAGGAGTATTATCATCATGACGAGACATTATTGTTTTCTTTTACACTTCTTTTTATACCTTTATTATTTTCTTTGCCAATATCGTCTGAAGAAGTTATTAAGGTTATTGGCCCAATAACCAATTTTTGGTCCAGAGTACAGTTTCTTCTTATACTTATAATTTTGCTATACAGTGTGAGTCTTGATAATGTGCAGATATCGAAATGAGGGAAACTAAGCTTAATTTTTATCTACGGAAAAAATATTTAAATAAGTTTACAAAAACAATTCAATTTTTATAGCATTTTTTTAAATTTTTGTTTGCTGCTGTGACCCCTGTGTAAACAAATCGGTATAAATGAAACAAACTCAGTGACTGGAAATAACAGCGCGTCTTCGTAAAATAAAAACTAAAGGAAAAACTCGCCCTCAATTTGAGTATTAGGGTGATTTTATAACAAACATCTGATATTTTTTCATACATTTTTATAATAATTGTAAAATATCTCAATAAAAGTCCCGATTACCTACCCTTTTTTAGGGTTCCGAAGTAAACAAGGAACCCTTATAGTTTCGCCATGTCCGTCTGTCTGTCTGTCTGTCTGTCTGTCCGTCCGTCCGTCCGTCCCCGGCATAGCTCAGAGACGCTTAGTCCTAGAAAGCTGTAATTTGGCATGAATGTACATATTAATTACGCCAAGAAATTTGTGAAATAAAACCATGAAAAACATTTTTTTTTAGGGTACCGTTGTAAAAAAAATAACATCAAAAAAATATCATCCCCGTTTTACGTGCAAGGGAGGTACCTTGCACGTAAAACGGGGATGATATTTTTTTTTTCTCGTCTAATACATGGTGGGGTATCGTTGTATAGGCCGTTCAAAAATATTGTAGGTCTGTGAAAACCATTTTTCAATTCTGAGATCCGTTTGCGTAATATTAAGCTTTAAGGCTTCTACATACCGGGGCGACTTGTCGCGCGACGCGACACGACTCAAAGGCACCGCTCGTCCCGCGACAAGTCGCGCTGGTATGTAGAAGCCGTAAAAAGTGCAATTTTTTGTTAGAGTCAAGTGTCCCCCCCCCCCTGCCAGCTAAATGGTTGGTTTTGGGTTGGGTATGTGAAAAAATTCATGGCAGTAGTATATATAACGAAATTAAAAGGAAAACTATCACAGCTAAGTAGGGTTTACAAGTTAACGAGTAATAGTCGACCAACTTAAATTTGCAGTTGAAGAATTGACCGTAACATATATTGATGTATGGGAGATCATGTTTTTCAACTACAATGTTAAGTTTGTTTGGGATAAATTCATCCTAACTACGGAACCCTTCATTGTGCGTGGTCCGACATGCACTTGGCCGGTTTTTTTATTACTTTAAATTATTTTCCATCGTATCAGCTTTCTAATTTAAGTAAAAATACCATGTTTATAACTCAATCACTATCATTAAAGAAAGGCGTTGCACTCGGCTACATACATTAACGCCCAAATAAAAACCATTTAAATTTTTACGTAAACAATTTTTAATATCGCTAATAAAACACTTAAATTGAGACACTATATAGAAACAAAAAACAAAAAATAATCGGAAGTTGTATTTTTAGGGGTGTACTAAGTTTAGTACAATGGGCGCTTAGGAGTGGTATTGGGCAAAGCATCCTCTTTTTTTTTTTTTTTTAAAAAACGTTGCCCCACACTAGGAATTTCTCCTGTATTGTGGGTGCGTTTACAAACATTTAAATTCACATACACAAACAGCCAGACCCGGAACAACTACGGACCCGGTTGGAACACACAACACATCTCAGTTGGTTTTGTATTTTTTTTTGGGTTATGCCCATAATTTTTTCTGTCTTCTCCATCCAATCCAGAGGATGTTTGTCTAGCTTTATTGTTTTTTTTTTGGCTCAAATACGTTCGTGCTATGTGTCTGCGAAATGCTAGCTGATCCACACGATAATCTGGATTTGCAATGCAGTGTAATCTCCACGCATTTGAAATGGTCATGTCCACCATTATGTGAATAAAACCCACCACCATTTCTTACCTTTTACCCCAATTCGGTACAGTCCTATAGACTGGTCACTTGGTCCACCCCTCCCATGCCCTTATTATAACTTTGGAATACGTGAGGTATATTTACGTCCACTTTTAGTTTCCTCGTAGTACACCATCTTTTAACTTTCCCTAACGGCTCTACTGTATCAAAATTGGTACCAATCGTACAGACATTATTGTCCTTCCATCTCACCATAAGAATTTATTTTGTCTTGTCAAACCTGTACTCGTATTCAGCCCTAGGCTTTTTGCGCATTTCCCTTGATGACATCAAAGGACAACGTTTGGTTCTGTTCTCACGCAAGGTTCCAGTAGCTCTGTATCCAAGGTCCTTTAGGTCGACAAGCAGATCGTAATTCGTAAAGTAGTTTTCAAAGTAAACTACATGTTCTTCTGGTTTTGTTGGGGCTTTGTTTAGCAAAGTCTGGTCAACGCCCACTTACGATACCCATATCGCACGGGCTTACCCATTATAAATGTTTTGGCTGAATGGTGGCCATAGTACTTGACCACAATATTTCGTCAATGGATAAGTCGCCATGTAACATTCCAAATTGACAATATATATTTTTTGTAAAACATCCCTAAGTGGACGCAATTTGAACATTTTATCATTAGACGTAGAAGCCAATATTTTTTTCTTGAGTAAAAGTATGTCGGTTTGCCATTATGGTTTTATCTTGTCACCTGAAAACAAAGGGTCACTAATAGAAGAAAGAACCACTAACAATACATAAAAAACACGTCTAATAAGCATAGCACACAAATACAAAAATGTCTTAACTATACTAGCTTATCTTACCTCAAGTGCCCAGTGTACTAAAGTTAGTACAGCAGCACTTTATGTGTTATAGCAGAAAAAACTTTACACAAATTCAACTTTTCGATGTATTTTATATTAGAATATGGTGTTATAGAGTAAACAATAAAACTTTTTAACACCTTCTAAAGGTAAATCTTGTAAAATAAAATAAACAAGTAAACACCTGCAGACACGAAACAAAACACTGACACAAAATGAGGATTAACCCCAAATTATTTAACAATCTCGATTTGTTTTGGCTATTTGCTTATTGCATGGATTTGAAAAGACCGTTTAAAAATGTTGTTAGAGTGAAAAAACGTATAAGATTAGTATTATCTTAACATAAACTGGTGTACTATTTATAGTACGGCGGGCGTTAATGGGTTAACAGTTAGACACCATTTTTTGTAAAAAAAAATGTTTAGTATTTTTTTATATTTTTGCCGTCGATAAAATTAAGCTTAGTTTCCCTCATTTCAATATGTGCACATTATGAAGACTCACACTGTATAATACAATAATCTATTGTATTGACAGAAGCTATTTCTGAAGTTCATTTATAGACAATGAAACAATGTGGATAGTGATATTGTTATGTTAACCAACATTTACAGCATCACAGTATTAGGTATGAATATACACGAAACAAAAGGAGTATATAAGGATTCAATTCAATTCAAATAATCTTTATTGCAATCCTTAATGCACACATACAGGTAGTAAATAATACTAAATAGAATAATCATGGACCCTGTCGGGCACAGCAACATCGTAACAGTTGGCATTCTGTAGTTCTACCAACCCCCATGGAAAGAATGCATGAGTTTATGTATCAGAGTATGCGTGATATAATTATTTTAGGAGCTACAAGTTTATTAACAACCAACATAATATAGTATTGTAGGTGCATGGTAAGCAACCAATGATTATGATGATGCACAACTGCAATATGTATGAATGTAAAAACCATACCTACCAAGCTAATATTTCCACAAAATTCAATTACACACACTGTATTTTAACTTGCTTTGAAATATTACTTTTACAACCAAAATACAACATGATTAAATCAGTGCCATATTTCAGGTGAGACAAAATTCTTCAATAGACAAGATATATAAGATTTTCAGTTTTGTATTAAAATATTAAGTTCAGAATAAACTAATGTATAAGTTGTCTGATTTATATTTTAATCTCGCACAGATGTCTGTTTTATTAGATTTAAGCTACTATCATTAAAACACGTGAAATCACGTTTTATTAACTTTTCATAGAGATATATATATTATACTGAAGTCTTTGATTTTACGTAAAAACTGAACAGATATTTATGAACATGGAAGTTTAGCTAGAAACATAATATAGTCATTATAGAAGAACCATTTGAATTATTTGTTCAGGTTGAGTGACAAAAAACAATCGTAGCTGGCTGCCGACTGGCCGTGAAAGCCCACATGGCTTACGGTATTAAGCAAATTTATGTACAATGAATATCTCAACAAAGAAGCAAATTATACTAATTACCAAATGGCTTTGTAATGTAGTTAAAGAATGGTCACTCACTTGACATTCCGGAAAATAGCACTGCGTCCCCTGCAACAATAGCGCACCAATTTCAACAATTTCCTACAGAATTATACATTACATTCTACACCTAACAGACACATAAATAACGTACAAGCTACAACTATATTAATGCTACTATCACAGTGTGTATTGCTTATTCTTAATTTACGATAGAGAAGAGATAAGACATTGAAAAGGTGAAAAGAATAGAAAACAAAAAACAATAATGCTACAATCAGGTGACGCAGACGCAGCTTGAAGCGTCAAAATTAAAATGTCAACGTCAACAAAGTGTTGCCAGTGGTGGTCTACCAAAACTACCAACAGTACATAGGTGAATTTTATTTTATTTGTTGTACACACTAAACTATTTTTCAATCGTCGTACAACTTTTATTCTATGTTTAAAAACGGTAATTCGACATATTACTTTATCTTTACATTTTTACAAGTCGTCAAACAGCCATAATATTGACCTCGGATTTATGAACCTGACGATTGAACGTTTTATTTACAAGATAAGCAACCACCTTTGTCTAAAAAAGCTGACATATTTAGGGCTGTCATATTTAAAACATCAAACAGTAAAAATACTAAAACACTGAATATTTTTTAAGGTTGTTAGTAGAAAATACTTGAAAAGAAAAACACAACACAGCCTTGAGATGTTAATGAGACGGCTGATGACGACACGGCGACATCGCCGTCGCGGTCGGTCACGTGCCTCCTAGCCGACCATTTCACCTAAGCAACTGTTACGAAATACAATATTCTGATATTCAGGCTCAGGTTTCAATATTGGAAACGATGTAGGTACCTACTTGTTGGGACTTGGATCAATTATGCGGTACCTAACCCAGTTTGTTAGCAAACCCTCTCCCATAAAACAATCATGATTGTGCTAATCGGTTATTTAATACAGACAGTATGAAAGAACATAAAGACCTATTATTCTAATTCTACCCCCGGCCCTTTCACCTAGTGCGAAGGTCCAATTCTCATTACTACGTGGTGTAAGTTATTTACCAATTGCACCTACTTGAACGTTTAGGTACCTATAGAGTACAATATGCGTGGCTCTTTCAAGAGATTGATTATAATCGCTGTTCAGCTCGAGATAACTGTAGAAATTCCATTTATTTTTAATCTAAGTAATAATTTGTAAAAGCAACAAATATTTTACCTACATAATCTACTGGGACGAGGGGTTCCGTATTCCCTGGTTCTAGTTCCGCTGGCTCCATGTCCTCGTCACTAAAATCACTGTTTGCACTGAGCTCTGACACAGCACTGGCCATAACTAATACATTATCTAATCTCACTTTATATATATATAACAGCATTCGACAAGCCCCATATCAATAATAATTATAATTATGATTTAGTAATAATAATTGTAATTTGTACCCAAGATATTTGCACGCCATGAGAAATGGCAGACATGTCTTGAGCCACTCTTATTTAACAACTTGCATGCATGTATTATTTTAATTATGTATTTAAACACCATGTTCGAGCAAATAAAATGTCTTTATTTCTTTCTTTCTTTTTTTGTTATATTATTGCGATCGTATTTTATTTACGGATAGTTTATCTACTTACATTATGAAAAAATAAACACTACAAAGTGAAAAATAACTTTAATTTCAGAACTCGGTGTCTTTGGATCTGTATTTTAATTTTATGCCACCGACTTCCGAAATTAAAGTTATTTTTCACTTTGTAGTGTTTTTTTGGAAGTCGGTTATTTTTTTTTACAAAAAGGTTTTTTATTTTTCATTTTTTAGTGGGTCAGTTTTTAATTTATCCAAGTGACAATAGCCTACAGTCAACTGCTCATCACCTTTTACAAAATATTGCTTTTCCCGATGCTGGGACGTTAATTGTTGAGGAGTTCTCCTGATAAGAACCAGGAGAACTGCCACTCACCATATGCATTGTGACGAGCATAAATTGCTTAGCAACCATATTAAAGTACCTAATCGAATCGCAACCCGTTAAATACTTATTATTATGTTGTTCCGGTGGCCATCTGTGGTCTCCATCATCAGTTCCACTTCACCAAATGGTGATTTTCGGGAGCAAATGCACGAGTTACTATAAAAAATACCCAAATCGCTATAGGTTTGCCTATAAAATTCGAGGGTTTCCCTCGATTTCCATGGGATTCCCTCATCAGATTGTGATTTGGTGGCAATGGGACTACCTCGGAAGCATACCCTTTCAACAAAAAATAATTTTCAAAATAGGTCCATAATTGACGGAGATATAGGTGAACAAACATAAAAAAAACAAACCGAACATATAACCTCCTCCTTTTTGGAAGTCGGTTAAAAAGACACTTATGGGGAACCGACGCGATGCACCGAGCGGAGCGTTTGCATTTGGTTAACCGGCTAAAATGCGACCCGTTAACGCCAGGAATAGCATCGTTCTGGAAGAGCAGATTGCCTGGAAGGTGGAAGTCTCCTTCTACGAAATAGCCACGCAGCGCCCAGCAGGCAATCTAGTGGTGGCTGCCAAGGGACTTTTGGGTTGCGGAAATGCAGACGCTTAATAAGGGAGTCGAAAAGAGATCCTGGTGAAGCCAACAGCGGCTTTATAGGTAGACAGGCCATGGGCCCGATGGGGTTTCCCATGGGCAAAAATGACGAACTTCCATACAAACTATCATCACACTGATATTATTTTTTTTAGGAAAAAGTTTTTTTTTTTACAGGGTTGTAAATATGTGAGCACCATGTATCTATCACACAATTAATTTATGTCATTGCTTCGTTCTTAATTATTTTTACCTATTGTGGTATAGTAATTTTATTCTAGGTGCATCGTCTTCACATTAATACATACATAAACTCACGCCTTCTTCAGAAACTATAGAACGCCACCTGCTACGCTCCTTACATACTCCTTTTGCTTCGCCTACGTTCATACATCTGGGCATACACGCACGCCGGTTGCGAGTACTACGCACCTGACCTTTCTGAAGAACATCACCAATTTGGTCACAATTCGCCTTATTACAAAACAAGATTTATATTTAATTTTTGACATGGCTTAAACCATGGAGCCAGTTTTTGTAATAAGAACGTAACTGTGATTGAAATACCGTTCTTTATACATAACTGAAAACTTAGGTCGGTACTAAGTTGTCAGTTTTGTGTTTAGAACTTTACCACAGTCGGAATAAAGTTCGAAATTCAATAATGGCTCAATGTTTTAAACCTGGGTCTGAAGATAAACCTTGTTTTGGAATAAGGGGGCTTATGTCCTTCTAGGGCGCGTCCACTCCCCTCTGCTTTATAAATACCCTTTGTTAGTCGCCTTTCACTCATCCTCTCAACATGACCAAACCATCTAAGCATACTCTTTTCAATTTTTGTTACTACATCTTCTTTTAAACTGCATCGTTGCCTTATCACCTCATTTTTCAGCCAATCATTCACGTCTGTGAATGCTGTGGAAATGCGTTCCTTGCGAAGCATGTGTGGTGTACATGCTTCGCAAGGAACGCATTTCCACAGCATTTATTCTACCTTCATGCTTCTATTGCCACACCCAACATTCACTTCCATACATAAGCGTAGGCACCAGCACACCATTATGAATAGCCAGTCGATTTTTTTTTTGTAAGTTTATCCTTCAAAAGTGCCATCTAAGTGCCTATTAGAAATAAATAATTTGACTTTGAAATGCCCTATTTAACCGCTTTAGGGGACGAATTTTCAAGAATCCTACCTAGAGCTCACTTTCACTATATGGACCTCTTGCGCAAAACTTGATGCTTCTAGAGCCAGCGGATGAGGCTGTGCGTTGTCTGTCAGTGAATTAATGAATTTAAGACTTTAGGGTTCCGTAGTCAACAAAGAACCCTTATAGTTTCACCATGTCTGTCTGTCTGTCCGCGGCTTAGCTCAGAGACTCTTAGTACTAGAAAGCTATTTGGCATGGACATACACATTAATCACGCCGACAAAGTGGTAACATAAAATCTCAAAATATATTATTTTAGGGTACAGTCAAGTTCAGTAATATATCAGCAATGACAATGTAATCGCGAAAAAAAATCAGCTGTTCCCTACATTTGTGTTCAGTTAAATCGACAAAATGTATGGAACAGCTGATTTTTATTTCGCGACTTCAAGGTTGGTCCCATAGAATTTTTTTTTCAAAATGATGAGTACAATGACCCCTTTTCGGGTTTAGTATAAACAATTAGATGTATGGGAGAGCATGTTTTTCAACTACAATGTTAAGTTTGGTTTTAGGATGAATTCATCCTAACTACGGAACCCTTCATTGTGCGTGGTCGGCAGTTTGGCGGTTTTTAGGGTTCCGCACCCCAAAACGATTTCAGATATATTTATGTTTTATCATTTTAAAATAAATACTTCCAAAATTATTTAAGAAAATAAATGAAAATTGACCATTTCCCCCTATCTCCAAAACTACTGAGCCTAAAATTTTGAAAAAAAAATACAGTAAATAGTTCTTTACTAAAATCCTAAGAAAACCGCTAAGAAGTCTTTAGTCTTAAAATAACATAGTAAATATCTCAATATTGTGCGTACAAACTTACATTTGCAGTTAGAATGTACGAGGGAACATGGTTTTTCAACTACAATGTTAAGTTTGTTCTTTTTTATTTATTTTTTAATTAATTTAATTATCCTAAATTTAATCCCCACTACGGAAACCTTCATCGTGCGTGGTCCGACACGCACTAGGCCGGTTTTTTATTAGGTAAGTAGCATCGCATCTGTTTGGTTGAACTCGAAAGGATTTTGAAATGAACAATGATAACGGTTCCTTCCACTGCTGTTAAACCACCAGGGGCCCAAGTCTGCTATTTTTATAAATTCAGTCAATCCAACACGATCCCATTGTTATTTTGCTAAAAGTTCGTAATCTGCTAAATTCATAATGGTCGATCATTGGTCGGTCAATGTTCTCGTTACAGAATTGTGTTATTATAATGGCATTGTCGTATTGCCATTATTATAAAACCCATTTGTAGAAATGTCATTCATTTGTCATTATGTACGAGATTACCAATAAATGCAATTTCTTTATAAAGTCATAATGACGCCATTATAATAGTAGATTACCAAACTTGTCAAAATCAACAGTTATGAAATCAATGATCGACCATTCTGACACATTGTAATAGCAGACTTGAGGCCCTGTATTATGGCCCGCAAAATGTTATTATCTTAGTCTAGTAGGCTGGCTCGACCACGAATTACGTCTGCTATGCGAGGCTGATGATGCAGAGCTGCATCCCATCCCGTATACCTTACCTACTCATGCAATTTTAAAGGAAGTTATTTTAAAACTATAAAAATATACCTAGGCAAATGGAATGTTTTGATGAACATTTCATACTTTTAATATAGCTCAAATTTACCAAATTCTTTATTTTGATAAAACTTCAGTATTTTACCTTTACACTAGGTTATATTCAATTCAATTCATTTATTAATTTTGTGAACATAAGGTAAAAATTATACAGATTTTTTCATAGAAATGTTGGTCCTTATCATAGTATGTCCCGCCAGAAGGCATACAAAATTGTTTAGGTAATCAATTCTAATTCTATGATCAAGCATGTACCACATGGGGGTAGGAAACATTGTTTTGGCGGGAGGGGTCCGAATTCGAGAGGAGCAGGATCATAATTATACTCGTAGCTCTGAAACCTAGGTTCAATAAAAAATTGATTTTTAACGAAGCTAAAATTTGATTAAAAAGGGTTAATCCCTCCCCTGGCTACGCCCATGATGTACTCGACATATAAACTAACTTACGACTAACTAAGACCGGCAAAGACTATTTTATTAGCTTACCCGCAGAGGAACTGAAGTATTGAGCGATGTAGTCTTGAAAATAAAAAATATCATTAATTAATAATGTGCGTGTGTGTGTTATTAATAGTGTGGGTTATACGTTTATTCGACTGTAATAAAACTACTTTTTGGATATACATTAGATGTACATGGATGTGGAGGTGTCCTCATGTTCACTCTTACTGACTAAAATCCACCCCAGTGTTCCCTTACCACACTGGCACCGGGGATCTTGGGATCTATTATTACTTCCGCAATTCCCAGCTAGTGCCGGCCCGCCTCTGCGAGCCACCTCAGGTCTGGGAGGGGGGGTGAGGTGTTTGACACCCCCCCCCCCCCCTGCGACGTCGGATAGGAGCGCACGTGGAACACTACGCGCCGCCACCTCGGCTCCAGTGTAATAGGGGGCGGCGGACGTCCCCAAGTCCGCCGTCCCTGGACCCATTTATTCAGAAAATACCTGACTCAACTGTGAACTTAACCCCTTTAATATGTATTAAACAAATCGCATTGAACGGTTTGATGGAAATAAGTAATTATTATTGATATTTTTTCCAATTAAATCCAAGGTTCTTGAATCAGAAATCGCATTTATTGCTCTGCGTTAAAGACTTCGGGCAATAAAACTAATGATTGTTAGTTTACCCAGACTTGCCTTCAGCGAGATATTTTGAACCACTAAACCGCAACAAAAGACAATTGGAGGGCTACACAACTGTAATCCGCTTATCAAAAATACAAGGCGAAAGTTATTACTTAAATTTTGAGTTGCACCAGATAATCTACTATCTTCATCGTACAAGGTGGACGCAATATTATCAAGCCTAATAAATCAGAGGTGTCTACAGTACTCCGCGAATAAATGACAAACAATCGATATACCATTAAACTCCTCAGGTGTCACACCATTGGTGTGTACAGACACCTGAGGACCTTCCCTCTCATAGAGAGGAGGCCTGTGTCCCAACAGTGGGAACATTACAGGCTGATAATGTTACCTTTTGATAATGTTACCTTTAACTTTTTCATTGACCAAAAAGTTTTCATAATATGTTTCATTACAAAATCTGCGCAGACAACCAAGCATTTTACGATGTCATTTTTTTTGGGAACAGTTCCCAACAGCACTTTACGGTTTTTAATTTTTTTTTAATGCCGTAAAGTACTGTTTCGGACCTAGTTTTCAAATATCTGGCGCTCGGGGACCACCCACGTGTTGATTATGTAATCTGACCTGGCACTCGGACGCCATCTTGATTTGATGATGACACTTAGCGGCCATGTTTGTTTATTATAAGTGGTTAGTAAAAAGAATGGATTCTTCTAGTAAAAGGGAGTTCTCGTTAACGCAGGAAGCTATAAAAAATCAGGCTCTGCTCGTAATTGATAACCTACTACCAGAAAAATCTAGAGCCAGATATTTCAAGCCATATTATTATGAAAATTTAATTTCATGAATATTTCAAAAATAAGTGTACTTGGCGCAAGCCTTACATTTAACAATTGTTCCAACATTACCATTACTTTTGTAAATAAATAATGTTTTTATTAGTTACGACTCTGATTTTTCTTACATCCTACCAACTTTTATTGCTGTAGTAGTTGAAAGAGAAGCAGATTACCTACGCACCTCGCTCGACGTGACTTCTTGTTGCACTCGTGTTTTTAGAGCCGTCGCCGTCGCTGACGCTCGGGCTCCAATCTAACACTCGATGCAACAAGAAGTCACTGTCTGCTCGATGCAGTAATCTACTATTGTGTTTCTTTGTTTTGTAATGATAATTTCTTTGCATAGATACTATTGTAGAGAATCAAGTTTTTCTAACTTAAGAGCCAACTAGTCGCGGGCTCGAACTCACTGGCGGGCGCGGCTAAAAAGCACGCTGTCTCACCTAGCATCGTGTCCGACAGAGATAGCACCAGTGAGCAGTTAGAAGCTAGTCTACACGCATAACGTCTAGTCGCACGCACACAAACACAGTGCACGATAATTCATACTAAACCGCGCCCGTAACAAAATACGAAAACTCCTTTGGAAGGTGGGGTTTTATGAAAAAACTACTGCATTAATCAATTACGAATAAAGTATATTATTATCTTCGACAATTGAGCTTTATCGGTCGGAACGAGCTTTGTTTTCGAGATTTTATACTTCTTTTATTACTTATTTACGCCCAAAGTTGCGTTAAAATTAGCAGGAAAAACCAATCTTTGTTGGCTTATAACTTTTTAATGCCTTTTTTTTTACTATTCTGCTTCTGTACAGACAAAATTAATAATAAGACAAAACGATATCATGTTTTACTTTAGATGTACAATGTGTAACAGTGGAGTAAAACCCCCCCCCCGAAATTTGTATGGAAAAAGTATCGACTAGTTGCGCCTTAACGAACAGCTGTGCTCTTGGGGAGTTTGTTGCACTTCTTTCCAGCTATGAAGCACTAGGTGGCCACCGCGGGCGTTTTGAGGGGAATGTCTTATGTAATTTTGACGTTCAAAAAGTGTTGATCCTCAGCCTAGTTTGAATTAGTGAATGAGTTTTGATTGATTGTATAAAATCCTACAATATTATGGTAGAAGGCCTAAGGTCATAAGGCCATAAGGCATCAATCCCGTCTTTGTGCTGGTTTAATTAACCGGTGCATATAGCAAAAGATGAAAGGGATATTCACAAGTGGCGCTTGCGCTGGAGTTCCTCCCGCCGTGCTCGTAGAGCTGGAAAGTACCGTGGCTGGTGGGCGTGGTGTTGACGCTGCCGGTAGCCGCCTGCTGCAAGCCGGCCGTGATGTCTACCATGTCATCCTCACTCGCCGACTGCACGCCGCGCCCATTGCTGGCGTGTGCACCCTGGACGAACAAACAAGGACTTTAGGGAGAGAGATGCGAACTCTAAAAATATATAATATACAGTATATATTTCGTTTTTATTTTGATTTGATGTATTATGTTTTCTCTTCTACTCTTACACACGTTGTCTACATCTCTTCGTCTACTTTCCTGTCGCAGGTATGCTGGAAGAGATTTATTTAGAAATAAGCATCACCTTTGTTCGTATTTTTTCTGTTCCTTTCTTCTTGTCTGTATACAGGCTGAAATTTTAATGGTTGTTTTCCCGCGGCAGAACAATTTGCCCTCAGTAGTACTATTGATTCATAGTGTTAAAACTTACAAAATAAAAATAAAAAATATTTTTAAATAGTAAAAAAATATGCATCAACTCGAAAGCGTGAGAAACAATTGGTTCTAGATAGCTTTCGAGTTTTGTTTTACACAATTGTAAATCTGCCATTTATTAATATTTTACTTTATTTTTTTTATAAATTGATTGTACTACCAAAACCAAATCATATCGCTGCGGGAAAACCACCATTAAAATTTCAGCTTGTATATATTGTGTACATAAACTGTTGAATAAATAAATAAATATATAAAAAAACGTTTTACATAATCAAAACGTTTTCATTCAGAAATATAAGGATGTTTTACAATTGCCAACATGAACAACATGAATAAATTATCGTATCTTATCTAACAGTAGTATCCAATTCAATGGTGAAGCAGCATAATATTTTAAAACTTGAGGGGTCCCCACATAGTGACGCTGTCTGTCCACAGTAGGGTTGCCGATCCTACTGAACAGCCAGCTTAAGAACACAACATACGTACCTACTTACACAAAATGTTTGTGTATGAATGGGAATTTCCAACTTGCAAGTGGCTACTGGCCTGCCGCACACCAGTGAATCAGTGGACCGAGCAGCACTCTGACTCAACGGAAGATGATTTCTGGGATATCATGATACTTTTATAATTAGTTTATATTATACAAGTTATAAATACTGAAGCTAAAAGAACAGGTGCAGCGGACGATGGAGTGATTCCAGTTTATTACTCGCAAGTGTAGTTAGTTTTTCTGGGTATCAGCACCTTGATTTCTTGAATAAGCCAACCAAAACGGAATGTAGGTACAACCTACTTCATCTTTAACTACAATTATTTTCTTTACAGTATGTATCTGTAAAATTACTCCACAAGTGCGAACTGAAGGAATAGAAAGTATCAACTCTCAACGAAACAGCAAATCGGGAAGTGTGGAGGCGGACGCCGAGTATGATCGTCTCGAAGGAACTAGCTTCTCAATTAGTACGCATTCATTATCCGAGCGATTGTCAGCCACGTCACCTCATTAGGTTAATGGCATGATTGAGACAGACAGTAGCTACCAACACGGGGAGTCGGGGACGTGGGCCTTCATTTCGTTGTAGGGCTAAAACTATCGCCAACCGTTGTTCGAATATCAGCTACAGTTGCCATCACGGCGGACGTTCAAAAGTATACTATGGTTTTATATTTTTTTCTCAGAAATTAGCATGAGCATGCACCGAAGCACAGGGATTTGAAAATCATGCATGATATTTTAAAATTAAATGATGTTGATAGGTACTAACGTGTCCCTTTCGGCTGGTGGCCGCTCGAAGCAGCCTATATTTGTTTTTCCCACCTATTTTGTTGGCTGATAGTGAACGAGAAACGACCCCTCGACGCGATGTAGCCAGCGTACTGCACGATGCACTCGGTTATTGCAATGGTGGCAATTTGGATTGATTGGAACATCTCTGGACATTGTGTGACTACAATGTGCGACTGACACGAAAAGCGCTGAACTTCCGCATCAAGCGCCGCGCGACGTACAAACGCCCAAGAAAGTGACTTGTGGGAACCTTATCTAGCTATTCTATGCCATGGTATGGAATGGCGACATGCTGCTCATGGTAATACATAATAATTTAGGAGAATATCATGCCATGACTTGATAATTTTCAAAGTTTTCTCAATTTTTATAAGAAACATCGTTTGTGATATTGATGAAATGTATTGAGATAGATACCTACTTGCACCTGGCTGCTAAAAATATAATTTTACACTTTTAGTCACCTCAATTAGCTGACTAATCATGTACTGTTTATTGAACCAATAGAATATCAATAACTAGGTACTAAGATTAGTACCTAGTACTTAAAAGATAAGGATCATGTAGAGCGTTTTAAACCCGGAATTAATTAGGTTGTTTTCTTAATTCATAGTATAGATATTATAAACCCCATAAAAGATTTATATAAATAATGTAATTTTACTATTTTGGTAAAATCCCCAGCAGACTGTAACGAGTGTTTTTTATTTATTTATTGGTTTTAAGTAAGTACTAAATATTAATTTAGTTATGATTTATCTTTTGTAACAGTAATATAAAGTCCATTCAATTGGGTTATTTATAGAATGGCTATAATCCTTGCTGCTTATATTTGTGCCACCTATTTCTATATATTGCACGAGAAACGGAAATGGCAAAAATATACTTACATATGGTGTACTGCGAATAATCCGATCAATGATTAAGCACTAATTACGCGGTGTTATTAAAGAATGAAAGAACAGTGTTTAACAATATAATGTCTAATAAAAAAATAGGAGCGGCACTTGAAATGTTCGCGATATTACACACAGCACAGCCGAACCCCACTAAAATATGCGGGGGTGAAAATCGATAAAGCGGCTAAGGGCGCCGAACACGACGGCGACGAGCTACAAAGCTACCATATAGAACGCGGTGGAGTTTGGAGCGCCAGCCGCACCGAGCGCGGCCTCTCGTCTGCACGCAGTCGCATTCTAGCCGGGTTATCCAGCAAGTGAAGTACTACAGGAATAATGCACCTAACAGTGCAGGCAATAGAGCACAGTTCACTGGCGGCGCGACACACCTGCAGCGTGCGCACCCCATACCACGGCCCGCGTCAAGTTATTTCATCAATATACGAGTATATATTAAGCCAGTATTCGATATCAAAGGACAACTAGGCTTGTTAGTTGCAAATTCTGATACATAAAGTACAAGTACACACGGCGACACTTCAAGCTATACATTTCCAGTATAAGCTGATCTCGCATTATATAGGATTTCCGTACAGTGCGAGATCAGCGTAAACTGGAAATGCATAGCTTGATGTGTAGCCGTGTGTACATAACATCACGCCTTGTTTCCCCGAAGGGATGTGCAGAGGTGTACCTGTAGCACACCCACATTTCACCAGTGTGATATATAAAGGGTCAAATTAAATCAGCTTGCGAAATTCCGCAGACTTATGAGTAACTCCACGACCGCTGGTAGTGGAGTTACTTGAAGTGGAGAGGGGTTACTTGTCTACTAAAGTTTGTCAATCCATTATTAAGACAATTTCATCCCATATATCTTTAATATTTAATTTGTGTTTAGATCAAGGGGTATTTCCAGATTTAATGAAGTACAGTAAAGTTATTCCACTTTTCAAATCCGGTGACAGCAAAGACACTAATAATTATAGACCTGTATTGGTTTTGCCGATTTTTAGCAAGGTGTTTGAAAAAGTAATGTAAATGATGTAAAATTCTCAATCATTTTAATCGAAATAACATCGTTCATGATTAACAGTATGATTTCACCAAAGGACGTTGTACAACTGACGCCGGTGTCACATTATTGAAACACATTTTTAATGCATGGGAAGAGGCACAAGATGCAATAGACATCTTTTGTGACCTATCCAAGGCATTTGATTGCGTGAATCACGAAACATTGCTCTTGAAACTTGAGCATTACGGACTGGGTAAACTTGCGCTTAGCTTATTAAAATCGTATTTAAATAATAGACTGCAATAAGTTCAAATAAACGGTGTGAATTCATTGGGTTTAATAGACAAAATGGGTGTACCGCAGGGCTCAATAGTGGGTCGGTTCCTCTTTTTTAGTATACATACATGATTTACCACATTTACTGAAAAACCGACCACAAATGGTGTTATTTGCTGATGCCATATCACTTTAAATCAGGTATTCAATATGACCTTGGCAATTTCAGGCCTAGTTCTATCTTACCTGCATTTAGTAAAATATTTGAAAAGTTAATACTCAAGCAGTTGTTGTTACATTTTAATTTAAACAGCCTTCTTCACAATGAACAATATGGCTTTCGACATTCGTCGTCGTCGTCGTTGGTCGTTCGACTACAGATGCGGGCGTTGCACTGCTGTAACACATATTTAACGCATGGGAGAACTCGCAAAATGCTATTGGAGTTTTCTGTGATCTATCCAAAGCCTTGATGAACTGTGGCTACACACTCGATTCGTCACTACCAGCCACACAGAATCATTGCGAGTCCGTAGACTTTCCGTATTGCTGTGTGTCGCTCGATCGTCCCATTACCTGCTGTTCAGTTGAAGTGCGCTACGCCTTGCAATTGGACTCCGTCAAGATTTTTTTCAGTATTTTCTGCGTTAACTTTTTAATTCTAAAGTTGTCATAAAATAATAGGCCCGTTTTGACATTTAACTTGAATCGATCGATAGGTTTACCTAGTTTAAGAGGCAGGGAGGCATACTTGAGTACAGATTTTAATGTACGACCAAATGTATACAATGTACACCTTCCCATCTGTATTTTTATGGAAAATAAATTTATCATTATCATTATCATCGATTTATCATATCGAGTATTTGGTTATTCCTACTTCACTAGTTACGTCGCGATGGTCAATGGCGACGTAACTAGTGAAGTAACCGTACGACTCGGTACTCAATACTCACGATAAATCGATTCAAGTTAAATGTCAAAACGGGCCTATTATTTTTTTACAACTATATTTGATATTTTTTTGAACCATATTTTTCGTTCGCGATAACTTAGGTTCATCTTTATATGATAATATTCATTTGCCAGGTTACGTAATTTAGAGGCCGCAAACCTGAAACCGATTCCTTCGTTCATTAACCAAATGCGTGACAAAGATTTACCATGATTTTCCTAAGTTATCTCGTAATCCCTCTTAAATTACTCCAAATTTCAGCTTCACTAACTATTTTAACCATTTTACCCGGCTGCCCCAGGTTTATGTTTTTTACTTAAGTATTTAAATATTTTCCTATTCGATTTTTTGTTTACGATTAAAAAACGTGTTAAAGTATTATCAAAGATAATTTGTATAGTCATTTATAATAATTTTAACTTCGTTTTTATAAGAGATTGCGAAAATTATAGTGATGAGATTATGAGATGTTTAAACATGTATGACCTAAGTTGGTTATGACATGCGAAATGCGCTTGTGATGTAAAGTCACGTAGAGAACAAGGGGTATTTAGGTCCCTAACTTCTCTTTCTACTAAAAATTGTAACAGATGGAATCACTGAAAGCAAGCGTCATATCTGTCAAACAGACAGTATACAGGACTCTAAAATCAGCAGCCACCTATAAAACCGCAAGTTCACGGAGACGCTTAACCGACAGGGGTAGTCGGCTTCACAGTCTGGCAGGTGCTGCGAGTGGTCTTCGGGAGGATGGAAGGTATAAGCACGTAGGTTGTGGTTCTTCTTTTTGTTTCGACGGTATAAATCTACGTCACTTATGCCGTTTCGGCCCAGTAGGTGGCCACGTTTGTTGCGGCGTTAGAGGCGCTGTTCAGGTCTTCAGGGTGCAAGTGAAAGGACATTGGGATTCACATTTGGCGTACTGGTAACAGGGTGTTATAAAGCGCGAGGGAATTGTTTTCCTGAAGACTGCGATAATCGTACCACACCGAAGCGTTTAATGGAGTTTGTGAAGCAGCTGAAACGGCTGATCGGTCGTCGTGTGCGTTTGGCAAAAGACCGACATAACCGCATCGGAGAGCATCCCAAATGCTCTGCGATGCGGTTATGTCGGCAAAATGTATGCAAAAATGCATACATTTTCATCGGACAGCGCAAGGATTGTTGTCCCACGTCGTAACGTATACATTTACGGTAAAATATCTGCACCAAGGCAAGGCAAATAAATTTGGCATGTATATACGTACCTTTTTGTAGACGGACTGGTATGTCGTACCCATGTTAGGGCCAGTTGACTTTAAAGGAAAACGTTCCATGACAGCATCTGCAAAAAATAAAGATGTATAAACATCTGGAAGTATGGAAATGAAACTAGTTATAGTTTAGTTGGGAGTCTTTGGACTGGGCTAGAGGATTGGAGACAAATTCAGAAAACCTAACGTTTATTGCGCCCAGTATATTGCATGTGATTTTGTTGACGACTACGACAATTCAAGTGTACCTACCTACCTTCGAAGTGTATTGTAACTTTGGACCAACAGAGAAACTGCAGCATCTATCAGAGTACGTTCCACAAAAGAATCATATCCCTATTAATAGATAGTTGCATTTAATTTAACGCAAGTTAAAGCCCCATCCCGCAGTAAATTGGCACTATTGTGTGAGGCGGATGACCCGGTACGGTATGTACACGATACGCCGCGCTCGGGAACAATCACTATTACATCAATATAGTAGGTATGCGCTACACGCAATATTTTCAAGAACCCAGATTGAAATTCATTTTTGATAAGCTGAACGTGCGTTAACTGGGAACGAGTGTCCATTAGTTAGCTTTTCCTATATAGGAACTCCAAAATGAATGAAGGCTTGTACAGACTCGCGCGATATCGCGGGTGCGACAGGCAGCGACAAAGAAATTGTGCTACTAGAGTCGCGTCGCGCCCGCGATATCGCATCAGTCGGTACGAGCCTTGCTGGGACTTATACCTCCTCATCTCGCCTCATTTGTAAACAAAATGCAGCTGCAGACAAAATGGCATTCAGAATATTATAGCTTTAAATACAAGCTTGAAGCAGAATGTGGTTTCTTACTGTACCTATTTTGTGTTGTTTACTGTGTTTTCTTAATTTAAATGTAAACCTACAATAAAGAATATAATAATATGGAAACTACGCTTTGATTTAATATTAATCGAGTTTATATGATAATTACCCAGTAACTGGGTTTTGGAGGTTAGATAGACGGTCGCTCCATACTGGTATTTAGCTGCAGCGGTTATATGGCAGCCGAGCAAAGCATAGGTGGGTAGGCAGGTTGATTGAATCTAGATCAATGATATTATATTAAACAGATATGTTGTGAGCGCGCAATCGTGAAGACTCGTCAAAACGTCCTAATTGGGACGTATTTTACTGGTAGTGAAATGTAAAATGAATGAAAAGTGGGGGTGTGCTGCCGCTGCTGCGCGGCATACTTTTTTCGGTTGTTTTGTGAGTGTATAACATATCTGTTTAATACAATATCATTGATCTAGAATAATCTGGGTTCTAGATGATATATTATGAGTGTGAGCATACATTCATGTATTGTAATAATAAAACATTCGGTAAACATGAGGAAGCGGTCATAAAGTACAGAATATACAGACGTCTTACTTTAATAGTTTAGAAATGAGACGATTTAATATGATGGACAGACTGCGCCCTACTGAACAGACACGCGGCCATGTTTTAATTGTTTTATCTATTTGCCTTGAACGACCTTCCATGGGTGACGGTAAGTACCTACGTCCAGCACACCATACTACTGAGATCTTAATTAAATGCTGTGCTTACCTATAATTTAGATGCATGCAATGCTACTGTATTTGTAAATGATGTGTACTTTGTATGTCTTTGTGTGTATTTAGTTGGTTTGCCTTAACAAATAAATACCATCATCGTCATTCTCCTGCCCTTCTCCCAATATATTTGTGGTCGGCGCAACATGTCCCTTTGTTCCACACTTGTGTATAGTCGTCATCTCGGTAGCCACTCCCTTTCTACCCATATCATCCTTCACACAGTCCATCCATCGTTTCTTTGGTCGTCCCCTAATCTTATAGCCATCGTCATCCATACTCATAACTTTCCTCTCGACATTTTCCTCATTCTTCCGCATCACTAGCCCATACCATGACAAGCATTGATATAAAATGCATCGGAACCCGGTGTCTCGCAGTTTGTCCCTACCACTCGCCACAACTACACATGCAGTTCAGTAAAAGCAATCTATACGAAGTCGCGCACACACTCGCAAGGAATAAATCAGAACGTTCTACACAATCAATTATAAACCTTATCGCGTCAAACACGGCGTGCATTTACCATGCACCGTACAACTTACATGAAAACATCAGCCGCTATCGTTGTGCTGTGCAAAAGCCATTTATTTTCCTAAGTTAGTGAATGAATAAATTAAAAATAATAAATGATATACTGATACTAATATAATATAAATAAAAATAATACAGCTAAAAAAAAATATTTTAAGCAAATAAAAAAAAAACAATATGAGCAAATCAAAATGAGTAAAAATCATTATTTCCTCATGGGTCTTCCAATCAGGTTACAACTGTTGACAAATTGAAGAATAAACTATAATGGCAATATATTCAATAAGCAATCGACTTTGTTGTCGATAGCCTACGTTAGTGGATCTGTACAAGGACATCACTAACTCGTCGCAAGATACAGCGCCCGTACTACGCGATGCATCCGCATAAACTAAGTATCGTTTTGTGATGTATACATTGATTGTCCAGTGAGTAAGCGACATATTTAGGTAGTGGTTAAGAAGCAATGTATTAATTGCAAAGATAGTACAGTCGCTGTGATATATGAAAACAAAAGTGACATGTGTAGTACAAGCAATGATGAATATAATAATTCAATACTTTAGATGCGTTACCTGCGCTCAATAATGGCAAAGTAAATGCCAGGCAATTGCATGACATTTACAATAATTATTATTATTACGTTGGCGCTAATGAACATGAAGCAGCTAGTGACGTAACTAAATATGTATGTTCATCTCTTTCTAACAACAGATATCGATAATTCGATATAGGTCTTTCCTTTTCTTCACGCGCTGTATGATTGTATGCAAGTATGTAGCGACAATCATGGCTTACGCTATTTTTGATTGCACTAATGTTCGTGTATGACGCATCTATTTATAATACGTCATTGAGTACAAGCAAGGAATATTTTATGATTTGATGTTTTTCATGATTTTAAAGACAAATATAGTAAAATACTTTTACTTAAGTAAATATGTTATGTGATTCCATGATTTTATAAAGTACTTAGTTTGACTTCGGTTTTTACAAGAAACCATTGAACAACACGCCACGGTATTTGTATATGTTGTCACGACCGCGGTCGAAAGCGCACTAGTTCCCAGATACCGTCGCGTCAGATACGACTATGTCAACCATTTGCCTGGTACATGAGCGTTGCGATCATGTCGCGCGGACACAGACACGCCCCCTTGCCACTTCTCCTGTTTTTTATATTTCTATGATGACAACCGATTTCCGCACAACTTTTCAGTTACCACACATCCCCCCTTAATTAATTATTTTTTGGTTTTTATTTTTCTATTAAGTATTGTTAAAAACCTTTGGCATGCTTTCAAA
Organism: Tiliacea aurago; assembly: GCA_948098905.1. Classification (NCBI taxonomy): domain Eukaryota; kingdom Metazoa; phylum Arthropoda; class Insecta; order Lepidoptera; family Noctuidae; genus Tiliacea; species Tiliacea aurago. The sequence goes on from OX402576.1 coordinate 1,911,685, forward strand.
ATTATCTATTTTTTATTCTCTCACACATGTATTGTCAACGTAAACTGGAAGAGAGAGCGGAACCACCTAATACAAGCAAATATTTGCTTAAAAGGTGACTCCAAACATAACAATGTAATTTATGTTGATGAAATAAACTTTTTTTTTTGCATTCTCATCTCAGCTACATGCAATTGCCTTTCATTCATCCCTTCATCATCATAAAATAATATACACAATGACGCGCACTCGTTTCATAACACAACATACGAGTACACAATGACGCGCACTCGTTTCATAACACAACATACGAATACACAATGACGCGCACTCGTTTCATAACACAACATACGAGTATACAATGACGCGCACTTGTTTCATAACACAACATACGAGTACACAATGACGCGCACGCGTTTCATAACACAACATACGAGTACACAATGACGCGCAGTCGTTTCACAACACAACATACGAGTACACAATGACGCGCACTCGTTTCACAACACAACATACGAGTACACAATGACGCGCACTCGTTTCAGTGTGATGCTAAGTGCCAGCTTAAATGAGAGGGGTGGCCCAAGCCCGCAGTTGGTTACTCCATGCGGTACGAGCATCGGAAATCGCAGGTTTTATGCAAATATGGCGGTTACTTTCTGTTGGATTTCCAGTGGATTGAAGATTTCCCGAAGATCCTACAATATTAAGAAAAAGTGATGTTTGCTAAATTAGGAGTTACATCATAAATTTTTCACGCCGTGAAGGGCTGGACCAAAAGTCAAACCCTTACCATCATTTGAAAATACACTTCATAAATATCAATTCATATTTTTTATAGTGTATCTAATACAGAAAGGAAACTCTTCAATAAGTTTCTATTGTTTAGTTTTACGACCCTATTTGAGATGTTTGGAACTGGGCATCAGCTCAGTAACTTATCCTTGTAAAGGTTATTGCAACAAAGCATTTCCCACTTAAATTTGATTTAGCACCCCACCCCAGATCTCAGGAGTGAATCTGAATAAGTATGCACATCCTGCTTGATTGACTAACTCAAGGCATCTGTTTGTATTGACAATACTGAATAAAGTGCCATTCTCTGTGCAGTGGAGGCGTGGCATGGAACTCTGAAGCATCAAGGACTGTCACAAGCACATAGGTACGCATTGCACACTTACTTTTGTTTACCCCTCACTTGTTCTACTAGTACAATCTTCAGTACTATCCACAAAAATATACAAACTGTCACTTCTCTCATGTATTAAAGCAGTTTGCAATTAAATACCATGTTAATGTACATATTGTTAATGCTTTGTTTATTATCTAATGATGCTTTGTTCATTACCCAATGGAAAAACCCAAATTTTGTATACCTTGTTAAAACATAAAACGGAGTTTATGTATTTTTTTAATATATAAAATGAGGTTGTGTGTGTAAAAGTGATTATTATATAGATACAGTGACAGTAATGAGACATGTGTGAAGATTGATCATTATCAACTTGAGTTTATGCAGATAATGCCATAATTATGTTCATGTTAACATCCACTGCTCTCTCAAACATATTGCTACAGAGAAGTGTCTGCGTACTGAGACTGAAGATCTCAGGGAGAATTCTTTGAAAAAAGGAATGTTATGTGTTTTGTAGTTTAAACCAAGATGTATATATACATTAGTAGTATGTTATGCCTCTAGAAACAGCTTGAAATGCTGAACCAACCTACCATAGAAATATACGTCTTTTTTAACAGTGATCAGTTTATAAAGTCATGATGAACATGTTGAGAAACTTCCACTGGAATTTCAAAAGATTCTATTAATTAACTAAACTTTTCAGACATTAGCAAGAATAGTTTAGAGATCCAAATTTCTCAAAAAATACTTACCCCATTGGAATAACTGATTTTATTATTGATTTTATAAACAGAAACATCAACATCAAAATAAATGTCAGTATCAAACGCCCCCTAATTACAATAACATGTAGTATCAGTCACTCACTCACCAAGCACTATGGTTAATGGTACTACAATAACCACTTGTTAAAGTATTATGTAAACAACCCTACGTGTACAGCCTCACCCTCAAATCTATTCTGCGTTACCGGGAAGTATATGAATAGCCCTATCAGAATCTTGGAATTAATCGAGCACACAGCACTGCATGTTAGTAACAGCCAAGATATAAAATGAAAATGCTTAAAACTAACCTATCATAAAAACATTGTAAGATCCTGGGGCAGCAAGTTAGTTTACATGACACTTTAAAGATATTAAATATTCACGAAAATGGAATCCAGCGTGCTAAGTTTTCCTTTTCAATACAAACAATACAAATGCATTTTCGCGAATGACAAAATATTGTACGAAAAAAAAACACAAGATACTATGTCAAAAAAACCTGCTGTGACAGATTTGAGGAGATGACAGAAACCATTGACATATAAACCTAAGACAGACTGGCTAACGCCCACAGAACACGTATACTCTCTCTGAGTAGTGTTCTGTGCTTAGCTTGTATTAGTTTTCCTATCTCAATGTATGAAACTCCTCTCTAACGCCAGTGACAGATTCTATCACAGATTAAGTAGTACGATTCTATACAAATCCAACTTTTTTTTTTTTTTTTATATTTGAATGGCCTGGTTGCTGGGATCCATTAGCCAAGTCTTTATTTAGTTACAAACTTTGTGAAATGAATTATTGATGGAATGAATTATATTTAGTGCATGATGATGATATCCCCTTCCACTCCCCTTGTTTTTTTCAATAAAGATGTGAATCCTCACGCGGACTTCTTGTAAATACTCAAAGACTTCTTGAGATAACTTGAAGTGATGTTGCACTGTTTTGTTTCATTTGCCTACGCTAATGCAGGTTCACGAACACTTAATGGTTAATACACCACTATTATTACACATTCAAAATCGGCTAAACACAAATTGTAGAAAATAACAATACTGCTTAACATGTCACTTCACTTTCCCGCCAAGAACCAGTGAACATCTTCATCATAGCCTCAGAATAGGGAAAAACCTACGGGAAAAGCAATCCTATTTTATCAGTCCTTTCACAGATTATAATTTTATTTTGCGTCTGATTTTGCATCACTGTTTAAATCATTGTGATGCATAGAGCATTTAAATAGGAATTCAATGGAGATTTTTTTTTATTTTTTTATTATTGGCATCTCGTAGCAGACCTAGAGAGGTCGTTGCTACTTAACCGGATATTCCTGTGGCTGCCCTAAGGTTTTTAATCTTAAAGCCTCCAGCCAGGGCGCAAATTATATATATTAAAACTAAACGACAGCGCACTAAGGGCACCCCCTGTGGGGTACGGACCTCGGCTTAGGGCGTCGTTGGGGGATCAAAAAATTAGTAACAATTTGGGGACGGGCTGGATCAACATTTTGATCATGATTATTATCAGGGGATATTATATTTATTGCTACGGCGCTCTCAGCCTCTAACCGGGCGGCTGGCGCATCGACATTCAAGGGACGGGGGGGAGGACTTTTATTACCATTTACTCGGGAAGTTCGCGTGGTACCTCGGCGGCGAGGACGGAAAGTCGATTTGTGTATTTTGTGCACTGTACTCGTGGCCCTATTGTTTTCCTGAAGGAGAGTGACGGGGTCATCCGGATCTAAGAGAGTGTGCCTCGGTCGGCGAGTCTGACTAATGGCAGAAGGCCTGTAACTAGCGGCCTGCACAACCAAGGGGTTGCGATGACGTTCCGCGGATTCGAAAAAGCGCTTTGCAAGGCGCTTCATAAACTGTTTGATGGTAGGCATCTTAAGGTCTACGTGAAGTTGTTCGTTCCGAACGAACCAAGGAGCCTTCGTAATTCTGCGGAGAAATCGGTTTTGAAGCGTCTGCATCTTATGTAGTACGGAGTGTAGTCGGCCGAGAGCAAAACTGGCGCGCGAGCGCACCTGTTTTATGTGCTCGCCGAACGTCATGTGATGGTCTAAGACCACACCGAGATATTTGGCTCGCTTCTCCCAAGGGATAGGCTTGCCGAACATGGTGATCGGTTGGGGGAGGGCGGGTGATCGCCGGGGCCTACAGAATAGGACCCCCTGGCTCTTATCTGGGTTGACTTCGATCCTCCACTTCCTGAACCAGGCCGCGAGTCTGTTGACTTCGGCCTGAAGGATGCGGGCGATATTGTCTTGCCTGAGGCCGGAGTAGTAGATGGCCGTGTCGTCTGCGAACAGAGCTAACTGCGCCTTTCTACATTTGGGGATATCACTAGTGAATATAGTGAATATCAGCGGTGCCAGCACAGCGCCCTGAGGGACGCCTGCGCGGAGCGGATGGGGGGAGGATAGCGCACCCTCGATGCGATAGCGGAAGGTGCGGTCCAACAAAAAGTCTCGTAAGATGAGCACGAGACGATCGGGCACACCGAGTTTGTAGAGCTTATATAATAAGCCGTTGTGCCAGACTTTGTCGAACGCTTTCGCAATGTCGAAGAACACAGCACCCGTCATGAGCCCGCGCTGGAAGCCAGCGCTTATATGCTCGACGATACGGTGGACCTGTTGTACGCACGAATGTTGGGATCTGAACCCGAACTGTTCGTTTGGGATGAGGCCCTTCGTCTCGGCATAGTCTCTGAGACGCTTATAAATAAGCCTCTCATAGACTTTGCCGAAGACGTTGAGCAGACTGATGGGTCGGTAACTGGAAGGTTCGGTCTTAGGTTTGCCGGGCTTCGGGATACCGATGACCGTGGCACTTTTCCAAGCTTGAGGAAAAATGTTGTTGCTAAGAGCGCCATTGAAGATGGTGGTCATTAGCATGATCAGGTGAGCGGGGAACAGCTGGAGCACCCTGTTGGTGATTCCGTCTGATCCGGGAGATTTACGGGTTTTCAGACCCCTGATAATGTCGTGCACTTCGTCTGGGGTGACGGGAGCCAAAGGACAATCAGGGTCTTCGACCGGAGGGAGATTCGCCCTACGTTCGACTTCAGCGTCCACCTCAGCGAGGTGAGCTTGGTCTACTGGTTGAGAGCTGGGCGAGCACTGAGTCTCGAGAGTGTCAGCCAGGCATTCAGCCTTGTCGGTGTCGTCGAATGCTATCGTCCTGTCGGGTCGTGTCAGAGGGGGCATAGAAGCTACTTGCGGGGATCTGAGTTTCCTCTGAAGCTCCCAGAAGGCAAGATGAGTGGGCTCTAGTTCGCCCAGCATCTTGTGCCAGTGAGCCTCACGCAGTTCTTTCATTCGCTTCCTTACAGATTTCTGTAATTGGCGCATGAAGACTTTGTTAGCGTCACAGGGAAAGACACTGTATGCACGAGTGGCCGCGTTCTTCTCAGTCAGCAGTTCACGCACATCGTCCGGCAGCTTTCGGCGATGGGGGTCCATCGCCGGAACCTGCCTCGAGCAATCGCTCAGGACTGATTGTACGTGTTCCGTGAGTGAGTCGATCGCGGCCGTCGTGTCGGCGATCGAGTCAAACTGATCGGGGATAGAATCCAGTATCGGGGATGTGGTGGATTTCAGTCGGTCGCTTACTTTCCGCCAGTCCGTGACTACTTTCGTGAGGGGGGGTTGGTCAGGGTCAAGGAGTCCGTCGCGAGGGGCCAGTCTTAAGACGACCGGCCGGTGGTCAGAAGTCAGTTCGTCCATCGCCTCTATCGAATCCAACCGTAGGTTGATATTCTTTAGGAGCGCTATGTCCAATATGTCCGGGGATTGACTGGGGATATGGGGGTAATGAGTAGGATTCATCGGACCGATGATATCGAAATTTAAAACGGCGGTGAGGTCAAACAGATGTTGGCCTCGAAACGTGGTGGTATTACAGTTCCAGGACGGATGTTTGGCGTTGAGATCACCCGCTACGATAACGGATTCACTCAGGCCGAAAAGAATCGAAAGATCGCGAGACAGCATTTGAAGACCGTCTGGGCTCGTGGTCGCGGTGGGCGGCATGTAAGCCGAAACTATCGTAATCGGTTGATGACCTGACATTGCTAATTTGCATGCAGACACTTCAAGACACGAGAGAGTTGTCGGAGCATCGAGCGGGATGCAATGGAGAGGAGTCCTATAGTAAATCAGGGTGCCGCCCCTGTGGCATCGAGTCCTGTCATTGCGAACTACGCGATAGTTCGCAATTGACGGGTCTCGATGACAAGGCTTGAGGAAAGTTTCCTGTACTAGGAGAATATCTAACCGATGGTCGCGGAGGAACACAGCGATTTCGTCGCGTTGTTCTCTAATGCCGTTGGCATTGAAAAAGCCTAACTTTAGTGATCTCAGTTTAGTTCTCGCGGGGGCCGTATTATACATTATGGTTTCCTATACGCGATGGACTCTAGGGCTTGCGTGATCTCGGGATACGCGTGATAAATTCGCTGGATCTCCGATAGATCGCAGGAGTTACGGGCTACAATTATTTCGCTGGCCATTTTCTTGGCGCGGGGCGAAAGAAAGATGTTAAATGTGCTCGAGATCACAAACGCATCGAAGGTGTTAGGTGATGCGACCACTGGAGTGGTTGCGGGTTGAGGAGGCGCGCAAGTGTTGAGAGGGGGAGCGGCTTTGGAAGCAGGCTCTGGCACGCGGGCCACTGGGGGTGCGAGAGGCGCGCTTCTACCGGCGGTGGTAGATTTTTGGTGATGCTGAGCGCTATGAGCGCGAAGGCGAGGGTCCATCAACCGTGGGATGGGTTGAGGTTGAGGGGGGGGAGGAGCCATGTATTGGCCGAAGGCAGGGAAGGCCTGCTGGTGGTTGAAATAATTCCACGGACTGGACCTTTGAGGGCTCAGTCGTTGCGGAGGTTGGGTCAGAGAGGAGGAGAGGTTATCTCTCTGTTGCCTCGCGTCGTAACGCTTGGTCAACTTCGAGGAAGACGATTTTGGTGTCTTAGGGCAGCCACGGTAATTGGCTGGGTGGCCTTGTTGGCCGCAAAGAACGCAACTGGGAGGTTCGGTGCAGAGGGCACGGTCTTTCGGTCGCGAGCATTCAGAAGTGCCATGCTCACCCAGGCACTTGACGCACCTGGGTTTCGCGAAGCAGTTCTTCTGCGCGTGACCGTAAAGTTGACAACGGTGGCACTGTCCGATAATGCTGGACTTGTGCGGTTTCTGAATATCAAGGCCTTTAAGGCTACAGATCGAAGCGATCTTGAAAATAGGGTGATGCCCGTCTACCTGAGAGCATACGACAAGAATCATGTCGTATGGTGCACCGCCTCTAGAGCGGTGCATCCTGTGGACTTCAAGGACAGGAATAGCCTGTCGCTCTAAGTCCGACTTAATGTCTGCGGTGGCAATCTCACTGGGGATCCTACGGATCACCACACGCGTCTGACGCTCTTCGGGGAGGGTATATGAGTGGTATGAGATGCCTCTCACCCGAAGTGTCCTGGTTAGTTCCTTGAAATCGTTAGCCGTGGGAACGGTGACTTTTATACCCGGTTGGGTACTGACCGCGCTGGTGAAGTTGATCCGCTGATCAACACACCATTTCGAGATTTCCGTCCATTTACCCTTGTCCTGGATGACAATGGGCGGAGGACGGGAAGCCTTCTTAGAGGCAGTCTATGGAGAGGGCGTATTCTGCTATTTATAGATTTGGTAGGGATTTTTTTTTTTTTCTTTTCCTTCTGGCTTCGCACGGTTTGTGCATTTAGCCAATGTCAAGTTTTAGTTCTTGTCTAATATTGATGAAATGAATTATAAATGCATGATGATGCTATCCCCGCCCACTCCCCTTGAGTTTCAGTAAAGTTGTGGCACTTTACTGAGTCCTCACGCGGACTTCTTGAGAGAACTTGAAGCGAAGTTGCACTGTTTTGTTTCATTTGCCTACACTAATGCACGTTCACAAACACTTAATGGTTAATAATCCACCATTATTACACATTAGTATTCGGCTAAACACAAAATTTGGAAAATAAAACAAACTGCTGAACATGACGCTTCACTTTCCCGCCAAGAAGTCCCATTTGGTAGGGATAGAGATTACAAATATAGCTATCATAACGACACAGTCATGTCAAAAAGCGTTTTGTTTCTTTCTAACTCATCAAGAGTTACCTATGAAAAAAGAGATATCTAAATGTTTGTCAAGGACTTAATTTGGCAAGACTTTTGTGTGACGTCAATAAATCTGTCTATGCGTGACCGGTCGCCAAGTTTTGTGGTACAAAACTGGGCAATGTGCTGTCAAATGGTTGCTGGCTTTCTCTCTCGCACTCGCAGTAACAACCCTATAAAAGGCAGCCATTTTAAGTACTTACTCGATTTTTGTATGTAGTCACGCTAATTTTGTAGTTATGGCAGCATTTAACATACTCAAAGAAGATAAATGACACGTCAGAAAAAGGCACGAGTAATACGCGAAAACCCTGAAAACCAATGGTGGTCTTTGGCACAGACTAGTTTTTGTGGAAAACCGAAAACACAAACATTATAAACATCTTTTTACTTCTATTATACATTTTTTTACTTCTACATATTTTATCATTGTCCATATATGGGATAGCATAGCACCTACAATTGGATTCTTATACCCACTCAATACATTACAATCGTTCGCAGCTCGAGATCTTGAACTGCTTTAGAAAAATGGTTTTTGATAAATATTGGCCTAACGGAAAGCGAAGCGTCGTCACTCCGACTCCGACTTCCGAGTACGCGACAGCAAAGACAGGGTTATTTGAAATTAGGAATATCTGCACTTCAGTTTTTGGTCATAAAAAATAATTTAAAATTTGTATCATAAGGCTAGGCAAGGCCAAGAAGGTCATCATCAGTAGAATAGAAAAAAACAGGTGATTGTTTTATTTTAGAGAAATCAAACCGAATTTGAGTCATGGGTAAAAATCCAATTCAATTGCAGATTATGTTTCTTCAACAAAAGTGCAAGAAAAGGGATTCAGCAGCTAATGCACATGTACAGCCCACTGGGGAACCATCCCAGGCAGTAGAGTACCCGCACGTCTTTTGGGACTCGTCACTGACACGCTGGGATTTATCAAGCTCCGGCCAAAAATATTCCCACCATCTACTACCCTATCTGCAGCCAAGCATGCCCCATCCTGGGTCTGGGCTGCCTCCTCTAGAGTCAGGTCTGCTAGATATGGGGATAAATCTTCTTGATCTGGATACAACTCTACCTGAGGTAGGATCGAGTCTCCATGACTTGAGGCCAAGTCTGTTGGGCCCGTCTGATCCATCGGTAAGTGAATAATGCCTTTGCTCAACCTGCCATTAAGTCAGTTCTTCTTTTCCGCTTGAAAATAGAAATACAAAATATTTGTAAGCATATTCACAGGTTAACACTAAGTTGAACTACATGCCTAAGTTAAAATATTACAATATATTATTTGCCAATGAGCCCCAAACTAAACAGTTACCCCGATATTTATAAACGCTGCCTAAAGTTAAGTAATGATTAGCGACTACATAAACCATACATTTTTGACGTTTATACGTCTGGTCTAACTATAATCATCGTGTATCTTGGAGCTCGGGGTGCGAATACTCTATCAGACCTTCGGTAGGTCTGATAGAGTATTCGTACCCCGAGTGTCTGTATCTTGGAGTTCGGGGTACGAATACTCTATCAGACCTACCAACTTCCCATAATTTTTGTATGCAAAATATCGAAGTGGTGTTACTTTTCAAATGTCTCGATTATACTTTTCGTGAACTTGCGTTAAAGCCATCAGGCTTGATGACAAAAGTGAAGTAAACAGAAAGATGATGACGTGTGACCTGTTTAATGTTGAGGTGCGGTGGTGGTCAGTAGTAGCTAAGTAGGTATACCCTCTGCACGACCTGTTATGCGGGCAGAGTTGGACTCAGTTGGACTCTGTGCGCCATCTACAGGGATGTGTACTATTTATTAGTAATAATGGTGTGTACCTTTAGTACTAGTGTATCACTTTTATAGTTTCTGCTTTCTTTATGTATGTCTAGCTTACCGAGGTCCTGCTTTTTCATTGTATTAATTTCAGGCCAATAAAATAAAACAATGTTACCATAACTTTAGAATTTGCATGTTGATACGGTTGGCTGACACACAATCGATAAACCGACTTTTACCGATTAATCCGGTTTATTCCCAACGCTAGCCATATCCGATGATTTGTATAAAATGGCGTCAGCCGAGTTTTTAGAGCAAGCTTTGTCCACAAACGTTGATGAGAACGCCGTTAACGCGATTGTGGGCTCATTAGAAAATCAGTTAGTCACGTCCGTTCCGTCGGCATCCTCACATAACAATTACGTGAATGTTATTCCGTCTCAAAATTGTAATTTAACTTCAAACGCGGGCTCTATTATAGGTGGACATAAATATATTACGGACCAAATTAATTCTGGTGGAATAGTGAACAGCATTCAATCGAATATTGTTTCGTCAAACTCAAGTGCCTCTTTCAATAATGTGCAAGCATCAACTCAACCAACATTTACATCTCTGTCGTTGAGTGGTGGTTCTCCTCTTTCCAATGAGACATTGAAGGTGATATATACGCAAGCGCAACATCTGGGTAACCCCCACGGCGGCGTAACGCTACCTGTACAATCGTTGGCGAGCGGTGTCATCGCACAGCCGTCGCAGAGCCAGATATTACACGCGGTGTCCGCCGGCGGCGTGTTACCACAGCAGGGCAACAAAACTATCGCCATGCAGCCTCCTCTCGTCATTAAGCAGGGCACAAATACTGGCCAAGTGGGTATGCAGCCTGGAATGGTGACTGTCCCAATGACTGTGAACTCTAGCATGCCTGCTTCAATACCTAATGTGATGACACTGAACAAGCCTGGAGGGCAGAACGTTGTAGTGACCTCACAGAATTTAGGCTCCGCGCAGCCTACTATCATCCCCAATGTCCAAATATTAAACATGAGACCTGGAGCGCCAGCAGTGGCTGCTCAGAAGTCAGTAGCGACTGTATCGCCCAGAGTGGTGATTGGTACGCCTCAAGTTGTTGGTACGAGAGCGACTGCTCCAGTAAGTTTGAGTCTGTCTAAAGTGTACAGACATTTTGCTCAGTATCTTCACATTTTAATAACCAAGCTCATTCAGTAACTCTTGTACAGACATTTTGAGGCTGACGGAACACACTTGTGAATGTGGGATGTGAATCTGACGTCACCACCTAGGATCCTCTCTATTCTGATTTTTGTGATGAGTGTAACTTCCGCATACCGTAAGTACTACTAGATGTTAACTGTTGTTCTGTACCAAGAGTCACAGAGTATAGACACGTCTGCTATACCAGGTTTGTTTATATGTCTGTTGCAATGTTCTGTCAGTCTCAACTTGCACTATTAACTGTCACTGTTCTGTATAAACACATGCTTTGTACACAAAATGCCTATAAAGCAGCAATATTAATGTCACTCTGGGCTCTTTGCATACTTCACTTTCAATTGACATTCATTCTAAATGATCAGCAACCTTTATGACCTTTATATCTAAGCCTGTAAAAACTTTGCTGATCATTTTATCATCATCACTATCATTGACACCCTTAAGTTGAGCTAGTGCACATACTACCATTGAATAATACATTTTTCTACCCATTTCATGTTGCATGTATGGTCACTCAATCAAATGTTTGCAATAGTTGAGTCAATGAAGATTATCATTTAAGAACAGTAACAATTTTGATTGTAATTTTCTCCACATCTAGCATTATTAGTGGCCTTTTCATATATATTTTATTTAACTCTATTGGATAGTAATAATTTAATGTCATTACTGGGAGTCAACCGCATGCATACTAAGGCCCGTATTTATAGAGCGTTACTCAGTACTCAAGCATTACTTAAGACTAGATTCAAGCCATTGGATCGGTTGCAACTAGTCTTAAGTAATGCTTGAGTACTGAGTAACATTATAAATATGGGCCTTATTACTTGAGTACTGAGTGTAATTACTTAGATATTTGAAAAATTACAACCTGAATAAAAATATTAGAACACAATATTTAAAGCATATCAACTACATGTAAACAGCATATTTATTGTATTAAAAAAGACAAAAATATTAAAATTTGTACATTTATCCAAAATCCATGTTATTGTACACAAAATGAATAAATAATTTTAAACTATTTTCTGTATGTCTGTGTTTCTTATTTCATTGACTCTTCTACAAGTTATCTCGATGTATTAGTTGTGCTCTGCAAAATTTATTATTGTTATTGAATAATCATCTTTTCTTACGTTCTGCAATAATCATGATGATTTTAATAATCATTAAGACATTTCTTTGGCCTTACTCTTTTTCCTGTGTTATAGAATAACATAAAAATCAGTAAAATACAGAGTTTTTGTCAATTTGTGATGATTTTCTTTCAATTTTAGCTTTACTTCTTTGTATTTAATTGAACTTTTAAACTCAACTATAGTTTTAATAGTAAAGGCCAAACCAAATCTTTAGTTTAAATTAGATGCTTGGAATTCATGTTAAACACACTTATATTTTATTAAAATGTTTATTCCATGTTTATTCATTACATAGAAATATCATAGTCTGTTGAAAGTCACCACAATCAAAACCCTGTTGTGTTCAAAACTTGTTAGTCTTATAATAATAGTAAGTTTGCAGAGACCAATTAAATGTTGTTGCACTATGATCAAATATAACTCTAAGCTTGGGATTAATAAATTAATGTCTTCAAAATTTCAGTGTAAATACAATCATTGGCCCTAAAATGTAATCAGTTAAGGTGCCTACATTTAGTACATAAACTCAAGCGAGTATGTTTGATACTCATTGGTATGAAGTCTCCAGTGTTCCATTAGCTCTGTGAACCATTACTTCATGAAGCCTGTAATGATGCTGAGCAGTGGAATGTTGGCTTGCAATGCTTGATTGTATACAAAAAAAAAAAAATGTACCAAAGTGTGCCATGTTATTTATCTGTGCTAAATGGGCTTTAACTATAATTTAGTAATGACTGTGGTAAACACAAGCTTCCACCATGCTAACCCCATAATTCCAGTGATCCCACACTCGGTTTTATAATTTATAAATATTGATGTTACACAAACATAAAATGTTAATAACTAAATCCACTAAATGTGTTATATCTAACAAATGACCTGCTTTAGAATCATATTCTCAGATTTTATTTATTGGAACAAAAGCTAATTTTTGTATTTTAATTAAGAAATTTGAACTGGCTTTGATGAGTTCAATGAAATTGAAACTAGGCTATCATTTTTAGATAACGCTGCAAACTCTGCAGAGTCTACAACCGGGGCAGCAGGGTCATTTGTTGTTAAAGACTGAGAATGGTCAATACCAGCTCCTGAGGGTGGGCCCCGCGCCCGCGGCCAGCACTCTCACGGCGCCGCAGGCTCAGACCATCCGGCTGTCGACCGTGCCGGCAGTAAGTAGGCACAGCCACTCCGCTACTCACCCCGCGCTCTCATAGAAATTGGACAATGTTCATGTTCAGCACTCACTTCAGCACCTCCTGATAGAGGAGATGTGTTTGCATTTGTTTGTCCAATTTCAGTCTCAATCATGCATATAACATAATATGGTGGAGGTGCATGCTCTAAGGTTTTTAACAAGGTAAGAATCTAATCGGAAACTCGTCATGATTGTGTATAATCTAATACTAATTACCTATGAACTACTCTTTATTAGTTCTAGTGTTAGGCGCAAACGTGACAGCCAGGCGACTAGCGCGACCGATTCGTGCTTTTTTTCGCTTGCGTTTTTTGCTGTGGCCATTAATTTTACAATGCTTTTATTCCAGTGTTTCAAGTGTTTGCTATAATGACCTTAAGTCTGAATATTTTGTATTTGTACCTATTAATTCTAGTTCTTTGGCTATTTCATAGCAAAACGAACATTCACTAAAATGATTATAGCAAAAATTACTAAATGTTTTGCGCCAAACATTAAAACGTCCTGAATTTATCCCTATCCTGCCACTGCTTGAGAATGTACGCTTAGCGCATTCGTGACGGCCTGCTTAGCATGCGTATTTGTGTGACGTTGTGGCGTATTAAGTGTGCGGCCTCTATTCGCGCAGCACCCTGGCGTGGCGACGGTGTCCACGAGCGTGGCGACGCCAGGGCCCATGCCCGGGCAGATGCCGGCCCCGCCGATAGCGGCGCCCGTGGTCGCGTCCGCCCCCAGTGTCGCGGTGGCGACGCCCCCGCCTCTACAACAGCAGCCCAGTTCCACCACGCATATTGTAAGTCGCACATGTGCTGTTCCATCATTTATTATTATTCCAGAAGTGATTCTTACTTAGAGGCTTTACCGTGTAAGTAAGCAATAACGGCAAGGTCATTTCCGCAAGTTTTCTAACGAATAATTGTTGGCCGAAGTCAACTTCTGCACGTTTTGTTACTAATCTAAACTCCACTTGATGCACCACGTCCACTGCAACGTATAGAACTTTTATTATTCAAGTTGAGATTCGCTACAGTTCTAAATAACGCGTGCAGTCGAAACGACAGGTAAGAACTAAAGAACACTCGCCGGAAGTAGTCACGAGCATAAATATATTACAATGAACAGCTCGGCAATAATACCTGGTTTTATGATTCATCCATTAATATCTTTCGCCAAGATGACTAGTATAAAGAGTACAAGTGGCAGCACAAATATATTATGTGACATTGAAGGAACACCAAAACTATCTGATGAGACAAGGGAAGCCAAAATATATATATGAAGGTGCATCGGTCCAATAGTAAAAGTTCTTCATAATGATGAGTACAATAACCTCTTAAGAGGTTGTGCGTTAATTCTGGGACATGTTGTAGGTACATGTATTATAATAGTATAGACTTTACAATGCCATTCTTTGCGCGACGCTCTTGCAGTGCAACGAGCTAACATGTTAAAACAAAAATGTAATTCGACCTGTACCAAATAAATTAAATTATATTGAATTTAAACATAGTCTAAACTCATAGGTCTATGGTCTAAACGCTAACTATGCCTTTAACATGGCAACATGCATTGAAACTTAACAAAACTGAGAAATACATGTGATTGTTTATATATATAATTATTACACTCTTAAAATCTAATCATTTAAATTGACTTTTGAATGAAACGGGTTCTTTAATTACCTGTATAAAAAAGGATAGGGCACGAAGGGTGAACTCGAACAGCCCCATGACCGCGAGTCACGATCGCTCGAATGGTTCAGGTCAAAGACCGCGCCACCCCTATATTTTTATTAACGGGGTCAAGGGTACGGTCTCGCTCGCGCGTGATGTAGAATCCTCCCCACCTGTATTATTGTTTACTTTCTGTCTCTCCTTTGTTTTATTGCGCTCGCATTTCCGTTTTTCGAAATCACCGCAATGGTATTTGTTTTTAGGGTTCCGTACCCAAAGCGTAAAACGGGAACTCTATTACTAAGGCTCTGCCGTCTGTCTGCCTGTCTGTCCGTCTGTCACCAGGCTGTATCTCATGAGCCGTGATAGTTAGACAGTTGAAATTTTCACAGATGATGTATTTCTCTTGCCGCTATAACAACAAATACTAAAAAACAGAATAAAATAAATATTTAAGGGGCTTCCATACAACAAACGTGATTATATATTATATACAACATTAGTTTTTGTTTATACTAAACCCGAAATAGGGTCATTGTGCTCATCATTTTGAACAATTTTTTCTATGGGACCAACCTTGAAATCGCGAAATAAAAATCTGCTGATCCATACATTTTGTCGATTTAAGTGAACACAAATGTAGGGAACAGCTGATTTTTTTTCAGCTCACCTCTTGTACGCATATTCAAGCAAATAAATTATTTAATTTGATTTGAAGATTAATTAATTAATTTCATCAACGAGTCAATAAATATAAAAAACGCGTGCTGCACCGTACACGACGTGAAGGCCGTGAAGCACCGTGCATGTGATAGAAGTGGAACTTCTTCAAAAATATAGACTAAAATATGAGAGATTTATTGTGAGAGACAGAGACAAGTTATCCTTCTTCTCTCTCATGTAATGAAATGTGCCAAAACGGGACGCGTTCTTGAAATTTCACACTTGTCCGTGAAGTTTGAAGTTTCACTTCAAAATGTTCGTCAAAATCCAAGCACGTGTTTCACTGTGTCACCATCACAATATACAAAATGCGGCCTCATCTCGTTTCATTCACGGCGTTTTCGCGCATGCGTCCCGCGGATGAGCCGGGCTCTATCGTGATAACGTTCCGAAGTGCATTCGGCGCACTTCATTGTAAAACCTGATAACAACTTCATTAATTTTATTGCTTTCGGTAGTATTTTAATATACTGATAACGTATAGTATTTTATTGAGCTATTTAACCATATATTTTTTATTAATTACAAGTAAAAGTTACTATTTGCATAAAATTTTAATTTTTGCGTTTGCTAGTTACGGAACACTACACAATGAATACAATACGTCATGTAAAGGAAAAAAAACATGACAGGTGACTCAAATGACGCAGGCGCCAAAATTAATTTGATCGATTTGAAAGCCGTCACAAAAGATGTTAATTACCAAAATATTGAGTATGGTATTTTGGTGAAAGATAGAGTGCCAATCTTTTCGAAAATACATCAGTGTGGATTTCTACGATGATGGCGGTAAATATCAAACATATTGTTTCGGCTTCATTCATTTAAGGGTGTCAATTCATGGCTATTTTCATACTATAAACCCACGCCAGCCACGGTTTATTCTCATTAGTATTAGTATTTTGTAATTATTACCCAGTATTTAGATATAATCAATAATTGTCTCTCGATGTTTCAAACTATTTGACGGTTGGTAATCAAAGGATGGTGTTGGTGTCTCAGTAAGTGTAAAATTTTGCTTTATCAGTGATGGCATCACTAAAACATACATCATTTCAGCCGAAAGAAGTCCACTGCTGGACATAGGCCTCACCCAAAGGGGGGGTTTGCCATAATCGCCACGCTTGGCAGGCGGGTTGGCGATCGCAGTATGGTGTTAAAACGTATAGAGAATGCTGCTGCCCATTCTCTAGTAATTCCCTTAGTCGCTATTTACGACACCCACGGAGAAATGGATTGTTGCTATTCTTTACGTCCGGCACCACACGGAACCTGTCTGAAACATACACAATTTTTCTATTTTTCTGTTTTATCTATCTTAAGTCTCTTTGATTGTAGCATTCTTAGCTAAGAAATAATAATAATTAAATGTAAATATAAATTTATTCAATTCCAATTAAAACTTCAACATTTATTAAAACATACTCTGTGACTACGGATTTGCTAGTGATAAGTTGATAACATAAACTTGCCGTGATTGTTGTCCAGCAACTTGCAACAGTTGTTAGTAGGGGCGGCTGTATCATCTCGACAGACTCTTCCAGAAATTAGTGGTTTGCTAGTGGACACGATGCATTGCAATGAATCTGCTTAAATTCTTTAAATATGTTAATTAACATGTAAATGTATCGGTTGACCTTTCCTATTCAAATTCAAATTTTTAATAGCAGACCAAGGATCCATATTATAGTGTTAGTAAGAACTTAGCCTATGTTAGTAAACTCAACAACTTAAAAATACAATAAATAAAAATTAATTGGCTACATGAACGTGGCTACATGTGCACGCACATGTCTGCCAGCCCAGAGCCTGATAAATGGTCCATCAACCTTTTTAGGGTTCCGTAGTAAACAAGGAACCCTTATAGTTTCGCCATGTCCGTCTGTCTTCTGTCTGTCTGTCTATCCGTCCGTCCGTCCCTCCCCGGCTTAGCTCAGAGACGCTAAGTCCTAGAAAGCTGTAATTTGGCATGGGTGTACATATTAATCACGCCGAGAAAGACGTAAAATAAAACCAGGAAAAACATTTTTTTTTAAGGTGCACTTCAAAAATATTGTGGGTCTGTCAAAAACATTTTTCAATTCTGAGATCCGTGTGCGTAATATTAAGCTTTAAAGTGCAATTTTTTGTTAGAGTCAAGGGATATGTGAAAAAAATCAGGGCAGTAGTATATATAATGAAATTAAAAGGAAAACTATCACAGCTAAGTAGGGTTTACAAGTTAATTAGTAATCGTCGACCAACTTAAATTTGCAGTTGGAGAATTGACCGTAACGTATATAGATGTATGGGAGAGCATGTTTTTCAACTACGATGTTAAGATTGTTTTTGGGATGAATTCATCCTAACTACGGAACCCTTCATTGTGCGTGGTCCGACACGTACTTGCCCGGTTTTTTTTCTATTATGTTACATAAATTCGAGAGATGTACTTACCTAGTAAATTTTTAAATTGTGTTTTTGATCCTGAGTCATTTGTTTGAATTGTGACGTGTAGAATTCACTTTGGTGTTCTATTTTGGGAACATAGCAGACATATCATATAAAACTTCGGACAAACATAATAATATGTAATAAAAATGCTGATATCTCTTCTGAATAATTAATATTTTCCTTTTTCTCAATAGAAGCCATCAGACAATACCAAAGAAAAATGTCGGAACTTCTTGGCAAATCTCCTGGACCTGTCAAGCAAGGAGCCACCTTCTGTAGAAAGAAATGTGCGGAACCTGATCCAGGAGCTGATCGATGCGCAGGTGGAACCTGAGGAGTTCTGTGATAGGCTGGAACGCCTCCTCAACGCTAGTCCACAACCATGCCTCATCGGGTTCCTGAAGGTTAGTTACATTCTCATTATCAATCATAGGTGTTTGTTTCTCCAGAGCCAGTAACTATGGTAACGAGTATTCTTTCGATGATCAAATTAATAATCATTCTGTTCTTTAATGTTGGATACATTGAAAAATTGTGTTCGACATAGGTATTTGGAAACAATGGAAGAGAGATGAGCTGAACTTTTGAATTTCATATTTATATCTTGCAATCAATCTATTGACTATGAGATGTGTCGCCACATTCAGTGTCATGTAAGAGAGAATGAAAATAAATTACTTGACCCAGTTCAATGTAGAGTCAGTTCCCCACTGGGACGAGATTTTAACGTCATTATAATTATTCCGGGATTTTAGAGGAGGTATTATCCACTCTATGTTACTTCCTTCGTCGAAGTTTAGGTAAATAAGCTCTTATCTATTCCGATCTCTGGTGATCACGTCGTAGAGGTTTAGAAAGAAGGAGCGAACAGTCTTTTTGCATTTAAAGTTTGTTAAGCCGTAAATCGAAATGTTTGCCATAAGTTTATTGTAGAGTGACGGGCCAAGGTACATACGCCAGCACATCAAGCTACTACAATCTGTCAAATTTCTTTAATAGATTTTCAACTTTATCCCTACAGCATATGGTTCAAGGTTGATTGGGAAAATTTGACAGTTTCGGGTAGCTTGACCTGCTGGCGTCTGTACAATGTAAACTTTTTACTTTAATGAATTTAATTACTAATTTCGGCAGTCCCAAGTGTACTGCCAGCACCCAGGCGGATGTTTCGACTCGGGCCTGCTGCTGCTATTTTTAAAGGAGGTAATATTTTTGTTTTTCTAAAATAGAAAAGTTTGCCGCTGCTACGACAGTCGCTAGTAACGAAGGAGCTGGTGATAGAAGGCATCAACCCTCCTGCGCCGCACATCGCTTTCTCCACCATCCCAGCGCCGGTCCAGCCTGTCATGGCCACCAGTTCCAACATCCAAATGGTATGTTACACACCATCATTTTATTGTATTTTGATAATAACAATGTGATTTTGTGTTTAATTGGGGACATAATGTTTGTCCCCAAGAAAAGCCATCATTATTTTATTAGCTACTTTGTTAGCTTTCAATATAATATACATGCAGTTATTGATAATTTAACTGAGCTTGGTTTGGAAGTTTAACAAACAATAGAAATATTAATAATTTACTTGCGTATAATGTAGGTATACAGAAAGATGGATTTTTAATATGGTTGGGAGTGCTTGCCTTCTGGAATATATTATCAGCTTCTAAAACAGAAATGTAAATAAATTAATGCTTTCGGGTGTAGCGACTCATTTACGGAAAATACGCGACGGATGTTCGGCACACTTATGCACAGCATTAAACAGCAGGAACAAAACAGGCCGTATTTACGTCGCGTTTTGGGGTACAACAACTGCTTTCTAACACATTTTATATAGGAAAAGAAGCTCCGAATTCTCGACGTGGTGTGTCATAGCAACCAAATACGAGCTTAATTTGACCGGGACCCGGACCTAACAGTACCGACAATTAGCCACCGAGTTGCGGCGACGTAATTTCGGCAGGTGTGTCGCTACACTTATGTGAAGAAGCTGTTGTGTGAATTGTGATGTGATGTGAGGGTGATGGTCAGATTAAAAGTAATCTTGTTGTAGTCTTATGCATTAAGATCCAGTTCATGTATTATGTTCAAGATTACTTTTATATCTGAATTTCATGTTGACTAACAGTTTGGTTTTTCAGTTTCCGTTTAACCAACGTTGACTGTTGATTTTTTTCTTTATTTTTAGTCACAATCAGAATAACTTTTATTTTATTTACATTATTTCTTTGCATTCTGCACTGGTGTCACTGTATTTCATTTTCCTTAATATTTATATGGGTTCAATTTCAATATATTTATTTATAAGTGAATAGACATCAACATAACATCTATATTCCCAAACGGAGGCTGTGGTGTACAGTAGAGCCACATTTTGCCGTGGACCGGGCACAAATCTGAACTCGGGTCTGCTGCTAATAGATAAATTTATTTTAATAACTCAGAATCCATCTTAGGATGACACGACACGATCAGCAGTCGCCCCTTGAATATGACTTTCAGAAATATTTCCCAGTACCTTGAACGACGAGATTGAGAATGATGATATTATGCCCACATGCACAATTGAGTAGGAACTAATCAAAACCTTGCTATGCTTGTTTAATATCCGATGTTCTACATACCACATTAACATAATTCCATTCAATGGCACGGGAGAGCCAAATAATAAATAATCAGTATACTCATCACTTACAATACAAGATCTGTTTTAATACCTATTAATAATAAAATGTATTTTGTAAGGCTCCAAGTTACAATATAAAAATCACAAAAACATTAAAATCACACTAAAATTAACCAAATGGTCAATAAAATGTATTAAATTAAAATTACGCTTATGTGTACAGTCTTCTTTATTTTTTGTTCGTTTTCATACTTTGTTTTATGTTTTAATTTCGTTTATTTGAGATATTCGTATTGGACGGTTATTTGTCACGACTCTCTTATGTAATATACAAGAGAATAAGATTCGCACCTGTGAATAGTGCAGCTTGACACGATGCAAGCCGCAATGATGTTGAGACCTTGTTGCTTTTAGTCTTTCTCAGACGACAGGCCGCGGAGACGCACGACGCACAGATAATTGGCAACTGCACCAGATCTAATATACAACATTCGTTTTTGTTTATACTAAACCCGAAAAGGGGTCATTGTCATTTTGAAATTTTTTTTCTATGGCTTCAACCTTGAAATCGCGAAATAAAAATCAGCTGTTTCATACATTTTGTCGATTTAAGTGAACACAAATGTAGGGAACAGCAGTTTTTTTTCTTGCGATTTCAAGTTTGGTCCCATAGAATTTTTTTTTCAAAATGATGAGTACAATGACCTTTGTTCGGGTTTAGTATAAACAAAAACTAATGTATATAGAGAGTGTAACGGTGGTTAGTTGCTGATGTGTTGTGTTGTGTGTAACTAATGGGTTATTTGGGTGGTGTTGGGTCAGCGCGACGAGGATAGCTCGAGCCCCACTCTGACGCCTCTCCTGCCGCCGGTGTTACCTCTAGCCCTGTCGAGCCCCCTCGTCAGCTCCAGCACTAAGTCGCTTACCGTTGTACCTGCGCCGTCCACCTCCACGTCTGCGCAGGTTTGTTCGTCTCACACAAGGGCTGCCATCTGCCACCGACTCATACATTCGGCTTTTTAATTGGCAATAACTACGTCTCTACGTGTCACAAAATTATGTCTTATTCCATAGGTGTCTTGAGTAATCAGCAATAGTACAGTCCACATGTGCAGCATGATTTAGATGCTTTAGCAAGTCTTTATCAGTCGTAAGTGACGATAAGACTTGAGTAGCCAGTAAGATGGCAGCCCTCGGTAGTATGTGTGCCATGCTTCGTGTCTTCGTACCAATAGTGAGCTAGATCCATTCCGTTTCATCCGTCGTTCCCAGCTTAATCTTTTGATGAAATATTTTTCTAGTTAAATTATATGTGTATTCATTTATTAAGTATATTAAAGAGACACCAAGCAATTGAGAAAATATGAAAAGATCAGAAAAGATATCCCTTCAACATCAGTAGTGCATAAATTATTGTTTTACTATAATGGCGAAAATATGCCTTTTATTCGTCCCTTTTGAAAAGACAGTGTGAGTGTCTATCATCAAATTGGTTTGGTGTTCTGTGTGGCGTTTCAGCTCTTGATTAGTGGCTTTTGTGGTAAAGACACGAACACCACAATGATAGAGCATCAAACATAAGACTCGGTTCAGTCAATCATATAACACTTCGCTGAAGCAATAGCAACTGTTCTGTGACTTGAATAAGAGCAGAACAAATATTGTAGAAGCAAAATTCCAAGAATGTTTATTGGATTAGAGAACCAAATGAGGCTGCCACAACAACAGGTGTCTACTGTTACCTAAATTATGCATGGAAATGGGAAAATATTGAAGTTTGTTATTAATATATTTAATAATAAACTTCAATATTTTCCCATTTCCAGCTGTCTCTCGAACATGAGATTAAGATACTTACTAATATTATGTAGACGGCCCTCCAGCATTTCTTTATCGCTTTGCACTCGCAATAAACCCTATCGAAGTAAGTTACTGCCATCAAATATAATATTTTGTGTACTGCAATGCATGAATCTAAACTATTCCTATTTGCATGACAGTTTCAAGAAACTATGACACGAGATAATAATAACGCCGATGAACATTATATAATATATATAATATTAATAAAACGAAATTGAAGTAGAAATTGAAGTCTTCGCGACGATTCATGAGCTGAGCTTTGTAACGCCGAACCGCACTCCTATTGGGCAATTTTAAAATAATTGAATAGTTTCCTCTAATCATAAAAACCAGCCAAGCGTATCGGCCACGCACAACGAAGGGTTCTCCCAAACATCGAACATCATCCGGTCCATCGTCACGGTCAATTCTCCAACTGAAAACGTAAGTTGGTCGACTATTAATCGTTAATTTGTAAAGCCTACATAGCTGTGATAGTGTTCCTTTTAATTTCGTTATATAAACTACTGCCATACATTTTTTCACATATCCAAAACCAACCACTTAGCTGGCAGGGGGGCACTTGACACTTGACTCTAACAGAAAATAGCACTTTAAAGCTCAATATTACGCAAACGGATCCTTGAATACAAAAATGGTTTTCACAGACGCGCAATATTTTTGAACGGCATATCCGGCGATACACCACACCATGGGACAGACGAGAAAAAAAATATCATCCCCACTTTACGTGCAAGGGAGGTCCCTAAAAAATATATTTTTCTAGATTTTATTTTATCACTTGTCGGCGTGAATAATATGTATACGCATGCCAAATTACAGCTTTCTAGTACTATGAGTCTCTGAGCTAAGCCGGGGACAGACAGACAGACAGGGTGAAACTATAAGGGTTCCTTGTTGAATACGGAACCCTCAGAAAACCTGTCTAAAAACTGCCTAAATAAAGGCTTGACTATGTGAAACGTCACCTCTGCCTGGACTAACGCGGCCAGTCATAAGGGGTTGGCCTCTACCGCATGAGCTCACGGGCCAACATCTCGTTTAGACTGTCTCCTCCATGTGATAGTTCTCTCGTGTCTACTTGTTCCTTGATGTATGTAAATATATTGTGTGTTCTATATTAATCCTCCCAAGCACACTGTCCTACTTTATTTTACATAATTATGTCTGTTTGGATACGAACACTCAACTTATCTATAACTCAGCAGTAAATTTAATCGATTTAAATTGTTGTGTCTATTCGAATAGGTGTGCGTATCTAAACAGTTTGTTTGAAACTTGACTGTTTACGTAATCATAAATGCGCTTGTACTAGAAGCCGGCTCAGAAGAGTGGCGGCACAATAGCCGTGCTGCAGAACATCCCGCTGCACACGAAGATCAACGTGAACAAGGTGGGCAAAGCCATGACGGTGAACAGCAAGGCCAACTTCCCGCGCTCGTCCGTCACCTCCGCCGCGCTCTCCACCGTCCTCACCCCCGGCAAGTCGCTGCTCAAGGACAAGGAGAAGAAGTCTTCGGGACAGTTCTCCCAGCCGTTCGTTGATGACAAGATGGCGGGCGATGACGACATCAACGACGTGGCTGCCATGGGTGGCGTCAACTTGGCCGAAGAATCGCAGAGGATCCTTGGATCCACTGAAATGATTGGGACGCAGATCAGGTAAGAGTCTCTTACAGTCGTTGTTTGCATGAATTAGTTTTCAATTTGAGCAGACGCAGTCGTTGTTTGCATGAATTAGTTTGCAATTTGAGCAGACGCATGTGTCCTTAGTTCTTGCCGCATTCCTTCAACTAGTCTGTTTGCAGGTCATGTAAAGAGGAATTCCTGGTACCGACAAGTTTGATGCAGGCGCGCCTCAAAGTGATAACATCCAAGCACAACATGGAGGAATCCCCACCTGAAGTGGCTAACCTCATCAGCCACGCGGTGCAAGAACGACTCAAGACCCTCGTGGAGAAACTTGCTACCATAGCGCAGCACAGGATTGATATGATTATAAAGGTAATTGAATTTTACGTAAATTATACTTACTCATTTATGTAAGGTATAAGAAGGCCGCGAAAGACGCTAAGGACTGGACCATCAATACAAAATTGCCGTGAGAAGTGGAAAGAACGGAGGGAGGCCTCTGTCTAGCAGTGGGACACCATGAGCTATTATAAAAAACATAAAATCACGCCTGTTTTCCCCAAAGGGTTAGGCTGGGGTGTACCATAGTAGTACACCTAGTTTTCGCTAGTTATGTTTAAGCCCCATGTGATAGGGGGCGAGCAATAGGGCACAAATCCAGAGTCCGGGTTGCTGCTGAGAAATTCGTTTTGTTCGAAAACCCAATAACACTTTGTCCGACATACGCTGTGCGGCCCTGCGGCCTGCTACTGTGATGCTGTGCGGCCCTACGACTTCAATACTGTGCAGTGTGCACTGCAGCCATGCAAATGCTAGCGTTCTTTGCTTTTTGAGATTACTATATTTTTGAAATTTTAGTTTTTTTTCACAAATTCAGATTTTTTTAAAGTAAATGTGTTTAGTATAGAACTATAGACCGTTATTCACTTATTAGACAGGTTGTTAAACTTGAACACTGGAAATTAAGTTAAAGCTCTTAACTAAGCTAACATTAACTGTACGTGGCCTTTGCATTAATTTGAACAAATTAACAATAATTTTCCTCCTATAAGTACTGGTTCATTCTATTAATACCTATAATTTGTGCCAAGCATAATTTTAAACGAGTTTATAGTAATATAGCAAACCCCTCTCCCCTTTGGGGAAAGCCCATGTCCAGCAATGGACGTCTTTCGACTGAAATGATGATAGTAATCTAGTAGTTTATGAAACTGTCCCTAACATAATAATATATTATAACACGAGCGTGAGCTTATAGTCCTCCCCGTGATCTATTTAAGGCCTATTGTTCTAAATGATTGTAGTAACTAAATAATATTAATGAAATTATTTTGTTGGTCTACTGCAACTAAATTGATGAATTGAGAACGCATTGCTCGAGCTGAACTTTAATAGGAACACGCAGTATTTAGTTAGGGAAAGAGGATTAGAAAATAACTTTACAATATTATTAAAGTTGCACCTGGTTAAAGTCGGTCATTAAGGTATTATTATGTATTTAAATATCATAATTATAATTTTATGATTTGAGAGTGGATAAAAACTATTAATAGTAGGCATATGAACATGATCCTTTCTTAACACTTTCCCCCTTATTACAAAACAAGGTTTATCTTCAGATTCAAGTTTAAACCATGGAGCCATTATTGAATTTCGAACTTTATTCCGACTATGGTAAAGTTGCTAATACAAAACTGACAATTTGGCACTGAACTAAGGTTTCAGTTTTGTATAAAGAACGGTATTTCAATCACTGTTACGTTCTTATTACAAAAGCTGGCTGCATGGTTTAAGCCATGTAAAATATAAATCTTGTTTTGTAATAACACGGTTTCAGTTTATTGTTATGACTCCTGTGGGCACTTACTGAATGTGTTGAGACGGTTGTTATTTCCCGCTGCTGTGCTGGTTTTTTTTTACCGCAATACACAATAATTTGTCTCACTTCCCACAGTCTGACAACCGCTATGAAGTTACACAAGACGTGAAAGGCCAACTCAAGTTCTTGGAGGAACTCGACCGCGTAGACAAGAAGCGGCGCGAGGATTCCGAGAGGGAAATGCTACTGCGAGCTGCCAAGTCCAGGTCCAAGAATGAGGACCCGGAGCAGGCCAAGTTGAAGGCCAAGGCCAAAGAGATGCAG
This sequence comes from Tiliacea aurago, assembly GCA_948098905.1. Lineage (NCBI taxonomy): Eukaryota > Metazoa > Arthropoda > Insecta > Lepidoptera > Noctuidae > Tiliacea > Tiliacea aurago. The sequence goes on from OX402576.1 coordinate 1,938,162, forward strand.
CGAGCCGAACTGGAGGAGCTGAGGCAGCGCGAGGCCAACTTGACGGCGCTGCAGGCTATTGGGCCCCGCAAAAAGGCCAGGCTGGACATGCCCGGCGGCTCCGGAGACTCCATATCACCCAACTCTGGACACAGCACTCCTTCAGGATCTGTACGTACTTTGTTTTATGATTTTTCTATGCAAGTTTATTGATCAAGTCTTGTTGAAAAAGTTGGGCAAATACATAATGTGTACTTTATTTTGTAACTACAAATTAACTTTTTGAGTAGTACCGCTGATAAATAGTTTTTATGTGATGTTAATGTTACCAAAAACAGAACTGTAATAATGTATCTTCATCATCGTTGAAGCGGTGCTCTTTACACGCTGCGCCTTCTACACGTTCGCATGAACACCTATACAATCGCCGGCACGTAACTTGGCAAGGTTGTGGGGTAGTGGGGGTAAGTTCGCGCATACTACACATGCAACAAATAACATGGTCACTTTTAATGTTTGTCATTATTCTATGGTTATTGCCGTCATTTATTTTTAACATGTCTGTTTAGAAGAAAGTTAAAGAAAGGAGAGGAATTCGTGAAGTTTATTATGTGTTATAAATAAAACATAATAAAATATTTTTAGTTATTGTGGCCATTCAAAAAAAAATTTTAAAGAGAACTAAATGTCAACAAGCTTCATTAGTAGCTGCCGCAAAAATACACTCGTAAAATAAACTTAATTTAAAATGGTAACAACAATTCGTATCAAAAACTCAACAAAAACAAAGGGTATAATTTTAGTGCACGCAAGTGTAATCGGGAGCGAACGGAACGCGGGCCGAGGTGCGGGAGGCGAGTGTCGACTGGCGCACCAATCGCGTGCTCGGAACGCTGCTCCCTCATTCCCCGCGTCCCGCTTGACCACCAAAGAGGCCTAAAAAATTACTTCGGCGCATCTAACTACTCTTGCCAACTTACGTGACGGGGACTATAGCTGACGCACTGTCTAACTAGAGCGCTACAGGGTTCATTTGGCGCGTGGTCAAAATCGGAACTGAGTCCGCCATCTTGTGTCAATACTTTGCAGAATGAATGATAATATTCGTGAGATTGTTACAGACTGGGCGCAGCCAGATGGCGCTGCGCACGCGGCTGAAGCGCATCAACTTGCGCGACATGATCTTCCTCATGGAACAAGAACGCGACACTTGCCGGTCTCAGATGCTCTACAAATTGTATCTCAAGTAACGGCCGGCCTCGCCCTTGGGGCAAACTCCTCTGACTGAATAATCATGTTGACTTATCTACGCGCTGGCAGTATAAACCTATTAGTATAGTTTACTGTATACCAAATAACAGTCAAACCTCATCGATTGTTTATTTGGAATTGAAAACTGAACTTAATAGGTTGCCATAATATTATGCTCCATGCTGTTCGCGGTAATATTAGCATGGTATTATAATTTAGGTTTATTTGTTAATAGTTAAATTAAAGATTGTTCATTCTCTTGTTCGTCAACTGAACGTTAGTGTTGCACGACTCGCAGATGGCGCGGTACAGGAGTGAAGGAGGATTATTTGGACTTGTTTTTGATGTAAAACACCTATAGGCGCGACGCATGCCGTGTGGCGATTCACCAATCACTCCGCGCTCGCGGTCCCCCGCTACGCGACCCTTTTTTTGATGTTTGTGTTTGATTTAGATGTTTCACATAAATAAACACACCATATTTCTTTGCAAACCGACAAAAACTTTCATGACGTTCTTTTTCTTACTATAAACATTAATATTAAAGCAGACTTAGAATACTTACTAATACTACTTATCGGTATGTGGTGAATGGTTATGGGGAGTTCCAGTTTGTAGAGGAAAATACGATACCTGAGCTGACGAACTCGCTAGCAGAACGCTAGTATCTATTGAAATTGATATTTTATCAACAAGACAAATTCTCTCTAATAACAAATTGTGTTATCTGTGTGCGAAAACATAAACATTTTCCGCCTTATTACCAAGATTTATATTTTGACATGGCTTAAACCATGGAGCCAGTTTTTGTAATAAGAACGTAAACGTGATTGAAATACCGTTCTTTTTACAAAACTGAAAACTTAGTTCGGTACTAAGTTGTCTTGTGTTTAGGAACTTTACCATAGTCGGAATAAAATTCCAAATTCAATAATGGCTCCATGTTTTAAACCTAGGTCTGAAGATAAACCTTGTTTTGGAATAAGGGGGTTTAAGTTCAGTTACTGAGCAACAGAATCGGCACAGTTATTTGTTAAATTAGTTAAAGAACGGTATTTCAATCACTGTTACGTTCTTATTACAAAAACTGGCTCCATGGTTTAAGCCATGTAAAATATAAATCTTGTTTTGTAATAAGGCGGTTTAAGTTCAGTTAATGAGCAACAGAATCGGCACAGTTATTTGTTAAATTAGTTAATTATATTTTTAATATATATATATATATATAAAGATAGGCGGACTGGTTGAACCAGGGACATATTAGACAGGGTTCAAAGAATCATTGATTGATTCGCCTTCAGAATAAACCGAATACAAACAAAATTGTTGGCACTTTCATTTTAGTCTGTCTTGATCCCGGGAAATGTGATGTTACCTCCCTGCCTTGCCTCAGTAGCCCGATGCAGTCGCTAGTGCAAGTGTGCCCACACTTTACGAAGTTTGTTTCAATCATTTCATTACTGTTAATACATATTTTTGTTAATATACATTACTGTTAATATATATTTTTTTCGTTCCGTGTCATTCAGTCTGATCCTTGTTCAACCAGTCGAGGTGTCCTACATATTAATAATGCTAATAGATTGTCTGTAATACTTATCTATTTACCAGTTTATATTAGGTTAGTAATAAGTGACAATGCCATTTTAACATCGGATATCAACAACAATCTAGCATGCAACCAAGGCATCTTCAAGTCACGACCGAAAATGTCACTACTTTCTAAAAAAACGATGCCATCTGGTAAGTTTAACGTGAATGTTAGCAGCTTTGAGCCTGAAACTGGTCTGCAAAAATTTGCAGCTTTGAGCCTTACACTGGTCTGCAAATATTAGCAGCTTTGAGCCTGACACTGGTCTGCAAATGCTTGCAGTTTATGTGTGACTCGTGTTTCCAATTGATGCTAATGCATATTTGTTGAAGAATATGCTTTACGGTGCTCTGCTGAAGGCGACCGCAACCGCAAGCGGCAATGCGCCCCTGTCGCAATGACACACCGCAGCGACATGACTAGTTTATATAACTTTATGGAAACGCTTCCGTAGATGGTGACGTTGCCGCCTGACGCTGCGGTCTAGTGTCGACCGCAGACCGCAAACCAGTAGTGCCGTCACTGGCTGCCACAAAAGGGGAGTACGCACGAACGAACAAAACATCGTGAACATGAACAACGAAAACATTTTTTTTTTTTTACGTTTTTGACCTAAATTAGCTAAGCGAACACGAACACAGTTCGACTTGTGTCAGCGTTCGCTCTCTTTAGTAGCCATGGATTCGCCGTTGGTTTATCACGAAATATTGTTATCAAAGGAGGATCCTAGGTGGTAAGAAACAGTTTTCTATTTCTCCGAACACCGTCCACACAGAAAAACGAAATTGGATCACCAAGAACATTTTTGTCGAATATAGTGTTTGATGTTCTGTAGTGGTCGTCCGCACATGCGGACACGGTGTTCACTGTTTGTCATCACCATGTTCTTGTTCGTTCATGCGTACACGCCTTTACAGAACCACAAGACGTATTTGTTTGTTAGACAAATGACTATCGCCTAACTGAAGAACAAAAATTACGCTGCCGTCGATGTTGTGACTCTTCGTTCGGAATTAAAACGTCACCCAATCGCAATGACAGACCGCAGCGACTCGACGAGCCGCTGCGGTCTGTCATTGCGATTGGGTGACGTTGTCGCTTGCGAGTTGCGGTCGCCTTAGGAAGAGCACCTTAATAGTTGAAAGGTTAGGCCCACTTGCACCAGAAATCACTAAAGGCTTTTAGCGTTAAGATATTGATAACATCTCTGTTCACCTTCAAACGCCTAACAGAAACCGAACGATGTTTTAAATACGTTTAGCGATAAACTCATTTAAATACGTTTAGCGATAAACTCATTTAGATACGATTAGCGATAAACTCATTTAAATACGTTTAGCGATAAACTCGTTTAATGATCTGTGGTGCAAGCAGCGCTTAGTTCATAAACAATAAAATTGCCACATTCTTGTGCATTGAACACTATGTTATTTTACATTATAAATATGTATTATATTACAGAGTTGAAATATTTAGCACATATTTTAATGTTTATTAGGAATAAGATATATTTAATCACTAGCTAATATACAGGTCACATTAAATTTGCTCGCGAAACTGCACACGTGAAGGGTATTGATATGTATACATGATAAAACAAAAAATATGATATTTTTTGGGGTAGTTACCTGAAATTTCAGTTTAAAAAAAAATCTTTTTTTTGTGTTTTTTAGGTTTCCGTAGTAAACAAGGAACCCTTATAGTTTCGCCATGTCCGTCTGTCTGTCTGTCCGTCCGTCCGTCTGTCCCCAGCTTAGCTCAGAGAGGCTTAGTCCTAGAAAGCTATAATTTAGCATGGGTATACATATTAATCATGCCGAAAAAGTCGTAAAATGAAACTATGAAAAACATTTTTTTTTAGGGTACCTCCCTTACACGTGAAATGGGGATGATATTTTTTTTCTCGTCTATACCTTGGTGTGGGGTATCGTTGGATAGGCCGTCCAAAAATATTGTGGGTTTGTCCGAACCATTTTCAATTAAGGGATCCGTTTGCGTAATATTAAGCTTTAAAGTGCTATTTTTTGTTATAGTCAAGTGTCCCCCCCCCCTGCCAGCTAAATGGTTGGTTTTGGATATGTGAAAAAATTCATGGCAATAGTATATATAACGAAATTAAAAGGAAAACTATCACAGCTAAGTAGGCTTCACAAGTTAACGAGTAATAGTCGACCAACTTAAATTTGCAGTTGGAGAATTGACCGTAACGTATATCGATGTATGGGAGAGCATGTTTTACTACAATGTTAAGTTTTTTTTTTGGGATAAATTTCATCCCAACTACGGAACCCTTTATTGTGCGTGGTCCGACATGCACTTGGCCGGATTTTTCTGTGGTAACTTACCCGATGTGATGGGTAGCGAAATCTAAACACGATGAAACAATAAGACTGATTTTCTCTCAGCTCACATTTCAAGTAACTACAGTACCAGCGTTGACCCCAAAAAAAGATCATGAAACCTTTATTTGCCTCATGATATTAGATATGATACCGTTCACCCTGCGGAGTTTCGCCTGTTCTCTAATTTGACGCTGTATTTTAATATAGGAATACGGAATTCCCGTCTTATTCAAGTTCTATTGAATAAAGGTAACGTCGGCCTCAAAAACATAATGATTACTATAGTTGTATTTGCAATTCACTGGAGGAAACTGTCATGTTCTAAACTGTAATTTTTTTAATAATATGCTCGTATTTATTGTACTTTACTCTTTTTCTCCGTCGTCTCGGTGGCACGATAGTCTATTGAATTTTGTTGGATCAAAATTTCGCCACTTCTTTTATATGGAGCACAGAGGGCAGTACAGTACAGTAGGTGGGACGTAGTCTTCGCCACTGCTCCACATGGACCCTATTGCCGTACTTACATTTATTTAGCACTTGATATAAATTAGATTACATTAACTTGTAGTGACAGTCTCAAAACTAACAGTTTTCCCCAGTAAATTAATAATTGGAGTTGAACACTCGAATTGGTTTGAACAATCAATTTCAAAAGTATAATAATTGTTTAAATAAACTTGGAAATTACAGACTACAGTGATTGACATTATAAAAACATTGCGTTTATTAATTATGTTTGAGGCTACCTGTATTTGAAAATATTATGTTATTCTAGATTAAACTAAAGACTTATTTATTCAAATAGTTAATTGTTCTGCAACCTGCTTTTGTGGTATCAGATCAAACTGATAAAAATATCAAGATGTTGGTGGTACATACATCTTACTTAACGGCCTGCGCCCACTGGTGGCACGGCACGGCGAGGGATTTTTATGCGACGAATAGAAATATAACATATTGTATGACAATCAAATTTAAAATTCAATGATAATAATCATCTTAGGTACAAAAACAAAGCTGCTATGTGCTTAGGCATGTCGTGTCGGCAACGTTCGGAATGCCTCTGCATCCCTGGGCCTCAAGTCTGCTATTACAATAGTGTCAGAATGGTCGATCATTGATTTCATAACTGTTGATTTTGACAAGTTTGGTAATCTACTAATAAAATGGCGTCAGTATGACTTTCCAATGGTCGGCCACTGACACTACGTTGAAAGAAATTGCATACATTGGTAATCTTGTACATAATGACAAATGAATGACATTTCTACTAATGGGTTATATAATAATGGCAATACGACAATGCCATTATAATAACACAATTCTATTACTTACGAGAACAATGATCGACCATTTTGAATTTAGCAGATTACGAAGTTTTAGCAAAATGACAATGGGATCGTGTTGGAATGACTGAATTTATAAAAATAGCAGACTTGGGCCCCTGTTGTGAAAAGATCGCGGTACACTTCGGCGTGCCTAAGGACGTCGCGGCATGCCTAAGGACATCGCGGCATCGTTGGCGTAAGTATGCGCTTGCATTCAGTGATGCCGAAGGATCTACTGTGGTGCCAAGCTGCCAGTGGGCGCAGACCGATATGACGTTTAATCCTGATTTTACACTGTGCGATATAGTTGCCTGTGGCATGGCATACCATAAGTTGGATTAACAATAAAAGTTACGCCGTCTGAACAGTTCAGTCGGTGCAAGTCATTTGTTGCTTCAATTTTAGGCTGCATTCCGAATTAAGACCATAAAAGCTGTAATCGATTTTAGCGCGCTTACGGTTATAGGGAACGCGTAGCGCGCTAAAATCGATTACAGCGATTATGGTCTTAATTCGGAATGCAGCCATAATTTGTGCCACAGGTAAGAAACTTGCATCTTGTAACTGGGGCTTTAGGCGTCTTCTGTCATCTGTGATCTGTGGTTAGGTCACTGTGTTGAAGATAATGCCGTGTTTAATTAACAATCTACTGTTATTGTTATTATTCTGTTAGCCGTTTCACGAAGTAATCTGTAAAGAATAAATCAGCGTTGTGTCACGAACATTTCGTCGATCAATCTAGCGAATGTTTGTAATTTTTTTTAATATTTTTAAAACGATTTTTTTTTGATGATTCGCTAGAAACCTCACTGCAATTCTTGCTCATGGTGTGTGAGCTTTTAGTTGTGAAGGTTACATTCGCTAGAATGCTCAAGGTTTTACCTATATCCTTTGGGTTCCGTAGTTGAACTATTTATATAGAATAAGCTGCCTCATTGTTGTTTATAAATCGTTAAGCATGGTACACACTTGTCGGGTCGTCATCGTCACATTCGATTCACAGTATTTTTATAACAACAAAGTCGACCCAAAAACGTTACATTTTTTTTCGTTTTCATTCGGCTCGTGCCGATCGGCAAACTCCATTCGGCATCTATATTCGGCAAATGATTCTTACCGCCAAGCTCTGCTTCGCCTGACGCCGTGTACGTACGGCTAAGCCGAGTGGCGTTTTCCCCGACCTTATATAGATGTTATATTCTACAATCTTCATATATTTGATTTTACCGCCTGGCTGTGCCGATTAATGTCGACCCGAATAAGCGTGTAGCGCGCATTGTACCTACGCACAACTATGTAGATATACAACATTAGTTTTAGTATATGCGAAACCCGAAACACGTGTCTAGTATTTTTATGTAAAGGATATATGTACAAAATTTCAAAACTGTATCATGAAAAATCACAAAGTTATAAGGTTGTTATACCGAGTTGTCCGTACACACGGCTACACATCAAGCTATACATTTCCAGTATACGTTGACCTCTCATTGTACGGAAATCCTACACAATGCAGATCAGCTTGTAATAAAATCATACACCTCAGGTTCAGTATTAATAATGTTTATTCTAACACAATCAGGTTATTAACAATCACTTATTAATTATTAAGAATATAACAAAAGTAGTACGGATCCGTAAGATATGCACACAGCTCAACGCCTCGACATAGACTGACTCTGTCCAAGTAAATCAGTTACGAACTGAATGATCCCCACTTTAAACGGAAGTGAACACTCGGCCGGCTATACGACCAATCAGAGCAGTGTAAACAGTACAGACAATCACTTGACTAACTAAAATACATAATGGCTTATAATTAACTGTAAATAAACTTTTATTTAAACAATAATGATTTATTAATTATACAAACAAATATACTTGAATACCGATATTATATCCTACAAATGAATACCTATAACGGATGTATAAAGTTCGTGCAACAACTAGCGCCATCTGTCGGATATGGGAAAAAGTCTTATTGTTATTATTGTTATGTATGGCTTATTATTGTTTTACAAAATCATTACAAGCTTATACTGGAAATGTATAACTTGATGTGTAGCCGTCTGTACAAAAACATGCCAACGGCGCCCCCGCGCCTCCAGTCGTCTGGCGCTCAGTGATAATAATTTGGCAGTAGGTACCTAACCGTACGGCGATTGTATTGTAAGTAATTAAATGGTGAAAACATTTTCCGTCACACTTAAATATTTTTGGGACAAAATATAACATGGTGTAAAAATGATTGAAATCGATTCAGTTCCTTATTCTGAACAAACTTTAATCGGGTTTCGCTTATACTAATAATAATGTTGTTTAAGGTTTTATTATTCATTCATTGAAAAAAAACTGACCCCATCAGTTTTTTTTTTTTCGGTGAATTAATAATACGAGTACCTATAGCTCACACTGTTAACAAAACCCATAAAATTACGTCGCGTTGTTGTTTCCTTGCCGTTCTTTATTGTAACATAATATAATGATGTCAGTATTTGACGATTGCCCCGATTCTGTTACGTATCGACTAAACAGAACTTTAACTTTGCTGTTACACGGTTGTGACAACGAAATAAACTTGCGAATAAAGCAGTTAAAGATGGGAGAAAAATAAGAGCAGTCACATTGAACTACAATTTCAATAAAAGTTTAGAAGAAACAGTTTAACATGTTTTATTTAAAGGCTTCTACATACTGACGCGACACAAAAGACCCCGCGTGTCGCGCTACGAGCGGTGCCTTTGTGTCGCGTCGCGAGTTGCGCTGGTCTGTAGAAGCCTTAAAGTGTAATTAATAATTCCTGGAGTAGACAGGCGCTACTGTCACTAGGTAAAATAATATGGTCGTGAAAAATGTGATCATTTGAAGTAGGTATTCTAATACATATTATGATCACATTTTTTTTTAAACTGGCTTATGAAATTACAATCATTAAAGAAAGAAAGAAAAATCATTTATTTAGCCCGGCTAAATTGTTTTAAAATTGTGTTATCGACACGATACGATGGTATTAGACGGGGATGGGTTGTTGGACGTGGAAGTGGAACTTACATGCGTAGTTAAACGAGATAGGCGCTAATCAATAATAGTATTATTTGCAGAAAAAAAGTGTTCATGGATTCTTTATGATGTGAAGGTAACTCATCATCATCATTTCAGCCGAAAGACGTCCACTGCTGGACATAGGGCTCCCTCAACATTGGGGGGGAGTTGCCGTAATCGTCACGCTTGGCAGGCGGGAAATGGCTATTGCAGTATGGTGTTAAAATACATAGAGAACGCTGCTGCCCATTCTCTAGTAAGTCCCTTAGTCGTTTTTTACGACACCCACGGGAATAAATAGGATGGTGCTATAGTTGACGTCCGGCACCACACGGAACAGGTAGGTCGTGAAGGTAACTATCTATTTTTAATTTTTCATATCCTTTTTACCGTCTTATGCTTGGGGATGACAAATCACACAGAAGTTCGCCCACTGCCTTTGTGGAGGATGGGTGAAATGGCGCCCTACCGACATCGTACGTTTCAGCCGCGTGCAACTAGGTCAGGCACAGCAACGTAGTTCAGTTAAGCATAAGATGGAGATAACGTTTAAGTAAAGATGACTAGTCTACACGTGTGACATCTGCGATGTGGCGCGGCGATGCCGGGCGAGGACAGGGAACTGAGCGAGCAAGCGGAGGATGAGCATGAGGAAGAGCAGTTTCCACTACAGTAACTGTTTTCAGCAGCTATTTACATTTTCATTAACATTAACCGACAGATACACTGAAACATACATAATTAGGTAGTACATATCGATCCTGATAAGGAAGAACATGAGTCATGTTCTGTGATCGTAATTGCACTAGCCGAAGCGCGGACACAAGGCGTGTGCAGCGCGTGTGCGGGGTGAGCGAGGGGCGGGCGCGTGGCGTGTGCGGGTCGACTTCGATAAATGCAATTTGAGATCTATTGATGTGTCATAAGACTCAAATTGTATACAACAAAATTCAAAGCGAGCGCGTGCGCGTAGCGGGCACAACTCGCCTGAACGCAGCCTAACTATGTAGTATGACTAGTATGAATGTACTTTGTGGTATGTATTAATGTAATAAAGTAAAATTTTCTTCAAAATTGTAAAGTAAAGCGAAAAGATTGTTTTATAGTCCGATTTCAAATTTGGAACAATGACAAACGGCAATGAAAGTGGCTGGCTTCAAATCCAAATTATTTTTGAAGTGAAAACTTTTAGCGATTTTTGGTAGGGGAAGAACTTATTATGGCTTCGCATCACCGACATGCTAATGTTAACACTTTAACAGTATAACTGTAGCTACGCCTATGCGCATAGCTACAGACCTACAGTATACTGTTTTAAGTTTTCACTTCTGTCGGCAGTCCATATGATTTTTTTTTAATTTGTGCTACCATTATTTCAAAAGGTTTTTAAACATAATACCTAGTACCTACCTAAAACAAAAATATGCAGGGTTACTCGATTCAGGTGTCCGGGTTAGTTAAATATTTTTGACAAAGGAGGTACAAGTGTTGCACCTGTCATAATTAACTCAAGTAAATGATTAGGTTAAAATTCAACTTTTGCGCGCACTAAAGTATAAATCATTATTAGGTAAATAATGATTTATACTTTAGTGCGCCCAAAAGTTGAATTTTCAATGTTCGGCATACCGCGGTATTGTTTTTGTACTTATTTACGGTTACGACCGTTAACATTGAAATTTCAACTTTATTTCCATACATATAATAGTTATATTTTTATTCGTCGTCTAAAAATACCTTGCCATGCCGTGCCGCCAATGGGCGCCGGGCCTAAGTCACCGTTCATAGTCATACACTCATGTTAGGTACCTACTGGCTGTACCTAGTATTTTTATGAAAGTGTAAATTGGTAATCTGGAATCGTTGGTAAAGTGGATTGGATGTCCCTAGTAAATTAATCTCGTAAGGAAACATAAAACTGGTAGCTGTCTTGTAGTTTGTGTGATATTGGTGCGATGTGTATTATTAGTTATTTAACAATATAATTATTATTTATGTACCTACCTTTTAACCCCAGACATCAAGCTTTGCATTTAAGCAAAAGTGTCTAAATGTTTATGTATTCTTGGATTAAAACTGCACTAAAATTAATTATTCGAGATTTTCAACACTCACAATTGAAACGACCAAATATTACTGAATTAACAGTAATTTGTGTAAAATTAATTCTCTGTCTGAATTAATAAAAAAGTCAAGGCTCCACTGCAGTTGATCGCCCCTTTGTGCGAAGGTTCACAATTTTAGGTCAGTGGGTCGTCTTAGGTACTACATATAGCGAATAGATGTCTTCGTGTAAAACACTTTTGCAAAATCTCACACGCATGTAAGGACTTTGAAAGTGACCGTGACTTGTTTGACAAATATCACTCATCGTACTAAATGCAAGGCAATGTTACTACTGGAGGAGAACTTAGGATGCAAGAGCGAGCGAAGCGAGCTCGGGACTTGGGGCACCCCGACTCGGACAGGTTAGGTTCGAAGGGGATGGCGGGGTCAAGTGAGCGAGCGCTGCGAGCGAACAGACCCCGCCATCCCCTTCGTGGTTATTTTTTTTCAAATTATTCAGAAATAGGAACCCCGCCAAGCGGGGTCCCGTCGACCGCGCCTTATTATTTTTTGGTAACAAAAGATCCGCCACGTGATCTTTCCCATCATTAACACTTCCAATGTCCCACAAATCGCGAAAGAAACTGGTTTTTTTTCTCGGCACTTAGGCTTTTGCACACTTTGGGATTTTCAAAATACACTAAAAATGGTCCATTCTACCTAAAAAAAATACCTACTGTAAAAAAACGACGGGCGATCAACTGCAGTGGTTCCAAAGTCAACATTGTAATACTTACTGTTTTTTTTAATACAATATTAGTTTTAGTATCAACAAAATAACTTAATAACTAGTGTTAGTAGTTTTAGTCTTTAGTGTAGGCGAAACCCGAAACACGTGTCTAGTATTTTTATGTAAAGAATCTAAGTAGGTATCTACAAAATTTCAAAACTGTACCTATCATGAAATATCACAAAGTTATACTTAAGTTTGTTACCGGGTTGTCCGTACAAAAACATCCTAACGGCGGCGCCCCCGCGCCTCCAGGGTCGTCTTGCGCTCAGTGATAATAATTTGGCAGTAGGTACCTAACCGTACGGCGATTGTATTGTAAGTAATTAAATGGTGATAACATTTTCCATCACACTCAAATATTTTTGGGACAAAATATAACATGGTGTAAAAATTATTGAAATCGATTCAGTTCCTTATTCTGAACAAACAATATTCAGTTTTCGCATAAACTAAAAATAATGTTGTTGAAGTTGTTGTATGGCTTAGACAGACTAAGAGACCAACGATCCTCTACTTTCTTATCAATATTCGCCTGCTCTCATACATCTTTATGCATCTTTATTGCTCTAATATCTGTAATAAAGTGTAATATTATGTTGGTAGAAATGGTAGATGGAGAGGGAGAGCAGTCTGTGAGGGAGAGGAACGCCAAAGAAAATATGGAATTATGGATAAATTGTTTTTCTTTTTTTATATAATACTTTAATAGCCTGGTTACTGGGACCTTTTAACGAAGTCTTTATTTAGTTACAAAACTTGTATATTATTGATGAAATGAATTATATTCAATGTATGATGATGATATGGAGGCCCGCTTCCCTGAGTTTCAGTAAAGATGTGGCACTTTTCTGAGACCACACGCGGACTTCTTGAGAGAACTTAAAGAAAACTTGCACTGTTTTGTTTAATTTGCCTACACTAATGCACGTTCACAAACACTTAATGGTAAATAATCCACCATTATTACTCATTAGTATTCGGCTAAACACAAATTTTGGATAATTAAACAAACTGCTGAACATGACGCTTCACTTTCCTGCCAAGAAGTCCGAACGATAAGAACGGATGGATTGTGTGAGGTTTCTAGTTTGTGGGAGAATGGAAAGAGGAAACCGTGATGCGCTAACCCCAAGTAACATGAGACAAGGGCAGGAAGATAATGAATCATATTTAAAAAGCTGAAATCCTTGTGTATGTACATACAAACAGTAATAACATAATAAGTCAAGATGGTACCGTTGACCCCAGCATTTTACGCAGCACGATACTCATGCTTTCTCTATTTATTTAGCAAAAACCGGTACTTACCGATAAAAGTTTTGTTAGACGTGTATCCAAAAGAGTGTTGCAATACGAAAAAAAAAATAGTGACACGTCCACCCACCCTGTCAAACTTCTACAGTTCCTCTGTTCCTGTATGATAAATTTTCATGTTTTAACTATTAAAAATGGTAAGAACTACTTTAAATTCACAATAATTCATGTAACAGAGTGTTTGAGCATATCTCTCGGTGCCGACATAATTTCGCCACGTAGTTGTTTAATAGTCGGCAGTGTGTCATCATACGTATAATGTCGGCTTCTAGTTGATGAAATTCGCGTGTAATAGATGTTTGTTGTGTTTTGTACGGGCTTGCTAACGTGTACTGTTGCTATGTTTCTAAAGCCGTTGCGCCTGGATATCAAGAGGAAGTTGACAGCGAGGTCGGACCGCGTCAAGTGCGTGGACCAGCACCCGTCGGAGCCCTGGCTGCTGTGCTCCCTGTACAACGGTGACGTGAACATATGGAACTATGAGACACACTCGCAGATCAAACGATTCGAGGTAACAAACAATTTTTTTTCCACCCAGATTCAGCTAGGCATCTTTATGATCTCACAATTTCTGGTTCCAAACATATTTGTGGTTCTTGGCATCTTGTCATGATTTTCGAGGGAGTACTATGCTGTATAATATGCTTTTGTTTTTCCAGTAGGAATTCAGTCTGTGATGTTACCACATCCAAGCAAATAAATTAATTTCCTAATCATTGTAGGTTAAAAACTACAGATTTGATGCCACTAAATAGGTATACTCAAAAAAATATTTTTAGTTGAATCAAACTACTTCACTGATTCTTAAACCTATTAGTTTTAATGAGGTTTAACTAAACAGGGTTTATAATTATTTTTCCATATATTGGTATTTCATACAGATATTGATCTGATATAATTAGATTAGGTAAGTACCCACTTTAGTAATTAATCACAATACAAATGAGATTTGTGGCAAGATATTATTTTTCTTGTTAAGTGTTTATCTAAAATCTAGAAATGGTACTTAGAATGTGCTGAAATAAAGTACCAGTTGGTACCCATTAATGTGAACATTCCAGCCTGTCCTATAAACTTAAAATTCTTCATGCAGAAGTCAATTGATATTATCCCCATAATTCTGTATATAAATAAATGCCTGAAGTCCAAAGCCTTTAGAGAGGAGAGGGGAGGGGAGGTGCATGACCACGGAAATTTAATTTTTAATTCCTAGAATTTACTGATAAACAGACATAAAGCTCATAAACAGCTAAATCTGTACTTATTTTTTCTGTTTTTTTTTTGGTTTATGTCATAAAGGTTAAAACAATAAAATATAATTATTCTGACCTACCCAAGAGAGCACAAGAGGTTATAATTCAACATGTTTTTAAGTCTCTAGTCCTGTTAAGTCCTGTCAACTCCTTGACCAGTATACCTATTGCCATAATCTTATTAGTGTTGGTGTAAGTTGACCAAAATAATAACAACCAAACATGGGGAGACTACCGAGATGATGACTAATAGAGAAGTATGGAAAAAAAATATATGTTGTGCTGATCCTAAATAGATTTGGATAAGGGAGGAGAATGATGATGTGTGTTGGCATGATGTTTGACACAATGATGATGTGTGTTGGCATGATGTTTGACACAATGATGATGTGTGTTGGCATGATGTTTGACACAATGATGATGTGTGTTGGCATGATGTTTGCCACAATGATGATGTGTGTTGGTATGATGTTTGACACAATGATGATGTGTGATAATCTCTGTAAAAGAATTAATAAATCTTCATTCACTCTCTACAAACTGTCCAAAATTGTCAACAAAGAAGCCGTCTTAATGGCATATCACGGACTTGTTGCACCTTTATTAAGATATGGTTTAATATTCTGGGGCAACTCGGTAGTCAAGGAATTTGTATTCAAAGCCCAAAAGAAATGCATCAGAGCAATGTGCCATCTAGATAATACTACAAGCTGTCAACAATACTTTACCAATTTAAAAATTCTAACATTACCTTCCTTGTACATATACGAATTAAATGTTTTTGTAAAATCCAATCCAAGCTATTTTAAGACTGCTTCTAAAAGCTATTATAGACAATTATGTGACAAAAAAAAGTTGGACGTAGAAATACCGTATGGGAAAACGGCATTACTCAATAAAAGTATTATTTTTATGGCATCAGTAATTTATAACAAATTGCCCGATGACATTAAAACCTACTCATCTATTTAAGAAGACATTATTCAAATTCCTAATTACAAAGTGTTATTATAATGTAAAATACTACTTCGAAGATAAAGATATTGTATTTTGACTATAGCAAATATTTGTACATTAATTCAACATGATAATAATTAGAAATAAGTACTATGGACATTATTAATTTGCTTGACATTACTGTTATAATTTATTAGTTCAGATTTAATTTAATGTGTAACGAAATTGACTATGTATTGTATATTTTCAATGACAATGTAATTTAATAAGAAAACTGATTAAGAATAATTGTGTCATAATGTTCCTTTATATTAAATTTGTACACCTTGCATGGTTATAATACGGAGTACCATAAGAACCTTTTGTAACATCCTCTGAACCTGTATTATGCAAATAAATGATTTGATTTTATTTGTGTTGACATGATGTTTGACACAAGTTACTACTGAATATGCTTTTAAAGATTGGGGGTAACAATAAAAGCATCATAATTAGTTTTCCTAACAAAATGGTCAAACGGCTTTTATCTAAGTCTGTCTCATATATTTATTTTGCAAATAACGTAATAGGTATCATTCCATTATGAACATCTGTTAAAATATCAACTTGGGGACAACAATTATAAAATACTTGTTTCCGCAGAGTCTCATAACATCGAGAGAATATTTACAAACTTTTATCTCTGTGCTCTCAGTGTGTTACATGCCATTATCAGATTTTTTGGAATTGGCCACAAGATTATTGGTGAAATTAGGAATGCATAGTTTTTGATAATTACGATATAGGTTAGTTATGAGAATATTGGGCTTAAGGATAATTAGTACAGCATTGTGTGGTCATAAGAAAAATATTCTAAGAAATTCTCAAATGAACATTCTTCACCAATGCACCACCTTTTAGAAAAACTTTAGGGGCATTAACATCCTGTTTTTTCATCCTGTATTTTGTTACTTCATCCTTATCCCCTTATTGGAATCTCATTGTAAAACTTTGCCTTGCAAGTGCCAGTTAAAGTTGTAATGGAAATAAATTATTTGTGTTTGCCTTTGTGTAGGTGTGCGACCTGCCCGTGCGCGCCGCGAAGTTCGTGCCGCGCAAGAACTGGGTCATCACGGGCTCCGACGACATGCAGATCCGCGTGTTCAACTACAACACGCTGGAGAGAGTGCACGCCTTCGAGGCGCACTCGGACTACGTCAGGTGCATCGCCATCCACCCCACACAGCCATACATCCTCACCAGCAGTGGTAAGTGCTCACTAATTCTGAACTGACATTGTCCTGACCAGCGATATTGTCCTGTTCAGCGATATTTTCCAGACCAGCGATAATGTCCGGGCCAGCGACATTGTCCTGACCAGCGCCCTAATTGCGTAACTCACTTTCAATCACAATCCGAGGGTTTTCGAGGAAATTCCTAATTGATTGTTTCATAGGTTTCAAAAATTCTTCTGAACAACAACGTAAATAAACAATGAACTTGGCAGAACTGTCTAAATGAAAGGCTTTCCCAACGATTGCCATTTGATGTGTGTTACGTAGCTACCATAATAATATGTAGCGACCAAACATGGACATCTTCATCTTTCTTATCACCTTCCTATAAAAAATAGTTTGTGCAGTGGTAAAACGTATCGCCTCTCATGAAGGCCATTTCCATCCCAAATTCGTTAAGCGCCATAATGAGGTCGCCGTTGGGTCGGCGATATTAGCAAATGCTAGCTCAGACATTGTCTGAGATACCTTTAGTCGGTCTACTGGAAATACTCGTAGCATGGTACCACATAGAGAACACAGAAGCGCTTCAGAGTAGAAAATTAAACACTATCTGCTGGTCAAACGAGGTCAATCTGCTCACATGATAATTATACTCACTACTAGTTAAGTGCATATTTCCTAAATAGAGCATCTGTAGTATCTACCTAGTAAAATGGTTCCTAAGTTCTCCAAGACGATTACGTCATGAATGCAATAAAACACGGTTACTTTTTTGCTATGCGTTAATTCCATGAAGGCTGCACTTGAAAGTAATAGGCAATAATTACAATATCAGTACTTAAGACAACGATAACCGACTTTTAATGATTTTATACTGAAGATCACGTCTAAACGAGTAGTATTAATGATTTGAAAAAAATATATGTTAAATTAGAGCATTTTCTCAATATTTTAATATGTGAATATTTTAGATTATGTTTATATTACATATTGAAATTAATTTGTGAAGTTATGTCTAACGCGGATAAAAAACTGAGAATGGCGCAAAATCTACCAAGCTTATTTTTCTGACACCTTCACCAATTTAAAGATAATTTAATTATTGATCTTTTACTATACGCGTTTTATTAAAATACCTTTTGTTTCGTGTATAATAAATTAATAATGCATCAAATTGGGGACAGCGCTCCTTGATGGGCGAGTCCTATTACTGGCTGATCGATACGACGCGTTGCGTGAGCTCAGTACAGAACACGTAAGCTAACCACTCAAGGTCACTGGCATATATCTGTGTCTTAACTAATTTGCACTTGGGTTACTTAACTTTAACTTTGTGCATAAAAACACTTGGCAATGAAAAGTTTTTAATCCTGTATATTTATTAAAAACTTTATATTTTTAGTGTCTGATTTAATTAAAAAAAATTTTTTTTTATCCATTGTCACCCAAACCAAACCAACAAACGTGTCGCCAAATTTCAGGAGTTTATTGGAGGCGCAGGTTTTGTAAACACCATGAGGTAAAGTTTTCATTACAGAAGGTGGTCTAAAAACTAAGTGCAAATATTTATCTTTACTCTTAAAATTGAAGGTGATCTCTGTAAAACAGACACCATGTTAGTTCTGCATGGAATTTCAAAAGACCCCTATTGCAGATGACCTGCTGATAAAGCTATGGAACTGGGAGCGCAACTGGGCGTGCCAGCAAGTGTTCGAGGGCCACACGCACTACGTGATGCAGATCGTCATCAACCCTAAAGATAACAACACATTCGCGAGCGCCAGTCTCGATACCACCGTCAAAGTAAGCATTTGTAACATGTGTTGTCTCCCATCATTATAAACTAACTATATCGACATTCTAGTCTCGTTGAAAACGAACACAGTTGTATGTGCAAGGAGTATGCAATTTGCCTTTATTTATGCATGGTTTTATGCAGTAAATAGGACGGACAACGGATCGAACACGGGTGGGTTTTAGTCAGTAAAAGTCTGACACGCCCTCCCGCTCAGCCCAGGGTGGGAAAAGTTATTTGATAATTTCCAACCCAAAAAAAAAAAGCTCTTGACTGACTGACCATATAATGTGTGCAGGTATGGCAGCTAGGATCGTCCATCTCGAACTTCACGTTAGAAGGTCACGAGAAGGGCGTGAACTGCGTGGATTACTACCACGGCGGAGACAAACCATACCTCATCAGTGGTGCGGACGACCGCCTCGTCAAAATATGGGACTACCAAAACAAAACATGTGTTCAGACATTGGAAAGTAAGTAGAAACTTATCATTATATAAATACAAGGCTACTTTTTAATGCCGTGGGAGTTAAACCTTAAATGATATTCATATACAAGCTGTGTACCTTCCAGTACCTTCTGGTAACATTGTACAGTCGAGAGAAAAACATTAAACACTTAACATTCTTTTCTGCTAAACTTTTGAGTAATATGTAGTTGGAATATAGTTAAGTGTTGAATTATTTTTGCCCCTGATTGTATCCTTGAGATCTCTTCCACACAGTATCGGGGTCACCTTCCAGTCTTCTCGTCCATGCTACAATTGGCTGAACAAGTCCATATCAATTCACAATAAACATCAAACTATGTGATTGTGATCAATGAAATACTTTCAATTTGCATCTTTCAACCGGCAATCTTCATTCATTAACCCTTGCCATTTCAAATGCTCTCAATTGCTGTTGTCAGGGGTTAAGAAGCACATTGGAATACAAAGAAGACGCTGCAATCTTCAATTTAATTAATATTAAAACCAATTTTTGTATTACATTTACTTGTCCTTGAATATGTGCTCTGAAAAATATAAACGGTGCATGTAACGTATGCAAGTTATATGTGATGGTAAATGCATTGTAACTACTGTGTAAAAAAGCTATGCATGCTATGCCTTGACATGCTCAAGTTACTTGCACCGTGCGTGTAGTGCATTACATTGGACGACATTTACTAATACCCCTGGTATTATACCCATGCCAAATTACAGCTTTCTAGTAATAAGAGTCTCTGAACTAAGCCGCAGACAGACAGACAGACATGGCGAAACTATGACCGTTCCTTGTTAACCCTACATAATATAAATTCATATTATCAAATGAAATTAGTTGGTGGAGTTCAACAGGCGGGTTCTATTCAGGGACCGTACAACCCCGGTTAAGAGTTAAGCCTTTCAAAGGGGTAACCCATTCAATGTGTTACCTTTATCATGATGTTTATACTAGAAACCCATTGAAAGGGTTACATGATAACCCATTGAATGGGTTTTATACTTGAAACCTAGTGAAAGGGTTACATGATAACCCATTACAATGGGTTCTAAACCTACTTGAAACCCAGTAACATGACAAAATCATAATATTATGTTATTTCGATATCCGCCCAGCACGCGTAGCATGACCAATTCTATCTCTATTCTACCCAGGGACCATTTTGGTTACCATTTTAGAAAAACCCTATCGAAAATTCAATGGAAAGGGTTTTTGATAGGGTTTTTCTAAGCAGTTAATCAAAAACCCATACGGTGTGGGTAATTTTGAATGGCTTAAATTAAACCGTTTAAAAGGGTTACCCACACCGTATGGGTTTTTATCGAAATCCCTTTCAATGGGTTACCAAAATTTAATTTAAGCTGTTCATAAGGGTTACCCTTATCGCATGGGTTTTTGTTTAACCGCTTAGAAAAACCCTATCGAAAACCCTTTCACCGGGAAACAAAATGGTCCCTGACTAATACATCTAAATAATGTGCAGGTCACACTCAGAACGTGTCAGCAGTATCATTTCACCCGGAGCTCCCGATCCTGCTGACTGGTTCGGAGGATGGCACCATCAGGATATGGCACGCCGGCACCTACAGACTAGAGTCTTCCCTAAACTACGGCTTCGAGAGAGTCTGGACCATATCGTCCATGCATGGCTCCAACAACGTGGCCGTCGGGTGAGTTGCGACGGAAAATTAGACTTCTGAATATAATAATAAAACTTGCTATTGAGCAGCATCACCTAATTGATACCAGGATTTGTGTCTCGTTAGTTGTGGTTATGTTGGTACACTCCTGCCTAGCCCTACAGGCGCGATGTTATGTCAAATGTAAAATATTCGTAAATGGAATGAATTGTTTACACATCCATATCCAGTATTTGTTTGTGTGTCCGCCAGTTACGACGAGGGCACTATCATGATCAAGGTGGGTCGCGAGGAGCCAGCCATCTCCATGGATGTCAACGGAGGCAAGATCATCTGGGCCAAGCATTCCGAGATGCAGCAAGTCAACTTGAAGGCGCTGCCTGAAGGTATCTTATTTCTGTTGAATCACTTTGTCTGTCTGTAATATGATACCCAAACATAGGTAAGGTTTCCGTGCAGTCACAGTAATGATGCGTAGAATCAGTTTTCAATTGGTTCCTTTCATATTTCAAGAAAGAATACCACAAAATTTTCTACACCTTTTCCATTTAAATTTCCAGGCACAGAGATAAAAGATGGCGAACGCGTCCCAGTGATGGCCAAAGACATGGGCTCCTGTGAGATCTACCCTCAAGCTATTGCACATAACCCGAATGGTCGATTTGTGGTGGTCTGCGGCGATGGCGAGTACATCATCTACACAGCCATGGCGCTCAGGAACAAGGCCTTCGGCACTGCGCAAGAGTTCGTCTGGGCTTTTGACAGCTCGGAGTACGCGACGCTTGAAAATTCTAGTACCATAAAAGTGTTCAAAAACTTCAAAGAGAGAAAGAGCTTCAAGCCTGAATATGGAGCTGAAGGTGGGTTACAAGTTCATGTTTATTGATTCGTAAAGCTGCTGACGATCTTCGCGGTTAGATAGACCTAGTGAAAGATTTAAAGCAGACAGCTTAATAGTCTTATTGTATACTAAAAATCGCCTGTAAACGTCTATTGAGTAATGTTGTAATAAGCGATCGTATATCGTTATTTGTGTTAAACTTGACGGTGTATTCTCCAGGCATATACGGAGGATTCATGCTGGGTGTAAAGTCAATCAGCGGAGTGGCGTTCTCTTTCTACGATTGGGAAAACTTGGAGCTGATCAGACGGTCAGTGTGCACTCAAAATATATTGTAATAAAACCATTATAAGCTAACAATTGCTCATATTTTGTAAGAAAATATTGTGTCAAAAAAATGGTATTGAAGCTCTTCACTTGATCGTCAATGATGTATTTCTAAGAGAAATTAGAAACTTAAATTGTGTATTAGCAAGTCAAATGTAATACAGCGATATAATTATAATCTCTTCAAAAGATTGTAGCAGACATCTTCAAAGCCTAGGCTATTGCGAGTTTGTAATACTATAAATATATTGTACTTACCCGGCCGAAAATATAACACATCAAGTTTCATAGAAAGTGTAGCTTTGTAGAGCGTCACCTCTCTTACTCGTAAGTTTGTTCTGAAGCACGATAAGTGAATGCATATTTACGGCCGGGTACAGTTGTGTTTGGGACTGTACCCTAACAAATGAAACATATTTTATAAGCTATGCGACATTATATTATTTTGCATGTCAACTGCTACGCACAATTACGCATCAGAAAATATTTATTTACTTTATAGTATACTGGCTAAAGGAAAAGGGACTGGGTCTTTGCCCAGCAGTGGCACAACACGAGCTAAATAGATAGTTTTCACAAAATGTGTTGGATTCGATTTCAGCACAATTCAGAGTACATTTTGGAATGCTCCAAACAGGGACACCTATCTAAATCCACCATGTATTAATAATTTAGAAGTAACAAAATAAAGGTAAATTAGCCAAATTAATGAGAATTGGCAGAAGTAAACAAGACAGACTTCATTATTGTCTTATGTTTTCAAGTTTTTTTGCAGTAGCCAGCGAGAAACACGTTTCTGTAACGTTATGTAGATGAATAGCTTTGATTAGCAGTATGTGTACAGTTTTTGTTTATCGTATCAAGAATGTCAAGCGTAGCGTAACATGGTTAGCGAATGAAATAATAATGTCAAGCGTAGCGTAACATGCTTAGCGAAAGAAATAACTCAATTGCACATGTTTACCAACATTTTGTATAATAAAAGGGCGAAAATTTGAATTCTACCTCTACTACGAATATAAAGCAACCGAGGTGTTTCGTGTCGTCATCGACTCTATTATATGAAATTTTAATATCTTCAGCTGTTTGAAATAAATTTATGTATAGTATATGCCAATAAGAAACACTTTACTGTTACCCATATATTCGTGGTACTGCTTACAGTAAATAACTTTATAACAACCCACCAGCGGGGCGAGCACGGCCTACTGTGACATGACTTGAGTCACACATTTTATTAGTTTGAGCGATAAAACTGTTTTGTCATAAAATGCTAGTACTAATTGACATGACATAATTTATCATGATTGTCTTGTCACAAACGTCTTGACACGCCCGTGCTTGGCCCGCTGTATATTATTGAATATATTATTTGTAATGTAATTAATAAATCCGCGCGCAATCAGAATAGATGTAAGTAATCTTATATATAAAATTCTCGTGTCACAATGTTAGTTACCATACTCCTCCGAAACGGCTTCACCGGTTTTGATGAAATTTTATATCTATTTTTTATACCCCTTTCCCACGGGATCGAGACTTACCCGGGTGAAACCGCGGGGCGCAGCTAGTATTATATAAAAATGTGAATTTACTTACACCTCTCGAGTTGGTGACTCTGTTGCTGGTTTAAAAGAAATGTTTACACGTTCTGATCGCCCGCGAATCACACGAGTACTTGGCACGGTAACCAGACTATAAAACGTTACAGCGGCGAAGGGTCATTTGCAAAAGGGCAGTCCGCATTGGATTTATCAAAGATAGTTTGGAAAAGCCGCAAATAATCAAGTAAAGTCATGCCTTAGGGTAATTGGCACGCGAAATATAAAACTTGAAATACGTCTGAAAAATTACAGTCGTCCGAATTGGACGTACGAACTGCACTTGTTTACTAGTGAAGTTAGGTGCAGTGGACATAAGAGCATTAGGCGGCTTCGATTCTAAATTAGGGGTGTAGGCATCTCTGTCGCACACAGCCTCTCGCAGACCCAATGAACAGTCGCGAGGGAGCTGCCATCGTTACCATACTTGCAAAACGGATAGGTCATCGCAGTGTTGTCATTTTTCTCAAGTGGTCACACCGTTATTTAATTTCCTCCTCCATAGTTATTCCGGCAGGCGCGGGAAGCAGTGAGTTTTCGGTAATATCGAGGACGAACCTATCAAATGAAGTAGAACAATAACCCAATAAATAATGAATCGAGGCGCCGACTATTACCAACAGAAAGACGGCGACGTAACACGGATTCATAAGATAAAACATTTAATACGATCGTATCCGATGTGTTCTATGCACGATATGCCAGAACTCCTTGTGATATTTTATTTTGCGACGCTTTCACGGTGTACTTGCTACTGCTTCTTGCATAGACCCTAATTTTAAACTGTCTGTGGCTTTCAACTGATTGCATAATAGCGCACAGCATTATGAATACTTATACGCGAAGCGAAGGTTTCTTGGTACTTGCAACGAGACGTGAGCTTGCATCTGTGTGAAAACAGGCAGCAACCTGATCAATTCATGTACTCCTTTATTTTTTGTAGAGTTATGCTTATAGTGAGTGAGTGGAACAGCCAGCATTTTGGATAGATATGAAAACTTACGTCAACACGATGTAAATCGAGCTGATCTGGTCTAAACGTGCTTTCGAATAAAGTTTCACACATAATAGCGAGTCTGATTATTGATTGCCTTCGCTCGTGTACTGTGCGATATAGCTGTGCGCGGCCGTACCTCCTACAAGTCAGTTGTCCTGTGCAGGATCGAGATCCAGCCGCGCCACGTGTACTGGTCTGAGAGCGGCAACCTGGTGTGCCTGGCCACAGACGACTCGTATTACGTGCTCAAGTATAACGCGGCCGTGGTGACGCGCGCTCGCGAAACCAACTCGAATATCACTGAAGATGGCATTGAGGACGCTTTTGAGGTAACCAACTTGCTATATATTATTATATTAAGGGCACACCGAGTTTCTAGCGCTAATCGATTTTAGGTATTCTATGCGCTCCGTGTATGTGTGCGTGAGGCACACCGGCAAGAAAGCGAACGGCTAGACAGATATGAGCACAGCGCCGATCGCGCGCCGAGCCGTGCGCCGATCGACTAGCGCGGTGCTACCAATATTAACAAAATAAAAAAATAAATCGATTTCAAATACTTTTATTGGAAATAATCACGATATCTTTTACAGATTTTACACAATTTTTTACATTTATAATTTACCTAGGTAAGTAGGTATCTATGATCAATAAAAAATGAATATTATTATTATTAATAATACTCAATTAGTTACCTTTTATGATAATATTATAAGTACAATTGAAACTTAAAAGTGATTTCAAAAACGTAAAATAACATATCGGCTAAATAAGTAGGGTAAAAATCCCCGTAGTCGACCCTTTATTTTCAATTTCAAATTATTTATTCTTCAAAGTATATTCAGTAAAATACTTTTGTTAGTAGGTACGTAATAAGTTTTGCAGGCAGATTCTATTGAATTTCTGATATTGATGTTTTCTGAAAATAAAAATTCTGTAAGCTCAATTTAGTGATGCACATTTTGCAAACAAACTGGAATTTTGACACAAATCCTTTTCTGTTTTCTTTGACTAATTTCAATTAATTGAAGTTACAACCTAATGGAGAGTTATGGTGTGAGATTTCTTGCACCTGTTCTAATAAATACATCAAATCTACAACTTGCACCTTCTGTCTTCTGGTTCTATTGTAATCTGAATCAGCTGGCAATTGATGTGTAGAATGCTAAAAGGAAAAAAAAATGAAATTAAATCGAATAAACAAATATCCTATTTTTCTCAGTAGGTTCTGGATATATTGATAAATTCATACCTAATTTTACTATTTATATTGGGATTGTCTTGCGTCCTAGTTACAGCAGCAAGCGTCTGTAATTTCTGTATTTCATCAAAAGGAAAACTAAAAAGAAAAAAAGAAGATATATGTTAGCAATCAATATTTTTGTAAGGATTTATAAAATAAAATTGAGGGCGCCCTGTGAGGAGAGAGCAGTGGTAACGGCCGTGACTTACGAGTTGCAAGTCGTAAGTTCAAACCCAGACAGGCGCTTTACTTTGTGTAAATAATTTCATCACCACTGCTCTCAAAAACGGTGAAGGAAACATCGTGAGGAAACGGGCACGTCTTAGAATAAAAAAATAGTAGACATGTGACATCCACCAAACCCACACTGGGCCCGCGTGGTGGATTACGGTGAAAGAGCGTGCCCTTTCCGTCCATGGACACAAGCAACAATAATAATCAATATCGGACTTACTTCATGGCAGTATTTTCTCTGTGTAAGTCATGTCACTGTCATTTTCTCCTTCCACTGAAAGACAAGAATTTTGTTCCGGTGTAATTGGTATCCTGTAATAAAACAGAACATTTGATTTAATTATAATTACTATAATTATCAACAAAAGTGTTTTGAATGAAAGTAAGACTTATTTCATAAAATAATTCGTTTCTGAACTTACAAATCCCGAGTTTGATAAATTTTGGAATCGGTGTCATCCATGAAATTTACCCTGGAAATTGAAAGTTATAAAGATAATGTGGTACTTAATTTATAAATACTTCATTTAGTACAATGTTTTTAATGTACAAGTTCATCATATGACTTTGTTTTGTTGTGAGGTGCCAACAACTGGTACATTACCCTATAAACAGAAAAAGATAAAGAATTTTTCAGTGTACCTATTTGTTAAAATATTGTAAATAGGTAGATAAGTGACAACTAGGTACTTTTAATAACTAGGTATAATAAGTAGGTAGGAAGATTATACTTACGAAGCCACAGTATGAGAATATTTATCCTCAAAATTTTCTATCTGTAGTTGTTTTTCTCTCTCGTCATCAGATGATTAATTTATTTTGCAGTGAAATATCAACAACTGGTACATTTACCCTATAAATAGAAAAAATAATACAGAATGATTCAAATCATAGTAGATTTAATTTAGTAAATTTTAAACTGTATAAATTATGTACCACGGATCGACAACATATTTTCCAAATTTCGAAATTAATAGAAAAAAATGAGAGAACACGACGCCACAAAGACGGTCATCGAACCTTAATACTGAGTACCGAGTCTTCAGTAAGAATTAGGCTGAATAGAATTAGTGTCACCAGATACTAGAAAGTAGGTAGGTAGAGGTACTGTACTGAGTATACTTACGAAGCAACAGGAGTATTCTCTCAGCCTGTAGTTTTCTTGCTCTAAAATATATATTAAATTGTTTTTAAAATACCACATACAAAAAAAAACTGCCTAGTAAGGCAAAAAATAAGTAGGTAAGTATACGAGTTTTACTTAATTTTTTCATGCAAGCGTTTAGCATTGGTTTTTCGCCAACCCCTTCTCTGTCTTGATTTCTTTACTTTGTTCCCCATTTCAAATGCGCTACAATGAATTTTCACACAAATTTCTTCGTTACGTTATTAAATCCGTGCGTAAGCGCAAGCGACACAAGCTCCCCGTCCGATGGCCGACGCAGGACTAAAGCGGACTGGAGGGCGGCGCGGCGGCTCTGGATAAAATAGGCGAAACTCGCGCGAATTTAGGTATTTCCTTCTTATTGTTAAAAAAAACACATTTTGAAAATGTAAAGTGTATACGTTATAGAAAACATGTAGTTTTGTTATTATTCAAAAACTGATGACCTTCCGCGAAGTATTCACGACGTACTAAGCGTTTGTTGTATTTTTTAGAGCTAACTTTGTGAATTTATTCCATAGAGCCAACTTATCAAATCGTGTTTCCATCGTGTATACTGCCTAGTATATATGCCAGTTTATTTCCTTAGATTTTAATTTAATTGTTTACTACTTCAAACAACCGTTATAAAAACGCACTTTTGTGTATAAAAAGCTCGGTGCCCCGTTAAGTGGACCAGGTCGCGGGAGGGAGGGTGCTGGAGCCACTGGCCTGATCGAGGTAGCGAGGGTCGAGGGAGGCCTAGGTCCTGCTGTCGTCTTTCGGCTGAATTATGTATATATATATTCGTTGATGACTGCCTCGTTGGTCTAGTACAAGTGCTACTGCTGAGGTCCTGGGTTCGATTACCAGGTCGGGCAGTGTTATTGGGTTTTTTAATTAAGAATTTCTAAGTAGCAGCCCGGAGTCTGGATTAAATGACTATAGGCTCGCCCCCTATTACATGGGACTTGAACATAACTGGCAAAATGTGGGAATAGGTAATACGGGCTGGTGTCCGCGTCAACTTCACGTCAATAAGTAATACGGGCTGGTGTCCGCGTCAACTTCACGTCAATAAGTAATACGGGATGGTGTCCGCGTCAACTTCACGTCAATAAGTAATACGGGCTGGTGTCCGCGTCAACTTCACGTCAATAAGTAATACGGGCTGGTGTCCGCGTCAACTTCACGTCATTAAGTAATACGGGCTGGTGTCCGCGTCAACTTCACGTCAATAAGTAATACGGGCTGGTGTCCGCGTCAACTTCACGTCAATAAGTAATACGGGCTGGTGTCCGCGTCAACTTCACGTCAATAAGTAATACGGGCTGCTGTCCGCGTCAACTTCACGTCAATAAGTAATACGGGCTGGTGTCCGCGTCAACTTCACGTCAATAAGTAGTACGGGCTGGTGTCCGCGTCAACTTCACGTCAATAAGTAATACGGGCTGGTGTCCGCGTCAACTTCACGTCAATAAGTAATACGGGCCGGTGTCCGCGTCAACTTCACGTCAATAAGTAGTACGGGCTGGTGTCCGCGTCAACTTCACGTCAATAAGTAATACGGGCTGGTGTCCGCGTCAACTTCACGTCAATAAGTAATACGGGCTGGTGCCCGCGTCAACTTCACGTCAATGCGCGTATTTTGCGTGTGGGAAAATTGGTTATTCGATTCACCCCAGTTCCTCAAGGAAGGCCAGCATCGCCTTGGTTACTGACAATCTCACGTAGGATTCTTGGGTTACCGAAGTACTTTGCCCTTTATATGGTGACCACCGGGCAGTTTAGCAGCACATGAGCTGCTGTCTCGTCGTTCTCCATGCAGGCCCTGCACAGCGGACTGTCTGTGACTCCTATGACAAAGAGGTGTTTTCTTAAATAATATATAAATGTCGGAATACACCTCTGCCTATCCTTTCGGGGATTAGAGGCGTGATTTTATTAGTTGAGTGGCACAGTTTGTCGACCCAGAGTTACATCGTGGGTTCAAACCGAGTCTGGTGTGCACACACTACTGTCAACAATATGATGTCCACCCAGCCGCACTGGGCCCATGCGGTGGATTCATAGCTACTATACAAGGTGTTACAGGACGATTGACATTCCTATAAACCACGTAAAGAGTATCTTGTTTTTTACCCGTATACAAAAAATAAATCAAATCCAATGAATCCTTGATATCCTCGAAACTGTTCACCAATGCGTTGGAGGACGTCTTTAAGACGCTGGGCTGGACTGGACAGGGTATCAACGTAAACGGCGAGTACATCTCACACCTTCGTTTTGCCGATGACATCGTCATAATGGCAGAGACGCTGGAACAGTTAGACCAGATGCTGCACAGCCTAAATAGAGCCTCTCGGCGGGTTGGCCTCGGCATGAATTTGGACAAGACGAAAGTCATGTACAATTCGCACGTCTTGCCGAGTCCAATCCACATCGAAGGGTCGCTTCTCGAAATTGTGAAGGAGTACGTCTACCTAGGGCAAGTTTTCCAGCTTGGTAGGCACAACTTTGAGAAAGAAGCCGACAGAAGGATCCGATTGGGTTGGGCAGCGTTTGGAAAACTTCGTCAAGTCTTCTCGTCGCCAATCCCGCAGTGTTTGAAGACTAAGGTCTTCAACCAGTGCGTCCTGCCCGTTATAACATACGGTGCCGAAACGTGGACACTGACAGTCGGGCTGGTTCACAAATTCAAGGTCACTCAGCGTGCTATGGAGCGGGCTATGCTCGGAGTTTCTCTGAAGGATAAGATCAGAATTGAAGTTATCCGGAAGAGAACCGGAGTTACTGACATAGCCTGCAGAGTAAGCAAGCTGAAGTGGCAGTGGGCTGGCCATGTTTGTCGAAGGACCGATGGCCGGTGGAGCAGACAAGTCCTGGAGTGGAGACCACGAATCGGCAAGCGTAGTGTGGGACGTCCCCCAGCTAGATGGACCGACGACCTAAAAAAGGTGACACTGGGACAGACTGGATGCGGAAGGCGGAGGACAGGGTGTTGTGGCGCAGCCTGGGAGAGGCCTATGTCCAGCAGTGGACTGCTATAGGCTGAGTTGATTGATTGATTGAATGAATACTTTAGCCACAGGAAATTATTTTCCATTTTGTTATTTTTCAACATGATGTAGATCAAGTCCGTAATAATAGGTAAACATTGTAAGGCGCGCCTAACGCGCCGCGCAAGGTCAGTAAGTTTTCGTAGATATAGAGTGTTTTTCTTTTTATGCAGTTGATTCTGCTATTTATTTTGTTTGAAAATTGCAATTTTTAAGTTTTCCATTAACTACTAATCTTCGTGTTTTAAAATGTTTCGATGGACTGTGCTCGTTTTAATTTGTCTCGTTCTATCTCGTTTTTTGTCGGCACGGTTGGCGCAGTTAGTTAAGCGATTGACTGCAGCGCTGCGTGTCGTGGGTTCGATTCCCGCACGGAACAAATATTTGTAAGACCTACAAGTAGTTGTTCCGGGTCTGGCTGTTTGTGTATGTGAATTTAAGTGTTTGTAAACGCACCCACAATACAGGAGAAATTCCTAGTGTGGGGCAACGTTCAAAAAAAAAATAAAAAATAATGTCGTACATCCAGAGCCAGATTGTATATCTACCGATTGACAAATAGAGCCGATTTGTGACTAACGAGATTATGTAAAGGTTCATAAGAGTTAATTGCATCCACACATCAGGGAAATTACACATAAAAGTTGCTAATCAAATTGAATCATGTAAAATAGTTTAAAAGTTAAGTTTAACGCTGTGACTGGCGCGATAACGGCACGTAGTTGTGATAAGCTACGAACCGTTGCGAAACTCTTATCTGTTGCCTATATTATTATTATTTTACTACATAAATGTAGAAATGGTCCAACTCTATATACATTTTATTATAAGTTAACTTAGCCACTGTACTACCCTATCTTTAAAAAAATTAAATCACTTCTTTCTGTACAATATTTTTTGTCTGTTTTTATCATCTGGTAGATTTTGTCACAATAAAAGCAAAAGTTGAGAGATTGAGGGCTTTTGATCTCGCACTGTTCTAAATTATGTTTATCATACACCTGAGTCAGTGGTTTTCAAACTTTTTGGAAAAACTAAATATTTGACGGAGCACTAAAATAATCAAAAATGGTATTACGTGTATTTTTTTTTTCATTATGACCAGTATTTCGTCGAGCCCCCACAGAAGCTTTGCGGAGCCCTAGGGCTCTGTAGAGCACACTTTGAGTATGGCTGACCTAAGTCATCCTTATTACTGTTGGTCCCTTTTTATGGCAAACTGTTGTAAAATGTCATCCTTATTACGAATGTTCGTGTTCTAGCATGTAGACAGACAGTTCTGCGTGAGTGCACACACTCGTTGAAGTTCTGTCTAAACGGAATTAATGGTTTTCTCGATGTTGTGTGCTCCTACGTAAAAAAAAAAATGTATGTACTGTGTGTGAAAGACGTGTGCAACGAAGGTAACCACAAAACACGGAATCGACGCGCCGCCGCCGCCGCCGCCGCCGGCAGCGTCTAGAGATGGCGACCAAAGTGCGTTGAGCGCACAACTTCTGTTACGGACCACCTTAGCGGTCAGTTTCTGTACATTATGTGTCGTTGTGCGAGTAA
This sequence comes from Tiliacea aurago, assembly GCA_948098905.1. Classification (NCBI taxonomy): domain Eukaryota; kingdom Metazoa; phylum Arthropoda; class Insecta; order Lepidoptera; family Noctuidae; genus Tiliacea; species Tiliacea aurago. Next base: position 1,970,198 of record OX402576.1, read on the forward strand.
ACTGTAACACGCTTGTTTTGTATGGAAAGTGTTGACGACGCCGCCTGCAGCCGCAGCCGCCCAGGCGTATCCGTGCTCTGCTAGAGATTTAGGCGATTCGCACACTCGACGTGTAAAAGTGTTTGTACAAACCTACTTACAGAAATAAAAATCATTTATCATTTATCTCTCTTTGCATTGAAAACACGCGTAGTGCAACACAGAAAACGCATTCACACGCAGTGTTGCAGGTCACGCGCCCACATGCAGGGAAACATGCGCCCTCGCGCGCGGGCGGGGCAAGACGCAAGGTATGGCACACCGCACCGAGTTCTGCAGTATGGTGCGTGATTTTGACAGAGCTAGACGTGAACTAATATTTTGCAATGGATCTCGCTTTGAAATGAGGCCTTTGGGCCACCGTATACTATACTGCAGCTCCGCGCGTTTGTGCGAAGAAATCTGCATGATGGTGCAAATCTGCACGCGCGTGACTTCGTCGCCACGCACCCCGCAGCGTATAACGGGCCAGTGTGTGAATCGCCTTAGGGAAGAAATAGAAACTTCAAATACAAAAAAAGTTAATAAAAAAAAAAACAAAAAACCCGACTGCAAAACATGAACTGAAAAGATGGAAACAAGATGAAAAGAAAACGAGTATCCCTTAAGTACCAAAAAAAAAAAATGCAGTCGGAGGCATCTAGGTTGTTACGAACGCCTTAAAATTTGCCTCCGACTGCATTTATTTATTTTTGGTACTTAAAGGATACTTGTTTCTTTAATACATACATACAGGTCAAACACATAACCCTCCTTTTTTGGCTTCGCCGCAGTCGGGTAATAAAGTGGGATTAGGGGGGTATATGTGGCAGAAGAAACGACGCTTTCTTTTACCACATAACTTGCCTGTAATGTTTTCACTTCTGGCACAGAGGCCTTCCCTCTGGAAAATTCACGGACCGTAATTACAGTTGCGGGTCCGTGCGTGTTGACGCTCATAACTACGATTGCAATCAACACGTCTGTCTGTCTGTTGCCTTTTCACGAAACCGACCGTTAGGAAATTTCACAGGTAGGTAGCCTGGGACCGGGACAAGGACATAGTAGGCTACTTTTAATTCCGCATATTTGTATATTTTTTTGTTGTTAAATAGAATAGAATACACGTAGAAGAAGTCGCGGGCGATTTACTGATATAAATGTATGAATTATACATGGGGTGACACAATAGGCGGTCTTATCGCTAATAGAGATCTTTTAAAGACAAGCTTTGGATGGATTAAAGGGAGAAGGAGAAACAATAGGTAGTATGAGGTGTTCCATTATATTAGTAGTTATATTTGTTCCTCGCCATCCAGGTGGTCGGCGGCGTCAACGAAATCGTGAAGACTGGGCTCTGGGTGGGCGACTGTTTCATCTACACAAACTCCGTCAACAGAATAAACTACTACGTGGGCGGCGAGATCGTCACGATATCTCACCTGGACCACACCATGTACATTCTAGGATACGTCGCCAAGGAGAACAGGTACATTTTTTCTTGACTCTGGAACTTTGAGAAGCTTTAAGGCAGTAAAAGTGAAGAATGTTTTGCCATCTACCAAACTTATCCACAAAATCTCATAAATAGATCAATCTGTGGTATAAATAATAGCCAGTCAGCAAAGGGTAGCGGCTTGCTCAAGTGTAGCCTTGTGTAGGCTCCGGAGGCTAAATCTATCTTTAATGAAAGAAATAATAGCATTTATTGATAACAGTTCCTGAAACAGTGTGATAATTTGTTTTTTTTTCATGAAAATTTGACTACATATACTACTTATCATTGTCTAGAGCTTGCTTAGTACATAACAAAAATATATAACAGTAGTATTCAATATGCATTCGTTCAATAATAACAAAAGAAATTAAATAAATAGGGACGGATCCTTGGAATAGTTCTTTACAGGTCCCCCAAACTTCCATGAAAAGATTGATTTTCAGTTTTCCACTTTTGGGCATAATGACGTTTTAATTGCACAGTAAATATTATAAGCTATTTAGTACCTCCCTTGCGGCCATTCAACACTAAAATCATGTAACTTGTTTTTATTACATTTTTTGTTCACTTTTTGATATAGCAGACGTGTTTTTTAATTTTTTATTATTTGTTTTTTATTTAATGAACATTTACGGATAAGACTACGTTTACGTATACAATTAGATGCTTATTAATCCCCATTATATGTTCTCTGACTAAACGTTGTCTTGCAGACTGTACCTAAACGACAAGGAGCTGAACATCGTGTCGTACTCGCTGCTGCTGTCGGTGCTGGAGTACCAGACGGCGGTGATGCGCGCCGACTTCGAGACAGCTGACCGCGTGCTGCCCACCATTCCTCACGAGCATCGCACCAGGGTCGCGCACTTCCTAGAGAAACAAGTACGTACAGCCTCCAACTTACCTAGCGATTAGTGGCGCTTGTGTGGGCACGCCGGCTGGGGGACGCAGGAAGCACAGGAGCGCCCGTTGCTTGGGCTGTAGCCAATTATTATTTAAAAAATAAAATAATGAATGATTAATGTTAGGCCGTAGGCCGTTCTTAAACTAGACCATAATCAATGAAAGTGATCCTTGATGCTGTGAGCAAATTATCCGTGCTTCAGAACAAGCCACTAACAACAGTATTGTTCATTATCTCATAGTTGTATCGATTTGAAAGTCGCCAATAAAATTGCCGCTTTTAAAATTCTGATGAAAGAAACTACAATGACAATCTTCTTCCCCAGGGCTTCAAACAACAAGCGCTAGCGGTATCCACAGAACCGGAGCACCAGTTCGAGCTGGCCCTCTCGCTGGGTGAGCTCCGGAGAGCCAAGCAGCTGGCCGAAGAGGCCGCAGTGGCCGAGGGCGCTCCGTCCAGGTCGTCTTCAGCCAGATGGTCGCGCCTGGGGGCTGCGGCCGCGGCTGCAGCAGACACAGACCTCACTAAGACCTGCTATCAGAGTGCCAAAGATTATAGTGCGCTGCTGTTGTTTGCGGCTAGTACTGGTAAGGATACTTTTAAAACTATGAACATAGCCCCAATGATATTTTAAGTAAAAACAGGTAGGTAGCGCGTTAAACTGGTCAGTGAGCAAATTTGACATCAGTGTCGCACTAGCGTCAACGGAAGCAACAAAATATGCTTCTTTTTTGTTCACGATAATTACAAATATTATGTTATTTATGTGTGCGTTAGTGTACTGTTGTTGAAGATCGAATGTTACGTCGGTAACGTACCCACCTCTTATTACTTAATTATAATATTGTAAGCTTATAGCTTCTTCTTTATAGCCCCAAGTGCCTTTTCTGCCTAGTGCATCTAATTTTGTACGCCATGGCAATTGCGCAAATGGCAAAACATGTAGCCACCTCATATTAATTATAAGACCTTCATACTGTACTCATGTTTTACAAAATAAATATTATCTTGTCTCATCTGCCTGCTAATAGAAAGGCTCATCTCCCCTGATGGCACACGATGATGTCGATTCTGTTATCTAATTCTATGTAGTTTTATACTATGTATAGATTTCGCCATTAAAACCATAGTTAGAGTTTAATCGTGCCCATTGTCTGCAGGTGACAAATCTCTCCTCCGGAACGTGGCACAGATGTCTTCTGAGGAAGGGGCAGAAAACATCTCGTTCGTGGCCTACTTCATGCTGAACGATCTCGAATCTTGCCTCAACCTGCTGATACAGCGTGACAAGCTGCCCGAAGCCGCCTTCTTTGCCAGGTAAGCTGTGGATCGTACGTTACCACGCCATGCGCCGTCAGTCGGTTGTTACTGCCGGGCATCAGAGAGCTCACTAAGCAAAGAAAATTAGTCGGGGTGCTGGATACGGGTATACCATACTATACTAAGTACACTCCCAGTCGGGTAGGGCGCGGTACGTGCTGCAGGTCTGGCATCGTCTGGGAAAGAGCAGCCATGCGGGTGTGTCGTCACAGCATGACGCTCTAAGTTGAAATGCTTTTAGACAGGGATTGAAAAGGTTCCTAAAATACCGATAAAATACCGGTGTTTAGTGATTCCGTTACTAGAATCCGAACCGGAACAGGAACCTAAATTGGAACCTTTAAGAACCATTATTTTACCTGTTCTTCTTCAAAGCGGATCTGAACGAGTTCATACGATGTCGCTCAACGCAGGACGATAGCTCTGTGGGAAATTTTTTATTTCATTGTCAGTATGTTTTTTGGGCTTGTCCTACCAAGTTTATAAGGTATTTCTGTAACATTTGATGCGTTTCTTTTAAAAGCGTTTTTTATTAAAACAAAAAACTTTATTTATAATTAAAAAATAGTTATTTCCTATGTCCCACCACACGATGGCCATTATGTTTCATCTCAAACTCTTAAAAAAAAAATGTAGTGGACTAAGATATCTCCAAAAGAAGGAATTGTTATTTTAAAACGATTTTAATAACACACATTTAGCATAATAACAACCTTATAACCGGTATAATGGAACCATTATTTGGAACTTTGGAACAAGAACCAAACCGGAACCTGAACTGTACCGAAAAGAAGAACCTTTTTAAGAATCGAAACGAAGAACCGGAACCCAAATTCGTACCCGTTTTCAATGCCTGCTTTTGAAGCGTGCCACATTGACTTCAGCATACTGTACTTCCTCTTAGAAAGGTTTGACTCTTTATTTGAGTGTTATGCCTCTGTGTTCAAGATGAGAAAAAGTGATGCAAAGTTGTTGAATAAATGGTTGGCGTTGGTATGCGTCCCGTTCTGAGTGTTGTGTGACCCATTCCAGTGGATACGGCTGTAATGTTATTGTATTGTTGCAGATCATACATTCCATCGAAAATGTCAGAAGTTGTAAAACTGTGGCGCGAGTCAACTTCAGCCACAAACAAGAAGCTGGGACAGTCGCTCGCAGATCCTGAACAGTACGAGAATCTATTTCCGGAGTTCGTGGTAAAATAGACCTTAAATGAACTGCAGTTAACCCTGTTATAGGTCTAATCTCGTTTTTGACCCCAATACACTTTACAAAATTGTTTGCATTTACTTATTCTTTTATTCGTCAAGTACCATTTGTGTAAGCAGAATTATCTTTACTAAACGCGACCATTACGCGCTGGCTAACGTAAGTTTAATGCAATGTAACAAGTTTGTGACTGAAATTAAAATGAATACCTTGTAAAGCTTACTTGTCGTCAACTTTATTCAGAAACATTTGCTGCTTGTAGAATTTCTTTAAGGCGACGATAACCGACTTTTAATGATTTTATACTGAAGATCACGTCTAAACGAGTAGTGTTAATGATTTGAAAAAAAATATATGTTAAATTAGAGGTTTATGTCAATAATTTAATAAGTGAATATTTTAGATTATGTTTATATTACATAGTCAAATTAATTTGTAAAATTATGTCTAACGCTATGCGCGGATAAAAAACTGAGAATGGCGCAAAATCTACTAAGCGTATTTTTCTGAAATCTTCACCAATTTAAAGATAATTTAATAATGATCTTTTAGTATACGCGTTTTATTAAAATACCTTTTGTTTTGTGTATAATAAATTAATAATGCGTCAAATTGGGGACAGCGCTCCTTGATGGGCGAGTCCTATTACTGGCTGAACGTACGACGCGTTGCGTGAGCTCAGTACAGAACACGCAAGCTAACCACTCAAGGTCACTGGCATATATCTCCGTCTTAAGATGTGCTTTCCGTCCACAAACGTTGCAAAATATACCTACCACCAGTTTGTATTCAACCATAAATATACGTAAATATCAATATGCTTTATTGTACACAGAGTAATATAGTAGTTGCGTTGTTGAATCATACGTTGAGAAGGCGCAGATAATAAGTATAACTATAAGAATAATAATTGTATTTCTCTCTTCACAAAGGTTCACATAATTAAGACAGAGACAAGAATTATAACGTTTTGACAAAAATGCATAAACTATGATCCCTTGTGAGAGACTGGCGTCCATACTAGGATACCCTGAGTGACGGATCACCAGGCTCTCACCCCGAACTAAATCTAATTAACATTACAATGGTCAATTTTAAACTCTAGACAAATTATTTATTGATGAAGAGAACAAACAGAAATGTTTAAAATAATTAACCAAACACAAATGATATAATAAAAAATAAAAAAGTAGGTGTAGTGTGCAGGTGAAGTGTGAGGAGAGGTAGAATGATGGCGTGAGTGTGAGTGAGTGGGAGTTTGTTACAGTCGTGAACCTGAAATTACATAATTACTGCGAGGGAACAATGAGTAGCTGCTGCGTGTCATCATAGCCGTCATCATAGATGAAAGTTTGCAACCAACTTGACATAACTTTCTTATTCCAGCAATCATTGGACCTAGAGAGCTTTCAACGCGAGTTCGGGTACGAGCAGAGTTGTATCCTAGCCAACTTGCCAGAGAACTCTAAGACTTGCAACCTCGACCGCAACCTGGTGGCTGAGAAGGCCGAGTCTGAAGAGCGAGGTTTTAAACCCATCTCGGTTGCACAAACAGCGTCAACTGCGCAGGTCGCGCAAGTTGCGACCACTGCGGAAGCAACGCCAGCGGCTGTCGATGCCGCTCCAGAAGCACGCGTGCCCAGCGGGGATAGGTAAAGAAGCTGTTATTAATCTTGAATTATATTATAAGTAAAACAATTACACATACGTTGCCCAACAGCGGCCCCCAGTCCACGACAGCGCGCGCCCGAAGATCTTTGTACCACAGTGTAGACACAGGTACCTACCCAACAGGTTCTTGGCGGGAAAGAGAAGTGACATGTTTAGGAGTTTTGTTTTATTTTCTAAAATTTGTTTTTAGCCGAATATTAATGTGTAATAATGGTGGATGGAACCATTAAGTGTTCGTGAACGTGCATTAGTGCAGGCAAATGAAGCAAAACAGTGCAACATTACTTCAAGCTCTCTCAAGAAGTCCGCGTGAGGTCGCAGTAAAGTGCCACATCTTTACTGAAACTCAAGGGGAGCGGGCGGGGATATCATCATCATGCATTTAAAATAATTCATTTCATCAATATTAAACAAGTTTTGTAACTAAATAAAGACTTGGCTAAAAGGTCCCAGCAACCAGGCCATTAAAATATATTTAAAAAAAAATACCTACCCAACATTTGATCTTCAAATAACGTCAGAATGTTGATGAACACTGTTAGACGACACGTGGAGCTGGTGCATATTTTAAAGTTTTTCATTACAGTTCTCTATCTCTATCGCTCGGGCACAATTGTGTTGTCGTCGCACTCGCACATTAGAAGGACCTTAAAATGCGCGAGCGCGACGGTAATACAATTGTGCGCGAGCGAAAGAGATAAGTAATGAGGGGTCATTGTACGAAATTCTTTCTGCTTCGTGACCGGACTTTAGATGTATACGTGTGACGTCAGTCGTAAGCTTGACTCCCCTCCATCCACACTTTGTTGCTCCCTCCCCTTAACATGTTTGGATGGCCCCTAATGAACAGTGTCCATATCAGTATACATACATAAACTCAAGTCTTTGTCCCATGGGGGTAAGCAGAAACTACAGAACGCCACCTGCTATAATCGTACATATCCTCAAATCTGTTTGGGTCTCCTCCAAAGACCATCTCGGACACTACTACTGTATGGTCTTCAATGATCTGACCAAGATTATGTCTGGACTTTAAGAGACACCGAACTCGTCTAATTCTAAACATAATTTATTTTTGACGTGTAAAATTGTTTTCTTGGTCCAATTTACAATAAATATAATTTATCATACTCCTTTTGCTTTCCAGCAGTCCTCTGCAAATGTCCCCGGACAGCACGACCCCGGAGTTGCAAGCGCGCAAGAAGCGCAACGACTCGCTGGACATCATGGACGAGTTGGAGCGAGAGATCGACGACATCATCCTCGACAGCACGATGGACAGCGTGGTACGTAGCGACCACTCACCGGACACCGCCGTCCGCCGGCCGGTATAGCGCATGTGATCGACACAATGCTGATAGCACACCTCCGCCACGAAACCATAGCAGCGAAACCGCAGTAGCTCAATTCAACTGGCTCGTGTCATGTTCCGCTACTCGAATCGGCGTACTGGACCTGCGAATAGCAAAAAAAATAATTTCGCCCGCTACCATACCTTAGCGCTTCCCCTTGATAAAAATATTAAATCAATTCGCTGTCTTCGGCGTTAAGAATATCACACAGCTATCAGTGACAGTTCTTCCTCTCTCCTAATTGTGTCTAATATAATTATTTCCCTACCAACTATAAAAGGTGTATCTATCCATACACGAAATCTCTTAAGGGGTCATTGTACTCATCACTATGAACAACTTTTACTATGGGACCAACCTGAAATCGCGGAAAGAAAATCAGAGCTGTTCCCTACATTTTGACGAATTCTGAGAACATAAATGTAGGGAACAGCTGTTTTTTTTTTTTCGCGATTTCAGATTTGTTCCCATAGTAAAAGTTGTTCATAGTGATGAGTACAATGGCCCCTTAAAAGATTTCGTGTATGAATAGATACACCATAGACAATATGTAACAAAAACCCTGTTGTTCCTTCTACCTACTTTTTAAGAATCGGTATACATACGTAATAAAGCAAGTCATTTATAAAAACCGTTCAACAAAAATAAATATTTAATTATTAATATTTGTAATGTTTAACTGATTTCTTCTAACCTCTTTCATTTTGACTTCTCGACAAGCCAATACTTATTTTTTTTTAAATTATAATTCCACCAATGTTGTGCTTGTAGATAAATGTGTACGTCCCTAAAAGGAACAACAGGGTTTTTGTTAAATATTGTATACATTATGGTATGCAATAAAGAATTGAGAATTGACAAAGATGACGCTCTACAATGTTATACTTCAAAATCTCGATGAGCCATATTATTGTCCGCAGACTGTACTCAATGATATGCTTTTTTTACCGCTTTTTATACTCATATAATTATGTAATACATTGAATCTGAATACACACGCTGAGAAACTTTTGTGTTTATGTGTAGTTTTGATGAGTAGGTAGCTGTTTATATCATTACTATGCATGATGAGTAGAGATCGGATATTCGGATGCATATTTACCTAAAGTACGTTTTTTTCCCGGCAAAATATACAAAATTTGGAAACGGCTTCTTAAAATATATTTTTATTCCGGGATCGCGAGGTTTCAGTACTAACAGTGTGTAGGTAAACAATTTTGTATTCCTAAGTATAACAAATATTTCTTATCTATTTACAACTAGGCAATAATTTTGTGGAAAATATAACACTTTTAAAAAACACTATTAATATTTCTTCAAACCCTTTTATTCTAAAATGATATATATTTATTCGGGGATCCACAGTACAAAAGAGTAGTTCTTAAAAGTTCGTCAGTCCTGGAATCCGACACTTTTTCCCGTACCGAAGCGTACTCCATACTAGTCAACTCTCAAACTTTAGGTGAATAGCCGATCTCTAATGATGAGCAATAAGAACAACAACAAAAGAATTACGGATAACTTCGAAAGGTCATTCATCAACTTCCTAATGACATCAGAAGTTATAGCGAAATGCGAATGAACAAAGACAATACTAGGCACTGGTCAGCTCTCACGATTTGTTAGGAAAATATAAGATCTGCGTCATAGAATAACATGCATGTCTTAAATGCGAGGTCAGTTAGACATTAGGGTTTAGCACTATTATTAAAAACCCATTCTTCCTTGCTCTTAAAGACATGTTAAGAACACACGACACATGAACACACACACGCGCACACGCACACGCACACACACACACACACACACACACACACACACACACACACACACACACATGACATGGACATGTTGAGATGTTGTTGTGAATGTAAAGGGACCATTAAAGTTTTTAAGATCGTACATGATTTTAAACCTACATTACGGCAAATAAATAGATTTGTTTGTTTTGATTTGATTTGCATTAGATTAACTAACGTATTTCACCTGCGTGTCAACCGCAACAGTAAAAACACATAAAAATATACAAATAATAGGATTATGATAAATAAATAATAATGTAGTGAGCGATGAGCGTCATTTTGATGACGCTCATCAGTCATCTCATCATCAGTTATTATGTTATGAATAACAAACTATTTGTTTGAGAGAGCAGTCTTAGATTTTGCCTTGAATAGTAAGAATAAAAGTACCTCTTCTCTAATAATACCTCTATTCCTTCAGTATGACAGGTCACACAGCAAGCCCATCCGTCACTTGTCAAGTGTCATTCATAGAAGTCTTCAAAACTCAACAGCAAGCACATTGCTCAAATAGTTTATGTTATTCATAACATAATAACTGTTTTGTTTTAATGCAAAACAGCTCTATTATGTTTCTTCTAACATAAACTATTTGTTTGACACCTGTTTGATATCTGCTGGTGAAAGAATACCTGAAGGATGTAGACGCTATGTGAATTATATATTATATGGAATTAACGAATATTTCTGTATTCAATAAATTTTCATATAAAAATTACGAGTTTTCAATATATTTATCCTAGAAAATGCAAAAAAGAACACATGTTCCTTAAAAAGTTATATGCTAGTGGCAATTCGATTTACCTTATTTAAAAGGTGAATATAAAATATAAAGCTTTATTGATAATTTAAAATCAATGAGATCTAAAACTGAATTAAAATAATAATCTCATTACTAAAGAATAATTTATGGATCACTCGTATTATCCTTAATTACTTAATACAAGTCAAGTTATGTTACTTGGAAGTTATGAGATCCATCAAAAGTACAAATATTTTTGAATGTCATAGATAATTTTATAAAGAATTGGGAAGACAAACTCAATGTCATACGTGACAAAGTTAAAATTCCGTTGAAGCTGAATGTTCAATAGATTAATGTCTAAGTAGTGATGCATGTAAATGGTCTAAGGGGTATTCTAGTATAATTAAGTATGTCACTTCATTTGTCAATTAAAGTGACTTGAAATGTGAATTCTGTACACAAAATATAATTAAATGTTTTCATAGGGAATTAAAAATTATCATGATAAATATATCCTCCCTTTCACAGAGTGAAGATCCCTGTCCCATCAGTGGGAATGTTATAGGCTGATCATTCTAAATTCTCTTGAAATTTTCTCTCTTTTACTACAAAAGTACAAAGTAATCATTCTGTTGAACTGGAATTTTGGAACTGGAATAGCCACATAGGCATGTGGCTATTCCAGTTCAATTTCATCTGATGAACTATTCTCCAGTCAGCCTCCCGAAGGCTACCACAGGCACCACAGGCCTTATACTTCCTGGAGGCTCCTCTATCTTATTCCGTTCAAACATCATTCAAACAAGCTTAACCTGTTATTGTAAACCAAAATGAACCACGATTAAGGTACATTTTTAAGTAACCATTTTGTTTGTCAGTGTCTTTGAGCCGCATTTCGGCCGCACTGTTATTCAATATCTAAAAGTTGTAAGATATCTTACAATATTATGGTATGTAAATCTCTGCCAATCAAGGGGTAATTTATTAACCCATACACTGACTTTCTTGGTAGTAGTTTAGCTAAGGATAATGTTTTTGAAAAAACTTACTAAATTGACAAAAACCAGTTTGGATCTAACATCTGTTTGTACTTACAGTATGTCATTAATGCAAAAAAAAAATCAGGATCAGAATTATTTTGGACTCTCATTGCCACGCAATCTACACTATGACATTCACCTCTGAATAGGAGCTATTAATGTAATTAGTGTGGATTATCTCCAAATAAATTTTAGCAGAGCCCTTGTTCTTCTATGGACCACCGTCTCTTGCAACCTGACTGCCCTTCCCCCCAACTTTCCAAGCTGGGAGTTGCAGCTTGTCAGGTCTAAGAGTTTATTACATAGATCTTGTATTGGTACTGGCTCTCCGAGATCACTCATCTCCAAGTACGGGAGTCAAGCACGCTGGGTCCAGTATGGGGCGATTTATACATAGTACGTCCCCGTCCCCTTTCTGAGTTCAGATGACTGAGCACTCGAGGACACCCATGCTAGTTGATGCTATCACCTCTTGACTGAATGCATCGCAGAAGCTTGCCAAGCCATCATTTGAGTCCCATGTGACGTACTGTCGCACAACGGCCAACTTATCTGACGCAAAAAGGTCGACGTTGGGGACGCCCCACTTTGAAACATGACCTCAGAGGCCTGGGGTCTGGAGCAACAGGAGCCAATCCGGCTGGTCTGTTCTTAGATAAGCGGTCGGCTGCTTGCCGTTATAACACTTTTCAAACTCCCCGGTAGGTAAACCGCTGACAGAGTGATATTAAGCTAATCTGCTAACTTCATAATTTTGCAAATTTGGTTCACGAGCTGTGCACTCTGAAGACTGGCTTTTTTGGCTGCTTATTACTGCATATATGGCAAAAACATCTCTCTCAGTTCAAGTGCCATTTTTTGGTTTGGTCAAGTTCCTGTCTAGAGTAGGATAGAATGCAATATTCGTTATCATGTATGTATACCATACGAATTACAGATATAAATGTAGATATTTTACATAGGGTTACACAATGGTTGCTCTTATCACTAAAAGCGATATTTCTATAGACATCCTTTGGAATACAGTAGCCCATTCATGTGGGCTCCTTACCCTTCCTCCAATGTGTAGAGGAACTGAGCTGTGGTCTACCAATAGCCTCTGGCCACCATATTAGCTCTTGGCAAACCAGTGGAGCAACCTTTTTCCATTTGTCTTGGTCTGCCCTTCTCAACAATGACAAGCATTGCCTTAGAAGGATAGCAAAATTTTGTTGTTAATAAACTACATATGAACTTCTTTCAGGCAACATACTCCTTGCATGCAGGCAGGGCCTTGTGATTGGTAGCAGTGTTCAAAAGAAGGCCTACATTTTCTAACTCCGGATTCTGATTTAGGATTAACTTCGGAAATTCACTTGTATCTGCTTTGTTAGGACACAGTCTCCGAGACAAAAATACAAAATTTACTTGTCCTAGTAGGCCAGCAATTTTTTAAACTAAATAAACAAAAATGCAGAGACCACAGCCTTCCAAATTCTCTGCCACTCAGTTGGCTCCTGCTACAAATGTCCAGGGTACTGACGAAATTCCAAAAAAAGGGTCATATCCCATACTTTTCTTGGTTTTAGGACGGAGTCGTTAGGGTGAACTATTCCTTGAACAGCTACCCTTCATTGATATATCATTACTTCCTCTTTACTTTTTTATAATAACAGAGTGTAAACAATAGGATATTTGATTATAATATCATAATCTTAGAAATCCGCATAGATTAATATTTTAATATAAGTAATAGAATATTGCATTTCTTATTTTAACTAGTAGCTTTACTACTTATCTCAAAATAGAATGGTTCTGAATATTAATATTTTCAGTATTTGATTTCTTGTTATGATCTTGAGTATGAACAGAAACCGGTTTGTAGTCTTTTAATCCTAAAATTTGACATGGGTTTATAGGCAGTCTGAATTTTGTCTAATGTATCTATAATAAATAATCTTGGTCTAGTTATTTTTGTCCTGATCCTCATGAATCATGTTTTAAAATAAAATAACTATTTCTTAAAGAACCGGCTTTAAATAATACAGTATCAATTTTAAATTGTTTAGTGGCTCTATTTGTTCTATTTCTAATTTTTATAGAGCATGGAATGGGAATGATCGTGATGGTTCTGGTCCTGATCATAACTATATCCTTAATGATTGTAAAAAAAAAAAAAAACTACAACAAAAAAGCATTTTACATTATAATGTTGTTTAAATTTTTAGCATTAATTCTTATTGGTCATAATTATGAAACATACTGTAATTTTTAATTAGTAATTTTAATATTCTAATTGCAGATTAGACTTCATAAGAGGTGCTGATCCTCTTTAGTGTAACAACTGCATGCAACATGAGAGCAATAAACAATTTTAATTTAAATACACTTCTGGATATGAGTGTTTGGACTACTTCCAAAAAAGGGGAATTAGGATATGATCCTAGTGGGTAGGTTGCTGCCCCAAGTCCCTGTAGACCTTGGTTTAGAAGCTAGCTCCTTCTGCTCTAGAGTCTAGACCCACATTAGAGATCCCCGCTAAATCTCACTCCGAGGGGGCTAGTCTTTAGTTTTGTTTAGCGGCATAAGTACTCCTTCACTTCTAATTCAGTGTGTAAAATACATGACGTGGGTAAGCATAAATGCAAGGTTTTCTATAATGGATTGCTTTTCATTTCATTGCTCAAAACATTCTGTATTTGCTTTAGAAATAAGTATTCAGTAATAATAACCTAAGCATCATAACTTACGTTGAAATATTACTATCTCTTTAGACACAACCGGGTTGTTTAGAAAACAACAATGCGCTTCTTAAGTAGATACCTACTAACAAGAAGCAGGTTGTACGTTTTTTGACAGTGTTTCTGAGTAAGGTTAGTGATAAAATGTGGACACTGTGTCATGTTAACAGATTTAAAACACTTACTTGGCTACTCATTCAAATATAAATGCATATTAGGTCCGTCTTACAGGAAATCGTATCGATCTCTTTGTCCTGTTCGATCGGCGATGGGAAAAAAGGTGTCTTCTTTCACTTAGGAGAATCGTTGCTCAGGATCGCTGCAAAAGCCGCTCCTGAGACGACCCACTGACCAAAAGGTTTGTCTCCGAAGGCACCAGTGACCACATAAATAATGAGAGCTTTCGATTTCCTTTCGTTTGGCTGACTCACGATCAGCGTAACACTGTAAATCACTTACCACAAGCACTATTATTCACTTTCTATAAAGTTTTACCTGAAACTTTATTAATTTTCTAAGAAAATTATGAAGAGAAAAATTTTGGCGTACATTGGCGGCAAAATTTATAGACGCTATGAATGACACTTGACAAGTGACGGATGGGCTTGCTGTGTGACCTGTCATACTGAAGGAATAGAGGTATTATTAGAGAAGAGGTACTTTTGTTCTTACTATTCAAGGCAAAATCTAAGACTGCTCTCTCAAACAAATAGTTTATGTTAGAAGAAACATAATATTTTATTATAGTGTGGCCATTAGTGCTGTGCACTCCCTGAGGTATGCGGCGAGGTGGGGGGCGGGGAAACAAGTGCATGAGTTCACATGAGATCGTACATGTCGGTCAGAGCTTACGATATCAGTTTGCATTTCTAAGGCAAGACTTGTGGCGGGACGATGGTCGGAGGCTATCTATCTGTAATATATTATACTTACTTAGTTGATTAAAATGTAACCCAAATATACTCATATTTTATTAAAAATATGCAGGTGAAAAATAAGAACTAAACTTATAATTCAAAGCAGGACTTGTTTTATTGAACATTTTTTATATTTACAAACAATTATATATTTTAACGAAAGTTATTCTGACATAGATTCTGTTTCAACTTCATCAAAATGACAGTCTTCATATCACGAGATAACGCACGACCCATCTTTGAATATTTATCCCATGTGCGTCTGAAATAGACAGTCCGATACAGATAACACTACCTGCCGCCACGAGCGCTGACGGCGCACTGACAGAGCGCAGCAGCCGATTCTCCCCCCGTCTCGCCGCGCGCATACCTCAGGGACTACACAGCACTAATGGCCACACTATAGTTGATTTATTTATATCTGCCCTCCGATTTACCAGTCGGCCACTTTTGACTGTCATTTTAAATTGGTCTTAAAGCCATCTGCTGTTGCGGGTCCTTTACAATCCATCATCATCATCATTTCATCCGAAAGACAGGCCTCCCCCAAGCACCGCCACTTCGACCGGTTCTGTGCTTCCCGCATCCAGCGGATACCTGCAGCCTTCAAAGGTCACCTTGTAGGAGGCCTTCCAACGCTACGTCTTCCGGTACGCGATTGCCACTCCAGAACCTTTCGGCCCCATCGGCCATCAGTTCTGCGAGCAATGTGCCCTGCCCACTGCCACTTAAGCTTGGCAATTCTTCGGGCTATGTCGGTTACCTTGGTTCGCCTGCGGATCTCTTCATTTCTGATTCGATCACGTAGGGAAACTCCAAGCATAGCCCTCTCCATACAATCCATACAAATATTATAAATGTTCAAGTAACTGTGTGTCATCAGTTCACACCTTAACGGCTGAACGATTTGAATTCCAATTTCCAAATTCGTGTTCGGGTGACGCTGCGCGCAAAAACTAATAAGAAAATAAATAAGCGACTCCATTACAAACACATTTGTTGTCGTGCCATAGCATCGTTATATATGTACAGTCACGAGCACCAATATGTAAACGCTTAACAGAATTCAAAACCGATTTTCTCGTGGAATAACGATTGTAACTTTGAGAAAAGATCTATTTCATAATAGTTTAAGTTCCAAAATATTATGTTCGTTGTAAAATAAAATTTCAATCAATACAGTTGGAGGAAATCACTTTTAAAAGTTGCTGATTGTATACATATTGGTGCTCGTGACTCGTAATTAGATACTATGGATGTTCTGTATACCTGTGTACTAAATATATGTATTGTTCCAGGACCTGTCGGATGAAGCAGATTTACTGGATTAATATTTAAGTGTATTTAAATTGTTTTATTTTATATTACAGTACAGATCATAAAATTAATGTACTACATAAAGTGCTAATTCCTTGTAAGATTAAAGTATTATACAGATTTGCTTTTTGTGTTTTTGTCGTAACCTCGGTCACTATCACTCAAAAAATACAGAGTAAAAATTAAATTAGCAAAACTCAATAGAACCGGCCTGTTGAACTCCACCAGCTAATTTCATTTGATAATATGAATTTAGATTATTTAGGGTTAACAAGGAACGCTCATAGTTTCGCCATGTCTGTCTGTCTGTCTGCGGCTTAGCTCAGAGACTTACTACTAGACAGCTGTAATTTGGCATGGGTATACATAATAACCACATAGTGGTAAAATTAAATCTTAATTATTTTTTTTGTGTACCTCTCTCACACGTAAAGAGGGGATGTCTTTTTTTTGTCTATCCCGTTGTGTTCCGTTGTGAAAGGTCGTTCAAAAATATTGCGAGTGTGTGAACATCATTCATAGATTCAGGGATCCGTTTGCGAAATATTAATGTAAGCTTTTGTTAGAGTCAAGTGACCCCTGCCGGCAGCACTTCCACACGATAGGCATAACAGACAGCCCTCTGTGCAGGGCTTGCATGGAGGCTGAACGTGCTCTTTGAATGCACAGGCGTCACCCAGATCAGAACAGAAACCCTCGGGTCACCCAGATCCTTCACAGATATCCTAAGCAGACCAGGAGATGTAATCAGCTTCTGGAGGGAGGTGGGCTGGTTGGAATAACCAATAACGGCCGCCATGGCTCACGCACAATGGTCCACATGAAGGACTAAGTGCTGAAACCAAACCCGCTAACATAGAACATAGACCCCTGCCGGCTAAATGCTTGTTTTTGGTTATGTGAAACAATTCACGGCAATATCATATAAAGAAGTTAAAAACAAAACTATTACAGCTAAGTAGGCATTACCATAGATTATTACAAACCTACTACGAAATAATCTTGGTCAGATCATTTGAGGGACATGTAGACTGGTGTCTGAAATGGTTTTTTGAGGAAAGAACCACACAGATGCAAGTGGACCTCTCCAGTCAGTGCACGCATTTGTCAGTAATCGTGTGGCTCAACTCGGAACTTAAGGAGCTCAACGACTCGACGAACAATACCAAAGAAAGGACATTTGGTTAGGCCGCATACAGTATTACGCATATTGCTAGATTATCAAGAAAACTAACTGAGAAAGAGAAGAAAAAATATGACCCTCATAGCAATGACGTATTTATAAATAGACGCGTCATGCACGAACATCAGTGCACTCAAAAACAGCGTAACTCATGATTGTAGCTACTTGCGTACAATCATACAGCGCGTGAAGAAAAGGAAAGACCTATACCGATATCTGTTGTTAGAAAGAGATGAACATATAAATATTTAGTTACGTCACTAGCTGCTGCATGTTCATTGGCGCGTACGTAATAATAATAATAATTATTGTAAATGTCAGGCAATTGCCTGGCATTTACTATGCCATTATTGAGCGCAGGTAACGCAAAGGTATATCTAATAAATATATAAATAATATTAATTATATATAATAATAAATAATATTATACTCCACAATGTAAATATTCAATTGGTTGTCATGGTAAGGGTATGTGATGCACAGGAATAATGATAATGTCGTCAGGAAAGTTTCGGGCATGAATGTGGACGGCTATAGGAGCCTATACCGAGGTGACGACCACTAGAGAAGAATGGAAGAAGAGAAAATCTTTGACAACCCCAATTTATTTGTCGGTAAAAAACCTTCCTCACTAATCATCGCGATCCGCATCTCTAATTAGTCAATAAGCCGGTCGCGGGTGTCGGGGTGTCGTTGCATTGAGTCAATGGATCCGGTCCCGCTACGATTACCTCACAGCACTGGTGTCAGTAATGCCATGCTTCCTGTTTAGTGCACGCTGCTAAATCAGTCGGGCGCTTATTAGACAACTACGTCCAATCTAAAAAAACGGACAAGTGTGTGTCGGACCACGCACAGTGAAGGGTTCCGTGGTTGGGATGAATATTTAGGGACGCATGTACGGGATGGTTTTATCGATCGCATAAATACTTTTGTATTTCATAGTATTTCCGCGGTTGAAACCGAAAGTATTCCATACCAAAATAATTTGAAAGTCACTTAGAAACATCATAGGTCGGTAATCTTTTTAATTAAGGGGTCCACTATTAGCCCACACGCCTAAGTGCATTGATTATAAAAATATTAATATATTTTTTAACCGACTTCCAAAAATGTTAAATAAGTTCGGCTGTAGGTATGTTTTTTTTTATATGTTCAGCGATTGCTCCGTCATTTGTGGCCCGATTTTGAAAATTCTTTTTTTGTTTGAAAGGGTATGCTCCCGAGGTGGTCCGATCGTCTCCAAGTCACAATCTGATGAGGGGATCCTATGGATAACGAGGGCAATCCTCAAATTTTATAGGCACACCTATATCGATTTCAGTATTTTTATAGTATGCGAAAACGTAAACGGTGCTTTCCGGGTGCAAATGCATGAGGCATTTGCACTCGGAAAGCACCGTTTGGTGAACTGGTGATGAAGACCACAGATGGCCACCGAAACTGCTTAATAATAAGTATTTCACTGTTGCGATTCGATTAGTCACTTTAATATGGCAATTTATGCTCGTCACAATGCATAGGATGAAGTCATCATCAGTTATCCTGGTTCTTACCAGGAGAATTCCTCAACTATTAACGCCCCTGCATCGGGAAAAGCAATATTTAGTAAACGGTGATGTGCAGTTGAAATTAGGCTATATATTTTAAGTTGTAACTTAGATAAATGCCCTCGACGGACAGACTTCCGAAATGAAGGCTATTTCACCTTGTAGTGATTTTTTTTGGTAAGTAGTCGGTTTGATTTTTTTTGGAAAAGTTTTTTAAATTATTTCACCATTACCAATGGTGAAATAATTAAAAAAACTTACAAAAACGGCGGCGGGGTTATGGGTTTTTACAAAAACGGCTTTAAAATTTTCATCGACATAGTGCTAATAGTCTCCGAGTAAAGGCTCGTGCAGAACGACGCGATTATGCGGGCGCGACAGGCAAGGCCAGTCTGCTCGAGCCTTAAAATGGCTGTGTCACATTCAGACAGACAAATAGACGGACACGAGGAAATTACAAGGGTTCTTTTTTTGCCATTTGGAACCCTAAAAACAAGGAACCAAGACTAAACATCTTTAAGTACCGCGCCGGAGTGAAAAGAATTTGGTCTTGAATTCTGGACGCAAATTGGACTGTTTCGCGCTGGCCAAGTAACATGACTGCGAATAGCACGATGTTGTGCTTTGTCTACTGACAGCTGCAACCAGTACAGTCTTTACCATAACGACACGGGGCCCGTGCCCAGGGTCCCCGACCTCACGGGGGCCCCGGAAGGCTGACTCAACAGCGCATTTCTTTTTTAATTTTTAGGTTTATTCAAACTTGCAGCATTTTATTTAATAACGTACCTATCTACTTAAGTTCTACATATTTTTTTAAACAGTTAATAACACGTATTTGTACCGACTGTTTGTATTTTTTTTGTACAGATTACCCATAGTAAATATAAAATCATAACAGAAAAGTGTCTTTTTTGTCAGTCACTTTCCAAAGGAGCCCCAAACTGTTGAGTGCCCAAGGGCCCGGCCTGCCCTAAGACGGCCTTGGCTGCAACTAACGGTTAACTATACAGTTTTAAAGAGACTGCGTGGTTCAGTACCGATAAAGGATCCCAGTAAAACAAAAAAATCGATAACACGAAAATAATCAATCAATCAATCAACTTTTTATTTTTCTCACCACAATATAGGTACATA
The DNA here is from genome assembly GCA_948098905.1 of Tiliacea aurago. Taxonomy (NCBI): domain Eukaryota; kingdom Metazoa; phylum Arthropoda; class Insecta; order Lepidoptera; family Noctuidae; genus Tiliacea; species Tiliacea aurago. Next base: position 1,990,581 of record OX402576.1, read on the forward strand.
GTATTTTACGTTGGTCAGATTCGACAATGATACACAATTCAGGTAAGTATATATTGTGGGAGACTGGTGCCTAAGCTAGGCTCGTGGCCTGTGTTTCAGGACACCAGGATCCCATAATATTGCAAGATCAACCTAATTTAGTACCTACTAACTTAAAATAGCAATCGTTTAGAATTAAAGTTATTTTATTTACGGTCCTAAGCCCGTTAAAGTACGAAGTGACTTATTGTTTTTTTTTTAATGTTTAGTTAAATTTCTTGTTTATATTTTTTTTTTAATTTTATGTATTTTTTTTTCCTGGGTACCTGTATCGATACTGAACCTACCCGTAAGATATGGCACGCAATTACTTGTATACAAATATAAAACCCCATGCATAGGATTGGTGATTGTATTTTGATTTTGTTAGAAATTAGAACAAAGCTGTTCTCATTAAATTAATGTAGATAAATGTAGGTATCTACACCTATATTATGTTTAGCAAGCCGGAAGTATTTTTACTTACATTCTGCCATAAAACAATTACTATTTGAGACCAGCGATCCCCGGGATCCTCCGCAGAGTAGTTCGTCATGCTTAGGGTTGTCAGATATAGGTACCTCTCCGCCACCTCTCGTAAAGCTGGTCTGCCTCGAATTACCTACCAGGTCTTCACCGTCAGGAGTTATTCAACCACATTATGGGTCGCAAATAGCCCAGAAAAATAAGGCAATTCTGCGAAAAAAATCCCAGAAGGTACATATTAATGACTGTGATTTTTTGAAAAAAAACTTGTAAGCTCGTCAATAAATGCTTCGAAAGGTTTATTCCACATTATATTTTGCACAAAAAAGCCCTATTATGATTAATTCAGGATCTAGTTCACGACATATTATACCTACCTAAGAGGCTAAGAAATTTTCGAGAAAAGCGCATGCTGCTGTCTTAATTTATTATACTTAATATATATTTTTTTCTTTTCATTGTGTATTTTTATTATATTTTTAATTTGATAAAACATGTTGTGCATATATCATGAATTTATGATCCTTGTTGGTCGAAATAAACGATATATTTTTTATTTTTTTATAATTTAAAATCTATGCGTTATGTTACGCGTTACGCCTACTACGATATCAAGCAAAGAAAAGCTTCCCCCAACTTTTCTCTGTTGTAGGTAATTCTCGAGAAAAATTGGTCCTTTGTCAATCTGGTTTAAGAAACATAAGTAGGTACCTACATAATTATATACATAAACTCAAGCCTTCTTCCCAAGGGGATAGGCAGAAACGGTACTACAGAAAGCCTACAGCTACAAAGGAAGAAAGAAAAATTGAATGTGCAAAATGAAGTACCTAACTAACGAATAAACTTGTAGTTCCATGAATTCACGTAAAACGAATATTTTTACAAAATAATGATTTGCAGGGCCTTTGACAGTCATTATTTTTGACCGATCATTGATGATCTGGGGGCCTGAAATGGACGCTTTGGCAGAATCATAATATGATCTGCGTACAATTTCATACACAACAACTTAGCTTAGCTTTGTAGAACAAAGCCCAACCTTTGGTAGGATTCTTTAACTGCCTTGGCAATATGGTGGTGGAAGGTGAGCTTTCGACCGAATGTGACTCCTAGATCTTTCATGGCCGTTGTTTTCATAATAATAAACATTTTATTTCAGAAACAAAACATCCATAATTTGTTAGTAAACATTAATCTTAACAACTATGTTAGTAAACATGCAGGTTGGACAAATAACGGACGAGCGGGCAATCAAATTTTTCCGCAATGACACTCAAGAGACTGTTCGGGCTGCCCCGGACTTTCTGCAGCAGCGACGCGGCACGCTTACGTCTGATCGCTGCGAAGCCATCAGTGTGCGCATCAGCAAACATTCCCGACGCACTGCAGAAGCGTGGCAGCCCCAGCAGCATCCTGAATGCATTGTTGTATTGGAAGCGAAGAACAATGATGGCTTTCTGCGTACAGCTTGTCCAGAGGCTGCACGTGTAAAATGTCTGACAATATGCTTTAAAAAGCGTCACTTTCACTTCACACGTGCAACGAGCAAACCTTCGGACAAGCATGTTGTATCGAACCGCCAATGCTCTTCGTTCCCTTTCTACATCCAGATCCGTGACAATATGGCCGAGATATTTAAATTGTTGAACACGATTTAAGATATTACCTGCTATCTTAATGGCAGTAAGACTTTCTGAGGACTTTGCTCCAAAAACAAAAACCTCACTCTTTTTGGTATTGTATCTTAAACCGAGTTCCTCAACATACCTCTCACAAACATCCAACAGCTTTCTCAAGCCTGAGACTGACGGGCTCAACAGCGCCATATCATAGGCGTAGCTGATATTATTAAACGCTACTCGTTCTATATAACAGCCGGCCTGCAAGCTACTGAGCTCACTAATGAGTTCGTCTATGTATAGGTTAAACAATATCGGAGAAGTCAAACCACCCTGTCTGACCCCACACTGCAACCTGTACTCATTAGAATTGGCCTCAGCCCAACGCACACAGTTCACCTGGTGACCATAACAGTACCTAAAGATCTTTATAATTTCTAATGGCATATTTGCTTTGCGTAACTTAGGTACTCCATAACTTGTCATAATTCACCATATCAAACACCCTTGACATATCAAGGAAGCAAGAAATACAGGACTCTGATTATCTACGCAATAGCTCACTGCCTTTTTAGGCACAATATAGCAGTCTCTGTTGATAGCCCATGGCGCAAACCGTGCTGAGCGTCATGTAATGTAATGTTCTTCTGTAGGAAGGTATTCAAGAGACTATCAAAAACTTTAGCGACGATCGTTACCAGCGAGATCTGTAGTTTGAATTGTCCGATATGTCACCAGTTTTATTTTTAATATTAAGTACCACAACAGTTTTCATCATGTCACTGGGCAGATAGGAATGCGAGATACAAAAGTTATACAGCACCGCTGAGACTCAGGGCAAATGCTTACCAGCGTGTCTTAAATGTTCAATACTGAGCCCGTCGTGTCCGGTTGACTTACCACGTTTCATCTGACTAATATTTTTTACGTCTTTAACTGTAAATCTTATGGTAAGATTTTTCGGTATTGATGGCGCGGTACCAAACTCAACAACACCCGACGACGGCGGCGGCCCCAGCGGTAAATCAATTACAAAAACATCTTTAAACATGTTAGTTATGACATAAGGACTTTGTTATTTAAATTATATTCAAAATTAACTGGGTGCCACATTCGACCGAAAGTCATAGCGAAGCATTAAGAGGAATTATTTTCGATTTATTGTCTAGGCTCCACTTGTATATCGTATCTATATCTTGCTGCAGTGCCAAACAGTCAAGCAGTGTCAGTTTATTTCGAGGTACAATTTCAAGTCATCAGCATATAACAGACATCTTGCATGACAGAGAACTTGGGGAAGATCATTTACCATGATTAAAAATAATAAAGGCCCCAGAATTGAGCCCTGACTAACTCCGGATCGCGTGTGGTCGGCGCCTGATTCGTACATTCCGAGCCTAACGAACTGCTGGCGATCGCGATGTTACTGTGTATTAACCATATAAAGACAGTAACTCAAGTGAAATTACAACTCAGCAACTGTACACTTAGGTAGGGTACTGGGTTGAAACTTAGAATAATAGTAGGCTTCGAATCCCTAGCTGAATACCTAGAAGTGAAGATGTGGTATTTAAGAATAACTTATGATTAAAAAATCTATAATGCAATAACAATTAGTATCTAAATATACTTAATGTTTGAATCGTCTGTTGTTAGTTGTTTCAGACGGAATGGAAGGATATCACTGCTTGCTCTCTTTCTTAATCAATAAGGAAGAAATACTAAGTAAACTTTTTAAAGATTGTTTTTGTTTGTGGTGACCTAAATATTGATCTATTAGTTAATTCACCGCATAAAAGTTAAGGAAAAATCATTGTTTAAATCATTAATTTAAAAATGTATATTTAAGACCTCTCACTAAAAATATATTGAAAATGTTTAGTAATATTGTTCTTAGCAATCTTTCAACAGCTGGTTTTGATTCAAAATACCGGTACCCCAATATAAACTACGGTGCATTATTTTCTACACTACCTACAGCGTGTCCTGTAGAAAAAGGTACAATCAATACTAAATGCCAATATATATAATTATGAAAATATTATGTATGTTAGAAAAAACCTACATCTTTTCAGTAAGATTAGTGACAGGCATAGTTTTAACACTAGAAATAGGAACAAATTAGATCAACTACGTTTCAGATTGTCAAAAGTACACACTTCTTCTGGGGTATGTTATTATAAAATACACTCGATGTTCAACTAAGTGAGAAGAAATTCACAACAATCACACACATTCAATTCATTCAATGTATTCGTAAGAAGTTGGCAGAATCATCCCAGCGTTGATTCGTTTTCTCCTCCACCAATCGTTATTTCTCCCGACACTTGTTATTTTGTTTATAAGTATGTATGTATGTACTAGTATATATTTTTGATTTTCGAGTTATCTATCTCCTATGTTGCACCTACCATGTTTTGGCTCTGCATTACCCTAAGGTTGACTGGTAGAAAATGCCTCGGGCATTAAGTCCGCCTTTGTACAGTATTTTTTTTACTAGTGCATAAAGGTTTAATAAATAAATAAGACATTGAAAATGCATTAAACACACGTATTATAAGTTGGATGATTATATCGTAGATAAGAATGCTTGGCTTAATGGCTTAACCACTTGGGCGTTTTTTAAATTTTAATATTTGGAAGAGGTGATTCCTCCTTCTTTTTAGGGTTCCGTACCTCAAGAGGAAAAAACGGAACCCTTATAAGATCACTTCGTTGTCCGTCTGTCTGTCTGTCTGTCTGTCAAGACCCTTTTTCTCAGAACCGCGTGTAGGTCTGTATCAAGTTGAAATGAATATCAAATATAATAAATCAAATATATATAATAGCTTCTAAGTCAACGCAATAAAAAAGTACGGTGATTTAAGCGACATTATTGCGACATATTTCGATACTCGCAAATAAATCAAAACCTACAGGGTACTTCCCGTTGACCTAGAATCATGAAATTTGGCAAGAAGCAAGGTATAGGAAAAAGTCATAAAATTGTAAATTTGTATTTTTATCACATAAAAAAATGATTTTTGCGATTACAAACTTATATTTACAGTTGGAGGATTGACTGTAACGTATATCGATGTATGGGAGAACATGTTTTTCAACTACAATGTGAAGTTTGTTTTTAGGATAAATTCATCCTAACTACGGAACCCTTCATTGTGTGAGGTCCGACACGCACTTGGCCTTTTGGTTTTTACTTATAGAAGCGACAAGAATAATGTACTCAGGATTTAGTAATATCTTGATTTAAAAGAGTGTCCTCGGAGTTTCTTGCCTGTTCTTCTCCATAGAGATCTACGTTTTGGAATGGGAAAATAGCTTTTTGGTGGTATGAGGAACAGGGTGTAAAGTTCACTCATCCACCATAGAAAAGGGAGGATCCTCCGACCAGACGGGTGTCGTGTCTGGTGGTTGATGTCGGGACGTTGTATATATGCTAGTTGCGTGGTAAACTCTGCTTGCGTGATGCAGGCTTTGCGTGACGTCATTGTGACGCGTAGTTCGCATTGGCGATGTTGATGCCGCTACATCACTCCCCTCCGGAGACCGGAGGTCGATAGTGGGCTGAGCCGTGTATCTTGCGATGCTTGCCAGTGCCAGTCGAGGGGTTCCAGTGTGTTGGAACCAGGTGCCGCATAGTTCTCGGTGAGTCGGAACTGTCGGCGGTGATTCCCCAGTGAGTCGGGGTGGCGCTGCGTTATGCTCCAGTGCGTCGGATGTAGTACAGCGCCGGGTTGTGGCTGACTGCTGGCGTCGACCAGGAGAGGCATGTTCTCTGCTTGTGGACCGGCCGAAAGTGCAGTGTGCTGTGCCAAGGTTGCTGATGAGGCTGTGGGTAATGACCAGGAATGCGCGTCCGCGGTATGAGGAACAGGGTGTAAAGTTCACTCATCCACCATAGAAAAGGGAGGATCCTCCGACCAGACGGGTGTCGTGTCTGGTGGGCAACTGCCCGACGGTTGATGTCGGGACGTTGTATATATGCTAGTTGCGTAGTAAACTCTGCTTGCGTGATGCAGGATTTGCGTGACGTCAGTGTGACGCGTAGTTCGCATGTGGGGATGTTGATGCCGCTACAGCTTCAACTTTCTGACTATCTGACCGACTCTTTGACAATTGAAAAGTGCCTGTAATTGGTTTAATTGAAATAAATGCTTTGAGTTTTGAGTTTAAACCAAAATGTATTGAATGGGCCACAGCTAGCATTATAAAAAGCAGAGATATTGTATATAATTTTACCATGCTATAATAATCATTGACTTCTGATGAAGCCCTTCATATTTTTTTTTTCTTTGTCCCGCTCTAGGTATTTCTCCTGTAGGTATTGTGCGTTTACAAACATTAAACTCATATACACAAACAGCCAGACCCGGAACAACTACTTGTTGGTCATACAAATATTTGTTCCGTGCGGGAATCGAACCCGCGACACGCAGCGCAGCAGTCAATCGCTTAACCACTGCGCCAACCGTGTCAATTACCTACGAGTATATCAGAAACTATTCTAAGATATTCAAGAGTGCGCTCAAGCTAACTATAAATTATTAAGTAACAAAATTTGCATTTCTATTATAAAATATAAGCTGTGTGATAGATAATTAACAAACAATTTGGAAACAGAAAACACCGAGATCAGAATGAGTAATCTTTAAAAATTTAAAAGTTGCTGAGACACTATAAAGAACATTTCTTTACCAACGTCCGAATAGAGGTTACGAAATCTACCTCATCATCTATATTACCTGAATCTCTTCTCAAAGAAAACTTCACTAAGGGCATTCCAAATTTTGAATGAATAAATATAATTATAATTATATAAACAAACTAGCTGTACCCGCGCGGTTTCACTCGCGTGTTTCATACGTTGGTGTTTATGAGATTTAGTGTGAAAGTTTAAATTAGCCAACGGAATTAAAACATCAAAATGATCTTCATTAAAGTTTCCTGAGAATCAGATTATTTTGACTCCCTGCCGTGCTTCCCCAAAACCAGCAATAAAAGTACCATCCTGAAACACCTGGAACTCAAATGGTAATAGTTCTCCCGCTGCCATGAGTTCACAGGTGGTTCCGTAGGTGCCATGGCAAGACATTTCAGTAACGTATTTACGCTTCGAAACATAAACAGCTCCTGCCCGCTCCTGGGTGAAAGGTTGGAATCTTTCCCAGTTGTTAGACACGTGGCGCACAATGCTGTCTCGAATTTGAGAAGCCATGGCCACGTTAACGTTCACCAAATAGGATAAGGATGAAAATAAGCATGCGTCATCACCAGGTATATTGCTAATTTGCAAAGAATTTGCGCTCCGTTACAAGTGATAATTTGCGACTTCTCGACACAATCAATGGCAGTGAATTGGGACTGGGATTGTGAATTCAACTGCACACATTACGCTGATTCAGTGAAAGTCGGTGATACTTCAATTTTGCCGGCATGAGAGGTCAAAAGAACATTTTGGTTATTAAAATTGGCTAACGGAATTAAAACATCAAAATGACCTTCATTGAAGTTTCCTGAGAATCGGATTATTTTTACTCCCTGTTGTGCTTCCCCAAAACCAACAATAAAAATACTATCTTGAAACACCTGAAACTCAAATGGGAATAGTTCTCCCGCTGCCATGAGTTCACAGGTGGTTCCGTAGAAGCCATTACAAGACATTTCAGCGACGTATTTACGCTTTGAACCATAAACAGCTCCTGACCGATCCTGGGTGAAAGGTTGGAATCTTTCCCAGTTGCTAACAACTGGGAAAGATTGCTACCTTTCACCCATACCCACACGTGGCGCACAATGCTGTCTCGAATTTGAGAAGCCATGGCCACGTTACTGTTCACCAAAGAGGATAGAGATGAAAATAAGCATGCGCCATCGCCAGGGATATTTACTATTTGGCAAAGAATTTGCACTTCATTAGAAGTGATAATAATTTGACTATCCATTTTAATTAAACAATCCGACCAGTAAGTAACGTAAACAATATTACTTGTACATGACTTCGTTTTTTGATACGATCGGCTTGCAAGCCGCGATTAAGGTTAAACATTGTGAAGCTTTCCCCTTGGCATTCTCGACTTTAATGCTATAAATGCAACGTTCAAATTACCTGAATACCAATTAGAACCTCATTTCATTATCTTTTAGCAGATGCCTGCATACTGAAAAATACTGGCCACCTAGAACTGGCGTAAAAACTTTAGAACGTTATCACGCCTGCACTGAAACATACTGGCCGGACTTCTTGGCGGGAAAGTGAAGCGTCATGTTCAGCTGTTTGTTTAATTTTCCAAAATTTGTGTTTAGCCGAATATTAATGTGTAATAATGGTGGATTATTAACCATTAAGTGTTTGTGAACGTGCATTAGTGTAGGCAAATGAAACAAAACAGTGCAACTTCGCTTCAAGTTCTCTCAAGAAGTCCGCGTGAGGACTCAGTAAAGTGCCACATCTTTACTGAAACTCAAGGGGAGTGGGCGGGGATATCATCATCATGCATTTATAATTTATTTCATCAATAATAAACAAGAACTAAAACTTGACATTGGCTAAATGCACAAACCGTGCGAAGCCAGAAGGAAAAGAAAAAAAAAAAAAACATACTGGCCACCTAGAAAAAAACTAAATATAAACCTCAAGAAACTTCCAAAAATTCTTATTTCAATGTAAAATATGCATTAACGCGTTGTCGTAAAATTCAATTTAGATCTTTATCGGCCTCCGAATTCTAATTTCAATGTATGCAATAACTCGTTGCCGTAAGATTCAATTTGGATCTTAACTGGATTTGGTACATTTTTCATACAAACATAAAAAACCCTTATTTTCACCCTTAAGCGCCGAATTTCGTAAAATCCTTTCTTAGTGAGCACCTAGAAGTCGTAAGGAACAATCAGGCCAACATTCATGTCTCGTAACTTTAAAAACATAGGACTTTCATACAAACTTTGACACACCTTTTCAACCGCTTAAGGTGAGAATTTATAAAAATCCTTTCTTAGTGCGCGCCTGCACCCCATAGAGAGTGCTTGTGCCAAATTTTAGACCTCACGGCCCAGCAGTTTCCGAGATTTCGTGATGAGTGGTCAGTGAGTGGAGTTCTCTTTTATATACAACGTGTTTTTTTTGATATCCCATAACTCAGGGTATGATTGAGGCCATATCAAAGAATCAACTGGCATATGAGTTATGTTCCAATCCTTCGTTATTTTTTTTTTTCATTTTTCATACAAAATAATTCGGCAAAGTCACGATTATTTATTAATGTAAAACACCCTTACGTGAAATATGACAATGTCGACAAGGTAGCTTTCCCTTCACTAGCTGCCGACGGGAAGCCCCGATACCAACATACCTACATATTTTATTTTACTATTTATTTTACTACACTACTGCGAAGTTTGGCAACTTCGCAAAAGTAAAGATTCCTCATACTGGTGACAATTTTTGACCTAATTTAATTATGATTGATGATATCTCCGAAACGATGCATTTTTGGACCACCTATTCTAGGACTTTTAGTATTATTTTTACCTACAGAATATAACCCTAGAGTTATGGGATATCAAAAAAAACAGGTTGTATATAGATAATTGTGAAAACAAAAATGGGCTTGCCATTTCTGTTTTCACAATTAAAAATGCTTATAGAACACTGAAGATTGATGGGGGATTTCCTTTAAGGTCTTGGAGATAGCATTGTATTTAATAGGGATTAGGACCCCTATTAAATGTTTAGACAGCGGTACGTTTCCTGATTCAAACAATCACCAATTTTCAAATCGGATGTTAAGAGTGATCCCTCTAATTATAGACCTACCTATATCTGTTGCTACCAGCATTGAGTAAAACATATGAAAGAATCATGCTAGACCAGATGTTGTCACATTTTAATTCAAATGAGATTTTACATAGTCGCCAATTTTTTTCACGAAAGGTAGGTCGACGACTGACGCAGGAGTAAAACTCATCAGTCACATTTTGGAATCGTGGGAAAAGTCTCAGGGTGCAATTGGCATTTTCTGTGACCCCTCAAAAGGGTTTGACTGCGTTGACCACAATACACTGATCTGTAAATTACACCGCTACGGAATTCGTGGACAAGCTGCTGATCTTGTTCTTTACTATTTATAAAGCGGGCAGCAAAAAGTAAACGTAATCGGAATGACGTCCTTGGGTCTCTAGTAAAGATGGATGCCTCAAGCTACAATTCTTGGCCCTTTCCTATTTCTAGTTTATATTAATGATCTTTCTTACATGATGGTTAACTTATCACATATAATTAATTATATTTGCTGATGACCTTATCAAAAAAGCATATTATAAGATTAAAGATTGCGTGGAAGACAAGGAATATGGCAATAATTCCTTCTGCACATTTTGGCTTATCTGGAACCTCATTGACGGCATAACTATGTAAATGTCTATTAACTGCTCCCAAATTACGATGTAACACTAACCCATCCAACAAACCATCTTTTTCGTATTACATTTTCAAAAACTGAAGTGCAGTATTATCATTTTCTCGGAATGATTTCTTAATTATAGGTATATAAATATTTAATGGCTAATTGCACATTTGCACATCTACGATTTGACGCAAGTAAACTCTGGTAGGTGTATTTTTTAGACGGTGTCGAGATGAACAGTCCTCGTAATCATAAAAATCTCCAACGGCTCTATGTCAACTTTTCCAAATTGTGCAGACTGTGTATTGTGAAAATCATCAAAATCATAAACTTTTGGGTTACGTTTCAATAAAATATGAAAATAAAATTTAATAAAAATTTTAAATGGGTAAAATACAGTAAAAATCTAAGAAACAATGTAGGTATTAAAAAGTAAGACAATGGCAATGGCAATTGCTTTACTTGATGATGAAAGCTACCGGCTGACATGAAGCTTTCTCCAGGATCAAAGTACTTTTTTACTACAGTTTTAGCAGCTATTCTTTGCTATACTTACGCTAAAAAGATAAACAGTGACCGACATTACTTTAGTGAAGCGCGTTATCAGTGCAGATCGTTATGTCAACGTCTCTTTTATTCTTGAGAAACCGGTAAAAAGTGCTGGTAGATAGCCCTCGGTCTCGTTAGGTATTTTAAGAAACCAAAACAAGTTACTACTGAAGTTACTGTGTTTACATTCACGAGGGCAGATTTGTCGCCTCGTGGAATGGCTATAAGTACTATACAGTATTTTCTCAATGGCTAGGTCTACGATACCCGCTTTTACTGCTACGGCCTAAAGGCGCTATCAATGTCAAATTCTAGCTATGGACTTGCATTGACTGTACTTAAAGTAACGTCATTTGTCTATGGGGTAAGCAGAATCTATAACAATGCTAAAAACCCTTACATCATTCTTACTGTCACGTACTCTTTTTTTCCACGTTCAAATGGTAATTTTACATAAAACCCTTAATTTAGGGTTTTCCCTAAAGGAAACAGTCAAGCGAAGACGTCACGGGAAAAGCAGCATATGTGTCAGCAGCGTCCTTCCGAGCGGACGGTGATTCATGGTGACAGAGCATTGTGGTAATAGGCACAAGGAATGATAACGCTAAACTTGGGAAGGTAAAAGGCTCATGTCAACGGTCTTTTCATAGATTACGTCAATCTCGAAATTATGAAAAATATTTTCCAATATAAGTAACAGCTTATCAGCTGATTTTTCTGTCTTTGCGTCATGTTCGTGAACGGGCGCCGTCAGTTGAGACTGGTCTTCTCTTAACTGCCAGGGCTTATTTGTAATCTTTAAATCTTATATTTTGTATTGTTTTTTTAAATAAGTAATTTATTTTTTACATTGTTCTCACATATACAACGTTAGTTTTTGTTTATACTAAACCCGAAAAGGGGTCATTGTACTCATCATTTTGAATTTTTTTTTCGATGGGTACAACCTTGAAATCACGAAAAAAATCAGCTGTTCCATACATTTGTGTTCACTTAAATCGACAAAATGTATGGAACAGCTGATATTTTTTTCGTGATTTTATGGTTAGTCCCATAGAAAAAGTTGTTCAAAATGATTAGTACAATGACCCCTTTTCGGGTTTAGTGTTAACAAAAACGAATGTTGTAGAAGCAAAAAGAATAATGTACGTAGGATTTTGTAATATCTTGATTTAAAAGAGTGTGCTTGGAGTTTCTTGCTTGTTCTTCTCCATAGAGATCTACGTTTTGGAATGGGCTTCAACTTTCTGACTAACTTACCGACTCTTTGACAATTCAAAAGTGCCTGTAATAGGTTTAATTGAAATAAATGTCTTGAGTTAGAGTTTGAGCTTACGCGATCACTAATAAAACACATAACATCACGACAGTAATACCAGAAGGGTTAGGCAGAGGTGTATATAGTGCCTACACCCACGGTTCGCCAGTTTAAGGCGACGGTAACCGACTTTTAATGATTTTATACTGAAGATCACGTCTAAACGCGTAGTGTTAATGATTTGAAAAAAATACTATGTTAAATTAGAGCATTTTTTCAATAATTTGATATGTGAATATTTTAGATTATGCTTATATTATATAGTGAAATTAATTTGTAAAGTTATGTCTAACACGGATAAAAAACTGAGAATGGCGCAAAATCTACCAAGCGTATTTTTCTGAAACCTTCACCAATTTAAAGGTAATTTAATTATTCATCTTTTAGTATACGCGTTTTATTAAAATACCTTTTCTTTTGTGTATTATAAATTAATAATGCAATGCAATTGGGGACAGCGCTCCTTGATGGGCGAGTCCTATTACTGGCTGAACGTACGACGCGTTGCGTGAGCTCAGTACAGAACACGCAAGCTAACTACTTAAGGTCACTGGCATATATCTTGGTCTTAAGTTCTTGTAATAGGGGGCGAGCCTATTTGCCATCAACTGGCACAAATCCAGAGTCCGGGCTGCTACTGAGAAAGTCCTGATAGTAATTATTAAATATTTTAATTAAATAATGAATAATAATGTACTAAGGGTGTACCAAGACCGCAACCCAGGGGATGGACGTGACAAACGTGACTATGGTTTGATCGAAACCCTTGGGGGTCCCTTCTTCTGTTGGCCCTTAATTCAGTGAGGCACACTTCACCCTACGTATTTCATTGAAAATTTCAAAAGTAACACTTTACTCACACATTTTTCAGGTTGCTGCCGTTATTAATAATGCTATTTGAACAGCTGCTTGAAATGTCATAGTAAACATGGAGAACAAACATAGCTGATCAGGAATTACGTAGGTATAGGTAGGTACATCTATTTACCCACGATACTAACTTATGATTCCCATTAATATGATTACCAAATATGCCAAAGCTGGTCCTGTCTCCTGTCCAACTACAAAAGGAAAACCTATTTACCTTTTAATGCTGAAAGTCATCGAACACTCGTCACATCGTCACTTTGAACAGACCGGTAAAATAGTCGATTGAACAAACAAGGATGATTGAAGTGCCTAAAAGTGTTTGTGTATTAGACGGAAAACTGATTGGTAACGCAGAGGGCAATGCTTTTTATCTGAGGAGCTGCGCACGCGCCGGTTCTCGCCCGCAGTCACCTGTGAACGCGCGCGCACCCCGCTTGCGCTCTCCGCTTGACAAGTTCACGTCGATATTCATTACGGTAAGTTAGACTCCAATACAAGGCTATATTTATAATTAATACTTACAAGTACTTATCATCAAACTTGGTTCTTTTTTGGTGCTACTGTGCGATTTTTTTTGTGTTAAACAATTAAATATTTGCTTGAAGTTTTAATATAAAACGTTTTTTTTGTTACTTATTCTTAAAATTTATACAAAAATGCACTTTTGGTTTGACTGAAAATTCACAACGAAATAGTACGAATAAATATAAAATTCCTAATTTTAATTTGTGTCTCGTGGATATATCTAATTATCATGAAAAGGCTTTAAACCAAATTGTTATTATATGCATCCTAGACTTGCTTTATCACAGTTTGTAGCGAAACCATCCGCAGTTAATTACAAAACACGTTCTGCCGCACTGATTACAAACTTAATAGTTTTTCCCATAGCACTAATAGGTAGTCAATTACCCTACACTGAAAAATTCGGTTAACTAATTTAACAGAATCTATAAACAAATTATCCAGGAACAGATACCTAACCGATATTGAAAAGAAATAAGTGTTATTGTTTAACTACAAATAAATGTTATTGTTTAACTACAAATAAGTGTTGGAAGTGTTATTGTTTAACTACATATAATATTACATCACGCCTATATTCCCTGAAGAGTGCAGATGTGTACCTATAGTACACACACATGTGTACCTATAGTACACACACATGTACCTATAGTGCACACATGTGTACTTATAGCTTATGCTAACATAATATTGTCAGTGAAAACTTTTAATTGGCCTTCTTTTACTAACTGTCAACTATCTGTATCCTAGCTGTAGTAAGTTTTCTTTAGAAATAAAATAAAATAAAATAGTGCACACGCATGTGTAAGTATAGTGCACACACATGTGTACCTATAGTGCACACACAACATGAGTACCTATAGTGCACTCACATGTGTACCTGTAGTGCACACGCATGTGTACCTTTAGTGGACACATGCGTGTACCTATAGTGTTCAGTGTACTTATAGTGCACTCACATGTGTACCTGTAGTGCACACGCATGTGTACCTTTAAAGGACACACATGTGTACCTATAGTGTTCACACATGTGTACTTATAGTGCACTCACATTTGGCCAGAAATAATGCTACACTTATAAACTCAAATAAGACCATGGCCTTGTTTTCGAAAGCCGTTTACCTTATAAAGCCAACCTCTTAACATTTTAAGACCCGTCTAGTAGGTACCTAATTATTTAGTGATTTTTTAACAATATAATATAATAAAAGTGAAGAATGATCCAAGAAAAAAAAATAAGTGATAAAACTTAGGGTGCTAACACACGAGCGATTTTTTCGGCGATTTTCTCAGTGATTTTTGTCAGAAAGAAATACATTCACACAAAAATTGCCGAGAAAATCGCAGAAAAAGTCGCTCGTGGGTGAGCACTCTTAAACAACAATCAGTGATGTGATAATATTCTAGTGGTTAAGAAGTTTGTCTGGCGAGCAAGTTGTCGTGAGTTCGAATGTGACCCCGCGTGCCCGTGACGCGATCGAGGTAAATCTAGTTCTAGCACAAACATATTTCACTTGGTTCAAGAAGTAATGATGAGAAACTTATGTTGATGCTAAACTTTGAAAGAAAATGTATGAAGTCAGTCATTTCCGTGAGTTTATTTTCGTGACAATAGAACGCGAGGACAGTGCACAGCCATGAACCGTTTAAAGATATAAATCGATGCAATGAACTGATTCTTCCTCTTTTCAAAAATGAATACAATTGAACTTATTCACTGCAGCTTTACATTAAAAGAAAACATCCAAATATTATCTGTTAGTAACTTTTGAAAACTTGATTATTTGTAATTGTGATCTTTTTACTGCAATAAATATTAAGTGATAAGGGTTTCAGCCCAATTTAAAATGTAGGCATTTGTAATGAAATTTTCGGGAATCAAACACGCTTGTTGCCATCTCTAGCGCTGTAACTATTCACTGAACCTCAGTGCTAGTTCACCCGACAGTAGCTATCTGTAAATAGTTGACTGTTTTGTTATGTTTGTGGTTATTTTTTTTTAGACATACATACAAAACTAACGCGAGGGAAATTATTGATTCTAGAGGCGCCTAGAATCAATAATCTTCTTGTAAATTTTGACGTTCAAAAGTGACTTTAAATCTCTTCTTGAATATATATTACGTTCTGTGCTTTCAATGGCCTATCTAGTTGAAATAAATGATTTCCTTTGACTTTGAAACCTAGAATCATTGACTCAACAATCAGTTTGCAACACGGTCTATGGTCCTTTAATATTGGTACTCTGTATGTGGAGCACGGATAAGTTTAGCTTGAACTCGATTCCTTCCGGTCAGCCTTCGAGTTTTTCCCGAAACTATAATCCCGTAGCGAATGTGTTGTGATCACCAAATGTTAGAATCAGGCAAACGAACCTTAAAAAAATAGATAGAACCAGTTTAAAAGAAAAGGATCAGTAAAAAATATAAAATGTTTAATCCCTCTGTACCTACTTCTTCTTTTGTGTTTATGGTCAGGGTCAAACTATTGATCGGTCTAAGATTCAACTAACTGTGTTGTGAAGGTCAGATTCGCAGTCGATTCATGTAAAATACCTACTGGTATCAGCTGAGTCTGTTTAGACTGGAAGCCGCCCCAACACAGTGGGGGCGAGGCAGATGGTGACGGGTTCACTCGATACGACCTACTGACAATGAGGTAGTAGTGTACCTGCCGTACCTACCGAAGATGCGGTGTGATTAATAATAACATAAAAATGTCAACTTACTTAGATAGTTTTTTACTGGCGACGCTGCTGCGGCTGCTGACACCCTGAAGCGGTGCAAATACTGTAATCTTATGGGTAACTACAGTTTTGAGATGTTTGGGGTCGAAATTTCTTTAAATAGTACATTATCGCAAAGGCCGTGAAATAGGCAATTGCAGGTCGAGTATGAGTTTGAAGGCCGAGCCGTAGGCGAGGACTTCACTAATACGAGACAGGCAATTGCCATTTCCGCCGAGACATAAATAGTGCTTTTCTCAAAAGAATGCAGAAAAAGTAAATTATTTATAAATTCCAGATTCAATGACGAACGACGATATTTTTTCACGCGCCAATCATGTGAACATTTGTTTTTTTTTTTCAATATACAGCTTTCTATTTGCAAGCCTGTTCGAAATTTCAATAAAACCTTTGATAAGTTATTACCTTGTGGTTGCCATGTTTCGGAGTAAAAGAGTATATAATAACCCCAGCACGCCGCCGTTTCATACAACATTGCTGGAGCGTTGTAATGATCCAAATTCAAAAAACGCTCCTGTTATGGATTTGATTTTCCTTGACCGTAAATTCGATACTTCGCGTTCTTTTTTAGAAACTAATGACAATATTTCCATGCATGTTTGAGAAAAATAAATTAATGTGTAGGTACAAATAAAAAAATGGGAACATTACATTTACATTACCGCTTATCACCTTGTATAAAATGTCAATGCAATTAAAATAAACGAAGATTAAAAGATACAAATTTTCAGGAAACAGAATAAAAAAAAAAACATAAAACCAAAACATACAATACAAAACAATCAGAGTGGCTATACATGTCCGTTACAGCATTGTCGCATGTAGGGGCAGTCAGAACGCTTAGCGATCAATTTATTACCATGGACAGTGTTGGAGGTGGCCCGTACCCTGCGCACTAAGGACACGCACCGCTTGCGCGTGGTGGCGTGAAGATAGTCGGTGCGCGCTTCCGCAACATGTCCGAGGCGCTGCAGAAACGGGGCAGCCTCAACACCGCTCTAAACGCGTTGTTATCCTGAACTCGAGAGAGCTGTAGCTCGTTTGTGTGTATAAGTAGCGCGTCCACAGGCTGCACGTGTACAGTGAGATGCAATATTCCTCAAGGCTTCTACATACCAGCGCGACGTGTCACGGGACGAGCGGTGCCTTTGTGTCGCGTCGCGTCGCGCGACAAGTCGCCCCGGTATGTAGAAGCCTTTAAAGAGGGTGATCTTAACTTGGTTGGAACAACGTGCAAACCTGCTGGCCAGCAATGGTTTTTAATTCAATGGTTTTAGTTAATTATTCAAAATATGTTTTTAAAATAAAGCTCCAACCATCTTGTATATGTTATAAGGCGACTTCTATAATTTACTAATATAACAAAACGCTCGTATAGACTTTTCCTTGAGACCATGACGCCCGGCCATATTAAGTGAGTTTAGGGTTCCCTAATAATTTCTTACTTTTTAGGGTTCCGTACCAGAAGGTGCCAAATGAAACCCCATTACTAGCCTCCGCTGTCCGTCTGTCTGTCAGCTATATCTCATAAACCGTAATAGGTAAACAGTTGAAATTTTCACAGATTGTGTATTTCTATTGCCACTATAACAACAAATAATAATTAAAGGGGGGGAACCCCTTTAATTATTATTTGTTGTTATAGTGGCAGTACAAGAAACGTGTTTATTTCGGCTTGTTTGCTCGATCTTAATACGGTACGGAACCCTTCGTGTGAGAATCCGACTCGCACTTGGCGAGGTTTTATTATTTAAATCACTTTTGTATGACAGAACAAAACAGGAATGGTTTAGTTAAAGTGTGGGTTTGACCTTTAAATTATTTAAAAGGCTACTTAAAGTTATGTCACTGTTTAAATTCAACATTTAAGTCGCATACACGTCTTCGTGAGTCTTCCATACGACCAAAATATCGTTATATATGGGACATGCACAAACAATCAAGCGGCGTTCAAATGATATAAAAGATTTTGCAACCGACAGCGGATATCA
This sequence comes from Tiliacea aurago, assembly GCA_948098905.1. NCBI lineage: Eukaryota > Metazoa > Arthropoda > Insecta > Lepidoptera > Noctuidae > Tiliacea > Tiliacea aurago. The sequence continues at coordinate 2,009,111 of OX402576.1, forward strand.
TACGAAAACCTTTTGTTTAATGGAAACGTTTATATGACCAATACATTGTCCCATAAACGTCATGGCTGACACCATTATACGAAGTCGTAAAGGTTAGTCCTGAAAACGTTTATTCCACAAATGCACTGACACCATTATACGACGTCGTACGTTTATTCAACTAATATAATAAGATAGGACAATCACGTGACTGAAACATCGTATGATGAACGTCTTTATAAACGTAATAGCTAAATACGGTTATATAACACGATGTCTTATAAGATGCTTGTTGGGCTGTCTGTAACTTTTAACACTTAAGCCACTGAAAGTAGAGAAGAGAAGAGAAAAAGAAGTATATAGGTAGACTACTTAACATCCGGGATATTTTTATAAACAAAATGATGAAAATATACATGCAGAAAAAGTCGCTAGCAACAGCTAGTCTGCTATAATTTACGAAGCATATGAATTTCCCGCTGTTGTCGTTTTCCTTAAACGCTCCTTGAAGAAGTAACAATGCATCATGCTATAACAAATCAAAGTCAATGGAAGTGCAAACTCATAAGTAATGACTTCCTGGAGCAGCTCTGAACTAGACTCCCGTTACAAGACTTAGGCCCGTATTTATAGAACGTTACTCAGTACTCAATCATTACTTAAGACTAGATTCAAGCCATTAGATTGGTTGAATTTAGTCTAAAGCAATGCTTGAGTACTGAGTAACGTTCTATAAATACGGGCCTAGGTACCCGTTACAAGACTAGGTACCAGTTACAAGACTAGGTACCCGTTACAAGACTAGGTACCCGTTACAAGACTAGGTACCTGTTACAAAACTTGGTACCCGTTACAAGACTAGGTAGCCGTTACAAGACTAGGGTACCTGTTACAAGACTAGGTCCCCGTTACAAGATTAGATACCCGTTGCAAGACTAGGTCCCCGTCACAAGACTAGGTCCCCGTTACAAGACTAGGTACCCATTAAAAAGTGGCCTAGCGTAAGACGGAGTTTCAATACAATAAGAGGCCAGCTTGTGCTGGTTTTGTTACCGCTGATGTGAGTGAATCTATATAATCTAATATAATAAAGCTGAAGAGTTTGTTTGTTTGTGTTGAGCGCGCTAATCTCTGAAACTATCAGTCGGATTTGTTTTTTTTGTTTGCATTTGATAGCACAATTCTTGAGGACGTTAGTAAACAACACGTTATTTAACATCACGCTACGACCCTTAGGAGTCGACCGAAAAGAAAAAAGTCAGTAATAATAAAACATTTATTGCAGGCTACAATGGCCCATAGACATATACCTTACAAACTAACATATATAAAAAACGAAGTAGCGCGGGCGATAATTTCATGCGGATGAAGTCGCGGGCATAAACTAATCTATGAATATAGCAGAACGTAGAGAATTTTAAACAAAACATTAATTCTCATGCACATTTAAATTCGAAGGTGGGTACTACTGATTCTAACTTAAAAAGTTACGAGGAAAACGCATCAGCGCAGCGCTGCCTTGTCGATGTAGTGTCTGGAGCGATACCGGTTGTTCTGTACCCGTTTTTATTATCATTACGTCATGTTGTGTTGCACAGCTGAAACATAACTTTGTAGGTGCTTACTTATATGTATTTATGATCATACAAAACTGCTGCATATTTTTCGGGTTCACAAAATCAAAATCAAAAGTCATTTATTCAAACTAGGCTGAGAATCAGCACTTTTCGTACGTCAAAAATTACATGAGACAGTCCCCCAAAAACGCCCACCCTTCACCACTTCCTAGTGCTTTAGCTGGGAAGAAGTGGCGCAACAAACTGCCCAGCAGCACAGCTGTCTGTTCAACAATTTTGCTAGTGGAACCTCATTTAATGCACTTTTCAGGGATTCATTGTTGCCTACATGATAATGCCTTTATCTACTTACTATGCATAGATATATACTTCTAATATACATAGGTATTAGGATAATACACATATAACGACGATAATATACATATTATAAGTACATTAATAATATATAGAACGACGATAATATACAATTATAAATACATTCATCTTCAGGGTCAATTAAAATTAGCTAACGAAACTAACTAAACAAGATAAAAAAAAAAATAAGGATTTGTTTTTTTTTGTGGTCACGTCGCTAGTAGTCTTCTTACCTGAAGTATGAATTGAGAAAAACAGTTTCTTTTATTTTATCGTGCTTAGATGTTGATACCCACCTCACATCTGCCGATTCGTTAGCTAATTTCAATTGACCTTGTAGTATTTGTAAGCACCCGTCACGCTAACAGCGCGTTATGTCGCAGCAGCGCGGAGCTCCCGTCACGCTAACAGCGCGTTATGTCGCAGCAGCGCGGAGCTTGTTGTACCAAGTGTTAGCAATGACGTGACAAGCGGCTGACCGTAACTACCTACCCAGGTGTAGAATCTCATGATTGAATGTACTTGGTACATTCGCGTTCATAAGTGCAAACTTGTTGAAAACCCTAATCAACGCGGTGACTGGCTCTGTCCACCTTTAAAACTTACGCAAGACAATGCACCGTCCCACACTCCCACGCCGCCGGCGACTAACGACAAGCGAGTAGAGCTAGCAACTAAAATCGAGTTAGCAAACAGCGAGCGCGCGATGGCATGGCGTCGAGCAATTTCGCGCTGGTATGCGTATGTACTATCGCGGACACAGGCGCCTTACCACTTTTCAACCTTATGCTCCTAGTAATAAGGTCGAAAAGTAGTCAGGCGCCAGTGTCCGCGATATTACATACCAGTACCAAAAGTGAGTCTCTTAGCCAGTGTTCTGCCCGCCACGCGAGCGTCGCTGAGCGAGTTCTCTGATAGCTATTGTCGCTGCAAGAAACGAGCCATGACAACAGTCGGCTCTGCACTGCGGGCCGCAACTGTAGCTACTAACGTAGGAATGCACTGCGGGCCGCGACTGTAGCTACTAAGCCGCGACTGTAGCTACTAACGTAGGAATGCACTGCGGGCCGTGACTGTAGCTACTGACGTAGGAATGCACTGCGGGCCGCGACTGTAGCTACTAAGCCGCGACTGTAGCTAATAACGTAGGAATGCACTGCGGGCCGCGACTGTAGCTACTAAGCCGCGACTGTAGCTACTAACGTAGGAATGCACTGCGGGCCGCGACTGTAGCTACTAAGCCGCGACTGTCAAACTCAAACTCAAACCCCCTTATTACAAAACAAGGTTTATCTTCAGACCTGGGTTTAAAACATGGAGCCATTATTGAATTCTAAACTTTATTCCGACCATGGTAAAGTTCCTAAACACAAAACTGACAACTTAGTACCGAACTAAGTTTTCAGTTTTGTATAATGAACGGTATTTCAATCACTGTTACGTTCTTATTACAAAAACTAGCTCCATGGTTTAAGCCATGTCAAAATATAAATCTTGTTTTGTAATAAGGCGGAAAGCATTTATTTCAATTAAACCAATTACAGGCACTTTTGAATTGTCAAAGAGTCGGTCAGTTAGTCAGAAAGTTGAAGCTATTTACCCATTCCAAAACGTAGATATCTATGGAGAAGAATAGGCAAGAAACTCCAAGGACACTCTTTTAAATTAAGATATTACAAAATCCTGGGTACATTATTCTTGTCGCTTCTATATGTGAGAACAATGTAAAAATATAAATTATTTAAAAAACAATATAAAATATTACAAATAAGCCCTGGCAGATAGGAGAAGACCAGTCACAACTGACGGCGGCGGCTCCCGTTCACGAGCATGACGCGTGGATCAGCACCATCCAGCTCAACCATTTTGTAGGGAACCGAATGATCCAACACACGCGCCACCATCAGCGAGACATTTAAGTGAGCATGACATACTCTTAACTGCCAAACTTTTTTAAGTCAACATACATCATAACATAATAAACGGCTCCATGGTACCCACATTTACAAAAAAAATAAAAATGCTTTTAAATTATACAAAACTATAGCTTTCAAAGATAAATAAAATTTTACGAGCAAAAGGATAAACATAATTACCTATTGAAGTATTCAACAACTAAAACTTGATTAAGTACATTTTATATAATAAATATGATTGTAATGTCAGAACATAAAAAAGGGGGGAAGCATCTCTTCCAAATATTATAATTTTAACAAGTGAGCCCAAGTGGTTGTGGAGCAGGACCAGCATTAAGCCAAGCATTTTTATCTACGATATAATCATTCAACCTATAATATGCTAGTCTACATAGTGTGCGTTTAATGCATGTTTTAAATTTCTTCTCATTTAGTTGAAGAATATCGAGTGGTATTTTATTATAACATTTTCCACAATACCCCATAAAAGAAGTGTGTACTTTTGAAAATCTAAAACGTGGTTGATCTAATTTGTTCCTATTTCTAGTATTAAAATTATGCCTGTCACTTATCTTACTGAAAAGATGTAGGTTTTTTCTAACATACATAATATTTTCATAAATATATTGGCAAGGTACCGTCATGATGTTAATTTCTTTTAACAGTTCCCTTAGAGAGTCGCGTCTGCGGAGGTTGTAGATGGCTCTGATAGACCTCTTTTGCAGAACAAAGATAGAAACAATATCTGCAGCCCGTCCCCACAGCAAAATACCGTAACACATGATGCTATGAAAGTAACTAAAATAGACCAGTCTCGCTGTATCCACGTCTGTTAATTGGCGAATTTTCCAAACAGCGTAGGTGGCTGAACTTAGCCACCCTGCAAGTGATGTTAAGTGAGGACTCCACTGCAGCTTAGAGTCAAGCGTGATTCCCAGGAAAACAGTTATTTCGACGAATTCTAGTATCTCTTTGTTCAATACAACGTGACATTCACTACTTCTAACATTCGGTAACGCGAATCTTATGCATTTAGTTTTCTTCTCATTTAATACCAAATTATTTACAGTAAACCAATTATGGACCATAATCATAGCGTTATTTACGTCGTCAAGCTCCTGTGCATGTCTGCTTACTTTAAAAATCAGTGATGTGTCATCAGCAAATAACACCATTTGTGGTCGGTTTTTCAGTAAATGAGGTAAATCATTTATATATACTAAAAAGAGGAACGGACCCAATATTGATCCCTGCGGTACCCCCAATTTGACTATTAAAGCCAATGAATTCACACCATTTATTTGAACTTGCTGCAATCTATCATTCAAATATGATTTTACTAAGTTAAGCGCAAGTTTACCCAGTCCGTAATGCTCAAGTTTCAAGAGCAGTGTTTCGTGATTCACGCAATCAAATGCCTTGGAAAGGTCACAAAAGATGCCTATTGCGTCTTGTGCCTCTTCCCATGCGTTAAAAATGTGTTTCAATAATGTGACACCGGCTTCAGTTGTACAACGTCCTTTGGTGAAACCATACTGTTGATCGTGTAAGATGTAATTACGATTGAAGTGATTGAGCATTTGATTTAACATTACTTTTTCAAATACCTTGCTGAAAACAGGCAAAACCGATACAGGTCTATAATTATTGGTGTCTTTGCTGTCACCGGATTTAAAAAGTGGAATAACTTTACTATACTTCATTATATCTGGGAATATCCCTTGATCTACACACAAATTAAATATTTAAGCTAGATATGGTGCAATTGTCTTAATAATGGATTGACAAACTTTAGTAGACATGCCCCACAGATCTCCGGTAATTTTAATCTTAAGTTGCTTAAAAGTCTTTACAACGACCACAGGGTTTATATGTTTAAATTTAAATTCCACAGGGCAAGCTGAAACATGCGCTTTTAAATAGATCAATAGCAAGTGAGGGAGAGGAATTTAAAGTTTCTGTAGTTTTAATTGGAATATTTGTAAAGAAAGTTGCAAATTCCTCAGCAACATTAATGTTATCGCTAACGAGACCGCGGGAAGTTTCCAGTGTGTAATCAGTATTATGTCTTTTGTTCCTGTTCGTTTCATTGTTAATTATTTTCCAAACTGTCTTATTTTATTGTCTGTTGATTTAACCTTATTGCTAATGTATGAAGCTTTAGCCGCTTTGCAGACATTTTTAAAAGTTTTAGAATAAATCAAAATCAAAAGTCATTTATTCAAACTAGGCTGAGAATCAGCACTTTTCGAACGTCAAAAATTACATGAGACAGTCCCCCAAAAACGCCCACCCTTCACCACTTCCTAGTGCTTTAGCTGGGAAGAAGAAGTGGCGCAACAAACTCCCCAGCAGCACAGCTGTCTGTTTGCATAAAAAAACTTGAAGCTATACAATACAATATAAAATAATTTGCATTACGCAACACAAAACATTAAATTAAATTATTTGCCTTATGTTAGCTAGCACACACCATTATACATATATATATATATATATATATATATATATATATATATATATATATATATATATATATATATAATAATCGTCGGAAACTATACTCAAACAGAAATAACGTAAACAAAACGTATCTAAATAAAAGCCTCCAGGCATAATGGGCGTGCCCGCTTAAATAAAGCTACAGCTATAACTCGAAGTCACAAATGATAAACTAGCACCATCGAAGTAAAATAAAAACAGTTAATTATTAATAACAATAACAAAATCATGGTCAGCAAGACGACCAGTCACCACAAGCAGCACCCGTTCACGAGCATAACGCAAAGATCAGCCATCACCCCCCTCGCCATATTTGAGGGAAGGAGGCAACCCAACCCCCGACGCTACCGCAAGCAGTGACATGTAAGGGAGCATGACGAACTTGCTGCCGGTTGCTCAGGCAAGAATAAAGTGATCAATTTGTTAAGGTCGCTAGCTAACCACTTATTGCAATACAACTCATAAAAGAACATTGTAATGAGTAGATTTTGTCACTAATAAATTAAAATAAATTGACTTAGACAGTCAAATAAAATAAACAACTATAGGAACTCATATAACCTGTCAGTAGGGAATCTATCTGGAGAAAGAATAAGTAGTAATAATAATAAGTAGCAACATACTTATTAAAAGTTTCCGTGTTTATATACGGTTTAAGGGCATACAGTTCAAATAATCTTTCCCTACTCTTCCTGATACCTTTAGTTGCCCAGTCACTGAATAGCTACTAACGTAGTAGCTAACGCAACGTAAAATGTAGCTACTAACGTAGGAATGCACTGCGGGCCGCGACTGTAGCTCTTGTTGTAGCCTTCAGTAGCCTGTCATGGTTATCAACAGTATTGATCAAGCAATGCGTGTCAAACTCAATAGTAAATGTGTAAAGCGTGGTTTGTCTGTTTGTGTCTCTCAAGTGTTTCGATTTGTAGATCACTGAGATAAGCTGAGTGCTATCTTAGTACTATTGGTTATCACTAGTTCAGCCTTCGATTCCGACAACTAGTAAATAACACCAGCCTAGTCTTTTGCTTTTTTACTTTATTGTACTAAAACCCTTTATTTTTTAAATTATTCATTATTGTTTTATTTATTTATTATTATTTTTATTAAGTCTAAATAACTAGGTACTTATTTATACTTACTTTTTAGTTTTTAAATTATTTATTATTGTTTTATTTATTTATTATTATTTTTATTTAGTACTTAATTAATATTTATTATCCCTAGGGTAAGTTATTTATTAGACGCTCCATATTTATTTAAAATGTATTTTTCTTATTATTAGTAGGTTACCTACCTACTAATAATAAGAAAAATACATTTATTAATAGTGAGTATTTTATAGAAATAATTAGTTAAGAAATTACATATAATTTATCATTTAAGTATTCGCTTAAACTATAGTCATTAATGCTTACAAGGAAAAGCTTCAATTTATTTAAAGATTTATTATCTTTAAATAAATTGTATTTTAAATTTACTTAAATTTACTTACCTATTTAAATTCTTTATTATAACTTATTATATTTTTTTATGGACATGACAAAAGTACTATTGGAGTGCATTTTTAGTCGCGATAATGGTAAGTTCAGTCTATTTAAAAAAAAAAATGTCTTAAAATAATTTTCTTTTGTACGAGTATGTCCTCTCTTTTTGTAAAGAACTCTGGATACTTACGCACGAACTTCCAACCTTCAAATGTAATAGAGACAGGGTAGGGATAAAATCTTTAGTTCCTGAAAGTGGGGTTTATAGCTATCGGTGACTTCAATATTTACTAATATTCTAATTAGTTTTTTTTATAGGGTAAATATCGTGGGCCCATAAGATTACACCTTATTTGAGCCATGCGTAGGCATAGGTACGCGTAGTACGTTACTAATGCAGTTTTAATGTCTGTAGTTATTTTAATCTCGCGGAGGGCGTATGAGAATTTAGATATTTTTGCTCTTACTTTCTGAATGTGTGACTTCCAATTAATATGTGTATCAATGTTTAGGCCTATAGTAGTGTGAAACTTATTTCGATTAACTAATCGAGAAACTCAAGATGAGCGAAATTACTCTTCAAAATGAAGTTTTCGAGTCCATCAAGCGTCTTTGTTCAAACTACCAAAAGGACAGTGCTACTCGGAAAGGAAAGGAATACTTAACTCAAAGGTTAGTGTCATTGGAAAATCTCTGGCAAGATTTCACAAGTAGGCACAATCTACTTCTGGAACGGGAGGATAGAGGTATTAAATATTTTACTGAGAACATTCACGAAAAAACAAAGCATCTTTACGAAACTACTAGGCTGGACATACTGCAGCGGCTACTGGGTGTTGATGGGAAACAAGGAGAAGTTGTCATCCCGCATCCTCAGGGAATAGATACCAAGACCAAAGAACTGCTAGATCGTCAAGAGTGCCACATAAAGGCACTGGAGCGAGCAATGTCAAAGGTTGATGTAGACTGTGTAATAGAAAAATGGGAGTTAGAAGATCAACTAAATGAACTGAAAAGCAAGTGGCAAACCGTAGAAAAATGTCACTGGGAACTAGAAGCGGTTCTGAAAGGTTCAAACGAAGTATACAACGAACTATTCGTCAGCAAAGAACGACAATATGACGTACTGGAAAGGTCCCTAAACTCAAAAATATGGACTGGTACGCATTACCAAAACTCTGCGCCAAGAATTCAATTACCAGAATTCACTGGAAACTACAGCCAGTGGATTACGTTGAAGGATATGTTTCTGGAGACTATCCACAACAATGTGAACTTCTCAAGGTCGCAGAAAATGCAGCATTTAAAATCCAAATTGAAAGGAGAGCCTGAACGACTGGTTCAACATCTAATTGGCGGAAAAAACTATGAGACTTGTTGGGAAATACTCACTCAACGATATGACAACAAAAGACTTCAATTTGTGAACTTAATGAATACTTTGATGCATTTACCGACAATTCACCAGGCCAACGGCGCTGTCTTGAAGAAAATGCATGACATAATCAACGAGTGTATGAATGGTCTGCAAACCATCTGTCTAAACAGCTGGGTTCCGATTATCGTGTACTTGATGGGGCAGAAATTGGACTCAGCATCTTATACTGAATACACAAGAGAGCTAGAACACCCAAAGGAGGTCCCGGAGTTGGGTGAATTTTTGGCCTTTCTGGAGTCAAAATTCATGGCGCTGGAATCAGCTAGAGGCTACCAGAAAGAAACTACAAGTCAACAGAGACCGGCTTACAACAACAAATTGAGATACAATTCGCAAAAATCATCTGAATTCAATAGAAAAGAATTCGCTAAAATATATCATACGTCATTCGGTAAATGCCCTTTATGCAGCGATTTTCATGTCCTAATGCAATGTCCAAAGTTTGTCAATATGGACACACGGAAAAGAAATGACACAGTAAGGAAATTGCAGTTTTGCAAAAATTGTCTGTATAAGCATAGCGACACCGAATGCGCGTCAAACAAAAATTGCAAAGAGTGCAGCAAACCTCATCATACATTATTACATTACACAGCGCTAAAACTGACACCGAGGTATAACATGAACCACAATAATATGGATCAGCATTCCCAACAACGGGAGCATCGACCTTCAACAGCTGATCAGCATAGTTCGAACCATGTATCAGAGAAGAACATTACGGAAATTTTACTTACCACAGTCGAAATTCAAGTAAAGAGGTCAACGGGAGACTTTATAACGCTGCGAGCTTTACTTGACCAAGGGTCACAAGTTAACCTCATCACAGAGAATGCGGCGCAAAGGCTGAAACTTCCTAGAAAAAGTTTGATTGCCACGATCTCCGGCGTGGGAACTATATCGGGAGATTGTAAAGCACGATTAGATCTGGAATGTAAATCACACTGCACTGACTTCGCATTCCCCGCTAGCGTTCTCATAATGCAAACAATTACGAACAACTTGCCAAACAAAACTTTCGAAAAAAGCGACTGGTCTCACTTACGAGGCTTACCACTAGCGGATCCTGATTATAACTTATCAAGGAACGTAGACTTACTGCTGGGAGCGGATATTTACTCTGAAGTAATACTAGAAAGGGTCCTAAAAGGAGCTACTCAAGCGCCGATGGCCCAGCAGACCCGTTTAGGCTGGATACTATGCGGGAAACTAGAAACTCTCAACTGTCATGTAGCACTAATCGACCTTAGTGACTTAAAGACATTCTGGGAAACTGAAGACATCCTCCAAAAAGATGAAGATACACCAAGAGCTGACTGGTGTGAATCTTACTACAAAACTACCACTGAACGAGATTCCAGCGGAAAATATATTGTGAAAATGCCAATGATCTCTGGCCACGAAAAAAAACTAGGACGATCAAAATCGATAGCAATCTCGCAATTCTTACAACTAGAAAAGAAATTCGAGAGAAATGCCAAACTCGCTTCAATGTATAAAGACTTTGTTCGCGAATATATCGATTTGGGTCACATGAAGCTTTCAAACCCGACACTCGTCGAAAATCAAGTTTTCCTGCCGCATCACGGGGTGCTAAGAGAACACTCAAGTACAACTAAACTGAGAGCAGTTTTTAATGCTTCACAGAAGACCACGGGTGGTTGTAGCCTTAACGATGTCATGGAAAAGGGCCCTAACCTGCAAAAAGACATCCAGGCATTAGTACTACAATGGCGGTGCTACAAATACGTCTACACAGCGGACATAGAAAAAATGTACCGTTCCATATGGTGTCATCCAGAACATCAGCACCTACAACAAATTATTTGGAGAAACCAACCAACAGACATTTTAAAAGAATATCAACTTCAAACATTGACATACGGAACAAAGAGTGCTCCTTAGCTGGCAATGCGAACACTTAAACAACTAGCTTCTGATGATGGTCACAAATACCCCAAGGCCGCTGAAATACTGCAGAATCATTTCTACGTCGACGACCTCATTAGTGGTCACAACTCGATCGAGCAAGCAAGGGAAATCCAAACGACTATAATCGAACTACTAAAAGGAGGAGGAATGAATTTGCGCAAGTGGTCAAGCAACGATCCTGAGCTTTTACGTCACTTAAATGAAGATCAAATATCAAAGAATATTTTCGACTTCAAAAGCTCTGAAACAATGAAAACTTTGGGGCTGAGTTGGAATCCAAAGGAAGACATTTTCTTATTCAACTGGACCTTAGATGACTGCTGAAAAAGATCACTTACTAAAAGAAAACTACTGTCACTAATATCACGACTTTATGATCCCTTGGGTTGGCTAGCACCTATAACTGTGCTAGCTAAACTACTATTCCAAAGGGTGTGGATGACTAAGACAAGCTGGGACGCCGACCTGCCTGAACAGTTGCAAAACGAATGGTGGCAACTAAACAACGACCTACATTCAATCAAAAACATTAAAATAAACAGATGGATAGGTAGTACGCAGAAAACTATAGAACTACATGGATTTTGCGACGCAAGCGAGAAAGCATACGCTTGCGTCATATACAGCCGAACAATAGACGAAAAGGGCAATCCCAGGACCACCTTGCTAGTGTCAAAGACCAGGGTGGTTCCGATTACACAAAAAACTTCGTTACCTCGACTTGAACTATGCGGGGCACTACTTCTAGCTCAACTCATGGATAAGGTGAAGAAATCACTCACGGAACACAACGTATCAGCCTACGGCTGGTGTGACTCTAAGGTTATCCTAGCTTGGATTCAAGGAGACCTCTCAAGATGGGAAAAATACGTAGCCAATAGAGTGGTTAAAATAAAAGCCGTAATTCTACCTCAACAATGGTGTTACGTACGATCGGAACTTAATCCTGCTGACTGTGCTTCAAGAGGCTTGTTACCGAACAAACTAGTGGGATTCAAATTATGGTGGGACGGACCCACATTTATACGAGACTTCGCAGAGTCAGAAACTCCTCACAACGTGAACTACTATTTCACTACAAATGTTGCGGGCAGAATCGAACCTGAAACCATCAGAGCGCAAACCTACAACATTGAAAACTTTGTTTATAAGCTATTAAATAGACACAGTTCGTTGACACGAATAACAAGAATTGCTGCACGTATATTGCGATATTTTGCATCACTAAAGCAAAAATGCCGACCAAGCACTACACACTTAACAACAAACGACTTAAAATACTCAGCAGAATACATATTGAAATATGTCCAGCAAAGCGAGTTTGCGCAAGAATACAAACAATTACTACAAAACCAAACTATTTCACCTAAAAGCAATATTTACAAATTAAAACCTTTGCTGGATAAACAGGGAATTATTCGGGTGGGCGGAAGACTTCAACATTCTGATCTACCTGCTAATATGAAAAATCCAGCAATTATACCCAACTCCAGTCGCTACACCGAACTACTTATCGAACAAGCACACCTGAAGAGACTTCATGGCGGAGCGCGACTCACTCTCACCTACCTACGGCAAGGCTACTGGATAGTATCTGGAAATCGGGCTGTAAAAGGAAAGACCGCCGCTGTGTAAAATGTCATCGTTTCAACTCTACTGAAAACGCTCAACTTATGGCCGATCTCCCGAAACAACGAATAACACCAAGTCGTCCATTCACTCACACTGGTGTGGACTTTACTGGTCACGTAGACGTGACGCTTAACAAAGGCAGAGGAGTGAAGACCTCAAAAGCCTACATCGCCGTTTTTGTTTGTATGGCTACTAAAGCTGTACATATTGAATTAGTTTCTGAACTAAGCACGGAAGCATTTATTGCGGCGTTTCAAAGAATGTGTGCTCGGCGCGGAACGCCTGCACACATGTACTCAGACAACGGCACTAACTTCACTGGAGCATCCAAAGTGCTGAAAGAGGATTTCATAAACTTCAAAAGGCTTCTTTCTCCTGAATTCTTCGACGAAATCGGGAAACTCGAAATTCAGTGGCACTTTAACGCCCCTGCCTGGCCTAGTGCGGGCGGAATATTCGAGGCAGCCGTTAAATCACTAAAGCATCACTTGCGGCGAGTTTTAGGCGAACAAAAACTTACTTGGGAAGAATTCACCACTTTACTAGCAAAAATCGAAGCTTGCATGAACTCAAGGCCCCTGTGCCCACTAACAGAAGATCCAGAAGAATTTTACAACACTCTTACTCCTGGCCACTTTCTAACTGGCAGTGCTACGTTGTCATTACCTCAACCGGAGCCTGACGACAGAAAGATGGATTTGAGAAAACGATGGCAACTAACGGAACACATGCTAGATCAGTTCTGGAAAGCGTGGTCCAATGATTACTTAAGCACTCTACAAACTCGATGCAAGTGGAACAAAGAAGTACAAAATCTCAAAACTAACGATGTAGTACTAATCAAGGAGACAAACTTACCACCTGGAAAATGGGCTATGGGACGAGTAATGGAAACTCACCCTGGCAAAGACGGTTTAGTTCGGGTGGCAACTATCAAAACAAAGACAGGAATGATAAAACGACCTGCTGTCAAACTTTCACCATTACCAATACAAGAAAAACAACCAGTCATGGAAGAATCCGCGAAATTGCCTAACAAAGATGCGAGAGAAACGCAGACAAGTCAGAGAAGAAAGGGCACAAGAACCGACAAGAAAAGTCTACTGTCTCTTGTTCTTATGACTATGATAGGAATGATGGGCATTGTACAATCCGCACCTATCTCAAGCAACTATCAATTGACATCCATAATGAACAACCAACCGATCTACTTTGATGAAGCAGGGAAATTACAACTCATACACGATGAATGGACGCTACTGATCTATTACAATCTAACGTCGTACTGGCAAGCTACAAAGAACATCAACATCTACATTAACCAAATTGATAGACTCTGCCAAAGAATAGTGCACGAGTATACGCCGTGTGAATCCGTCGTTAGCCACCTACGTCATGAACTGCATCACCTGGAAAACTACAACTCCATTCTGCTTACTCAGCATTCAAGACAAAAACGAGGCTACTTTGACGGAGTTGGAAAACTAGCTAGAACACTATTCGGCGTCCTGGATGTAGACTTCGCACAAAAGTATGAGAAAGACATTGAAAACCTACAAAATAACGACAACTACTTACTACAATTGATGAAAAATCAAACATTAATAATAGAAGCTGAAAACAACGTAATAAAAAGCAACACGGAATTTATGCACAAACAATTTAATATAATACAAAGTTACATGAACCAGACTTGCAGCGTCATCACAAAAATTGAGAACAGAGCGCAAATATTATACTCTATAAACGATGTGAATTCCGCCGCTGTATCAGCAACTTTAATTTTGAACGATCTACATAGAATTCAAGAAATGCTAATGAATGCAATAACCAACATTTACAGAGGCCATTTGGATACCCACTTGTTCCCGGCATCTCAAGTTACAGAGCAATTAAACATAATTTCGGGAAAACTACCTCAGGGACTAGCTCTACCCATAAAATGATTTCGGCGACATATACGAACTAATCCATGTCAAAGCTCGGATTACCAACAACTACTAGCTATTTGAGCTACATGTTCCTCTATCGAGTGATGAGGACTACAGAATATATCGGGTGATACCCATACCTTTCCTGAGACAAGGCAAATTAAAAATGGTGAAACCCTACTCCAACTTCATCGCCATAAACTTCGTCAAAAACTCGTACATCACTATGGAAGAGCAGGACATGCACCAATGTACGTCACATGGAGAAGACGAATACACTTGCATTTCACGTCAGCCAGTATTCAACTTACATGACAAAAGCGCACCCTGCGAAGCCAAAGTATTCAGTCAACAAACGTCATTATCATGTGTAATTAATGACGTCACATGCAAACAAACTTGGTTCAAATTACATAAACCTAACCTATGGCTGTTTACGTTGTGCGACAGACAGCTGATACGAGTCATATGCACCGATCAAGTTACGCCGGCGGTCATTAACGGTACCGGGGTGATAGCCTTGAAACCAAAGTGCTTACTTCAAAAGAAAGACGCAACTATATTCACATACAACCATTTAGCAACTTCTACATGAAAGCGGATATTGAAGTACCCATTTTTAAATTCAACCATCAACAATTTATTCGACATAAGCTGGCAAAACGCGCAATTGAATATGACAGAATTGGAAACATCCGCAACAGATATTAAAAATATAGAAAACCAACTGACTCGCCAGAAAGAGAATGAAAACCTACCGCAGAAGTCGGAGATTTCAAGTCACGACGTTTACCTCTACTCTGTGACTTCTTTGCTGTTGGGAGGATCTGCTTAGTTTGTTCTCTACATCTTTATAAAGAAACGGTGGTTTATGAAGACTACGAAGCAACAGCAACCTAAAGAAGGTATAGACAATCACGTGGACATCGAAATGCACGAAATACGTCATTCGACAACCTCGGCTAACTCGACACCAGCGGAGCCACTATACAGCGACGTGAGGCCGAAAAAACTATTTCACTTCGAGGAAGTGTCAAATTAATGCTGATATTTTGATAGAGACTTGAATACTTAATTGATGCTTACTTCCTAAATTGTACTTAATGTTCTTTTATTTCTTTTATAATTATGCCTTTTGTATTTTTCTTTTACATATTTCCACTTTATGTACTGGATGCTCATCTCGCTTCTGCCCTCGGGAGCATGTACGGTTCACGTACAATGTATTAAACTGCATACGCAGCAACCTACTTACTTTATTCACTTATATTAGCGTTAAACATATTATTAAGTTAGTTGACAAATTACTACTAGCGCGAGCGCTGCGGATTAGCATCCAAATCTTTACTTGTAAATCGGGCTACTTAATAAACTTTCAAGTGTTACTAAATCCGTGGTTTCCGTCAACTCACCTAAACCAACTTTAACTACTTCAAGTGAGCGAGCTATAACTTATTGTACAAGTGTAAGGTGCCTACTACTTCTGGACCTTACAACTACTATGAAACAGACCTTTTTTCAAAGTTGCAATCGTTATTTCACGAGAAAATCAGTTTTGAATTTTGCTAAGTGTTTACATATTAGTGCTGATGACTGTACCTGACTAGAGGTTGTATTTGGTACAAAATGTTGTAGGTCTTAGCATCGTATAGTAATGCGTAATAAGACGAATTAACATGATTACTCTAATGACTCGTGAGTAACTCTTGCCAAGTAGGAAGGAAGGAAAGGAGAAATGATTACAGTGTCATCATATCAAGGAATAGTAGGTTGTTATACAAGGGTCGAAAGGAATTGGTGACTTTCACCCGTGTTAAACACTCTACTTTTAATTTCGAATAAGTATAAGGAAAGTAAAACAAAATAGTTTTTCTAAAAAAAAATATTTTCTATCATTGTATGTATTTAAATATCTCTTTCCTATAAAATTTCTGGCAAAAGATTTTCGATTAATGTATAATTTGACTCTTCTTTATCGAATCTGGGGACAACATTTCAGAATCGCTTGAACTCATTTTTAATCAAATATTATTCTATATAAAACCCAGATTTTGAATTTCGGTAAAGCTTACAGAGTTAGTATTCTGTCAAATTATAATTTTAAACATGGAAGTCGTTCGAAGTCTTTTTTAATTTTAAATATGGAACACACCGCTTCACCGTCGCGGGCCGTCTCTTTTAATAGGTATACGCTCATAAGAGACCGCATTTATTTTTCATCGATATTTTTTCTTATAAATGTAAAAAACGTCGTAGCCGTAACCTAACCAAAAGTACACTTTTTTTTTAATTCGTTCCCGCCCTAGGGGGAAGCAATTACTATGAGTCTTTCCCGCCCTAGGGTGGGAAGCAGCGTTTTCCATCCAGTACTCAGATCAAACATACACTACTTTCCGAGTATGAGAAATGAAATAGTACATTTTGATACAAGTGGAGAATGTTTGTTATTGCATTCGAGGCGGAATTAACACCCGAGCCGTAGGCGAGGTTGTTTTTGAGCCGAGATCTGCAATAACAAATGTCCACGTGTATCAAACGACGTTTTTCAATACACTTTTGAAGAAATAAAATAAAATAACGAAAAATATTTTTGTCATGAAATAAGTAGTAGGAAACTATGATTTAATTTTCTTTGTTTTCGCCAGGTTGAAGGAGAAGCAAATGTATAAAGCCGATAAACAGCCCAATATGAAAAATAGAAAATTCATATATATTTTTGAGTTTAGAACACAAATAAATGTTAATTTGTTCTTAAACGTTTTTTTATTGTAATAATCATGGTATTCTATTTAGAAAGATTATTTAATTATTGCAAACATATTAACGCCTTAAAGACGCAACTTTGCCGAGATTAAAAAATAAAATTCACCTCCGAATAGAGGGACCATCTCTGGCGCAGGAAGGTGTGAATAGAGGCATTGAACCAATTCGGACTAAGTATAGGTATAAGTTATCTGTGGCAATTTTTATTCCCGTTGGAAAATGAAAAATCGCACGCGTGTGAAATACATTGCATTGTGAACCTAATCGTAGTGCGATATGAACCAGTTTTCGAAGAAGTGTATTGAAAAAAATATTATTTAACAGTATATTATCTTAGCACTTAAACCAGCAACGGGGAAAATCTTTGAAGCGTGAAGTATGTTACTTACAGGAATACCTATTCTAATCTTGTAACCTAAGATTTCCCGCTATGTATTAAGTACAGAATGTCCTTGGTTGGTACTCGTATACTAAGTAACAAATGTTGCATTATTTATGCTACATAATACGTTAAACCACTAAGCTGTTCTAGGAATCATCTTATGTGGACTAAATTGAATAAAACAGTGTCTACTACGGCGTACTACCACATACAAAGTGCTATGGAGATGCGTAGCGAGTGTTGCGCATGCGACACTCTCGCGAATGTTCGAAGCTGTTACTATGGGATCTGTGCACACACTCCATGTCGAGGTGAGGCGACCCTAATGACTTGTCATTTAACTAACTGCGCCCCGTTGCTTCAACCGCGTTTATCGTTTTAATTTTTATTTTCTAGTATGAAAATAATAATATACAGCCTATTGTTGTCACACAGCTGGGCACAGGCCTCCCCCCACACACAAGGCCACCACGCTTGCTTTGAGCAATCGGGTTTGTACTTTAGCAGGCCGCGGATATTGTACAAGCCATGATGGCATATAAAATGTAACCAGTATAATTGGACTTGTCTGAGTGGCATACAACCAAGCTAAATAGTCAGTGCAACAGCTGATGGGATTCGAATTCACGAAGTCACGCAACCTCTGATACTGGTCGGTCTTCGCTTTAACCGCTGAGCTATATATATTATATTATATATTTTATTTTTTTAATCGTTGTCCCACACTAGGAATTTCTCATGTATCGGTTTACAAACATTTAAACTCACATACACAAACAGCCAGACCCGGAACAATTACTTGTAGGTCATACAAATATTTGTTCCGTGCGGGAATCGAACCCGCGACACGCAGCGCAGCAGTCAATCGCTTAACCACTGCGCCAACCGTATGGTGCCGATTTCAAAATCAAATCATAAGTCATTGATTCTAATTAGTCTGAGAACCATCACTTGACTGTCATGTGCGGTGTGTTGTGTTGTGTTGTGTTGTCTTGTTTTGTTTTGTGAACAGTCCCGCTAATCGCCCGCCCTTCACCACTTCCTAGTGCTTTCGCTGCGAAGAAGTGGCGCAAGAAACTCCCCAGCAGCACAGCTGTCTGTTAAGACGCAGATAGATGCCAGTGACCTTGAGTGGTTAGCTTACGTGTTCTGTACTGAGCTCACGCAACGCGTTGTACGTGCAGCCAGTAATAGGACTCGCCCATCAAGGAGCGCTGTCCCCAATTTGACGCATTATTAATTTATTATACACAAAACAAAAGGTATTTTAATAAAACGCGTATACTAAAAGATTATCTTTAAACTAGTTAAGGTTTCAGAGAAATACGCATGGTAGTAGATTTTGCGCCATTCTCAGTTTTTTATCCGCGTTAGACATAACTTTACAAATTAATTTCACTATGTAATGTAAACATAATCTAAAATATTCACATATTAAATTATTGAGAAAATGCTCTAATTTATCATATATTTTTTTTAAATCATTAACACTACTCGTTTAGACGTGATCTTCAGTATAAAATCTATCAATTAAAAGTCGGTTATCGTTCCCTTAAGATTGAACTTGACTTGGTTGTTGGGTGAACTCGATATAATTATAACGCAAACAAAATCTTTTTCGTACATTACATTCTTATCCTATGAATTTGATACTAACTTCACCTACATAATTTTATTACCTACTCAGCGTTCAAGGCCTAAACTTTATTCAGAATTGCAAGTTTTTTGACCTTAACAGAGATACATAGTAATATTTTTTTCGTAAATATTTTTTAATCTTCTCAAAAAACCTCCAGGATCAGCTTAATGCTATTTACTCTTTGTTTTTTTTATCCTTGACCTACTTGTAAACAAAGTCGTTGGTTTACTTTCGTTGACGCACGCCATCTTTTATGGTTGGTAAATAAGTGCTATCGTATAAGATCGGCGCACTTACAAGTATTTACCTACGGTATTAGGTACTTTCGTGTATTTAATCAGAAATCCCGAGTATTTTCGAATTAATATAGAAGCGAGCACCGTAAGTCGTAGTTTATAGAAGCGTGAACCGTAAGTCGTAGTTTATAGAAGCGTGAACCACCGTAAGTCGTAGTATATAGAAGCGTGAACTGTATATCTTAGTATATAGAAGCGTGAACCGTAAGTCGTAGTATATAGAAGCGTGAACAATATATCTTAGTATATAGAAGCGGGAACCGTAAGTCATAGTATATAGAAGCGAGAACCGTAAGTCGTAGTTAATAGAGGCGTGAACCGTAAGTGGTAGTATATAGAAGCGAGAACCGTAAGTCGTAGTAAATAGAAGCGTGAACCGTAAGTCGTAGTAAATAGAAGCGTGAACCGTAAGTCGTAGTATATAGAAGCGAGAACCGTAAGTCGTAGTAAAAAGAAGCGTGAACCGTAAGTCGTATTAAATAGAAGCGTGAACCGTAAGTCGTAGTATATAGAAGCGAGAACCGTAAGTCGTAGTAAATAGAAGCGTGAACCGTAAGTCGTAGTAAATAGAAGCGTGAACCGTAAGTCGTATTAAATAGAAGCGTGAACCGTAAGTCGTAGTATATAGAAGCGAGAACCGTAAGTCGTAGTAAATAGAAGCGTGAACCGTAAGTCGTATTAAATAGAAGCGTGAACCGTAAGTCGTAGTATATAGAAGCGAGAACCGTAAGTCGTAGTAAATAGAAGCGTGAACCGTAAGTCGTAGTAAATAGAAGCGTGAACCGTAAGTCGTATTAAATAGAAGCGTGAACCGTAAGTCGTATTAAATAGAAGCGTGAACCGTAAGTCGTAGTATATAGAAGCGAGAACCGTAAGTCGTAGTAAATAGAAGCGTGAACCGTAAGTCGTAGTATAGAGTTCAAGTGCCCCTACTTGCTGGACTTGCACATAATTGCGTCACCCACTTTAATTTACAGTCTGAGGATTTTGAAAGAAATTCCTAATACATAAGCTCAATGTTTGGAAAATTGACATCATGCAATGAATATTATTGAACTTAAATACTACTAAATTATTGTAAGTGTCGTGGTACTCTGTTGTCCCGCAGCTCAGTGCACCCTCTGGGGCATCCTGCGGGCAGCTAGTACTGCTTCTGCCGGCCGTCAGCCTACAGCAGTTCACTGCTGGATATAGAGCTTTCCAATCGCGCATCATTCAACTCGCTGCTCGGTATCACTCATCCAGCTATTACCAGCCGCCCTGCCGCTTGCTGTCTCACATGTGTACCACGGCGTAGGCATGAGATGTTCTTGGTAAGTGATACAATTATCCAAACTCTTTTCGTCATCTTTATTCCTGCATACTTCTTACTATATTCAATAGTTCAATCAGCAGAAAACCTTTACACAGTCCGCTGTGTGAAGTTTTTTTCTGCCGACACTATTTTACCCAGCTCGGATAGGTACCCGAAATATCGGCAAACTCAAAGTTATTTCAATTAAGCCAATTACAGGCACTTTTGAATTCTTATGGAGTCGCTCAGTTACTCAGAAAGTTGAGGCTAGTTGCCCGCTGCAAAACGTTGATCTCTATGGAGAAGAACGGGCAAGAAACTCTAAGACACTCTTTTAAATCAAGATATTACAAAAGCCAGGGTACCTGGGTAGTAACATTTCTTACCAAGGTCCAAACATAAGACTATAGTTACTTTCGAAGCACTAATGTAACCTGTGGGCCGCCAGTAGGTATTATTGTATTATCTAATAAGCGCGCGGTGGGCGGCGCGGGCATCCCGGCGCGGCGGCGCCTCGTGGGCAGCTCCACGACCCGCATCCATTTGGGACTGATGGCTATCATCCATCACGACATCTAGATTTCTAAATAGGACCGTCTGGATGGTATTGTCATAGTTATAAGCAGGGCAGTAGTGGGCAAAATACATACTTGGACGTGAAACTTTAATTGCAGCCCATTATACAATACAATACAAGCAGGGCAGTAGTATAATGTGCTCTAGTGTCGCGTCACGCCCGTGATAACGCACCAGTCTGTACGAGCCTTTATGAGATTTTATTAATTTATTCATCTTTATGCGTATAGCGGAGCACTGCTCTATCTTTCTCTCTTACGTCCTGCATTCGACTCCCATGTCAGGGAATTTCTCAGTAGCAGCCAGGAGTCTGGATTGCTGCCCGATTGATGGCAATAGGCTCGCGCTTATTACAAACTGGCGAAAAGTGGGTGTACTATAGGTGCTCCTCTGCCTAACCTTTTGGCGTGACGTTTATTTGTCTTTGTCGAAAAAACTCGGTGCTTTTTGAACCATCCAACCAACTTAAGATGCTGACAATAGGCAATTGATACTCGATGTTTAGGTATTTTAGCCACGCCCACTATTTCTCCGATAACCTAGCGCCATTCTTGAAGCGTGGTGATACAGCGAACTACCAAGTAATAAAAGAGAAGCGCGATGAAGCGACGCTCGTAACTTATTACAAACCATAAAACAATTAATTACTTAAATATAAGTTGAGTACTTGAAAAAAAAAAAAACATCCAAGTTCTGTATTTAAATACGATACGTAATTGTTATTAATTTTATCAACGTACGTTGATCAGTACCTAATACAGATTTTCTTGTTTGAAGATCATTTTAAGAGGGTAGTTTACCATTTTTTTGTATCCAGAAAACTGTTCAAAAACGTGTTTTGATTACAACTAGGTTCTCAGAAATATGTTCAAGTTTAACATATATTTTTTCCGCCGTCACGAACTGTATAGATTTGGCAAATTTTTTTTTTGAAACCAGTCTACTTGGGTTTTGTCAGCGCCTTAAGAGCGTTTACGACGTACGGCATTTCATACAAACGTTCAAGCCCTTGTATTTCGAAATGACTGAACCGATTTTAATGAAACTTCATACGCATGCAGGATACAAAGGTCTAAAAAGTTAGTTAAGAACATTTTTCGCTATCTATGTCGAGAGTACAGGCCCTGGTGCCCTTTACAGTAACATACTGATGGTATTCTTATGGAAATGCCTTTGTTGTATTGTATGACTTTCTGAAGCTATTTTGTAGTTTTCTTGAAGTTATTTTGTAGGTACTTGTAGGTACTTGTCCCACGTCTTCGAAAATCTGAGGTGTCCTTAGCTCTTTGGCACGTTCCGGAGCTTATTTAAAGAAACATGTTTGCAACAACCTGATTAGGTACTTCACATAGGTAGATAGGTACATATCAAACGTGTAAACGGAGCGAGACTTGATATAATAGAGATTACTTTCAGAAATATGTCAATCTTAGATAATCAAAATTCCAAAAAGATAATAGAAGGTACAATAAAATGTGAAATTTACATCAAGTCTTATCTTAACATCGTCACGAAATGCGCATTATATGATGCCAGTCATGGAATTTTACTCAATCTCCATCAAATCATAATCAAAATCAAGACCTTACTTACTTGTCCTTGGCACAAAAGGGAGGAGGCCTAATTCACAGAGGTGGTGGAACAGGGCTAATACTCAGTGGAAAACTACGAATAAAGATCTCTTTACAGTAAGTTGAACCAAAGTCATGCTGCCTCGTTTGTAGGTGTAGTTTTTTTTGCAATACCTAGCTATCAATGAAGAACAATAATGTTTTAGCAATACCTAGCTACCAATGACGAACAATAAGGTTTTAGCAATACCTAGCTACAAATGACGAACCATAATGTTTTAGCAATACCTAGCTACCAATGATGAACAATAATGTTTTAGCAATACCTAGCTACCAATGACGAACCATAATGTTTTAGCAATACCTAGCTACCAATGACGAACAATAATGTTTTAGCAATACCTAGCTACCAATGACGAACCATAATGTTTTAGCAATACCTAGCTACCAATGACGAACAATAATGTTTTAGCAATACCTAGCTACCAATGACGAACCATAATGTTTTAGCAATACCTAGCTACCAATGACGAACAATAATGTTTTAGCAATACCTAGCTACCAATGAGGAACAATAATGTTTTAGCAATACCTAGCTACCAATGACGAACAATCATATTTTAGCAATACCTAGCTACCAATGACGAATAATAATGTTTTAGCAATACCTAGCTACCAATGACGAACAATAAAACAGTTCATGTTATTCTACTAGCCGATGAGCGACAAAACAATAGTTTGAAGACTCCTCTTGTGTACGTAATTATCTATTTAATTGTTTATTGTGTTTCGTTGGGTGCGGCATAGGTTGCGGTTCGCAGACTAACTACCTATGAAGTACCTATGACTAAGAAAATCGGTGAACTAGATTTATATGTACGTAAAAATTAAAGAAACGTTCTGACAGGCGACGCAGTCTTCACATCCTACCTAAAGTTCTGACAGGCGACGCAGTCTTCACATCCTACCTAAAGTTCTGACAGGCGACGCAGTCTTCACATCCTACCTAAAGTTCTGACAGGCGACGCAGTCTTCACATCCTACCTAAAGTTCTGACAGGTGACGCAGTCTTCACATCCTACCTAAAGTTCTGACAGGCGACGCAGTCTTCACATCCTACCTAAAGTTTTGACAGGCGACGCAGTCTTCACATCCTACCTAAAGTTCTGACAGGCGACGCAGTCTTCACATCCTACCTAAAGCATAGAAATATGAATGTGAATTGCATGTGGATTATTTTTAGCAAACCTTTGAATTGAATTTTAAAATGTAGTTTGCTATTTTATGATCTAAAACTAACGTTTTCCGACTGCTTTTTGCCTAAGCTATCTCAATAATATATTTTTAGATGTTTTCTCTAGTAAAATACCCTATTGTGCAAAGGCCTCGCACGTGCTTACGTGTGTGGAAAAATATCAAAATATAAACGTAATGACGTCTTCATTAAAACCTCGTTTGCATGTTTAGATACCAAAATTGACCACTTCCGAATGCCTGTACTCTGTACAGTCACCGACACAGTAATTGAGCGCGAGCGATGGAATTTGTGAAATAACTTTGTTTAAGTATATATTATGTAAGTATAAATAAGTAGGTAATCAGTAAGTATTATTTAAATAATATGTGTTATTGGGGTTTTTCTCCAGAAATTTCTCAGTAGCGCCCGGAGTCTCGATTTGTGCCCGGTTGATGGCAATAGGCTCCCATGTTACATAAAATGAGACTTAAAAAAAAAATTACCGACATCCAAAAACAAAAAATCAAAGTGAAAAATAACTTTAATTTCGGAAGTCGGTGGCAAAAAACTAAAATACAGACCCAAAGACACCGAAATTAAAGTTATTTTTCACTTTGAAGTGTTTTTTTGGAAGTCGGTTACTTATTTTTTTTTTACAAAAAGTTTTTAAGTCTCATATTATGTAACATGGTTACATAATGTGTGTGTGAGTGTGAGGTCAGTTTTTAATTTATCTAAGGTACAATTAGCCTTATGTCAACTGCTCATCACCTTTTACAAAATATTGCTTTTCCCGATGCTGGGACGTTAATTGTTGAGGAGTTCTCCTGGAAAGAATCAGGAGAACTGCCACTCACCATATGCATTGTGACGAGCGTAAATTGCTTAGCAACCATATTAAAGTACCTACTCGAATCGCAACCCGTTAAATACTTACCTACTTATTATTATGTTGTTCTGGTGGCCATCTGTGGTCTCCATCATCAGTTCCACTTCACCAAATGGTGATTTTCAGGAGCAAATTTACGAGTATTTTTAGTTTTATTTTTATTTTTTAATAAAAAGTTTTGGCTATAAAATTCGAGGGTTTCCCTCGATTTCCATGAGATCAGATTCTAATTTGGTGACAATGGGACCACCTCGGGAGCATACCCTTTCAAACAAAACAATAATTTTCAAATTCGGTCGGGGATATCGGTGAACAAACATTAAAAAAAACATACAGCCGAACATATAACCTCCTCCTTTTTGGAAGTCGGTTAACAAACCTAACTAGTGAAATGTGGGTGTACTGTAGGTAGGTACACCTCTGCCTAACCCTTCGGGGATTATAGGCGTTATGATATATACCTATTCCTCTAGGTTTAGGGTTCGAGACATATTTTGCATGGTTTATGAACATTGTTTATTGTTAATGAGTTGAGTTAGGATGTTATTTTGGTGCCACTGACAAGTTAAACGATAACCTAAATATCAAACGAAAATTACACCATGTTTTGTAACCCTGCGTTAACGTCCTACACAAGTTGTGATACTTGTTTTCAACAAGTCTTGAATACTTGTCATTAACATGTCGTGTCAGACATGTGCTGACGTTGTTTCATAAGTTTCAGACAATAGACATGTCTTGTAAATTACTTTGTTTACCTTTGTAACATTTTTGCCAAGTTTTGTGTAAAAGTGGTCGCAACTTGTTTAAGTAGTAAACGATAAACGGAAACAATAGACACAACATTTGGAATACCTGTGTATAACGGGAGATAATAAGAGGGCGATATCCCGGGCGCGACAGGCAGCGCGACATTTTCCATGAAATTTTCATTCACATTACTAGTTTTGCGTCGCGCCTGTCTGCGGAGGCCTTTAGGTCCACTTCTAAACCGACATACCCAGATCAATAGGTTCAGGTATGTTGTGAGAATGTCCCAGTCTCGCTGCACCCGGTCATCGGAGATCTTACGGCGGCAGTGACCCGTTCCCTGACCATCAAACACTTGCAGCAGCAACAGTGATGAGCAGTGCAGTGACCGTTGAGTGCCACACAATAATCGTGACATGATTGTTGAGATGACAGATGAGTGCTCATGTGTGTGATGCACGATGCTAAGAGGAAATCTTTTCAAGTCAAATATTAACGCACTTAAGCAGGGTTCTTTTTTATTGTACTTGGATATTTTGGATATTGTTTTCTGATAAATTAATACATTATTATATTACCAGCCAAAAGCGTGTCTGACCACGTACAATGAAGGGTTCCGTAGTTGGGATGAATTTATTTCAAGAAAAAACTTAACATTGTAGTGGAAAAACATATTCTCCTATACGTCACGGTCAATTCTCTAACTAAAAATGTTGGTGAGTTGATCGACTACTTATTACTCGTTAACTTGTAAAGTCTACTTAGCTTTGATAGTTTTCCTTTTAATTTCGTTATAAATGTACTACTGCCTTGAATTTTTCACATATCCAAAAACAACCATTTAGCTAACACTTGCCTCTAACAAAAATTTGCACTCGTATTACGCAAACGGATCCCTGAAACGAAAAATGGTCTTCACAGACCCTCAATATTTTTGAAGAGCCTATCTAACGCACCATGAGATAGACGAGAAAAAAATATTTTCCCCACTTTACGTGCAAGAGAGGTGGACTGGAGGAGGAAGATGGTATTTTACCACTTCGTCGTCGTGATTAATATGTATACCCATGCCAAATTACAGCTTTCTATTACTAAGAGTCTCTGAGCTAAGCCAGGGACAGATAGACAGACGGACATGTTGAAACTAAGGGTTTCTCCTTGACTACGGAACCCTAAAAAGCTTACATCATTAGAAGGTCAATGAGTAAGAGGATTATTTATTTTTTTCCATTTTTTATCCTATATTTGCTTTCGTTACCCTATTTGAATACGCTTTTAGCATCTTCATACGTATGTTAGTATGTATGTAACGGAAACTTTGAATTTGATTTTCCACCACTTCAAAACGTCGGATTCATTTAAAATTTTGCACACACACAAAGATCGATGACAATACAATAATTTAATAAGTTTGTCCCATTATCCTTACCAGGATCTTCAGGATTATCTATCTTATCTATAATTTTTTCCAAGAGACCCGGTAGTGATTAGTGCCAAGTACTAAGGCATACATGACTTCAACTTTAAGACAAGCATGTGACTAGCTTGTCACATGCTTGACAGGATCAATTGGATAGTTTTGTACACACGACAAAAAAAATAATGAATTACTATAAAACACGCTATAATAGAAGAGCAAACTAAAAAGTAGAAAACAAATAATAGTAAAAAAAAAAAAAAAACACGCTTAAATAGAAAACTAAACTATAAAACAGAAAATAATTTTAAATATGTTTGAAATAATGATAGTGATTAACAAGAAATTTATTTTATCGTAAAAAAGCGTGGGATGCTTGATGTCAATTCTTGCAAATATTTTATTGACAGTTAATGGTAAAAGTAGAATCATTATGAAAATATCTTAAAAAGCACCTCACGCTTTTTTACGATAAAATAAATTCCTTGTTAATCACTATCATTATTTCAAACTTAAGTATTTAAAATTATTTTCTTGTTTTTAGTTTAGATTTCTATTAAAGCGTGTTTTTTAGTTTATTAAACAATTTTTTAAAAATGTTTTTTGCATGAATATTCTGAAACAGTCATAAAACACATATATACAATCAAAATGAAACTTATGTACTTATTATGATTTATTGGATCTTTTTCTTTCCATGTTGAAGACAGTATATATTTTCGCTCGATTCATTTTTTATTCGGAAATCATGTCTTTTTTAAGGGTAATTATTTAGGCTTTTATGTCTAAAATAAATGTTCACAGCAAGAAAATATAGTTTATTATCCCCCCCCGGTTAGTTTTCTTTAGATATTATTACTTTAGTTATAAACGAAATAATAATTGAGAATTATGCTATTTAGTTTCGAGCTCGAACACGATCAAAGAGCGCTTGCGGTATTCAACTTTATTACTGATGTGTTAGCGCTTAGCACATAACGGAGTGGCGGGGAGAATGGGGCGGAGCTTGCGTGGAAAGACTGCCTGGTATTAAGGCGACGATAACCGACTTTGAATGATTTTATACTGAAGATCACGTCTGAACGAGTACTTAGTGTTAATGATTTAAAAAAAAAAGATGTTAAATTAGAGCATTTTCTCAATAACTTAATATGTGAATATTTTAGATTATGTTTATATTACAAAGTGAAATTAATTTGTAAAGTTATGTCTAACGCGGATAAAAAACTGAGAATTGCGCAAAATCTACCAAGCGGATTTTACTGAAGCCTACACCAATTTCAAGATAATTTATCTATTGATCTTTTAGTATACGCGTTTTATTAAAATACCTTTTGGTTTGTGTATAATAAATTAATAATACGTCAAATTGGGGACAGCGCTCCTTGATGGGCGAGTCCTATTACTGGCTGAACGTACGACGCGTTCCGTGAGCTCAGTACAAAACACGCAAGCTAACCACTCAAGGTCACTGGCATATATCTCCGTCTTAGCATGTAATTTTACAGTTTTCAGAAATCATAACCAAATAAGCAAAACTACATTGTTTAAATTAAAATACAATGTGTGCCTACATAATGTGTACATTTTAATTTTAAGCCTTGACCAATACAAGTTAAGTTCCTCTAATGTTTAATACAATTTAAGTTTCGTATTTCGTTCAAAACAATTTAAGTTCTATGGCTAGCGACACCGGTAGAACAATTACTATGAAAAATTCAAGGAAATTGTTCTACCGGTGTCACGTCGCGCGACTAGTCGCGCCAGTATGTAGAAGCCTTTATTGTTTATCTTTGATCTTATTTCAAATTTTAATTATGTTTTTTATAATTGTCTGCATGTTATTACCCATTCCCATATCAACCAGTAAAAACAGAATGTATCAAAACTCAGGTGGACAAGATACGGGCACCACCTAGTTTGGGGACCACCGCATATATAATATATAACAAAATAAATATCACCAACAGTTACAGACAGAATTATTATGTTAAAATAATTTTAAGGTAATAAATTGTATTATTTTATTTATTATTATTATAGATTAGTACATTATTGCAAAGGCCGCGAAATAGGCAATTGCAGGTCGAGTATGAGTTTGAAGGCCGAGCCGTAGGCGAAGACTTCACTAATACGAGACAGGCAATTGACATTTCCGCCGAGGCATTTAAAGTGCTTTTCTTAAAAGACTGCAGGGAAAGTAAATTATTTATAAATTCCAGATTCAATGGCGAACAACGATAATTTTTCACGCGCCAATGTGTTCATTTGTTTTTTTTCTTCAATATACAGCTTTCTATTTGCAAGCCAGTTCGAAATTTAAATAAAACCTTTGATAAGTTATTACCTTGGTTGCCATGTTTCGGAGTAAAAGAGTATTTAATAACCCCAGCACGCCGTTTCATACAACATTGCTGGAGCGTTGTAATGTTCCAAATTCGAAAAACGCTCCTGCAATGGATTTGATTTTCTTTGACCGTAAATTCGATACTTCGCGTGTTCTTTCTTCCAAAATAATGACAATATTTCCATGCATGTTTGAGAAAAATCTATTATCAGAAAGTTTTTAAAATTTTCAGCCTTCAACTGATTTATTTCCGTAAATTACTGTTTAAAACCGGTAGGTTACTGTAGGTACTATAGGTTAGGTAGCAGGTGCAAAACCAGTGGAAACTGGATCTAACTGACCTCAAGTTTCTTAGAAGATATCTAATTGCTTGAATAATTATTGTAATTTCCATTGACTGGGTCGTCATTGGCACGATTTTAACTAAACGCTTGGGTATCTAGCGGACTGTGACTTGCAAGTACATGTCAGATATCTCAAGTACAAAGATTACAGAAGGAATTTTTTTTACGTCCCCGCGGCGCAGCTCGCTACAGTTTAAAATATTTGATTGACGTAACGAGTGGCAGACACGCACGCGCGGACTAAACCATGATAACAAAATGGAAACGTAAATATTATGTTGAGTGTAGACCTATGGTGTAGCTGTAGACACACCAAGAAAATAGCTACTATTTCGTGGAAACTCCATCTTTACAACTTATATGCGTACCGCTGATATAACAAGAATGTAAAACTAATCTTTTATTGGGAATCTAACGAGCTTACTATATACTTGTACATACTATATATATATAATTTTGTATATTTTAATTATGGTTAAGTTTTTTTTTTTTTCTTTGTTTCGATATCTGAATTAATGTAACGAGCCTGATATGCGAAGTCTTGATTCTAATTTTATGAACGGCGATCTGAAATATAATTGAAATTCTTGTATCCAATTGATGTTAGTTCCAGTTATGCTTTTTTTTAACAGCTCTTGGTGTTTTTGTATACAGGGTTATTTTTAAAACGTCAATAACCTCTTAAGGGGTCATTGTACTCATCATTAGGAACAACTTTTACTAAGGCACAAAACCTGAAATCGCGAAAAAAAAATCAGCTGTTCCCTACATTTTAACGAATTATTCAAACATAAATGTAGGGAACCGCTGGTTTATTATTCGCGATTTCAGTTTTGGTCCTATAGTAAAAGTTGTTCATAATGATGAGTACAATGACCCCTTAAGAGGTTATTGACGTTTTAAAAATAACCCTGTATATAAAGATTTTTCTTTCTTAATTTAAAGTGAAAGCGTATAATTATTTCAAATACTTATGGATTATGTCTTCCGGTCTTTCACTTGGTTTTCAAACATTCTGCTAGCAAATAGTTAATAATTACTTGACAAGTTGAGAGCTAATTGAAAAATTAGTTTCATCTAAGAAGCATAAAAGTATGAATTAAGTCTTTTGCCTGACCTCATAATATATCCAAAATTAAAGGATGGAACGAGTTAAGGCTTCTACATACCAGCGCGACTTGTCGCGCGACGCGACACGGCACAAAGGCCCCGCGTGTCGCGGGACGAGCGGTGCCTTTGTGTCGCGTCGCGTCGCGCGACAAGTTGCCCCGATATGTAGAAGCCTTTACTTATATAGTTTAAGTGAGGAAGTTGTTTAATCTAGCTCATCAATACTATTTATGTATCTACTCACAACGCGCCCCCCCGGCCCCTCTTTGTTTATCATTGAAATCTACTGCTAAATATTTAGGCTAGTACTTAGTTGGAAGGTTTAAATGTTTTTTAATTAGACTTTTTCATTTTATAACCTTTGGATAAGACCACCCATCTCTGCCCGGCCCTTCAGGGAATACTGGTGTAATGTTTTGTAATCTAAACTTACTTTAACTTTTGTTTTAATATAGATATTTCAAGGCACATGTTTCAAGTAATTAAACATTACCTACAATACACTTAAGACGTAGATATATGCCAGTGACCTTGAGTGGTTAGCTTGCGTGTTCTGTACTGAGCTCACGCAACGCGGCGTACGTTCAGCCAGTAATAGGACTCGCCCATCAAAGAGCGCTGTCCCCAATTTGACGCTTTATTAATTTATTATACACAAAACAAAAGGTATTTTAATAAAACGCGTAAACTAAAAGATCAATAATTAAATTATCTTTGAATTGGTGAAAGTTTCAGAAAAATACGCTTGGTAGATTTTGCGCCATTCTCAGTTTTGTATCCGCGTTAGACATAACTTTACAAATTAATTGTAATATAAACATAATCTAAAATATTCACATTATTCACTCAAATCATGAACACTACTCGTTTAGACGTGATCTTCAGTATAAAATCATTAAAAGTCGGTTATCGTCGCCTTAATATTATGTTTCTAGATGTTAGATCTCCAACTCTTTTTATTACCTATTGTGGTATAGTAATTTTATTCTAGGTGCATCGTCTTCACATATAATTATATAATTAATGTACCTATGAAAATATTGTACAAGATTTTAAAAGAGTACCGGTGGAGTTTCTTGCCCATTCTTCTCCATACGAAACTACATTTTGGAAGGGGCGACTAGAATCAATTCTATTTTTTTTTGTAAATATTGACGTTCAAAAGTGCCTTTTATGTGCCTATTTGAAATAAACAATTTGACTTTGACTTTGACATGGTTAATTTTCAAGCCCAAACATTTAAATACACATATAGTGACCATGTGGTATTATGTCTTATGGCAGTCTTCTCTTCAATCAGGGTGGGTTGGTAGAAAATCTTGTTCCAATACCTAAGTCATCCGCTACTGGTAATTTAGCAAATACAGCAGAGCTATAAGATACATTTGAAGTATGAAAGTTCTAATAGAGAAGTTGTTAAAGAATTTAAAGATATTGATACTCTCAGTAGTAAAGTAAATGTTGCTCTTGCTCTCTTTCATCATTGGTTTACCATCAATAATCTTAAATTGAATGTCAGTAAAACAAAAGCTATGTTACGAGTATTTAGGACGACGTCGAGAAACAAAGAAATAATTGTCATAGTATTAAATGAAAATACAATAACATTGGTAGACAGCGTATGAATGAAATGAAGAGAAAATGAATGAAGAATTTTACCGGTATCTATTTGCATCGGTTTTTTTGCAAGTTTACAGCCATGGCCTAATTGTATAAAACAACCTAATTCGATATAAAAATAGTTCCAAAAATCAGGGTGTGCTTAATATTGTATATTTTTTACAAATAGGTGCGAAATTTAATTTGAATCATTGGCTATGGTAGCTAATGATTTTAGACGTATGAGGTGTTACTCACCGGAAAATTTTAATTTCAAGAAACGTGGAAACCGCTGTCGTCTCCATAACACTATGTTACTTGTTTACATAATCAGGCTTCAATATAAAGACAACGCACATTTTTATCTCACCAGTAGTCTTTGGTCAATTGGACCCATTCGAACTGGTCCCGCGGGATCAGTCAACCCAATCACTTTTGAACAGGTCGACTGGACCCACTGCCCAATTTCATTATAAGTACAGTCACGGAAAAGCCGAATCTGTTAGTTTTAGTTTTATGACTTCAAATTTATACTAATACTAGCTGACCCGTGCCCACTTCGTTGGGCGGTAAACATTTTACCGTCTTTTCATTTTTCGGATTAAATTATGGCCTTATGTTATCACAAAATAATAACGTGGCTTTCAATGGGTAAAAGATTTTTCAAAATCGGTTCAGTAGATCCAGAGATTACCCCTACAACCTCACAAACTATAAAATATTAATATAAGTAGATGAAGCAACGGTTTAGCAATATCCTTAAAAAAAAATGACTCGCGTTCCGTTTGCTCACTATAGGCAAGCGACTTCTCGACAAAATCAATAGCAGTGAATTGGGACTGGGATTGTGAATTCAACTGCACATTTACCGCTGAGTCGGTGAGGTCGGTGATTCTTCAATTTTGCCGGCGTGAGGGGTCAAAAGATATTTTTAGAGTTCCGTACCCAAAGGGTAAAACGGGAACCATATTACTAAGGCTCCGCCGTTTGTCCGTCTGTCACCAGGCTGTATCTCATGAACCGTGATAGTTAGACAGTTGAAATTTTCACAGATGATGTATTTCTGTTGCCGGTATAACAACTAATACTAAAAAACAGAATAAAAAAAATATTTAAGGGGGCTCCCATACAACAAACGTGATTTTTTTGCTCGTTTTTGCTAGATATTGATAACGGCAACAGGTAGACGCTTGAAATATTCAAAGAATATTAAGTTATATACTCACTTTAAAAATAAATAATTAAATTAAAATAAACCAAATATTTAAGGGGGGCTCCCATACAACATTTTTTTGCCATTTTTATTGATAATGGTACGGAACCCTTCGTGGGCGAGTCCGACTCGCACTTGGCCGGTTTTTTTTATTATTTAAATTAGCCAAAGGAATTAAAACATCAAAATGACCTTCAATAAAGTTTCCTGAGAATCGGATTATTTTGACTCCTTGCCGTGCTTCCCCAAAACCAGCAATAAAAATACCATCCTGAAACACCTGGAACTCAAATGAGAATAGTTCTGCCGCTGCCATTTTTTTTTTCGGGTGGTAAATTATCAAATAACTTCTCCCGCTCTGGCCGGAGCGGGGAGGGCGTGTCAGACTGTTACTGACGAAAACCCACCCGTGTTCCTTCAAATGCCTGTGCGCCAGGGCCACGATATCCCTTTCGGACAGGCTCGTAACGCTGGCAGGCATTAGCCCTTTCGGACCCCGTCAATTGGTGCTGACATCTCTTTGAGGCGCGCGTGGAACACAACGCGCCGTCGACCCGGGCCTGGTCCTTATCGGACGGCGAGCTACCCATCGCTCACCATCCGCAAGCCCGCGCCCACGGTGGCCGGGAATCGGCCTGCGATTCCCGACGCCCGGGGCGTCTCCTGCGGTGACTAAGGGCGTGAGGGCGCGAACCCTGCCTCACCCTCACGCGTTCCGCCTCCTCCTTCGCATGCATTACTGCTTTGCAGAAGGAGGTGACGGCCTCCCGTGCACTCTCGCTCCGAACCATGGCCTGAACCAGGGCCAGATGCGAGAGATCGCCGCCGCCGATCGCCTCCGTGAGGACATGGCGGTGCTCCGCCCAAGCAGGGCAGACCTCAACCGTATGCTCCACCGTGTCCTCCGGGCGATCCACACAGTGGTGACACCCGGGCGTTTCCTCCCGCTTTATTCTGAATAGGAACCTCCCGAAACAACCGTGTCCGGTGAGGACGTGCGTCAGGCGGAAGGTGAGGAAGCCGTGGCGCCTCTCTAGCCACTCCTCATAGAGGGGACTTATCGCCACAATTGTGGCATGCAAATTCTTTGCCAAATAGTAAATATCCCTGGCGATGGCGCATGCTTATTTTCATCTCTCTCCTATTTGGTGGACAGTAACGTGGCCATGTCATTGTCTTCTCAAATTCGAGACGGCATTGTGCGCCACGTGTCTAAAAACTGGGAAATATTCCCACCTTTCACCCAGGATCGGTCAGGAGGAGCTGCTTATGGTTCAAAGCGTGAATACGTCGCTGAAATGTCTTGTAATGGCAGCTACGGAACCACCTGTGAACTCATGGCAGCGGGAGAACTATTCCCATTTGAGTTCCAGGTGTTTCAAGATGGTATTTTTATTGCTGGTTTTGGGGACGCACAACAGGGAGTAAAAATAATCTGATTCTCAGGAAATTTCAATGAAGGTCATTTTGATGCGTGTCAGACTTTTACTGACTAAAACCCACCCGTGTTCCTTCAAATGCCGCTGTGCCAGGGCCACGATATCCCTTTCGGACAGGCTCATAACCCTGGCAGGCATTGGCCCTTTCGGACCCCGTCAGTTGGTGCTGACATCCATTTAAAATGGGAATAGTTCTCCCGCCTTTTTCCAACCCTTACAACACCAGCCTAAACCAAAGATACTAAGCAATAAAATTAAAATACGAACGTAGGTATTCACGGACACTTTTTCTAGTAAGAACGACTAATACTAAAAACTATTATAGTAATACCACAGTGTGAAATACCTACACAATAAGTAATTCACAAAGAAATAGAAATAACAAAATTCCAACCCGGCAATAGGTAAAAACACATTTATTATCCTCCAATTTAAAATTAGGAAGCGAAACTAAACCAAAACGAAAACCAAACAACGACGATGAAAAATTTTCAAAGCAAATTAGTAGTAAGTAATATCAAAATATCGCAGAACAGAAATTTCGGTAACTATAGCTTGAACGTGTATCGCTTAGGTTTGTATTCTGTGATTGATACATGACTTCGTTTTTTGATACGATCGGCTTGCAAGCCGCGATTAAGGTTAAACATTGTGAAGTTTTCCCCTTGGCATTCTCGACTTTAATGCTATAAATGCAACGTTCAAATTACCTGAATACCAATTAGAACCTCATTTCATTATCTTTTAGCAGATGCCTGCATACGGAAAAATACTGGCCACCTAGAAGTGGCATAAAAACTTTAGAACGTTATCACGCCTGTACTGAAACATACTGGCCACCTAGAAAAAAAACTAAATATAAACCTCAAGAACCTTAAAAAATCTTATTTCAATGTAAAATATGCATTAACGCGTTGTCGTAAAATTCAATTTAGATCTTTATCGGCCTCCAAATTCTAATTTCAATGTAAAGTATGCAATAACTCGTTGCCGTAAGATTCAATTTGGATCTTAACTGCATTTGGTACATTTTTCATACAAACATTAAAAACCCTTATTTTCACCCTTAAGCGCCGAATTTCGTAAAATCCTTTCTTAACGAGCACCTAGAAGTCGAAAGGAACAATCAGGCCAACATTCATGTCTCTAACTTTAAAAACATAGCAGTTTCATACAAACTTTGACACCCCTTTTCAACCGCTTAAGATGCGAATTTATAAAAATCCTTTCTTAGTGCGCGCCTGCACCCCATAGAGAGTGCTTGTGCCAAATTTTAGACCACACGGCCCAGTAGTTTCCGAGATTTCGTGATGAGTGGTCAGTGAGTGGACTTCTCTTTTATATACATATAGATTACTCAATTAGGTATGTACACTTACGCACCACACTAAGCCAAATATTGCTCAACTTCTAGAAGGATTGAGGAAGGATCAGGCAAATGTCCTTACGGTATCGAAATATCCGGCTGCCTAAACGCTGTAGGTGAACTACTCAGCGGCCAGATTAGTTTAGGCCATTTTTTTTTTTTAATTTATTTTTTTCAAGTGAGACTGATTTTCAACTAACTTACTGACCATTTTTAAAAACTATTTTGTGGATACATAAACGTGGAAAAAAATACTCGTTGTTGATTTGTGTTATTTAGAATGTTGATTTGTAAGTATATTTTTTTTTAAATTTAATTATAACTTTTATGTCATTTTTAAATAGAGATTAACTAAGGATTATTTTTAAATAGAACTAAATAAGAGGTGACCAAAAATGACGTACAGAGGTGCTGAGTATCTGACTGATTTTAAAATGTTCAATGTGATTTATGAACATATTTCTAAATATAGCAGTAGGTATAGTTATTGTTGATTATTAAAGTTGAATTATGCAACTACTACGTTGATTTGTATAATTTTATTACTGAATGTTCTTTTATCTGTCTGTGTTTTTTTTTGTCTTATATTGGAGTGTTATATTCATCATTCATATTATTATTTAGTTAATATTCTCGTTATAAAAAGGTTTGTCTTGATTTTACTTACATGTACCATTGTAGATTTTGATTGAGAATAACGTTTAAACCTAATTTAATTGTGTTTTATTATATTTTGACTAAACACTTTTGCGCTCGACTGTATCCACTAGTAGCTTTAAACAAAAGATGTTTTTGTGTGGTTCCAGTTAACTAATAAAAATATAGAAAATAAATTATATGGTCAAGTGGACCCGCGGGTCCAGTAGCGAGCGGATCCAGCTGACCGAAGACTCCAATTTTGCTTAAAGGATT
Source organism: Tiliacea aurago (assembly GCA_948098905.1). Taxonomy (NCBI): domain Eukaryota; kingdom Metazoa; phylum Arthropoda; class Insecta; order Lepidoptera; family Noctuidae; genus Tiliacea; species Tiliacea aurago. The sequence continues at coordinate 2,047,003 of OX402576.1, forward strand.
AACAAATAAAAATAACTAGGTACTAGGATCTCAGGCAATTCGGTTATCAGAAACATGTGGGAACAAATGACGCAATCGCTGCTTTAATGGAGGAAGCAGTTGACAAAATTAATAAGTAACTAAAAGTTGCAGGCTTGTTCCTTGATTTAAGTTCTGCTTTTGACACAGTCGATCACAAGCTACTATTAGCACTATGGAGTTCGAGGGCCAGTTCTAAAACTATTTAAATCTTATTTGGAAAATCGTAAGCAATACGTAGAATTTAAAGTGACTGAAGAAAAATGTGAAAAAGTATACAAATCAGGTACTAAACTAATAAAGATGGGCGTCCCGCAAGGTTCAAAATTAGGGCCAATCTTTTTTCATAAATGATTTAATTAATTACATGCAAAACCATATAGATGCTGGACTTGTTCTTTTTGCTGACGATACAAATGCTATAATTTCCGCTAATGATATAGAAACACTAACTAATAAAGTAAAACCTAAACACCAGTAGAACAAAGCTATGTTATTTAGGACAGCGACTAGAAATAAGGATACACTTGACATAACTTTGAATAATAATAATATAATGTTAGTCGATAACGTAAAATTTTTAGGTATTTATATTGACGAAAGTTTAAACAGGAAAAAGGAACTGTCAGCAATAGAAAGTTCAATTAGTTCGGCTTGCTATGCCATAAGAAGTCTTCGAGAGGAGATCACTATCGAACAATTAAAAGTAGTGTACTATTCGCCTATAGAGTCTAGGCTCAGATACAGTATTTCTCTATGGGGAGGCAGCTATGCGTACAATGTTAACACAGCTTTTGTCATTCAAAAAAGGGCCTTAAGAACAGTAATGAGAATTCCACACTGGGTATCATGCAGCAGTGGTGGCCCAGTGGTAACGGCCCCGACTTACGAGTAATAGGTCGTGGGTTCGAACCCAGCCAGGCGCTTTACTTTGTGTAAATAATTTCATCACCACTGCTCTCAAAACGGTGAAGGAAAACATCGTGAGGAAACCGGCATGTCCTAGAACCAACAATTCAAAGACATGTGACATCTACCAACCCGCACTGGGCCCGCGTGGTAGATTACAGCCCAGTCCCTCTCGAAGAGAGGAGGCCTGTGTCCCAGCAGTGGGAACATTATAGGCTGATTATGCTATCATGCAAGGAGTATTTTAAAGATCTTCAGATATTAACTGTGCCGTGCTTGTATATTCTAGTAGTACTCACTGACCTTATGAAAACACTGAACAGGTTCGAAACAGCAGAAGAAAGAAATAAGCGAGAAGCTACTAGGCGTAAGGACTTGCAGTATGACATACATCCACTTATGAAAGTGTTTGGTCATGTGGCAAGTTTTCAATCGATCAAATTGTATAATAATCTACCTATGGAATTGAAGTCGCTATATAACATAAACCAGTTTAAGCAGCAAGTTAAATCTTTTCTGGTAGACAAATGCTATTATACGGTCGATGAGTTTCTCACTGATGTATTTTGGCTAGACCATTATTACAAATAAGAACATAACATTTTAGAAATGCTGACATCAAAGAAGTTTTATTGTGACATTAAATACTGGTGATAATAATATCCATGTCTGAATTTTAATGTTATTGACAATAGTATCTGGTTTTGACATAAAGTGAATTTTAGTTATTTTATTTTGTCTTTTTTTAAATATAAGCCTGGATAGTGGTCATTGTAAATTAAGTTTATAATTTTTATTTATTAATACGTGTTAGAAATTAAAATCAAATTATTAGGTAGTTATTAGTGACATTTGTGTTTATTTATTTTCTCGTTGACTTTGTTTTATATTTTGAATTTTGTTAATGTAAATGAGACTGTGTGTGTGATTTTAATTCTGTGTTTAACTTGTTATTATTTTAAGTTAGTATTTTAATTATTTGCGTAGGTATATTTGTAACCATTCAGACACAATGTAAATTGTTATTGAATAAAATGAAATGAAATGAAACTTATAGAATGAAAAGTGCGTGTGTTCTGTAAATACAGACTATTTTAAGTGTAAGTAGTACATAGTGTAAGTAGGGTTGAAAACTTTGTTTAAATCAAATATAGCATTTTCTCATTAAGTTACCTGTAAAATAATAGTAGTCTGCGAAATAATAAAAAAATATTGTAGGTATGTTTTAAAAATGTTAAGGAGGTTCTCAATTCGGCTGTATGGTTTTTTTTTTTTTTTTTGTATGTTTGTTACGCGATTACTCCGTCAATTATGAACCGAGATTGAAAATTCTTTTTTTGTTTGAAAGGGTATACTCCCGAGGTGGTTCCATTGCCACCAAATCAGAATCTGATGAGGGGATCTCATGGAAATCGAGGGAAACCCTCAAATTTTATATGCAAACCTATAGCGATTTGGGTATTTTTTATAGTAACTCGTGCATTTGCTCTCCGAAAGCACCATTTGGTGAAGAGGAACTGATGATGGAGACCACAGATGGCCACCGGAACAATATAATAATGAGTATCTATTTAACGGGTAGCGATTAAGCAATTTATGCTCGTCACTATGCATATGGTGAGTGGCAGTTCTCCTGGTTCTTACCAGGAGAACTCCTCAACAATCAACGTCCCGGCATCGGGAAAAGCAATATTTTGTAAAAGGTGATAAGTAGTTAACATTAGGCTATTGTAACTTAGATACATTTTCAAAACTGACCCACTAAAAAGTAAAAAATAAAAAACTTTTTACAAAAAAATAATAACCGACTACCAAAAATAACACTACAAAGTGAAAAATAACTTTAATTTCGGAAGTCGGTGGCAAAAAACTCAAATACAGATCCAAAGACACCGAATTCCGAAATTAAAGTTATTTTTCACTTTGTAGTGTTATTTTTGGTAGTGGGTTATTATTTTTTTGTAAAAAGATTTTTTTGATATGCATATTTTTTGCTACTTTGAGACTTTATCAACGTTTTTTTTTTTATAAATGTCAGATCTATACATATATATTAAAGTAGTAACGAAAATCGTACATTGAATATTTTTGAAAAAAAAATCATTGCTAAGAGAATGAGACTGATGCCGAAAATATAGCTTTTAAACTTTTGTCGTTTATCTGGATTATCGCAAAAACGGCGGAACGGATTTAGATGAAATTTGCCACGCAGATAGTTTAAATACTTTAAATCCTGATAGTACATTCCCGTGGGATATTTTCCGACATCCAAGCGGGCAAAGCCGCGGGCAAAAGCTAGTAACTAATAATTATTACACCCTAAATTCTAAATTATGGTGACCAAATACCATTCAGCTTTTATGAGATTAATACGAGTACTGGCCCTATTGCGGTCATTTTGTATTGAAATGAAAATATATTAGTTTCGCTTATTTTTTTTAGGGTTCCGTAGCCAAATGGCAAAAAACGGAACCCTTATGGATTCGTCATGTCTGTCTGTCTGTCCGTCCGTATGTCACAGCCACTTTTTTCCGAAACTATAAGAACTATACAGTTGAAACTTGGTAAGTAGATGTATTCTGTAAACTACATTAAGATTTTTGGGGGTCCCCCATACTTAGAACTGAAACTCAATTTTTTTTTTTCCTCAAACCCATACGTGTTTCGTACGATCTAGTAAGTAGTTTTTTTTTAATACGTCATAAATCGTAAGCCGCAATTTACCTTTTTATAGATAATGGTAGGGAACCCTTCGTGCGCGAGTCCGACTCGCACTTGGCCGGTTTTTTTAAATATATTATTTATGCCTCTAATATAGCAGGATACTATATTATACAGTAGAATTGGCAACCCTACTGTATAATATAAAAGTGCAAGGGATGTTTTGTTATACAGTAAATAATTAAAATGTAAAAAGGAACATTATGTCCAGTATTTACAAAGATACTGGGGACTGTGGAATAAGTTTTGTAGATCATTATTAATTAACTAGTTTCTGCCCGCGACTTCGTTCGCGTGGAAGTCGTAAGACACCATAATATACTAAAATAACAGCCACATTTTTATAAAAAAATAAACCGGCCAAGTGCGTTTCGGACCATGCACAATGAAGGGTTCTGTAGTTCGGATGAATTTATCCCAAAAACAAACTTAACATTGTAGTTGAAAAACATATTCAACAATATACGTTACGGTCAATTCTCTAACTGCAAATGTAAGTTGGTCGACTATTAATCGTTAACTTGTAAAGCCTACTTAGCTGTGATAGTTTTTCTTTTAATTTTGTTATATATACTAAAGCAATGATTTATTATGATATTTAGTATGTCATGCTCACTTAAATGGCTCGCTGATGGTGGCGCGTGTGTTGTATCATTCGGTTCCCCACAAAATGGTTGAGTTGGATGGTGCTGATCCACGCGTCATGTTCGTGAACGGGCGCCGTCAGTTGAGAATGGTCTTCTCTTAACTGCCAGGGCTTATTTGTAATCTTTTAATTAATTTATTTATTTTATTATTTATGTACACACAAAAAAATACAAAGAGATATGACATAAAAATTTTGTACAAAGGTTTAATCTTATATTTTGAATTGTTTTTTAAATAAACAATTTTTTTTTTTTACATTGGTCTCACAAGCAATAAGAATAATGTACCCAGGATTTTGTAATATCTTGCTTTAAAAGAGTGTCCTCGGAGTTTCTTGCCTATTCTTCTCCATAGAGATCTACGTTTTGGAATGGGCAAATAGCTTCAACTTTCTGACTAACTGACCGACTCTTTGACAATTCAAAAGTGCCTGTAATAGGTTTAATTGAAATAAATGTTTTGAGTTTGAGTTTGATACAAGTGGAGAATGTTTGCCATTGCATTCGAGGCGGAATTAACACCCGAGCCGTAGGCGAGGTTGTTTTTGAGCCGAGAACTGCAATAACAAATGTCCACGTGTATCAAACGACGTTTTTCAATACACTTTTGAAGAAATAAAATAAAATAACGACAAATATTTTTGTCATGAATTATTAGGAAACTATGATTTAATTTTCTTTTTTTTCCGCGCTTTGCTTTCGCCAGGTTGAAGGAGAAGCAAAGGGTTTGAAGCCGATAAACAGCCTAATATGAAAAATAGAAAATTCAAATATTTTTGAGTTTATAACACAAATAAATGTTAATTTGTTCATAAACGTTTCTTTTATCGTAAAATTCATGGTATTCTATTTATAATCATTATTTTTAAATATTCCAAAAATATTAACGCCGTAAAGACGCATCCTTGCCAAGATTTAAAAAAAAATCACTTCCGAATAGAGAGGACCGTCTCTGGCGCGAGACGGTGTGAATAGAGGCATTGAACCATTTTGGACTAAGTATAAGTTATCTGTGGAAATTTTTATTCCCGCACACTTGTTGGTAAATAAAAAATCGCACGCGTGTGAAATATATTTCATTGTAAACCTAATCGTAGTGCGATATGAACCAGTTTTCGAAAAAGTGTATTGAAAAATATTTTGCACAGACCGCAATATTTGAACGGCCTAATCCGGCCTATCCAACGATACCCCACACCATGGGATAGACGAGAAAAAAAATATCATCCCCACTTTACGTGCAAGGGAAGTACCCCAAAAAAAGTTTTTTTTCATTGTTTTATTTTACCACTTTGTTTGTCGCCATGATTATAATATGTACATCCATGCCAAATTGCAGGTTTCTAGTACTAAGATTCTCTGAGCAAAGTTGGCGACAGACAGCCAGACAGACTGACATGGCGAAACTTTAACCGTCTTATTACAAAACAAGATTTATATTTTGACATGGCTTAAACCATGGAGCCAGTTTTTGTAATAAGAACGTAACAGTGATTGAAATACCGTTCTTTATACAAAACTGAAAACTTAGTTCGGTACTAAGTTGTCAGTTTTGTGTTTAGGAACTTTACCATAGTCGGAATAAAATTCGAAATTCAATAATATTCCCGACGCCCGGGGCGTCTCCTGCAGCGACTAAGGGCGGAAGGGCGTGAGCCTTCCCTTACCCTCACGCGTTCCGCCTCCTCCTTTGCGAACATTACTGTTTCGCTGAAGGAGGTGACGGCCTCCCATGCACTCTTGCTCCGAACCATGGCCTGAACCAGGGCCGGACGCGAGAGATCGCCGCCGCCGCCGCAATTTGCAGGTCAGTAACAGGTTGTATTTTGATTCGCGGCCATAACAAATATGGCTCTACAGAATTATATCTTAATCCAGTAACTTATTTAAAAGTAAGAAACAAAGAAGTTTTAATATAACCCTAATTACACATGTTGTTTTTTAAAGTGATGTTGGTTGTAATGGAACGCACGGGAGGGCGAAGTAGAGAAACCTACTTATTGTTTTCGTTAGATAGATAGCCTTTATCAATGATTGTGAGACGCCATCCGAGGATAGATATAATTACTGTCTATCATCAATAGCGATCTGTCTTTCACTGAAAATAAGTTATTGGGTTCGGCCGTAGTGTCCCGGTACATTTCGCCAGTCCTCTTCCCCTGGGCACGCCACAATTGTGGCAATAAGTCCCCTCTTTGAGGAGTGGCTAGAGAGGCGCCACGGCGTCCTCACCTTTCGCCTGACGCAGGTCCTCACCGGACACGGTTGTTTCAGGAGGTTCCTGTTCAGGATAAAGCGGGACGAAACGCCCGGGTGTCACCACTGTTTGGATCGCCCGGAGGACACGGTGGAGCATACGGTGGAGGTCTGCCCTGCTTGGGCGGAGCACCGCCGTGTCCTCACAGAGGTGATCGGCGGCGGCGATCTCTCGCGTCCGGCCCTGGTTCAGGCCATGGTTCGGAGCAAGAGTGCATGGGAGGCCGTCACCTCCTTCAGCGAAACAGTAATGTTCGCAAAGGAGGAGGCGGAACGCGTGAGGGTAAGGGAAGGCTCACGCCCTTCCGCCCTTAGTCGCTGCAGGAGACGCCCCGGGCGTCGGGAATATTATTGAATTTCGAATTTTATTCCGACTATGGTAAAGTTCCTAAACACAAAACTGACAACTTAGTACCGAACTAAGTTTTCAGTTTTGTATAAAGAACGGTATTTCAATCACTGTTACGTTCTTATTACAAAAACTGGCTCCATGGTTTAAGCCATGTCAAAATATAAATCTTGTTTTGTAATAAGACGGTTAAAGTTTCGCCATGTCAGTCTGTCTGGCTGTCTGTCGCCAACTTTGCTCAGAGAATCTTAGTACTAGAAACCTGCAATTTGGCATGGATGTACATATTATAATCATGGCGACAAAGTGGTAAAATAAAACAATGAAAAAAAACTTTTTTTGGGGTACTTCCCTTGCACGTAAAGTGGGGATGATATTTTTTTTCTCGTCTATCCCATGGTGTGGGGTATCGTTGGATAGGCCGGATTAGGCCGTTCAAATATTGCGGTCTGTGCAAAATATTTTTCAATACACTTTTTCGAAAACTGGTTCATATCGCACTACGATTAGGTTTACAATGAAATATATTTCACACGCGTGCGATTTTTTATTTACTAACAAGTGTGCGGGAATAAAAATTTCCACAGATAACTTATACTTAGTCCAAAATGGTTCAATGCCTCTATTCACACCGTCTCGCGCCAGAGACGGTCCTCTCTATTCGGGTAGTAAGGGGGGGGGGTTAAATTTCTGTTATTTTTTGCCTAGAGCGCACTGTTTTCGAGATATTTGAATTTAATTTTTTTTTATTACTTTTAATAAATAAAACATCTATGATCATTATTGCAAGTACTAAAGAGGTCATTTTAGCTTGGCTACTTTACGTTTATCCCTGCAATTCGGGGAATAGCCAAATCTGCCATCTGTAGTACCTACTATCCTGTCAAACAAATCGTATATTGGGACGCATACTTTGGCATTTTCATACAAATATATATCTGTTGTAGGCGATACACCCTCCCATTAGTAGATAGCGTGGCCGGTAACATTCCATAATGTCTCATAGATTATTGGGACGTTAAAACCATCGATAGACATATTTTTATATCTCCAGTAGGCCGAAACTGGCGATTTATAGGTTATTGGATTCCGCCGTTAACAAATATTCCAATTCTAACATAAATGTAACACACTGTATTTTTTTTTTTTGTTTACCTTATTTTGACTTAATATAATGTAGGTATTATCAGCAAATAAATGATTTATTTCTTTCTTTCTTTCTTGTTGTTTGCTTTTCTGATATTTTGACGGGAGAATTTTCGATTGAAAATTATGGTGTTTTTTCGATATTAAGTCAAAATAAGGTAACAAAAAAAATAATACAAAAAAAAAAACAGTGTGTTTGGGACATAAAAAGGGTTTCACCAAACGTAGTAAAAAAAAAAAATGATAAAAATAAAAAACCAAAAACTTGGTTATTTGAATTTTTCACATACATTTTGAAGTTATGAGAAAAAAGTGTAAATAAAAAAGTTGTAGATCTTTTTATTACTTACAACTTTGCCATTTAACTTTTTTCCTTTTAGGACTTGTAGTTTTGCCGGAAATCTAGATAAACCGTTTTTTACCCTTAAAAACTCACCTCCATCTACTTCCCGACCTCAGATCGCCCGTAAATTATTTTTCAATACACTTCCTCGACAACTGGTTCATATCGCACTACGATTAGGTTCACAATGCAGTGTATTTTTTTTTTTTTTTTTTTGAATGGCATCTCGTAGCAGACCTAGAGAGGTCGTTGCTACTTAACCGGATATTCCTGTGGCTGCCCTAAGGTCCAGCCAGGGCGCAAATTATATATATTAAAACTAAACGACAGCGCACTAAGGGCACCCCCTGTGGGGTACGGACCTCGGCTCAGGGCGTCGTTGGGGGATCACAAAATTAGTAACAATTTGGGGACGGGCTGGCAGTGTATTTCACACGCGTGCGTATATTTATTTTAAAACACGTGTGCTGGAATAAAAATTGCCACAGATAACTTATACCTATACTTATTCCAAATTGGTTCAATGCCTCTATTCACACCGTCTCGCGCCAGAGACGGTCCTGTCTATTCGGAGGTGAATTTTGTTTTATCTCGGCAAAGATGCGTCTTTACGGCGTTAATATTTTTGGAATATTTAAATAATGTTCATTTAAAGAATACCATGATTATTACAATAAAAAAACGTTTATAAATGAACAAATTAACATTTATTTGTGTTCTAAACTCAAAAATATTTGAATGTTCTATTTTTCATATTAGGCTGTTTATCGGCTTTATACCTTTGCTTCTCCTTCAACCTGGCGAAAGCAAAACCGCGTAAAAAAAAGAAAATTAAATCATAGTTTCCTAATAATTTAAAAATACTTTTCGGTAATTTATTTTATTTCTTCAAAAGTGTATTGAACAACGTCGTTTGATACGCGTAATGCGTGGACATTTGCTATTGCAGTTCTCGGCTCAAAAGCAGCCTCTCCTACGGCTCGGTTGTTAATTCCGCATCGAATGCATTAACAAACATTCTCCACTTGTATCAAAAAGTACTATTTCCTTTCATTTAATTTTGTTATCTCTCTTCCATTTCCAATGGGTTTCATCCTACTATTATATTTTTTGGTTTCAAAAATTATCGACCTTGGTCTAGTTCTATTAATTAATTATGGTAACATAATTATATTTTCAGGATTTTCATTTCACAGATATTCCGTTGACCTCAACTTTATTTACAAGATACTTTATACATATTAACATAAATCAGCTGACAGTGTTAAAATAATAAAATACATGTTCTTACATGTATGTGCTGGGGCGGTTGCTGCAAATGCAGAAACCCTCAATCGGCGGAAATATTCCAATTATAATGGGTGTTATAATTATGATCGTTGTTGATAAACAAGCAATCCATATTTTCTTCGGTCTTGCTCTCCATCTCCGTTAATCAGAAATATTGCTAAGTACGTGTTATTAATTATACTTAATAAATTGTGTTATTGTTTCAGGAAAACATGGAGAACAACAAAGTGAACATTAGCCACATCAGTGGCAGCGCCGTGTCCTTTAACAATGATAACAAGTGAGTTTTCTATAACTTTACTGACAATAGTAGTCATAACTTTTCTGATTGTGGCGGCGTTACTGCATTACTACTTAGGGTGTGGCCACACTTACCAACGCGGAATCGGCTTGAGACGGTCAGAAAGAGCTTATGCCCATGAAAAAGTGAAAAAGACGTCATTCGCCTCGTTTCGTTTCGGACGATGTGACTGCGACAAGTGCGTGATCGCCTGAAGCCGATTCCGCGTCGATAAGGTGTGGTCACTCTCTTGATGTACGTGCTTACCTACGTGTGTGAATAAATGGTTATGGGACAACGGTGGTGGCGGCGGTGGGGGCGGTGGTGGCGGTGGTGGTGTGGTTATGTGTGGGGTGTGTGTGTATGATGGGTGTGTGTGTGGTGGTGTGTGTGTGTGTGTGTTTGTATGTGTGTGTGGTTGTGTTGACATTATTCTTATTAACCCCCTTTCACCAGTACAGTAACTGTTTACAGGAGCCTGTATCTTTTCTTGAATGAAAAATTCCGTAATGCAGCATATATTTACAAAAAGTGTGGGAAAACAACTTTAATAATTCTATATTATCCCTAAAACCCGGATAGGAAAAGATACCCTCAAGCAAGGCCCTTGAACACAAATATAGCTCTAATGTGGGCAAAGACATCCTCAAGCAAGGCCCTTGAACACAAATATGACTAATGTGGTCAAAGATATCCTCAAGCAAGGCTCTTGAACACAAATATAGCTCTGATGTGGGCAAAGAGCAGAAGGGTACCTGAATTGCCTGCATGATCATTTTGTGCAATTACTTACAACTTGTTGAAAGTGGTCTTTGTTTCTGGTTTTCTGAAATTGAAACTTATAAGCCACGTGAATTGCTGTCGTGCTATCTCTCATGGCATCCAGCAGCGATGACACGTGTAGGACATAGGTATCCGTGTGTACTTATGTATGTATGACATAACATGGATTTCAGTATTCCCTAACTTTTTATTGTTAGTAGTTTTGCATCCCAATCCCAAAACGTAACACGATTTCCATGCTTTCCATCACAATCCAAAGGATTTTGAAGGAAATTCATAATATTATAATAATGCTTCTGAATATGTTTGAAAGATTCGTCTGCTCGACAGCTTAAATAACACAATGAACATTGTTGAATTGTCAAAATGAGAGCAGTGGTGGGAGTGAAAGCGTGGGGTGGATTGCGGCCTCTCACAGAGAGGAGGCCTGTGGCAGTGGGAACATTATAGGCTGATTAGATTGCAGCTTGCAAATAATACCTACACGTGCAACATCTGTATTGGATACACGGCAGTCATTATCAGCTCAGAGTTGATCTTGATATTGTGGTGCTCAGAGTTGATCTTGATATTGTGGCGCTCAGAGTTGATCTTGATATTGTGGTGCCCAGAGTTGATCTTGATATTGTGGCGCTCAGAGTTGATCTTGATATTGTGGCTCTCAGAGTTGATCTTGATATTGTGGCGCTTAGAGTTGATCTTGATATTGTGGCGCTCAGAGTTGATTTTGATATTGTGTTTGCTCAGAGTTGATCTTGATATTGTGGCGCTCAGAGTTGATCTTGATATTGTGGCACTCAGAGTTGATCTTGATATTGTGGCACTCATAGTTGATCTGGATATTGTGGCATTCAGAGTTCATCTTGATATTGACTGGGGTCGGTCAAATACAATGCTACTCTGTATTTAATGCTGTAGGACAACGTTTCTGTTGTATTGTGTGTGTTTCTGGTGTGTTGCTTATGAAACCAGTTAGCCATTTTTTTTTTTTTTTTACGCAACTCTTATACAGTTTTTTCCCTATAATCTACTTCAATATTCGGGAAAAATACAATCATTAAAAATTATTGATACTAAAGACCTTTTATTTCTGATCTTATGTAAGTTTTGGGCAAGCATATTTTTTTTAATGTCCTCTCATTTTTCAGCTATTAGAAAACTATAAATTAAATGTTTAAGGTTCACTAGTTTTTTTTATAATTAATTATTTTTGGTAACAAGTCAGAAAATTTCAAAAAAATCGATGAACCGTCACAGCTCGGTAACTATCCAGTTTTGACCCCTAGTCAACTGGACTTAATTTGTTGCTCCTAACCTCTAGTATAACCCCTTTCAAGGAATAGGTCGAATTTCCCTGTCACCCTGTATATTCGTTTAGTTTAATCGATTTACTGTGTAAAATAAATGTATAATAATTAGGGACCATTTTGGTTACCCATTGAACAGCTTAATACAACATTAATTTAAGGAAAAACTATAAGTAATATATATTTTTTTAATTTATCATTAATTTAAGGAAAAAATATAAGTAATATATATTTTTTTAATTTTTCGCTGTTTTTGTTTACTTACATATTATCTCATGGATGATTTTCGACTAAAACAACAATTTCGTTCCCACCATTTTCCCATTTTTTTTTGTTTCTTAATACTCCAACTCCTACAACTGGGCGGAGATTAGGCTTGGGATTATTTATTTATATAAAAAACTGCTGTCTGTTTCCTCTATTCGGTATTTTTAGGCGAAATCCGTTATTGAATAAAACTAAAATGAGATGAGACGAGACGTTCCAATACTTCCAATTAAACAAAGGGTTCAACTTGAGGACTTTTTTATACGTTCTTATATTGTAGGTACCAACTTGATACTGAACCCTCTAGCAGGAGGTTTTCGCGACCCTTCTAATAGCTAGTGTCTAGCGAATACAAGTTTAGCTTCCTCTGATTCGAGTTCATTGACCTCGGCTGGGTACTGGCGCAGCCTCCAATATCTCCGGTCACACAACAAAAATAGAACGTTTTATTTTCACACATTATTATGCGAAAATAAGCCCTTCTTCCCATGGGTGGGGGGGGAGCAGCAGAAACTTACAGAACGCCGCCTGCTATGATCCTTACCTACTCTTTAGAAAGAGTTAGAAATTAGAATAAATCTAAAACAGCAGTCGTGCTAACTGCTGATGACAATTACATAGTTATATGCTTTCTTCAAGTATCCCGTCTGTATCGAAAGGGGTAGGCAGAGATGTACAGTACATCACAATGATTGTTTTGTTTTTTATTAAAAACGTTGCCCCACACTTGGAATTGCTCCTGTATTTTGGGTGCGTTTACAAACATTTAAACTCACCTATACAAACATTCAGACCCGGAACAACTACTTGTACGTCTTACAAATATATTATTTGTTCCGTGCGGGAATCGACCCCACGACACGCAGCGCAGCAGTCAATCGCTTAACCACTGCGTCAACCGTGCCGTCACCAGCTGCAATGCAATGTCATCAGCTATCTTTTAAGGTCTCATGAAAAAGAGTTTCCATTTCCATTTACTGGGCAAAATTAATTTCTGGGATGGTATTGAAAATTTTCAAATGGTTCTTTGTCCGACCCCGAGAGGTAGGTAATTGTGTTACACACTAACGATTACAATTTACGTTGACGAGCAGACAAATTTGCAATAGTGAAAAAAAGTGTGTTACGCAATTGGGTGCTGGACCTTTTCAATTGGGGTGCTGGACCTTCTCAATTGGGGTGCTGGACCTTCTCAATTGGGGTGCTGGACCTTCTCAATTGGGGTGCTGGACCTTCTCAATTGGGGTGCTGGACCTTCTCAATTGGGGTGCTGGACCTTCTCAATTGGGGTGCTGGACCTTCTCAATTGGTGTGCTGGACGTTCTCAATTGGGTGCTGGACTTACTCAATTGGGGTGCTGGACCTACTCAATTGGGAGCTGGGCCTTCTCAATTGGGTGCTGAACCTACTCAATTGGGGTGCTGGACCTTCTTAATTGGGGTGCTGGACCTACTCAATTGGGAGCTGGACCTTCTCAATTGGGTGCTGAACCTGCTCAATTGGGGTGCTGGACTTTCTCAATTGGGGTGCTGGACCTTCTCAATTGGGGTGCTGGACCTTCTCAATTGGGTGCTGGACCTACTCAATTGGGGTGCTGGACCTACTCAATTGGGAGCTGGACCTGCTCAATTGGGTGCTGGACCTTCTCAATTAGGTGCTGGACCTTCTCAATCAAGCTGAGCAGTAGCGCTTTCGGTACCTACACAGTTTACACGGAGGAACCTGGCAAATGGCTACTGAAATCCACCTATGTTATGTTTTCCCACGAGTCATACTTAACTCTTTGTAATCACAATAATTATGATTCATGAATCATGATAGTAAAATTGCAGTGAATGCAATGACGCAACATATTCACTTAGGTTAGGATTGTGCACACCGTGCACCAGTAGCTTTTTTTTTGGATAGGAAATTATCAAATAACTTCTCCCGCTCTGGGCGGAGCGGGAGGGCGTGTCAGACTTTTACTGACTAAAACCCACCCGTGTTCCTTCAAATGCCTGTGTGCCAGGGCCACGATATCCCTTTCGGACACGATCATAGTACCTGGTAGCGGGAGTGTAATATCGGATAAGTAATTAGTAAGTCATTTGCTTTTTCTGGTTTTACGGTACGTACAGACACGGTAATTAATTGTTTATCAAATCGAAACACTACGTCAATTTGTTGTGATAACTACATTCCATATGTCAAAGAATACTGCCGGCAAACTGAAATGCAGTTTGTACTAGCGGACTTAAGCCTGTCAGGGGCCCGGGCCGACAAAACTGAATGGGACCCCTCGCCAAGGAATGAACGTCAAAATATTTAGCGCTGCCTCGAAAAGGTTAGGTTTTATTTTGACCATTGATACTGAAATAGGAGATACTACACGACAATAGAAAAGCTAGAGCATCAGACGAATTTCGCGCCAAAATTTTGGTACCGCGCATAATTTTCTTTTGAACTTTTATGCAGGTAATTTAATTATTTTGTTGACTTTTAAAGACAAGTTTGAAAATTTTGGATGCAAGAGCGAGCGAAACGAGCTCGCAAAGTTTTAGCACACTGCCTGTAGCTAGGCTAGTAGGTTCTAGACTACAGAGTGATATCCTATCTGCTGAAGGGACAATGCATATATTCACAAATTATCATTAACCAAATAGAACCATAGACAAAATACATAACCTATTTCTGTAACACATGATTTGGATTAGTGAGATAGGTATGGTGTTCTTTAGCAACCTGCCCCGTCAATGTGGACTGTGGTGCCCACACGGTTGATTTTGACGGCCAACTGTGGTCCATGTGAATAAATTATTTCATACAAATTAGTTGTGATACCACACGTATGTTGTCTTTGCGGTGTGGTTTTGGTACGTGTGGTCGGGTCCTTATTGTTAATACAGATTTTGAATAAACAAAAAAAATAAACATGGCAGTCGTGATTTGAATATTTGGTAATCGACTTGATATTACAAATAATTTCTCTTACATTACATCGTTGACTTCTCTGGATAAAGTATATATAGATATTTAATAGCTACACTTGTAATTAAATAACTTACATTAACTTACTAAAGTTGTCAAAAAATAATAGGCCCGTTTTGACGTTTAACTTGAATCGATTTATCGTGAGTATCGTATAAAGTAATAACTAACTAGTATAGTTAACTAGTGAAGTAATCACGACTCGGTACTCGATACTCAAGATAAATCGATTCAAGTTAAATGTCAAAACGAGCTTATTATTTTTTGACAAGTATAACCGGTACAACGTAACTCTCAGTAGAGATTGTCTGTAGGGAAACCAGCACCATGGCGAGCTAATAAAAAAAAATTTTACGCAAATACCTAATGTATAAAAACTCAACCAACTTCCAAAAAAAAAAATCTAGCTGTCTTTAGATCTACTGTATTTTAGTTTTTTGCCACAGACTACCGAAATTAAGGTTATTTTTCATTTTGTACCAAGTGTTTTTTTTTGGAAGTCGGTTGTTTTTTTTTGTAAAAAGTTTTTTATGTTTCACTTTTTAGTGGATCAGTTTGCAATTTATCTAAGTAACAATAGCCTAATGTCAACTGCTCATTACCTTTTACAAAATATTGCTTTTCCCAATGCAGGGGCAGTTAACAGTTGAGGAGTTCTTCTGGTAAGAACCAGGAGAACTGGAACTGATGGTAACTTCACCATATGCATTGAGACGAGCATAAATTGCTTAGCAACCATATTAAAGTGCCTAATCGAATCGCAACAGTGAAATACTTATTCCGGTGGCCATCTGTGGTCTTCATCATCAGTTTCACTTCACCAAATGGTGCTTTCCGAGTGCAAATGCAAGAGTTACTATAAAAAATACTGAAATCGATAAAGGTGTGCCTATAAAATTTAAGGATTGTCCTCGATTTCCATGGGATCCCCTCATCAGATGCTGATTTGGTGACAATGGAGCAATCGGTGAATAAACATTAAAAAAAAACATACAGCCAAACATTATAACCTCCTCCTTTTTGGAAGTTGGTTAAAAATAAAGTCTACTATGAATCTAATTTTCCAGTATGATGACGGGCCAAAGATAACTTAGGAACAATATACTTTGTTCTAAATAAATTAAGGTATGTCATGGCGTCGTATCTGCAATATTCTTCTTCCATTCTAATCTGAGACGAATCTAGCACAGTCATGGTTGGTATACAAAGAGTGATGATATCTTTGTCTTTATCGCTTATTGTGTGAGACCAGTCTCCAGCGTTGTGCTCGGCTCAAGGTCGCCGTGTTGCTACGAGTACGAACCGCGTGCGCGCACGTGCCCAGCGCACCCGGCACCGCAGTGGTGAAACATATTCCACTTGGTGCGTATTTACGAAACGAGGGGTTTTCCAAAACTGTTACACGATTTTAAATTAGGTATGAGAGGCAACATTGATTTGTAATTATTTTATCACATCAAGGTTGAGTCAGCTTTGTAAGGTTTGGTGCTCTCTAATGAGAGCTCGTGTTGTGTTACGAAAATTATTAGAAGTTTGAGTTTAGTAATAAATTGAGTCTATTATCACAACAAGTATATAGTCATTCAGGTCATTACCAATGTGTTATGAAAGTTTATCTTATTCTAAAAGTAAGGTATGACGTAACTTTGTTATTATCAGGCAAAGTTGTTGGTAAAATAGAAACCTGTGGCGTGTGGGCTCTCTAATGTAGCATTTACTCCCATCTACTACGTATGGCGCAGCTTCCCACGGCGCGAGGCGTAGGTAGCTACTTATTATGCGCATGGGCAGGACCGGCTCCGTATCACAGTTGCACCACCTGCTCGTCATCACTTCAACCGTTTATCCTGAATACCGCACCCGGCGGGCGGTTTCTATGGCACAACGAGCTTTATAAAAAATGCTTTCCGAAGTGTCGACACATTGACAGCGCCTCTATGTCGCAGCTGTAAGGGTAATTTTCGTAGTGCAAGTGTTACCACAAATGTGCAGTTGACTGTACTTAGGAGTCATACCTTTATTTATTATTTATGTACACACAATAAAATACAAAGCGATAAATGACATAATAAAAATGTAAGTACAAAGGTAGTGCTTATCCTTTGTGGCAGTCCCTTTCTATAGTTTGTTGCGCCACTTCTTCTTCCCTGCTGCAGCACTAGGAAGCGGTGAGGGGCAGGCGTTTGGGACTGTCTTATTATTAACGTTCAAAAAGAACTGTTTCTATCAGCCAAGATTGGAAAAAAAAACTTTTGATTTTGATGTGCCATATTTATGGCCGGCGGTTAATTTACCGAAGATCGCCCCCGAAGCTCCGTCGTTTGGGTCCTCGTTCCGGCTAGGCGAGGCTCTTACACAAACCAAGCTCCACCAAATGGCTATACTTATTCGTCGTCGTTGCGATATCATTATTGCTGCTCGTGGATCGGTAACATACTTTCACTTTCAACATCGGATTCCCCTAATTTGACCAGAGTTCGGAGTCGGAGTCAGTTGTTAGCAGACCACGAGCTCCGGCAGCCGGTCACACATAACAATAACAATTCAACTGAAATGGTAAGTTTGTAATCCTTTATTCTGATGTGCCAACCTATGTGACCTACCTAGGCCGTGAACTAAAAATATACCAAATTACGATAGCAGTAACATTATATACGCCACTTAAGTACTTATATAATAAAAATATAAATGCTTATCCGTATTCTAGAGGCCATCATTCATCATACTCCTGCTGTTTTGCGCGGTGGTTGCCATCACCGCAGAGCATGGAGAGACCAGAGCCCTGGATATAGACCTACCGGAAGACATAGACAGCGAGGATCTAGAGAGGAAGCATCGCAAGCGCAAGAAACATGGCCAACACGGCCAGCAAGGAGGTCCCTGTGGGGGGTACGGGAAGACCTTCGGTTCCCATGACACGTTTGTATCAGCTCCTGTCATGAATTACTTCTTCGGATGTGGAGGTGTACCGGTCGCTCCGTACGTGCCTCATTATGCGCCAGTGCAGCCTTATCCTGTGCAAGGAGGATATGGCCATGGACACGGCCATGGTGGACATGGAGGTCATGGGGGTGGTCATGGAGGTCACGGAGGTGGTCATGGAGGTCACGGGAGTGGCCATGGAGGTCACGGGGGAGGCCATGGAGGTGGACATGGTGGAGGCTATGGTGGCCAGGGAGGCTATGGAGGCCAGGGAGGTTTCGGAGGTCCTGGTGTATACGGAGGACAAAGCTACTACCCCCAGCAAGGATTCCAACCTGGGTTCAATCAAGGCTTCTCCGGGCAGTACAACCGCCCTTTCCAGAATGCATTCTCGGCTGCAGCATCAGGCATAGGGACCGCGCTGGCTGATTACATATCAAGACCAAGAAAGGTACAGAAGCAGATCAATCACCTGTTGAGGCCAATTTATAAACTATTTTGAAGTGTTAAGTGTTTTAAATTGGACTACAGTGTTAGATGTTAGATGACAGCGTTCCACATAACATTGAAAGTTGTTTTAAATCACTTGTCAAAGTTTGTGTTTAAGAGATGTGTTAAAGTGCTACATAATTCAAAGTGGTAAGCTAATATAAGTTAAGTCCGATTGAAGTTTCAGTGAATATGACAGAGTAGGTAGTTTGCATAGATGTGAACCCTCACTCATACTGGGCTATGTCCACATTCAAGTCGTATGTTAGCAGGTGGAGGGCTAAATTGCACATTTTTATAAGTATTCTACAAAAATATTTCTAGTACCTATTAGGTAAAGTATGACCACAGTTTTGGAAGGACACAAAAACTGATTTCGAAAAACTAAAGGCCTTTGACACAAGTTCCCTGCTAGTGGGACAAGGACGAAGCCCACGCTCACAATACAAGCATATTAAATATTATTATCGTTTACTTACATCATGTGTGGCGGGCCTTATTACAAATAGTCGCGGGCCTTATTAAAGACCAACAGTATTAAAAAAGCTTTTTTTTATTTATTTTTTATATATATTTATAGATTGTAATTAGAGCGGGTCGAATTTAGACCAGTGGGCGACTATTTTTGCAAATCGAATAATTATTTCACATTTAGTTTTTTTCAATTTTGATGTTAATTTCTGTCGCTGCTCAGTTGCATACCTTTAGGGTAAAACGGGAACCCTATTACTAAGGCTCCGCCATCTGTCTGTATGTCTGTCCGTCTGTCACCAGGCTGTATCTCATGAACCGTGATAGTTAGACAGTTGAAATTTTGTGTATAGAAATTATGTATTTCTATTGCCGCTATAACAACAAATACTAAAAAACAGAATAAAATAAATATTTAAGGGGGCTCCCATACAACAAACGTGATTTTTTTGCCATTATAAAAGATAATGGTACGGAACCCTTCGTGCGCGAGTCCGACTCGCACTTGGCCGGTTTTTTGTGAATTTTATCAAATGTGAAAAATAGACATCAAAATTTAACTTTATAAAATGTTTAAAAGTGATAGTGGTTTTGAATTCTTATGAAATTAAAGTCTCTCAGATATTTTCTGTGAACAATGTGAACATGTAGGTACGTCAAGGAGCGGTAATGTTTAGCAATATTCCCACATAGCGGGCGGCTGTCACCTTATATTTATTTTATTACCACATAGCGGGCGGCTGTCACCTTATCGAACTGTGATTTCCTTCAAAATGTTCGCGTTTATGTAGTCGGAAAAATAATAACGTGAAATTAAAAATTAACTTTAACGTGCTTAACATATTTATTTCTTGAGAGTATACCTACAACTATTTATATAAGCTCGTTTCAGCGGATGCATTTTTTATTATGTCGGTTTTGTAATGATTTCATGGTTCACCAGTTCTAAATAAACTTTCATAATTTGATTCTTGCGACTTAATAGATATTTGTAAGTGTTATACAATTATCAATCGGTCCTTCTATTTTTATTTGATTAATGATAGTAGTTTAAATTATGTCTAGAACTTAGCTACTTTCTGCATAATAGGTATTTCGAAAGCATTCACTAGCTTTATTAGGTACTGTGCTGGTGTGAGGGGTTGATTTTAATATATTTTCTACTTCTTTGCTGATTAACGACGGCCCAAACACTTCATAAATTTTGCCATTACCAACTAAAATAATTTATGCATAAATTCTGCAATCTATTTAGGTACAATGTGTGTCCGTATGGATCAATCTACTACATTGTTATTATGCAGACAGTATTGTTAGTTATTTAAAAACCATTTTGTAAATAAGGAGATGTGTTAGGTACACCTCTGCCCAATCCTTCAGGCAATACAGGCGTGATGTTATGTTATATGTATGTTTTAAGAATAAAAGTGTAAATGATTGATGTTATGTTGTTTTATTTATTAGTGAACTTTTGAATCAGTTTGTAATTTTGTATTGACTTTTTTTTGTGTAACCATAAAGTCTACGAGTACGGTGACAAGTAATGAAACTGCTCGCAATTTGTTTGTTTTTTTCTGTCGTATAGTAGGAGTTAAGTCTCTTACACACTCACGCGATATCGCAGGCGCGACAGGCACCGACCAAGAAATTGTCTTTGTTGGTGTCTGTCGCGCCCACGATATCGCGTGAGTGTGTAAGAGCCTTTATACGCTAACACTTAGACATAAGTACGCTATGTTACGTTAGTAGCTGATATAACTGGCTTCGGAGTGAGGGTGCGTTGGTCTATGGTTACTAGATATGGAGTTCTAAAATACAAAACATATTATTATAATTAGTTTTTATTAGGTTTATATTATTATTTTCACATAAGCCTACATGGGCACTTACGAAACGTCAGAAGCTAGGTGCACGGTTCTAATTACCTATTTCCTCTGGAGAGGAGCCGACAAGAAACCCCACGGTTACTCTTTTAACCTTATTTACTTAATTAGCTAACACCATGTTTTAATATAGGTATGGGACATTGGGAGGACAGTGTAGGCTTAAATATGATACAATCGTTGGTTTCATAGAGTTAAGAAGGTATAATGTGACTGTTGATATACAGGGTCAAATTAAATTAGCTAGCGAAACTCTGCAGACGTGATGGGTATACACATCTAAACACCAAAAAATAAAAATAAAACAGATTTGATGTTTTTTTTTGGGGTTAACGACCGCTGGTAGTGTCGTTACTTATAATTAAGTATGAGTTGCGAAAATCCATTTTATCGTGTTTAGATACCTATAGCCATCACGTCTGTGAAGTTTACATAAAAATAAGTCGTTTTTAAACTGATATTTCAAGTGAGTACATTAACTGCGGTCGATGATCCAACAAAAAAATTACTTTAAATTAATTTATTTTTTATTTTATCATGTTTAGATATCGATACCCATCACCACTGCGGAGTTTCGTTAGCTAATTTAATTTGACCCTGTATATAGCTTTTCTGGTAGTTCTGTAGTTATGAACTTAAGAACATCAAATAAGATGTCATCCTTATTGTTCTAATAATGAGTGTAAAGTTTTTCCACTCGATGTGTTGCTGCTCGGCGACTAGTTGTGATTGTATCTCGGCATTGCGAAGCGAATTGTAATAATAACCAAACAGCCTGGCCATGTTAGAACAGCAGCGAGTGTTATGTAAATAAGTAGGTACAAAGTATTTATTTTTATGTTATTCACTGCTGAGCTACTGCCAAAACGAAGGTGAAGTAAATAGAACAATAATATATTGGTACCTAATTCAAGTAGCTGTGTGATTGTTTTTTTTAAATATTATGTGTCTTATGAACGAATACCATGTGTTATGAACATAATTGTTCGTAACTCATTGCGCCACCTGTCCAAACATAGAAATTATATTTCGTCATATTTTCACGATAAACAGTCATTCATAGTTTTTGATGAAAATACGACTTAAATAATGACTAGGCCTCCTTCTGCGAACACGACATGTCCCAAAAGGAGGAGGCGGAGCGCGTGCGGGAGGACGACCCTGCCGCAGCGCCGCTCCAAAGGCGGAGGAGGGGTCGAAGAAGTATAATCAACTAATTGTCGAAAAAGGAATCACCATAAAATGCGCAACTAATGCATTATACTTGTTGATGTATGTCTTGCCAACGAACTGTTGTATCTAGTAGTATGATCTATTATTTCTTAGATTCTTCGAAGAGCTAACTTTGTAACATAAACTTGATATTGCATTACTAGTGTATCTTCTGTATTTCAATGGTTGCTCTCAATGTGCTAGTTAGGGTTCCGTATCCGAAGGGAGCCAAACGAAACAGAACCCTATTACTAAGCCTCCGCTGTTCGTCCGTCCGTCCGTCTGTCTGTCAGCGGGTTGGTATCTCATGAACCGAAATAGTTAGGTTAGACAGTTGTCATTTTTACAGATTGTGTATTTATATTGCCGCTATAACAACACATAATAAAAAAATTATAAACATAAACATTAAAGGGGTCAATAAACTATTGATAAAAAAAAATCTTACCCGATATGGGGTGTAAAAAAGGAGTTGTCGGTTTTACACCATTTTTATACGAGCGCTGTAGCAACAACTAAACAAGTTAGAAATTTGAAACTTCTGTATATCATGTAAACACGGCTACAGATCAAGCTATACATTTCTAGTATCAGCTGACCTCTCATTGTACGGAAATCTTACACAATGCTAGAGCAGCTTATACTGGAAATGTATAGCTTGATGTGTAGCCGTGTGTACCATAATAATTATACTGTATGTAATCAACAAATATCAAAAACGCCGATTCATAAGGTATTGTATTTAAATATAGGCGATTACCTGCAACTGCAAAAAATAACTTTGTGTACTTAAGTAATTCACGATATCATTATGAAATAAAAATTTACCTTTTAGATTTTTAAATTTAAGATGAACAATAAATTTTCGTTTAAATCATCTACGATAAAGTACAGGAACCATTCGTGTGTGAGTCCGACTGGCACTTGGCAGATTTTTGAAATCGTTTTTCGATGGCCGGGAACTGTGCTTAAGTGAAACAGAAATGAGGCTGTAAAGATGAATCTGCACGTCCTTCAACTTTTATGTGTGCACGTGCAAAAAGATTGTTTATTTATTATTACTAGTAATCGCCCACTGGTCGAAATGCAACCCCTTCTACTTACAATCTATACAATATGTAACAAAAACCCTGTAGTTCCTTCTACCAACGTTTTAAGAATCGGTATACATACGTAATAAAGCAAGTCATTTATAAAAACTGTTCAACAAAAATAATTAAAATAAATATTTCATTATTAATATTTGTAATGTATATCGGATTTCTAACCTCTTTAATTCTTTGATTTTGACTTCTCGACTAGCCAATGCTTATTTTTTTTAAATTATAATTCCACCAATGTTGTGCTTGTAGGTTAATGTATACGTCCCTAAAAGGAACAACAGGGTTTTTATTACATACTGTATAGAACTTACTAATTCCATGCTGTTATAAAGTAGGTACTTACTAAATACATGCTATTAAATAGTACTTACTTATTACAAGCTCAAGCTGTCACTATCACATAACTAACTATCTTGAAGTCATGAGGGCCTGGGGCTATGTGTGTGTTTCGTTATTTTGCATACCTACCTAATATGGCATATGTATAAAAAATATTAGCCAACTGTGCCAAATTTCATACTCCTCCGTCCGCGTAATATTTAACCGACTTCCAAAAAGGAGGAGGTAATATGTTCGTCTGTATATTTTTTTTTCATGTAAGTATGTTCACCGATTTATCCCTTAAATACGGACCGATTTAAAAAAGTTTTATGTTGAAAGGTTATTCTCCTGATTTGGTGGTACCACCCATTACCACCAAATCAGAATCTGATGCTGGGATGGAAATAACGGGAAATCCTCAAATTGTATACGCACACCTATAGCGATTTAGGTATTTTTTATAACTCATGCATTTGCACCCTGAAAGCACCATTTGGTGAAGTGGACCAGTTGATGAAGACCACAGATGGCCAGCGGAACTATTTTCCGATTCAGGAATACGTTAATAGGTTGCTTAATTTATTTTTTAAAGTCGACACAATACAATATACATTACTCGTACTTAGGTGCCTACCTAACAATCAATTACATGTTTTTATACATCACAAATTACCTATTATCACAGCATCAACTCATAAAATAATGAAAAATTCGTTTTTTTTTATGGTCAACATTGTCATCAACCTTGGCACAACGATAATAGAATGTTATTAAAAAAAAACTTGATTTAAATGTTGAAATATTGTTCAGATGCAGCCAAATACGGAATGATAGTATTTTAGATGGAGGCTTAGGTCTTAGTAGATGACTAGCCCCAATGGTTCTAATAATTGTGATCATCAAAAATTACTCGCGAAGGTGGGAATTGTCGTAATCAAAATATATACATGCGCCAGTCTGTCGTGATAGGTCGTGATAGTCATTCGACGCCGGTAACGAAACCATAGCGCGATTCAAAGATGCGTCAAACGCCATCTAGTTAGTTTAGACGAACTAATGGCTCGGCATCACGTGACCAACTTTTCCAGGCAGAGTGTAGCGATTCTAGGGATGCGATATTTTAACAGATTACATGAAAGAAAATCATGTTTAAATAGTAAAGGCACACATGATATGAGTGACCCAAACTGTGGTAGGCAGAAACCTTGAAGATTACTTATTGACGCTTGAACCAGCCCATGGTTGTAAGGACGTCGTGATTATTGTTAAATAATGTTTGTGACTGAAGTTATAGCTAACGGAAGTACTAACCTACGTCCTACTCCTAATCAGCCATGATCTATGTAATTGTGTATGGAAATAGCTGCCATTATGATTGTTATGAGTACTCCTCGAAGCATCAGGTATTGTTGGAATCATTAGTTGCACGGACACTGAAGATAAGGTTTAATCACTGCTTAGGTAAATGAATTCCCGAGGACATTAATCATTGTCAATTTGTGGTATCAATCGATACCAAAAACACCTTAATAATACCATTCCATCCTAAAACATACTAGGTATCTCCTTAAACATAATTTATTTTTTTGTTCTTTGCACTTGTTTCATGATTATTATTGAATATATTATATTAATATAGGTAAGTTTAATATGTGCTATGATGTATGTATGTATTAACTTTATCTATGTAAATAGTGCACCACAGACTACCTGCAGTATTGTCTCCTTCCCCTAAAGGTTGTCTTTTAATGATCACCTTTAGCGATAAGACCGCCCATTGTGTCACCTTATGTAAAATTGCTACATTTTATCTATAATTTGTATGGTGTACAATGTACATAATAAAAACCGGCCAAGTGCGAGTCGGACTCGCGCACGAAGGGTTCCGTACGTCTATCTATAAAAAGGTGAATTGCGGTTTACGATTTATGACGTATTAAAAAAAAACTACTTAAAACAAATTTCGGTGGAAGTTTACATGGTTAATGTACATCATGTATTTTTTTTAATTTTATCATTCTCTTATTTTAGAAGTTACAGGGGGGGGGGGGGCATATTTTACCACTTTGGAAGTGTCTCTCGCGCATACTATTCAGTTTAGAAAAAAATGATATTAGAAACCTCAATATACTTAATTTTTGAACACGTATCTATAGACACCCATGTACACGGATGGGTTGGATGAAAAAAAAATTGAGTTTCAGTTTTATTTAAGGGGAACCCCTAAAATTACTTGTTTTTTTTCTATTTATGTGTGAAAATCTTAATGCGGTTCACAGAATACATCTACTTACCAAGTTTCAACAGTATAGTTCTTATAGTTTCGGAAAAAAGTGGCTGTGACAGACAGACATGACGAATCCATAAGGGTCCCGTTTTTTGTCAACTGTTCACTGTCAACTCAACGACTTCCATTATAGCTATCAGGAAACAGACTTTGACCGGGGACAGGGGACTATTCCTTAGCTACAATCACTTCCATGAAAAACGTCGATATTATGTATAAGTATTTTTTTTTATTGAAAACTATGAAATTAGGTATCATAGGTACGAGTGTCAGTGTCACTATTGCCTAATTACTTTAAGTTCCCATTAGTCTCTCTGTTCTTATGTCACCGAGTCTCCTCAAAATATTCTATAGATGTATAACCTTGTAATTAATGTCCCATTGTTAAGATTCGTCATCGGTTTCTTTATTTTATAATCACTTACGAGTACACCATATTTATTTACACATCCCAAGGTACACAATTATTTATTTATTTGGCTCACCATCAATTGTTTATACTGGTATATGCAAATGAAAACGAAGCAACAAATTAGAACGATCACATATAGGTTAACTCTGCATGCACACAAAACATTTTTGTAACTTACAGAAAAGAAAAATTGAAATAAAAGACTATATTCTATAGTTGCACTAAATAAAACTTAATAAATTAATTAAAACAAACAAATTAAAACAAAATCAAAACAAACTAAAGTTAAAAAACTAGGTACTTAATACAAAAATATGCAACAAGTAGCCCAAATTCTATCGGTATCTACCCAGGTAGATACGCTAAGAAACTCAATGTTCGGGGAGATACTTGTAAAAGGTGGCTTTCAATTTGCCTAAACTGTCAAAATTATATAGCAAAGCTTAGTCTATATGGCAATAACCGGTGAACTTTGTATCTATCGGGTAATAACCGGTGAACTTTGTGTCTATCGGGCAATAACCGGTGAACTTTGTGTCTATCGGGCAATAACCGGTGAACTTTGTATCTATCGGGTAATAACCGGTGAACTTTGTGTCTATCGGGCAATAACCGGTGAACTTTGTGTCTATCGGGCAATAACCGGTGAACTTTGTGTCTATATCGGGCAATAACCTTAATACCTGGCAGCGTTGATTGCACCTTACATACTTGTAGAGATATAGCTCTGCTATGCTTTTCGTTTATTGTCCGTGTTCGACCGCGTAGTTTTATAATTAGGACCAAGGGTATTTTACTTTTCGGTGGGTCTATCAATCGGACCATGGGTAAATCAAGTTCTATCAATAACAAAAACTAATAAAACAACTTTGGTTGTGTAACAACCGTGGATCTATTAAAACTAAAGTTGCATGTAAACTTCATTCTGGAAAATGTTTTAGATTAAAAAATATTACATGGATCATATTGCTATTGCCATTTATTATTTTCTGCTTGGATTTATATTCATAGAGCATCATATTTCGCCTTAATTTATTGAGGCACCCACAGGAAAGTCCGGTTAAGCAGACAACCTCTCTTAGGATGACCTGCGAGATAGATAAAAAAGCCGGCCAAGTGCGTGTCTGACCACGCGCAATGATGGGTTCCGTAGTTGGGATGAATTTCTCCCAAAAACAAACTTTACATTGTACTTGAAAAACATGTTCTCCAATACATCTATAAACGGCACCGTCAATTTTACTATTGCAAATATAAGTTTGTAATCGGAAAACAATTTGTTTTAAGTGATAAACTACAAATTAACGATTTTCGGACTTCTTCCTTTACTTGTGCTGTGAGATCTTACTTCTTGCCAAGTTTCATGATTCTAGATCAACGGGAACTACGGGAAGTACCGGTACGGGTTTTGATTTATTTACGAGTATCAAAATATGTCGCATAAATCACCATAGTTTTTTTTTTGCGTTCACTTATATGCTTGATTTTATTAGAGCTCCACGGGACCGTATTTAGACTTGCGTATCTGATAAGTATTAATTTCGCTTATTATCTGTGGTGACTTCAATATTAATATCTTAGAGAATAGTTCAAATAGCACTCGATTATTAAGTCTCTTTAAATCATTCAATTTGTCAAATGTGTTTACAGAACCAACACGCATAACTACAAGTTCTGCTACATGTATTGATAATGTTTTTTGTTGCTGGGAATACTTAGATAAAGCCATTGTAAATTATCTCCCTTCTGATCACAGCGGTCAATTCGTTGCTTTCAAGTCCATAACACCATTACAAAAAATTCAGATACAATCTAGACAAGTAACACCCAGCAATCTAAATAGATTTAATAATAACTTAATTAGTAAGTTATTTATACCGGGCCATATCAAAAACAATGTAAATGAATTTTATGAGGAATTCTTTTCGGTAGTGTGCACCGAGTTCAATGATACTTTTAAAATGAAAACAAAAACTATTTGCTCAAATTTTTTGTTCAGTGACTGGGCAACTAAGGGTATTAGGAAAAGTAGGGAAAAATTGTTTGAGCTTTATGGCCTTAAGCCTTATATTAACTCTGAAACTTTTAATAAATACGTTGCTACTTACTCTAAAATTTTTAAAAATACCTGCAAGGTAGCTAAAGCCTTGTACATTAGCAACAAGATTAAATCAGCCGATAATAAAATAAAGACGGTTTGGAGAATTATCAATGACGAAACTAACAGGAATAAAAAACATAATAATGATTTCACTCTAGAAACCTCACGTGGTCTCGTATGCACAAACAAAGAAGTTGCGCAAGAATTTGTAAATTTCTTTACCAATATCCCACTTAAAACTACTGAAGCCATAAATTCCTCGCCCTCGCGTTCTATTGATTTATTAAGAGCAAACGTTTCATCCTGCGCGATTGAATTTAAATTCAAGCATATAAACCCCGTAACAGTAATAAAAGCTTTCAAGCAAATCAAAATCAAATTAACAGAAGATCTATGGGGAATGTCTATTAAAGTTTGTACCTCCATTATTGAGACTATAGCGCCGTACTTGGCCTTACTATTTAATTTGTGTGTTGATCAAGGAGTCTTCCCGGATCTAATGAAATATAGTAAGGTAATACCACTTTTCAAATCCGGGGATAGTGAAGACACCAATAATTATAGACCCGTATCCGTGTTGCCGGTCTTCAGCAAGGTGTTTGAAAAGGTAATGCTTAATCAAATGCTCAATCATTTTAACACCAATAAAATCTTACACGATCAACAATATGGTTTCACCAAGGGACGTTGTACGACTGACGCCGGTGACACCTTATTAAAACACATATTTGCGGCATGGGAAGAAGCCCAAGACGCCATAGGAATATTTTGTGACCTCTCCAAGGCATTTGATTGCGTCGACCACGAAACATTACTCTTGAAACTTGAGCATTACGGCCTTGGAAAACTTGCGCTCAGTTTAGTAAAATCTTATTTAAATGATAGACAGCAGCAAGTTCAAATAAATGGCGTCAATTCACTCGGCTTAAAAGTAAAAATGGGTGTACCTCAAGGCTCGATATTGGGTCCTTTCCTCTTTTTAGTATATATTAATGATCTACCCTATTTGTTAAAAACTCAACCACAAATGGTGTTATTTGCTGACGATACTTCCTTAATTTTTAAAATTAACAGACGTGCATTAAATCTTGACGACGTAAATAATGCCCTATTGCAGGTCCAAAATTGGTTCACTGCTAATAATTTAGTATTAAATGGGAAAAAAACTAAGTGCATAAGATGTTCGTTACCAAATGTCAAAAGTAGTAATTGTGAGATAATATTGAATCAAGAGAAACTAGAATTCGTCGATAAAACTGTTTTTCTGGGGATCAAGCTCGACTCAAGGCTTCAATGGGGTCCTCATATAATATCCCTTGCAGGACGGCTAAGTTCGGCGGCTTATGCTGTGAGAAAAATCCGTCAATTTACTGATGTAGATACCGCGAGGCTGGTCTATTTTAGTTACTTTCATAGTATTATGTCATACGGTATTTTACTATGGGGACGGGCTGCAGACATCGAGTCTATTTTTATTCTGCAGAAAAGAGCCATCAGAGCCATATATAATCTCCGCAGGCGCGATTCTCTTAGGGAAATGTTTAAGGATATTAACATCATGACGGTGCCTTGTCAATATATCTATGAAAACATCATGTACGTAAGAAAAAATTTACATCTTTTTAGTAAAAGAGGCGAAAGACATAATTATAGTACTAGAAGTAGGGATTTATTAGCTCAACCAGGTTTCAGACTGGCAAAAGTAGACTCGTCTTTCATGGGGTACTGTTTAAAATGTTATAATATAATTCCTCCCCACATACTTCAACTGAATGAGACGAAATTCAAATCTTGTATAAAACGCACACTATGCAAGCAGGCATACTATAATTTGGGGGATTACATCGCTGATAAAAATGCTTGGCTCAATGCAACCTCAACTAATTGATTAACATTTGAAAATACTGTTGGAGCTGCTGAAGATTTCAAAAACTATCTTTGCTTTGTATAAATTCAATCTCTTAGTATTATATAATTGCATAGAACATGTGTGAGCACTATGTACTTACTATAAAGCTACCATTTACTGAGTACTTCTTTCATTGACTTGAATGTGCAATGGCGGCTGAGAGTATGTCATGCTCACTGTAATGTCTCGCTGATGGTGGCGGGTGTGTTGGATCATTTAGCTCCCTTCAAAATGGTTGAGTTGAATGGTGCTAATCCATGCGTCATGTTCGTGAACGGGCGCCATCAGTAGGGACTGGTCATCTCTTAGCGGCCTTGGCTTATTTTAATTTAAGTTTTGAATTGTTTTTTTTTTATATTTTTGTTACGGACGCCTTTGACGTTTTGCATCGTTCTCACATGTTTAATTTCAACACGAATGATGTAACCAATATTTTGTAACCATATGTTAATTTAAAAGAGTGTCCGTGGAGTTTCTTGCCCGTTCTTCTCCATAGGTACCTACTAAGCTTTGGAATGGGCAACTAGCTTCATTTTGATGACTGACCGACCCCCTTGACAATTCAAAAGTGCCTGTAATTGGTTTATTTGAAATAAATGCTTTGAGTTTGAGTTTGAGTTCAACTTGATACCTCCACGCGTTCCTGAGAAAAAGGGTCTTGACAGACTGACAGACAGACAGACGGACAACGAAGTGATCCTATAAGGGTTCCGTTTTTTTTTTGAGGTACGGAACCCTAGAAAGTATATCGGTAATAGATGTTACAAATGCTTGGCTCGACGCTAGTCCTACTCCAGAAGGACGCATAAACTAATTCATTAGCATTTGCAAATACTGTTGGAGCTGTTGAATATTTTAAAAAACTATCTTTGTATTTTATAAATTCAATCTCTTAGTACTTATTGTGTAGGTATATTGGCATATGACCAAAAAAGCTACCATTCACTGGGTACGTCTTTCATTGCACCGGCAGTAGTGACTGGTCATCTCTCAGCTTATTTAAATTTAATTAGATTTTCAATTGCATTTTTTTCTCTTCTTTTTATTACGGACTCATATTTTTATTACGAACGCTTGTAACGTTCTGCATCGTTCTCACATGTATAATTTCAACATGAATGATGTAACCAATATTTTGTAACTCTATATTAATTTAAAAGAGTGTCCGTCTATTTTCTTGCCCGTTCTTCTCCATTTGAACCTACTACGCTTTGGAATGGACAACTAGCTTCATCTTTCTTACTGATCGACCCCTTGATAATTTTATTCCAAAGTGTCTGTAATTAGTTTAGGTACTTAATTGAAATAAATGCTTTGAGTTTGAGTTTGAACTTGTAGGTCAAGTTGTGTTACAGATGATTAGGTTCAATATCCTAAATAATTTTATTGATAGATTTTCCAAATATCTAAGAAAGAAATAGTATATAATCCGTCAGTACCATAGCAATGAATGCTATGGCATATGTATCTACCTAATCGACATGTTAGCGCACTCGTCCAGGCATGAGGGGTGCTAAATGTATTCACTTGATCACTTCACTACAGACTATAATCCAGGCAGCGGCAATCACTAGTTCACTACGAGTACATACGTGATACGGGTATCCGCGCAGTGCCGCGAACTGTTCAAACGATACTAGTGTATGTACACACGGCGCTGGAAGCTTAGAAACAATTTTTCCGTGTACCTACTTACCTACTTACTTAATTTTTATTTTCTTATGGGTTATTATGATAGTATTGTATCTATGTACCTACATATTTCCTGAATTGATAACTTATACCTATAAATACACAGAATTATTTGAAACTTTTTAAGACCTTCATCAGCTGACTGCGCGACATTTATAGAGTTATGTTTGACCATCTTTTTCGTTTCTTGTTCTGAAGTGGTATCTTCTTCTTATTCCAGCAGTGTGTCGGACGGCTACGGCATGTTCCAGTCGAAAGAACAGATCCTCACAGCCTCCAAGGAACAGGAGGTGGAGAATGGGAATGCTTTGAACGGTCCGCATGGCGATGGACATCATCATGTGACGCATCCCACCTCGTGAGTACATTTTTCTTTTGGGCAGTTTTTTTCGTGAGTACACTGCTCGGCTATTGTATTGAATAACGGGCTGGAGTGCGCAACTTCACGTCCAAGCGGGTATCTTGCATACGGGGTGCTAGCCTGCTAGGCTGGCTATGCAATTTCGTGATTTTTTTACTTACCCATGTCCTTACAAAACAAGTACGAGTTGAACTCGCGTGGTGAGGGTTCCGTACAATGAATATAATTATATTTATCAGAACAAACATAATATTGTAGTTGTATGTACAATATTGAAAGATTTGCCATGTTATTGCAACACCATAGACCTTCTTATGGGTTCTTAAAGGTTTACTTGTAATATACGACATTATTTTTAGTAAATGCGAAACCCGAAACACGTGTCTAGTATTTTTATGTAAAGAATTTATGTACAAAATTTCAAAACTGTATCATGAAAAATCGGGTGGGCTAATAAGTAAAGAACTACACATTCGGTCGGTATTTGAAAAAAAAAATTGGCTCAGTAGTTTCGCGGTCACAGGAGTGATCCTATAAGGGTTTCGTTTCTTCATTCGGACGTACGGAACCCTAAAAAGGGAGGTCCGTCATGCAGGAAACCACGTACGTCAGTGGTAACAACCAGTCTAGGCTGGCCCCTCTTATTCTATTGAATCGCCGTGCGCTAGGCCAGCTCGAGGTAAAGTGTTACCACGGACGTGCGGTTGACTGTACCTGCAAATGCAGAGGTCAACTGCTCAAACGACATCGATTTAAAAAAAAAATGTGGCTTTTTATTTATCAAATCGAAGGGTAGGCAGGCTTTACATATAAGTGCAACAATTTCCCACAGTCACGTAGGTAGGGTAAGTACCTTATCTAAGTGGAACCAATTGGTGAGATGCTTACGAACTGCGCACTGCGAAAGTGCTGTTTTAATGAATACAAACATGCAATGCACGCAATGTCGTAAAATTCCGCTAGTAGGTTCCCGACGAAATAAAGTTCTGTAAACAAGGTCTGTAAAAAATAAAACAAAAGACAAGCCGAAACCAAGAAATAAAAAAAATATTTTATGAGGCGAAGCATCTGCTCGGTACAACAACTCTAATGATTTTTACCTGACCTAGAAATAAAAATCAAATCACATTAGTAATCTTTGTAGGTCAGAGTCAGGATCTAAATGCTAAAGGCTAAATTTTTTTCAATGAAAAGCGGCCAAACTCGCCGTGCTCTCGATCAGGGCCCCAAGTTTGCTATTTTTATAAATTCAGTCATTCCAACACGATTCCCATTGTTATTTTGCTAAAAGTTCGTAATCTGCTAAATTAATAATTGTCGATCATTGGTCGATCAATGTTCTCGTAATATAATTGTGTTACTTATAATGGCATTGTCGTATTGCCATTATTATAAAACCCATTAGCCCATCACGCTCATAGACGCAAACGGGAAATGCAACTGTAGTCTGTCTGTACTTTATTTATTTATATTGTGTGCGGGCGCGCGGGGAGCGGTGGTCGGGGTGGAAGCGAGACAAAACACTTGATATTCCCGTGTAATAAAAATGTTTTAGATAGATACCTACTTTATTTATGCATGCGGATATTTTTTTATGTAATTTATTCATATTTATTCTTATAATTGGTTGTTTATGCATTATATTATGAATACTGTTTATTTTATTTTATTTTGTTGTTCAACTCTAAAAACCTGACTTGAGTTCCGTACGTATTTTTTCGGGTAACCACTGAAAATCAGCGCTGTGTTGTGGGTCGGGCATAGCACAGCATCATGCTGAGTGCAAGCCTTTTTGTCACAGTCATGACGTGCAGTTGCCGACTATTTGTTATTTTTGTGCTCGCGATTATAATGTAGATAGGTTTTTTTTTTTAATGTTTACTTGCTCGAGTTTGTGTTTTCCTAGGCACGTGTTTCTGTGACGAATAAAATTATTTTTCTTTCTTTTCTTTCTTTCTAGAAATGTCATTCATTTGTTATTATGTACGAGATTACTAATACATGCAATTTCATTCAATGTAGTGTCAGTGGCCGACCATTGGAAATTCATAATGACGCCATTATAATAGTAAGTAGATTATCAAACTTGTCAAAATCAACAAAAAATCAATGATCGACCATTCGATGATCGACATTACACCAGTATTCCCTGAAGGGCCGGGCAGAGATGGGTGGTCTTATCCAAAGGTTATAAAATGAAAAAGTCTAATTAAAAAACATTTAAACCTTCCAACTAAGTACTAGCGTAAATATTTAGCAGTAGATTTCAATGATAATTACAAAACTAAAGTGTAATTGTCAATGAAACAAAGAGGGGCCGGGGGGGCCGGGGGGGCCGGGGGGGCCGGGGGGGCGCGTTGTGAGTAGATACATTAATAGTATTGATGAGCTAGATTAAACAACTTCCTCACTTAAACTATATAAGTAAAGGCTTCTACATACCGGGGCGACTTGTCGCGCGACGCGACGCGACACAAAGGCACCGCACGTCCCGCGATACGCGGGGCCTTTGTGCCGTGTCGCGTCGCGCGACAAGTCGCGCTGGTATGTAGAAGCCTTAATAGCAGACTTGAGGCCCTTGGTTATCAATAAAATGCGAATTTACATTTTTTTTATCAACTTTCGTTTCTGTATTTTTCATATTTTTTTATTTTGCTCAATAATATGAACTGAAATAAAACTTAATAATTATTTAAAGGACACTTGGCTAATAATGGGCACCTGGGTATTTTTCAGCTGCACTGAAAAACTCTTTTGAAGAGGAACGGGGAACAAAGTACTAAACTATGACATAAAACATAATTTAATAAAACCATTGAGAGACACACATAGACATTTTTACATTTCATTAGAGGCTTTCTCTTTCTATAGGTATAAGAGTAGGTACTTAAGGGGACTATAACCGACTTTTAATGATTCTAAACTGAAGATCACGTCTGTTCATGATTTTATAAAAATATGTGATAAATTAGAGCATTTTCTCAATAACTTAATATGTGAATATTTTAGATTATATTTATTTATCATAGTGAAATTAATTTGTAAAGTTATTTCTAACGCGGATAAAAAACTGAGAATGTCGCAAAATCTACCAAGCGTATTTTTCTGAAACCTTCACTGATTTAAAGATAATTTAATTATTGATCTTTTATTAAAATACCTTTTGTATTGTGTATAATAAATTAATAATGCGTCAAATTGGGGACAGCACTCCTTGATGGGCGAGTCCTATTACTGGCTAAACGTACGACGCGTTGCGTAAGGTCAGTATACAGAACGCGCAAGCTAACCAGTCAAGGTCACTGGCATATATCTGCGTTTTAACTCGATAAGGCCGGCCGAGAAGGGCTAAGGGAATTTAGTTTTATAAATGACTGGTCCCGCGCTTCACCAGTAAACCGATTAGTACGCGGCGGTACAGTGCCTGGGTTCCAGCAGTGGAAACATTATAAGACTGATTATGCTAAATACACCTCATGAAGTGCATCAATTACTGAAAGAAAGAAAGAAAATACATTTATTTAACACAGAGTAAAAGGCACACAAATATACACCAGGCAAAAAAAAAAAAGTGTAAAGTGCGATGAAAGAAATCTAGCAGAAAAGTGTGCCTGCGCCAAAAAGGCCCAGTTCAGCAAAAAATGCCAGACAACTAGTGCCTGACGCTGGTTTTCAAACTCAAACTCAAAACATTTATTTCAATTAAACCTATTACAGGCACTTTTGAACTGTCAAAGAGTCGTTCAGTTAGTCAGAAAGTTGAAGCTATTTGCCCATTCCAAAACGTAGATCTCTATGGAGAAGAACAGGCAAGAAACTCCAAGGACACATACAAAATCCTGGGTCCATTATTCTTGTTGCTTCTCTATGTGAGAACAATGTAAAAAATTAAATTGCTTATTTAAAAAACAATACAAAATATAAGATGAAAAGATTACAAATAAGCCCTGGCAGTTCAGAGAAGACCAACTGACGGCGCCCGTTAACGAACATGACGCGTGGATCAGCACCATCCAACTCAACCATTTTGTAGGGAACCGAATGATCCAACACACGCGCCACCATCAGCGAGCCATTTAAGTGAGAATGACATACTCTCAACTGCCACGCTTTTTTAAGTCAACATACATCTTATCATAAAAAACGGCTCCATGGTACTCACATTAACAAAAATTAAAAAATGCTTCTAAATTATACAAAACATATAGCTTTCAATGTATTTAAAAAAATTATAAAATATTAGGTTGGGGAAAAAGTCTTTTCGCATTATAATATAGTAGTATGTATGAACTTATAATAAAATCTCTTTGGCTATACTATTTGTATCTGGCTGGTTTTGGTATCATTGAAAGTTTAAATTTTGAAGAACATAATTCCAAATTCAAATTAGGAAAAATGTGTGATTTTCATTTGTTTTTCGTACTGTCAAGATGAGTGAATCTAATGAAGAAATTCGATACATTTTAAAATTTTACTACAAAAAAGATAAAAATGCAACGCAAGCCGCGAAAAAATTTTGCGATGTTTATGGACCTAGTGCAGTGTCTGTGAGAGTAGCACAAATTTGGTTTAAGCGTTTTCAATCCGGAAATTTTGATGTCAAAGATGCACGTCGCTCTGGGCGCCCTATTACGGATAAAATGGATGCCATTTTTGAAAAAGTGGAGCAAGATCGGCATATCAGTAGTTACGACGTAGCTGAAGAACTGGGAATTGACCACAATACAGTTTATGCATATTTGAAAAAACTGGGTACACAAAAAAGCTTGATATTTGGGTACCTCACCGGCTCACTGAAAGAAACCTAATGAACCGTGTACTCATTTATGATTCTTTATTACGAAGTAATTAAACCAAACCCTTTTTTTAAGAAATTGATAACTGGTGATGAAAAGTGGATCACGTACGACAAGAACGTGCGAAAAAGGTCGTGGTCAAAGGCCGGTCAGGCTTCACAGACTGGCAAAACCCGGATTAACTCGCAACAAGGTGATGCTGTGTGTGTGGTGGGATTGGAAGGGCATTATTCATTATGAGCTGTTACCACCAGGCAGGACCATCGATTCTCAACTCTACTGCGAACAACTGATGAGATTAAAGCAAGAAGTTGAGAGAAAGCGGCCTGAATTAATCAACAGCAGGGGTGTGGTTTTTCATCATGATAACGCTAGACCTCACACATCTTTAGCCACTCAGCAAAAATTAAGAGAGTTTGGCTGGGAGGTTTTAATGCATCCGCCGTATAGTCCTGACCTTGCACCTTCAGATTTCCACCTGTTTCGGTCTCTTCAGAATTCTTTAGGCAGTGTCAGGTTAACATCACGAGAGGACTGCCAAAACCACTTGTCGCGGTATTTTGATAAGAAGTCCCAACATTTCTATAGCAATGGGATCATGTCCCACCTACACAAGATGGCAAAATGTTATCGAACAAAATGGTACCTACATACTTTATTTAAATGTAAATAAACTATATTAAAAAATGTTTTGAATTTTCTTAATAAATGCGAAGAAACTTTTTCCCCAACCTATTATTACTAGCAAAAGGAAAATCATTATTACCTATTAAAGTATTCAACAACTAAAACTTGATTACATTTTCTTCTGCTTCTTCTTCTTCTTAGTCGTCGTCGATTACATTTCATATAATCGATATGATTGTAATGTCAGAACATAAAAAAGGGGGAAGCATCTCTTCCAAATATTATAATTTTAACGAGTGAGCCCAAGTGTTTGTGAAGCAGGGCCAGCATTAAGCCAAGCATTTTTATCTACGCTATAATCATCCAACCTATAATATGCTTGTCTACATAGTGTGCGTTTAATGCATGTTTTAAATTTCTTCTCATTTAGTTGAGGAATATCGAGTGGTATTTTATTATAACATTTTACACAGTACCCCATAAAAGAAGTGTGTACTTTTGACAATCTGAAACGTGGTTGATCTGATTTGTTCCTATTTCTAGTGGAAAATTATGCCCATCACTTATCTTACTGAAGAGATGTAGGTTTTTCTAACATACATAATATTTTCATAAATATAGGTATTGGCAAGGTACCGTCATGATGTAATTTTTTTTAAACAGTTCCCTTAGGGAGTCACGTTTGCGGAGGTTGTAGATGGCTCTGATAGCCCTCTTTTGCAGAACAAAGATAGAAACAATATCTG
Source organism: Tiliacea aurago (assembly GCA_948098905.1). Classification (NCBI taxonomy): domain Eukaryota; kingdom Metazoa; phylum Arthropoda; class Insecta; order Lepidoptera; family Noctuidae; genus Tiliacea; species Tiliacea aurago. The sequence goes on from OX402576.1 coordinate 2,085,621, forward strand.
CAGCCCGTCCCCACAGCAAAATACCGTAACACATGATGCTATGAAAGTAACTAAGAAAGACCAGTCTCGCTGTATCCACGTCTGTTAATTGGTGGATTTTCCAAACAGCGTAGGCGGCTGAACTTAGCCGCCCTGCAAGTGATGTTAAGTGAGGACTCCACTGCAGCTTAGAGTCAAGCGTGATTCCCAGGAAAACAGTTTTTTCGACGAATTCTAGTATCTCTTTGTTCGATACAACGTGTCATTCACTACTTCTAACATTCGGCAAAGCGAATCTTATGCATTTAGTTTTCTTCTCATTTAATACCAAATTATTTACAGTAAACCAATTATGGACCATAAGCATAGCGTTATTTACGTCGTCAAGCATTGATTTTTAAAGTAAGCAGACATACACAGGAGTGTATGTCTGCTTACTTTAAAAATCAATGATGTGTCATCAGCAAATAACACCATTTGTGGTCGGCTTTTCAGTAAATGAGGTAAATCATTTATATATACTAAAAAGAGGGACGGACCCAATATTGAGTCCTGCGGTACCCCCATTTTGACTATTAAACCCAATGAATTCACACCGTTTATTTGAACTTGCTGCAATTTATAATTCAAATATGATTTTACTAAGTTAAGCGCAAGTTTACCCAGTCCGTAATGCTCAAGTTTCAAGGGCAGTGTTTCGTGATTCACGCAATCAAATGCCTTGGATAGGTCACAAAAGATGCCTATTGCGTCTTGTGCCTCTTTCCATGCGTTAAAAATGTGTTTCAGTAATGTGACCCCGGCGTCAGTTGTACAACGTTTGGTGAAACCATATTGTTGATCGTGTAAGATGTCATTACGATTGAAGTGATTAAGCATTTGATTTAACATTACTTTTTCAAACACCTTGCTGAAAACCGGCAAAACCGATACGATAATTTTCTACTGCGGTTGACGTAAAATATTACATAGATATGGAGTGAATATTGTACTTTGAAGTGCTTGTCTAGGCTTTCTAATAATTTTCTTCAAATTACAAACAATATTGACTTCCAAAAAAACACTACAAAGTTAAACACAACTTTAATATCGGACGTCGGTGTCTTGGATCTGTATTTTAGTTTTTTGCCACCGACTTCCTAAATTAAAGTTATTTTTCACTTTGTAGTGTTTTTTTTGGAAGTCGGTTGTATTTTTGTTGTTGTAAAACATGTTTTATTTTTCACTTTTTAGTGGGTCAGTTTGTAATTTATCTAAGTTACAATTGCCTTATATCAACTGCTCATCACCTTTTACAAAATATTGCTTTTCCTAATGCAGGGACGTAGGGACGAACTCCTCAACAATTAGTTGAGGAGTCCTCCTGGTAAGAATCAGGAGAACTTCATCAGCTCCACTTCACCGTATGCATTGTGACGAGCTGAAATTGCTTAGCAACAATAAGTACCTGATTGAATCGCAACCCTTGAAATACTTATTATTAAGTAGTTCTGGTGGCTATCTGCGGTCTTCATCATCAGTTCCACTTCGCCAACTGGTGCTTTCAGACAGCAAATGCACGAGTTACTATAAAAAATACCAAAAAATATATGTGTGCCTATAAAATTATTTGAGGATTTCCCTCGATTTCCATGTGATCCCCTCCTTCCTGTGAACTTAATTGATGTAGTGTATACTTATGCTGCACTGCTGCAATGGACTGCGATAGACTGAATTATACGATAATAAAAAATTATAATAGACATCCTTGATTTATTGCCATCCTTTATATAGGCTTGCCCTGAGAAGTGGGCGGCAATGCAATGACTACCCATGGCATAACAACGTATTTTCCCATGAACCCGGGGTTCACTTGTTGGTTCCTTTAGGTATGTGTAACAAACGCTCATGCCATCATTTACTATAGTTGATATGTGATGAGGACAACCTAAAATTAAAAAACTTTGTATCACAAAGGCTGGGCAGCAACCTCCTCATCCCATTCTAACTAACCATGTTCCATACCAGGTACACAGACACAATGCTGCACCTGTTCCGAGGGAACATCGGCACCGGCCTGCTGGCCATGGGCGACGCTTTCAGGAACGGTGGCATCATCTTCTCGCCCATCGTGACCGCATTGCTGGGCATCATATGCGTGCATGCGCAGCATTTACTGGTCAGTTAACTTAGGGATATTAGCACGTAATCCAGAAAGTTTCAAATTGTTTATTTTAAGCCGCTCGGTAACTGCACTTATAAAATGGCCCTTTGGGACTTTTCTCATACTCCTGCAATTTCCTTTACGTACTTACCTACAATATTAGTTTAGATGCGAGTTTCAATTTCTCTGGGACTTGCGTAGTTTCTTTGTCTCGGCTCACAGCAGTTGCAGCGGTAGGCTTTTAAAAGAAAGGAAACATGTTTTTCCGTTAGATAAGATGTCTTCAAACCGGCGAATCTCACACAAGTGTTTTTAGCTAAATTATAAAAGTTAGCACTGCAAAAATTAGCTTGCCCATGGCCTGTCCATTAAATGATTTTTCTTTACAGCTAAACTGTTCACAAGAAATGTATCTCTCGTCAAAACGAGACCGGCCACCAGGGTTCGCAGACACGGTGTACCTGGTGTTTAAGAACGGGCCTGCCAGGACTCGGAGTATGGCCGGCACGATGAAGATCCTGGTCAACGGGTTCCTCTGCGTCACGCAGCTAGGCTTCTGCTGCGTTTATATTGTGTTTATCGCGAATAATGTTAAAATGGTAAGTTGTAGGAAAGTGACAGTTCATTGAGTTCTATGTCAGAGACTGCTGTCACTTAAGTATGAGTGACAGAGATGACGCTAAACTACGCCGAACTTTAGGCGAGTATCAAGGCAACATTTTACGTCATCCAAATCACTCCTTGCGCAATAAATTACTTCTGAATCATTTTAAGATCTGTCTCTGTAACTATTCTGTAAACTAGTGTCAAATTAGTTTATTAAAAACATCTTCTGCGTCTTCCAGATATGCGACCAGTACAATATACACATCGACCTCTCCATCCACATGATATTTGTGGTGATCCCGGTCCTCCTGGCTTGTATGGTCCGCAACCTCAAGTACCTGACACCTTTCTCCACCATTGCCAACATCATGATGGCTGCAGGCGTCGCCGTGGTGGTCTATGAAGCCACCCAGGACCTGCCAGCAGTAGAAACCAGGGATTACATAGCTTCGTGGGAACAGCTACCTCTCTACTTCGGAACTGCTGTTTACGCTTTCGAGGGAATTGGATTGGTAAGTTCATTTTTTTTCCAGGATTTCGGACACTTTTCATATTATCTTTTGCAACTTATATTGGCTGTAAAAACATCAGAGCTATTTGCGACCAAGTTTACCGCTAATGCGATGCGTATTGCTATCAATGCGAAAGTATTTTGTTCCGCTCTCATGGACCGTTCCGTACGAAGCCATCGTAAACTGACGTCATTAGTGTAGCCTGCCCTTGCTATTGTCATTTAAGTCATACCTAAACGTAATAAGCTTGGTTTTCTCGCGCATTCATTCGGTGGTCAGCTTCTATGTATAAAATGTAATTTTGCCAACAGGTTCTCCCTTTGAAAAACGAGATGAGAAGACCGGAGAAGTTCCAAAAACCTTTGGGTGTGCTGAACGTAGGCATGGTGGTGGTCGGGAGCATCTTCATCACAGTGGGATTCCTGGGGTACCTCAAGTGGGGAGACAATGTGCTCGGCAGCTTGACCTTGAATTTGCAGCCAGGAAAAGTGTAAGCTATCAACCACATTTTGATTTGTAAATCCGCCTATAACGTTCGCACTGCAGGGACACAGGCCTTCTCTGTGGCACTATTGTATTCGGACGCACGCAACAGAACGGTGGTGAAATAAAAGCTGGCCTGCAACAGTGATCCCATTTCTGAATTGTCAGAAAGGCCTTAGAATGGATTCCTAATTTATCATTATTATTACAGGCTCAGTAACGTGGTACAGGCTCTGATCGCGATGTCGATTCTGTTCACCTACCCGCTCCAGTTCTACGTGCCGGTTGCGATCACCTGGCCAGCGGTTCAGAAGATTTTCGGTGCTTCCAACCCCGTCTCCAAGGAGCTTGGGTATAGAGCACTGCTGGTTCTGCTTACTTGTGAGTATACATACTCGTACAGAGAACTTTAAACCTGATATTCCAAACTGAATTTAGGGTTCATCGGTACAGCCCATGCACTACATTATCGGTATCATGACAACTAGACCGGAGTCAAGTTGACCGGGTTAAGTTGTCTCAGCGTTGAATTGTTGGGGTTGAGTGGGGAGTTATTCTGGGGTTGAATTGTCGCGAAAGTCGAGTTGTTCCACTCGTTCCACTAAAATCCCCTTTTTTTTTTTTCCGCTGAGAAATGCAATTACGCATGCCCGCTCGTGGGGGACGAGACGGGGTATGTGGGACTCCCTGTCGGTAATGCCGACAGTATACCCACTAAAACTCAGCGGTGTTCCCGCATCGCCGTGTTGGGAGGGCCATGGGATAACGGTTGAACCTTTTCTTCCACGACCCTCCCGGCGCATGCCCGCCTAGCTGGCGGGCCCCGCATGCCCCTCCGTTACTGGGGGGCTACGGGAATGGCCGAGAACACCTGGCCATTCCCGTCCGACACTGGTGGAGGCCTGTGCAATACAGGCAAGGGTCCACGCACCCGTTGCCTGCTGGCCTCCACCTGGGAGGAGTCGGAGATGACGTTCAAAGTGACGTCTTCTTCGACCCCTCCTCCGCCTTCGGAGCGGCGCAGCGGCAGGGTCGTCCTCCCGCACGCGCTCCGCCTCCTCCTTCTGCAACATGACGTGTTCGCAGAAGGAGGCGACTGCCGCCCAGGACCCCTCATCCCTCAGCATGGCGTTTACCAAGCCGGGGAGTGAGAGGTCCGGTCCGATCACCGCGTGCAGACTGTGGCGCGGCTCGGACCACGACGGGCACACCTCGAGGGTGTGCTGCGCCGTGTCCTCCGCCGCGCCACAGTGGTGGCACGACGGTGTCTCCTCCCGTCCGATTCGGTGCAGGTACGCTCCGAAACAACCGTGTCCGGACAGCACCTGCACCAGACGGAACGAGAGGAACCCATGCGACCGCTCGAGCCAGTCTCGCAGGACCGGCCCGATCGCGTCGAGGGTTCGGCGGCCGAAGGCTGCTGTGGCGAGGTCGCCCGTCCAATGGACGACGATGGCGTCCCTCGCCTCCCGCCGGACGGCGGCTCGCTCTTCCGGGGCAGGGCGTTCTCCGCTCGCCCTCCGCCCCGCCGTCCATTCATACACTCTGGCGAGCACCCACGCCTCGAGTTCCCAAGGAGGGGTGCCCGCCAGAGCACATGCTGCTGCGAAGCCCACTGTGCGGTGGGCTCGCGCCACCCGCTGGGCTATTGCCCTCTGAGGCGCCCGCAAGGCCGCGGCGTTCTCCCTCCTATGGAGGGAGTCTTCCCAGATGGGAGCGCCGTAGAGCGCCATACTCTTCAAGATGCCGGCGTAGAGTTGCCGGCATCGCGCGCTCGGCCCCCCCAAGTTGGGAAGCAGCCAGGAGAGAGCGCCCGCGGCCTTCAGCAGGCGCGACGACAGCCCGCTAAAATGCGGGCCGAAGCGCCACCTGCTGTCGAGTACAAGGCCCAGATATTTCATCTGGGCCTTCACCTCAATTCTGACGCCCTCCACGAAGATGTGGGCGTCAGGTGGGGGGCGCTGCCGAAGCCCGTGGAAGAACACGGCCTCGGTCTTGTGCAGCGCCACCGCTAAACCTAGGCGGCGGATCCTCCCCGCGACCAAGGATCCGCCCGCCGAGGCCAAGTTGGCCGCCTCCCTGAAACTCCCCCCCCGGGCGGTGAGGAGAGTGTCATCCGCATAGCAGATGACACTCGTGCCTCGGAGGAGAGTTCCCCGCAAGAGCCAATCATGGCCGACGTTCCAGAGGAGAGGACCTACGACCGACCCCTGTGGAACGCCGGCTTCAACGGCATACCGCCGGACTTGGCCAGTCCTATCCACCAGGAGGATCGCCCGATCCTCCAGGTAGCTGGCCAGCAGACTGCGCAGGTATCGAGGCACTCCGTGGAATCGGAGCGCCTCTAGGATGGTGGAGTGGGGGACGGAGTTGAAGGCATTGGCTATGTCGAATGACACGGCCAACAATCCGTCCCCCGATTCCATCGCCTCCTTCACCTGCCCCTTAAGGCAGGCCAGCGCGTCCACCGTGGAACGCTCAGCCCGAAAACCGAACTGAGCTTCCGACAAGTCCGGCCCGATATCCCGCAGATGGCTCTTTAGGCGAGCAGCGACTATCCCCTCGAACATTTTACCGACCTCATCGAGCAGGACGATGGGCCGGTATGCTGAGGGGGAGTCTGCTGGGCGGCCCTCCTTGCGAAGGAGGCACAACTGCCCCTCCTTCCACGGTTTCGGGAACCTTCCAGACTCAAGACATGCGCTGAAGAGGTCCCGAAACCTTTCCTCCATTTGAGTGGCAGCGATCGCCACCACACTTGCTGGGACACCGTCGGGGCCCGGAGCTGTCTTCTTGGCGTGGATGTGGAGAATCGCCGCGCCAAGTTCCGACTCCGTGACAGGAGGGGCCTCCTCCTCCTCCTCCTCAGCTGGCGGAGCTGTCCCCAGCGGTGGGTTCATCACTGGTGGGGTGAAGTTGCCCCTGCACGGAAACAGGGACTGAACCACCCCATCCAGGAATGAGGGCTCCAGGGTCTCGGCCACCCTGTTGTTGCGCGCTGCCTTATATGGTCTCCCGTAGGGGTCGTTGTCGAGACCCTCCAGCATCTCCTCTCTCGCCGAGTCTCTGGCGGCGGCGATGGCCCGATCGAGGGCCATTTTTGCCCCCAAATACACCTCATAGAGGTGGTCCTCGTTGGGCCGGTCCCGTAGACGCCGCCGCCGGCTCCGCGAGTAAGCCCTCCTTGCCGCCACACACGCTGCTCGAAGCCCCACCAGCTCCGCCGACCACCAATACACGGCGCGATTGGGTAGTGGTCGGCGAGACCGAGGCATGCTGGAGTTGCATACCTCGGTCAGAGACTCCCTCAGGTGCCCCGCCACGGTGTCCACATCCAGGCCAGCGGAAGGCGGGGAAAGCCAGTCCTGGACGAACGCCGCTTCCACCGCCGCCTCCCTATCCAGGCGGGCGAGCGCCCACCGTGGGAACGGTGATCGCCGCGCCGAGAGGGGCTGCGACCCTCCGCGACCACTGGTGGAGATGTCGAACCGCACGTAGCGGTGGTCCGACATAGTCTCCACCAGGTCCACCCGCCAGTTCAGCACGCGCGCGGCTAACGCAGGGGTGGCGAAAGTGACGTCCACTATTGAGCCACCCTGCCGCCGCACGCATGTCTGGACGCTCCCTCTATTCAAGAGGGAGAGTCCAGAGGAGGCTGCCCACATCTCCACTGCCCGCCCGCGAGCGTCGGTGGCCGGGTTGCCCCAGGTTACCGACTTGGCGTTCAGGTCTCCCAGTACGGAGACCTGACGCGGCGCCGCCCTGCCGAGCACGGCTGCCAGGACTCCGAGATAGTTCTCGAAGTCCTGAAGGGGGCGGTTTGGGGAGAAGTAGACCCCCACAAGGGCCAAATCTCCCCACGCGGCGGCCACGTATCCCGGTCCCCTCTCTAATAGCGAGAGGGGAGGGGAGTCAGTGGAAGACCGCGCCGCTAGTGCCACCAAGCCGTCCTCGTCACCCAGCCAGCTGCCGGGGATCGAGTAAGGCTCGGCGACCGCCGCAACGTTCACCAACCACTCGGCCATGACCTGCACTACCAGGTCCTGGGCCGCTCTGCAGTGGTTGGTGTTCGCCTGGAGGATGCGATAGTCGGAAACCATTATTCCGACATCGCACCAGTCTCCTCAGCTACCGCCGCTGGAGGTACAGCGGCGACGTTGGCGGCGGCCGTGGCAACAGGGCGAACCTGTGCCGGCACCACGCCCTTCCTCGCGGGGGGCTTGCAGCCCCTGCCCGCCATCTTGTGGTCCGCGGGACGGCCACTGGCAGCACACGCCACACAGTGTGGCGCGGAGGCGCTGCAGCAAGCGGCACCCCTGTGTCCCTCCTGCCCGCATCGGTAGCAGGCGTCTCCCCAGTCGAATTTGGAGGGACACGTGGGTCGGGTGTGGCCGAACGCAAAGCACTTGAAGCAGCGCACCCGCTGTTCTTCAAGTGGCCGGACCACAGCCGAGCTGAAGCCCACAAGGAGCCGTCCCTTGGTCGCAGCAAGGACGGCCCCAGCCACGGCGACTGGGCACTCCACGCGGATGATGCCCATTCCGCGGCGGCCGAGCCTGATGGCTCTACCCTTGACCGCGCCCGCGTCGCAGCCTCCAGCCGCAGCAACGGCCGCCACCACATCCTCTTTGGTGACCGAATCGTCCAGATCGGCCACCTCTAAGGCTGCGGTCTTAACGGGCCTGACGACCGTTGCCGCATCCGCGATCACCTCTTTCAGCTTCGTCGCGAAGAGGTCCGCATTCGTGCCGCGCTGTTCCCCCCCGAACTCGAAAATTCGAGCCCCGGTTAGGGTTCGGCGGCACGTTATATTGCTGATCCCCAGCTGGGAGGGATTGGCATTGGGACGAGCCCGTTTTAGGACGGACTCGTAAGTCTCGCCCCGCTCCGCGACCTCCGGGGTGATGGTCACCACGACGGCCGCGGTTCTGGGAGGAACCTGCTTCCTTCCACCGGCTGGACCCCTTTTGGCTGCATTACCTGCAGTCGCAGCGGGCTTGGGGGCTGACTTTTTCCCCTTTCTCTTCTTCTTGCCCTTTCCCCTCCTGACCACTTCCGTCCACGACTGGTTGGCCGGGGTGGTGGAGGGAAGAAGGGCGTCTTCGTCCTGCGAGTTCTGGGTCGCTGCTGGGGTGGCAGACGACACAGACGCTCCCTCCGCGCTTGTCGCAGGGGCATGAGGACCCGCCTTGGTCCTCTTGCCCTTACCCTTGCCCTTGCCCTTGGGGGGCTTTGCACCCGATACCGGGCCCGCTTGAGGCACGGGTTCCGGCTCCTTCGGCGGCGGACTCCTGTTCGCCGCTAGAGGCGCAGGTTCCGGCTCCTTCGGCAGTGGCCTCTTGTCTGCCGCTAGCGGCGGGCGGAGCCGCTTTTCCGGCAAGAGCCGGTCCTCTATGCCTGCGAAGCAGGCCCTGGTGAAGGCCCTCTCCTCCAAGGCAACCTTGCGGAACATTTCCTCAAGGCTGGCAGGGGAGAAGGGGGGGCCTGTCACCACCGGACCCGGGGCAGACTGGGCAGGCCTCGCCGTGGCTTCAGCCAGCTTCTGGTGAAGCTGGCTGACCTCCGCCTGTAGGCGATCAACCCTCGCCTGCAGCTGCCGCGACTCGTCCGTGGCCGTCCGCTTCACCAGCTCCACCACAATGCCGTGCAAGCTGGCGGCCCGGCATTTGAGGGCCTTCTGGAAGGTCCCCTTCAAGTTTGAGGACTTGGAGGCGACCTCCAGGACCTCCTCCTTATCCTCAAGGGCCATGCGCTCCAGTTCCGCCAGGGAGTGGTCGGCATACAGCACATTTGATGCGCCATAGCCAGCCCTCGACCTGGCGACTTGCGCCTGTTTTTCCTTGGCGGCGACCCTCTCCTCCAGATCCAACTGGATTTGCGCCCTTTTCGCCAGGTTTAGCTGGCGCTCGGCGTCCACTAAGCCCACATCGTGGGTACGAGCCGCAGTAGAAGTCGAAGCCTTTTTCGACCTCGACTTCTTCTTCGCCTTACCCACGGCCGACTCCGAGGAGCCCTCGGACCTCTTCCGCTTGAAGCGGTCGCTCTCGGCCGCCGACGTATCCATATTGGACTCGTCGGAGTCCGACAACTCGTCCGGCCTACAAAACAAGCTGGCCGCAGATGGTGCGCGGTCAGCTTCCGACGCCAAAGCGTCGCCGGCGTTGGATTGGCCCTGAGAAGGGCCGTTGGGTTGGCCCTGAGAAGGGCCGTTGGGTTGGCCCTGAGAAGGGCCGTTGGATTGGCCCTGAGAAGGGCCGTTTGAATCGCCCTGGGAGGAGCGATTCGTGACAAATCGGCCAGACGCATCCCGCGTTGGCTTTCCCATCATGATAAAATTAAAACTCTCAGTATTCGTAGACGACCGCATGAATGCCTACGATTCACAGTGCACTTTAGCCGAGCCCGGTCTGCCACTCCGTTACGGTGGTCAGAACCGGGTCGTTGCCCAGGGGACGCGACGTGGACGCAAGCACTGTGGGGTGGTCCCCCCCACTAAAATCCCCTAGACCAGTCCCCCACAGCACTCAATGTTCCTACGATACCCTAGGGGATCATATAAAACTCTAATTTCCTTTTGAATCCCCTAATTGTTTGAGAACCTTATTATTGAAATAAAAAGAGTACTTTGTACTCAAATATCAGTGGATTCAAGAGTCAGAACTGACATTGCTGAATGGGCAAATATCAGTCGGTCATTTGCATTGACCGCATTTGCACAAAAACTTGCAATTTTTAGGTTAATTAAGTAGAATTACAAACTTTAATTTTTGAAGTAGAAAAGTAATTTTATAATTTTGTTCGATATTTTGCGTATAAAACGTTAAATATGGGTACTTAAGTTAAACGTTAAAAATAATCGAACGCCTTAGGCGAGACTCGTATCCCCCCGTCTTTCACTATCTATGTGACCCTTTTGGTACTTTTTTTTCAACATTTAACTTATTTTAGAAAAGTTAATTTATGTCATTTTTATCCCCTCTGTAGACAGATTTTTATTTATATGTATTAGGTATTGTTATTACGAGTATGTAAGTGGCTTTTTTGTTTAGAAGGGACTATAGAGGAATAACACTTATTAGTACTTAGAGAATACTCAGCATAGGGTATCGTAGTGAAAGCGGGAGGAAACGCCCGGGTGTCACCACTGTGTGGATCGCCCGGAGCACACGGTGGAGCATACGGTGGAGGTCTGCCCGGCTTGGGTGGAGCACCGCCGTGTCCTCACGGAGGCGATCGGCGGCGGCGATCTCTCGCGTCCGGCCCTGGTTCGGGCCATGGTTCGGAGCGAGAGTGCATGGGATGCCGTCACCTCCTTCTGCGAAGCAGTAATGCTTGCGAAGGAGGAGGCGGAACGCGTGAGGGAGAGGCAAGGTTCGCGCCCTCGCGCCCCTAGTCGCCGCAGGAGACGACCCGGGCGTCGGGAGTCGCAAGCGATTTCCGGCCACCGTAGGCGCGGGCTTGCGGACGGTGAGCGATGGGTAGTTCACCGTCCGATAAGGACCAGGCCCGGGTCGACGGCGCGTTGTATTCCACGCGCGCCTCAAAGAGTTGTCAGCAGCAACTGACGGGGTCCGTTAGGGCCAATGCCTGCCAGGGTTGCGAGTTTGTCCGAAAGGGATATCGTGGCCCTGGCACACAGGCAAATGAAGGAATACGGGTGGGTTTTAGTCAGTAAAAGTCTGACACGCCCTCCCGCTCCGCCCAGAGCGGGAGAAGTTATTTGATAATTTCCCCCCCAAAAAAAAAAAAAAAAGGGTATCGTAGTGGAACATCTAGTGCTGTGTAGTCCCCTGGGGGACTAGTCTAGGGGATTTTAGTGGAACGAGCGAGTTGTTCGAGTCGAGCTGTCTTGGGGTTGAGTTGTCGTAGAATCACATTAAGGCGACGATGACCCACTTTTATTGATTTTTTATTGAAGATCACGTCTAAACGAGTAGTGTTTATTATTTGAAAAAAAAAATATTATGTTAAATTAGAGCATTTTCTCAATAACTTAATATGTGAATATTTTAGATTATGTTTATATTAGGTACATAGTGAAATTAATTTGTAAAGTTATGTCTAACGCGGATAAAAAACTGAGAATGGCGCAAAATCTACCAACCGTATTTTTCTGAAACCTTCACCGATTTAAAGATAATTTAATTATTGATCTTTTAGTATACGCGTTTTATTAAAATACCTTTTTTATTGTGTTTACAATTAATAATGCGTCAAATTGGGGACAGCGCTCCTTGATGGGCGATTCCTATTACTGGCTGAACGTACGACGCGTTGCGTGAGCTCAGTACAGAACTCGCAAGCTAACCACGCAAGGTCACTGGCATATATCTGAGTCTTAACTACACGACCCATGAATTCGTGACATGCTTACAATTTTAAATATATCGAAGGCATTAGAGCTCTTTGGGGCGGGCCTCGTACAGAGCAGTAGGAACTACCACCATTTCAATGCAATAACTGCCGCTAAGCAGCAATGCTGTATCTACCGTGGTTTCTACCAGGCAAAGGTCCCTGACATAGCCATGGGGGGCAACTACCAACGAAGGAAGTGTCTGTAGGGTACCGTACTTCGAAATGAAAAAACGTAAACCTTACCTATAAGATCACTCGTGTGTCTGTCTGTCTGTGTTTATATGTGAACAGACAGCTGTGCTGCTGGACAGTTTGTTGCGCCACTTCTTCTTCCCAGCTAAAGCACTAGGAAGTGGTGAAGGGTGGGCGTTTTTTGGGGACTGTCTCATGTAATTTTTGACGTTCGAAAAGTGCTGATTCTCAGCCTAGTTTGAATAAATGTCTTTTGATTTTGATTTTGTCCGATTATCACAGCCGATTTGCTCCGAATCTACTGGACCAACTAAGTTGAAAGGAGAAAGGGGACCGAACTATGGGTTTGTGTCCTGAAGCCCATTAGCCATAACATTTAAACCAAATGGAAAGAGCTTTTCAAGTAGAACCTTTGCTACTAGCACGACTTTTGCCAATTGTTAGTCAGTTCCGAGTTATTGACCTAAATAGGAGACACCTTGGGCACCAAAGTTTAGTAATTCTTGGCGCCCAATAGCCAGAAGATATACATTAATGGAAAAACCTTTTCAAGGAGAACCTTTGCTACTGACGTTTGCCAATTGTTAGTCATTACATAAATAGTGTTGTATTTTGAGGATCTCTTACCTCGATGTTTCAACACGACATCTCCAGGCAGTGGTTCAGAATATTTAGGTTTACGTTAAGATTGAATATGAGGATTATATGCAACAAGTTAACAGACGATCAATTTAGATCTCTGTTAAAACCATTTAAAACATTGTTTAAATCAAATACTTTTTTATATTGTCAAAGTCCAAAAATCAACGAGTTGTATCTAGGCAACCATTTTTACCCGACTACGGCGAAGAAAAAAGGAGGGTTATGATTTTGACCGGTATGTATGTATGTATGTATGTTCATCTGTTCCCTCATTACTTCTAAACTGCTTGTTATAATTTGACAAATGAGGTATTGTTGGAAGCATCCTGATCGTCCGCTGGTTATAGGCTATGTGAGGTCACATTTAATTCAATATGGCGCCTTCTAGCGGACATAAAGTCAAAGCCAAAAAAAATAAAGTTGTTTATTCATGCCGTGTTGGGTATCAAATGAAAGGCCTTAATTAGCACATTTCAAAAATATATATATATTGTCAGCTGTTGCTCATGGCTTTGTTTGCATGCACCCAATAATTAGGTATAATTTCTATAAAATCCTATGCAACAACAAACATATTTTCTCTCCAAACCTACACAAAATACATAATTATATTATAATAAATACGTATTACAATGTAGCCTATTTAAAAAAAAAAACAAAACGTGTGTAATAATAATGACATAAGCTGGGAGTGCCTCCACGCGGTGAAGGCGGTAACAGTAAAATTACTGGCTAATCTAATCTAAAATATACACATTTGTATGAGGAATATACGAGGCACATCTTCTTACTGGCACAGGGCTTTAACAGACCTGATGGCAATATGCATACTGGCGCGACTAGTCACGCGACGCGACACCGGTAGAACAAAAATTCAAGAAAATTGTTGTACCGGTGTCGCGTCGCGCGACTCGTTGCGCCAGTATGTAGAAGCCTTTAATCCTTACTTGGGCAGTTACTGTGCACAAGTTGCAGGGGTGCACTCTAGATAAAGCGGTAATTGATTTAGGGAAGGCACTATTCGCTAAGGGACAGGCCTATGTTGCCCTCAGCAGACTCAGATCCTTAGACGGATTATTTATTTGTTCTTTGGATCATAACAAATTGCTGAAAAATCCTCATGACTCACGATCTCTTCAGGAATTAAAAAGGTTAAGAAGTCTTTCAAATTTTAAACATCCGTAAACCTATATGTTTGGTATACTCGTATTACACAGGTACTTATAAAACATTAAACTTAATGAATGAATGAATGAGGTGCACTCGAATGAGCCTAAACAAAAAAATAAATAAAAAGTAAGTTCAAAAACTAAAACCCGACTACTGAAAAATCACGCTCTAAAAAGTATGAAACAAGAAAATATTCTCATCTGAAATGAATATGTACAAACTGTTCAATATTTATCGTCTCTTAAATAAACAACTTACACGTAATATATTTTAATGTATTTAATACATATTCATAGTGATGTTCAGAAGACAGCCGTGGTCGTATGCCACCTAAACTATCAAAACAACACATTCTAACAGTAGTAAGCGATCTTATTTGTCAGAATATTGCAAATAAAAAAAAATATAAATAATAATAATAAAATATTAATATTGTATTTATCTGCATCGAAACCCTTATAAATACATGTCGGCACGTTATTCACATGTCACCTGTTGTTCAAATGTGTTTACAAATACAGACTTTAATTATTTCTAAAGTTTCAGCAAAATCGACCGCACTCTTCTACTAAGTATGCGAAATATGTCAAAAACTCTAAACTCAAACTCAAAGAGGCACTTTTATTTGTCAAAGAGTCGGTCAGTTAGCCAGAAAGTTAAAGCTATTTGCCCATTCCAAAACGTAGATCTCTATGGAGAAGAACAGGCAAGAAAATCCCTACCTACCTGCCTACCTTACCTTAATTACAACGAAAAGTGGCGTTGATTTTTATAGATATAGATTTTAGTAGGTACTTTTCGCCTGAAACACAGGATTACCTAGTTCAGGCACGTAATTCGTAAGAATATAATTTACATTTAAGCAAAACTGTACTTATTTTTATACCTTGTAATTTTTGAATAAAATATTATTATTATTGCTGATAAAGGCAACATTTACCATAGGACAACCATACAATTTGCCATCCAATAAAAATAAACTTCTACTTAATTGTTTTTCTTTCCTTCCAGTCGTGCTGGCTGAATCAATACCGGAGCTAGGTCTCGTCATATCACTGGTGGGAGCGGTGAGCAGCACAGCCCTGGCCCTGATGTTCCCCCCCCTCATCGAGCTGGTCTCCGCCTCTCAGAAGCCAGGAGGCATCCCCAAACATATGCTGCTCAAAGACTGCTTCATCATCCTTCTGGGGGTATTTATCTTCGTTACGGGAACGTACGAGAGCATTCGGTCTATAGTCAGAGCTTTTCAAATATAGATCTTAATATAGTTACCATTAAAAGTTATCCAGTAACATGATTCAGTCTTTGCAAGTAGGTAATCCTGTAGACCTCTACGAGTACAGGACCCTCTCGAAGATCGACTAGCGTGAGGCGCACTTCTTTCCTTGTTTTTATTATATTTATCCAGCAATCGAGGACTAGGTATTCATAAATGTAACTATTTAGTAAATAAGTTTATTTAAGAATTAGCATTTCTAACAGACGTTTAAATGCCAAATAGGATGTTAGGTATACTCGTAATAAAATACCAATTACGGTGCCTACAAATTTTCTCGTTTTTTGACGATCATCAAGTGTGTAATAAAATCGAGTAAATTAATGTGTAACCTTTACACTCAGTTGCAGAAAGCTCACCATTAACCCTTCATTACATAAAGCAGCATTATCGCTAATGAATTCATTACTTTAATGAAGTTGCACAAACAAATTTTAGATGGCATTAGACATTTTTAATGTCACTTTAGTTAAAGAAGACTTTAAACAATATTGCCAGGAACAAATTACCATATTGAACGAAAAGAGTGAACATTTGCGTTCTGATATTATCCGTACGTACAAGTACACCACAATTTTAGCATAAAATATAGTAAATGTAGTTGATTTATGTGTATTCAGTGTACTCTGTGGTTTAGTCTAGTTTAAATAATCTGGTTTAAGGGGGATGCGCTAAGGTAGCCCGCGAAATTCAAATTTACCAACGTTTTTTGCAATTTTTATACTTCTGATTCATATTCTAATGATTATAATTCTGTAAAGCCATATTGGTTATGGTCGCGAATCATAATTAGATCAACATACAATGTGTTACTGACCTGCAAATTACAAAAAAGGTAATAAGATTTGAATTTCGTGGGCTACCTTAGCGCATCCCCCTTATTATGTTATATTAATTTTAACATGTATGCAGTCTAGAGCTCCTGCCACACGTGGATATCCATCAATTTCTACGTAGTTCCGTCCGGTCTGGCATTTTAATATAGAGGTGGCTTAATTTTGCTAGTTCACGGGATACTTTTTGGATAAACAAACTGACAAATAACCCGACCCAACCTGTTTCCGACAAACTGTTGATTTATTTATGTTTATTAAATCACCCAATACTTTCTGGAAAGATCCAGTGGCGAAAAATCTCAAAAATATTAAAAGCTGTGTAAGGTCATTAATGGATTTATTTCTTTGCGTCACTGGTTCTAAATCTTAATCAAGTAGGTTACAAATTTGAAGAAATGCCTCCTTGGAAATTCTATACCTTACACGAAACTCTTCTCCATCATGTTTTAAAAATAAATTCACTCGGTCTGGGATTCGACGGCGAGGTACCTAAATCTATTAAATAAGAATCAGATAATGACGAAAGACTGGTTAAAGACATCTTTCAATTACAGAAATGCATTCAAGTACTGTACAAAACACTAATGTTGCTCTTTAATGGATGCTTTTCGGCCCATTAAATTTAAAAAATCTGAAATGTCAAACTTAAAGTTCACCACCTGCTAATGGGCGCTAATGAAGTTACGTGCAACGTAAAAGTGTTTAAAATGGCCGGTTTCATTAGGTTTGACATTTCATTAGTTAAATTTAATGGAGCATTAAAATAAAATAAAAAATGGTTTTGTGCAATGATTTAATGCTACATTAGTGTTTAATGTAGTCTTTAAAATTTAAAGATCGTTTCTGCAACTGAGTGTTAAGTCTCTTTAATTCTTTCGTTAGAAAAATCCTATGAATAATAAATAGAAATGTGTTACTTACATATATATAAAAAGGTGACTTAATTGCCCGCGAAATTCATAATTTCTTAAGTTTTTTGCAATTTGCAGGACTATGTCAGGTTCTATGTTGATTAAAATATGATTCGAGGCGGTAACAAATATGGCTTTACAGAATTATAATTATTAGAATCAGCAATACTCTCTAAGTTCATATCCTATTGAATGACTATTTCATGAAATAGTCATTCTACGAAGAGAGAGATTGGTCGCCATGACCGAATTTCGGTCTGAAGAACTATTTTTAGTAATTTAAATAAGGATAAAGTACCTAAGGATATTGTTAATAATATATGTTACTCTCTTGAGAGTCTAAGAGTGATCTTTTGAAACAAGAATGTATGACACTAAAACCATGCCTATTATCATAGAGTTTATGGTCTACTTGTAAGAAATCCCGAATTTATTCAAAGTAGAAATATTAAATAAAGTTGCCTATTTAATAGGAAGTTACCATGTAAAGTTATCAAATGAGTAGATACCCATCTACATATTTTTATAAACTATATTATCTTGGCTTTGATATTGAACTTTTGTTTTATTTAGTGTTTGTATGTAGTATTTGAGACATAAGTACCTCCCTAAGTATTGTAGGTAGGTTTGTTTGTTTGCCACAAACTAAGTTTTGTAAGAAATCTTTTTATGAATATTTGAGTAGGTACTAGAGATAATACATACCGAGTAGATACCACGAAGTAAGATTCACCTTAAAATTAATTGTACGTATTACTGGATTTATCATTTACCTATTATCAAATAGAATACAGAGAACTATTATCAAATAGAATACAGAGAACTACCTACTCTCTTTTGATGTGGTTGTACGGTCAACTTACGAACACCTTCACCACACCTACTAAATACAATAACAAATAAAACGATGCAAATGGTAACGTCAAATGGTAACGTCAAAAATATGACTCCTCAGCGGACGAGTTTAAGGCGGAGATTTCTGAAAATGGTTAAATAATATGTGGTTTTTTAAAGCAGTGTAGGTATCTCTTAAACCGTTAATATTTTTTCCAAAACAAAAACAGTATGATATTTTCAAGTCTTTTGTGCATACGGTGGTGGAACTCAAAACATAATTAAACATAATTTAATACATCAAATAAAATATTTTTAAAAGCAGTTTATCCCTTCGTTAACAGTTATAATTATAATTAAAAGTACCTATACTCGTACCATAAAATTTCAAATGCCAAATTGCATCCGGTGATGAATAAATTTTTAATAATTAGTTAATATCTAATTTTATACGATTTTATTTGCATTTTTACGCCATAAGTTGTGTCATCGCGCATCTCTTTCTTTTGTATGCAATCTGACAGTGACAGCGGTTTACCTGTTGTCGGTCTTAAAGTGACAACGGTCAAAAGTGATGAATGTTTTCGTACGGTGGTCGTAGGTACGTGTGTCCAGAGTTTTAGAACGAAGTTCTTTAACGCGGCTTGCGGTACGAGTTGACTGGTAGAAGTCTTCACGTGAAGAAAAAGCGTTAGATACCTGCGCCCCCTCCTCGCAATATATAATCGAAGTATATAATAGAAACACACAGACAGAGAAAGAATTTAATACGCGTTTTTAATACAGAGCATCTAGTACTTAGGTATAAGTTTATCAAGGAGAGTGGAACCGGCGAGAGATGTCGTGCGGTGTCCCACAGGGATCGGTCCTGGGGCCGCATCTGTGGGACATCGGTACGACTGGGTGCTGCGCGCCGACCTCCCTAGCGGCGTCAGCGTAGTCTGCTACGCTGACGACACGCTGGTCCTGGCGCAGGGGAGGTCACATGAGGCGGCGACCGAACTGGCGGCACGTGGCGTGCGACAATCGTCGATAGGATCCGGCAATTGGGACTCGAGGTGGCCTTGCACAAGTCCGAGGCCATGTGTTTTTATGGTCCTCGGAACGCGCCACTGTCGGGTTCCCAGATAACGGCGGGAGGAGTTCACATCGGTGTCGAGTCGACGATGAAGTACTTGGGACTCGTCCTCGACAGCCGGTGGAACTTCGTGGAGCACTTCCGACGTTTGGCTCCTAGACTGGAGAGGGCCGGGGCTGCTTTGAAGCGGTTTCTGCCCAATCTAGGGGGTCCAAACGCCTCCTGCCGGAGGCTCTACACGGGGATCGTGCGGTCCATGGCCCTTTACGGGGCACCGATGTGGGCGCGTTCTCTGAGGCTGCGACCAGCCCAGCGGTTGAACGCGTCCCAAAGGGTCATGGCCATCAGGCTGGTACGGGGTTACCGCACGGTCTCCCGTGAGGCGGCGAGCCTCCTTGCCGGACTGCCGCCGTGGGATCTGGAGGCAAAAGTCCTCGCGCACATCTGGGAGTGGCGCGAGGAGGCGAAAGGCCGGGGTGAAACTCCGCTGCCGCGAGAAATCGCGGCACAGCGGACGGAGCTCCGGCGGGATCTCATGGCGGCATGGAGAGTGCGATTGTCGCAACCCAGCGCAGGGCACGCCACAATTGTGGCGATAAGTCCCCTCTTTGAGGAGTGGCTAGAGAGGCGCCACGGCGTCCTCACCTTCCGCCTGACGCAGGTCCTCACCGGACACGGTTGTTTCGGGAGGTTCCTGTTCAGGATAAAGCGGGAGGAAACGCCCGGGTGTCACCACTGTGTGGATCGCCCGGAGGACACGGTGGAGCATACGGTGGAGGTCTGCCCGGCTTGGGCGGAGCACCGCCGTGTCCTCACGGAGGCGATCGGCGGCGGCGATCTCTCGCGTCCGGCCCTGCTTCAGGCCATGGTTCGGAGCGAGAGTGCATGGGAGGCCGTCACCTCCTTCTGCGAAGCAGTAATGCTCGCGAAGGAGGAGGCGGAACGCGTGAGGGTAAGGCAGGGTTCGCGCCCTCACGCCCTTAGCCGCCGCAGGAGACGCCCCGGGCGTCGGGAGTCACAAGCTGATTTCCGGCCATCGTAGGCGCGGGCCTGCGGACAGTGAGCGATAGGTCACCGTCCGATAAGGACCAGGCCCGGGTCGACGGCGCGTTGTGTTTCACGCGCGCCTCAAAGAGATGTCAGCACCAACTGACGGGGTCCGTTAGGGCCAATGCCTGCCGGGGTTGCGAGTTTGTCCGAAAGGAATATCGTGGCCCCGGCACACAGGCAACGGAAGGAACACGGGTGGGTTTTAGTCAGTAAAAGTCTGACACGCCCTCCCGCTCAGCCCAGAGCGGGAGAAGTTATTTGATAATTTTCCACCCAAAAAAAAAAAAAAAAAGGTATAAGTTTATATAAGCTCTCATAAAGTTACCAAACGCTTGAGCAAAACAACCTAAAAAAAAGTCAGTTTCAAGGTCTGAAGTGTCAAATGATTTCGTTTTTGTTTAAATCATACGTTCCTCACGTACCTATGTTTTAAAAACTAAAACTTTTGACTTCGTTCCTGAAACTTGGTTCCTTACAATTTATGTTCGAATAACTCGTCAAAATGTAGGGATAGGGAACACTTGATTTTTTTTTCGCGGTTTCCGGTTTGGTCCCATAGTAAAAGTTGTTCATAATGATGAGTACAATGACCCCTTAAGAGGTTGAGCGTTAATGGACATTTTAGCTAGCTGCTAGAATAATAAAATAATTAATTCTATGTTAAAACTAGGTACAGTTATTGATTAATTATTAATTTTGGAGGGAACTGGACAGCCACAACTTTACATTGAAAGAGCCGCATGCGGCTCGCGAGTCGCAGGTTGCCGACCCCTGTGTTAGAGGAGATGAGATAGCAATCAAATGTCTTGTCAACTTTGTGATTGTTTAGATTTAATTGTATATGTTACGAGTATCTACGGGCAACTAGAAAAGTTCGGTCACTATGACATACTGCCCGTATCAAGTGGGCAATGTAAGTAAAACTGCATGACTATCACTTTTCCCGGTCAGTATTAATAATGACCACCCTATCTTGAGCAAAGTAATAAAAAAGATAATGTGTAATGTTTTTGTTTAGGTATTCTACGAAATTAAACTCACATAATTATTATTGGAAGGTACAAAAGTAAAAACAATTCAGCATAATATAGGTATTATAAAAATATTACTTGAACAACAGTTTAAGAAGTCAGTCAGTCAGTTTAAAAAAAGTAGGGAAGTATTCATACTGTCCGGTCAAAGTGATAAATTCAAGCTATGTCAAACCTTGATTAATGAAATGGACCACGGGCCGTCGGGCATTATGAGTGTGGGCCGGCCAAAGTAATACATTTATCTTAACCGACGCTCTTGGTCGTTATCCATAATGATCGGTCCAGATTAATACTGCTAATACTGTTAATCAAGTTTCCCGTATATTTAGAATATTTTTAGATAAATCTATTATTGTTAGGTACTATTATACTTACTCTACAAATAAGATGCAGACTTTTTATTACAGCTACAGAGCTGATGAATACCTACATGATTTATGCACCTTAGAATGGCAAATGATGTCTTATTGTGAAAAAGTTTACAATAATTATTTTCATAATCAATTTAAAATACATGTTTATGCAATTTAAATAGATGTTGAGTTATTTGTGAAACATATTTATTTTGTAATTACCTACCTATAGTCTGTGATATAACATAAGGATTAAAAATCATCTTAACATTTTTCTTCGTTTTATTTTGCATGTCCCCCTCTACTCCCTCAGAGAATGCAGGCGTGGTATTATGTATGTCGGTATATCTTCTTTTTATGCTACATTGAATAGGTAAAGGTGCGAAGTAAGTACTCGCAACAAGCGTGCGTGTACCTATGGCCAGTAGTGCTATTCTGTAAAAATCTCACCGTGAAATCTTAGGTGAAGTGGGCTATCAATAGTGTCAATCCCTCGCGATCCGTAGCATCACTAGTGGAATGACAGCTCACTTAAATCTCACTTCACCTAACATTTCACGGTGAGATTCTTACAGAATAGACCGGCAGATGTATGAAAGTATACGTGGAGCATACTGAAAGTTTCTGGAATTGCCATGGCCACTTACAATAAAAAAAACAAAAATGCAGTTGCGGAATTCGAAAATGGAACTCTCTGAGAACATGTTCCTTTTTAATTTGCGAGACTACCATTTGTTTTTCAATACACTTCCTCGAAAACTGGTTCACATCGCACTACGATTAGGTTCACAATGCAATGTAGGTATTTCACACGCGTGCGAAGTTTTATTTTCCTACACGTGTGCGGGAATAAAAATTGGCACAGATAACTTATACAGACTTAGTCCAAATTGGTTCAATGCCTCTATTCACACCGTCTCGCGCCAGAGGCGGTCCTCTCTATTCGGAGGTGATTTTTTTTTAAATCTAAGCAAGGATGCGTCTTTACGCCGTTACTATTTTTGGAATATTTAAATGTTTATAAATAGAATACCATGATTATTACAATAAAAAAACGTTTACGAACAAATTAACATTTATTTGTGTTCTAAATTCAAAAATATTTGAATTTTCTATTTTGCATATTAGGCTGTTTATCGGGTAGGAGAAGCAAAGGTATAAAACCTTTGCTTCTCCTCCAACCTGGCGAAAGCAAAGCGCGGAAATAAAAGAAAATTTAATCATAGTTTCTTAATAATTCATGACAAAAAATATTTATTTTATTTTATTTTATTTCTTCAAAAGTATTGAAAAACGTCCTTTGATACACGTGGACATTTGTTATTGCAGTTGTCGGCTCAAAAACAACCTCGCCTACGGCTCGAATGCAATAACAAACATTCTCCACTTGTATCAAAATGTACCTACTATTTTCATTGTGGCGTCCTTTAGAAAATTGTGTATCGCTATTACAAAGAATTTAACTCGTGACAATTATTTTTTACGATTTTCGCCGTGACTTAAGTCAACAAGAGAGTTGCCAGAGAATTCTATTGGCATTTGGTGATGAAGCCCCATGTCGCAGCTCTGTGTATTCGTGGTTCAGAGAATTTAGACGTGGACGTGATCATCTCCATGGTGATGTACGTGAAGGTCGGCCGGCGACGGCGGTTACAGAATCCAATATTGATACCGTACGACAACTGATTGAAATTGACAAAAGAATTACTTGTCAGCAAATTCGTAGTGCATCAGGCATTGGAATGAGCCAAGTGCGAAACATTTTGTATGTGCATCTGAAGGTTCGGAAGCTTTGCACTCGATGGATACCGCATGATTTAACGGAAGATCAGAACCAACTGCGTGTCGAGTGGTGCCGTAAAAAAAGTTTAATGGAGTACAGTCATTGGCTGTCTATAGTATCGTGACAGGTGACGAAACCCGGAAAGAAAAAGCCAGTCGGCAGAATAGGTCTTTCTTCTTGAGGATTAGCCAACGAAAGAAGCATTGGTAAGCAAATGGTTGCATCTTTTTTCGGTACATCATGACATTACACAACAGTGTCGCTTGAAGACCAAAGCACAGTGACCGTAGATTGGTATGTCAACACTTGTTTCCCAGAGTTAGAAAAAGTTCGCGAAAAGCGTCCTCGAAGCAATGTCCTCCTTCCCACGATAACGCGTCCTCACATTCCGCTAAGGAAACGGAAGTGTAATTTAAGACTTCAAATGTAGAACTGATGTCACATCTGCCATACATCCCAGACCACGCACCTTACGACTTCTTTTTGTTTCATAAAATTAAAGACAAACTTAGAGGCACGATGGTATTCATTCCTACATGTTACATCAATGCACGGTACCAGACTCGATACTGCAATGTACTACGAATTGTATCGTTACAGGTACGCACTGAAATTCTCGCCAGGCTCGCCTGGACGTATTCACTGATGATATACCCGAAACTTAACTGTTACATTACACGCAAATTACAGTCAATGCTCCGAAGTAAAGGCGGGCAAATTCAAATGTCCGTTTCTACTGCGATGTTTTTTTTAAATCGAGCGTACATGTCTTCATTTACGTGCCAGATTTTCTTCATTATTTTGAAATTTGAATTTATTTTAATGCAGACTTGTAGATAAGCTCATTTTTGTAAAAAAAAGCATTTTCACAAACCGCATCCGTATCTACTTTGCTGCCATCGAAATGGTTCCTTGTTTATATGTTTTTGGAGCTGACTGTACCAACATCTCTGTAGGTATAATTGTAACCTATCTTCACAAAATGAATAAATTAATTTGAGTTTCTGCATACCCCCAAGAAGAAGGGTTAAGTATGAAAAGGTAAAGAGAAATTAAACAAAATGATTTACGATTAGGTACTTTATTACGGGCTGATAGTTTCAAAAATACAATTACATTACTAATAAATAGTTACCGAAGCCACATAAATTATCGAATCTAAGAAAATATAATAGGAAAGTTGACTCTTCTTCACATGAACTGTCACTGACAG
Organism: Tiliacea aurago; assembly: GCA_948098905.1. Classification (NCBI taxonomy): domain Eukaryota; kingdom Metazoa; phylum Arthropoda; class Insecta; order Lepidoptera; family Noctuidae; genus Tiliacea; species Tiliacea aurago. The sequence continues at coordinate 2,110,071 of OX402576.1, forward strand.
ATAATTACATAATTATTCCCAAATCTTGTAACATTTTTAAAACAAAATGTCAGGTAGACGTAAAAAGTAAATGTACGCAAATAGTAATACAAAACTAGTTTCAATTTAAAATCACAACATGCCTAACATATACGGTTTAAATTAGAAGAACAATTTAAAATAAAAGCAACAATACCTCTACGTACATAATTAAACAATATTTAGTAATCCAAAGCTCTTTTCAATTATTAACATAATTGTTAAGTTTAATAGTCCAAAAAATACTTTTCACATAAATATTTAAAATGAAATAGGTATGCCAATACAGTTCACTTAATGACAAGAGCCAAACACCACACATTTCCAGATAGTTCACAGAAAAAACACTCCAATATCATACATACGCCATAAGTAAAGTTTAATACAAATACAAAGCATTTTTCGCTTTCCTAGGAAACCCAAGCTTAAGTAAAATTGCCCTAATCCTTTGATATTAACATTCGCTATTCAGTCCATAGAACATCTGCGAACGCACTGTAAACGTGTGGACACACTAGGCTAATGGCTTACTACTAAGTAATTCACACACTCGTACGTACCTACTTACTTAATCAGGATAAGTAACAAAATTAGTACACAAATCACAAGTTAAACTAAAATAGTGTAAAATATTTTGAGAGGTAATTTGGTAGGATTACATTGAAAAGAAAAAACTTGCAGGTACTTCTATTACCTCACAAAAATCTTCACAAATTTAAAAATAGACCTCTAAAACATGGTTTTGGGTAATTTTCATCATACAATTCACAGGAATGCGAGTTGACGCACGCTTTATATTACAATAAACTAACAGCTAACGATCGTATACCGTACATAGCCGTAGCGCGCGCTAACACGCGTCAACGCCCGTAAACATGGTAGCGCCTGTGACCATTAAATAATCATAAAAATCCAAGTTAATACCTATGACAGAGTACTACGTAAGAGTGTGTGTAAACGAAGCATACGCTGAAGATAGCAGTTTCAGTCATCAAAACAACATTCATGTATACGCTGAGAATGTAATCGAACCATTCAGAATTAAGATGTACGGGGGAGTAGTTGCTCTAGAGGGTAGTGTTTACTGGCAATCACAGTGAGTGGTCCCTAAGGCAGGTATCACACGAGTTACGCACCTGCTAAAAAGGATCCATTACTTGATTATACCTTAGTGGCTTGTAGGAGGATCTAGTGTGTATCAACCCTTTCATGGAAGCCACAGAGTAATTTCAATTAAACGATATTTTTTTATTTTGTATATATGTTGATATCACAATTGATTAAAAAGTCAGGATATTAACGATGGGTTAAGTTAGTTGATATTGCCTAAATGTAGAAGTAAAGTACATTGTTGATCAGGATTTGAAGTACCTACGCTTTTAACACACTGAATTGGTTTCTAATCATTATTTTTTTTAAAGTTTTACGGCCTTAGATCTAATTTATTATACTTATTTTTATGATAACTAAGTTATGGCAGACATCTGGATGAGTAATTAACGTAAGGTTTCTGAGGTATTCTGAACCGGAGTATTACATTACACAACAGTAATTGAAAGTTTATCTCAGGGGCTTGGAAACCGGGCGAAGACTGTTGTGCAGTCGACCTCGTAATTGATTTGACACTGTTGACAACAATTCCCAATACATTGGAAATTCACTAAGGTTTAAACTATCTTCCACATACACAAATAGACCTTGGTCCTATACCACAAAACTTTACAATTACAATTTATAAGTTAAAATTTACAAATATGTAAATGTTACAAGTGTCTGTACCACGAAACTCTAAGGCCCGTATTTATAGAACGTTACTCAGTACTCAAGCATTACTTAAGACTAAATTCAACCAATCCAATAGCTTGAATCTAGTCTTAAGTAATGGTTGAGCAGTGAGGCCCGTATTTATAGAACTTTACACAGTACTCAAGCATTACTTAAGACTAGATTCAAGCCATTGGATTGGTTGAATTTAGTCTTAAGTAGTGCTCGAGTACTGAGTAACGTTCTATAAATACGGGCCTGTGTAACGTTCTATATATACGGGCCTAAGTCACACAATTGTACGGGCCTAAGTCACACAACGGAAAACCCTTACAAATATGTAAATTGTAGTGACAAGTCTACAATGTATATATTTGTAGTTTCTGTGATATGCAATAATTTCCACCATTTACCAATTTAGTGGTATGGGGCCGGCTGGTCATTGTATGACGTGCAACTGACAGTGAACCCTAGGCTGCTGATGTAATAAATAACGAGTTCGACTATACCTAGAAAGACTATGATAATCAGTAGAGAAAAGCATTCATTGGTTTTCTTATATTATTAAAAGGCCATCTTCAGCGTATCGCTCAAGTTTATGTCTAAATACACGACTTATTCTAAGACCTGCATGCGCACACGTCGACTGACGGTCACACGTTTGTACTAGGTAATAAATAATAGAATATAATATAAGTACTTACACTGCGTACAACACTGACTTACATCTTAGTATATAATACTGTATATGTGTATTAAGATAGAAACACATTGAAGTACTATTATGAGTTGATACGATGATACTGTTGTGAGTCCGCCACATAGCGTCCGCAATTTACCGTCGAATGTCGTCGCTGAAACGTTATTTATGGAAGTCGGTGTTGCCCTAGATAGCGTTTTTTGACACCGTGTCAAACTCCGCCGCCATTATTTTTATGACAGCCGTCACTGCGGCCGTTATGTGGCGGCCACCGCTCTAACAGGAGGCCGTAGCCTTACATTGACTATCATTTGTTTCTTATACTGGCGAACTCAGTTACATTTTGTTTTTATAGCTTTCCGATTAAGTATTTTGAAAGTTAAACTCAAACTCAAAGCATTTATTTTAAATAAACCAATTATTGAATTGTCAAGGGGTCGGTCAGTCAGAAAGATGAAGCTGGTTGCCCATTCCGAAGCGTAGTAGGTACCTATGGAGAAGAACGGGCAAGAAACTCCACGAACACTCTTTTGGTTACAAAATATTGGTTACATCATTCTTGTTGAAATTATAAATGGGAGAACGATGCAAAACGTCAAAAGCGTTCGTAATAAAAATAATAAACAAAAAACTATTCAATATTTTAATTAAAATAAGCCATGGCAGCTAATAGATGACAAGTCCCTACTGACAGCGCGGCTCCCGTTCTCGAACATGACGTAAAAACTACTTGTTTACTTAAACTAACTAATTGCATTCTAGGTGTAAAAAACGAGTTAACACAGCCTGCGACGTTAAGCAATACAACAGCCCGAATCAGCAAATCATTCGTGTTACTGTATTGTCTACCGCAGCATCATTGGCTGAAGTTATGACCTGCGTCATGAATGTTGAGCTATCATCCGCTATACATCGAGTTAAGTTCGATTTACTAAAGTTACAAACATCATGTTGTTCATGAAGTTTCTTTGTGTTGTGGGAGTTTTTTTAATTTTTAATTTAGTAATAAACATGGAGATCATATTTGAACTTGAATGTGTTTCATATCCTATTTAATATAATAATTAATGTAAAGATATTTTATTGGTTTTTTCCCTGTTTTCACGTCATTATTTCTTATACCGATCGAGCAGTAGGTATAATAATATGTAGTTCCGAAATATGGCGCGACCAAAGTCACGGAATTAAAAGTTTCTACAATTATTGTATTTTTTTTTGCTGAATGTTCACACGCAATTTTCCACGATCAACTCGAAAACCATTTGCGAAAACGACAATCAACAAAATGTTCATTACAAATAATTAATAATAATCATATAAAATATTTTCGAAAAGTCTTACTTTTCCTTCGACATATCACGAACAAATCGACATTCAATAAATTTATAATTTAGCTGAATCGATATGATTTTCGAGTCGATTTAATTATAGCCTTAATTTTTCACAGCTCTATTTTATTACTACTTAATTAATAATATTGGCGACATATCGAGGAATTATACACGAAAATAGTTCAAGTTTAATTACTACACACAGGTAGAACATAAAGTTCCGAGTTATAATATTTCACTCCATTAATTTCTATGTTTAGTTAGCTCGATTGTCTTACAGTGCTAATGGACAAACGATCCAAAAATTCGTGCCTCTCAATTTCACGTTTCAAAATACACTAAAGCTGAGTACAACTAAGAAGGAGACAGAATACATCGAGATGAGTTACTTTACTAATAGTAGAGGAGATGTGGGAGATCGAACTTCATCAGATAACTTGATGAGACATATTTTTTATCAAATATAATTTATTAACAAACATGTCTATGATAACTTGCCTATCGCAAAGTTTTCATTGCTATTTTTAATTGAATTAATTTTAATCAATTTTCTTTCATCAGTTTCACTCTTTTCATAACCGAATAAATTTCATCTCAACTGATCGTTTTTAACTCAGAATATGCCTAGGTAGGCTAGCCTACTTATTTTTGTGCATGGCTACCTGGCAAGCAGATGTGAACAGGTAAGTCAATATAGGTAACTACACCGATCTGTTAAACAATCGAAATTGATATCATAAGTAAGATATTTTAATTACAAAACCAATCGTATAGGCTTGCCTGCAAAAAATCGTACATGAAATATTATTGCCAAGCTATAAAGTTTTAGAATTGGAGGTATTTGATAGGAGCGAGAGAGCAGCAGAGCGTCCGAGGTCCGTGTGATAGAACAGGACACAACATAGCAGCTGCACGCTACCTGACCGTTGAATGTATCCGAGTGCGCATGCTCGTGTACATGTGAGTAAGAATAGCTATGAAAACGTTTCGATATATTTGTAATGCAGGCATGTTTGTTAATAAATTATATTTGATAAAAAATATGTCTCATCAACTTATCTGATGGGTGAAGGTCGATCTTCACCGGATTTTTGAGACTATAAGTGAAATGATACCACACGGGCGGATGAGATGCCAGGCAGCAGATGAGTTCGTCACTAACTTAAGTTTAGGATATTAACCTAGTAGTAGTAAACTGATGATAGAGAGGAGCTGTAACGCGTTCCGTTGTTATATTGGAAGGCTCGTTACATTGCCGCAATATATAACCGACAACATCTTACTGTGCTCCGTTAAGCACTATTAAGTAGCGGACCGTCAATACCGACGTATTTACTCTTTTCCCGCATTTTTAACAGATTTCCAAGAGTCGTGAAGGATACTACAAACCAGCGCGACTCGCGACGCGACACAAAGGCACCGCTCGTCGCGCGACACGCGGGGCCTTTGTGTCGCGTCGCGTGTCGCGCACGTATGTAGAAGCCTTTACTCGCTTGTAAAGCAAAACGCTACAAATTCTATGAAGAGGCGGACATTTCACACAAACACGTTAATTTAAGTGACTTAATTTCTAGTAATATTAGAAGTTTTATTGACTCTCCTCAGTAGGGATTGCTTGTGGGACACGGGGTGTCCAAGAATCGCAATCTGCTTCTGCCTCAACGCTTGAGATTGAGATAAGACAACACTCTGCAGAAGAGGATTGCGACAGGGCTGTTTAAATTAAAGTCTCGCTCCGAATGTCTGTGTCATCTGACAGACCGTGCATCTGCACGCGACGTGCACAAGGAGCCAACCGACGGCGCCTGCGCATTCCACATGTCGCGTCTTTACAGTCTGTCAATGCACACCAACATTAAATCCAGCATCAAACGTTCCTTTAAAATAATTCACAAACTTTCTCGAACACAACAAATGTTTAAAAACTAAAAGTAACCATAAACAATTAAAACTTGTCGAGATTTTTGCTGAAGGGCCAAATAAGACACTTCATCATAAAACTAAGAAATTTAAAAGTAACGTTTTAAGTACGAATAACAAATATAAGTTTTAATACCGGTAAGTAAAAATTAAAATTCCATGGCACATATAGCATTACTATACAAAATAAAATACTTTAAATGTTTATAGTAATTATAATAATAAAAGAGAAATTAATATTGGCAGTGACGTTAATACTTGGTAAGTAAAATATTTGAGACATTCGCCCTGTTTGTCCAGTACACAAAACTATAGAAATACATGTTGTTTCTTTTCAAACCCATGTTATTTTGATCTTGAACTATGTCATAAGATGAAAGATGCTGAAAGGAATCCTAGTCTTAATTTAAAAGAAAATAAAAGTATTTTTTATAAATGACAGGACAACGTCTTTGAAGGAGTTCAGCTGTGCACATTAAAAGTACACCCTCTTAAAAATACATTAGTCATATTTTTTTTGTTAATTTAGCTCATGGTTCCTTTCAGATTTTTTCTCTATGACCTGTAGTTTATAACTGAAAATAGGCTAAAAAAATGCTCTGTATATTATGCACTCCCAGGTAACTAAGCAAAAGCTGATAATGATATAATGAAGCAGCAAACCATGTTTAAATTTGTTCTTTTATTTACTTTAATTTTTAGTTTACCTAATTGGGTATGTAAAGTAAAAATTAACCTATGCCGATTCCAAAACCATTTCGAGATTTTAAGCTTCTAAGACTTATTTTTCTATTAATAGGTCTTAAAATTATAAGATCGTATTTATTTTCACAAAAATACTTAAAATCACTTGACTTTTATTTGACCACTAAATGCCGTCACAAAGCAGCCTGAATTGGAAACTTTCAGTGCCTCTTGTAATTAAGTTGTTCTTTATGTGTCAAGTGTCATGTCAACGTCAAATTTACATGAAGCACATAGTACTATTCTATTCAGATATTTAAATACGTAAATAGTGTAGTTTTTCACCAGCGGCGGACAGTACAAGTCGAATCACATCGATATCCCCTCAGGCAAACTTAACTTACGTTCAAATGATCTTCACAATAAAACAGACGCCGCCCAGACTTGTACTCAACATTTACTTCCTCGCACCATTTCCTTTTTAAGGTTTCTTTTACTAAAATCAATTTGTGTCGGCTATTTGTTGTGGTGTTTCTTATACTTGACGGTATGAAGCACTTAGCAGAAGTAGTCTTTGAATCCATTCATTTTATTAAGCCGTATCTTTAAACTAAAGTACGGAAATCGCTAAAGTATGAAATGTAAACAAATTAATTGTCAAATTTGACAGTTTGACTTTACTGAATTTTGTTTTTAAATAAGTGTTAAACGTGGCAAAGATCCTAAGCTATTCAGTTCTACTAGTGACGTCAGTACGAACAATACTTTAAAAAAAAATATAAAAATAACTACAGCTTGTAAAAACAATACCTGAAAAATACTTTACATACCCAATTTACTTACATCATTTGAAGAGATTTTCGTAATACAATAATAGTCAGAATTGTAGACTAATGTTGTGCTGTATAATTTTATAGAAACTGCAAATTGTTTCTAATCTACATGCTTTTTAGTGCTTACTAGTTTTTCATAAAATTTCCAAATAAGAATGATGCCGCAAAGTCAATGAGTAATCTAAGAATATCGTTGAAAGTAATACTATACGTACCATAGAGACCTATATTAACAGTACAATTTGGCGGATATACACTTAAATTACGGATGAAGACCCACCACCTAGCCGAGAATTTAATATTACGCATGTCATAGCGTCGTCGTCTGTTGCTTCTGTACATTCACACAAATGCAAAGCTCAGCTCCCTCGCGGACTGTACTGTACGTAATAAAAATAACACTTAAATATTTTTTTTGGTTCTTCATATAATTTCATCAAATATTTTAATTAAAATGAAACGTGTAGACTAAGTTATTGCCACAATAACCACATAATATAATCATAGTTATTGTCAATACACGTGGTGTGTGCAGAACAATATGAAATTAAATGTAAAATATATTGTAAATTCGTATTTGACCTATGCAGTTGGTGTGCATATTAAAAATGAATTAAAGTGCAATTTTTTCTTTGTATTGGGTTAATAATGAGAAGGTTTCAAATGTAAAAATAAGAGTCCACGCAATTATTTTTCTTGATGTTACTTGGTAGTTATACAGAATGCGCAGATTTCGGCTTGGTGATGGTCCTTATACACCGTGGTTATTTATTTATATCGACACACTCATGCTATGCTAGTTGACTCCGGGTAAATATACAAACTACTCCCGAACAGACCAAGATGGCTGCCACTTATATCTAATTCATAAGAAAGGGTGCGCGCATTCATGAAAAATGTACAAATAGAACCTAGCATTAAATAAGTACGCGTATTTCTAATCAAATTCAAGGAATAATCCATTGACATAAAAACTCAAGATACTTCGTTTATCAAAACGAAAACAAAACATCGCATTAAACTTTAAAAACATAAAGCAGCTTTTTTAACAAAACATGAATAAACGTACGCCTTTTTCCTATGAGGATAGGCAGAAACTAAAGAACTGGCACCTCCTACGATCCATACACACTCCTTATGCTTCGTTTACGTTCATGTATCTGGTCATACACGCACGCCGGTTGCGAGTACCACGCACCTGATCTTACTGAAGAACATCACCAATAAAGTCAGTGTGTCTAGGGCGTCCACTCCCGGCGTTTCCACTCACATCTGTCTTGCAAATTATGTAAGTCAATTTTGATAAAATAAATTTAAATTTTAAACCAACCAACGTAAAGCAGTTTATTAAAAAACATCAAAAATAGAAATGAGTAGTGAGTTCTTTTTTGAATTGATGTATTAGGTATATTAGGATCTATGGTTTTTTATACATCAATGGATTCATCATCATCATTATAGCTGAAAGATGTCCACAGTTGGACATAGACAATCAAATAATCTGATTTAAAATACGCGTCACGAAACCTAGTCTAATGAATAAATTATGATGTATTACAATAATACATAAGGATTAAATCTAACTAAACTAATTGTTGTTTTTAATTGGTGCATGCTTTATTGCTGAGGGCAATCATTAGATGCAGGCAGGATTTTTTCACAATAGCGGTGCACAACGAAAGTTATATATTTAGATAGAGGACGCTTATACAAACAAAAAAATTAATAAAACATAATATCCTAAAACGTCAGGTTTTAGAGTTATTGACCGAAATATAAGTAAAAAACTGAACTTTAAAGAAACGGGATTTTTTGTTTTTTTCCCTTCAGGTAAGCATATTGAACTATGAAAACATAATTGCATCATGTGTAGGTAATATTTTAGTTATGAGCGAAAGAGACAAAAGTATACCCCCGCCGAATGAGGACACCCCGCGACGACCCGCCCGTCCGTTGCGTCACCCTTCACTCTTCAGTTTGCCACTTTGACGTCCATTGTGTGCACGCGTTTTCCTGTCTATGTAGTAAATTGCAATAGATTTGATACTATTTTGTTGAGTTGTTCTTCTTAAACGAACACTTGGATGTTGCTCCCATGTTATGTGTATTATATGGTACATGGGATGGGCGCGACATCAAGAATATCCTATTCAACCTCCCGCTGCCTTCTTGGATGATATTATTTATACCGAATATGATTAATAAAGCTTATGTTATATCCACTAGGTATTCAATTATTTCATGTTTACCTACAAAACTATCATTGTAATTCGACACATTTTTCTCATATTCTTATGTTCCGATTGTATTAAAAAAGATTTTAATGAACAAAATAAATTATTAGTATTATAATCTTTGTTTTCTTTCTCTGCCAGGTTCAGATTAACAGTAAATAACTTAATCGACATGAATTAACTACAAAATAAATACATAAATTAGTTTAAACAATTGTTATTTTTATCTTTGAATATCTCAAAAACGTGACGCTTTATGATGTTATGTTAAATGACGTTTTATGTTTGTATAAGTGTCCCCCTATCCAAATATATGACATTTATAGTGCACCGCAATTTTGAAAAAAAAAAAAAATGGTAGCTGATGTTAGGGCCAAAATCTTCAAACCCCTTTATGGCTTTGTTTATCTATTTCAAACTTTATCCAATTGCTAATTGAGTTTTAGTTTAGTTTCAAAAATAAAATACTTAGGTCTTTTAATAAAAAATAGAATAGGATTTTTACATAAGACTTTTGTCCCACTGTAATTAACGACGAGAATTTATTTAAAAAAAAGAAGCAAATTGGGATCGCGCTGAAATTAAAAACGATTTAAGTACTACTCTAAATGTGTTTTGAGCAAGGTCTGAAAGGCGGTTAAACAGTGCATGAGATATATATACCTTTTACTTTATTTTGGCCTCACACGGTTAATGTAAATAGAGTATGTGTACTATTTACAACTGACGCCATTCCGCAATGTGTCTGCAAGGGATTTGTAAAAAAAAATCAAGATTCAACTTTTATGAATTAAATAAACATTTAATTTATTCACAAAATCCACTATTTATTAACAGAGCAGAGATCGTGAAACCACGGTAAGAAGTGATTTGAAAAACTGAGGAGTAAAGTAAATTAAGTAATCGAAATCAATAAATTAGGGTAGAGAGAACTACCAGTGGCGCAGCTACAATTATCCTTAGAGAGAAGCCGAAGACAAAATGGTTCAGTTCCCATAAACTCTAGATAACATCAAAACGAATTAAATTAAAATTATTCCTTTACTTCTAAATTTAAAGTCATTTATGGTCAACTACCATAAACAAAGAGACGTTATCACTACACAAACAAATGTATTTTCAATGTTTTACAGAAATAAAACGATAATAATACTGATTATAGTTTTATTTCTGTAAAACATTCTATTACAAAAATGATGTTTTATCGAATCAAATGCAAAAGAAACGGTGAAGACAAAATTAATACACGTGAATTTATCTGTCAAGAAATCAACACAAATCTAACATTTATTTGCGATAAGCATGACGCAAAGAAATACACAAAAATGAACAATCATTCATTCTATCTCGTTCTCGCCTACGTACTTTTAATAATAATAGAAAAGTCCGAACTACAGCGAGTTATGACAGGGACATATCCCGGTCATAACTCGCTGTACTTCGGCTTCATTAGTTACCAACGACGCGGTGCTGCGGGACGCGAAGTCATGTGTGTCCGTATCCGTACCTACGAATTGTATACCGCATTCTGACACACGAGGCTTATTTTGACGCTCTGATGTTATCGGAATTCTTTGTTAAGACAAACAAAATAGGCATTTTTGTAATGTTTTTAGTGTTATGATGTATTAAACTGGTATTCAATATTTGTAATGTGATGTGTTACCCACACAATTCAGGATGCAATGGGGCAATGGAGAGGGCTATGCTTGGAGTTTCCCTACGTGATGATCGAATCAGAAATGGAGAGATCCGCAAGCGAACCAAGGTAACCGACATAGCCCGAAGAATTGCCAAGCTTAAGTGGCAGTGGGCAGGGCATATTGCTCGCAGAACTGATGGCCGATGGGGCCGAAAGGTTCTGGAGTGGCGACCGCGTACCGGAAGACGTAGCATTGGAAGGCCTCCCACAAGGTGGACCGATGACCTTGTGAAGGCTGCAGGTATCCGCTGGATGCGGGAAGCACAGAACCGGTCGAAGTGGAGGTGCTTGGGGGAGGCCTATGTCCAGCAGTGGACGTCTTTCGACTGAAATGATGATGATGACCCACACAGGTGTACCATATTATTTAGCAATAGTAGACACTAAGCAGAGTGGTTGTTCCGTAGGGAAGCCGACTAAGAAAGAAAAAAAAAGTACGAAAATTATCGCAAAATGAATGTGCTAAATAACGCGCCTGAGGTTGACAAAAAAAAGATTTACAAACACGAAGACAATTTTAAAAAAATGTAAAGGAATTATCGTGGTTCATTTATTTTCTGATTACTTCGCGATTCACTTAACGGATTGCAACCACGCTCTGCTACCATAAAGGAATTATCGTGGTGCATTTATAAATGAAAGATAATATTTTAAGTAATTATTAAATATATTGCGAATATAGGTTAGATACGTGAACACTGACATTTGACACATGAAGGAACAAGACAGAGCAGCAGTAGTGACATCTACGGCAAAAATGCGCATTCACACAGGTTGCGTTCTACATTCTAACAAAATGGCATCGCTGACATTTGTGTCAAAATTAGGCGGGAAAAATGATTTTGGGAGAAATACGATTTGCCAATGAGTTTGAGTAGATATGAGATTGTTAAAGACTTAACTAGTAAGTTTAAATGCTTAGACATTTATTAAAAAGGTGTTAATATATCTTTAGTTATACTCCTCTGTTTTATGATCATTGCTGTGACACATGCTAACAAGGAGCATCGTGTTACCCAGTAACTGGGTTGTGGAGGTCAGATAGGCAGTCGTTCCTGGTATTCACCTGCATCTGGTTAGATTGGAAGCGGGCAGACGATGAGCTACCAGTAGTACTGTGTACTACCAGTAGTACCAGGTGACTCTATGGAATAGGAAGTATGCGATATAAACCATGAAAATACGGGAGATACTAATTTTTAAAACTTTTTGTAAAGGTCCTTATCGCGCACATTATATACAGAAGTGTCAAGTTTAAAATAAAAGTAACTTCAGTCTACAGACATTCAATACAAGTTTTTTTTTTATTTTAGTTTCAATTGTTGTAGATAGTCTCTTCCGAGCTCCACTGTGTTTATCCAACACTTACGTGGATCATATATGGTACAATCTGTTTGCCTAACTACAGTGGAGCATGGTAGAGATTTTTCCCTGTCTATGTGAGTGTTCAATGCGGTTCTGGAAGATATTTTTTTTTTTGTAAATAAAACAATAACATTTCCCTATTACTGCAGGTTTTAAGGTATTCGATTAATTAATTGAACGTGGTATTTTGTGTTCTAATGAAAATCCGCCTGAGTGTATAGGTACCGAACGTAGAAATAGCGCTCGTTTGGATATTATGATCTATTTCTATAATTTTCACCGGTTTATACAAGGTATAATTGAAATATCAAATTTTTTAAGGGGTAATTGTAAGTATTCATCATTATGAACAAATGTTACTATGGGACAACGCTAAAACCGAGAAAAAATTCATTTGTTTCCTAAATTTTGTTGAGTTATGCGAATATAAATGTAAGCAGCAACTGATTGTTTTCGCAATTGCAGGGCTGTTCCCGTAATATAAGTAGTTCATAATGATGAGTCCAATGACCCCTTAAGAGGTTCTCAATTGTATGTATCAATTACATCTTGTATACATAATATAGAATATCTAATAATACATAAACTCTTTATGTAAAAATTAGATAACACCTAAATCGTAACAAACTCAAATATATCTCTGTACGACAATAATAAATTTAAAATCAATACTCTATACTCATCATTGATATTTACAGGGCCTTTTGAATAAATTGGCGTAACTTCACAAACATCGTGGCTATCTTAATATATATAATTCTTCTGTGGGTGTGTTTGTCACCTAACTCCTCTTAACTAAAGGTTTCTGGATGGTTTGAAAACACAATTGGACCCGGTAGGTGGCGCTGCTGTCGGTATCAGGCGGTACGAAGTTCGCCGAGTCAGCTAGTCTAATATAAAATAAAACGATTTCCTACAATTATTAATTTTGAAGTGCCTACCGAAACAGCTCAAGAGAGATGAATATAAATTTTGATGGATGGAAGGGAATCAGCAAATCAAAGAAATGGATGGATTGTGAGAGACGCTATGAATTAAAAGGGAGTAAATGATAAAGTGACAGCTAACAGATGAGAATCGAAGAAAAACATTTTTTTCGCTAACCTTGTGTATAAATGGGATAAGTGTAGGCAGAAGGAGAGCCGATGATGGTACCAAAGCTCTGAAACCACGCGTCGTTATTTGAAAATATGATTAAATAAAAAACAATTATTTTGTTTTTATGGCTTCTGAGGCCGATACCCAGAACGTTTGTGAAGTTTCACTAGTTAACCTAAAAAAATCCCGTTTAATAATGAATTTAAGATATTTATTTTATTAGATTTAACGGAATATATTCACGCAAACCTAACCAATAAATCTGGTAAAACTAATATACTCTGCTAAAATCTAATAAATCTTCCGGGAGTGTGACCGATATAAGTAAACATGTGTGTTTCCGCCATACCCTACTCGATTGCTTAGCCTAGACTATATTTAATAATAAAAAACTTAAAATTAACGCCAAGTTTGATATAAAATAAAAGTCACATCTACCATAGTATCCATGTTTGATCGCTCAATCTATAGGCCCGCTTGCAGCACAAGTAGTAGTCAGGTGTGTTTAGCGCTAAAAGTATTTAAAACATGATTCCGTCTCTGTCATCTTCAAACGGCTGACAGAAATGGAACGATGTATTAAACACGTTTACCGCTAAATGCTACGTAATTTGTGGTGCATGTGAGCGTTACTGTATTTGCAACTCTTAATTTATTTCAAAAAGCAATTTTATAAATGCCTGAAATGGCAGTGAATAATAACTACAAAAGACACTGAATGTGATGATATTACCTTAAATTATGCACAATTATTGTAAGTAATAATTATGGATAATGACCAGAACTGTGGCGACTGCCGACATATAGCCCATGTCTTCAAGCCAGGCTAGGCAAGAAGACCTACAGGTACCATCACGAGGAGGAAGACCTAGCCACGAATGGTGACACACTGAGGACGATGGTATTTTCTCAATGCTGTTGTTAATGAGAGGCCTATGTTTAACAGTTTACAACATGATGTTTTTAGCAAATCCTAAGTGCTGTAGTGTCTTGCCCGCGATGTCGTCGTTAAGGATATGCGCAAAGTCAATGATTCCCGCCTAGCCTGCCAGAGCGCCTGCCAGAGCGCCGGCAGACGGCGACTATAGTCGTATATATTACACAGAAACAGCGGTCACATCTCTAATCATTGTGTAAAAGCACGTGAATGCCAACGATACAAACGTAAAGTGAACTATTCAATACCTATACTCGGAATTTTAATTCGATTCCAGATTTGACAATTTCAGTGTTGCAACGTTATGACAAGTACTAAATAGTGACGTTGCGAAATTATTCGATATGGAAATGGAATATTTCCAGATCGATTCTTCTCGTTTATAATTTTACTCTCGTAAACTAAGTATATCAGGAAATTAAATATTTCTGAACCGATAATTTAGTTTTGACGATTAATTAACGATCTGAGCCTTTTCTTTTATAATTGTGTGTGAAATAAATAAAAAAATGTGATCATGAAGGAACATGACAAATAAAACAGATAGATGTATTATGGTAATAATTAAACTATCTAAAGTAACCGTCATGAGAAGCTATAAATACATAAAATTGCAAATTATACAACTATCAACTTTAAACTCAAGATATCTAAGTTGATTTATGAATGAAGAAATTATCGCTAAACGTCATAAAATAATTTTAGTTGCAATGGAAACTGAACCATACGCAATTTCAGTTAAAGTTTTAAATCCCAAAGTATGAAATTTATCTCGTCTCATGGCGTTGACTTTAGGCTCTTTTATTATAAGTTTTGTTTTTAATATAAAAACAAAAATATTAACTTTTTATAAAATAGAGCAGCGATTACTAATTAATAAATAATTATTATGAATAATTATGTATTTATTTAAATAAAAATCAATAATTTAGTCTTTAATTGGCACACTGATGGCACACACACTGATTGTTTATCGATTTTTGTGTTCATCACTACACTATTATATGTGGTATCATTATTTCACAAAATGACAGTAGCTAATGTCAAATCTGGAATCGAATTAAAATTCCGAGTATAGAACGTAACCTATAACTACGGGCAAACTGTTCGCCTACCGATAACATATCATAAAGTTATATGGAACAACATTAAAGCACGCTAACTGGTTTATGCCAAATTTTTCAATCATGAGGTTTTTTCTTCTGAAGAAGAAATTTGACGGTAAACTGCCATTTTTGTTCCTCACAAGTTATCTGACGTTTGAAAAATCGACTCTTAATATTAATAGGGGCGGATTCGACTAAAGTCAAGAGGTCTGTTTCTGTGAATAAAATCACTTTTTACTCGCAAATTACTCGTGTCTAGAGTAGAACGTGACTTTATTCGCAGTACAAGATTTAGGTACACAAGTTTGGACGAATCCACCCTAACACTGATATGTACATTTATTTACAGGTTCGGTGAAGTTTTGCTGCAGAGTCTTTTGAAATCTATCTTCCGTGTTCCACTATTTTTCTCCAACACTTACGTGGATCATATATGGTACATTTTGTCTGCCAAACTACAGTGGAGCGTGGTAGAGATTTGTCCCTACTAGCTGAGCGCACTGTCGATTCCTATTCGGTGTTGATTTTTAATAAGCCCACAGAGTATGTAAGATTTCAAGGTGATACGTCTGTTTGAACCGTATCTCAACATTGCAGTTGGCTTAGCTTGCGGGGACAGATTGGCGATACAAAACGATTGCTCGTAGCGGCGTGCTTGCGTCGGCATGGATCAAAAGGAAGTTCGGTTGTAAAACTTAATCTCCAACGGATGCTTTGAAATTTGGTAGATATATTAAAGAACTTAGTAGTGGCCTATTAAAATGAAAAAAATATATTTTATTAATCCCTGACGTTGTTGTGTAGAAATAAAACGAAGATTTAGGACGTTTTTTCCTCAATATTAGACCAACTTGAACGCAACGACAATGCAACTAAATGGTTCAAAAAATTAAACTTTGGTTCCCACAATACACTTGTTCTTAACAGCGACGGTTGGCGAATTGGGAAACAGTCGGAGTCCAGTAAACATAGATACTGTGCCATTAGTTAAATTTAGAGTCCCATTTTGAATTAAACAAAAATATGGATTTTTTTAAAACAAAATCGTTAAAATCATTTTTTTATATAAAAACATAAGTAAAATGACTTTAGAAATAATCGAAATGAATTATCAATCACGCCGCTACTTAAGATGGTAACCAATAAATTGGAATGTGAACGCCAAACGGTCAAACGAACTGCAATGAAAACAGCACCCAACTGCCAGCACATTAGGGTTCAGTCTACCTCCAGATGAAAGTTACACTAGGGTCGTCTTCTATGATCTGGTCGAGGGTCGGAAGATCGATGCGTGCGATGCAGCAGATCTCGTCGGCGCAGTGGCGGCCAGTGAAAAGGCGGCGGATCCCTAGCACAGGGTCCACGCGGTTGTTGAAGCCATTGGAGCGCGGTGGGCTGCGCAGGAATACTGGGTATCTGAGGAGTTGTGATGCTGATGTCAAAAACCTTTCAAATACCCGATTGAAGGCATAGCTTCAATCGGGTATTTAAAAGGTTTTTTTATTAAATAAATCGTAGAAAAAATAAGTTACAGTAAAAATAAATTGTTTAAATACGCCTAATTTCTAAGCGTTTAAAGTCTATGCTGGACAAAGACAGCACTACTGCTAACTGACGTCACGCGACGTATTAAATACAGTACAATGACAGTAGTTTGCATAACAATCATAGAAGAATAACTTCCGAAGTGTGGAACTTCTCCAAGTTTCCGCCGATTTTATTGTGTTATTCATAAATCGATTTTTTTTCGAAGTTCTTCGGAGGGTGGCTGGTGGCAGCTGGATGAGAGTTGCCGAGAATCGAGCTGAATGGCGTTGGATAGGCAATGTCCAGCAGTGGACTGCTATGGGCTGATGATGAGGATGTTTTGTTTTTCTGTTTTGAATAAGCATTAGTTCATGTATATTAATGATTGTAGTCATTTTCTCAACGACTAAACAAGTTTGACAAAACCTTGTGACAAGACCGAGAATCTTTTTTTAAATAAATAAATGGTATTCGATTTTTAAAACCAAGGAGTTTCCAATTAAAAAGATTTTAATATGACAGGAACAGTGGAAATATTCCATTCCCGATACTTTTAGTGCAGCCCTCGTACTTGAGTGGATGCAAGGTTTTTCTATACTGATTTATTTATCATATAAAAGTATAGATATAAAAGTTGTTCAGTCATGACCACTAATATGTAAACACTTTTTAACCGAATTTTTTCGTGGAATAATTATTGCAACTTTGAGAAAAGATCTATTTCATAATAGTTTCGGTTCCAATATACTATGTTCGTAGTAAAATAAAATTACAATCAATAAAGTTGGAGGAAATCACTTTTATAACTTGCTAAGTACATATTAGTGCTCGTGACTGTTCATAATGATGAGTACAATGACCCCTTAAGAGGTTGTGCGTTATTTATTTTACATCTTGTGTATAAAATGATTATTTTCGATTTATTCATTTGAAACGAATATTTGCGATCTCATCAGTCAGTACGATAGAATGTAGCTATTGCACGCCTCATAAGCGAAACGTTGAGATTGTGCTCTACTCTCGACATTTAAAAAAAAGCGGTGTTCTCGAAACTGAAAACAATTTTTTTTTTATTTATACCGCACTTACAGGTCAAGTCAAATAATTTGTCAGACACATAAAATATAATTCAATAACAATTATTTTGTTTAACATAGTAAATAATAACTAGTATACGTGGCAGGGAAATTGGTCGGAAAAACTATCGTACCAGAATAAATTTTTTTTTATTATCTAAAGTACCTACTTAATACACTACGGACTTTCTCAATTAATATGAGAGTTCAATTCACTGTCGTTTAATTATTAGTCGTAAAAAACTAATATACGACTGTGTATTTTTTTGTATATCTATCTATTTTTATAGTATTTTTTTTCCTCGCCATATAATTATAGCGCCACTAAACCATAGCAGTTTTCTGTTTTTTTTTTAATAACGTTCACGTCTTTTTTTCTTATTACTGCTAACTATAAGATAATTAATCAAATAAAATAAAATAAATAAACCATTATAAATAATAATAAAAAAATACAAAAAACAATTATATTATTTAATATGCATAACAATCATTTTTTGTTTGCAATTACTGATACATTTACGGTATTATATAATGTCTGTAAGAAGTCATAAATAAGATAAATCAATAAGGTATGACAATTTCGTAATATTCCTTCACACATGTTATGAAGTTAGTTTTACATAATCTGGAACAGTTACGTTCGTAGGCAGCTGTCAAAAACTGAATAACTTAGTGGACAGAGTATAGTGAATGTTGATGATGATATAATAACTTCCTGTCACTAATATTTACATAGTAAGTAGTGGTATACGAATTTGTGTGGGATAGATAGCACACTAAAACTTTAAAAATAAAAACTTTTTTACAAAAACCAAACAACCGACTTAAAAAAAAACAACTATACCCTAAGTCATCAATTCAGATAATTTATGTAAACAAAGGTGATAACAGATCAAAAAAATATCGTCATAATGGTAATTCACATAAAATGGCGGAAAACAAGGCTATATTGGCTTTTATGTACTGATTTTAGAAATAATAATTAAACAATTATCATACCGTGTTAATTTTTATAAGTTTTCGGTTTTAAACAAAGTTATTAAAAAAAGAAAATTTTGTGGTATAAAAATATTATTATACTGGTAACACTACAGGAGTACCCAACATTCTCAAATTTCATTTGACATAATTTGCTAACTCGCGTCTTTTCAATACGTTCGTTTTCTTTTCTCCAGGCAAGACATTTGCCACATGTAGGATGAAAACGGCGATTTTGGGAGCCCTAAGACCACTGCTAGGCGTAGGCCACGCCTGGCAGTGGACTTAAAAGGGCTGATTATAATAATAATAAGCCGCGACTCCGACACAGAACAAACACTGTTCGGCTACGGTATTTTGTTTGCATAGCTCATCTAAATAGTTAATTAACTGTAATTAAAAGATATAATTGTTTTATGATAAATTGTTTTGCAGCACTGTCCTGTCATTTTGACAGTGACATTTCTTTGTTTACTAAAATTATCTGAATTGATGACTTAGGGTATAAGAGAAAAATTACTTTAATTTTAGAAATCGGTGGCAAAAAACGAAAATATAAAACCGTAGACACTGCATAGTACAACTTGGGAGAAACCTATGTCATGCAGTGGACTGTGAACCGTTGAGTTGGTTGGGAGGAAACCGTCCTGTATTATTTTACCGATTGATAGTGATTCTTACAAGTAAAAGGGTCCGATTCTGCGTCATTCGGGAATACCATGTGGGAATCAGCACCCTCCAATATCGAAAACTGACCACCTAAGGACAATGTGCTACAAAAAATCTTACTTTTTAAGACATTTGATGAGTCCATGCAGCTGGGCATAGACTACCAAGCGACGGATGTCAAAAGTGGGTGGTCCCGGCGAGGTGGAGAACCGCTCGCACACAGTCCGCAGAGTCGTGCCTTGCTGCAGAGCGCACAGCATCTCGAGAACTTCGGAGATTGTTGGCTGTGACAGAAACAACTTATATGTCAGAGATTAGAACATTTGTTACCAGTAAAATATTGTTTAGTATAGTTTTGGCGCAAGGACTTATGTTTTGTTAAGTTATCTAAAGTCGATTATGTTTATGTTTTGTTATCTAAAGTCGATTATGTTTATGTTAAGTTATCTAAAGTCGACTATGTTTATGTTTTGTTAAGTGATCTAAAGTCGATTATGTTTATGTTTTGTTAAGTTATCTAAAGTCGATTATGTTTGTTTTGTTAAGTTATCTAAAGTCGATTATGTTTATGTTTTTTTAAGTTTTATAAAGTCGATTATGTTTATGTTTTGTTAACTTATCTAAAGTCGATTCTGGTTGATTTTTTAAATGTACCTTTGATATTACTGACATCGGTGAAGGAAAACATCGTGAAGAAATCTGGACTTATCTATATAATAAAAAACCGGCTAAGTGCGTATCGGACCACGCACGATGAAGTGTTCCATAGTTGGGATGAATTTATCCCAAGAACAAACTTAACATTGTAGTTGAACATGTTTTCCCCATGGGTACACACAGCGGCATTAAGTGGTTACCCCCACAAAACACATGTGAGTTCAAATCCGAGATAGGCCCAAGTTGGTTTTTGTATTTTGCAAAAACATTTTATTAATGAATTGTTTTAGTGAATAAGTTAGTATTTTTTTAGTCTCTTTTTAATATTGTTTTTTATTTCAATAAAACGCTTAAAACACACCGGTTGGGTGAACTTTTATTATTGCGTACAACGACTAGCAATATTACGCTTAACATTTACGAAAAACTATTCAGCGTCCAAATAGACCGAAAGTTTCAAGACCGCTTGCCGTGCATCCTAGGCACGAAATGAGCTTTTTGTCATGCATTATATTTTTATTAATATAAAGTATTTTTCTTTATTTTCTTTAGTAACATTTATAAAGCATTTAAAAATCAAGAAAAATAAAATATTTGAATAATCATTTAATATTTTTTATTATTGCTATTATTTAACAAAACTTTTCGAAAACTCACAATTAGTAATAGTAATTTATTTCATAAAAAAGAGGTACAGTCCGTTACAAAGTAGGATGACAACTTAGGAATAGTTTATATATGAGATAAGTAGGTAACAATACAATTTTACGATCTGATGTCCTAGCCGCCGTGTTATGTGATGTCTAATTCCTTTTATTCTCACATTTTGTTCATATAGAACAACTATTTTTGTCCTCATAAAATTAGAAATCATTTAACATAATAATGGGAAAATCGTAGTCGTTTACTCTTCGTCGTGAACGTATACATTAAACTTTGTAGTTATAACTTGAAGGTATGGATTAATCTTTTAAAGAAACGTAAAATAGATACCCTCAAATTATAACATCTTTCGATTAGACAGATACCTAAAGATTATAGTGACTCGGACGATACTAGGTAACAATTTCATCACAATTCATATGGGCTCGCTGGCTAGTTCGTTAAACTGGTATGAGTATGACAACGTTCGGTGATGTGATGGTTCAAATCCAAGTCGAAACAATTAACTCTTTTTGAAGTATTCTTTAGATTATTCGTAACGAATTCAATGTTGTAGCAGTGTAATATTTTAAACTTGAGGGATTAGCACATAGTGGTGACGCAGACTGTACATTCTAATTGCAAATGTAAGTTGGTCGACTATTACTTACTCGTTAACTTGTAAAGCCTACTGAGGTGTGATAGTTTTCCTTTTAACTTTGTTATAATGCTATATTGCCGTGAATTTTTTCTCATATCCGAAAACAACCATTTTACTCTAACAAAAATTTGCAATACAATATTATACAATTCAATATTTCGCAAACGGATTCCTGAATCAAAGAATGGTTTTATCACACCCGCCATATTTTTAAACGACTTTCCCAACGATACCCCATACAATGAGACCGACGAGTAAAAAAAATCACACCCTACCCTAAAATAATATAATATTAACATTTTATTAGGTTGGGCAAAAAGTCTTTTCGCATTATAGTATGTATGAACTTGTAATAAAATCTTTTTGGCTATACTATTTGTATCTGGCTGGTTTTGGTATCATTGAAAGTTAAAATTTTAAAGAACATAATTCCAAATTCAAATTAGGAAAATGTGTGATTTTCATTTGTTTTTCGTAGGTACTGTCAAGATGAGTGAAACTAATGAAGAAATTCGATACATTTTAAAATTTTACTACAAAAACTGTAAAAATGCAACGCAAGCCGCGAAAAAAATTTGCGATGTTTATGGACCTACTGCAGTGTCTGTGAGAGTAGCACAAATTTGGTTGAAGCGTTTTCAATCCGGAATTTTTGATGTCAAAGATGCACGTCGCTCTGGTCGCCCTATTACGGATAAAATGGACGCCATTTATGAAAAAGTGAAGCAAGATCGGCATATCAGTAGTTACGACGTAGTTGAAGAACTGGGAATTGACCACAAAACAGTTTTGACACATTTGAAAAAAACTGGGTACACAAAAAAGCTCGATATTTGGGTACCTCACGAGCTCACTGAAAGAAACCTAATGAACCGTGTACTCATTTGTGATTCTTTATTACGACGTAATGAAACCGAACCATTTTTGAAGAAGCTGATAACTGGTGATGAAAAGTGGATAACGTACGACAAGAACGTGCGAAAAAGGTCGTGGTCAAAGGCCGGTCAGGCTTCACAGACTTCTTAACTCTACTGCGAGCAACTGATGAGATTAAAGCAAGAACTTGAGAGAAAACGGCCGGAATTAATCAACAGAAGGGGTGTGGTTTTTCATCATGATAACGAAATGACCTCATATGATAAATAGGCCTCACACATCTTTAGCCACTCAGCAAAAATTAAGAGAGTTTGGCTGGGAGGTGTTAATGCATCCGCCGTATAGTCCTGACTTTGCACCTTCAGATTTCCACCTGTTTCGGTCTCTTCAGAATTCTTTAGGCAGTGTCAGGTTAACATCACGAGAGGACTGCCAAAACCACTTGTCGCAGTATTTTGATCAGAAGTCCCAAAATTTCTATAGCAATGAAATCATGTCCCTACCTACAAGATGGCAAAAAGTTATCGAACAAAATGGTACCTACATACTTTAGTTAAATGTAAATAAACTATATTAAAAAATGTTTTGAATTTTCTTAAAAAATGCGAAGAAACTTTTTCCTCAACCTATTATTTTACCATTTTGTCGGCGTGATTAATATGTATACCCATGCTGAATTACAGTGTTCTAGTACTAAGAGTCTGTGAGCTAAGCCGCGGACAGACAGACAAACGGACATGGCGAAACTATAAAGGTTCCTTGTTGACTACGGAACCCTAAAGTGAAATGCTGTTCGTTGGAGAGTGCATCACTTGGACCGTTTCGGCTATTTTTAATTTTTTTCTATTAAAATGTTCGAAGTCGAAGTCCGAATCAGGTTTTTAAGAAAAAAAAATAAAGTTTCCCGGAAAATATTCAAATTCCGGAAAACTGAACGTAATTTTTTTGTATTAAGACGGAGATATAAGCCAGTGACCTTGAGTGGTTAGCTTGCGTGTTCTGTACTGAGCTCACGCAACGCGTCTTATGTTTAGCCAGTTATAGGACTCGCCCATCAAGCTCTGTCGCCAATTTGACGCATTATTAATTTATTATACACAAACCAAAAGTTATTTTAATAAAACGCGTATACTAAAAGATCAATAATTAAACGATCTTTAAATTGGTGAAGGTTTCAGAAAAAAACGCTTGTTAGATTTTGCGCCATTCTCAGTTTTTTATCCGCGTTAGACATAACTTTACAAATTAATTTCACTATGTAATATAAACATAATCTAAAATATTCACATATTAAGTTATTGAGAAAATGCTGTAATTTAACATATATTTTTTTCAAATCATTAAGACTAGTCGTTTAGACGTGATCTTCAGTATAAAATCATTAAAAGACGGTTATCGTCGCCTTAATTATTGAAATCAGGACAACGTGTGTTGGGTCAGCTAGTAGTTAATAAGTCTGAAGGCACCAACCCGGCTTGAGAAAGCGTGGTGGTCACTGCTGGTGCCTTCTGTGTGTGAGATGAGGCCTAGTAGTGGGACAATAATAGGCTGGTATTATTAATGCGCTACCTTTTCCTTAGAATCGCTCCCTTTGCCAAGAAAGGTGAGGCAAGACTTCTGCAGCTCGGGGTCACTGAACAGGCGGCTGAGGTTGGGCGTCGCGCGGTACATGTTGCTAAACTTCATCACTGGGAGAAGAGTTACCTGGCAACCCATTCAATAAATAAATATGAAAAAGAGTAAAAAAACCATCCTAATCGTTCTTTTGGGAGTACAGACAATCCTAACTCAGAAGGAAGGCGATTCATAAAAAAAACGGTCAAAGAAAATCAAATCCATTGCAGGAGTGTTTTTTGAATTTGGAACATTCCAAAGCTCCAGCAATGTTGTATGAAATGGCCTGCTGGAGTTATTAAATACTCTTTTCTCAAACATGCTTGGAAATCCAAGCATTATTTTGACAATCTTCTTCGAGATAAATCGAAATTACTGTACTGGCCAAATACATGCGGGCAGCGGCCAACAAAAGTTGTATGAAAATCCATGTGTTGTGGTTTCGCGGCCAAATAAATCACTCTTAACTATCGTGTAATTTAAAAATGGAACGATCTTTTACTCCGAAACATGGCAAACAAGGAGGTAACTTATCAAAGGTTTTATTTAAATTTCGAACTGGCTTGCAAATAGAAAGCTGTATTGGATAGAAAAAAAAAAACAAATAAACACATTGGCGCGTGACAAATTATCGTTGTTTGTCATTGAATCTGGAATTTATACATAATTTACTTTCCCTGCATTCTTTTGAGAAAAGCACTAGGTATAAATGCCTCGGCGGAAATGCCAATTTTCTGTCTCGTATTAGTGAAGTCCTCGCCTGGCTCGGCCTTCAAACTCATACTCGACCTGCAATTGCCTATTTTACGGCCTTTGGAATAATGTACTATTAGGTACCCCAATTTATCATTTATTGGAGTCATATTTATTTCCATCAGCAGAATAAAATCTAACTTGATAAGGTTAGTTTGAATTGATTCTTTCAGTAAGCAGGAGTTCATTCATAATCACTGGTTGGTATGAGCCCCACTAACAAAAATTCCCTGCCTTCCTTTGTTACCCCCATATTTTTTTTTTATTAAACTGTATGTTGAAGAGTAGAACCTACCACGCCGTAGTAGACCAAGTTCTGGATGCAGGACTTAACGAGGGTCTTCTCTACGTTGGTGTCGGCGGCGATCTTCGACACGTGGTTGTAGCCATCGATGTATGGGAGAAGCTGGAATTATTAGTAAATTCCAAATATTTTATTTCAGATAAACCTATAAGGGCACTTATGAAATGCCAGAAGCTAAGTGCACGGTTCCAATTGGTCGTTCAGGTTCTGGGTTCAATTCCCAGGTCAGGCAAGGTGTTATTGGGATTTACCTTTAGTAATTTCTTAGCCCGAAGTCTGGATTTGTGCCCGGTTGATGGCAATAGGCTCGCCCCTATGACATGGGACTTAAACATAACTGCCAAAATGTGTGTGTACTATGGTACACCTCTGTCAACGCTTCGGTGAATACATGCGTGATGTTATACTATGTAATAAGAGACGCGTGTCGACCCGCTTACATCCTTGTGAAAACCAACCTGTCTAGTTGTTAAATCCCAGTCACCTTCCATGTCGATCTCGAAAGGCTCTTCATCATCGATGTCCAGGTGTTCTTGGCTCTGGATGGTCTCTGAGCCCTCGGGAGGTGCAGTCTGCCGGGGACGTCCCGGTCTAGGCAACCCTACGGACGCGATGAGCACCGGAACGTGGTAGTCAAAGACAGGTGGTGGGTCTTTGCGAACCTCCAGCACTTTGAGGTGCATCACGGTGTCCCCCTCTGTTGAGTTAGGAACGTGTTCATTAAGAGCTGATTTTTCTCGGAAAAGTGCGCGCTCAGCACTAGCAATTGCTTTTGTATTTAGATGACCATTTGTAGTTGTACAAATGGGAAGGGGATCGTGTTATTCAAGTACAATGTTAAGTTTATGGTTAGTTGTTGTGTGTCAATGTTATTTTAATACCATTGACTTCTTATAAGCTTTCCTATAATCTATAAATAAAGAACTGTTTTAAAAACAAAAAATCATGTGTAGCAAACTTTTAAAACTTAATCGGTCCAGCAGATTCGGAGCAAATCGGCTGTGACAGATGGACAGACAGACAGACACACGACTGATCTTATAAAGGTTCCGTTTTTTCCTTTTGACGTATGGAACCCTAAAAACCAACAATTAACAAATGCATCCTAGCTAGTAAGTATTATAAATTCTAAAGTGGGTTTTTGTTTGTTACGCTTTCGTTACGATTTGGATGAAATTTGTACATGTGTAGACTTGCATGACATTCGTGGGACACTTTGATCCCGATATTCCCACGGGAGCGACACTTGCACGGGTGAAACCGCGGGGAGCAGCTGGTAATTAAATAATTATACCAAAACACATTGCGATGCAGTTCCCTACAACCTAATGATAATTTTAAGCAAATACTTGTACCTACCATAGTAAAAGTGAATCAAAACGTATGTACGTAGTTATTAATGAACGTTAACGTAAACATGTTTATTCAATAAGTCGATGTTTGTCTCGCAATTTAGAACAACTTTTTGCGCTGTTAGAGAGGTACATGAACTTTAAGGCTCGTGCAGACCGGCGCGACACCGATAAAACGATTTCCATTAAATTGTAATAGAAATTGTTCTACCGATGTCGCGCCGGTTCGTACGAGCCTTTATGTCGTACTTAGCGATTGCAATCCGGCGTAATTTTCAGTCCGGCCGGATCCGACCGGATTCCCTTCAATCCGGTCGGATCAGACCGGATTGATCAAATCAGGATGATTTTCGGTTTAAAATTAACTGTTAGTAAGTTTAATTAATTGTCATTGTACTTAATATAGATGGTTTATAAAAAAATAAACAACAACGAATAGATTAGACAACGCGAAACAATTAAAATCTAGTAGTGTAGGTAACTAGTAAAATTTTAACGATGTAACGAGTAGCTCAGTCTTCCTAGATTTCACTTTCACAGATAGAACAAAATTATTTTAGTAAGTAACTTTATACAATCTAATATACTTAATTAAGCGTACGTAGTTTACAGAGATGAGATTACAATAATTATTAAAGTATTTGAGAGTGCTAACAAACAAGTCTTATATTTATGACAGACACCATCGTGATTGGATGAATCTGTCTAATGAATGGCACAATTATCTCAATAATGAGTTTGTATTATAATTACAACTCTTTAGTTTAATCAACTTACGATAAACAACTATTTTAAGTAATAATTGTCTTAGTATTCATTTTAAAGTAGAAGAAAATCGATTTTGATTTTGAAAAAAGGATCGTAGAAAACAAATAGTGTTAATTGTGTCATCTGCTAGTCGATTTCTAATAGAGCTGTCTATATAGCCTGCGGCCGGAAAGGCCCTTTCAGCATCTACACTTGTCGGCTTTAATGTCAGCAAATAATCATGAATAGCAGACAACTGTTCTCCCCGAACTCAGTCACTTGCAAATGTAGTCATTTCCGTTTTTAGTACTTTATCAAAATCTTCCTCTTTTTTTAGTATACAGGGTCAAATTAAATTAGCCAGCGAAACTCCGCAGATGTGATGGGTATCGATAATTAAACACGATAAAACAAAAACTTAACTATTTCAAGTAACTTCACTACCAGTGGTAATTAAGGCCAGAAAAAAAAACGTAAAAACTGGTTATTTTTCGTTTTATCGTATTTAGATATCGATACTCAACACGTTGACGTAGTTTCGCTAGTTAATTAAATTTGACCCTGTATATGCTATAAGCATACATACTAAAAAAGAGTGGATAATGAAATAACATATGGTTTCTTCCTGTGGGTAACTTCCTGTAATAAAGCGCAACGCATTTAAAGTACCTACTCATGCAACAGCTCTATTATTTAAAGTACCTACTCATGCAACAGCTCTATTATTTAAAGTACCTACTCATGCAACAGCTCTATTATTTAAAGTAGGTACCTACTCATTTACTCATGCAACAGCTCTATTATTTTGGCAAAAATTGCTAGCAACGGATCCGGTATATTGTTACCGGATCCGGTAAGCGTTTAATGATGCCGGATCCGCCGGATTACCGGATCCGTTTTTCCGTATTGCAATCCATAGTCGTAACAAATAAATAATTATTTTTACTGATTATAAGTCAATTCGTCACCAATTAAAGCGGTCAACGACTCTGTTATTTCTGATTTCTGAATCAAAACAATAAATCAGATGCAACACAATAAGAATCAATAAAATAAACAACGATGTTTGTTAACTCCGTCGATGTGCGTAATGAAATAATAACAAGATGCAACTAGCTCATAATCAATGCCTATAATACTTCGCTTCGCAATATTTAAAACATAAACAATAACTATCGCAAGCCACACAACTCCATTGCGGAAAATGTTCCGAAACATACTTTGGTGAATAAAAATTTCCCGAATTGGTACAATTCCTCGAAGCACCATACATTTCTCAAATATACCAATAATACTACTAATAATAGATACTATTTCCCTATGGTATTCAGAAAGGACAATTCCCCAAATGTTTGATTAAAACAACAAGTAAATAAATTTACTTCCTCAAATAAGCTTATCTCATTAAACTCAGTTATTTCATTAAACTCATAATATTCAGGCATTAACATTCGCTTTGCGCCAACTTGCTGCGTCCGAGAAGCCAACCTAATTTCATGCGAAACGATTGCATCCTAAGATCGTCCCTCTCGAAACAAAATTACTAATCCCTATTTTAAAAATCTTGACTATACAATGCGTAACCTAAATATTAGTGAATATAGAAAATGAACGATTAAAACATCGTTTTTAATTAAAAGCACAGCTTCCCGCGCGGCTACATCCGCAACAAAAGTTCGCATCAACCTACTGATATATCTGCACAGTACGCGCCACCCCCCCCCCCCCCCATACGTAAAATCAATCAATTCTGTCTAGACATCGCGACTTCACGGAGATCAAAGCATCGAAAATGCCTCACTGTCGCATTTATAACATGTGAATAACTATAGATGAACTGCAGACAACCCTCACGCCCTAACCATCCCTCACCCCAAAATGATTACCTTCCCGTTTTATTTTGAAGAGTACCAATTTTAGAGCTAGGTATATTCGGTTCCCCCTTTATTGGGCTCTCGCTCGCACTTATTAAATCGATCGACCCTATGCAGTCCCTGTCTGTCTGGCTGGGGTGACTTTGAGGTACGTTGATGCAAACATTTATAGATGTTTGTATTCGCAAATGGCGGACGTAGGGCGCGGCACGCTGCAGGCCGCAGGTAGACATGTGTCGTACTTACCGACAAGCGTGGCTTTCCGGTGGGTGTTCAGGTCGTGGAGGAGATGCGCCAGTAGGGTCGGCAGCTTACTCGATCCGCTCGACACGAACCGAGTCTCTTCTTCCATTATAGTCTGTTAAAGTACATTCTTTACAATAAACCAAGTAAACTACATACTTCAAAAATACATAATGTTCTTATATAATACGGTAGTATTATTAGATCTTATTTCATTAACCACTATTTAATCTACACACCTACCAACACCTAGTACTCGCGTACATGAACCACCATGCGGGTGAAAACTTCTAAATAATCTTAATAATCTCAGAAACTACTTTGTTTACCCCATAAACCCCGATGTTTTTTAAAAATTTAATAAATCAATCAATCTGCCTAGCCTTTTTCCAACTATGATAAAAAAATATATATAAAATATACTTTACGTGGAGCGACCCTACCTGACCTCCACAACCCAGTGAATGGGTAATACAATACCACTTGGCAGACTGTTAAAGATACACGAATGACAGCCGGGACCAACGGCTTAACGTGCTTTCCGAGGCACGGAGGAGTCTCGGATAAGTAAAGATGGTCACCCATCCACGGAGCAACCCCGGCAAGTGTAGCTTACCCTGATGGATCGAGCCGTGCGGCTGTTATTACTTAGCCACGAACTAAAGTTCATTAAATCAATTAAAACAAAATAGCCTAAATTAAAACAAAATAGCCTAAATTAAAACAAAATAGCCTAAATTAAAACAAAATAGCCTAAATTAAAACAAAATAGCCTAAATTAAAACAAAATAGCCTAAATTCAAATTATCCAATCAAATAGAATTTAAAGTACCATGAGATCAATCAGAACAAAATAATCAGTA
The DNA here is from genome assembly GCA_948098905.1 of Tiliacea aurago. NCBI lineage: Eukaryota > Metazoa > Arthropoda > Insecta > Lepidoptera > Noctuidae > Tiliacea > Tiliacea aurago. The sequence goes on from OX402576.1 coordinate 2,140,602, forward strand.
AATTAGGTAAATAATAGTAAATTATTGGAAATTGGCAAGAAAACTAAATCAATCTCATTTATAAAATTTGGAAGATCTTAAAGTGAGAAATGAAATTTTCTACAGTTTTTATATGTTTGAGTGAGGTGAGAATTGAAAATATTTACCTTATTCCAAAAATAGACATCAATATAGTGAATACTAATAATATAAAGAGGTAAAATTTGTGAGTTAATTACTGATCCAATTCCGAAATTTGTGTCATAGGATATTATTTTTTGTTGAAACAAAAAAAAAACGCGGGCGGAAGCCGCGAGCAGAAGTTAGTCGCATATTTACTGCATGACTTTGTTTTGATGAGTAAAGGTGAGCGAAGAAACCCCAAAATAAACGTTAGGGTCAAAGAAACCCCGAAATAAACGTTAGGGTCAAGGAAACCCCGAAATAAACGTTAGGGTTAAGGTCCTATCTTAGTCTAGCCTTGTTAGTGGAGATGTTAGAAATGAATGTTATAGAAGACTGGCTATAGAAAATAACGCTAATTATTTTAGCAACAAGTAATAAAGTAAGAATACTTTTTAGTCCCGAGATGAATTATAACTAATAAGTCTTTAATCTAATTTGTTAACATAATCAATTAAATAGGTACTATCTGTATTTTGTACTGGTATTAATTTAATTTGTATTGTCAGTCCATACCCACTTGGGGTGATGGTTGTTCAATTATGAGCACATGTCTGCCATCCACAATAGGCCTTTCAATATCTGTAAGTATTTTTAAACAGGCCTAACAAGTAATGATGGAATGATAGACATTTATAAATGTTCAATTATGTCTGTTTGCCTATTGAGATAAATACAGCCATTTTCGCACAAAACAATGTAGTCACTTAAGAATTTAGTAAGTGATGTTACAACACTGATGTTTTAAAGAATATTTGTACCCTGTTTGAAAACAAAAATATGCAGACTACTAGAAGATACTGCTTCGTTGCTTACACCTAAAACCCAAATGTTCTGCTGAGACAGTATGATCAACTTTAAGATATTTGAAAAATAATAATTGGAAGGACTCGTTGATTTTGCTGGCTGTCTCGCTGGCACCTTGCTGTTGTGTTCAAACAGATCCTATGTCTTCCAAAAGACATCTGTCTCAACACACAGAAATCATTTGGAAGAAATGGGACCTGTTTGAGAAAATTGTGAAGGTCAAGTACTTCATTGTTGATTATGCTGGCCTACTTGTTGCCACAAGAAACTTAAAATGTGACTTAGTAATACATTGCTTACCAGATGTTCGCCGAGTTTCTTGACAACAGGCTCATACTGCACTGTCTTGGACCAGCTGTCGCACACGAAGCAAAGGTTGAATAAGTAGACGTTTCTTTCATATCTGGGGTTGTCAATCCGTATTGGGTAGCCCACAATCTTGTGACCAAGGGCATTTCTGAAAAATTATATAGAGTTAGTATTTGTTGTAATGTGTTATATAATGTACAAATTATTGAATTTTTAAAATAATTTTATAACAGCAATCAGTTTTAAAATAAATAGATAAAGCACTTCATATTCCACACCATTTAAGTACTCCTGAGACTTGAAATAATATTTAAATAGATTATCTAAAAGTATATTAAATTAAAACTAAGAGATAACACCAGAATTTAAACCACTGATTGAACTGAAAAATTAACATAATTATTACAGAAATGTGTAGAAGTTACTTACATAGTCATTGTACATTTCTGGATTTGTGGTTTTGGAATGATGTATGCACTGATGGAATCAAACTCTTCCTTGGAAATGTAATCTTCAGGAAACTATGAGCAAAAAAGACAACAATTTTATTGAGTGTTACATCCTAACTGCTTGCTGGCTGAGAGCAGTATGAACAGACAGGGAGGAGCCAACCAGTGTGCAAGCTTCACCCCAACTTCGTTTGTACTGGCCGCTGTCTAGACGAGGGGTCCGACACGCGTACACAAGTACTATAGCACTGTCTAGACGCACTACATACGTACAGGTGCAGGTACACAGCCATTAGATCAATAATCCACAGATCATCATATACTATATATGCGTGTAACTTATAGGTGTGCATGTCTTGCACTTCTTATGCGTATATTGAAAATTGCACAATAAAGACAGAATATAATTCAATTTGACCTTACAATAATAGTGAGTCATACCTGACACGAAATTTTGGGGCCCGCCACTGGATGGAACTCGCCGAGGAATATGCACCTGATAGGCCCCTCTCGTCCACAACCCTCGTAGTAACGCGTCTCCATCATTTTAGTGGTCATCAAGCTTATTTTGCCGTTTTTGCCGTCCTCATACTCTAACTGGCTCAATACGTTTGGACGATGTTCCACTTGCATTTGATAACGCTTAACGGCGTATCATAGTATGAATACAATAATTTAAAAAAATAACACAAATTAAGTTCAAAATAAACAAATAGCACTTTTTAAATATTTATAAACGTGAACGTGTGGACATTTTTGACGTTCTGTTTGATTGAACATTGAATTGTTGAACGACAGAACGAAAACTGGAATGAAAAGAATGACCGTTTTCCATATGGTTCAATCACAGTGCTACAGATATTAAAAAAAAATGATCAAGTAACTAGATACAGTTCAAACCACTGTTCAAGCATTTTTTATTTATTAACAAGACCCGCGTTGGATATGATTACAGTTATGTGTAGCACGTACGAACTACTTGTTGAGTATTAATTTTACTGAAGGAAAATTTCGAAATTTTTGCAATGGTGCTGCCACCTTTTGCCTATTCTAAAAACGAGGGTTTTTAGAGATAGCAAAAGGTGCATTCCTTTTTGTTCTGAGGTTTTTCCTGGGAACATGACTAATCAGATTGATTCTATAATGCATTTACTGTGTACCAAAATCATTGTAAAACCATTTTGTTTAGTTGTTTACTTTCCGTATCGGGTTTCGCGCCATAGAGAACGAACGCCTCTTTCAAAAAGTGCTGTAACCTGAACCACCTAGTTGGTTGTGGTTGTAGTAGCCAAATGGCGTTGTGTATTTACAAAATGATGTCAAAGCAAGTGTCAAAGTCAAAGGGTGGAAGCTTGGTAGAAGGTTGAAGCCACCACAGAGTACTTACATTTGTACACAGGAAATATTAGGAAATTAGAAATTAGGAGGTTGAAGCGGGCTCCAGAGGGGAAAGTAGTCCGTTTCAAAAGTATCGAATAAAAATAGGAAAATATACATGTGGATGCCCATTTGGGCATTAGTGAGTTAAGTACTAGGTATTTAATATGTGTATAATCTATGGTCGCTACTGCCGGCCGCCGGGTCCCGGGATCGGTTTTCGCGATCGATGTTATAGTTCACTTTGCCTTTTATTTACGAAATTAACGTAATTTTTATTTATAAAATAAATTTTAGATTCTATTTTAAATTATAAATGGTTAACTAGATTAATATGCAATTTAAAAAAATTCATAAAAGTGTTTTTACCTAATAGAAAAAAATACTTATTTGTCTCGAACTTTTACAACAATTAGGTACCTACGTTGTTTCAACATTTTTTTCTGCTATATTTTGTATGGAAGTTAAAAAAATGTGGTCCCGCCACGTGCAAGTAGACCATATTTTAAAATGATGTTTGATATTTTTTAATTCAAATTCAAATGTAGGTAGTTTCCTTGTAAAAAGATGATCAAACGTCACTCCAAGCGTCATTTTTTGGAAAACGTGTTGCGATTTTTTGTAATTTCCCAGGAATTCTTAATAAATTGAAAAAATCGCAGCCACATGCAAAACAAAGAACTGGGGGCCTAATATGGACGCTTTGGCAGAATCATAATATGATCTGCGTACAATTCATATCCCGTAATTCATGTTTGACAGTTTTGTATGGAGTTTCGTAAAATGGTCCACAAATTATGAATTGCTCTAATGAAGTCTTATGTCAAATAGCAGCTGTCAAACATATGAATTGCGGGATGATATGAATTGTACGCAGATCATATTATGATTCTGCCAAAGCGTCCATTTTAGGCCCCCTGGACTTTACAAATTACAAATAGATAATTTTGTTAAATTCTTTTTCCCTTTCCCACAAACAATGAACAAAATTGATCAAAATTAGTCGATTTCGTGCACAGCCCCTAAACATGGTATAAAGTTGTTACAGGTATGTATTATAAAGTCCACATGTTTAGCTATACAGAATATGTGTCAATTGCATGCAAAATAATTATTATTAGTTACTTGTTGTTCAATGTCACAGATATTTATGGTCAATACAACAATATAATAGTTTTATCTTCAGAGCCAGGTTTTACCGTCTCGCGCGCAGGTTTGACGACTTCCAGCCTCCCGAACAAGCCGGATTCCAAAAAGGCTTTATTTAGCACAGTAGACCACATACATACGCTGCGGCAGGTTATACAGAAGACCGAAGAGTATAACCTGCCTCTCTGCTAAGCGTTTGTGGACTACGAGAAAGCCTTCGATTCGATCGAGACATGGGCTGTACTGCAGTCTCTTCAACGGTGCCAGATCGACTATCGGTACATCGAGGTGCTGAAGTGTCTGTACAAAAACGCCACTATGCCAGTCCGACTTCAGGACCGGACCTCGAAACCTATTCTTCTGCAGCGAGGTGTGAGGCAGGGAGACGTTATCTCTCCGAAACTTTTCACCGCTGCACTGGAGGATGTCTTCAAGGTTCTGGACTGGAAAGGGCTAGGTATCCACATAAATGGCGAGTATATCACTCACCTTCGGTTTGCCGATGATATAGTTGTGAAGGTCCCATGTAAACAAGACATGTTTATTAAATGCGTGAGAATAACAGACAGTTCATTACAGCAGGCTTTTATGATTTTTGTGTTCATTTCATCATAGCCCTCCGACCTGCTGTTGGACAAATACATTATTTCCTGTCTTACCTCGTTTATCAGCATTGGTCTGAGAAACATTGAGTTGACAGAATCAGATGTACTTTTATAGAGGTCTTGCTTAGTGCTTTTTTCCTCTGGAATGTGTGTTAAATTTACCTAATAGTTTTAAATATAGTAGCTATTTGTACAGGGTCTGTAATTATAATATTATTAAATTTTATAAATTCTGTTGTCTTTTTGAGTGTTATTATTTATTTCGTTTTTAATGACAGTCAGATAAATATATCAATGAGATTAGATAAATTATCAGTGGTCGAGCTAGCCCCAGCCCAGGGTCATGTCCCTATGAATCCGCCTTTGTAAGGGTTTACGTAAGAATTTAACCTGCATAGCTATTCACAACTATTCGACAGGATCGTGTCGAAAATATGATACGATATATGATATATGATATATATGATATTACCGGATTTGCTTAGGTCCAAACAGCAAACAGCTGCCGAAAGAATAGCGGTCGTCTATTTGATTTAAACTCACAACATTTTGGGTTTTCAATTTGTGAACAGCGTTTAGAAAACGTTTTTCCTCCTTAATCCAGATGTCTGAATTGAGGAGCCACCTTAGAACTCGAAAACTAGCCATCCGATATTTTTGAAAGGATTGGTAGGATTTAGTAGTAGTAGTTATGCGTAATCTGTACAAAAAAAACCGGTCAAGAACGAGTCAGACTCGCGGACCAAGGGTTCCGTACGTATATATGATGTTGATATTTCTGAAAAACTGTGCTATTTAGTGATATCGTTTTATTTTTCCTGTAATCTTTACATACACTTCTATCACATAGAATAATTTCAGCTTTTTGGGGTGGAACTGTATTTTTTTTACATTTTTCATCAAAAGTCGAAAACAATGCTGACAAAAAAAAATTGTTTGAGAATGTTCAAACAGCGTTCTTTCATATGCCCCACATGCCCTAGTAGCCCCACTTCAGACTAATTTTTTAAGACCCCGTTTCAGTCCCTTTTGCAAAAGATATATATTTAAACTTTTTCTTGTTTGCAAAATAATTGAGCACAGGTCATCTAAACACAGGCTCACCATAAGGGTTCCTTTTTACCATTTTGGTACGGAACCCTAAAAATGGGTATTGTACGGCTGAATTTGAGTTATGAAGCTACAATGCTTAGATTTTTCATAAAAATCCATAAATTTCAATGCGGTGTTTTTCGGAAAGTCATCAACCAATTATAACATATTTTTAGTATAATTTAGTAGTAAATGTGTTCTAATTTGTAGTATAAAAATAAAATGTAAAAACTATAGAATTTCGGTAATACAACACATTTTATGTGGCTCCTCTATCCTGACGGTCTATAGGAAATAATATAATTATGTACGTAGCTACTAAAGCAGTTGATCAAATCGGAAAACAATAGTACCAATATTTAGTAGAAATTTCTACTAAATATTGGTATAATTAAACATCCTACACGTCATTCAGTATTTCATAAGTTAATAATAATTTAAACATTCCTGTGAATAGGGTGCACTTAAATAATTCAAACTATGAACATTAACAGAGTTTTATTTACACGTGAATCGTTCTTCACCAATGTAAATAAATAATTAACAAAATATTGTATTCAAAACAAAGAATAAAAAAAGAAAAATAAATTAAAAGAGGATTACCCCAAATGACCTTATTTTAAATCTATAATCTCTAAACTCTAATCTCTTGGTCTTCTCTAATCTCTATCTCTAAACATTATAAAACAAAGCCACTTTTTGTGTCTGTCAGAGAGACCTCGTTGTTCTTTTATAATAAGCAATAGATTTTGATGTGGTTTTCACCATCATTTATAGAATTTGTTACGAACCGAACTTTATATAGCATATTTATTATCACCTTTTCGGAACATTGATTGTATTCTAAATTCTAGTTTAACTGTCAGTTTTAAAATGACGGGAGACTGTTATTTTCTACGATTAGTAAAATAATCTGTGGCTACCTTACCAGCGCGTTTTAATTCGTATTTATATGTATACGATCAGTAATAGAATTTATTCCGGAATGTTTTTATATAAATAATCAATTTTCAAACGTAAACGCATACAAAAATCTTGAAGTTTTATGAAGTCGTAAAAAAGACGCTTTTTGAGCGCTTTCTTCTTTCATAGCGTGCGCTGACTAAACTGTAAGAGATACCTATCTATAATTAATGTTATATCAGATTGTAAATCTTGAAAATATCAAAAGAAAATCCCACGATAGCTTATGTAACAGCGAAACAATAATAAATTTAGAATCATAAAATAATGATCATCGAATAATACTTGGAAAATAATAAATAACTCAAAAATCAACATTCCGAAAAACTGTATTGACAAAACATCAGTGACATCAGTGACCCAAAGGACATTACAGATAGAAGATGCCTTCAATAATTACTTCGTTGACAAAATTAATCCAACAGCAGGATCTGGGAAAAAAGCTACGTCATTGATACATTCAGAACCCGAAGAATTGCCAACGTGGGCAGGGCTCGAATTGCTCGCAGAGCAGATGGCCGATGGGGCCGAAAGGTTCTGGAAGGTCTCCCACAAGGGGGACCGGATGACCTGGTGAAGGTCGCTGGAATCCGCTAGATGCGAGAAGCACAGAATTGGTCGAAGTGGCGGTGCTTCAAATTCAAATTTCAAATTCAAATTGTTTATTTGCAAGAAAATACAAGGTTTACAAGGGAAGATCTTACAGCCTTAAGGTCATTGTATTCTGCCTGCGAGCAAGCGTGCAAATTATTCATGATTTTAATTCACAATTTATTATCATGCAGATTCTATTAATACCTAGTACATTATTATTACATTATCATTATTATTACATTATTATCACATTGTTATCATTCATTATTATTACATACAAATGTCCTATAAACTAAAATAAATTCAACTAATTATTCTAACAGATATTTTTATGTTCTAAAAATTCTTTTAAGCTGTAGAAACACTTTCTATGTAGCCACTCTGATAATTTTGTTTTAAAAACACTACCCTGCAGCGATTTAAATTCGTCTGGTAGGGTATTGTAAATTAATATACACATATTGAACACATTTTTCTTATAAATATCTTTATGAACAGCTGGATGATATAAGAGGTTACGAAACTTAGCCCTTTGTTGTCTTGGTATAACCTCGGTATGTAGCTTAAAATAATGCATGTGTGACTTCGTAAAAATACATACATCTCTATATACTTCGGGGAGGCCTATGCCCAGCAGTGGAAGTATTTCGGCAGAAATTATGAGTTTTGTTATTAGCTTGAAGCATTTTTTGCAGCGCATTTATTGAGGGGATACCGATATTCAGGTATATTATTAGGTACCTACTGCTATAACCAGCAGTATATATTTTATTTATTTGCCATTTAGGTATTTATTTTACAAAGATATAAAACAGAAAAATTATATAAAAATCATTAAACAAAAAAAAACCAACTTGTGAAAAATAACTTTAATTTAGGAAGTCGGTGTCTTTGGATCTGAAGTTTAGTTTTTTGCCACCGACTACCGGTCAAATCGTCTAAGAGGGACTACCGGTTAAATCCTCTGCGAGTTGGCTTCAGTCCCTCGTACGCCTTCCAAAGGACCGAGATATATGATATAAAGACATACAAAATATTTATTTGCGTAAAATATGCTATAAAATGGTGTTAAATACGAATTTATGTGGCACAAACATGTTTAGCTAGGATAAGACAGTATGCAAAATTATAAGGTTAGGTGAAAAAGGCATCAACCATGAACACCGCAATGCACAACATTGCAATGACATGTTAAATAATTCAGCCAATAATATGGTACCAAAAATTGACATTAAAAATAATTTAAATTAGAAATTAGGACAATAGAGGCAACCTCTAGCTATAATGTACAGAATTACAAAAATAAATCAAATAAAAGTTTAAAATCAGTCAATAGTATCAACCTGGTGCATCAAAATATTCAAGGATTTCTAAACAAAGATTTAGAAGTAGAATTTATTAATTTTAACAGTATTGATATTCTTTGTATAACAGAACATTGGCTTAAAAGCCACCAGTTCTTGTTCAATTTAATAATCACCAGGTTGGTAGTTCGTTCAGCAGAGTAAATGCTATACACGGGGCTCATTAATTTTAGTAAGTAACCAGCTTAAATTTAAAGACCGTAAGGATATTGTGAGTCTATCTGTTGAGCGGACAGTTGAAATAGCCTGTATAGAATTGGAGCAGTTTATTGTATTAAGTGTGTTCAGGATTGTATGACTGCTTTGAAAGGGTAATGGATGAAGTGTTGCACAAGATTTGTATCTCGAACAAGAACATTATCACTTGTGGTGATTTTAATGTTAATTTGTTAGAAAACTTGGGTTCTTGTAGTAAAATAATAAGTCTGTTTCAGTCATATAATCTTGTAAACCTGTTTTCGGAGTCCACAAGAATAACCCCTACTAGTGCCACATGCCTAGATAATATTTATACAGATATTATACCAAGCCACAAAGAAATTATAAATTTACTAGATTCTGATCATTGTGGGCGAAGGATTACTATCCAAAACCAAAACAACAAAGTGGCTAAAAAGGATATCACTGTTAACCCCAAAACTGCAAGGCGCTTGGAAGCTTTTAAAGGTAAACTCAGTAACAAATTACCAGTTTCATTTATGCATGCTGATCATAATAATCTATATAATGATTTTTTTTTATATTTACTGTCAACAATTTAATTCCACGTTTGTTCCCAAGACTATCTCGGTTAATAGTAACGCATCTTTCAGTGATTGGGCTACTATTGGTATTCATAAAAGTAGAACACGGCTTTATGAGCTGTACAATGAAAGGTATTATGTAAACACTGATGAATTCAATTTGTATGTTAGAAATTATTCAAAATTATTTAAAAAAGTTTGTTGTATGGCAAAGTCGCGTTATTTGAGTTCGAAGATTAAAAACAGTAGTAATGTAATTAAAACGACTTGGAATATTATTAATAGTGAAACGGGAAGGTCTAGTAACCGAAATACTGACTATAGCCTGTCAATTAATGACAACATAATAAAATCAGACTCACAAGTCGCCGTGGCGGAGGTAGTACATCAGACCCCTCAAATTATAGACCTATTTCAGTACTACCTACCTTTAGTAAAATTTTTGTGAAATTAATTTTATACCAATTGCAAAGATTTTTTAATAAACATAAATTACTACATAGCAAACAGTTCGGTTTTACAAGGGGTCGTTCGACTACTGATACCGGTGTTGAACTGTAAGGACATATTTATAATGCATGGGAAGATAAATGCGATGCCTTGGGCATTTTTTGTGATTTGGCCATGGCATTCGATTGCGTTTTTCATGAAACCTTAATCAGGAAACTCCGTCACTACGGGATCCGGAAGACCGCTCTGGATCTTCTTACTTCATACTTGAGTAATAGGATTCAGAGCGTTGACGTCAATGGGAAAAGATCTCCTGGATCTATAGTAATAATGGGAGTCCCACAGGGCTCAATTCTTGGTCCTTTCTTGTTTCTTATTTATATTAATGACTTGACACTATATCATGATTATCCTTTATGAGGTAAGGACCTCATAAAGGATAATCATGATATAGTGTTGTTTGCATATGACACTTCACTTTTGTTTAAACTTAAACGTCAGCAGCTAGTTACTGACGATTTAAATAGCGCGATCTCAAAAGTAGTTCACTGGTTTAATGTTAATAATTTACTTCTAAATGAAAAAAAATTAAATTATTTAAAAAATACAGTGATGTCCATAATATAAATACTAGGAACAAACACAAATTTGTTGTACAGACGCCAGCACATTAAGCTACTACAATCTGTCAAATTTCTTTAATAGATTTTCAACTTTATCTCTACAGTATAAGGTTCAAGGTTGATTGGGAAAATTTGTCAGTTTCGGGTAGCTTGACCTGCTGGCGTCTGTACCTACAACAAGGCTCAAGAAAATAGGTGGCTCGTTTCGATGTCAATGTATACGCTTTTATAATAAACTTCCAAGCCACGTTCAAGATCTAAGCCTTAATAAATTCAAATCATTCATTAAACGTAAGTTGTACCAGAAAGCTTTTTATACCCTTAAAGATTATATTGAGGACAAAAAGGCTTGGGATTGAGCTGTTCCAATTTTTTACATATTGAGGTGGTTTATTTTTATTGTGTGATGTTTTTTTTGCTAACTTTTATTATTTTATATACAGTGACATTTAATTATTATTTTATACACAATGACTTGAATATTTACTTGTTAAGTATTATATTATTTTAATTATTGTGAATGTGAAGACTATGTGGGTTATTGCAATATTTTTTTCCTTTTCTTTTATTCTCAGTTAGTGTTAATCATGGTCTGGCAGTTTAAGTCATATAAGTGGCCTACCCAGATGTCATTTCTTTGGTATTAATCGTCGCATCGTTGAGCTGCTTAAGTTCTGAGTAGAGCTGCACGATTACTGACAAATGCGTGCACTGACTGGTCAGGTCCACTCAACCTGTGTGGTTCTTTCTTCAAAAGACCATTTCAGACACCAATCTACATGGTCTTCACATGATCTGACCAAGATTATGTCTGGACTTTAAAAGAGACTGTGACCTCTGAGTTTGTTTCGGCCTTTCTTCTCAGAGTAGTCAGATAGGAAACGCCGACCTCATCTAGTTTTTACAATATGATTGACGTGTAAAAGTGTTTGTACAAACCTACTTACAGAAATAAATCATTTATCATTTAATTTTTTTTATCTAAATAGCCTAATATAACCTATATTTATGTGAATAGACTTAAAACAATAATAATATGAACATGTATATAAAAAAACATGCGGGGCAGTCTTCGGGGACTGCCGATAGAAGAGAAAACAGTATATATATAGCTCATGGAAAGCGTTCGGTGACGATGACGCGAGTTCCATGATTTTTGTTCACACAAAAAGTGCTCAACGCGCCTAAATAAGTTTTCACTTCAAAAACCGGCCAAGTGCGTATCGGATCACGCACAACGACGCTGTAGTTGGGATGAATTTATCTCAAAAACAAAATTAACTTTGTAGTTTAAAATATGTTCTCCCATACATCGGTATACGTCACGGTCAATTCCCCAACTGCAAATGAAAGTATAAAATCACAACAAAAAAAATAATGATAAAACTACAAATTAACAATTTTCGGACTTTTTCCTTTACTTGTACTGTGAAACCTTGCTTCTGGCCAAATTTCATGATCCTAAGGTCAACAGGAAGTACCTACTCTACAGGTTTTGATTTATTTGCTAGTATCAAAATATTTCGCATTTATCGCCGTATTTTTTTATTGCGTTCACGTCGAAGCTTGATTTTTTTCGAGCTCCAAGGGACAAAATAGACCTACGTATTCATATTAATTTCAACTTGATACCTCCACGCGTTCCTCTGCTCTGAAAAAGGGTCTTGACTGACTGACAGACAGACAGACGGACAATGTAGTGATACTATAAGGGTACCGTTTTTTCCTTTTGAGGCACGGAACCCTAAAAAGAGGAGAAAATTATAGGGCATACAAAATTTCGTCCACATCGCTGTCAACAGGAAAAGTGCCCAAAAGGCTGGCAGCATTGCCACGTTGTATGGCGATGCTGATTCCTTGGCCACAAAATAGGAAAGCCCTCTGGTCACGTGAGGAGTCGACCAACCGCTTGACGACATTTCGAAAAACCTAGTGGGCGCTCGGACATGGCTCTAGAGTTTCAACCCCAAACGGCTCGAACATATAACTCCTAATAAGATTGGAATATTTTCACCGTTTGAGGTTTACCACACCTGCAGAAGCCGCCCCAGCACAGCCCACAGCAATAAGAAGATGGTATAGCTCAAGGGTGTCGGCACATGTTGCATGCCACAATAAAGGCCTGCCTAATTTCCAAGGCGTTAAGGTCATAAAACAGCTGGCACCCAGACGGCTACGGTGACAAGAGCACGACGGATGATGTCATTAATGCTAGCGTGCCGTGCTATCCGGCCTGCACTCCTACTGCAAGATAGACCTTGGTGTCCAAGGCAGTCGACAGCTTCACCGCACTGGCAGTGCTGCGGAGCCCCGCAAGGAGCGCCGAGACACCGACAAGTACCGAGCCGAAAGGTGAAGGTGATGGTAAAGCCAGAGGCCCGACTCCCACTAACCCTCAGCCAGCAGGCGCCCGCTCAGCAGTATTGGTGGGACGTAATGCTAAGATTATTCCGTACCAACATGCAGAGCGGCTCATTATCCCACTGTCTCTGGAAAGATGGGTTTACGGGACGATCTGTATCCGGGCAAGCCGCTACCAGGCGTTTACTGCATCAGTCAAGCACGGCACTTCAGAGTCAACCAGAGAAGTAGCTAAAATTTTCCCGGTCAACTTTTCAGTGCTGTGGACAGAAAACAGGATCGCCGCGGTAAGCTAATACTGGTAATTTTGCGGACGCCGAGGCCACCAAAACGGATGGGTAGTGTGGCTTGAAGTCACGCGTCCAAGGCCACATTTAAAATGGGTGGTAGTGTGCTGCGAATAATTTGGTAAATTTTGTCCCAACAGATGTGTCTTCTTTTATAAACGTATAAAAATAATAAAATTTTGGCCAAAACATGATCTAATCTAGGGTTAAGCTTAAATAAATGTCTACAGCACTCCTCTATTTCTTCCCGCGGATGTCGTAAAAGGCGACTAAGGGACTTATATACTTACTAGAGAATGGGCAGCAGCGTTCTCTATACATTTTAACACCATACTGCGATCGCCAACCTGCCTGTCAAGCGTGGCGATTATGGCAAGCCGCCTTTGGGGGAGGCCTATGTCCAGCAGTGGACGTCTTTCGGCTGGAATGATGATGATGATGATGATGAAATATCTACATTCGGGGAGCAGTCGGCAGCACTGCCATCTTGCTGACTTGGGAATATATTCAGCACTCAATAGTCCATGCAGATACAAGAGGCGCTTGATCGAACTTTCAGGAATTTGACTGCTCGTAACATGATGTTCACTTTTGTTTAGTCGCGAAACGTTTTTCGTTGTGAAAACGGTGGCTATCTTACAAGATTATAATGTCAAATCCACTAGCCCTATTTTGCAGCAACCCTCGATAAAAAGATGAACCATTTGAATCTTCCTGCGCCTGTCATAATCGGCGCACACAATGATGCAGTCGACGGATGTGCAAGAGAGCTCTCACAGTATTCAATTATTGTCAGTACAGTAGCGTCATTGAACGGATTCGTGTCCCTTAATGTGATACTGGAATCCGAGTTGATGTTAATATCCTCATTATACACTAATTGGTTGAATGGCTAATAGCCGATCTTGCATAGAATTGCAAAGCTTCTGAAGTCGATAATAAAAGTGAGGTTGAATTGGGATTGTCTCAGTGTTGGTGATGAACTGAACATAATAAAGTACTATAAAAAGTAAAAATATTAGGGAGTTTCATAAAATAGTGTGGTAGATGTGAGCGGGGTTAAAGCTGAAGTTGAAAACTTGACACTCGGTCGGTAGTGCTGGAGCCGATCGAGGAATCTGAACAGATTGGTATCGTGAGTATTGACTCAATTTCTCTATGAACACGTGCCAAGTTCTGGTCTACTAATTGGATGTCAAGTTAGGTCGTCTGCGGGGAAATAAAGATCTTCTTCGTCGTATCGATGACTCATTTCATTTATATAATCTTTTAAATAAGCTTCAACTAGAAGTCGGTCATTGCAACAGCGTTAGCGTAGGCCTTGTAAAGGTATTCCATAGTACAAGTGTTTTTAATCAAAGAGCTGAGACATCGTTTGTGATGTGGCTCCACATTCACATTGTGGCTCATCGGAGCACCCACGCCTGATTAACTTGCATCACCTGACTACTTAGTCAGTTATGAGATTAATACAACCACCTTGTCATCTATCCATCCATCTACAATCACCTTTTGTGAAGAAAAAGTGGGTTGGGGACAGTTTGCAGTCTGGTGCGACTACATACCAATATTTCACAATAGAAACGTTGTTCATCTTTACCCACTGCTTGGTTTAAGCCTCTTTTATTTCGTCCTAAACTCCACGCTCCTTTGCTTGTCCCATCCCAGGGCTATTGCGTATCTCCGTTGACAGTTCATAGTGATGATCACTTGTTAAAGTGTATAACGATTAACTGTCAAGCAGTTAGTTTCGTATTAGCTATCTTCAGTGACTTACTAGGATATTATGACGTCATAGGCACCCAGTGTCGCTGATAGTCACCGTAACACATTTTCACAAATGTTTTTGTATCGTTACATAAAAGATTGCGATTGTTCAAGCTTAGTGGACATCAAATTGAAAATCATACAGTCTGTCACGAAAGACACTACTCAAAGGGCCGGTAGTAAGTGAAGCGTTTAGTCTTTTGTTATTTTATTGTGATTCTACTTCGTGGCAGAAGTATGGCACGTCTAATATTGCTGGGATTATATCTTTTTTTCGCTTCGGCCGTCAAGGAAACCGGGGTTTCGTAACTGGTTTCCAGGGAGGCTTTTTTATACGTCTATGTAACTGGTTTCCATGAAGGCTTTTTTATACTACTATGTTACTGGTTTCGAAGGAGTAATATCCAATGTCCCTTAGGCCACCTACGAAACTGACTACGAAAGAAGAAAGCGAAAAAAGTTAGTAGGTACTTTCTTTTTGTCATTCTATATTGAATAGAATGAGAGATATGAATACCGTATTGAATTGAACAATTTATTTTAAATTAATAAAAACGTGGACAAACAAATTACTGCCTCGTTGCTCTTGTGGTCGCAAGCGTTACTGCTGAGCATGAGATCCGGGGTTCCATTCCCAGGTTGGTCAAAGTGATAATGGGTTTTTCCTCCAGGAATTTCTCAGTAGCAGCCCGGAGTCAGGATTTGTGCGCGGTTGCTGACAATAGGCCCCCTATATATTAAACAAAACTGATGAAACGTGAGTGTAGGTACTACTATAGGTACAACTCTACCTACTCCTTCGGGAATTACAAGCGTGATGTTATGTTATGTTATGCCTAACAAAAATGTTTCAGACCGATTGATAAGGCACACGGTACCTACAGTTAACAAAACTTTTTTAAATTTTCTAATTTGCTGCCCAGAGTGACCCTCATATTTAAAATTCATTAATTCATGTTACACGTCCATGTTTGGGTCACAGAAATTCATATGTGTACCAAATTTCAACTTAATCGGTCCAGTAGGTTCGGAGCAAATCAGCTGTGACAGACGGACAGACATACAGACAGATAGAGAGACAGACAGACACAGGAGTGATCCTATGCGTTCCATTTTTGGGGTTCCGTACCAAAATGGTAAAAAGGAACCCTTATGGTGAGACTAAGTCTGTATGTCTGTCTGTCACACCTGGACATCTCAAGAACTACTAATGCTATCAACTTGTTTAGAATAGTTTTAGATGACGTTTGCCCAACAATTTTGCAAATAAGATAGAAATTTAAAAGAATATATCTTTTTTGCAAAAGGGACTGAAAGGGGGTCTTAAAAATTTGAAGAGTGGCTACTAGGGCATGTGGGGTATCATATGAAATGACGCTATTTGCACATTCTCAAAAAAATTTTTTTTAAGGCAGCGCAGTTTGCGACTTTTGGTGAAAAATGTAAAAGAAAATACCGTTCCCCACCCTTATCTCCGAAGTTTGCATAGATAAAATCTGAAATTATTCTATGTGATAGAAGAGTATGTAAAAATTACAGGAAAAATAAAACAATGTCTCTAAATAGCACAGTTTTTCAGAAACCATCAACAACATATAGATACGTACGGAACCCTCGGTGCGCTTGATTGTATTTAAAAAAAATGTTTGTTAATTGTATGTAATTTCGATTTTAAATTCTTGTATTGTTTAAATAGTGTATGCCCTAATGGGTAGTTTTTGAGCTACAATAGCCTAACATTAACCGAACACCTACTGTATCACCACAATCACACAATAAATACTTTGACTTTGCGCGAGTCCGACTCGCTCTTGACCGTTTTTTATATATTTTGATGTACGTACCTAACCCGAAAAATGAAGTCAAAATAAAAAGTATAAGTAACTTAAATAATAGAGTACCTACCTACGTAGGTAGGTACTCTATTATTTAAGTTACTCGTCGTGGTAGTCGTAAGTACGTACTTACAACATAATCTCGAAATATCTAGTTATATAGTTATAGTTAGCTAGTGCAATAACGTACAGACGCCAGCAGGTCAAGGTACCCGAAACTGTAAAATTTTCCCAATCAACCTTGAACCTTATGTTGTAGGGATAAAGTTGAACATCTATTAAAGAAAATTGACAGATTGTAGTAGCTTGATGTGCTGGCGTCTGTACATCACCTAAAATGATCGTCTAAAACTTTAACAACTTGCAAATTATACATAATTAAACGAGAGAGCCTCGCTGTGGTTTTATTTAAGTACTTAACTTTACTTTAAGGATTTATTTTCACAAAGTTATTTTTTATTATAAATATTATAATATTACTATATAAGTATTTATTTGAAATCCGCTGTCGAGTAACAACTATAAAACATCTACCAATAGTCTGAGATTAGCAATGTCACTTTGTCTGTTTTCTGCTTATGCTGTTGTTGCATAGTGGTTAGGCACTGCCCGCACCATCACTACTACCGGCTACTATCTGCTGCGCAGTGCGATAGGATACACTGAAACTAAGCCAAGCACGCACGTCAATGAAAGTGTACATGAACAATGAAAAACATGAATGTGTTTGAAGTTTCAGAATCAGACTTCTGTGTTACTAAGATTATTCCTGATAAAGACTATGAAGTTATAATAATAATATTACATGATTATAAACACAATATTACATCAGCCATCATAAAACATATCTAAGTATCTAACTCAATCACTGCTGTCAAGCTATAACATTATAAACCTCTGGCAAGGCCGCTTCAGCAGACCGTAAGGGTCGTGTAATCAGTACCTAGGCCTGTGGGCGGATGCATTAATCATCTCAATCATCATTAGGACATGATCACAGATAATATAAACATGGTGTTGTATAACGATGTATGGTGGACTGACCTAGAAACCAGGTGACAGCGGCAGAGGGCTGCCCGTGAACCAGGAAGTATGCCCAAGGTCAAAGTGAGGCATGCGCGGTTGACACCCCTGAACATCGACACAACTTTGTCACGTGGCGCAGTATCGTCCGCTAACTGAAGAACATGACTGTGTGGCAACAGAAAAGTGTTTTTTTGTGAAGTACCTAGCTAACAAACATTTGAGTTTGCTTCCCGAATTCTAAAGCTGTCGCCCTAACGACAAGATACGTGTTTTGACATTTTTTGTATGTTTTGTTTTCCCCTAACTATGAATGTCGTCGCTAACTTAGCATAGAATGACGCAGTGAGAAAATTGTATTGTTTTATTTATATTCTGTATAGAAATTGTGAACAGTCAAAGTTTAATAAAGTATGTAATTACTAAACTTGTTTCGAACATGTGAACTTGACTCCCCACGTGCAAGGTTGCATCGTGCCTACTAAGACCTACCTAAAAAGCCTAAATAGATTTCCACGAAAATAGGTATATACTCGCAAATGAGGGAACAGACTGGTTTGGTTTCCAAGTTAATACATTCTTTGTCAGCATGCTTCATAAACATTTCTAGTGAAAACTACCAGAATGGTTAAATAAAGCCATTCCAGAGACCGGTGTCCAAGTTATGACAAAAATAAACAGTTAAACAGTGCATCGTAAAAATGAGACAATTAATTAATAAATAACAATGATGAGCAGATCGGTGTTAAGTGAGGCTACCAGTTCCTCTGCACCTGAAGAAGACGACTTGTATACGTAAGTATTTATTTCAATATGATTAGGCGTAAGAACTACCTTATAACAGTTATAAAACACACATCAAATTGGTTTTTCTACAACAAAATGAATGTAAGTAAAGGAATCGGATAGAAAATCGATACAATCAGCTGTAAGAGCGGTTAGGCGGCTGTAACATTGGCCTTGGGCGCGTCCTTGAGTTTCCACAGCCTTGTTGTGTTACACTAGGTACCTATTACACCGGAAAACTATACTTCCGCAAACATTATTATATTACTTACAACAGTAACTATACGAGTACACTATGCTCTATAATTGGGAATGTATGGTGCCACCTAGCGATGATAAACGATAAAGATTCCCAGCACTATATTCATGAAAAATCCGGAAATCAATGTTGTCCTTGAAAAACGATGAAACTGTGGATTTCCGTTACCGTTACTAAAAAAAGCTTGTTACAATATAATTTTAACGATCACACCCAATGAATATGCCTAACCTAATCTACAGTTTTCTAAGCTAATAAAGTTAGATAGTTTTGCGAATCCATAATAAAATTATACCGACGCTGAGAAAACGCTACTTCATTTGCGACTCGCGTTTGTACATCTGTGAGCTTTATTCCCCCATTGTATTGTTTTATAGGTGTATATATTTACAAGATATGTATAATATAACACCCGGCACAAACTTAACCTATACTAACCACCGCCACCGTCCCGACTAAAAATGCTACACCAAAGCCCACGATACATGGCAATAGAATATACTACAATAAGCTGCCTCAAGAGATTAAAAATGAAACCAGGCTTGCTCCATTTATCAATAAATTAAAAGCCTACCTTTTAAAAAATTGTTAGGTACTATTCAATTGAAGAATTTTTACACAAAAAATAAATCAATAACCATTACACACACATTCTCGTACACAGACATTACACACACTTACACCACTTCCTACATGAATTCCTATTCTAAATAAATTACTATGGCGATCTAACTAATAAAAAATGTATTTATATTATTATTAAATTATAAAAATGTGTATATATTATTATTTGAATGAGTAAAATTGAATAAGTAAATAAGTAATAGTAAAAAGTATATTATAAGTAGAAAGTATAAGTAAGTAGTATAATAAGTAGATTTGAATATGTAAATTATTGAAATTATTAATGTAAAATCGTGACAATACGAGTAGCTTAGATATTTTAATTTTTAATGTTAAATAACCCTCAAATTTACGATGCCTGGAAAAGGCCGCTAAGTTGTAAGTACCTATAATATAAAATAACACCAAAATGTACACTTAGTTTGCAAATAAATCTTTGAGTTTGACTTTGACTTAGGTAGTGCGACTAATGATAATTTATTGTAAGTGCCTAGATCTAATGTAAGTAACTAATGTAAGTGCCTAGATCAGTTAGAAAAACCAGTACATACCGGATTTTTATACCTAATGTAAGTGCCTAGATCAGTTAGAAAAACCAGTACATACCGGATTCTTATACCTAATGTAAGTGCCTAGATCAGTTAGAAAAACCAGTACATACCGGATTCTTATACCTAATGTTAGTGCCTAGATCAGTTAAGAACAGTTAGAAAAACCAGTATATACCGGATTCTTATACCTAGTGTAAGTGCCTAGATCAGTTAAGACTTATTCTTTGGAGGCAGATAATCATGGTTCCGTAGAAGTGGAGAACCCTACGTTACAGAACATAATTATTGTACATACATCAAGTCGTTTTCGTATTTTCACTTCTTTATTCCTAGTTTCGGACAAATTTGTAAATATAATAGCACCCCGCTCGCCGTCGTCGGTCGGGGCGGACAATGCATAAGCGATTTTTGTCAATTTGTTTTACAATTCAAATGGTAAACTTGGCGACTGGCCCTCGTCTGCTAGTGTCCGATAAAAAAGACGAATAAAAAGTCCGATATCGTCCTTGAGAGTACCTACAGGCTCCCCAATAACCTAGTGGCCGTGTTTGTGTAACGAAACTACTTCTAATAAACAATCGGGTTGCTAGTTGCTAACCAAGGCGCACTGTGCAGGCATCGGGACGCGACTGGCACATCACCTGTACGTTTTGTTTAATCACCACGTATGGACGCGATAGTATCTAAGTATAGTCTGTGTCTGGAATATTTTGGGAAGAACTTAGTTCACTTTTAGAAGAAAAAGTGTCTTGTGTCGCCAGAGACACGTAATCCAGTGCACCAATATTATCACCACCGTTACCGTCGTCAACCGGTTCCAACATGCCGTATGTATTATTAATACCGTCGTTCGCCGTTTCCTTTACCTTGAAACATTCATTATATTCGATGTTTTAATTTTCAGATTCAAGGAGGAGCCTTATTCCCCGGTAGCGGGCTATTCCTCAGGTAAGGAAACCCATTTTTTCGTGTTATTTTTAGTTTCGTTTTATTTTTATTTTCATAGTGTGTTTGTTGGATTTTTACAATATAATGAAATGGAAATTATTTAGATTACCTACGCATTTTCATTGCACCCGGTCGGTACCTAATGTGCCCAACGGAGACATGGAGGGGGTTTGGACGGTATTGTCCATTTTCGACGACGAATATTCTAATGAACAATTATTTCATGCATTATAGGTACTTAATTGAATGTATGGCAACGACTTTATAACTTTCAATAATTAATAATCGTGTATTTGCTTAGTAAGCAGGTACATAAAATAAAGGTGTTTACAAATTTTAGTGTTTTCTGTAGGCATCCAAACATTCAAAATATTTTTTTAATAAAAAACCCGTCAGTCAAATTAAAATTGGCAAAAAATAAATAAACGAGCATAATAATAATAAGGACATACACAATGTCAAATATTAAATGTAATGTGTTATTAAAAAATCATTAATTGAATAATTACCTAATGATTTTAATTAATACAACTTATCAAATAATAGGACTGTCGAAATCTTTTGCATTTGAACATTTTTTTATAATAATAATAATGCTTTATCATCAGGCAACTAAGGCCCCTAGATAAAATACACAAATATATCTTACAAAATAATGAACTATTACCTAATAAAACAAAAAAAAAAGTAACTAAAGTAGTACGTGGGGTCGGCGACGTATTGCGCTGAGTCGAGCGTGTCATGTAACCTTCCGCGGAAACGCCGATACACGACACCCTTCGGCCAAAATTCTTCCTTAATGAAGGTCTCCAGGTGATGAGTCAGAACGCGCACCACAAAAGATTTAAAGTTAATTTTGTGGCGCGACTCCAGCTTCTCGACTCTTAAGGTGAACTTGGTTTATAAGTAAAAGTAAGTAAGGGCCAATTTCACCAATGAAACTGAACGCGATCAGCACATCTAAACCGAGTTCAAGAGCTGTCAGTTTCAATATTCCAAAGAAAATAATGACACTGACAGCTCTTAAACGTGGTTTAAGTGCTGTCAGTGACGCGTTCAGTTTCATTGGTGAAATTACACAATTTGACACTAAGTAGTCTTGGTTGGTGAATAAGTATCTGCGGTATTTTTTTATATGGCGGGACCCATGCCGAAAACACTTTTCATAAGTAAAGCTGTAATAGGTAGGTTGGTATGTAAAACTTTGCTTCTAACATGGGCTTTCTAGTTTCTGACACTGTTAGAAAGTAATTCATATGTTTTTTTACAAAAAGCGCTATTTTAAGTTAGTTAAGTTTTTGTTTTATCGTGTTTAGTTATCGATACCCATCACATCTGTGAAGTTAACACAGGAAAAAAACTGATTTTGAAACTCATATTTCAAGTAACTAGTCGTTGACCCAAAAAAATACAATGTTTTTTTTTCCTTTTTTCGTATTTAGATATCGATACCCAACACGTCTGCGGAGTTTCGCTAGCTAATTTAATTTGACCCTGTATAATGCCGGAAATGTTAACACTACGTGCACCTTATTATTTTTGCGACTACGTTGCCAACCTTTTGAATGAACATTACAGTCGCTACTTGGCCGTAAATTTAGTTAAATGGTTCTTAGTTTTCACGAAGCGATCATGTGGGTTGTTAGCTTTAACTATTGTTCTTGAACTAGGTATAGTAATACATAGGTACCTGTATTATGAACTTTGCCACGAATCTACGTGGTCCTCTGGATTATGTCAGGAACTTAAAAAATACTGTGCAAAAGACATCTGAGTTTGTTTCTGTATTTGTTCTCAAAGGCATCTGAGTTTGTTTCTGTATTTGTTCTCAAAGGCATCTGAGTTTCTTTCTGTATTTGCTCTCAAAGGCATCTGAGTTTGTTTCTGTATTTGTTCTCAAAGGCATCTGAGTTTGTTTCTGTATTTGTTCTCAAAGGCATCTGCGTTTGTTTCTGTATTTGTTCTCAAAGGCATCTGAGTTTGTTTCTGTATTTGTTCTCAAAGGCATCTGAATTTGTTTCTGTATTTGTTCTTAAAGACATCTGAGTTTGTTTCTGTATTTGTTCTCAAACACATCTGAGTATTTTGCTGTATTTGTTCTCAAAGGCATCTGAATTTGTTTCTGTATTTGTTCTCAAAGGCATCTGCGTTTGTTTCTGTATTTGTTCTCAAAGGCATCTGAGTTTGTTTCTGTATTTGTTCTCAAAGGCATCTGAGTTTGTTTCTGTATTTGTTCTCAGTGACTTCCGATAGGCGACACCGACCTCATATAGTTTTAAAACATAATTTATTAATGACGTGTAAAAGTGTTTTTTTGAACCAATTAACAGAAATAAATATCATTTATCATTACGAGTATAAGTCACCGGTAGAAACAAAATTATTATAGAATACGGGAACTTGAAGTATGTAAAGGACTCCACGTTCCGCAGTCATGGTTACGACTTAGTGCTCATACGAGTATAACGAGCGGCACGCGTCAATGGCAGAAGCAACCGCAGCCATCTACACTCGTCGACGGCAGCCGGAATACGTCCTCGTTCAATCCGGAATACGTCCTCGTTCAATCCGGAAACGTCCTCGTTCAATCCGGAATACAACCTCGTTCAATCCAAAATACGTTCTCGATCAATCCGGAATACGTCCTCGTTCAATCCGAAATACGTCCTCGTTCAATCCGGAATACGTCCTCGTTCAATCCGAAATATTTTCTCTATCAATCCGGAATACATCCTCGTTCAATCCGGAATACGTTCTCGTTGCAAAAACATCTTCAGTGTAAACTACATCGGCCTCGCAGTTGGTTTATCACATTCGACAAAAATCCCAGTAAATTGGTACCACTGCCTGGAACCGTGTGGTGCCGGACGTAAAGAATAGCATCATCCCATTTCTTCCCGTGGGTGTCGTAAAGGGCGACTAAGGGTCCTCTTGCGCTAGCAGAACTAATTAAATTGTTAAGTTTGGTGTTTGGGTCACCAATATACAGGCTGTGCCCAGTTCGGGACCCGCTGTTAAATTTAAGTTTTCTGTTGGTTAAAATTCCATGCTTTTAACGTATGTTTGTAAACTATGTGTAAGTTTAATAAAAGAATTGGAATTTGAATTATTTTTTCCGTCGTAGTGTCGTTTCAGCCGTTACGTTGAGCATGTGGGTTAGATTAAAATGTAACTGATGTTCATCCTACTTGAATTTAAAGCAGTTAGTATGATCATTCCGTCCCTTGGTGAAAAATTTAAAACCGTATGAAAATCCGTTTGACAGTTTTTGAGTTTATCGCGTTCAGACAGACAGACAGACCGACAGATGCGGCGGGGGAACTTTGTTTTATGATATGTAGTGAAGTGTAACTCAACGTAAGGGTAACCTACATTATGTGGGCGACTATACATCACGCGTTGCAGCACACGACTGCGTGAGACCTCCCATCAGGACTAACCAACTCCTAATGAGACTAATGAGAGCGGCAACTGAATAATACTCTGCAACAACGGCCACCAATTTCAGAAAGCTGTTAGATATCGAGGATATCCCTCTTAGGTCTCAACTCTCAACCTAGATGAGGGTTTAAAGAACGTTGCTGCCAACGATGTCCTGTTGTATCATCATGATAAGGATCTCCACGTTTCAAAAGCCATGATCGAGTTAACACTATCATTAGTTCATCTGAGATGAGGATGACCTGATGCTGTGAGCGAATGTAACGAGTTAGCAGCCCTCTTTTTTTTCGTTTGTGCCTACATTGTGTCCCACTGCTGGGCAAAGGCCTACCCGTTTTCCTCCCAAACTTTGGGCATTTTATTGCGATCTCTGGCCATGTTGGCCCCGCATTTATGATTATATCTCCACACCACCTTCGCCGCCGTCTACCTCGATGGCGATGTCCAGGCGTCTCAGGCGAACAGTGAGTGACGATCCTTGCCCACTTTTCCGGATACATTCGTGTGACGTGGCCGGCTCACTCCCACTTCAAGCTGGCTGTTTTTTGTCCAAAATCCGCTACACTTGTGCTATGGAGCGCAGGGTGGTGGTGCAGGGGAGCAGGTGGTGCAGGCTCCTTACTGAAACTATCAGACAAAGTAAATAATGGAACAAATCATTATGAAATTACTTATATTATAATTATGCCTGATAAAATTAAACGGAACAAACGAAAAAATTGGTGACGGAAACAGTCCATCTCTTCCAATTAATCTTTCAAGTCAGTCATTGTGTGAACAGCTTCTTCAAAGTTGTTCCATCTTCCATCTTCAGGGTCGCAGCATTATGTTTTGCGTGTGTTGTTATTTTTAGGGTTCCTTACTTCAAAGAACGACTCGTGTGTCTGTCCGTCTGTCACAGCCGATTTGCTCCAAATCTACTGGACCGTTTAAGTTGAAATTTGGTACACATATATGAATTTCTGTGCCCCAAACAGGGACGTGTAACGTAAATAAATTAATTTTCAATTTGGGCTCACGTTTGCAGGGCAAAATAGAAAAAAAACTATTGCAAACTGTACCGTGTATTTTTTTTTAAATAATACTAAAGTAAATAGTTTTAAAGTTATTTAAGAAAAGAGATGAAAATGTATCTTTACCCCTTATTTCTGAAACTATTTCCTAAAGCCAACTACGGATGGAGCGTGGTCTGACACGCACTTGGCCGATGCTTTTTATTTTCTTTTTTTTCTTGGCGCCATGTTTTCCGTAAATTAACATATTTTCTTTTTCTTTCTAAAGAAGTAATAACAATTATGAATCAACGTCACAATGAGGGGTCGCGGTTGGCTCAATAGGCACACTTTCAAGATTTTCACACTAAAAGTAAGCGTGATGCAACATTGTTTCACATTTTCATTCTTTCAAAAGTTTCTTTGAGCCTTTGTTGTTCAAATGGCCGGTTCTTCGCTTTTCTGCGTTCCAATGGTGCTACTTCAAGGCTTCTTCTTTTCCCGACGCCCGCGTCAGTGTTGCCAGTTTCATTTTTAGGGTTCCGTAGTAAACAAGGAACCCTTATAGTTTCGCCATGTCCGTCTGTCTGTCTGTCTGTCCGTCCGTCCGTCTGTCCCCAGCTTAGCTCAGAGACGCTTAGTCCTAGAAAGCTGTAATTTGGCATGGGTATACATATTAATCATGCCAAAAAAATGGTAAAATAAAATTATGAAAAAAATTTTTTTTTAGGGTACCTCCCTTACACGTGAAATGGGGATGATTTTTTTTTCTCGTCTACTCCACGGTGTGGGGTATCGTTGGATAGGCCGTTCAAAAATATTGTGGGTTTGGCAAAACCATTTTTCAATTAAGGGATCCGTTTGCGTAATATTAAGCTTTAAAGTGCTATTTTTAGAGTCAAGTGTCCACCCCCCCCCCCGCTAAATGGTTGGTTTTGGATATGTGAAAAAATTCATGGCAATAGTATATATAACGAAATTAAAAGGAAAACTATCACAGCTAAGTAGGCTTCACAAGTTAACGAGTAATAGTCGACCAACTTAAATTTGCAGTTGGAGAATTGACCGTAACGTATATCGAGGTATGGGAGAGCATGTTTTTCAACTACAATGTTAAGTTTGTTTTTGGGATAAACTCATCCCAACTACGGAACCCTTCATTGTGCGTGGTCCGACATGCACTTGGCCGGTTTTTTTAAATAATAACGTTGGAAGCAGCGAGGGTATGGAGTCAAGGTACTGAATACCTAAAGTTACGGTGGTGGCATGTTGTTTTACATTTCTTAGTAACGATGTTGTCTTGACATTCAAGTTTATCTGAAAAATCCGTTTCTGTATTAGGTGATTATTCAAACCATAAGTACCTTTTTAATGTGTTTGTACAAAATATTATTTGCCGCTATTATCTAGCCTTATAACCGGATTCAAGGGCAGAACTACGTAATTTACATATTCAGCAATCTTGAGTACCTACCTATTCCAGGAATATTAAATTAGCGACAAAACGTAACAACACATGACCTTGTCTTCATTCACAGTACCCCGAGCTGGAAGACTGACGATAATTTATTATTTATAAGCAGATTAACACCCGATTACAGAAAGGTCAACAATCACAAAAAAAATCTAAGCAAATGTCAAAACCCTTTTAATTGCTGGTTAAATTATTATCAGCCAATCCAATAAAATTGCACTCGAGTTGACAAACTGTGCAACGTCTTATTACAAAACAAGATTTATATTTTGACACGGCTTAAACCATGCAGCTAGTTTTTGTAATAAGAACGTAACTGTGATTGAAATACCGTTCTTTATACAAAACTGAAAACTTAGTTCGATACTAAGTTGTTAGTTTTGTGTTTAGGAACTTTACCATAGTCGGAATAAAGATCGAAATTCAATAATAGCTCCATGTTTTAAACCTGGGTCTGAAGATAAACCTTGTTTTGTAATAAGGGGGTTAGATTTTGACAGACACTTAGAAATTTTTGACTGACGCTTAGCAAATTTTGACAGACGCTTATCAAATTAGTCAGACGCTTAGCAATTTTGACAAATGATTAGCAAACGCTTAGCAAATTTTGAGACTGTTAGCTAATTTTGAAGTGAATACTTTTTAAGGTCCGCGTCACCGATATGCAACATGCATGTTGCATATGCTGTTAGCATATCTGTAGCTATTGAGGGCGACCACTGTATTTCATAGTTTTGAGTTTTTACTTATCGGTCGGCAGTTCCCATAACTGACTATTTTTTTTCGTTTTGATTGGCGCCTGTTTCACAGACTCCGTAACCACCCGCCAGAAACAGATTTATATATTTTCCAGAGACTATTTTCAAACCAGACGACAATCACAAAAGTGAAGTTAAACGTTATTATTTCGACCTCAATGCAGCTACAAATTCACAGCGCATGCGCAGCTACCGATCCCACCACCGTTAAGGCTTCTACAGACCAGCGCGACTCGCGACGCGACAAAAATGCACCGCACGTCGCGCGACACGCGGGGTCTTTGTGTCGCTTTGCGTGTCGCGCCAGTATGTAGAAGCCTTTATTATGCTGACCACATTCTGTGGTCAATGTGGTTAATATTGACATCAACTTCTCGCTATAACTCAAACTCAAAGCATTTATTTCAATTAAACCATTTAAATTAATTTGAATTGTCATAAAGTCGGTCAGTTACAAATATGAAGCTAGTACGAGTATATTACAGGTAGGTATACACCTCTACCTAACCCTTCGGGTATTACAGGCGTGGTATTTTATAGAAAAATTGTAGAGACAGGTGAATGGGGTCCCACTAATATGTTTACGCACCATGTTGTTCAAGGTTAAAAAGTGGCACTGCCACTTTTAGACCCCACTTCAGCTGCAAACGTCTGGAACTGCCCTAAAGAGGGGCGGGCTAATAATAACCTTTCAGTGAAGACGTTGTGTCGCTTAAGGTATGGTCAGTATCGTCGTTTTCGTATTCATTATTCCAGTTATTCACATTGACCGTTGTTTTTTTAATATATGAATAATTACGGAAGTTGCCGGTTGCCCTGAACTTCTTCCTTCAACTGCATCGAGCTATAGTTTACATCTTAAGCGTGACGCTCTTTGATAGACTTATATCGACGACCTGATGGTTAACGCTTCTGGAATGCAAATACCAGCCAGAGGCATCACGTCACGGCGCGGGTGCGTTGACATTCCCAAGAAAAAGTTGTAATATTATGACTTACTAGCTTCTGCCCGCGACATCATCCGCGTGAAATTTCTAAATAAATCCTATGACACTCAATTTTTAGGATCGGATCAGTAGTTTCAAAGATTAACCCCTATGCTACGTACAGACTCACAAATTGTTACCTCCATACAATCGTATTAGTTAGTTTAAATGTGCCACCGCGAGCCACCGGGACACAGTATCGGTGCTTGGCAGTACACATCGGTGTGGTACCTAGTTCTTCCCCGGACAGGTGTTCCATCACAAAGAGCTCTACCCCACTACTATGTAGTACATATGTACACTAGCTTCTGCCCGCGACTTCGTCCGCGTAAAATTTCTTAACATTAAAAATATCCTATGACACTTGGAAATACTGTAACTTCCCATTAGTGAAAGAATTCAAGTAGTGAAAGAAAACAAAATCAGCCCCTGAAACCAACACCCCCCCCCCCCCTTGATTATACTCAATTCACTTTATAATTCTATTTTAAACTATTCTCTTTTATTCCAATTTTTTTTGTTTTATTTTTATTACGAGATAAATATTGACAAATAATGAAAATCAAGTTAATGCTAGGATTGAATTATTGTAAATTCAATCTTTTTTTCATTAGCATGTAAATGTTTTTGTTCCTAATCTTTTGTTGTCAAGGTGATGCTTAGCAAGCCGTATAGATTTCCCACAAGTGAATGGTACGCGGAGTGCAGGGTACTTACTGTGCGGCAGCTCTTTGTGCTCAATGCCACCCTCAGGAAGCATAGTCAGGTTCCTCCATTAGATCCTACACTCGTAAAGCCAAATCTGCATGCCCACATGTTTCTCACAAAACAGCTCTCGCTAGCCGCCAGCTTTATGTCATAAGTTCACTCATTTACAGAAGGGTCAACAAACATATCCAAATAATCAATCTAAACAAACATGAAGTCAAAACCAAATTACAAAACTGGCTGTATAATCAGGACTATTCCCGTACAGAAGACCTTATTTCTAAAATAATATAGTAATAATTATTATTATTCTGCAAAAACGGATACAGAAACACATGCAACATCCCACTCACACACCCCCTTTTAGACACATACTCACATATTCATAGTTAAATCAGGTCATAATGGGTTTATCAACACACTTATATAAAGGTTTCTTTTGTCCACGAAGCTACAGTAGAACACTGACTCCTAGGTCACAGGGTTCCCCTAGTTTAGGAGGCAGGGTTTTTCACTATTTGTGCAGCCTTTTCCCTAAATCAAATGTTCCTACCTATTGTGAAATGTATTGAATTGTATACAAAAGGTATTTTGTTTCAATAAACTTTTTTTTTTTTTTAATAATAGCATGTATATTGTTTTTTTAAGTTTTTTATTTTATGCTTCAGTTGACATTATTGAATAGTGTTTGGAGCCGAAGGAGAAAGTTGTTCAATTTGATGGTCTGTACCACACTCTTAAGGGCACGATAACCGACTTTTAATGATTTTATACTGAAGATCACATCTAAACGAGTAGTGTTAATGATTTGAAAAAAATATATGATAAATAAGAGCATTTTTTCAATAACGTAATATGTGAATATTTAAGATTATGTTTATATTACATAGTGAAATTAATTTGTAAAGTTATGTCTAACGCGGATAAAAAAAGAGAATGGCGCAAAATCTACCAAGCGTATTTTTCTGAAACCTTCACCAAATTAAAGATAATTTAATTATTGATCTTTTAGTATACGCGTTTTATTAAAATACCTTTTATTTTGTGTATAATAAATCAATAATGCGTCACATTGGGGACAGCGCTCCTTGATGGGCGAGTCCTATTACTGGCTGAACGTACGACGCGTTGCGTGAGCTCAGTACAGAACACGCAAGCTAACCACTCAAGGTCACTGGCATATATCTGCGTCTTAAAGACCCGACCTTTCAGATGCACCCTGTTCCTATAGTTACATATTTAGGCAGATTCCACAAAGGTGCAGTTTCAGGGGTTGCTTCTATTAAGCATGGCGTACAAAAGTCATTTCAAATGTATGAGCTCTGATCAGCGTTGTTAAATAGTATTATTATTGATCTGTTAGCAGCCAGTCGATCTCCCATCAAACACTTGACCTTTGCAACGAGATAAATTGACTGCAAGCCTGCTAGGTTGGACTTTAAGACAGACAGTACTGACGGGGTCAGTTAGGGCCAATGCCTGCCAGGGTTGCGAGTTTATCCGAAAGGGATGTCGTGGCCCTGGCACACAGGCATCTGAAGGAACACGGGTGGTTTTTTAGACAGTAAAAATCTGACACGCCGAGTCCGACGGCGAAGTTATTTGATAGATTCCAACCCAGAAAAAAAAAGGACAGACAGTACAAAACACAACGCATAAGATGGACATGATAATGTTAAAAATAAATATGTAAACATAGGGTATCTTTTTAAAGTCAAGTATTGAATGACAAAAACGGAACTCTTATAATTTTGCAAAGTGCGTCTGCCCGTCTAGGGATCTGTCTGTTAGTCCGTATGTCAAACAGGCATTTTACTCGGAAACTATTTGGACTATATCTATGAAAATTGGAAAGAAAGAGTAATCTGTGCACCGCTAAACAATTGTAGGTGTATTGAAAATACGAAAGACATATTACGGGTGGCACGGCACATACATAGGGTAAGTCCAGGATAGCTGCGCCAGTTTTTGATGAGGAGCCATAACTTATTAATTAAAAACCTATTGGCAATACGTGTTTTGCATAAGATTTCGATACAGATTATTTATTTGTAAACATAGGTTACAGATACACAGGTGTGTGAGATGTTACATTTTCGTAAGTTCTCTATGCTTTGCCATTAGGCGTACAAATGTTAGCATGGGATTGAATTATTTAAAACTATCAAATAAAAAATATAGAAATAGCTAAAGAGGATAAATCAACATAATATTCCCCTGAAAATTAATTAAGAGGTATTCCACTCAGAGCACTGATTTCAACAGCACTTGACCGAACGGCTCCTGAGCACTTCCAATACTTTTCCTCATAAATGTCTAAATCATAAGAATGTAAGCAGCTATCTAAAGGCTACTACAGACCGGCGCGACACACGACGCGACAAAAAGGCCCCGCGTGTCACGTGACGAGCGGTGCCTTTGTGTCGCGTCGTGAGTAAATAAAACAAACTACGATGACAGAGGCATGATAATACAAAAGTAAATTATTCAAACTTATTACTTTTGAATTCTCATGCCTCTGTCATCGTAGTTTTTTTTTTGTTTAGTTTGTATGAAAGATTAGATAAGAAATGAAACTATCCCGAAAAGAACCGAAGTTACCGCCATAGCTTGCAGACTATGCATGCTGAAGTAGTCGGTGGAGCAGACGAGTCATGGTATAAAGATCGCGTATCAGTTAGATGGTCCGACGACCATAGAAAGGTGGCTGGGAAAAAGCTACGAAGGATATTTGATGAGACGTTCATTAATGCGGTTGCTTTGATCTTGTAGCAGACCGATAATTTGAATTATGAGACAAACACGTTATTTAAATTGAAATAGGAACCTTATGACAGCGTAGCTTTTGTCTAAGAGTTTTTGTACGAGACGACATTATATAATAGTATAAATAATATATATACGAGTATATACAATATTATTAGTATATAGTCACAACACACAGGCAACCTTTTCCCTTTTGAAGCTATAACAGTAATAGCAGAATAAAGCAGAATATTGCATGGAAAACTATAAATAAATAAAACGAATGAAATAAAAAAACTACTACTATAAATGAATGAAATCATGACATTGGGGAACAAATCTAACTTAGAGAGATGTATTAATGATTCTTATGATTATGATAATGATTTTGTTAGAGTACATCCCTTACATGTAAAGTGGGGATGATATATTTTTTTCTCGTCTATCCCAAATCTGGGGTATCATTGGATAAGCCGTTGAAAAATATTGTAGGTCTGTCAAAACCATTTTTCGATTCAGGGATCCGTTTGCGTAATATTAAGCTTTAAAGTGCAATTTTTTGTTAGAGTCAAATGTCCCCCCCACCTGCCAGCTAAATGGTTGTATTTGGATATGTGAAAAAATCATGGCAGTAGTATATACAACGAAATTAAAAGAAAACTATCACAGCCAAGTAGGCTTTACAAGTTAAAAAGGAATAGTCGACCTACTTACATTTGCAGTT
Organism: Tiliacea aurago; assembly: GCA_948098905.1. NCBI lineage: Eukaryota > Metazoa > Arthropoda > Insecta > Lepidoptera > Noctuidae > Tiliacea > Tiliacea aurago. The sequence goes on from OX402576.1 coordinate 2,173,558, forward strand.
GGAGAATTGATCGTGACGTAATTATATCGATGTATGGGATAAAATGTTTTTCAACTTAACATTGTAGATGATAAGTTGGTTTTTGGGATAAATTCATACCACCTACGGAATCCTTCATTGTGCGTGGTCCGACAGTTTATTTGTTTATTGGCAGCGATACAAATAAAACACTATTCCTTGCTTCAGGTGAACAAAGTGAAATTATCCGGTACAAGACTTAAGTTCTGCTGATTTATATCGATATGTTTTGTTTGATAATCCCTTATACAAAAATATACAACCCATCACTACAAAAATATTTTACATAGGTGCCGTTCGGCGACTGAAAATAATATCAATAAACTATTCCACCGAACCGCACTGATCAAAAGTTTGTTTCAGTGCGGTTAGTGGAAGTGCTCAGGTGCCGTTCGGTCAAGTGCTGTTGAAATCAGTGCTCTGAGTGGAATACCTCTTAATTAAATTCGAAATAAAAACTATAATGTCAAAACAACTACCAAATTAATAAAATGTTTCAAAAAAGTCAACAATAAAAATAATAACACAAAAATGTAAGAAAAAAAATAGGATAACTGTCAAATTAATACAAGACTGTCAGTATAAGTCATGTAGTATAAATAAATTAAATATAGGTCACTGAAGGAGGGATTATAGAACTGTCATCCAAATAGTCCTTTAATGAGTAATAACATATTATCGATTAAAATTTTCATAAGTAAATACACTTTTAATTTGTCCAGATTTAATGATTTTAATGTCTCAGGCAGCTAGTTAAATATTTTTGTGGACATACAGAAAGTACTTTTATTCATTAGGGCTGTTCTGCCATAATTATGTTATTTCGAGCTCTAACCTATTTTTGTCGCGTAACTTTCTATAGTAGCTTTTGGAAGCTATTTTGTATTGCGCGATGTGTGTTTTGACAAATATATTAGTTTCGTAGATGTACAATGATGGTAGGGTAAGAATGTTTAGGCTTTTGAAGAACGGCTAACAACTGTCGGTGCTATTTAAGCCACACATAGATCTGATAAAAAAAAATTGAGCTCTAAATACTAATTCTCTATCGACTGCGTTACCCCAATACATTATGCCATACCTAAGTGTTGATGCAACATAACCGTGATATGCCGTTAGTACCGATTCTAGGCTGACAATCTTTGAAAGTTTGTAACGAACTTATGCAAATTTACTATTTTTTTTACAAATTTCGTTTGTTTGGGATTTCCAGGTCAAATTTTTATCTATTATGATACCAAGGAATTTGGTGACAGTAGTTGACTCTATTTGAGTCCCTAAATAATTAATGTCAGGGATCTTACTCGGAACTCTCTGGTGAAAAGCCATAATCTTAGTCTTTTCTAAATGTATAATAAGATTATTTTTGTCAAACCATGATATAATTGTATTTAATGTCATATTTATTTCATTTTCATAAGTCATAGGATCGTCGCATTTAACTACTACTCAGCAAATAGTACCATAGGATGGTTTATGTGTCCGGGAAGGTCATTAATGTACAGCAAGAAGAGGGGAGGCCCTAGCACGCTGCCTTGAGGTACGCCGTATTTTACTGTCCTACATTTGGATCGATATTTCTTCTCGGAACCATCATTTGTACAAATTTGTGTAATTTATACATATTGTTTTTATTTGCCAAATAGGATTCTAACCGCCTTATTACAAAACAAGATTTACATTTTGACATGGCTTAAACCATGGAGCCAGTTTTTGTAATAAGAACGTAACAGTGATTGAAATACCGTTCTTTATACAAAACTGAAAACTTAGTTCGGAACTAAGTTGTCAGTTTTGTGTTTAGGAACTTTAGCATAGTCGGAATAAAGTTCGAAATTCAATAATGGCTCTATGTTTTAAACCTGGGTCTGAAGATAAATCTTGTTTTGTAATAAGGGGGTAACAGTTTAAGTATATTTCCCCGGATACCATAGTTTTCAAGTTTGCTTAATAAAATTGCGTAATCTACATAATCGAAAGCCTTGGTTAGATCCTTAAAGATAGCACAAACAGTATTTATTTTGTCTACATTTGATAGAACAGGAAGAAGAAGATCATGTATGGCCATATTAATTGTATTCTGTTTAAGAAATCCTACTAGACACAACGCAATAAATTAGTACAAAAACCAAAGAATACAGCTACTCGACAGTCATACGCTCCAACTACGGAACCCTCCACTGCGCATGCTACGATACGCACTCGGCCAGTTTTTTTTTTTAAACTATGTTTCGGTGGTATACATGTTGGTTCGAAGCGGGAATTCCCTCCGATACGTAGAGCCTGATGTAGCGCGTAGTTTAAATAATTATTTCAGGCAGTCATTCAGGCGAAAGACAACTTTTTACTTGATAATTCAAAATAAGTTTACCTGGTAATGTTACAAATTCATTTAAGGCGAGACGATACGGTATTTTAGATTTCAAATTTTCTCAAGTTCGAATGTTATGGTCTCTGATGCTTTTCCAAAAAAAACCTTTTCAACTGTATACAACACTCTTTGTTCTATGCAATTTTGAAACGCCTCACTATTTTTATTACCCGACTGTCCCAGAGGATTACGTTTTTCGAGTGTATGTATTTGTCTCCTTCATTTCGGGGGGCGTTTTAATGAAGGCTTGTTTTTATAAGCTTTATTCGTTTATTTGTTTAGCAAATAAATAGGCCATTGTTTAGTAAATTCAGGGAAATGAATTGTTAAGCGTTTAAAACGTTTATTTCGCGTGATATAGATTTATTTTGCCGTGTTTCAAATCATAGTTGTCAATGAATGACAGTTGTGATTTGAATAAGTTGATAGTGCTTTAACAAATAACTGCCCTGATTTTACAACAATTAATTCCAGAGGTTCTGATTTCTTTTTTAGGGTTCCGTACTGAAATGTTAAAAAGAAACCCTTATGGTGAGACTAAGTCTGTCTGTCTGTCACACCTGGATATCTCAATAACTACTAATGCTATCAACTTGAAATTTTGAATAGTTTTAGATGATATTTGCCCAACTATTTTGCAAGCAAGAACCAAATTTTAAAAAATATACCTTTTTTGTAAAAGGGACTGAAAGGGGGCTTAAAAATTTGAAGTGGGGCTACTAGGGCATGTGGGTTATCATATGAAAGAACGCTGTTTGCACATTCTCAAACATTTTTTTTTTAGGCAGCGTAGATTCTGACTTTTGATGAAAAATGTAAAAAAAAAATACCGTTCCCCCTCTTATCTCCGAAGTTTGCAGAGATAAACATCTGAAATTATTCTATATGATAGAAGCTTATGTAAAGATTAAAAGAAAAATAAAACGTCTTTAAATGGCACAGTTTTTCAGAAATCATCAACATCATATATTCGTGCGGAACCCTCGGTGCGCGAGTCCGACTCGCTCTTGACCGGTTTTTTTTCATTCTGTAAATTTTATACTGTCAGTAGGTACCCACTTATGAACTAGCACTAGACTTGGGAAAATTGCAATATTGTGAGAATTGAAGGCTGGAAAATGATCTATACTAAGTAATGTTTTATAGAGGTAAAATTTGTTTGTTTGTAAGTTTGTATGTAGGAGGTAATCTCTGGAAGTACTGATCCGATTTATAAAATTCATTCGCTGGCAGAAACCTACTTTATTGCTGAGTGCCACAGGGTATGTTTTATAGTATACTTGAATACAACACGGGGGAAGTCGCGGCAGAAGATAGTATTTAATAAAATTATAGGAAGGAATACTATTAAAATTTTCAACTATGTATTACTTTAAGTTAGTGTCTTAGGTTTTTATTGAAATATGAAATGCATGATGAGGACTACATATATTGACATATTTTCAAGAAAAGTACCTTTGTGGCTGTTACAAAAGTACCTATGTGGCTGTTCAATCAATCAATCAACTCAGCCTATAGCAGTCCACTGCTGGACATAGGCCACTCCCAGGCTGCGCCACAACACCCTGTCCTCCGCCTTCCGCATCCAGTCTGTCCCAGCCACCTTTTTAAGATCGTCGGTCCATCTAGCTGGGGGCCGTCCCACACTACGCTTGCCGATACGCGGTCTCTACTCCAGGACTCGTCTGCTTCACCGTCTGCTAAAACACAGGCTTTTAGCCTAGTTTAGGAGGCATCAGTTCGCCCTTTAATGTGACTATATTGTACAACATTTATTTAATCCTTGTGTACATATGCATGTTTTCAAAGTGTACAAATAACCATTTTATTATTTATTTTGTGTGGTGTAACAACTAAGTAGTCAAGTAGAAGCCCTCTTCCTTTCTCCTACTTTGCTGTGCCCGACAGGTCCACAATGATCATATCTATGTAAAACCTACTACCTTTTTTTTTTTTTTTTTTTTTTTTTTTTTTTTTTTTTTTTTTTTTTTTTTTTTTTTTTTTTTTTTGGTGGGAAATAAGGTAACTTGTGGAAGCAATAATGTGAAATGATCATAATGTACTATTAATAGAATAAGATAAGATAAGATAATAATCTTTATTGACATAAGTAAGTTGATTATGCATAATAATAATTGTGACGTAGAAACATGAATAATTTGCACGTTTGCTCGCAGGCAGAATACCATCTTTCCTTGTAAACCGGGCCGTGTATTTTCTTCCAAATAAACAATTTGAATTTGAATAAATATATTGAGTATGGAGCTATCCTAAAGCTCGACACGACATACTTTCCCGTCAGCCTGTGATACCAGAAAAAGCATTTATTGGGAGTCGCACAGATCACAAATTAAGGCACCCATCCAGTACTAATTCAGCAGTTGATCCCGGTTATCAGCAAATCTTGTGAGACAGCCTGGCCTATCTGCTAATGGCACTACTTTGCGAAACCTTCCACCAACCCCCTCCAGCGCAAAATGGACTTTACTACCCAATATTACGTTACAACTCCGATCAACTTTACACACAAACATGTTTGATTAGATGCTAACACTCTCAACTTCTCTTGCCATGGGATATTCGGTCGTAAGTTGTGGGAGTAGGGTGCAGATCGGTTTGTTGGCGTGTTTGTAACAGCTATACCCGGTTCAGCGACCCGTGCACAGGTTCGCTTCCTGCGTCGCAACGTTCAGCTGATAGTGATGTGTTTTGCGAAATATTGGAAGACTGCCACTCGAAAAGTCGAAATTGATTATAATAGAAATTTAAAGCTTTGGTCTTGCGGTCACAAAAATGCTACCCAACTCCTGGTAAGGACGAAGTCACATGTTTTATCAGACACGCACGGTCCGTGTGAACTTTGGAACTTCCTGGCCATTTTTGAAATACTCCTGTTTTCCAATTAACGGGAAATAGAGTTTTATGGCAGTAGAAAAGAATTAAACAAATGGATACTTACACTCTACGTACAATTGGGGATATTAATTGACACTCTACGTCAATTTCCCGTGTTTCAGCCATTTCATACATATATATTACATACAGCCAATTTGTTTAACAATTAATTTCCCTGACTTTTCCTGCTACAACAACCGTTCAGTCACTTTTTTAGGGTTCCGTACCTCAAAAAGAAAAAACGGAATCCTTTTAGGATCAATTCGTTGTCCGTCTGTCTGTCTGTTTGTCTGTCTGTCTGTCAGTCTGTCCAGACCCTTTTTCTCAGAAGAGGGAAGTATCAAGGGGATATATCAAATACGAAGGTCTACGATCCCTTGAAGCTCTAAAAAAATGAAGCTTCCAAGTCAACGCAATAAAAAATACGGCGATATGCGACATATTTAGATACTCGCAAACAAATGAAAACCTATAGGGTACTTCCCGTTGACTTAGAATCTTGAAATTTGGCAAGAAGCAAGGTCTCACAGCACAAGTAAAGGAAAAAGTCCGCAAATAAAAAACATTTATTTTTTGTAATTACAATCTTACATTTCCAGTTGGAAAATTGACCGTGGCGTGTTTCAACGTGTTTCAACTACAATGTTGTTTGTTTTTTTGGATAAATTCATCCCAACTACGGAACCCTTCGTCCGAAAGATACTTTGTGGTTTTTTTTAAACAACGACGTTTAAGCTCTTTTCCTTCATCTCACCTAATGGTAAGTGATGATCAGGCCCAAGGTGGAAGCGAGCTTCACCTGGAATCCCCACCTGGACCACAGAGGAACTGCCTATCTTACCTCTAACTGCTGAAACGTAACAATACTGTTATTATTGTTATTACGACGTAACGTAACGTGACGTTAACGTATTTTCTTTCTTTTCTTTTCTTAAAAGATCAGACTTAGATAAGATGCTGGTAGCTAGCCAGGTGGACTTAGAACAAGCCCTACCAACTAAACCGAGTAGAATATTTTTCCCCTGCTGGGAATCGAACTCCGACCTGAAACAGGAAACAGGAGGTCTTACCACTAGACCACAGAGGCGGTTAAAAAGTCATGTTAGACACGACTTCATATTTGAAAAAAAAACAATTTTCAATATTGCTTTATTATTGCCAGCTCTGCACTAATCATAGGTTCCGTAGTCAACGTTGTCATGATTGAAACTCGATCATTGTCCAAATCACTTAGGTATAAATCAGCAGCTAGTTTGCGGTGTAAATAGCAAAATAATGTAATTGTTGGACAATGCACTTTCGATGTCATTGTGGTTCGAGCTACGGCATGAATATTATTGTGGTTCGAGCTACGACAAGAATATTATTGCTGCATATAGCTGAAGTTATGATTATGTGTTGGTAAACAAAAGTAGCCAGAAGGAATATGTCGTGGCTGACCGGCATTTCAGAAAGTAGGAAATCTATTCCCAATCAATAGGTCATCTTGAATACAATTTATGTGATACAAGTAAACTCTAAAAGATTTATAATAAGTAAAAGTATATAAAAATATTAGAGGCTGATTATGATATGATTAATATAAAACAACACCGGCCAAGTGCGTGTCAAACCACGCACAATGAAGGATTCCGTAGTTGGGATGAATTTATCCCAAAAACAAACTTAACATTGTAGTTGAAAAACATGTTCTCCCATACATCGCCATACGTCACGGTCAGTTCTCCAACTGAAAATAAGTTGGTCGACTGTTACTCGTTAACTTGTAAAGCCTACTTAGCTGTGATAGTTTTCCTTTTAATTTTGTTATATTCAAATTCAAAATCATTTATTTCAATCCATATAGGATCATAAAAATTACATCGAACAAAATTCATATTCTATCACATATAATTAACTAAACAATATTAATAAAATCAAAATTAGAATTATATAACTATATTAAAATCATAAAATAAAATATATATGTATACTACTGCCATGATTTTTTTCATAAACCCAAAAACAACCATGTTTCTGGCGGGGAACACTTGACTCTAACAAAAAATAGCATTTTAAAGCTTAATATTACGGAAACGGATCCCTAAATAGAAAAATGTTTTCGCAGATCCGCAATATTTTGTTAAACGGCCTGTAGAACGATACCCCACACTATGGATAGATGGGAAAAAAAAATATCAACTCCACTTGCAAGGGACGTGCAAGAGCAGTAACAAAAAAAAAAATATTAGCAGATTTTATTATACCAAATTACACCTTTCTAGTACTAAGGCCCGTATTACAGAACGTCACTAAATACTCGAGCATTACCTAAAACTAGTTTCAACCAATCAAATGGCTTGAATCCAGTTTTAAGTAAGAAAAAAAAGAAAGAAAAACAAACAAACTAGCCCAAAGCCACTTAATCAACAATAACAAATTTGACAATCAAGTATTGCTTGAGTTTTAGTGACGTTCTGTAATACGGACCTTAACAGCCTTATTACAAAACAAGATTTATATTTTGACATGGCTTAAACCATGGAGCCAGTTTTTGTAATAAGAACGTAACAGTGATTGAAATACCGTTCTTTATACAAAACTGAAAACTTAGTTCGGTACTAAGTTGTCAGTTTTGTGTTTAGGAACTTTACCATAGTCGGAATAAAGTTCGAAATTCAATAATGGCTCCATGTTATAAACCTGGGTCTGAAGATAAACCTTGTTTGGTAATAAGGGGGTAAGAGTCTCTGAGATAAGCCGGGGAAAGACACACAGACAGACAGATGGACATCGCAAAACTGTAACCGTCTTATTCCAAAACACGATCTAAATTTAGTACTAGGATAATTACTAGGTTTGCCACCATGACTAAATAAAACGTTATTATAAAATGAAGTTTATCACTAGTTCATGAACAAGCTATGGTACTAAAGTTAGTCCGCCGAGACCCCTAGTTTTTCTATGGACTAACTTCGGTACTCATTTATTTGAGGTTAGCGTTTATTGTTATTGTGTGGCTTTTTATTTACAAATCGACTTGATGGATTTGGAAGATTTGGATAATTATGCTGGAGACGTCTCGGCGATCTTACAGACATAGTCATACGTAGTACGACGTAATATTTCCTATAATAATATGATCATTCGCGTTAGGCAGTCGAAATAAGATGATACAAAGCATTGCTTACCTAATATTAATTAAAAATCCATGTTTTGGTCAGTGGGTCGTCTTAGGGTTTTACTAAGTTTATTTTCAACGGTTTAAGGCTTCTACATACCAGCGCGACTTGTCGCGCGACGCGACACGGCACAAAGGCCCCGCGTGTCGCGGGACGAGCGGTGCCTTTGTGTCGCGTCGCGTCGCGCGACAAGTCGCCCCGGTATGTAGAAGCCTTTAACCACAACTCACGAACAAACCACATATTATCAACAGTACCTAATACTAAAATTTATTATTTATGGACGCAACATAAACATTCGTCTCAAATTACGAGTGCCGCGCCGTACTACATAAGTAATTCACTCCACTTCACGGTAGAGGTGTTAAAAAATATGATAACTTGATTATAAAAAGCACGTCAAAAGTACAAGTTGTGCTTGTTCAATATATTGTATCCTAAACAAAGAACGATTTATGACATATTTTTGTATTAATTAATAATTATTTATGCATTTCAAGTGTTATTATAATATCAATATTTAGAGAAAAGAAACGTTGCTTCAAATATAGGCAGAATGAACGAATGAAAGAATACCATTTTTGTTTTTATCTGTGGAACCATGAACCTTCTTTGGTAGTAACTGATCCTCGAAAAGTCTTCGTTTTGTAATAAGAACACGTTTTGAGCCTGATATTAACTTGAATACCGTAACAATCCTAGACCTTGTGGTCTTGGTATAAAACAGTACTTAAGCATTTTTTTGTAATAAGACGGAAAGGGTTCCTTGTTAACTACGGAACCCTAAAAAAGGGGATGAGCTCATTGGGCATCAAATTCATTATTCGTCCGCATCGTTGTCAATGGATAAAGTGCCCAACAGGCTGGCAGCGTTGCCAAACCGTATTGGTTGGCAATACTGACTTTGGCATAAAAAAATCAATTTGCTTGGGAACAAGTACGTAATTATTTGAGAGAGACCTCTTCATTACTGAAGAGGCGCAAGAAGCAGAGTTGAAAAGCAATAAAACAGCAAGACTTCGAATAACAAAACTCATCAATCGATTATCTAGGTATCGAAAGATACTCTAGTTGCTCATCACTATTCCAACCAGTGGTTTTTTGCGCTGCGTACGCGTCGCTTCACGGGCCCACAATATTCTCTCTTATTAGATTTTACAACAGCTAATCCGAGGGAAAGATGTGACTTCATGATTAACTAAGCAAAAAGCTGTAGACACTTCGTCTCCCTCTTACGTTTGATTTATTAATGATGCTTTATATCAGAATTATTGTACGCACGATTTATAACACGCGATGGCTACCGGGGATGCGCGCTCGCGCAGTGGGAACTTTATTTATAGTGGTGTAATGGGTAGGTATGGTATGTGGAGAGAACCCACGGCAGCAGGGGTTCTTAGTCCTATACTATGCAAATATACTATGTGTAGTATCTATATTTCTATAGCAGGACTGTTAGCACGTTTACTCACAGGCTCACCAGCACATCCAAGCGGCTCGTTCTCGGTACGCTTCACGTCTGCCTTCCCGCCATTCTCCTCCGAGTGACAGTTGACATAAGTGAGACCTGACACTTGTGTGTGTGAGACAGTGTTTACATATCTATTAAATAGATACACTACAGAGGAGGAGACATGAATTTGAGTTCTTATTCCTTTTGACGTAAATACTTGGTCTATTATTTTTCCGCTTGACAGCTATCATCGTCCGACCCACTGCAAGCACAAGCCTGATAAACAAAGCCATTTATAGTGGATGCAATTTTATTGCCTGTGGAATTGATGCAACAATTGACTGTCACCGTCTAAAGAACACGTACAATTGTTGCATGATATGGGCAAGTTAGTTGGATTTATTCCAGAAATCCCCACTGGGGGAGTTTGTTATTTTTTTTTCCATCAATCCCCACTGGTTAAATAAACTCAGCCTAGTGGGGATGGCCTTCAAAACTGGTATACGTGTAAACAAACACAGCACGTACAATAAAATTGCACGTACAATAAAATTGCACGCACAGTAAAATTGCACGTGCAATAAAATCGCACTCAACTCTACAATTACGAACGAATGAAACAAGTTAAGAAAAATCTTAAGAAGATGTTCAATAACATTTTTATTAAATATTTGGCAGCGCAAATACGGGCAATACTTGAATCAATTGCCCAAGAACGTGCAACTCTGTGTTAAGACGCAGATATATGCCAGTGACCTTGAGTGGTTAGCTTGCGTGTTCTGTACTGAGCGACTGCCTATCTGACCTCCACAACCCAGCTACTGGGTAATACGATACCCCTTGATAAGACCGGTTGCAGACTTTCGAACTTTTGACGATCCGTTACGACTGTCAAAGATCCACGAATGACTACCGGGACCAAAGGTTTAACGTGCTCTCTGAGGCACAGAGGGGTCTTGGTATATACAAATGGTCACCCCTCCACGGACCAACCGCGACAAGCGTAGCTTACCCGTCAATCGATCCATGTGGCTGGTATATTTAGCCACTAGCTAGAGGAGCTCGTGATAACCCATAAAATAAAATCAGTTTGGAAAGTTATAAATAATGAAACAAATAGGAATAAAGTACGAAACACTGATTACACATTGGAGACTTCACGTGGTGCCATTAGCTCAACTTAGAAGTAGCTCAAGAATTCGTACATTTCTTCACTAATATACCGTCTAAAACGATGGAAGCCTTAAATTCCTCACCCGATGTCTCAATTGATTTATTAAGTGCGAACGTTCCAAACTCCCCGGTTGAATTTCAATGTAAACACATAAACCCTATGATAGTTATTAAAGCTTTTCGGCAAATAAAAATCAAATTGACCGAAGATCTATGGGGATTATCAAAGATAAAGATACTCAAAGTTTGTACATCCATAATCGAGACTGTAGCACCATACTTAGCTATAATATTTAATTTGTGTGTGGATCAAGGTGTCTTCCCAGATTTAATGAAATACAGTAAGGTCATACCACTTTTTAAATCTGGGGACAGTAAAGACATTCCATTCCATGGCCGGTATTCAGCAAGGTGTTCGAAAAGGTAATGCTGAATCAGATGCTTAATCTTTTTAACACCAACCAAATCTTACACGATCAGGAATATGGTTTCACTAGGGGACGTTGTACGACTGACGCCGGTGTCACCTTATTAAAACACATATTTACAGCGTGGGAGGAGGCCCAAGATGCCATAGGAATCTTTTGTGACCTCTCCAAGGCATTTGACTGCGTAAATCATGAAACCTCACTCTTGAAACTTGAGCATTATGGACTAGGGAAACTTGCGGTGAGTTTAGTAAAATCTTATTTAAATGATAGACAACAGCAAGTTCAAATAAATGGTCTCAATTCACTCGGTTTAAAAGTAAAAATGGGTGTTCCACAAGGCTCGATATTGGGTCCTTTCCACTTTTTAGTATATATTAATGATCTACCCCATTTATTCAAAAACCAACCACAAATGGTGTTATTTGCTGACGACACTTCCTTAATCTTTAAGATAAATAGACGGGCATCAAATCTTGACGACGTAAATAACGCCCTACTGCAGGTCTAAAATTGGTTCACTGCTAATAATTTAGTATTAAATGGGAAAAAAAACTAAATGCATAAGATTTGCTTTACCGAATGTTAAAAGTAGTGATTGTGACATAGTATTGAATAAAGAGAAACTTGAATTCGTCGAATAAAACTGTTTTCCTTGGGATCACGCTCGACTCAAGGCTGCAATGGGGTCCTCATTTAACATCTCTTGCAGGACGGCTAAGTTCAGCAGCGTATGCTGTGAGAAAAATCCGTCAATTTACTAATGTAGATACCGCGAGGCTAGTCTTTTTCAGTTACTTTCATAGTATTATGTCTTACGGTATTTTACTATGGGGACGGGCTGCAGATATCGACTCTATTTTTATTCTGCAGAAAAGAGCCATCAGAGCAATATATGGCCTCCGCAGGCGCGATTCTCTAATGGAGCTTTTTAAAGATATCAACATCATGATGGTACCTTGTCAATATATCTATGAAAACATCATGTACGTAAGGAAAAATCTAAATAGTTTCAGTAAAAGAGGTGAAAGACTCAATTATCAAAACAAATCAAATCAAATAATTCTTTATTGACATAATAGGATAAGTACAGAATTTGTTTGAAGCCTCTGACTCCTGAACTAGGTGTACCCGTATGTCAGGAGTCAGCGCCCTCTCCCATATTATTTGGCTTAGATAATAATGTCAACATAGGAATCGACAAACATGTGTGCTACAAAATAAAATTTTAAAAGAAGTAAAAACAAAATACATTAACAGAAATTAAAAGTATGAAAAAAAGTATATGAGAAAAAAATATCAAAAATATAATTTATTTTAATTATCATATCGTGCTCTGTGTGTATGGAGGTGTGTATGTCGGCGTCACCATTGTAAACAGCACGTGCAACGGGCCGAGTTACGCACTGCAATGTGTCACTTAGGCCTCCCCACTCTCCCCACTACTCGAGCCGCTCTACATAAGCAAGCGCGCAGCAAGGAGGGGATCATTCTTGTCGCAGGCTCTGCCCGCTGCACATGTTGTAGCGCTTAGATACCGTAGTCTGAATTAACCTATTATTACAGTGAATTAATAAGTTGTGGAAATAAAGGCTGACTTCTGCTATATCTCTTACTTTCATTTAAGATGTTGGACCCTCTGCCTTCATGTACGTGTGCGTGTGGGTGTGTTCGTGTTTGTGTATGAGTAGGTGTATGAAAGTAAGGTATATTCTATGTATGTGTTCCTTTGTAGAATTATATTAATTATTTATTAATTGCTCTATATCCTCATAATCAAGAGTAAAGAGCCAGTTCTTTACTTTAAGTTTACATTCGTGTAGTGTTAGCGGATACAAATTTATGATTCTATTAATTTTGTTGTATAAATATACAGAAAGAAAAGCGCTTTGCCGTCTTGCAGAAGTCGTGCGACATTTCACAGATTCAATTACGTTTGGAGTTGTTCGCCTATTTTGAAGTTTACCTGGATCATATGGGGTAGATACGTGTCTTTTAGTAATTATCCGAAAAATAAAAAGTTGTCTTACTGTAAAAACCCGGCACAACTCGTATAATGTCTTCGTGGGAAATCTGTATGGTTTGAATGACATTGTTTTTAGCAAGGACCGTTGCGCTCTTTCCAGGCGTAAGAGATGCGTTTTACATGCACCTCCCTAAACCCCAATACAGTAACCAATAACCGATTGTGCCAATGCATAATAAACTGAACGAAGGAGATCGCTGTCAGCTACCTGCCTCAGATTTTTAAACACCTATGCAAGTTTCCTGACTCGTGACGAAACCATCTCGATATGTGGTTGCCAGGATATTTTCTCGTTTAAGAGAACCCCAAGGTATCTAACCGTCTTAGATTTGCTCAGAGTTGAACACGAGCACTGTTGAATGAAAGGTGATTTGCATGTGTGAATCCGGACGGCCACATTCGGTTGTTGTATGCGAGCGTTAGTAAACTGTACAAAAGAGGTTTTCGATATGTTAAGTGTTAACAGGTTATGCCTCATCCACAAGCCGACTTTATGTAGCCCTATCTCCGCATTTCGTTAGACTATATCCCAAGTCTGTCCCTGAAACACCAAGGCTGTGTCATCGGCATAGGTAAATATTTTGCCTTTATTCAGTGCCATTTGAAATAAGTCGTTTATATAAATTAGAAAGAGACCGGGATCAAGAATGCTACCCTGTGGGACTCCATAGATGACTGCGACATCCGAACTAATAGCACTACCCAGTCTAAACCTCTGCAGACGGCCTGTAAGAAAGTCTATGAAGATTTTAAGTACCGTTCCCCTTATTCCACACCTTTCCAGCTTGTCAACAAGAGCAGAAATCGAGACGGTGTCAAAAGCCTTGGCCAGATCAATGAAGACTCCGACACACTTTTTTTTACTAAGGGACTAGAAATAGGGACCAATTAGTTCAACCAGGTTTCAGACTGGCTAAAGTAGACTCATCCTTCATGGGGTACTGTTTAAAATGTTACAATAAAATACCTCCCCACATAGTCCAACTAAATGAAACGAAATTTAAATCTTGTATAAAACGCACACTGTGTAGCCAAGCATATTATAAGTTGGGGGATTACATTGCTAACAAAAATGTTTGGCTTAACGCTGGTCCTGCTCCACAAGGGCGCATAAACTAATTGAATAGCATTCAAAACTATTGTTGGAGCTGCTGAAGATTGTAAATACTATCTTTATATTGTATAAATTCAATCTATTATTATTGTATAATTGCATAGCACATGTGTGAGCAATATGTCCCTACCATTTTCTGAGAAAATCTTTTATTGACTTGAATGTGCCATGGCGGCTGAGAGTGTCATGCTCACTAAAATGTCTAGCTGATGGTGGCGTATGTGTTGGATCATTAAGTTCCCTTCAAAACGGTTGAGCTAAATGGTGCTGATCCATGCGTCATGTTCGTGAACGGACGCCGTCAGTAGGGACTGGTCATTTCTTAGCTGCCACGGCTTATTTTAACTTAGTATTTTAGTTGTTTTTTATATTTTTATTACGGACGCTTTTAACGTGCACGTCTTTCTACATTGTTCTCACATGTATAATTTCAACATAAATTATGTAACCAATACTATGTAACAATATTTTGATTTAAAAGAGTGTCCGTGGAGTTTCTTGCCCGTTCTTCTCCATAGGAACCTACTCCGCTTTGGAATGGGCAACTAGCTTCATCTCTCTGACTGACCGACCCCTTGACAATTCAAAAGTGCCTGTAATAGGTTTATTTGAAATAAATGCTTTGAGTTTGAGTTTGACCCAATTTTATCCACATCATTAATTTATATGATAAACTTAAACCACCTTATTACAAAACAAGATCTATATTTTGACATGGTCTAAACCATGGAGCCAGTTTTTGTAATAAGAACGTAACAGTGATTGAAATACCGTTCTTTATACAAATCTGTAAACTTAGGTCTGTACTAAATTGTCAGTTTTGTGTTTAGGAACTTTACCATAGTCGGAATAAAGTTCGAAATTCAATAATGGCTCCATGTTTTCAACCTGGGTCTGAAGATAAACCTTGTTTTGTTATAAGGGGGAAAATGATTATGTAAGCCATTCGAGCTACGTCCGTCGGAACCCGATTTAAATCATTCAAACTAGATTCATGGCATAAAAAGTTAAATAGCTGATTTTATCGGCACTCATGTTTAGTAAGTGATGGTCACCGTTTTTGGAAATCGGTCAAGTGCAAGCCATAGACATAGAGACGCCTGGGAGATGGCTATAGCCATATACATTATTGTTATTTTTAGTTTATGCGAAACCCGAAACCCGTGTCTAGTATTATTATCTAAAGAATCTATGTACAAAATTTCAAAATTGTGTCATGAAAAATCACAAAGTTTTTTACACCATGTTAACCCGGTAACCCGGTTGTCCGTACAAAAACATGCTTACGACGCCCCCGCGCCTCCAGGGTCGTCTTGCGCTCATTGTACGGCGATTGTATTGTAAGTAACTAAATGGTGGTAACATATATTAATGTAAAATTAATTTGCATGCCCTAAACAGGCAAAATATGGACTGAACATATACCACCAACTGTTACAACTGGTAATACCTATATTTTATGCAAATAAATGTTTCTTATTCTTATCATGGTGTAAAAATTATTGAAATCGATTCAGTTCCTTATTCTGAACCAACTATATTCAGGTTTCGCATATACTAAAAATATTGTGTATAACATTAGTTTTTGTTTATACTAAACCTCTTAAGGGGTCATTGTATTCATCATTATGAACAACTTTTACTATGGGACCAAAGTTGAAATCGCGAAAAAAATATCAGCTGTTCCCTACATTTTGACGAGTTCAGCGAACTTAAATGTAGGGAACAGCTGATTTTTTTTTCGTGATTTCAAGGTTGACCCCATAAGAGGTTTAGTATAAACAAAAACTAATGTTGTATACGGGCTGGGAACTCATTGTCAATCTTTCAAGGGGTGAAAGTCAGCATCATCTTCATCTGCCGTATCCAGCCTATGTGGGGTCGGCTTCCAGTTTTACCGGATGCAGCGCAAAACCAGTACTTTACATGGAGCGACTGCCTATCTGACCTTCATAACCCAGTTACTGGGTAATGCGGACTGAAAGTACTTATGAATATAATAAAAATTAATAGTTTAAAAACACTAGAAAAATACGCTTTTAAAATGCACGTGAAAACAAAAACTTGAAACCTGATCGTGTTCAAAGTCCATTACGTGGCCTTTCTCACAAGTGCAAACACGACTATGATACGATATTCCATCATCATTTTCATTTTATTTAGTAAAAAACGTTTACAAAAGGTGTACATATAGCCAATTGTAGTATAAATATTCTATACAATAATAGTGCCTAATAATAAACTAAAGCTAATTCACGGGCGTCATCATCGGGCTCTACTCAAGTAGAGCCCGATGATGACGCCCGGTGTAGATTTCTTAGCGTCCGTATCCTGGCTACGTTTTGGAGACCTTTTCGGGGAAACCGAAGGTTTTGTCTGTGCAATTATGGACGAAGTTATCTTGACGAATAACTACCGGAGACATATTATGAAGGATGGGACGGTTGACGTGTGTCGGGCATGCCACCGTCCGCGTGAGTCCATCAGACATATTATCTCTGGTTGTTCTCGTCTGGCTAACGGGGAGTACTTGCACAGGCATAACCAAGTAGCCAGGATTATTCACCACCAACTTGCTTTGAAATATAAACTTGTGGATTCTGAGGTACCGTATTACAAGTATGTGCCCGACCCAGTTCTCGAAAAAGACCATGTCACGTTGTACTGGGATCGGTCTATCATTACTGACAGGACTATTGTCGCCAATAAGCCTGATATAGTGGTGATAGATCGATTAGCGCGCCGCGCAATGATTATCGATGTTACCATTCCACATGACGAGAACCTTGTGAAAGCTGAGAAAGAGAAACAAATTAAATATCTCGACTTAGCACACGAGGTTGTTGACATGTGGAATGTGAGCTCGGCTAGCATTGTGCCGATTGTCGTCTCGGCCAATGGCCTGATGGCCGAGAGCCTCGATCAACATCTCTCGAGGCTCTCGTTAGGTGGTTGGATCAAGGGCCTGATTCAGAAGGCAGTACTCCTCGATACGGCTCGCATCGTAAGGAGGTTCCTATCTCTGGGGCCCTAACCACCGGTAGCTTGGACCCTGCTCCCGCTACCGGCGGACAACGATTTTTTATATTTTTAAATATTTTTATATACTTTTTTGATATTCTAATATTTAAAAATATAATTTATATGTAAATCACTAAATAAAGGAAATAATAACTGAAGCTAATATATTTTTAAATACAGGTGCAAGTAATGATCGTTTGGAATTAGCATGTTAGCTAGCGACCCGCCCGATCTAGGTTTATTCAAACCTGTGTTTCAGGCCATCACTTTACGTTTCAATTACATTGGACAATTTTTTTTTTTTTTTGTAAAAGTGATTTAAAAATAATCTAATAACAACTATGAGAAAAAGCATATTGATACATTAATACCTAATCTAAATATAATTATAATATACATAATTACTACTAGTAGATACTTACAAGGGAATAAATTATCATTATGACAAAATTTCTAGAATTTTTTCTGTGTCTGTGTAATTGAGTAACGCTAAATATTCTGATAACATTGTACTACATTTTTTATAGCTTACACTATAGAGGTTTAGTACCTTGTTAAGCCTATTATACAAAAAAGGTCCTAAAAATACATAAAATCGATTAGCAAACGCATGTTTAATTTGAGGCTTTATGCAAACCAAGTCCTTCCTTCTCTTGTCGGAAGGTACTGGGTCAAACGGAAGTTCAGTGTGCTGGTGTAGTACTATGCTTAGAATGAATAATTGCCGTACTGTTAGCACATTACATGCGAAAGGTAGCAACCTTTAGAGCTGCATCATGGAATGCCAGTGCCTATCTTCCAGCTTCATCATCAAACCTTGAAACCTAATCGTGTTCAAAGTTCATTACAAGAATTTTCTAAGAAATCCAAAACAGCTATGATACGATTTTCCATCATGAAGTTCCGGTTCATATCTTCCGGCTCCATCATCAGATCAGTTCGACAGTACCATATTATTGTATTGTCATCAGAACTACATACAGCTGCCAATTTTCAATACGCTACGACCCTTGGAAGATGGTTATATTAGTTACCTTCATATACTCGTATATATTAGTTACCTCAATAGGATTTTCCAGGATATTGAGTTCTTTGCTGTTTCCACTGGAAAATTTAGAAGTATTGCGCTTAAAATCATAGCAGAATTAAGTACACAACAATTCTAAAATCATAATTTCTATTTTAAATACTATATTATATCTTTTTTCTATTATTATTATTTATTCCTGTATATTTTTCAATTTAGTTTTACTTTTTATATTTAATTTTAACCATTGTGGGTAATTTATATCGCACGCCGTTCGTGTTTGTTTAACTTTTGTTTTTATATTATGTGGAAAATGTTGTTGGTTATACATTTATACTCATAACTTAGTTTTAAGTTCTATACCATAACATTGTCATGTATAACCGTTTATTTTCCCAAATAAAATAAAATAAAATAAAAATAAAATACCTTAGATTCCATTACATAGTTACATACAGGTCGACCTAATAAAAGCGTGTTAAAAATATATTTATCTAGCATTAATATTATTTTTTGGATACTAACATTAGTTAAATTTTTTAAAGTTTATTTTTACTAACACTAATGTATGGATTCTTTGTAGTCTGGAATCACCTAAATCTGAAAGGAAAATGTATCAAAATCCGAAATCAAACATACAGGAGCTATATATCAGCAGTCTATGCTGATATATAGCTCCTGTACCGCATTTTGTGTTTGATTTCGGATTTTGATACATTTTGATACATCCTGAAGATTCTAAAAAGGGTTCTTGGAACATTTTTTAGGGTTCCGTAGTCAACAATAAGGAACTCTTATAGTTTTGCCATGTCCGTCAGTCTGTTTGTCTGTCCCCGGCTTAGCTCAGAAACTCTTAGTACTAGAAAGTTGTAATTTGGCATGGGTATATAATATTATTTGGTTCCGTTTGGTGCCGGACGTAAAGAATAGCACTATCCCATTTCTTCCCGTGCGTGTCGTAAAAGGCGACTAAGGGACTTACTAGAGAAAGGGCAGCAGCGTTCTCTATGCATTTTTAAAACCATACTGCGATCGCCAACCCGCCTGCCAAGCGTGGCGATTATGGCAAATCCCCCCCTTTTTGGGGGAGGCCTGTGTCCAGCAGTGGACGTCTTTCGGCTGAAATGATGATGATGATATAATATTAATCTCGGCGACATAGTTATGAAAAAAAAATTACGGTGCCTTTCTCGCACGTAAAGAAGGATGATTTATTTTTCTCGTCTATTCCATGGTGTGGGGTATTGTTGGATAGGCCATTCAAAAATATTGCGAGTCTGTTAAAACTATTTTTCGATTCAGGGATCCGTTTGCGTAATATTAATCATGAAGACTCAGATATATGCCAGTGACCTTGAGTGGTTAGCTTGCGTGTTCTGTACTGAGCTCACGCAATGCATCGTACGTTCAGCCAGTAATAGGACTCGCCCATCAAGGAGCGCTGTCCCCAATTTGACGCATTATTAATTTATTATACACAAAACAAAAGGAAATTTTAATAAAACGCGTATACTAAAAGATCAATATTTAAATTATCTTTAAATTGGTGAAGGTTTTAGAAAAATACGCTTGGTACATTTTGCGCACTTTCAGTTTTTTATCCGCATTAGACATAGCTTTACAAATTAATTTCACTATGTAATATAAAGATAATCTAAAATATTCACATATTAAGTTATTGAAAAAATGCTCTAATTTAACATATATTTTTTTCAAATCATTAACACTACCTACTCGTATAGACGTGATCTTCAGTATAAAATCATTAAGAATCGGTAATCGTCCCCTTAAGGGTCGTGCAGACTTGCGCGATATCGCGGGCGCGACAGGCAGCGCGGCACGCAGCGCGACACTTTCAATTAAGTTTTCATAGAAAAATTCTGCTAGTAGTGTCGCGTCGCGCTGTTTCGTCGCGCCCGACTGCGGGAGCCTTTAAAGTGATATTTGTGGTGTTTCCCCCCTGACAGCGAAATGGTTGTTTTTGTATACCTATCCTACCCTTTGTATACCTATACGGTTTCACATTTTCTTTCCTGAACTTTTGTTCTATTACTTTTAACCATAACATCACGCCTGTAGGGCGTATAGCGGCGTGCTGCTTGGGCAGAAGGACGAAGGGTTGGGCAGAGGTGTGTAGAAGACCCACATTTCACCAGTTATGTAAATAAGGGCGCAAGCGGGCACACATCTGAACTCCGGGCTATTACTGGGAAAATTCCCAAAGGAAATCTCAATGACACTTTTCCCGATCGGAGAAGCGTCAGCAGTCGTGCTTCCGACAACTGTACCAACAAAGCTTTTAAAAAAAACGTTACGCAAACGTTTTAAAAAAAAAAAATAATAAATAAAGCTAGTAGCCAGTTAATTCCTTCACTAAGCAAGTGAGGAATAGTAGTTTGTTATACAAGGGTCGAAACGAATCAATTCCATACGAGGTATTTAGACGCCCGAGAGTAGTCAGGGCGTCTATAGTCCTAAAAGGAATTGGTGACTTTCACCCGTGTTAAACACTCTACTTTACATTTCGAAAATAAAAAATAGTAGTTTTTCTAAAATATTTTATATTCTTATTTGCTCACCACTTCATATAATGATGGTATGTATTTACATAACTTTCCTTTGAAACTGGCAAAAGATTTTCGATTACTGTATTTGCCTCATCTATAACCGAATCTGGGGTCAGCATTTCAGAATCGCTTGAACAATTTTTCATCAAATATTTGTCTTTATAACCGATATTTTGAATGTCGGTACAGCTTTCAGAGTTAGCCAAATTATAGTCTTTTTTATTAAATATGGAACACACCGCGGGCCATCTCACACGACCAAAGCAATTTTTTTTTTTTTTTATTATTATTATTATGTAATATTTTTCGTAGCCGTTGTTCTATTTTCAAAATTCATTCCCGCCCTAGAGAGGGAAGCAGTTACTATAAGTCTTTCCTGCCCGAGGGTGGAGCAGCGTCTTCCACCCGCTACTCGGATCAAACAATCACTACTTTCCGAGTATGAGAAATGAAAAAGAATAGACAGTTTGGTATTTTACAGGAGACTGAGTTTGACTTTGACATTAAAGAAAGTTCTACTCTAACTCTTTTTATTATCTCGTCTTTATTATATCGTAGATACGGGAGCGGACCACAGATTGCGAAAACGCAAGTACCTACCAACAATATGCGCTCGACTTCGAACAAAGGAGTACGTCAGTTCCTTTGTAGTGTCAGCACTGTGATGGCTAACCGTAACCAACTACGTATTCCCCTAGGGGATAGGCAGAGGAGTCTCTTGAACCAGGGGGTGACCCTACTGCCATCAGAATCATTATTTCAAATAATCGTTCCTTCGATATAAAAAGAGCTCTTGAGCAACATTTCATGACCCAGCGGTTGTTCGTTGTCTGTCAGTAAATTTAAGGTTTTTATTAAGTAGGAGATTGCCAGAAGCTGGCAGACCTGATGTATATGTCGCAGATGAATTGTCAAATCCGCTATTTTACAAAACAGTTCTGTTTTGTAAAATAGCTGAACGTTTTTCAGCTGTATTGTCATTGCGTTACGTTTAATAAAACTGCTACCCACGTTTAGACGTAGGTAATGCAGAATGGTTTATCTGCGGTCACAATAAGCGTTTGGTGTGGCTTTTATTGCCGAATCGGTCGCAGCTAAGTTAGGCTCGGTACCTGCGCCTGCACCCAAGATTACGTTATATCATGTCTTAGTGTAAGGCTTCTATCCTTTAATTACACAACTCGCCATCAGTCATAGGAGGTTATAATTAAATCGCTTATTAACTCCTCGTAATCTATTAGTACTGCCAGCGAGCGTGAAGCTTTGCCATCGCGATCTTAACAGTCCGTAGCAAGCATGAGTACATCTTATTTATGTTGTGGCTACAAAAAAGACACTATCCCGAATTCAAAAAAACTCTCACTGCTCCGTTTAACGGTGCGGTGCGCGGGCGCCGCCGGCAGCGTCCACTTATTCCGAAGGCACAAGCAGTCAAGCTCGAGAAAGCTCAGTGCGCGGGTCGTATCGAGGGCCGGCGGACGCGAGCCGACGACTGCCGAAGCACGCCGGACATGTTCGGAATATGGACGTGTGGAGCGGTCGACCCGCGACGTGCGTGCGTGCATCGCCGCCCCTCGCCATAGAGACAGGCGACAATTTTGCGCTCACGTTCTTCGAGAGCAAAGAGCAAACGCCGCCGCCGCCGCCGAAACAAGGTGTGTTGTGATTATGTTATTACTGCTGCATGCGTACATTGCGTACGCGCCGACAGCACGCCACATTTGTTATGCGAATGTTACCACACAGTCTCATCTGTTCGGTTCTATGCGATAGGTTTCAGGAGATGTTGAAGTTAAGTGAGTGTGTGGAAATTACCTATCACTTTTAGTATGATGCAATTCTTTTAGCTCTCGTAAGTAAGCGACGTGATATAAAAGGCTGTGAAGAGAACTCTGTCCAGGCAGCTTGCGGAAAATAGTTGGTTTTTAGCAGAACAATTGTCAATTTTTGCAAAAAATCTAGCAGTATAATAATTCAGTGCTTCGATCACGTGTTGACGTTTTAAAACTGTTTTGATATTCAGTTTACTGTCGGGATTATGGTAATTGTCGGTTATGTATATGTAAGTGGGCGAGCGCTGTGATTGTGGCAATATTCCCAGTGCTCGGAAATTGTAACGGTGTACGAGGAGCATGTCCAGAGCTGGACGTAGGTTGAAGATGGTAACACCATCATTGATTGCTGATCATCTGCTTTGTCCTTTGTACGCTTTGACACTTTGTCAGCATGTTTGATCCCTTTGTCATTTTCCTATTCAGGCTCCATAACCATATAACATAGAATTCTGGATGTCGGTTTTCGTGGTTTAGATTTTGACATGCAATTAAGAGTCAAAACAGTAAGGGTTCATTAATTATAGTTTTAGATACTAAGTTATATTGTGTACATAGTTTATTTATATGTCACAGATATAAATAACACATAAAACTTCATAAATGTAGGTATCCACAAAATCTTGGCTCTCACAAGTACGTACGTAAAATAAAACAAAAATGAATAAATTAAGCAGTTTGATGATCTTTTAACGTTAGTTGTCAGCTGGGTCTTGTGGAAACATTACACAATACGTAACGTCAAGTAACAGCGCGTTAAAACAAAGATCTAAGTTGCGGAAGCAAGCTGTGGGCGAAAATTAGCTCCGAACGCTCGTGCGGGTACCGTTACGTATTTATGACCGAGGTATTACACTACAATGCAAATTTTATATTCTCTCAACTTATTCTCCATACATCGCTCCTTATAAATAATCGAATCCACCACTTCACATGGCCGCTGAGCAGTGGAAATGATAACAAGCTAAAGTTCGCACTCGTTATGGCGAACGCGACGTTTGATTTGGTTGACGAAAGGTATTGAATATTTTTATTTTTGTTCTTAGAACTGTCAAATATTCTAGCGTTGGGTGACGAACTGTTCATCAGGCAAGTTACACTTCTACAAGGATATTTTGGCGCTCGCATGAAGATGACAGGGAGGCGCTATTCCTACACATTTGTGCAATTATTGTTTTGTGAAATGTACTGAATGATACTTGTACAGCTAAAGTCTAAAAGTGAAATGGTTTCTGAAATCTACAAAGGCTGTTTTTGGTTTCGATGCGTACGGTCATACCAACCAACACGCGAAGATAAGCGTGGGAACTTACGAAAATTCTTTGTTTATGTGCTTCTAAATAGCGATCTTCTTTGTCTAGATTATTATTAATTCGTCTTCCTAAGTTTAACAGGGTGACCAAGAGAAAATCCGACCATTCCAAAAATTTACAAGTTTTTTTCATGGTTTTAACGCTTAGTGCTTTATTAAACAGCAGTGTCGTTAAAATAAGAACATTTTGTCATTTTTGACAAATATGTCGTAGGTAATAGTAGGATGGCTTGTATTGTAGCTTTTGCGCTCAGCAATCTAGCTTACAAGCTGGACCAGTTGACTTGCATTTATAGAAACCATTACTTAGTTCCTTACTCGGAAGTTATTGCAAATATGTAAAGGCTCCTTCAGACAGATTCTCGCATTTCTCGTCTACCGGTTGTACTGGGTGAAAGAAAATCTTATGCCATACCAACCTGAACTATTTTGTATATTGAAAAGCAATAAATCTATTAAATTTTTTGAACTTTTTGTTAGTATGTTTACCTATTCTGCAAACAATCAATGAAATTATGAAGTTGCATGTCATGTGTATTTTGATAGCTGATTAAAATAACATTAGTATTTATATAGCACTGACTAATTGATTAAATCTGGTTTTAGTCAATTATTTTAATTCAACACGCTCATTATTCAATTAACATTTGTGGGATTTGCAGGATAATTAGTTGAATGCGGTTCGCACATTAATAACTAGTTCTAATTACATTGTAAAGTACTACAGCTAACCTAAATAATCTGATGATGAGAGTGGGGTCAACATCAATGCAACGGATGGGATTCGAATTCACATCCTCGGAGCTTGCTGTTAACTTTTCTTTACGAGCAATTCGGTCATTGCGGCATACCTTCATTTATACCTATCGAATTGTGTGACACTGTACCCAATAAAAAAAACCCAAAAAAATAATTACGCTTAATAACGATATCAAAATTATTTATTTAATTGATTAAAACTGTATGCACAAGTAAAACAACCACTGAACAAAGGCGGACATTACATTAGCGATCACTTATTATTTAACTACTTAATTAATGTTATTGGAACTGCAACGTGGAAATAAGCAAACAATGCTCTTGTTGACCCAATAACATTCAAATAAATCTAAATTTTACTTTCAAGTCTCGAAAACTTTTAAACTAATAGGGACATGTGACATGACTTACTACTCGTAATAGCTCTTAACCATCCTACTTAAAAACTAACTTACCCATCGTCCACCTTACTTAACTTGTGTTCTTAATCCTTCAAAGCGATGTAATCATGCGCACCTAATACTTGATGTATGACATGATAACACGTCAGCTGTTTTCTGAACTTGATCTATTTGCCGCGAGCCGCGAGGAGTCGGCTCATCTGACGCGACCTTAACCTAGCGTGGTGACGACATGGTGTTGGTGGCACTGGGGACACCATGCGGGCTGAGGCGGCGGGGGGGGAGCGGCGGGGTACTGCGCTCCCGGTCAACGACCGCGAGCGTTATGCAACACATTGATAAAGACACGACTCCATGAGGCTGCACGTCGTTGCTTAGCGACCACTGTTCGGATAGCTATAGCAACTCCTCAGACATGTAAAATGATAATTATGAGACTGTTTACTAGAGCTTTTAAAAGTCTTGTGAAGCTCTCTCGCTTGAGGCGCCGCTGTTGTATCGTGTAGCTTGCATTGTTCTCGGTCCTTAGACTCGTTGACGCGGCATTTGTTTTGCCTTTTAATTGATAAGTATGTGTTGGTAAACAACTTGGAAACTGGTAAACGGCTGACAGTTAAGCTGAGTTTATTATATTACTGTGGCTAAGTGTGGCTATCAAAGTTGTATGGTTTCTTTGTTATTATTTGCAGTGAAAACATTTTTATTTATTCGGATTCTACTGCTAAAATGTGTAAGATAAGATAAGATTTATTATTCTCACCACAATATTACATGATACATTATTACAAGCTATCAGAGTCAGACAACATTTTAATATTGTGGGAGACAAGTGCCTAAACTACGCCCTAGGCCGGTATTTCAGATCACCAGGTCTCCGCCCTTTTACAAAATTATACATTTTATTTTTTTATGTACTTGTACACTGACAACCTAATAGAAAACAATATTATAAAAAAGATTGGTGGCTCGAGTGGAAATTTTTAAACTTTACTTATAAACTATACTTTTGTTAAAGGTTATTTGTGTGTGAAAGTGCGTGTTTGTACGTGTGTGTGTGGAGTGTCGAACGACGCGTGGTCGTGTGTGTGTTAGTTTAGACATAGGATCAATTTTGGTCTAATTCTACACCTATTACTACCTTATTTTTTTTTCAATACACTTCCTCGAAAACTGGTTCATATCGCACTACGATTGGGTTCACAATGCAATGTATTTCACACGTGTGATTTTGTATTTTCAAACACGTGTGCGGGAATAAAAATTGCCACAGATAACTTAAACCTATACTTAGTTGGTTCAATGACTCTATTCACATTTTAAATCTCGGCAAAGATGCGTGTTTACAGCGTTAATATTTTTGGAATATTAAAATAATGTTTAAAAATAGAATACCATGATTATTACAATAAAAAAAACGTATAAGAACAAATTAACATTTATTTGTGTTCTAAACTCAAAAAAAAATGAATTTTCTATTTTTCATATTAGGCTGTTTATCGGCTTTATACCTTTGCTTCTCCTTCAACCTGGCGAAAGCAAAGCGCGGAAAAAAAAGAAAATTAGTTCATAGTTTCCTACTATTTCATGACAAATAGAATATTTCATTACAAGTGCGGAAAGGCTGTCATTGCAAAGAGTTCCCACAAGTTGCAATGACGGTTCCGCAGGTGTACTGAACGAATATTTTTAATACAGTTGCGAAAAAATGAAGCAATTTAATAAAATAATAAAAACACAATAAACTATATAACCCTTAAACAATCGACTATTACTCCGGTTCACAAGGGTGGGGGCAGAGACGATGTCAACAATTACCGACCCATATCTGTCCTTCCAGCTATTTCCAAAATACTAGAAAAATTATTAAACATTAGGCTCCTTAAATATCTTAATACATTTAATTTACTATCCTATATTACGCAATTTGGTTTTAGGCAAAATATATCCACTGAAGATGCTGTTACTGCTCTTAGCTCACTTATAACTAATCATCTTGATAATGGGGACAAATGTCTGACCATCTTCTTAGACCTCAAAAAGGCATTTGACACTGTCTCTGTCCCAATCCTGGTGAACTAACTTGAAATAGTCGGAATAAGAGGAACTCCACTCAATCTTCTGAAAGACTATCTTTCAAATAGGAAGCAGAGGGTTAGGCTGGGGCAATACAGCAGTGATGATACAGTGGTATCATATGGCGTGCCTCAGGGTAGCGTTTTGGGTCCCAGCCTTTTCCTAATATATATTTTGGGTCCCAGCCTTTTCCTAATATATATTAATGATTTATGTAACATGAAATTATATAACGCTAAAATCTTTTCTTATGCTGATGATACAGCTATTGTATTTTATGGAAAATCCTGGGATGATGTTAAGCAGAATGCTTCCACAGGTATGGCTCAAATTGCTAAATGGTTAAATAACAACTTACTTACATTGAACACCTCAAAAACAAATTACATATGTTTCACTATCAGCAATCGTACACAACCTAAGAATGATTTTACTATCAAAGTTCACGTATGTGGCGACCCTCAAAACCAAAACTGTACGTGTTCTATTATAACCAAGGTCTCACAGACCAAATATTTAGGAGTTATTCTTGACCAGAGGTTATCCTGGTACCCCCATATAGAACAGGTCGTAAAAAGGGTTAGAAATTTGAGCTGGATATTTAGAACACTGAGACACATTGTTCCATCTAGGTCTAGCAATGACTCTTCTAGAAACCTACTAAAGGAAATTTATGTCGCTTTGGTGCAATCTGTCTTAGTGTATTGTATTCCTATATGGGGGGGCGCAGCTAAGTCCAAATGTATAGAAGTAGAACGAGCTCAAAGAGCTCTAATCAAAATAATGCATTTTAAGAGAACAAGGTATCCCACCCATAGACTTTATCAAATTAGTGATCTGCTCTCAGTGAGAAAATTATATATTGCTCAAATTGTATTGAAAAAACACAAGACACTACCTTATGATTCTGGTAATCTAACAAAAAGAAGGAAAGATCTTGTGGCGCATATTCCACAAACTAAAACCACTTTTTCTAGTATGCAATATGACAGACGTGCATCCCACCTGTATAACAAATTAAACAAAGAACTACATTTATACACCAAAAAATATTACGAATGCAAAAAACTTATAACTAAATCGATTAAACTACTTACATACGAGGAAACCGAGGACCTCTTGCAGCATGCATCGTAACTCTGTCATCCACTCGAACACCCACTCAACAAAAAAACACATACACTCCACACTCACTCACACACATACATCACATATACACCCTACTCACTTATCTCACAAAACACGCATGCTTCTACTTTATAAAAGTTAAATATAACATTTTATTAGCTCCTAAAGTAGATTTTTTGCTTTTTTGCTTTTATTAATTGTTATTGTTATTAATGTTAATTTAAAATTTGGCATATCTTTATCTTTTTCTTTTTGTAAAATTATTTTGAATTGTTTTCTTAAGATAATAAGATTCTAAATTGTTGGTACACCACGTAACTTTAAGCTTCAGAAGAGCGAAGTGTCCTAACACAGGCAATTTTTGTCTAAAAGGTCACTTCAACCACTAGATGTAGTACATAACTTGTGAAAGAAAATAAATTATTTGTATTATTAAAAATTATTTGTATTTGTATTATTAAAAAACTCAACTAACTAAACATTTATTTTTTTATAAAAGTTATAGTATACATGTACATTGAAATTGGTACAGTTTTTTAAACCAACTGGGGAAGTTTTAGGTTGCATATTTACTGTTTGAGACAAACTATTATTAATTTCGTATGATTGTTCATGTATATTTGTCATACAATGACGTTTGCTAGTTGATGGAATTGGATCTGATGAATTATCATTATCAACGAAGGTAGATGGACGAACGTTCTCTTCAACATGTGAAGGAGACGGACTGGACCTTAAATTAATGGATTGTGTGATTTTTTTCCCAGTTTCTAGTTTAATGAATCACCAATATAGCTTTCTGCAACTTTGTCTGATTTCCAACCTCCTAGTCGCTTTAAGGACGTCAAATTGGCTCCTGAATCTGCCAATAATGTAGCAGAGGTCCACCTGAAGCTGTGCCCAGTATAATACTCAGCATCCGGCAGACCAAGAAACGTAGCTATTTCTTTTGGCATATTACCAAATTTGTTTATCCCGATTGCTTGAGCTGTACACTTCCCTTTCTGGTAATTTTGAAAAAAACGGTCGGTTTTTCCTTTTTGGGACCGCTGATTCATATATTTTTGCACTATTCTAAGAAAATCTCCTTCAACAACAAAGCTTCTCGGTATCTTATTTTTTGTGTTCGGAATCTTGATTAGTAGCATTTTTCCACGGGCTTCAATATCTTTTAAAGTAATATTGGCTAACCCCTCTCTGCGGCAAGCTCCAACAACGCCAAAAATCAGAGCAACCTACAAAAAAAGGGATTTGATTAATATTTTTTTAAATAATGTATTGACTGTATTTTGCGATTTCGTAAACTGAATACTAAAGAAAAATATAAGTACTTATTAATAAATTACCTTTGTGGCTAAATAACGATCATCGGGACCTTCGTTCAAAAACCTTTCCACTTCATTGGATGTTAATATTATCGACTTTTTACTTGTAAAACTGTATGATTGTCGTTTTAAGAAAGCATTTAATTTTGGGTATTCACTTATATCCACGTTGTTCCTTATTTTCAGCATACTTTTTATCATCGAAAACCTCGACCATAACGTAGACAGTTTTAACTTTGCTGAAAGTTCGGAGAAGTATGCCAACATAACATTTTCTGAAAAACTTTATGCTTTTTTTTCTTCTCTCCATGCAATAAATTCGTCGTATGTAGATATGTTACGACTTTTTGACTTAAAATGTTCTCCGAAGCATTTTGTGCAATTATACTGAGCTCCGGTGGTGTTAATTCAAAATTACTCATTTTGTGCAACAAACAACTAATCTCGCAAAAAAAAATTCTGTAAAATGGCGCCAACCGTACAATATAAGCAGAGTTTTTTTTTTCTTCACCCATTTTGGTAGGCAAAGGGAACCATACAGCTTAGTCTTCAGTATATTTTTTTTATTGATATGAAATGAAAATGAAATTTAATGAGATGAAATGAAATGAAACCTAACCTAACTCATTCAATTAAATCATTAAATCTGATATTGAAATAAATTAGTAGCTTCTTTTTAGAAATATACGTATTTGTATGAATCACAAAAACTCTTTAGTAAAAACTTCCTGGTTGGTTTTCTTTTTAATAGACATTATTTTGACAGTTGGGAAAGAGACGCACGAGTTCGGGAAAGGTAATAAAAAGCACTAGTATGTAATAGCCCACATCCCGAACGCTATACGTCCCTGCAATACACCACTTTTTGAGCAACTGTACTAAAAAATATTTTTCGTTAATTTATTTTATTTCTTCAAAAGTGTATTGAAAAACGTCGTTTGATACACGTGGACATTTGTTATTGCAGTTCTCGGCTCAAAAACAACCTCGCCTACGGCTCGGGTGTTAATTCCGCCTCGAATGCAATAACAAACATTCTTCACTTGTATCAAAATGTCTTCACTATTCTCGTATAGGCTCGCGCTTCACGATAATCTAATTACAGCTGAATTGGTAAACAGGTAAGTGCCTTGTTGGTGGCATCAAATTTGATATTGAACTAAAATAACTGCCACCAATTTTATTGTATCCGTCTGCTTGAAAAGTGAGCTTGTTGTATGCTTTTTAGTTGCAGTCGGGGTTTTTTTTTAATTAAATGAAATGTATTTGCAAGAATTGTAGTACTTACATTGCATTAAATTGGATTATGGGCAGGTGAATGATGTTGATGTATTACAGATGATGGTGTTTTTTACTATTTACTTGTTTTTTATTTTTTATTTTTACATGCTGTACTTATGTTATATTGTGTGCCTTTGTCTGTGCTGAATAAATGTATTTTCTTTCTTTCTTTTTCTTTCTTTTCTTTACAGTTTTTAAGATCATTCGCTATAACTAGCATGAGTGAAGCTACTAAAATTGGTACTTACCTACTTAAAGCATATAGGTTATATAATATAATAATCATAATTGTTATATTAAGAACGTCAAGCATTTATCAATAAACTATAATAGGTAGTAAAATGTCAGTCTTTAAAGTCTAAACCTTTAGATACTCATTCACAGAATGAAATAAAAAAACAAACTAATAAATTACTTACATCTTACATACAATATAAGCAAATAAATTATTTATATTTCTAATAATTTCTCTATAACCCGACCCGAGAACGATTTATTATCAACCTTTAAACTAGTGTGTTATAATTTTGCCGTGCCCTATAACCCACATGCTCACAGCACAAAAAAAGTAGATTGTTACAAGGTCGAAAGGAATCAATTCCTATGCGAGGTATTTAGACGCCCGAGCGTAGCCGAGGGCGGCTATAGTCTGAGTAGGAATTGTTGACTTTCACCCGTGTCAAACACTCTACATTTCATTTCGAATATATGGAAAATAAAAAATAATTGTTTTTCTAAAATATTTTGTTTTCTTGCTACTTCATATAATCATTGTATGTATTTAAATATTAAGCCTTTGAAATTTCTGGCAAAATATTTTCGATTACTGATTTGCCTCGTCTTTAACCGAATTTTCAGAATCGCTTGAACTCATTTTTTAATCAAATTTAGTCTATACATTAAAACCCTGGTACAGCTTATAGAGTTAGTATTCCGTCAGATTATATATTCTTTTTAAAATTTAAAATATAGAACACACCGCTTCACCGCCGAGGGCCGTCTCACTTAGGGCGGAGTTCACGGACTGTCATTTGACCAATGTTTAAGTAATCGGCCGATGAATTCCTAAACATAGTTTAAACAGCCGGTCAAGTATTTACTGTTCACCACGAATATTTTAACCATGATTAAGAAATCGGGCAATCGTCTTATGCTCAGAGTGAATAAACGAATGCTATAAGTCTACTCATTAGCGAAGTCACGTCGTTGTATTTAGTTAACACGAGTTTTGGTGACATCCTTATTTAGTAGCATAAATTAAAATGCTTTTAACTTGAGGAACTTCAAGAACGCATTGGAAACGCTAAACTAGCCTGTAGTGTCCAATTTGGATAGGTAATAACGTCAAGGCGCAAGTCAAATGTCAATTGTTATTGTTTCTTTGCACGTGCACGTGTTCATAAAAAACTATCCGTGTTGAATATGTTGTATTGTGAAAGTGTTTAGTTCTAAAATTATGTTCTAACTCTTACGTTCTACTTGAGAAATGGCGGCTCTAAAAAAGAGAACAAACATTTTTTCAAGCGATGAGAAGCGTATTTTAACGGAGTTGGTATTAAAATTCAGTGCAGAAGGTTTTGACAAACGGAATATAGTTATAAAAGATTCCTCATTATATTCTTCGTAATAATTACGACGCACTTGAAACATTCTAGGTCGCCTTGTTCTGGCCTCTATATCTTCTAGATTTTCAAGAAGGCCTAAGTAGTGATCTTGATAGTTATCATTTAATACATTGAACACTGCTTGCATGTTTAACTATTCACAAAAACAGCGAAAATTTTAAATAAACTTAATAATGCTTCAACTGTTGTAAAGTCACAGCAAATTTCAACATGTGGTATTAATGGACGGTTAACCGGTGCTGTCGAGCTCGGTTAAAAAGATCGGCTGTTTAAAGGGCTGTAAACACTGGTTAACGAGTGGTGAACATTCAAAATGATTTAATCAGTTGTTCATATGATAAACAGACGTTTTAAAAGTCGGTGAACTCCGCCCTTAATAGGTTTTTTTTTTTAATCACACTGGCTGTTTATAGACTCACAAGACCGCTGCATTTTTTTTATTATGTAAATATTTTCGTAGCCGACTACCTAACCAAATTGAATTATATTTTTTTAATTCATTCCCGCCCTAGGTAGGGAAGGAATTACTATGAGCCTTTCCCGCCCAAGGGTGGGAACCAGCGTATTCCACCCGTTACTCAGATAAAAAAAGCAACACTTTCCGAGTATGAGAAATTAAAAATACATTTCTTATTGACGTCTAAAATCCGCCATCTTGATTTTATAAAAATAAAACCTAGCTTATAATCATTGCGTGACCTAGAGGAGTCGATAGACACCTCATGCATTAAACCAAGTATCATCGCTAAAGTCTCTTTTAAAACACCCTGTACCATTGTAATAGGGTACGTAATTTATTGAAACTCACTAACTCACTTGAAGTAAGAGTTCCTACCCAGCTACAAAATGCAGGGGGTACTACCTACCTTTTCTCGAAGCGTGTCGTCGTATTTTCAAGCCCTCATAGCTTCGGCTTGGATAATGCTAGAGAGCTCAAATTCTCAGGATAAGATTTAGTTAGCAGACTTTTAAAACACACTAAGTTGCATTTGTCTAGTACTAAATATATATGCTATGCTATATGCTATATACTATGTGTATTTGTGTACTTTGTTCGTCTTAATACCTAAAATACGTCGATTTTGTCACTGACTCCCTGACTCACTCATCAAAACCCTAAGGCACTTCCCGAAGTCCTAGAAAGCTGAAATTTGGTATGCAGGCTCGGATTTGCACATGAAAAAAAACTCCATTTATTCGTGAACAACCTAAAAAAACTATTATTAAGTAAATGTTATTACATTGTAACCGAATATTTAAATGATTTATCCTTAAAACACATATAAAATACACAACAGCTAAATATTTTTTAGAATAACTTAGATTATAAGATAAACTGTGAGCCCTCGTCTCCACCTACTATCTTTCTTTTGCTGTGCCCGACAGGGTCCACGATTGTTCTATACCCTAATGTTTACCACCTAAGCATATACATCGTGGAATGCAATAAAGATTTGAGTATTGAGTATCAACAACAAAAATTAAGAAATCAGTAACTTGCACCTTACAACTCCCTTAAAGAGGGTGCAAATCTGTATTTCTTACGTTAGTCTTGGCAACCTACTTTACATGAAATATTTTTGGGAGTTCTTTCCTTCCGTTCTTAGAATTCTTAACCTTAACGCTAAAACTCTAATTTAATAGGTACCTGAAAATGTTATTAATTTGTATTTAATTGTACATATTATGTTACTGTACTGTGTGTTATGTAATACCTATTAAGGGCGGAGTTCACCGACTTTTAAAACGGCTGTTTAGCATATGAACAACTGATTAAATCATTTTGAATGTTCACCACTCGTTAACCAGTGTTTACAGCCGATCTTTTTAACCGAGCTCGACAGCACCGGTTAGCCGTCCATTAATACCACATGTTGAAATTTGCTGTGACTTTACAACAGTTGAAACATTATTAAGTTTATTTAAAATTTTCGCTGTTTTTGTGAATAGTTAAACATGCAAGCAGTGTTCAATGTATTAATTGATAACTGACTAACATTCATTAAATATTTGCATGCTATCTGTGCATGGCGGAATGTGTCTTGGAA
Source organism: Tiliacea aurago (assembly GCA_948098905.1). Taxonomy (NCBI): domain Eukaryota; kingdom Metazoa; phylum Arthropoda; class Insecta; order Lepidoptera; family Noctuidae; genus Tiliacea; species Tiliacea aurago. The sequence continues at coordinate 2,208,596 of OX402576.1, forward strand.
CTGTGTGTTTTGACGTTCAAAAGTGCCTCATAGGAGGATAATTTGAAATACTTAAATAATTTGACTTTGACTGAATTTTATATGCAACATCTTCTGTATCTCCCACATTTTATATGCAACATCTTCTGTATCTCCCACATTTTATATGCAACATCTTCTGTATCTCCCACATTTTATATGCAACATCTTCTGTATCTCCCACATTTTATATGTTACATCTTCTGTATCTCCCACATTTTATATGCAACATCTTCTGTATCTCCCACATTTTATATGCAACATTTTCTGTATCTCCCATATTTTATATGCAACATCTTCTGTATCTCCCACATTTTATATGCAACATCTTCTGTATCTCCCACATTTTATATGCAACATCTTCTGTATCTCCCACATTTTATGCAATAAACGATTTTGATCGAAGTCTGTGATCTTAAAATAACATGGTAAATCACTCAATAGTGTGCGTACAAACTTACATTTGCAGTTGGAATGTATGGGGATCATATTTTCCAACTACAATGTTAAGTTTGTTCTTGGGATAAATTCATCCCAACTACGAAACCCTTCATTTTGCGTGGTCCGACACAAACTTGGCCGGTTTTTTTTTTATGGTATTAATTTTCAGAAATCCGCTCGGGGTGAAACTCCGCTGCCGCGAGAAATCGTGGCACAGCGGACGGTGCTTCGGCGGGATCTCATGGCGGCATGGAGAGTGCGATTGTCGCAACCCAGCGCTGGGCACGCCACAATTGTGGCGATAAGTCCCCTCTTTGAGGAGTGGCTGGAGAGGCGCCACGGCGTCCTCACCTTCCGCCTGACGCAGGTCCTCACCGGACACGGTTGTTTCGGGAGGTTCCTGTTCAGGATAAAGCGGGAGGAAACGCCCGGGTGTCACCACTGTGTGGATCGCCCGGAGGACACGGTGGAGCATACGGTGGAGGTCTGCCCGGCTTGGGCGGAGCACCGCCGTGTCCTCACGGAGGCGATCGGCGGCGGCGATCTCTCGCGTCCAGCCCTGGTTCAGGCCATGGTTCGGAGCGAGAGTGCATGGGAGGCCGTCACCTCCTTCTGCGAAGCAGTAATGCTCGCGAAGGAGGAGGCGGAACGCGTGAGGGTGAGGCAGGGTTCGCGCCCTCACGCTCTTAGCCGCCGCAGGAGACGCCCCGGGCGTCGGGAGTCGCAAGCTGATTTCCGGCCACCGTAGGCGCGGGCCTGCGGACGGTGAGCGATGGGTAGCTCGCCGTCCGATAAGGACCAGGCCCGGGTCGACGGCGCGTTGTGTTTCACGCGCGCCTCAAAGAGATGTCAGCACCAACTGACGGGGTCCGTTAGGGCCAATGCCTGCCAGGGTTGCGAGTTTGTCCGAAAGGGATATCGTGGCCCTGGCACACAGGCAACGGAAGGAACACGGGTGGGTTTTAGTCAGTAAAAGTCTGACACACCCTCCCGCTCAGCCCAGAGCGGGAGAAGTTATTTGATAATTTCCCACCCCAAAAAAAAAAAAAAAAAAGTGCTCACTTTCGATAAAAAAGGAACTCTTGCGCACGATTTGATGCTTCTAGAGCCAGCGGTGCAGGCTGTGCCTTGTCTGTCAGTAAATTAATTTAATGACATACTCGCGCGATCAATCAAGTCGCGTATAGACGTCATTATTCAGGTGTAAAATCGCATAATCGTGTATTCGCGCGACAGTCGCCTTCGGTTAGGACGCAGGGTATGTATGACTGTGATATCATCCTTAACATTCCATCAGACCAAGTTTGGTCCAATTACATAACTTTTCAAGCGGGAATCGTAAGCGTGTGATTACGTATGTTAGTATTCTCACGCTCGTCTCTTCCGGGGTGAGCTGAAGTGCAAGCGATCTCGGTATCGACGTCACACAGAACATAAAGTAGATGGATATGATACCTATGTTTTATTTTACCCATAGTGTAAACCATTTATTATTTTTAGGGTTCCGTACCTTAAAAGGAAAACGGAACCCTTATAGGATAACTTCGTTGTCCGTCTGTCTGTCTGCCTGTTAGTCTGTCAAGACCCTTTTTCTAAGGAACGCGTAGAGGTCAATCAACTCAGCCTATAGCAGTCCACTGCTGGACATAGGCCTCTCCCAGGCTGCGCCACAACACCCTGTCCTCCGCCTTCCGCATCCAGTCTGACCCAGCCATCTTCTTAAGGTCGTCGGTCCATCTAGCTGGGGGGCGTCCCACACTACGCTTGCCGATGCGCGGTCTCCACTCCAGGACTCGTGTGCTCCACCGGCCATCGACCTTCGACAATGGCAGCCACCTGCCAGCCCCTGCCACTATAGTTTGCTTACTCTGCACTCTCTTTCGCGTGGAGATATCAAGCTGAAGTTAATATGAAATACGAAGGTTTATGGTCCCGGGGTGCTCTTAAAAATCAACGCAATAAAAAAATACGGTGATTTATGCGATATATTTTGATACTCGCAAATAAATCAAAACCTATAGCGTACTTCTCGTTGACCTAGAATCATGAGATTTGGCAAGAAGCAAAGTCTCACAGCACAAATAAAGGAAAGCGTCCGAAAATCGTTAATTTGTAGTTTTATCACATACAAAAATATTTTTATGCAATTGGAAACTTACATTTGCAGTTGCAAAATTGACCGTAGGGTATACCGATGTATAGGAGAATTGATAAATTCATCCCAACTACTCTTCATTGTGCGTGGCCCAACAAGCACTGTTTTTTTTAGGGTTCCGTACCCAAAGGGTAAAATGGGAACCCTTTTACTAAGGCTCCGCCGCCGTTTGTCTGTCTGTCTGTCCGTCTGTCGCCTGGCTGTATCTCATGAACCGTGATAGTTACACAGTTGAAATTTTAACAAATGATGTATTTCTGTTGCCGCTATAACAACAAATACTAAAAAAACAAAATAAAATAAATATTTAAGGGGCTCCCATACAACATACGTGATTTTATTTGCTCGTTTTTGCTCTATATTGATAACGGCAACAGGTAGACGCTTGAATTTTCACAGAGTCTTTAGTTATATAATTATTCACTTTAAAACAAATAATTGAATTAAAATAAAACATATAGGTATTTAAGGGGGGGCTCCCATACAACAAACGTGATTTTTTTTGCCATTTTTATAGGTAATGGTACGGAACCCTTCGTGCGCGAGTCCGACTAGCACTTGTCGGTTTTTATATTTTATTTAACTTTCAACATAAAACGGTAATCTGCCAGTTACATTAGGTGAAGATAAAATTAGACAAAAAACTCATAAGTAAGTAACTTCACAGAACTCTAGATACTGACACGAGAGTCTTCCATTCGTCCGCGAACGCATCACAGCCAGGTTATGCATCCAAGAGAGCGTTGACCGCGCAGAGAGTGCAAGGGACAAATAATAATAATAATATATACTATAGCGGTTGTGCACATCGGATCACTTTGAAAACAAAATCCCGAGCTCACGATGACCACAGCTGTTTACCAATAAAAACGTTTTGCGTTGACCGATAAAAAATAATTTATTATGTTTAAATAAATTTCTCCGTCTCTGTTACTTTTATCACAGATATATGCACACCCGCGATAGTACAATAGGTGTAGTGTTCGGTGGTACTATATGCACACCCGCAATAGTACCATAGGTGTAGTGGTCGGTGGTACTATATGCACACCCGCGATAGTACCATAGGTGTAGTGGTCGGTGGTACTATATGCACTCCCGCGATAGTACCATAGGTGTAGTGGTCGGTGGTACTATATGCACTCCCGCGATAGTACCATAGGTGTAGTGGTCGGTGGTACTATATGCACTCCCGCGATAGTACCATAGGTGTAGTGGTGGGTGGTACTATATGCCCACCCGCGATAGTACCATAGGTGTAGTGGTCGGTGGTACTATATGCCCACCCGCGATAGTACCATAGGTGTAGTGGTGGGTGGTACTATATGCCCACCCGCGATAGTACCATAGGTGTAGTGGTCGGTGGTACTATATGCACTCCCGCGATAGTACCATAGGTGTAGTGGTGGGTGGTACTATATGCCCACCCGCGATAGTACCATAGGTGTAGTGGTCGGTGGTACTATATGCACTCCCGCGATAGTACCATAGGTGTAGTGGTGGGTGGTACTATATGCCCACCCGCGATAGTACCATAGGTATAGTGGTCGGTGGTACTATATGCCCACCCGCGATAGTACCATAGGTGTAGTGGTGGGTGGTACTATATGCCCACCCGCGATAGTACCATAGGTGTAGTGGTCGGTGGTACTATATGCACTCCCGCGATAGTACCATAGGTGTAGTGGTGGGTGGTACTATATGCCCACCCGCGATAGTACCATAGGTGTAGTGGTCGGTGGTACTATATGCACTCCCGCGATAGTACCATAGGTGTAGTGGTGGGTGGTACTATATGCCCACCCGCGATAGTACCATAGGTGTAGTGGTCGGTGGTACTATATGCCCACCCGCGATAGTACCATAGGTGTAGTGGTCGGTGGTACTATATGCACTCCCGCGATAGTACCATAGGTGTAGTGGTCGGTGGTACTATATGCCCACCCGCGATAGTACCATAGGTGTAGTAGCCCGAAGTCGCGATCTGTGCCGGACTGATGGCTCGCTTCCTATTACGCGGGACCTAACTGGCGAAATGTGTTTGTACAATAGGTACACATCTGCCTATCCCTTCCGGGAATACAGGCGTGAAGTTATGTATGTATGTGGATAAGCACACTTTGACTGACAACATAGGTTGAAAGTAAAATAAATATATAATTTTTATAATAATATAATTTTATTTTATTTCTCTCTTCACAAAGGTTCGCATAATTATAGACAGAGACAAGAATTATAACGTTTTGACAAAAAATGCATAAAATATGATCCTTTGTGAGAGACTGGCGTCCATACTAGGATACCCTGAGTGAGGGATCACCAGGCTCTCACCCCGAACTAAATCTAATTAACATTACAACGGTCAATTTTAAACTCTAGACAAATTATTTATTGATGAAGAGAACAAACAGATATGTTTAAAATAATTACCCAAAAAAAATATATAATAAAAAAGTAGGTGTAGTGTGCAGGTGAAGTGTGAGGAGAGGTAGAATGATGGCGTGAGTGTGAGTGAGTGGGAGTTTGTTACAGTCGTGAACCTGAAATTACATAATTACTACGAGGGAACAATGAGTAGCTGCTCCGTGTCATCATAGCCCAATTTTTGTAACGGTTGAGATTGTCTTTTTGCAACGCTATTTGGGTAGGGCATAAATTGACAAAATCCCGTTAATTTTATTATACAAGTAGTTCCCATGAAAACCAAAATATCGACGGGAGAAAGCAGTATGGAACCGAGTGGTGGGACAAACTGCGTGTTTACGTCGTTTACCTTCAAATAGAGTAGGATCATAGGCAAGAAGAGAGTGTTTGCGCAAGATCGTATTTAAAATGAAAAGTTGACGTACAGTTAACACTCCCGTTCGCTCATAAAGTTCTCTGGTGGGAAACAAGAAAGGCAGGAAATTACTGACCTTTAGAACGGCCCTTTGTGCACGTTCGATCCGGAGCATTGATGTTTTTGTCGCACCACCCCATATAGTTATGCAGTGCAGATTAGAGATTGGCTGAAAATAGACTGATCTCAACAAGCCAGTGTCCACAATATGACGAATAGTTTACGGATTCTAGTGGAAAGAGCATCTATGTGCGGATGAAAATATATATAAAGATAAAGACAATATAAAGACGAACTTAGAAGATTTGACCTATCAAACTCTCACTAAAATTGCATAAGTAAAGACCTTGTAAAACATACTGCGATACTTCAGCCCAGATAACAAGCTGAACTCTGGCTAAACTGAAGCAAATCTCACGTGCGATGCGGGATGCGACTGCGCTCGTCACTTGTCACTATTCGGGCTAGTTTGAACAAGAACACCAAAAACAAGTTAGTAGACCCAATCGGCGCACGTGAATTTCCTCACGCATCCCATGCGATTCGGTTAGGTGTGGCCAGAGCTTTAAGCTACAGTCTCTCCAATGAGCTAGGCTGCCATCGGGACACAGATGCCATGAGATGAAGGAATTCAATAGCTGTAGGATATTAAATTCCTCGCATGACGTCACTTTACTCTGCGATACAGATGTGTGTGATAATAAACAGAATTGATTGCAAATCTTGAAGATTTTTTACATTAAGATAATTTACTGAGTTACAAGTATTTGCTTTTATCTATGGGTTGGTATACATTATCTGTCTATGTCTATAAGAAATATAATAAAACAAACTCGCTTTCCTTGTCTGCCTGTAGTAGTAAACTACACAAGGATTTTATTAAAAAAAAAAAAAAAATTATCAAAAATATTGCGGTTTTCACCACCATTAGTAAAATTTATTACGGGGGGTAATGTGTATAATACGTTAATATGTATTACGGAGGGTAATGTGTATAATACGCTTATATTTATTTCGGAGGGTAATGTGTATAATGCGTTAATATTTATTTCGGAGGGTAATGTGTATAATGCGTTAATATTTATTTCGGAGGGTAATGTGTATAATGCGTTAATATTTATTACGGAGGGTAATGTGTATAATACGTTTATATTTATTTCGGAGGGTAATGTGTATAATGCGTTAATATTTATTTCGGAGGGTAATGTGTATAATGCGTTAATATTTATTTCGGAGGGTAATGTTATACATATTATTATACGTAAATATTTAAACAAAACATGACTTTTTTACTGTTTTGTATACCTATGAAAAGTAAGTGTCTCTACTAAGCAGTTTCAATAAGTAACAAGAAAGTAAGCATTATTTTTAGCAACAAAGCAAAACTTGCTGTTTTCAGGAACTGAAAGTTAATACAGTAGCCTGTAGCAGCATCTTGCACATTGCAATAATACTTCGTTTTCTGTACATTATACAACACACTAGTAATTTGGTGTTCTTCATACCCTGATAAAGACGCTAAGCTACATGGGCATCCGTGAGGAGCTCTTGAAGTGGTTTTTTCTAACAATGATTGCCTTAGGGTCCGTTGCTCGATCCTTTATTATTTGTTATGTGAACGACATCGATCAGTGCCTCCATTCATCCAAACTATTATGCTTTGCCGATGACATGAAAATGTTTGCCACTATTTCAACGCTCGCAGATCGAGCGAGACTAGCACTTCAGGCTGACTTGTATCGGCTTGAAGAGTAGGTATTATCGAGCTTAAAAACTTGATCTCAACCCATCCAAGTGTTCGGTAATCACTTACACTAGAAAACATGCGGTCCTAGCCACTGCTTATACTTTGGCGGGCCAGATCTTGCCAAGGTGCAAAATTGTATTGTCTATTCGTGACTTGGGCGTACATCAAGACAGTAAGTTAGTTTTTGCCACACACATTGATGCAATTGTCAAAAAAGCTTCTAAACTGCTGGATTTATAATAAGGCTCTCTAAGTGTATTACTGATGCTAAAACACAAAAAATATTGTATTGCACTTTTGTAAGAAGTCAGCTAGAGTATGCGTCTCAGATATGGAATCCACGTGATCATGTACATAAACATAAAGGCGGTTCATATTATATCTTTGCTATCATCAAAAGATTCCATAACGGTCAACCGATTATCTGGGACTCTGTAAGAAGTATCATCTGCTACCACTGGTATATCCGAAGTAAAATTGCAGACTATTTATTCTTGTTGAAAATCCTCAATAACAATATTGATAACCCTGAGTGTCCCTGAGTGATAATCAACATTTTATTTTAATGTGCCAAGTAATGCATTTCGTTTTAATCCACCCACAAGTGTACGCCGTACATCTTAGAATTATAGGCAGAACAGTTTTATTGTGCGCGCAAGCAGGAATTTCAATGATTTATGCAAGGAAAATGCTTTTGATCCATTCACAATTAGATTGAATTCGGCCACAAGGTGCTTAAGCCTCAAATATTTCATGTAGCGGTAGGTTATATTATTTGTTTTTGTTTTTATTATTTTATTATGTTCTCTATTATTTCAGTCATATTGATATAATTCCAAGCCAATTAACATTGATTCTTACTTTTTTGTGCTCACAACATCAACGACACGGTGCCACAAATTACGATAAAGGCTTCTAAAAACCGGAACGACACGCGACGCGACACAAAGGCCCCGCATGTCGCGCGACGAGCGGTGCCTTTGTGTCCCGTCGCGAGTCGCACCGATCTCTTGAAGCCTTAAACATGTCTTCAATATCCGACCGAAAAAAAGGGACATTTTGTTTTACCCGACTGTGCGACGTCAAAGACTGGGCAACGTTTTTCATGCTTCTCTGTAGGTACTCGTATATTGTATTGAACATGTGGAGGTATCAGAATAAAGAGCTTGGTGAGACGATTCTAAAAATATAACACACTAAAACGTTGAAAAAAAAATCCGGTCAAGTGCGTGTCGGCCCACGCACAATGAAGGGTTCCGTAGTTGAGATGAATTTATCCCAAAGAACAAACTTAACATTGTAGTTGAAAAACATGGCCTCGTATTAGGCACCTATACAAAGCAGTAAAAAAAATGTTTTCGGGCTTCGAAGCCCCATAGCGTGTTAATCCTACAAATTGCTTAAATCTACCATCTTATAAGTCTACGTCTATAGTTTTTACCTATTGTTTAGTTGTTCAAAACACTTAAATCGCCTACACAAAGATCAAGCAAGGTACCTTTTCTGAAGACGAGGGCTTTGCGCTGCAATTTAAAAATTATAAGCCTGCAGACAGTGGAACCTCTCCATCGCATCAATATTTTATCTAACGACCAACAAGAATTAGTATTCAACCGTCTGTTTTTAAGGGCGCATTCCAATAAACCTTTAAACTATACTAAAAACATTATTTCGCAGGAAAAGATTTTAATACCTACTTGCGGATTTAATTTTTGATAGTTTTTTTTATTTTTTTCATACAATAACTGTCAGACCACCATTTTATTCCACGGATAAAAAGTTATCTGACCAATGTCAGATATTTTTTATCCTTGGAATAAAATTCGTGAAGATGTCTACTATAGCTTACTTACCAATGTAAGGTCTAATAGACATTTTGACTAATTTGTCAACAGTTTCAAATAATTATCTATTATTTTGTATGATAGCGGATGCTATGTAAGGACTACTGTATTGTAATGAACAAGGGTGATGTAATTGTAATGCACATCAAGGGTAAACATGGGGGAGAGTCTGTCTGGTGCCATTAGTACTAATCATACTTATTCTACGGTAAATAAAGTTACACGTGCCATATTTTTCAATAATTTCTAGCTGTGGTATCTAAAATATAGGGGTGTAATTTAAATACATTTAAATTTGAAATGGGGTCATTGTACTCATAATAATATTAACTATTATTGCTACGGAACCAACGGGATAAATAAAATCAGCTGTTCGTTATATGTTTTCGAGTAGAATACTAGTAGTCACGACAGACAGTCTGCACGAGCCTTTACGCGATCATAAATGTATTGCAAAGCTGATATTTTTTGCGCGATTTTAGTGCTGGTTCGAAAGTAGGTATAAAGTTATTCATTAGTGATAAGTACACCGACTCTCTTCGGGTTTTCAGTTATTTGAATAACTATAATAACTTTGCGGAGGTCGTTGATGAATCTTCTTATTTCGTGTTGACTTGAGACAGCCTCTTCCACGATTCAGAGAATGTTAGTGTGGAAGGAGTTCTCGTATCACTGGTCAGTTTCTCTTAGTCGTCAGTTTATTTTATTCGCCAGTTTCGTTGATTAGTCAGTTTCACTGATTGGTCAGTTTTACCAATTAGACAGTTGCGTTAACTCGACATTTTCCAGAGTTTGCCAGTTTTCGTCGATTCGTCAGTTTGGTACACTTAAGGGAAAAAGTTTTTACATTTTGCCTAAACACATGTGGATAATATAATCTGCTGTAAGGAATACGAGCTTTATTAAAATTAAACTTCAGTTTATATTTTTAACATATAGCAGTAGTCAATCGCTTAACCACTGCGCCAACCGCGTCGTCATAAAGAAATTCGACCTTTAAGGGGTGAAAAAGGGGAATAAATCTTATTCCTTGAGTTAATAAACCTGAAACTTGGCACGAATACTAAGCTAAGTAAACTAAGTAAGTAAGTAGTACTTGGCTAAGTAAATTAAAAAGTGTGACATTTTTTGTTTTTAGGGTTCCGTACCAAAATGGTAAAAAGGAACCCTTATGGTGAGACTAAGTCTGTCTGTCACACCTGGATATCTCAAAAACTACTAATGCTATCAACTTGAAATTTAAAATAATTTTAGATAACGTTTGCCCAACTATTTTGCAAACAAGAATAAAATTTAAAAAAATATCTCTTTTTTGCAAAAGGGACTGAAACGGGGTCTTAAATATTTGAAGTGAAAGCTACTAGGGCATGTGGGGTATCATATAAAAGAACACTATTTGCACATTCTCAAACATTATTTTTTCTTTTTTAGGCAGCATAGTTTCGGCCTTTGGATAAAACATGTAAAAAATATACCCCCCTTTATCTCCGAAGTTTGCATAGATAAAAATTTGAAATTATTCTATGTGATAGAAGTTACGTAAAGATTACAGGAAAAATTAAACGATGTCTCTAAATAGCACAGTTTTTCAGAAATCATCAACATCATATATATACAAGAGCGAGTCAGATTCGCGCACCGAGGGTTCCGTACGTAAGGCGGAGATTTCTAAAAATGGTCCAAAATGTGGTTTTTAAAGGAGTGTATCTCTTAAACCGTAAATATTTTTTTCCAAAACAAACACAGTATAATATTTTCAAGTCTTTTGTGCATAAGGTGATGGAACTCAAAACATAATTAAACATAATATAATACTTCAAAAAAATCTTCAAAGACAACTCTTAATTATTTTGAAAGCCTTTTTTATTCCAGTTTATACCTTCGTTAACAGTTTAAATTATAATTATAAGTATACCATAAAATCGCAAATGTCCAACTGCATCCGGCGATGGATTAATTTTTATTAATTAGTTAATCTAATAAATTCTGAGTTAATTTAATAATATTTGTGACCCATGAGTTCTACGCCGAGTTCTTTTCTAATTAAACACGCGATTTAATGACACTTTACCACTGAAGACTAAAAGTATTTACTCAAAGTTCGTATTTAGTGATTGGGCGACTCCAGGTATTCGTAAAAGCAAGAATGTTTTTTTGAACTTTATGGCCTAAAGCAACATATGAATAATACAAGTTTTCATCAATATGTTGCTAAATATTCTAAAACTTTTAAAAGTGTGTGCAAAATAGCTAAACCTCTTTATATTAGCAATAAAATAAAATCAGCGATGATAAAATAAAAACTACCTGGCAAATAATAAATAATGAATTAGGTAGGAAAAAACAGCGTAATACTGAATTTAATTTAGAGACTGCACATGGGCCCATCACTTCAGAGGTAGAAATAGCTCAGGAATTTGAAAACTTTTTTGCTAATATTCCCCTTAAAACTACCGAAACTTTAAGTTCCTCACCCGCGGTTTCTGCTGCTTACTTAGAAAGAATGTAAAGGTATGCCCTTTGGAGTTAAGGTTTCAAGCATACAAACCCCCAGGCTGTTATAAAAACTTTTAAATATTTTAAAATTAAATCAACAGAAGATATATGGGGCATGTCTGTAAAAGTCTGTAGATCTGTCATCGAAACCATTGCGCCCTATTTAGCTTTGGAGGAGTCTTTCCGGATCTCATGAAACACAGTAAAGTAGTTCCTTTGTTCAAATCCGGAGATAGTAAAGAACCCAACAATATTATAGGCCCGTGTCAATTCTGCCAGTTCTCAGTAAGGTGTTTGAAAAGTTGATGCTCAATCAAATGTTACGTCACTTCAATAAAAATTCCATCTTTCATGAACAACAGTACGGTTTCACTAAAGGTCGTTGTACCACTGACGCCGGTGTCACCCTAATAAAGAACATTTCTAACGCCTGGGAGGAAGAACAAGATGCCATTGGAATTTTTTGTGACATCTCTAAGGCTTTCGATTGCGTTAACCATGAGACACTTCTGCTGAAACTAGAACACTATGGGATAAGGAATACAGCTCTTGATTTACTTAGATCATACCTGAAAGATAGAAAGGTTAGAGTTCAAGTAAACGGCGTGAACTCTTTGGGGTCTGAAAAAGCAATGGGCGTTCCTCAAGGTTAATGTAAACTAAAACGAGGAACGATTTACCCCAATTACTTCAAAATCAACCAGAGATGGTGTTATTTGCAGATGACACGTCATTGATCTTTAAAATAGACTGACGGCAACAAAACCTTGACGACGTGAATAATTCTGTTCTTCAGGTCCAAGATTGGTTTACGGTAAATAATTTGGTTATAACTTATAAAATAATAAATAAGAAATAAGCTTTCCGGAGAATTTTACTGCGTACCTTGAATAACGCAAAAGTTGGTATACATCAATTATTATTTAAGAACAAAAACAGTAGAAAAAATAAACAAATGAAATGGAGGACACGTATATTGAACAAGTATGTACAAAACGAATTCAACATGCTATCTATATTATTATCCTCCGTAAAGTTGTAAATCAAACTGCACTCCTATGTGCTTACCACGCTTATGTTGGTTCCAACTAAGATATGGTATAATGTTTTCAAACTCAAACTCAGAGCATTTATTTCAATTAAACCAATTACAGGCACTTTTGAATTGTCAAAGAGTCGGTCAGTTAGAAAGTTGAAGCTATTTGCCCATTCCGACATCCACGCGGGCGAAGCCGCGGGCGAAAGCTAGTTCGTAAATAAAATATCAAACCTATCGTAACCAGTGAAGTAAACAATAACAATACTCACTCGATGAGTCACCCAGCGCACCCAGTGCTCTCACTGTTGTCAGCTCACTAAGAACTAAAGCCTCCAATAATTACGAAACTCTATGAACGTGCCAAATGTCAAGCGAGCTTGCACAGCCCTAAATGAATATAATACGATTGTATGTTTAACCAAAATCAATATTATCTATGTGTTTATATCTATACTACATAATAATATAAAGAGGTAAAGTCTGTAGTTCCGAAGATTACCCCTTGTAAGGGGACAGAACCGATTTTGAAAATTCTTTCACTAATGGTAAGCTACAGTATTGCCTAATGTCATAGGATATATTTTATGTTTAGAAATTTCACGCGAACGAAGTCGCGGGCAGAAGCTAGTCTGTTTATAAATAATTTAAGTCATTTCGAAAATGTTCCTAAATTTTTAGACCTATTTGTACAAACCTGATTACAGAAACAAAATCATTTATCATGAACAGGCTTCTTTTATCATTTATAAACGGCTATATTCCAGCCACCGACAGAATGCCTCCCCGACACCTGCTGTTTGGATACGGTTAGGAACTAATAGAGTTCATATTCATAAAACAAATATTCTTTTGTACTCAGCGATTGCAGTCCTTTCGCAGTTAGTCAATCTTTATGGTCGTTGCTACAAGGTTGCTCTCAGATGTAAAATAACTGTGAAGGGACTGCATAGATGTATCAGGTACGCATTCTCTAATTATTAATGGTGTACGTGACAGTTTTCACGTAGCCCCGTTTCGAGTAATTTTAAAACGACAGCCGTATGAAAAACTTTTAAGGCCAAAAGATGAACAGGGGGACAAACAGTATAATGACAAATGTTCTGGTTTCTATTTCTAATATAGGAGTCGAAGATGATCACTCATGGAATTCAGAGACTTCGGCAGGACACAGTTGCTTGCTCACTACGTATGCCGTGCTAGCTTCTGCCCGCAACTTCATCCGCGTGATGTTCTTGTTCCGCCGCCCACTCCGCCGCACCGCATCGCCCGCTGGGCTCTTCTTGGCTCCTTAGGGTCGTAGTGTGATGTTACCTTCCTCGAGAATTGGGCTACCAAATGCAAAATTTAATTTTTGAAAAACTGACTTGTAGTTCCAGCTTTATTATTAGTATATTCATAGATTGGCAATATCATGGATCAATATTAAGTCCAGCTTTTCTCACTTCCTTCGAAAATGAAGATTTTACATTTGAGATTGAACGCTCGTCGGTATCACATAATTATCTGCATATTTATTGTGTTCATTGACCCAGATATTTGTGTACATGTGCTCGCGAGCGTGCAGTGTAGGGAAAGAAGACCCACTACCAGTGAAGAAAGTCTCACGAGTCGCTGGTGGAAAATAGAACAGTGTTGTATCACTGCAGTCGTTGTAAACACGTGTCTTTAGATATACGCAGTATTGTTGCATGTGTACTTGTATAGCTACAGTACCATGAGGCTTTTCAACGCGTTCTTTATGTGGCGGCCAGAGGGGTGTACATACTATTGTTAATATGGCAATAAGACAGTTACGTGAATACGTAAACACAGTGATATGGTCGACTTACGGTATTGATGCGGTTAAAGTGCTTCCTAGTCTGTTTGTCCGTGAAAGAAACGTCGTAACAATGAAGTGTGTGGAGTATAATTATGCACTGGATGATCTTCGACCTGAGTATGCAGACATGTGAATGATAGCATCTGATACGAGGCTGTCTTTGTGTATAGTTGAACCTAGCAGGAAAATAACTAAACATTACAAATAGAAGTGTTTACTATTACCTACACATTGTCTCTGAAACGCATGCACGTTTTTTGGAGTATACATTTTGTATATAAGTGACATTTTCCACATAAAGCGTTTTGGATTTTTGGACGATAAATAGATCAACTTTATTCGTGATACTCGCGTCATAAAGATTTATTCATTTTCCTGGATAACCCGGAAGTAATGAGGAAAAGTTTTATGCAATTGTCCTTCAGGAAATAATTACTCGCAAATTGATACGAGTGTGTTGAAAACAGATTCATTGTGGTTCCAGAGAGTTAGTGCACTGTGCTTACAGTCAGACTATGCTACTCTTAAACACTTCGAAGTGCCAAGTTATTATTTAAAAGTTCGCCTCCTGCTTCTTCTACTTTTAATGTGAGTATATTGTTGATGTATTAAAACGTAATTCAATCCAACTGTGGTCGGCTTTCAGTCGAACCGAATTCAACAGGGTTTTACTTTGAGCGATTGCCTTTCTGACACGATACCCCTTGGTAAGTCTGTTTGTCACCTTTAGAGCTTCTAACGAACCGTAACAACTGTCAAAGTTCTACGAATGACAGCCGGGACCAACGGCTTGACGTGCGTTCCGAGGCACGGAGGGCTTTCGATATACATAATATAAGTTTATATGGGTAATTATGTTAATAAATTACCATAATTACCCATCCACGAATCGGCCGCAGCAAGCGTAGCTTAACTTTCTATGGACTCGTGCGGCTGGTATCATTGACGTAGGTATCTATAGGGTGCTTTTCTCTTATGTGCAGTAGTATAAAAGTTTAATAAGATAGGTAGGGTATAGGTAACAAGTGAGCAACTATATAAAATAAGCTTATAGCACACATAATCTTACTGTATCTAGATTAAGCGCTATATTTAATGTATACAAAAGCATGAAAAGTTAGTTTTTTTTTTGTTTTTACATTGATAGCGCCTTTATGTCGTAGCAGTAAGGGCAGTTTTCTTAGTGCACGGTTTTCTTAGTGCTTATTAGGAAAATATTAAGGATATTTTTAAATTTTCATAATATATTTTACAATTCTTATGCTTATCTTTTTATGGTACACTTTTATGGAAGAAGGTGGGGCGGGGCGCTCCTACATGTTATTCTAACTTACTTTGAATCAAGCTGTACTGTGTGACCCATAACACGTTTTGATTAAAAGTGGCTTTGCCCAGCAGCAGAATGATACAGGCTAACAGTAACAGTAAATGCTGCTCGAAGCGAGAACAGCTGGTCCGATTTGTTTTTTTTACACGTAACATAACATCACGCCGGTATTCCCCGAAGAGTTAGGCAGAGGTGTACCTACCTACATTTCGCCAGTTGTTATGTTTTGTTGTTTTTTAATGCTTGCTATAGTCCGAATAAGGGTTTTAGGAAAAGAAACATTTGAAAAGTTGCTCGGAAACATTTGGAAAACTGTAAATGCTTTTTCTTTACGGATTCAATTTTGGACAACGCTGTCGTGTCGGCCAGTTTATGATAGGTATATAATAACAGTATAGGAATTAGACTAGTGTACTTTAAATGATCACAGGCTAATTAATATGAACTGAAACCAATAACTGTGACTTCGACTTTAATATTCGACGCTACAAACAATAACTGCCCTCTGAGTAAAATTCATTCTCTCATTTAGTATTCCGTAGTTAACCAAAAACTTTCAAGGAATATTGATTTATCTCAAAACCTGCACAGCTACAACGCAGGAAACTGTGGAAAATAAATGAATACGGCTTTTAATTGCCACTGAGGCACCTGGCCAGAATTTATCAGGAGCTGAAACACTAAATAAATAAAACTGGAGTGTTTTCAGATTGTTCTCTTGGTAACGATGGGGTAGTATAACCAGCCTATAAAGTTGCCGCTGTTCCCGCTACTGGGACACAAGCCTCCTCTCTGTGAAAAGGAGCGGGTCACCACGGAGGCCCAGTGTGGGTAATCATGTCACATGTCTTGAAATATTTTGTTCGTGGACCGTTGTGAGAGCTATAGTAGCTATAGTGATGAGACATTTTACACAAAGGAAAGTGCCTGTCTGAGTTCGAACCTACGACTTACAAACTCGTAAGTCACCACTGGGCCACGACTGGGCCACCTTTGAGCTACCACTGGGCCACCACTGGGCCACCACTGGGCCACCACTGGGTCACCACTGGGCCACCAGTGGGCCACCACTGGGTCACTTCTGGGCCACCACTGGGCCACCAGTGGGCCACCACTGGGTCACTTCTGGGCCACCACCGGGCCACCACTGGGCCACCAGTGGGCGACCACTTGGTCACTTCTAGGCCAACACTGGACCACCAGTAGGCCAACACTGGGCCACCAGTGGGCCACCACTGGGTCACTTCTTGGCCACCACTGGGTCACCACTGGGCCACCAGTGGGCCACCACTGCGTCACTTCTGGGCCACCACTGGGCCACCAATGAGGCCACCACTGGGTCGCTTCTGGGCCACCACTGGGCCACCACTGTGCCTCTACTGGGCCACCACTGGGCCACCACCGGTCCACCACTGGGCCACCAGTGGGGCCACCACTAAGCCACCACTGGGCCACCACTGGGTCGCTTATGGGCCACCACTAGGCCATCACTGGGCCACCACTGGGCCACCACTGGGCCACCACAGGGCCACCAGTGGGCCACCACTGCGTCACTTCTGGGCCACCACTGGGCCACCACTGGGCCACCACTGGGCCACCACTGCTCGCAAGATGAGGTTTACGAGTATCTAGTAAAAAGTAACTTATTATATTTTTTGTGCATCCTAGGAACCTCCGCGACCACTAATGTGATTTTTAAGATGGTCTTACACTGAGGTGTTCCGTTTGGTGCCGGACGTAAAGAATAGCACCATCCCATTTCTTCCCGTGAGTGTCGTAAAAGGCGACTAAAGGACTTACTAGAGAATGCATAAAGAACGCTGCTGCCCAGCGTTCTTTATGCATTTTTAAAACCATTCTGCGAACGCTAAACCGCCTGCCAGGCGTGGCGATTATGGCAAATCCCCCCCTTTTTGGGAGAGGCCTATGCCCAGCAGAGGACGTCTTTCGTCTGAAATGATGAATGATCACACTGAGGTGAACCTTCGGCGGGCACGAGTCTCGTCTTGCAACCAGCAGCTGGAAATCTTCTGAACACAACGTAAGTTACTGCCGATCTATTCAATAAACATCTGTTGAGCTTGAGCTTGCAGTGAGCTGTCGTTCCACCTGGTGATGACAGGGTTGACATTATTGAGCTCACTTTAGCTCCCTTCACCTCAGTATTCACGGTGATATTTTTTACAAAATGGACCGATAGGTATTAAAAGCCTGACACGAGACGAGAGAGATAAAAAATAACTTAAAAATTTAAAAAACCCGCAAAGCAAAAAAGCAAAGCGAAAATTTAAAAAGCCAAAAATAATACCAATAGATGTAAACCTATCCATGGGCCATCAAATTCGATTGAGTAATACCTATATATATTTTAATTATAGAATTTGATTGATGGCACGATACGGTTTGCTCATTGAAACAGCGCTACGAGAATGTCGCGGCGGGGTACGACTAAAGAAACTAAAGACTGTATGCTGGATATCCTGGTTGCAGCATCAGCCCAAGAATTCCATAATCTTGCATAGTTATATAGTACACATGGGTGTTACAAATTTTAGATCACACATATGTTTGAAACTAAAGTATATACCCATTATGCGTCTAAGACACCGCAGATAACAAAACATTGGAAAACCTTGAAACGGCTGAACCGATTTTGATAACGCATATCTAAGAACCACCGCTAGAAAACCTGTTTTCAACTAAATAAAACCACATCCAAACAAATCCGTTCATTCGTTTAAGAGCTACGGTGTCATAGACAGACACACACACATAGCGGTCAAACTTATAAAACTCCTCTGTTTTTCGAGGGTTATAAAATAATTAATTTCCCTCCTTGTGACACAAGTACCTACTTTGTTACTACCTGCATATGTCAAAGAATGAACATGAAGAATTAATTTTATTTATGAGTTCCAAAATCAAGTCCTGTATGAATCAACTTCTCAACCATCGGATTGGGGGGATAGGTATCTTAGGAGGTCGTGTACAACATTGCTGTTTGTTAAATAAGTCAGTGTTTAATCGAAAATAAGTTTCGAAGTAAAATAGGCACGTCAGTGGTAACAAAACCAGTTATCTAGTATTAGCTGGCCTTCCATTCTATTGAAAATCTATACTACGCTAGGCCAGCTCAGGGTGTTCACACCGACTACGTGAGGTTTACCGTACAAAGATTTTCCTATAAACACCTACTCTCTTTTTCCTATAAACACCTAATCTATTTTTCCTAGAAACATCTACTCTCTTTTTCCTATAAACACCTAATCTATTTTTCCTAGAAACATTTACTCTCTTTTTCCTATAAACACCTTCTATCTTTTTTCTATGCACTTTATATCTGGTCAGTACAAATAAATATATTTATTATCTTATCTTATCTTATCAGTACCTAAGGACGGTCTGTGTCTAAACCCTTTTTTTTTCAATGTGTTCTTAGTTCAATTTATAATAAGTTACCGAAGATCATATAAGGAACGCAGTTTAATTTCCTAGGAGCTCCTATTTTAATATCTTAAAATTGAGCTGCGTAGATGGTTGATAGAAAAATGTTTTTAAAGTTACTGCAAAATAAAGAAAAACATATATTTAAAGATTCCTATAGTTTTGTAGTGTGTTTAAAAGTTAAACTTTAAACATATTTCATTACCGAAAAAAAAAAAATATTTTAAGGATTTAAGTTTTGTTATGCGTGTACATAAATTTATTGTTACTTAAAATTTATCTTAATTTAAAAAATATATTAGAACATAGATATTTTTCTGTATATTTGATAGGTATATCTTAGTAAAATTAATTTGTATGCCCTAAACAGGCAAAATATGGTTACAGTCCATATTTTGCCTGTTTAGGGCATACAAATTAATTTTACTAAGATATACCTATCTAGATACCTATATATACTACCTAGATATACCTATATTTTCCGCAAATAAATGATTTTTATTCTTATTCCATACCAGAATTTTCCCAACAATGTCAACAATTCAACATACAATCTGGCGAGAACAGGAAAAACAATAGGGAAGGGAACGATATTTCTTTTTGAAAACGTTCTTAGGAAAACGAACATATCATTAATGAAAACATTACACATACACATGGACATAGTTACATGCGCACACGCATACGCATGCATACACATACTTGCATAAACTATTACAATATCTAATAATGTGCTCTTTGAAAATACCTATTTCACATGATGCCAAACGATGACATGATGCGGTTTAATAATATGAATGCATGTTTATTGAAAAGAACTTCGTTCGTTCGTTCGTAGGTTTGAAGTTTACAGTCGTCATTTTACGTAGGGACTCATAATTAAAAATACTTTTTCCTACTGAATGCGATAGCATCACCACCATCCACAGCCCGCCTTCACCCACTGAATGAGATAGCATCACCACCATCCACAGCCCGCCTTCCCCCACTGCTGATCATAGCTTTTCTTTTCTTGCGCCAATCCCCACGCTCCTGTGCCAGCCTCATTCAGGTTCTACCCGCGATGGTAACAATATCGTCCGAAAGAAGCATCATAAATATATAAATCCGAAGTATCGGCTGAATATTCGGCCATTGCTTGACTAATGCTAACTATGGCTGACTACGGAGAAAGAAAAAACGATAGTCAAAGAGATAAGCCAAAGTCAAAAATGTGACTATAAGTCGGGTAAGGATTTAAAGTCAAAAAAGAAAACTATGGAAGTTATAAAACGGCCAAACATTCGGCCGACTCTTCGGGATAACGCTTCGCAGTAGACCTAAAGATTTTGAAGCATTTTCTGGAGGTCGTCGAAGTTTTCAGCAAAAAGCACTAGGTCATCTGCAAATCTTAAGTGGGACAGGTAGGCACCATTGATGTTAATATTAACACCGCAATAGTCCCAATCTACACTTATAAAATGTTGAAAATGAACTGGACAGCTGTTCTATTGGCTTATAATAATAGTCCTCCAGAGAAAATTTCGCCCATGGCGACCAATCTCAGCGTAGAACAGCCTTCGGCGCGGGACATATTATAGAGCACAAGTGTATGCGCATACACCGGTGCAGTCTCTCTATCCTCACTCTCATAGTCCGACACGACCGGAGAGAGATCAGGCGCAGGACCAATCACTTAACGTGCTTTCCGAGGCTCGGGGGTATCACACCGCTAACTTCCAAACTCCGGGCTGTTACTAAGAAATTCCAAAAAAAAAAACACACTACCACTTTGCCCGACCAAGGGATCAAACCCAGGTAGCGCTTGCGACCGCGAGACCAACGGGTCTTTTAACTCAATATTCTAATTGTAGAAGAGTCAACAATAGTATAAAACCACTGCAATAGGCTTTGAATAGCACAAGAGACATCTGCCCCACCGCAATACATTGTCTGTTGCGTTCATATCTAACGGATAAGTATGTACCATCGTCATTGGTACCAATGTGCGTGTCAAACTGAGAGTAGCAAATAGGACATTCGGAATTCCTATTTTCCTTTTGTTGCATTTTTGTGATATAACTTAAAAGTCAGAAAGTTTCAGGCAAAAAAAGGCCGAGTTTTATCGGACGGTTCCGTACCATATGTAGAATATAAGCCGTCCGAATGACAGAATTATTCATAAGCAGTAGGTGCGGATTTGACCGCAAAATCAAGTTGGTTGTAATAGGAAAAACCAGCCAAGTACGTGTCGGACCACGCACAATGAAGGGTTCCGTAGTTAGGATGAATTCAACCCAAAAACAAACTGAACATTGTAGTTGAAAAACATGCTCTGCCATACATCTATATACGTTACGGTCAATTCTTCAACTGCAAATTTAAGTTGGTCGACGATTACTCGTTAACTTGTAAACCCTACTTAGCTGTGATAGTTTTTCTTTTAATTTCATTATATATACTACTGCCATGAATATCTTCACGTAACCAAAACCAATCATTTAGCTGGCAGGGGGGGGACACACTTGACTCTAACAAAAAATAGCACTTTAAAGCTTAATATTAGGCAAACGGATCTCAGAATTGAAAAATGATTTTCACAGACCCACAATATTTTCGGCCTATCCAACGATACCCCACACCATGTTTTAGATGAGAAAAAAAAATATCATCCCCGTTTTACGTGCAAGGGAGGTACCCTAAAAAAAATGTTTTTCATGGTTTTATTTTACGACTTTCTCGGCGTGATTAATATGTACACCCATGCCAAATTACAGCTTTCTAGGACTTAGCGTCTCTGAGCTAAGCCGGGACAGACGGATGGACGGACAGACAGACAGACAGACAGACAGATAGACAGACAGACAGACGGACATGGCGAAACTATAAGGGTTCCTTGTTTACTACGGAACCCTAAAAATGAGGGAATTTCATAGAAAAAATCTGATTTATCAATATATTGGTATTTGTTAGTAAAATATACGTAATAATAAACATTATCACCAAATTTCAAGTTTCTAGGTCAGTGGGGAGTTCAAAAACTCTTTGAAACAATATTTGGTATAAAAACGTTGACTTTGGTGGCTTCCCACTTTTTTTTTTTTCAATATTTAAAAAATACAGTATTTATCTACTCAATTAGTTCTAAATAACGATAGTCCACTGAACTCGGACCCCAACATATGGGATCCCCCCTAACAAACATATGAAAGCCCCCCTTATAAACATATAGGAGCTCCCCTAACAAACATGGGAGGCCCCTTAACTAACATATGGGAGCCCCCTAACAAACATATGGGAGCCCCCCTAACAAACATATGGGAGCCCCCCTAACAAACATCAAATAATTTTTATGGCTTTGGGTTAACAAGATGCAACAACTTTTCACATAATGTGAAAATTTGAAGACTCCAACCGTTTGGCTATAAAATCTGTGTGACAGACGGACACGTGAGTGGCAGCAATAGGGCTCCGTTTAGCCCCTTTGGGTACTGAACCGTAAAAAAAATTGCAGGCATTAACGTTAAAGTATAATAAGTTTCAAGTTATAGTTACGAGTTATCTTGTTGGTGAAATAATTATAGTAATTAATAAATTGTTTCCTCCCTGAAACCCTGCCCATCCGGTAGTTGATAGGTAAGTAGCAGGTACCCTTTTCGGGATGACGCGTGCTTCAAAATTACTACCAACCCCGGTACAAATTACTACCAACCCCGGTACAAATTACTACCAACCCCGGTACAAATTACTGCCAACCCCGGTACAAATTTTGAAGCATTTAAGAGAAAAGATTTTAATAAAATTAAGAGACTACATGTTGTAAGCGTTTCCTTAACGAAAAAAGTTTTGAGTTAATGTCTGATTCTGTCTGCATTTCCAATTTCATTCCTATTTAGCGTAAGCGCTGAAAAGAAAACTACGTACTACTCTTTCAGGAATGTTCACCAACAGCGGTAGACTCACATTTTCACTTTTACATGTTGTCAAAATAGACCTGAAAAGATTAGATGTAACTACTTATCAGCATGCCATGTAATAACTAAGACTTTGTATTAAATAACTGAATAAAGCACCTGTTACAATAAAAAAAATCTAATCAATAACAATTATGCTCTTTTACATTTCGCAAAGTTCCCACGTAGAGAACACATGTGCATTGTAACAATTTCCTTGAATGAAAAAGCTATGGCGAAGTTTACATATATACGTTATTTTTATTGCAATGCGATTGATATAGTATTGCTTTTTCTGTCTTGAAAAAGTAAGTAGGTCTCTTGAAGAAAAACGATTTCTTGGTGTCTCTTTTTTGTCGTATTATAGTTCGGGGGCGGTAAGCTACTTCCTACATAAATCTAAACTACTAAGTCTGATCAATTTATGAGTAGGAATTACTCATAATTGACATAACGATAATGATGATTCGACCAATCATTGGTAAGTTGATTGACCGTTTTTATTGTGATTCAGATCATATTATGCAAGAAAGTGCTTTCTGTGTAAACCAAGTGAAGGTAGACCTTTAGACCCATAGACCGACTAGGTGAAAGCTTTAACCACTGGATTATCTGTTATCACTTCCTATCTCAACAGATATAAATACCAAGTTACATAATATATATTTATAATGTCAGTCAAATATCCGCGTTAAGACAGTAGTTCATATCTGACTTGACAGATGGCGCAACTGTTGCAAACCATATTATAGTACCTATGCATAATATTGACGTGTGGGTCGGCTCATTGAAGTTTCCTTTAGCATTTGGTTTTTCGAAGTAGTGCGAAGGTATTCCTCTTTGGATTTGCTAGTGGTAAGTATATTGGCATGAATATCCTCAGGTTACTACAGTGCAAGTTTACACACAGAGAATCATATTGATTGTGTTGATGGCCGCAGTGCAGTAGGCCGCATGTCAATAGTAACACAACCAGTATACTGGTTTGGTCAGAAGCTTATAAGCTTCTGTTGAAACTCGGTACGTTAGGCCAGCTCAAGGTCAAGGTGTTATCACCCACATGTGGTCAACTGTACCGACCTACTGTGTATGATAAATTTAAAATACATCAAATAAGTTGTACCTTTTGAAAACCAGCTTTAATTTAAATGCTGCATGTCATCATTATATTAACGTTTTCAATCCAATACCAATTTCTTTTGTAACTTGCATTTCTTTTTAAACCGAAGGTTGAATGGTAGAAAATGCCTTATGGCATTAAGGGGTCATTCAAGTATTATGTAAGCACCAAAGGGAGTGGGTGATCTTTGCTTATTGTAAGCACCAAAGGGAGTGGGGGTCTTTGCTTATTGTACGCACCAAAGGTAAGTGGGGGGTCTTTGCTTATTGTAAGCACCAAAGGGAGTGGGGGTCTTTGCTTAGTGTAAGCACCAAAGGGAATGGGGGCCTTTGTTTATTGTAAGCACCAAAGGGAGTGTGGGTCTTTGCTTATTGTAAGCACCAAAGGGAGTGGGGGTCTTTGTTTATTGTAAGCACCAAAGGGAGTGTGGGTCTTTGTTTATTGTAAGCACCAAAGGGAGTGTGGGTCTTTGCTTATGTTATGCACCAAAGGGAGTGGGGGACTTTGTTTATTGTAAGCACCAAAGGGAGTGTGGGTCTTTGGTTATTGTATGCACTAAAGGGAGTGGGGGGTCTTTGCTTATTTTTGTTGACATGGGGTTGGGGGGTGTGGATGGTGTTACGTCAGGAATATTTATTTATTTACTTTTTCTGATTTTTTTGCAAAAAATTGTAGATTCTGATTTGAACAAATATGGCAGTCTTTGCTCGAAAGTGAAAAGCATGTTCAGGGATTCCCCAAAATAATTTATTTTACTTACTCGCTCTCACACGGTGTTTTATGGTTAAGTTATAAAGAACTGAAGTGGGGAAATTACTTAAATGGGCATTAAATTCCTTTGAAGTCTATAAATTCCTTATTTCTAGACTCATGAATAACGATTAAAGAAACTTGAACAAATAAAAAATTAAATATACCAATGTCTACGTAAGCATTGGAGGGTGGCACTTTTTAGTAACACTAAAGCCAACTGCACTTTTTCTGTGTCTGTGTCGTGTCAGTGAAAACGGGCATCATCCTGTCTTCAGTCCCATTTTGCATAAAAGTATAATTTAAACAAGGTAGTTTATTACTATGGCCCAAAGTAACAGTTTCCACAGTGGACTAATTATAGGAAAACGTACCACGTACCAAAGTGCATCGGCCGTCCCCTCGTGAGCGCATCAGTCAATTGGGGGTAATAGGTGATTGCGCCGCGCGTGCGCAACTCCTCTCGACACAATTTATCGTCACTTAGCCCATCTAGACCTAACAGAGGCTGGTAGTGCTGGTACAAGCACTCCTTCAACTTAAATTAGGAAATATCTTTAAAAACCTATTGATCTTCTAATGATGTACCCTTTTTGCGGTTCCGTTCCTCAAACAGGAAGCGAGAGGGGTAGCAAGTTGAAATTATTATCAAATACGTAGGTCTATGGTCCCTTGGTCGACGCAATAAAAATGCAGCCATTTATGTGACATATTTTGATACTCGGAAATAAATCCAAACCTATAAATAGGGTTACTGTCCGTTGATCTAGAATCATGAAATCTGGCAAGAAGCAAGGTCTCACAGCACAAGTGAAGTAAGAAGCAAGGTCTCACAGCACAAGTGAAGTAAGAAGCAAGGTCTCACAGCGCAAATGAAGTAAGAAGCAAGGTCTCACAGCACAAGTGAAGTAAGAAGCAAAGTCTTACAGTACAAGTGAAGTAAGAAGCATGGTCTCACAGCACAAGTGAAGTAAGAAACAAGGTCTCACAGCACAAGTAAAGTAAGAAGCAAAGTCTCACAGCACAAGTGAAGTAAGAAGCAAGGTCTCACAGAACCAGTGAAGTAAGGAGCAAAGTCTCACAGCACAAATTAAGTAAGAAGCAAGGTCTCACAGCACAAGTGAAGTAAGAAGCAAAGTCTCACAGCACCAGTAAAGTAAAAAGTTCTAAAGTCGATAATTTGTAGTTGTATCACATAAAAAAAATATGTTTTTGCGATTACAAACTAACATTTGCAGTTGCAGAATTGACCGTAACGTATATTGATGTATGGGAGAACATTTTTTCAACTACAAAGTTAAGTTTATTCTTGGGATATAGTCATTCCTAGTACGGAATCCTTCATAGTGCGTGGCCCCACATGCACTTGGCCGGTTTTTTAATTAATGAACCTTCGAATATTTTTTTTTTTGTTCTGGCGTTTTCTCATAATTGTTCGCAGAGACTAAGCTAGGGCCCCCGACCAAACGGGTTGGGTTTGCTTAAAACTGTGCCCCAACCGCTCTACGTCCAACTTGGTTGTAGTTACTTGGCTATTTAGTGTTTTTAGGACACCAAACAAGGAGTCATTTAAATTCTATACTAACGACACTTGGATGAAGATTACCCTTTTGGCTAAGCCCATTTGAAGTGTAAGTTAATGTTAGCGTGGAGTCCACGAGCAGGCATGAATAAATCAAAACGAATGCAACAGCAACAGCGCACTTTCTACACATATTATGTCAGAGGTGAAACACTTAAAAAAGGTCGAGAAACACCACAGAGTATTTTATACTTACAGTAGATCATCGCCGTGAATACATGTCATGACATATTATCAAAAGTAAGGCTTATAGATAACCGATCTCATAGTACCTATTAGTTAAACCAATCAATTATTTAATCTACTTAAAAAAATCTTCTAGAACCGTAAAATCTTTCACAAGAGTTTTTTAAATAATGAAAGTGAGCTAAGGAAGGATTTTGATAGTTCCTTTCCAAAAGAGGATTGTATGATTGTATATTTCCTAAAGAGGATTGAGGATTATATTGATGTACTTACAATACTTACTTTTAATGGCTTCAATGGTAGCAGATTCCCCTGTAGACAATTAAATCAATCAACGTTCACAACGACACCACTTGGTTGTTCGCCTTCCGCATCCAGTCTGTCCGATGGGGGGCGTCCACACTCCATTTCGCCTTCCACATCCAGTCTATCCGACGGGCCGTCCACAGGGGGCGTCCACACTCCACTTCAAAAGCTTTAAAGCTTAACATTTCTGCAATATATGCAAAGCATATAAAATGTGCCAATTACTGCCAATATTAATTATATATCAACGATGAGCTGCACGGGTAGGCGGAAGTGAATGAAGAAAATTACACTAAGTCTGCATCAAGTTAGGACGAAAATTTGTAGGAACCCTGTAACGTCTAATCGACTTCCACGATTAAAATGCAATTTCCTGTTCCTCCCTGGCTTTTCTAAATTGAGTTATCGATCCTCCGTCTTGGGCCGTGTCCTAGCCAAAGCGATCGACGGTCGCATAAACTCGAACACATCGTGTCGCTACACTTTCTGGTTTTCCGAACCAAAGAGTGACAATATTATAAACACGACCGATCGCTTTGGTTAGGACATGGGATTACGCTCTTAGAAAACTATTACCTTGCCTCATTAGCATCCCGCAGATTTGACGGATCCTTTCACAATATTGTTGCTTCCCGGTGGAAACAAAATAATTGAAACAATAAGCCTATACTGATTTCCAGCACAAGATTGCTTCGGTATTATTCTTGAGACAATACTATTTTACCTAAATTAAAATTACTAATACAAACCTCTCCATCTTGCAAAACAAGACTTAATTAAAACAACATTTCAATTAAGAGACACATACTTACCTGCATAAATGCTTGTACTTTGTGTATTACTTCGTTAAACGCATTGTACCGTTCTTCAGTAATAAATTAATGTCTTGTGTATGTCATAAGTTTACAAATAGATCATATTGCTTCCTAGCGAATTCCATCGTTTCATAATACTCAGGTTAGTAAATGGTTTCTACGACCCTCTGTGCGAACTAGCAGGGTGTGATATATATGATATAATGCTAGTTCGACACGAGTTATCTTTTTAAACTGCGAGACTATCATGTTTACATTAAATTATTTTTTTTACAAATAAAATTACTTTCCGACATTTCCTATATTTTTGTAGTGTGACTCATATAATTATCAAAATCCTGATCTTCTTGATTAATCCTGATATGAGGTATCAAGAGAAATGGATTAATTGCAATTAATATGGTGTTAGCAGGTTGGCCTGTCTGCATCATGTCTTGCCAATTTACAACCATTTTTATTTAAACAAAAGGGACTCTTTAAATAAAAGTGCAACTCAACGTTGGCATGCACGCACAGGAGCTTCCGTATGAAACAAAGTAAGGAACCTCATTCCAGGGTTTCTCTAAGAGTAATACGAGAGATGCGCCAGCGGAGAGCTACTACAAATGCGATAAACCAGCGTGGAAAACTTGCCGCAGTCACCGATAGTTCCTCTCATTATCTCACAATTCTCACACACTCTAATATCGAAATTTTGCACCAATACGACACTTCAACAAAATCATGTAACAAGTAACAGCTCACCTGCCTCGCTAGCCCAATATTGCGCGAACTCAGCGGGCAGCATGGAGCATTTGTACAATTTCACTCAAAAAACATCATTGCTGAATGCTCCGATGAGTCGATGTCAGTAACCAACGAACATAGTCCCCGATCGTGTGCAAACAAAATATACTATCGACATAAATAAGTAGGAAAAGTTCGCTCGGCTTAGCGTTCGCAATAATAACAATTGAATATTTTGCTAACTATGTTTAATACATGAAAGTAAAGAGAATGGACGACGTAACTTTGATTATTGCCCGTTGCTAGATACGTCGTACATTGCGCGGCGAAACAGAGAGAATATATTTCCCACAAAACAATACCTTCAATGATTACGTTCAAGGAAGGTATATTGCACCGGTGAAAGAGACGAACGATGAGCCCGCAGCGCGTGCGAGAGGGACGGAGTAACGGTTAGTGCAGGTTCAATGATCGACTCGCGCGCAGTTTGTTGAACTGCAATCATTGCTTTGGAAAATTGTTAGGGCTGGCAAACATTATTAGATACTTTTTTGTATTTATGGATCATCAAAAATTTGTTTCTGGGTGCGTCTCATAACGTATAAACTCATTTGGTCTAATTTCATTTTATTATCGTTCAACGTGAGACATACCAACTGTTGATATAATTTATTTACTTAAAACATTTATTAATTCTAAAACTTAATTAGTATAACGTTGTTTGATATAACGTGTAAGTAATCGAAAATCATTTGGTCTAACGTTTAATATTATATTGTTTATTTAATAGAAAATCGTTAGGCCTATCGTTTAAAATAATAATAATAATATTAATAATAATATTGCGATTAATTTTATTGCGCGTGCTGCGGCAGCGGCGTGACAGAAACGAATCGCAGCAAAACCGACTCCACGTAGTCTTGTCTGCCCCTAGAGTGTTATTTAAAATCGCGTAGGCGCGTAGGGGCGAGGCAGCCCGCGAGCTGAGGAGCAGGTGGTTTCAACGCTTGCCGCCGCGGCTGAGGCTGGCCGGCTCAGCCGGCCAGCAAGCCGAAGCCTCGGTGGTGAGCGTGAAATACATCTGTGACGATAAGCTCGCATAGGACCTCTGGAGCCCTGCAGCGCCGGAGCCGTGACAGTTAACATGCCTGCTGCATGTTTCATGCTTGCTGCATGCTTGCTTGCTGCCTGCTTGCTTGTTGCATGCTTGCTTGCATGCTGCATGCTTGCTTGCACGTTTTATCATATTAGACTAAATAGGTTTTATGTCTTTTGAGTGGTATATCAAACGATTTTATATTCAATGTATGATATGCTTATAAAAATTAGTTGCTTTAAAATTATATCAATCGTTTATTATATTAACTGATCATTATTTCAAATAAAATTATAGATTCAGTTGTTATATCTTGTAAATATTAGAGATTTTGTAATTATATCAAAATTTGATATATATTACGAGTACTTACCCTTGTTTTCTTATCAGAAAGTCAATTATCAAAATCACTCGGATCTCAGAACGTGTTTGTGTCCAATTGAATTGTCCAAACAATCTGGAGGTGTCACCTGCAGCACACGTAGGTGCATGGAACATCTATTTTCGTATGAAACTGCGCAGGCTTAGCTGTAACCTCCAAAGTGTTGTGTTGCATTACGAAAATGCCCTTACTGCTACGACATAAAGACGCTGTCAATGTCAAGTTGTTAACACTGATGTGCGGTTGACTGTACAATGTGTGTGACGAAATCTTTTCTTTTTATTTATACAAAGAGAATACAATAATGTAGCAATTGTATACAAATTAATTATAAGTCCAAACACCTTAATTACTCACACGTCTCTAATTAAATCCAGCCAATAATCTGAATAAAGGAGCGGCGCGCGTACGCGCAGCCCTGCGCGCGCGCCGTCTCCGGGCAACGCGGCATGTCTCGCGCGGCCCCCGAGACGATCGCGGAAGAAAGCAACGCGCCTTGTTACGTAACCAGTTGTTTTATCGCCAATCACTGCAGCAGCACTACTTGCACCATTGTCAATTTTATACTTATTATAGAAATCTTCACGCTGTGTGAGCTGGAGAAAATTATAGAGAACAGTTCACATACATTTTGGCAATCAATTTGTTTTCTTTTTACGATATTTTTGTGTCTTCTTCTTCTTGTATCAATAACTACTAATTTACAAACTTTGCAATAGTCTCGCCATTGTGACTTCTACGAGTACACAATATGTCAGAAACTCACAATACCTAAACCATTGCAACGTTTGTAAATTAGTAGACTTAGACCCAATGCGATCTTTGAACTGCAACAAATAAAAACCGGCCTAGTCCGTGTCGGACCACGCACAATAAAGGGTTCCGTAAATGGAATGAATTTATTCTAAAAACAAACTTAACATTGTAGTTGAAAAACATACTCTCCGATACATCGATATACGTTACGGTCAATTCTCAGACCGCAAATTTAAGTTGGTCGACTATTACTCGTTAACTCGTAAAGCCTACTTAGCTGTGATAGTTTTCCTTTTAATTTTGTTATATACGTATATACTACTGCTATGAATTTTTTCACATATCCAAAACCAACCATTTAGCTGGCAGAGGGGGGGGGGGGGGTAACGTACAAGGGAGGTGGGTACCTAACTTGCACGTTAAAAAAAATGTTTTTCATGGTTTTATTTTACGACTTTCTCGGCG
Source organism: Tiliacea aurago (assembly GCA_948098905.1). Taxonomy (NCBI): domain Eukaryota; kingdom Metazoa; phylum Arthropoda; class Insecta; order Lepidoptera; family Noctuidae; genus Tiliacea; species Tiliacea aurago. Next base: position 2,239,881 of record OX402576.1, read on the forward strand.
TGATTAATATGTATATCCTTGCCAAATTACAGCTTCCTAGTTCTAAGCGTCTCTGAGCTAAGCCGGGGACAGACGGATGGACGGACGGACAGACAGACAGACGGACATGGCGAAGCTATAAAGGTTCCTTGTTTACTACGGAACCCTTATAGAAATGAATTAATGCTATATCAGTAGGGGAAGATAAAGAAACAATGGATGGATTTGGTGGAAGATGAGATGGCTGGAAAGGGGGTGACTACTGAGATGATGGCTAGTGAAAATGTATGGGAGCTGTGCTGGTGGCTAAATGTATGGGGGCTGTGCCGGTGGCTAAATGTATGGGGGCTGTGCCGGTGGCTAAATGTATGGGAGCTGTGCTGGTGGCTAAATGTATGGGAGCTGTGCCAGTGGCTAAATGTATGGGAGCTGTGCCGGTGGCTAAATGTATGGGAGCTGTGCTGGTGGCTAAATGTATGGGAGCTGTGCCGGTGGATAAATGATAACAGCCGCACGGGTCAATTGAAGGTTAAACTACGCTTGCCGCGGTCGGTTTGTTGATGGGTTGGATCCATTACATATCAAAAACCCTCCGTGCCTCGTAACGCTGAGTTGTGGAGGTCAGATAGGCTTCATGGTAAATACTAGCCGACCCTAATTAGCAAGTCAGTTTGATTGATTTTGGAACCTCAAATAAATTGGGACGAGGGCGGGAGGATCGAGAACTGCTGAAATATATTAAGGCACTGACAGGAGAAAAAAAAAAAAATAAAAAAATAAAAGTAGGCAAAATAATCCAAATCTAGTTTGTGGTAGCGGAAAAATATATTTGTTGGTTGTTACCAAAACACGTGTAGAAAAAAAAAACTCGGAAAAAATGAATGGTAAACTAACCCTTTACTTTGAATTTCAATCCCAAATATCTGTATTAATTATCAACGTACGGTTGCTATAGAACGTCTTATTTGAATGCAGAACTTGGTTGTTTTTTATTTTCAATTACTAAACTCATTTTTGAGTAAATAGATATTGCTTCATATTTTGCAATAAACTACAAGCGTTGTGTCATCGCGCTTTTCTTTCTTTTGTATGCAATCTGACAGTGACCGCGGTTTACTTGTTGTCAGCGTCTTAAACATCCATTTTCTAGGCAGCCCTATTCCACATATGATATCCAATGTAATATTATAATAATAATATTATAATAATATTATAATATACGATCACCAGTGAGTAACGTTTGACCGTGAAAGAGTGAGTAATAAATGATGAGCCCTTCAACTTGAAAATCGATCTAATGCAAGGGTAGGCTATTAAGCTTCCAGACGTCAGTCATAGCTAGGTACCTATTTCCTTATCCACTACTACAGAGCGGCTGTAGTGGTTTTTGTATTTTGTAAACTTCTTTGTTACTTTGATCGCTCACAAACAGCCACACCTGGAACTAGCTGACATCATCATCCCTATCCTTCTGGAGTAAACCAATAATTGAGGTCAGCGTAGCATGTCTTCACACTCAAAGAATCTATTTAGGTTTAAAGATATTTATTCTCAAAAAAGACACGAAAGTCACTTACAAGAGAACAATGCTTAGCATAAATTATAAATATAAAGTTCGTCACAGACGTCACGGTAGCAAATAAGATACACCCATCCAATGCATTCAGCTTTTATTAAGGAATGGTGTTATTTGTGATTAAATATTCAGATAACTGAGTTTTCAATGCATTGAATGAGCGTAACCTTTTTATTTTTATACATGAGGGTATTTTGTTGTATAATTGTGCTCCTTCAAAAGTTAACATTTTTTTGCCAAACTTAGTTCTCATCTTCGGTAAAATCAGAAAACTAGCTATTTCAATTAAACCATAGACGGGCACTTTTGAATTTTCAAAGAATCGATCAGTTAATAAGAAAGTTAGAGCTAATAGTTGCCCATTCCAAAAAGTAGATCTCTATGGAGAAGAACGGGCATGAAACTCCAAGTACACTCTTTTAAATCAAGATATTACATCTTATTCATTCATCTCTATCAGCTCAGTATTTACTCCCTTTTTCCATCCGTACAAGCCATGTTTCTATCATGCATTATGTAGCTCCAGGATGTAACCGTTTCGTCTTGAAGGTTCTATCGAATGCCAGCGTCCCGCGCGGGATGCACCTCAGTAAGGGCCAGGGCCTGCCGTCTCGACATAGATAGCGATCGGTTTACAACCGAATTCGGTCGCAAAGTCCTAATGGGGTCTCTAGACGGTCAAAATTTCTGGACTTTTTTTGATTGTGATTTTTTCGTGTTTTTCAAGCAATTTTGACCGTCTAGACACCCCATTAGGAATTTGCGACCAAATTCGGTCGTAAAGTGATCGCTATCTATGTCGAGACTGCATGGTCTGAGTTTTAATGATTAGGGGAAGCCACTACTTGTATTCACGCCAGCTTGATCACCTCCATACAAGTTATATAGTTGACACAATTTTGACCCGCATCTCACGCGGGAATCACCTCAGTTTCACCAGCCAACAAACTGTTGTTGAACAATGTTCCTTCAGCCATATACCTAAATAATACTAAACATCCAGCATGTAGGTACATAAAGTAAATGTAAGTGTCATTCATTTCACATTCAAGTGATTACTGCCTTTTTAGGGTTCCGTACCTCAAAAGGAACCCTTATAGGATCACTCGTGTGTCTGTCTGTCTGTCCGTCTATCACAGCTGATTTTCTCCGAATCTACCAGACCGATTAAGTTGAAATTTGGTACACATTATGAACTTCTGTGACCCAAACACGGACGTGTTACGTAAATAAATTAATTTTGAATATAGGGTCACTTTTGGGGGGCAAATCAGAAAATCAAAAAAAAAAGTTTTCTGACTGTACCGTGTGACATATCAAATGAAAGGGCTTGTTTTACGGATTGTATACATATTTTTCTTATAATTTTAAAATACATACTTTTGTAATTATTTAAGAAAATAGATGAAAAATGACCATTCCCCCCCCTTTATCTCCAAAACTACAGAGCCTACAATTTTGATAAAAATACAGAAAATTGTTCTTTACTTATAGATTACAGGAAAACCTTTAAGAAGTCTGTGATCTTAAAATAATATGGTAAATCACTCAATATTGTGCGTACAAACTTACATTTGCAGTTGGAATGTATGGGGATCATGTTTTTCAACTACAATGTTAAGTTTGTCCTTGGGATAAATTCATCCCAACTACGGAACCCTTCATTGTGCGTGGTCCCCAAAAGAGTTCAAAAGAGTTCAACAACCCAACCATAGAGGGAGCTGTAAACAATAAAACAATAGAACAACAGGACTGCTCACAACAAAGGGTTAATTCAAAGAAGTTCAATAGTAAAATAATAGAGGGCGCTGCACACAATAATTCAAGGAATGACAATATAATATGCCCAGCTGCTATAGTAGCAGTTTCTCCAGAAGCAGTTCCTAAAGCAATTCCTCAAAAAAATAAACGAAGAATATTCATCATAGGTGAACAACAATGCATGGGACTCGCACAAAAATTAATTAATTCGAGGGAAGTAAGTAAATACGAACAGTACAACATATTTTCCTTTATAAAACCATTCGCCAAATGTAATGAATCCCTTAGGGCATGCTATAGTTTAGATCCTACAGAAAACGATTGGATAATACTATGTATTGGTCAAAATGACCAAAACCCGAATCAAGTTCAGTTTGAATTGCTAAATGTGTTAAATTATTTACATAGGCATAATGTAATAGTACTGAGCATTAATAAACATTTGTACTTAAATGAAACAAAACTAAATACTCTTTTAAAATTTACATGTCATTCTTTCCATAATTGTCATTTTTTGGATCTAAATAATTTATATGAATATTATTATAAATACCGTTACTTTCAATGTCATACTTGCAGAATTATAAATTCAATTATAGATACAGATGACTATTGTAAGGCTAAAATATGCACTCCTCCAGGAGAAAACAACGAAACGCTACATGAATTAAGTCAAAATGGTAAAACGAGTACGCCTAAAAAAGGTACCATTCCCTACTATTTCCGTGCTATTAATCGAATTCCACATAGTACACTGTCTAAAACTAACAACGAATCTTTTTTATTCCTAAATTAAACGAAGCTGTAAAAGAAAAGTTAAAAATAAGATTATTCCACCAAAATATTGCAGGGTTATTAAATAAAATAGATTCTATTGAATTATGCCTAAATGCACTTGCAAATAAAAATCCAATACAGATCTTATGCTTTACTGAAACTTTTATTAAAGCAGGAGATGAGTCAAATATTAATATAAAAGGATATAAATTAGGTAGTCATTATTCAAGAAAAAAGCAGAAGCCTGGCGGTACGTGCATATTAACTTATAGTGGAATTGATTGTAAGTCAATAGAAATTTGCAAGGAATACTCTTGTGATAATATTTTTGAATGTTGCGGAATAGAAATTCCTAGTATGAACACTATCATTATTTGTGTATACAGGATACCTTCATCTAGTTTAAATTCTTTTTTCAATAAATTAGAAATACTATTACATAAGCTGCTTTACAAAATTGTAAATAAAAAAGTTATAATAACAGGCGATTTGAATATTAATACATTAGTAGACAATAACAACACGATAAACTTAAAAAACATACTATCTAATTTTAATTTAACATTACACATAAATGAACCTACACGTCAAAACAACTGCATAGACCTTATAGCAAGCAATCACCTCAACGCTATTGGTACAGTTCATCCGTTATATCTATCTGATCATGATACCGCTCAAATACTAGAATTTCCAGCAAACTATCAGAAAATTGAACGATATTGGTACTGTCAAATACAAGATTTTAGTAAATAAAATATAGAAAAATTCATTTATTACTTATCACAATTATCATGGCGAGAAGTCTACATAGAACCTGATATAAATAAAGCGTTCAATTATTTTCATCAAGAACTTATACTTTTCTACAAACTATGTTTTCCATATTACAAAGTTAAAAGGACTTCAAATTTACAATCGCCAAAATGGCTTACTAAAGGACTAAGAAAATCTAGTGCTAATGGAAGACATCTGAGATTTTCGTACTACAGACATAAAACAAAAGAGACACACAATAAATATAGTAACTATGAAAAAATACTTAAAAAATGCATTCTATGGTCAAAGAAAAATATTAATAAAAAATTGATGAACCAAGCAAATAACAAAGGCAAAGCCACTTGGAGCATAATAAAAGACAAACATGATAGTATTAGGACAATAAATAGTATAACATCACTACAACTTACCGGGGAACTTATTCAAGAACCTACTCAAATAGCATCAACATTTAATAAATTCTTCATCGATGTTGCAAATGATCACAACTTAAATGTTCCAAATAAACAACGACTGACTCAAAACCAGATAAATGATAATTCAATTTTTCTCAGACCAACCACAGAGCAAGAAATTATTAATACAATAAAATCATTAAATGACACCAAAGCAGTAGGTTATGATTCTATCTCCACGCGGATTATTAAGGAAAGTGCTCATGTCATAGCTCCTGTGCTTAACCATATCATAGAAAATTCACTGTCGCAAGGAATATTTCCAGAGAATTTAAAGCATTCTATAGTCAAGCCTTTATTCAAAAAAGGTGATCGAAAAGAGCCAAATAACTATCGCCCTATTACACTTGTTCCTGTGTTATCCAAAATCTTTGAAAAGATATTTTACGACCGACTAATAAGTTTCTTAAATAAGCATAATGTCCTAAAACAGGAACAAAACGGTTTTCAGCATAATAAATCGACATCTTTAGCAGCATTTACCCTAATTAAAAAGATCACAGAATATCTAGACGATAAAATTCCGGTTGTAGTTGTGTTTTTTGACATGAGTAAGGCATTTGATTTTGTAGATCATAACATCTTACTAAACAAATGTGAAAAATATGGTATCCGTGGTGTCGCTCTAGATTGGATAAAAAGTTTTTTAACAGGCCGACAGCAATGTGTTGAAGTTACTAATTTAAATGATAATCTTGAATCCACTATCTACATATCCCCATTTAGCCTGAATAAATATGGCGTACCACAAGGGAGCGTTTTGGGCCCCTTGCTATTCTTACTTTATATTATGATTTACCAGATTCAATAAACTATGATAGTGTCCTATTTGCTGATGATATTTCTGTTATAGTCCCCAATAAAAATACAATTTCAACTCATGAAAATAAAATACACGAAGCTGTACAGTCTGTAATAAAATGGCTTGAATCTAATAACCTATGTGTAAATACAGCTAAAACAAAATTCATTAAATTTCGAACGTACAAAAGCAAACTCTCCGATAGTATTAACATTAAAATAAAAGACAAAGTAGTAGAAGAAACAGAAAGTATTAAATTCTTAGGTATAACTCTAGACAAATTTTGTAATTGGAAACAACACATTAACAACGTATGCAGTAAACTAAATAGATTTGTGTATGCATTAAGAAAACTTCGTATTGTGTCCGACGAAAAAACAGCCCGTATAGCATATAGTGGGTATGTTGAATCAATATTAAGATACGGACTAATAATATGGGGCAATTCAACAGACAGTGATAAGACATTTATTGTACAAAAAAAATGTGTAAGAGCTATATGCGGTGTCGGTCCACTTGAATCTTGCAGGCCTTTATTCAAAAAACTAAAACTTTTGACCTTAACCGGCATTTATTTGTTTGAGGTATCGGTTTTCGTGAGGAAACATAATTAATTATTTAGATTCAAAGGTGACAACTACACCAAACAGAGACCAAGAGATGCAACAAAAATTTTAGTTCCTTTTTGTAATACAAGTTTAAGCAAAAATAATGTTTATCATATGTGCATTACAATTTTTAATAAATTACCGAAGATTTTAAGGGAGCTCCCATTTAAATATTTTAAAATTAAACTACGTAGATGGTTAATAGATAATTGTTTTTATAGTTTACGAGAATTTCTGCAACATAAAGAAAAAAATATATTTTAAGTTTCCTGTAGTTTAATTTCCTTTATGATGTGTTGTGTGATTAATATTTTAACATGTCTTTTGTTACCTAAAGTAAAAATATTATTTTAAGAATTTAAGTTCTGTTATGAGTGTATATTTTATTGTAAGTAACTTAAAATTTATCATTACTTAAAAATCCTAATAGATCCTATTAGGTATTAAAATGTAAAATTAATTTGCATGCCCTAAACAGGCAAAATATGGACTGTACATATACCACCAACTGTTACAACTGGTAATACCTATATTTTATGCAAATAAATGTTTCTTATTTCTTATTTCCGACATGCACTTGGCCGGATTTTTCGAATGGAACTCGTCTTCGAAAGGGACAATCGGTGTTACGTGTAATGACTTAATACGTAGGTGTGAGTGAAACATAATGTAATCTGCCGGTACTTACAACTTGTGTACTTACCTGCTGTCGTACGAGGCTCGAGTCCCTTCATCATCATTCATCATCATCATTTCAGCCGAATGACGTCCACTGCTGGTCATAGGCCTCCCCTAATCTTAATTTACCATAATCGCCACGTTTGGCAGGCGGGTTGACGATCTCAGTATGGTGTTAAAATGCATAGAGAACGCTGCTGCCCATATCTAGTATGTCCCTTAGTCGCCTTTTACGACACCATAGAGTGGTGCTATTCTTTACGTCCGGTACCTCACAGACAGGCCCTTTCATACTAACAATGAATAAATATATAAGAAAAATTGTACAAGCTATAGTTACTTCATAATTGCCACTAAACTTGTGTTTTAACAAAACTTTAGCAGGTAGAGCATAGAATTCTTTTTTCTTACTTTTTAACAGAGCCTTCAGTCATTTCGGGCCCGTTTTTAAAAACTTTATGAAATGCCTAAAAATAACACAAATGTCGTTTTATTTGCTTTATACAATGACGTCGTTATACAACGCGCCGCTACAGTGGCGACATTAATTTAACACACGTACACAGTTTCGCCTTTATGTTTTATGAAAATATTTTAATTTCATTTATCATTATTATTTATTTACAATTTTCTAAAATAGCATTATGGAGCAACCTGTACTTGAAGAACTGTAGCACAGAGGTAATTAGCCGGGGTCATGGACCCTATCATTGAATCAATTAAATTAAAACAAATAACGTGCAAGGAGTAGGCAAATTGAAGGAAAGAGAGAGCTTTATTATTTGGTTTGTTTGATATTTTTTATTTTCCTTTTATAATTATTTATCATAATATACCAATAAAAAAATATAGATATTTTATATATTTTTACATAAAATATTTAAAAAAATGATTACTGGCCACTAGCCCTACCAGTGTGTCAAATTAATGTCGCCACTGTAGCGGCATGCTGTATACTCGTATTTAATTAAAAAGTAAATACAAATAATACAACCTTTTTGAAGGTAAAGGCATCAAAAAAGGAGACGTGTCGTCATGCTCGAGAACGTTTCCAAAATGACAGTTCAAGAAATGACGATTTCAAATAAACGCGCGCTTTATTTTCGCTGGCCGTCTTAGTTCTTTCGTTCTGACACGGTGAAAGAAACTGTACTGTAATAGGTAATTATTTATGATAATAGTGTGGTAAGTTGGTTTTTACAAACAAGTACACGATTGTATTAGAAAAATCAGAAGTTAGGTTTGAACTAGATATATTTTATTGTGTTTATCTGTTTAAATCTTAATCTCAGATTATATTCTATATTTTGAGGTCTGAAGGAACATAGTAAATAAAACGTATTGTAAGGTAACCTTCAAATCACACATTTAATATCATATCATGATTTCTCATAACCTCTTTACTTATTTTACAATAATACTTAGTATTCTTGGATTATAAAACATTGTACATACTTGCTACATAAATTCCACAACTAGCAGTAGTTACACAATAGGATCTAACATTTATAATAAAATAACGGCCACAGTTTATAACTTAGTAATTACATTAAAGAATAGTTATTAAATCAGATTGACTTACAGTAGGTCCTTGATACTATACCACTTGTTCCCTTGGTGCTCCGTGCTATAATGCCCCGGAGCCCAATGTTCTCAACCTCTTGCGAGCGTTGAATCAACAGACAATAAATTCCAAACTATCGTTGTCACGTGACAGGCAAAGGAAATGTAGTCAAACAGCTAGTATGATTTTAACAAAATTAAAAATGTAGTATCACTTTTCACAAGAAGTACTTCTTGTGAAAAGTGATAAAATACAATCTTAATTATCTAAAATTGTAATGTATAAATGTCTTACCTTGATCACAAGTTTGTAAATACCAATTTCCGCACGCGTGGTTACAACATTTTTTAACACATTTGCGAGAAAACAGGTAATGAAGCAAGCCATCAACACATTTTCAGAGAATGATTGAGTATATTTTCTTCGAGTCTTCCATGATATAAAATTATTGTAAATCATTTAATAGCGCTCTGGCGATTTTGGCGGCAAGACCATTTTCTGCCATTTGCGCCTCATTCAAGGTATCGAGCAAAAGCGCTTCCAAGGAGGTTCGATCATTCAGCTTATTAAATTCTCGTAATGAAGAACTCCTTGGTGGAATTTCTTATATATTTTTTATGCAAATAAAAACAAAACCGTAAAGGATACGCACGGCGCTTTACGTCCGGCACCATACTGAACTTAGATTAAAACGATAAAAACAACCCTGTATTACCCTGCATATATTGTTTTGTTAAAACAATATAAATATATGAAAAATACATTTAAAACAGATAGAGTAAGTAAATAAAAAAAATACAATATATTCGGGCAAAAATCAAATCGATATAGAATATAATTAAAGAACTACTAATAATGAAAACCGGCCAAGTACGTGTCGGACCACGCACAATGAAGGGTTCCGTAGTTAGGATGAGTTCATCCCAAAAACAAACTTAACATTGTAGTTGAAAAACATGCTCTCCCATACATCTATATACGTTACGGTCAATTTTTCAACTGCAAATTTAAGTTGGTCGACGATTACTCGTTAACTTATAAACCCTACTTAACTGTGATAGTTTTCCTTTTAATTTCGTTATATATACTACTGCCATGAATTTTTTCACATATCCAAAACTAACCATTTAGCTGGCAGAGGGGGGGGGGACACTTGACTCTAACAAAAAATAGCACTTTAAACCTCAATATTACGCAAACGGATCTCAGTATTGAAAAATGTTTTTCACAGACCTTCAATATTTTTGAGCGGCTTATCCAACGATACCCCACACCATGTATTAGACAAGAAAAAAAAAATAATATCATCATAAGCAAAGGGAGGTAGGTACCCTAAAAAAAATGTTTTTCATGGTTTTATTTTACGACTTTCTCGGCGTGATTAATATGTACACCCATGCCAAATTACAGCTTTCTAGGACGTCTCTGAGCTAAGCCGGGGACAGACGGACGGACAGACAGACAGACAGACAGACAGACAGATAGACAGATAGACAGACAGACAGACAGACAGACAGACGGACATGGCGAAACTATAAGGGTTCCTTGTTTACTACGGAACCCTAAAAACTGTCTAAGACACAATAAAACATAACGTTGACGATCCATATTAAACTTACGTCCGACCCAAAACAACTTTTTAACTCATTCAATCATTTGTTCGCATCAGTATCAGTAGGACCAACAGGGTGGAGTGGGACTCAGAGCTGCGCGACCGACCTGTGCTTTAAACAGGGTGCAGTGGGACTCAGAGCTGCGCGACCGACCTGTGCTTTAAACAGGGTGGAGTGGGACTCAGAGCTGCGCGACCGACCTGTGCTTTAAACAGGGTGGAGTGGGACTCAGAGCTGCGCGACCGACCTGTGCTTTAAACAGGGTGGAGTGGGACTCAGAGCTGCGCGACCGACCTGTGCTTTAAACAGGGTGGAGTGGGACTCAGAGCTGCGCGACCGACCTGTGCTTTAAAAACCGGCCAAGTGCATGTCGGACCACGCACAATGAAGTGTTCCGTAGTTGGGATAAATTTATCCCAAAAACAGACTTAACATAGTATTTGAGAATCATGTTCTCTCCCATACATCGATATACGCAATGGTCAATTTTCCAACTGTAAATGTAAGTTGGTAATCCCATTTTTTTGTTATGTGCTAAAATTATAAATTAACGGTTTTCGGACTTTTTCCTTTACTTCTTGCTAAATTTCATGATTCTAGGTCAACGGAACGTACCCAATAGGTTTTGATTTATTTACGAGTATCAAAATAATATATGTCGCATAAATCGCTGTATTTTTGTATTGCGTTGACTTAGAAGCTTGATTTTTTAGAGCTCCAAGAAACCGTAGATTTACATATTTGATATGAATTTCAACATGAGGTTCCGTTTTTGCCTGTTGAGGTACGGAACCCTAAAAATGCTGACATTGTATGCGTTTTAAAGTCTATTGTAGACTGAGACAGCACGCTGCGATCTGACAGGAACACCGCGCCGTAGTAGGTAACTTCGCGCCATTCAGTACAATGATCGTTTTGCGTGACAAGGATAGTAGAATAATTTCAAAAGCGTGTAACTTCTCCATTTTTCCACGGATTACATAACTTTTTTCACAAATCGCCTTTTTTAGCAATAATTCATGTATATTTTTGATAGCAGTCAAATACCCTATTTGCATAGAATGTTTGCTTCTGTCTTGCTTGAATGTTGCTATACCGCTGAGTTGCTACAAAATAATGTTTCGCTCCAGGTACAGACGCCAGCAAGTCAAGCTACCCGAAACTTTCAATTTTTCCCAATCTACCTTGAACCTTATGCTGTAAGGATAAAGTTGAAAATCTATTAAAGAAATATGACAGATTGTAGTAGCTTGATGTGCTGGCGTCCTTACATTGTATCAATTTTTACTTTTAAATAATTTTACAGGTTTTGGTAAAAGAAAACTACATTCTAATTAATCTAAAGTCTAAATAGTTAGATGCGTGATCCATTGTTTATAACTTAAAATATATACCAACATCTAAAGGTATATAAATAAATACACATGTCTAAAATAAAAAATTACAATAATGAGACTATAGTCTCATTTTTTGAGTAGGTAGGTATGATCTCGTCTAAAGGCCTTATAATTTTTATTGTTAGATTCGGCTGCGTCTTCGGATAGTTCCCGATAGGCCATACTGTGCTACTACAGCACCAAAAATGAGGACTTTGTGGATGGAATTATTCAATATATGTACACAAACACAACACACACACACATACATTTACATAAATGTTATATCTAATTATTAAACACTATGTCTATATACTCGACCTCGTCCAAGAATGTCAGCATCGTTTCTAAGACATTTTTATGTTTATGTGTAATAATTTCACTTACGGACGCCCAAACCTCGAAAGAAATGCAACCTTGAAATCAAAGAATTAAAAAAAAAACGCATAATTCGTAGACCGTGCTACCCCCGAGCCTACTCAGTCGTAGAGGTGTGTAGAAGCCCCAGAGGCAGACAGAGGCAGACAGAGGCAGAAAGAGGCAGACCGATGCAGATGAAACTTTATATTTTCTAAATGGACAGTTTAATGTTTAGTCTGAAGTAGGTGAGCATGTTTGATTATGTTTGCAAAAAAAAAAACTATAATGTAAAAAATATACTATAAATCTTGTGTGGCGTAGCACGTAAATATAACCAAATAATATATCAAATAATAAAAGTACAAAATTCAACTATATAGTGAAAACATACCTTGTACTTGTGAATCCATGTCACAAATAAAACATTTCTAAGAAATCACAATTGCACAAATAAGTATGGATGAGTCACTGATAACGGCGAATGCAAATGTAATGATGCTCTCACTTCGGAGGTCAAAACATAAATAATAAATAAGTAAAATGGATGACATTAGTTATATCCTCAGGTAGCTTGTTTAATTAAATAATGGGCTTTTGACAACTGACTTTCTGCAGTTTTGACCTACGGAGGGACCACCGTGCGCTGTGCTACTGTGCTCTTGTTAACAAAGTGTCAGTTGTCAGCAAAAATTTGCACTTTAAAGCTTAACATTTGGGAAAACTGAATCTAAAAATGGTTTTCACAGACCCGTCAAATTTTTGAACGGCATATCTAACAATATACCACACAGTGAAATAGACGAGGAAACAAATATCATACCGACTCTACGTGCAAGGGAGGAACACTACAATGTTTTTTCAAGTTTTTATGTTATCTTTTTGTGGGCGTGATTAATATGTATACCCATGCTAAATTACAGCTTTCTAGTACCAAGATTCTCTGAGCTAAGCCGCGGACACACGGCATGGTGAAAGTGTATGCTCGCGAGGTGGTCCCAATGTCACCAAAGCAGAATCTGATGAGGGGATCCCATGGAAATCGAGGGCAATCCTCAAATTTTATAGGCACAGCTATATCGATTTCAGTATTTTTTATAGTAACTCATGCACTCGAAAAGCACCAGTTGATGAAGTGGAACTGATGATGAAGACCACAGATAGCCACCGGAACTACTTAATAATACGTATTTAGATACTTTAAATATTCGATTAGATACTTTAATATGGTTGCTAAGCAATTTATGCTCGTCACAATGCATATGGTGAAGTCACCATCAGTTCCTGTTCCACTGTTTACAAACATCTCCTCTCCTCTCCGCTTTGGTGGAAACCGGGCCTAACGGTTGTTGCAAATTGCCGCGCTGTGTTACGTTGTATGCTGATCAAAATTCATTACAAAGTAATTATGATAAAATAATTCATCATCATTCATTTCAGCCGAAAGACCACTGCTGGACATAGGCCTCAAAGGGGGGGGGGGGTTGCCATAATCGCTACACTTGGCAGGCGGGGTGGCAATCGCAGTATGGTGTTAAAATGCTTAGATAACGCTGCTGCCCATTCTCTAGTAAGTCCCTTAGTCCCCTTTTACGACACCCATAGGAAGAAATAGGGTGGTGCTATTCTTTACGTCTGGCACCACACAGACATCCGGCACCACGCAATATAACTCTCGTAATTATATGCATTTGCTACAAATCGTCATATTTTCACGAAATAGTATTGTTTTACAAAATCGCATTTACCTTACAGAAAAAAAACCTTCAAAGTATAAACCCCATTAAAAAGTAATTTCTACTTCAAAATGATCATTCCTCGCCATTTACATACGTATAATTAACAATTCCTGTAATTTGTTAACTTATTATAAGTTAATTGACGTGACAATGTATGGAAACATTAGAGAAGCTTTTTTTCCGTCGACGATAAAATTATAATATGCACGTATTCCCATACATTTTATGGACATAGACGTCCACGTAATATCGTCACGAGAAATTATAAAAGCACTCGGTAGAATTAAAGCCGCGGCGCTCGTTGATGTCTTTTGTTTGCGTTCCAATTTGTTCTAATAACCGCATGCGTGCTGCCGGGAGTTTAGTGTGGGATGCGTTTGCGTGGATAACGTTGTATCTTTGTACTAGCACGTGCTAGTTGACGCCGGACGCCTGCAGGGTGGACGCCCGATGCGTAATGTGTGAATAATTTTAACTCAAGTTACGCGGTTTTGCGTTGATGAATTTTGAGATCGTACTTTGTTGATCGCGTTTTTTGCGTTGACGGCATGTGGCGGAGGTATATTTGTGTGTAAAAAAGATGAAAACTCTAATGATGGGGATCATTAGAGTCTGCGCTGTCTGAGTATGTCTCAGTTATTCGTATGATATCAAAACCGACAGCTCACGAACGTCATACGCTAGTTTCGGTCGGGCCAAAGATTCGGTTCCTTTTTGCCGAAACCGAAACTGCGGCCGAACCTTGATTTAGCTGACACTACATTATATGCATAGGTTGCATTATAATCTTCCTAAAGGTTACATATTTAGATGGGGTGTTACAGTTCCCTGGGTTCACAAAATTTTTCACCTTCGAAATTTCGTTCTAGCTCCTCCTCAATTGCGCAAGAATGCTCTTTTTTGAGTAGTTTCTACGTACTCGCTAGTTAATACTCTGTTGGTTTGATAACATTTATTAATATCTAGTATCTGTATCTCGGTACTGATGCAAACCAACGGAAAGCTTCAAAGTCTTCGTCATTGCTTTGTCTCTCCGTCAATTATTTCCTTAACATCATCGTTCTCCTGCCCTTAGCCCAATTTATTTGCGTATTCTTCTTCCATAGTTCTCTATGAGTCATCTTCACCTCCTTGAAAAACAACTGTCGCTGCATTCACTCCCCACAACTCACTTTCCCTCACACACTGCTCCTCTGACATACATCTCCTACTAGTCTAACACTTCACACAAGACACACATCTCCTACTAGTCTAACACTTCACACAAGACACACATCTCCTACTAGTCTAACACTTCACACAAGACATACACTCACTCACACATCGTCTCGCAACATGACTCAATACCTCTGCAGCATTATAGGTACTTAGGTATTTTTTTTATTGTTATTACTTCTCCTTTTATTTTTATTTGTATTAAGCATTTGTAACTCTTACTTAGTTTTTATTTTGGTTAAGCATATTGTTTAACTTACCGGTATTTCTGTAAAAGCTAATTCTAGCCGTGAAGGAGGCCTGTGGGGTTTTTCCAAAAAACCTATATCAGGCACTAGTCTCTCACAAAGGTGGAATACGGCTTAGACTTTTCTTAAGTGAATAAATGATTATTTAATTGAATTGAACAATGGCGGAATAAATGTGGACTATAGATTACTTATAGATTGAACACACTTGTGAATTGCTACCACTTCCGAACGGCTTGCAGTTTGTTCCCCCACTTACAACCCGGGCGCAATAACTTGACACCTGGCTCGAAGTTTCGGAGTCATTCGTTTGCTGTTATAATTATTTTTGTTGAGTTTTTGTTAGTTTCGGAGTCATTCGTTTGCTGTTATAATTATTTTTGTTGAGTTTCGGAGTCATTCGTTTGCTGTTATAATTATTTTTGTTGAGTTTTTGTTACAAACGTCATTTGAGCCAGGTGTCAAGTTATTGCGCCCGGGTTGTAACTATGGCCTTGAGTAAACAAATCATCATGAACTTCGACATTTCTTTGTCATAACATAACATAAGTAATGAAATTGTAACAATTAAGTATAATTTATACATTAATTTAAACATTTATATTCCAAAAAAGAAATACTAACAATATTTATTTAGATGTTCCCGTAGTTTCCCTCGGCTCGATTGATGGCGTTGTCCTGTTTACGCCGATTCCTGAATCGCGCTATGGTTTCGTTACAACAACGATTTGCATAGAACTAAAAGAACACAGTCCACCATCTGTCAGTGTCCCGTCATCTAACTTATAATTTTTTTTTAAAGTTCGTCATGTTGTGCACTTGCATGATAAGCATTGCCGGGTTAAGCCCTTGATCTGCTATGGATTTTTCAGTATCGTGGTAAAAATATATATATATTTGGTTACTAAACACTCTTACAAATAAATAGACAATTTCAACTTTTAGAATCGAGCCATTTCAGTTCTGCTACGCATCCATACTGAGTATCGAGTAAGAGTGGTCGCACGCGTCAGAGTTTTGTAGAGCCGATTTAGGGTTATGTTTTTCGCGCGTATCTTGTGTGTATATTTTATTTCTTTGTTTGTTTGTAAATTTCTATATTAGCTCGTATCTTCCAATCTGCTGTATGGATTTCGACAGTTATGGTATCGTTATATTCGTCTTAAAAACCCAAGTGCCCTTAGATAGGTGTTTCAAAAAAAAAACAAAATGCCTGATTTTTAGCGCGAAATAGTAATACATTCATAAAAATAGTTTAACCAAACTTATCGAGTAGGGTATCAAAATAAAGGAAATTAAAAGGGGATTACAAAAATATATATAAGTTATATGTTTAAATTTAAATAGGAATAATAAATTGGTTTAAAAAGTTTTTGATAGCGTAAACATGGGCTGTTTGTGTCGGACGTCGTGCTATCATAATGAAATTTAGAATAATTATAATTCCGTAGCCCAATCATATTTAAAACGAAACAAAAAAAAATTGTTTATTTATCATTGAAATGTGGGTGTGTTGATCAAAATTCTCTTGAAGTATTGAACCGCTTAGCTTACGTAAATTGTAATTTCCATTTGTCTGTTTCGTTTGGCATGCAATCAATCATCTCTATATTTTACCTGACTTATATCTATGTTCTATGTTAGAGGGTTTGGTTTCCGCACTTAGTTCTTCATGTGGACCGTTGTGCGGGCCATGGCGGCCGTCAGCTGGTCATGCCAACCAGCCCACCTCCCTGCAGAATCTGATTAGGTCTCCTGGTCTGATTAGGATATCTGTGAAGGATCTGGGTGACCCGAGGGTATCTGTTCTGATCTGGGTGACACCTGTGAATTCAAAGAGAAGTGGAAGTGTTTCTTTAGTGAGCAGTATCCCGTGATGTCCCCGCCACCAGGCACAGGCCGTTCCTGTCCAGGCGTAGCAAACGCCTGGTTAGCCTGCCATCTAAGGATGGCATGGTATACCAAACATGATAAAACTTGGCATTGGGTCACGAGCAATGTTAAGACGCAATATAAACGTTAATCATGGACTAGTCAATGGTGCTATGGGGGTGATTCGTAACATAGAATGGCCTGGTTTACGTCGAGACCAGCTGGAAGTGGGAGAACTGCCTCAAGCTGTATTTCTTGAGTTTGATGACAGTAGAATAACGGGCAACCGACCCGGCTTAGGTGTCCGCATTGAGCCTTGTACTACTGAATTTTATGCTTTACGTGGTAAAGGAAAGATTGAGCGACGTATGCTTCCACTAATTTTACACTGGCCAGTGACAGTACATAAATGACAGGGAACAACTTTAGACCGGGCTGTTGTTGATGTAAGCAGTAATGTTTTAGCGAAAGGTCAGGCTAACGTCGCTTTGAGCCGAGTTAGATCACTCTCAGGTCTAGCGATTAGTTCGCTAGATCCTAGAAAGATACTACATCAACCACACGATCAAAATTCTCTTGAAGAATTGAACCGCTTACGTAAATTGTAATTTTCATTTGTCGGTTTTGTTTGGCATGCAATCAATCATCTTTACATTTGCCCGACTATGGGAGGCATGGGCGTAGGCGCACTATAAGTTTACGGAACTGGCCACTTCCATAAACAAACAACATTTGAAAATGGAACTTTTTGCCTGTAGAATACAGTGTTTTTCATCGAACTGTCAATTGTTTTTACATTGTGGCGTCATTTTAAAAACTACTTGTCTTCATCACCATGAATTTAACGCGTGAAGTATGATTTTCTACGATTTTAAGTGTAATTTGTCAGCTCGGCCTCAAATTGGTTTTGGCGATGAAGCACCATGCAAGACGACAATTTATAGCTGGTTTGCAGAATTCAAGCGCAGTCGTATCAATCTTAGTGACGAATTTCGCGATGGCCGCCCGTCCTTCTTCCCATGGGCAGAAACTATAGAACACCACCTGCTACGCTCCTTACATACTCCTTTTGGTTCGCATATGTTCATACATCTAGTCATACACGCACGCCGGTTGCGAGTACTACGCACCTGACCTTTCTGAAGAACATCGGCACAAAAAAGTTTAAATTAAAATAAATAATTTAAAAAATCAAAAACCCGGCTGCACAAAAGAAAATTTAAAAGTAGTGCACTAAAAAGACCGAAACATGATTGAGAATAGACTTGCTGACTAAATAGATAAATAAAATTATCATTGCTGTCGGGGGACCGTTCTGTGGAACACTGTTTATCAAGTAAGAGGTCCCCCCCGACAGCAATGATAATTTTATTTATCTAATAGGTTGGGGAAAAAGTTTCTTCGCATTTTTTAAGAAAATTCAAAACATTTTTTAATATAGTTTATTTACATTTAACTAAAGTATGTAGGTACCATTTTGTTCGATAACTTTTTGCCATCTTGTAGGTAGGGACATGATCCCATTGCTATAGAAATTTTGAGACTTCTGATCAAAATACCGCGACAAGTGGTTTTGGCAGTCCTCTCGTGATGTTAACCTGATACTGCCTAAAGAATTCTGAAGAGACCGAAACAGGTGGAAATCTGAAGGTGCAAGGTCAGGACTATACGGTGGATGCATTAGCACCTCCCAGCCACACTCTCTTAATTTTTGCTGAGTGGCTAAAGATGTGTGAGGTCTAGCGTTATCATGATGAAAAACCACACCCCTTCTGTTGATTAATTCCGGCCGCTTTCTCTCAACTTCTTGCTTTAATCTCATCAGTTATTCGCAGTAGAGTTCAGAATCGATGGTCCTGCCTGGTGGTAACAGATCATAATGAATAATGTCCTTCCAATCCCACCACACACACAGCATTACCTTGTTGCGAGTTAACTCGGGTTTCGCCACAGTCTGTGAAGCCTGACCGGCCTTTGACCACGACCTTTTACGCACGTTCTTGTCGTACGTGATCCACTTTTCATCACCAGTTATCAGCTTCTTCAAAAGTGGTTCGGTTTCATTACGTCGTAATAAAGAATCACAAATGAGTACACGGTTCATTAGGTTTCTTTCAGTGAGCTCGTGAGGTACCCAGATATCGAGCTTTTTTGTGTACCCAGTTTTTTTCAAATGCGCCAGAACTGTTTGTGGTCAATTCCCAGTTCTTCAGCTACGTCGTAACTACTGATATGCTGATCTTGCTCCACTTTTTCAAAAATGGCATCCATTTTATCCGTAATAGGCCGACCAGAGCGACGTGCATCTTTGACATCAAAATCTCCGGATTGAAAACGCTTAAACCAAATTTGTGCTACTCTCACAGACACTGCACTAGGTCCATAAATATCGCAAATTTTTGTCGCGGCTTGCGTTGCATTTTTACCTGTTTTTGTAGTAAAATTTTAAAATGTATCGAATTTCTTCATTAGATTCACTCATCTTGACAGTACGAAAAACAAATGAAAATCACACATTTTCCTAATTGGAATTTGGAATTATGTTCTTTAAAATTTAAACTTTCAATGATACCAAAACCAGCCAGATACAAATAGTATAGCCAAAGAGATTTTATTACAAGTTCATACATACTTTAATGCAAAAAGACTTTTTCCCCAACCTAATATTTAGTCAGCAAGTCTATTCTCAATCTTGTTTCGGCCTTTTTAGTGCATTACTTTTAAATTGTCTTTTGTGCAGTCGGGTTTTTGATTTTTTTAATTATTTATTTTATTTATGATTTTGTTATAGTAAAATTGCATGTTACTGTTTAACAGACCATTATAATTGTTTACTGTCCATTCAATATTTGCACCATCAGTGCACAGCGGATCATCATCATCACACACACAACATTCATGTCTTTTGAGATGTCTTTGCACTGAATTTTATACGTAACATCTTTTGTACCCACCACATTTTATTCGGATAAACGATTTTGATGGAAAAAGTTTTTGCTATTTCTGACTTTGGTAGCGGCCAGTCTATTCATTATAAAAAAACTGACCATGTGCGTGTCGTTGCAAATTTTCGTTGACGCCATCTTGAATTTTGATTTTGACCTCAGTTTTGTTATCAAAGTCCTCAAAAACCACGAAAGTGACACCCATGACGCAAAATTTGCAGATTGTCAGTAGCACCATCTCGAATTTTGATTTTGCCCCATTATCGTTGTTAGCGCCTTCGAAAACCATAAAAACGACACCCATGACGAAAAATCATCACAAAATCACGATAACCATCTTTTCGGGCAAGTGAGTTTACGCAAGTGTACCAGATCCGATGCATCAACCCTCAGTTGGTCTAACTATCTCATAAGAATCAGGATCTATTGGCATCATAAATACTTTTAGTGAAAATTGCCCATTTTCTTGCTGACTGTACATTTTTTTTCAAAATCTGTGTATTCAGATCAAAATGTCTCAAAAAGTTAAGGACAGTCTCCTAAGACCGATTTCTTGTAGCTACAACTTTTGAGATACCCGCACTTCCCCATCTTAAAAATCTAGCCTGTTTGTGTATATGTCATGATGATTGACTGGTTAGCCCCATAAAGATATAGCGTGATGATTGGGACGTCAATTAAACACGGAGATGGATAGCTGACTGTTTTATTCATTAGCGCATACCCACATTACTGAATAACAAAAGGAGACACAATAGTTCACAATACCTTACACTTTTCCCCCCTTAATATTAAATGTTAACTAATCAGAACTTATAACTACTTAACAGAAAATACCATAATAAGGTAGGTATATTAAAAACAAACAATAAATACAACTAACTATTTAGACACCATTGTCTTTATTTACGGCGCGCGCGTGCGCACGTATTGCTCGGGCCGAAGCCCCCGGCGGCGGCGGCGGGGAGCGCGGTGCCGCCGGTGCAGCGGCCGGGCTCGCCGGCTCCGGGCTACCCGCCTCCGTCTCCAGCGCACTGGATGCCTCTGAAGCATCCTCGAAAGCATCATCGTCCTGATCATAACTCTCTCCCTTGTGAGTATCGATACTCGCTCGCGAATAAAAAATTAAAGTATTTAAAAATGTAATTTATATGTTTTTGATTTTAAGGCAACTTTGGTCCATAATATGTGTATAATGCATGTTCAACGTCTGCACCTTACAAGTGGGTTCACCAGACCCCAGACATACTCCGTCTGTAATTGCAAATAAATTATGATTTGTATCATTTCGTCAAAGGAGACTTTCCTTTAAAAAAAACTTACTATCTCCAATATTTGACACATAATTTCCGTCCCTTCGATGTTCACCAGTAGGTAAACAACTTTGAGTGGATAATATTCACGATTTGGTCCTGCGCAAATCTCCGATGACATTTAAACGAAGATGGAAAATAAAAATTACGAATTGACACAATTTCTGTCTGAAACATGATTCAGATACTATTGCAGCGATGTCGTGAACTTAGATCTACCCAAGTTATCGTTAGGGAGGCTAGCCACATTTGATTCGACAGTATTTGTTGAACAACAATGCCGACCCTATGCTAGACACTCCTCCACAGTTACACAGACTCGATTCGAATCGAGCCTATAGGCAAACCATTCGGCATCGACAAACCGTTCGGTATTCATAATAAACAATTCGTGTGTCTGAGGTCTTCTATAATTATACTTTGTATTTATATATTTGTTTGTTTGTTCGCAGACCCCTCCCCCTACTCGGTGGATAGCGCCAATACCGGAGTGCTCTCTAAGACCGCGACCCCTTGCAAAGTTTGTGGCGACAAGGCGTCTGGATATCACTACGGCGTAACATCGTGTGAGGGATGTAAGGTAAGCAGCTTTCTTTAATTATAAGGAGCTAAATGATAAAGATTTTATTTCTGAAAATAGGTTTGCACAAACATACGTTATTATATCTTAAAAACTGTATCAGGTATTCTTCTTTTCCGTGTAGTTGTGCGAGATGAGTCATCATAATCTAACCGGATACAGCTAGGTACCAGAACTTTAAATGGAGCGACTGCCTATATCTGACGATAGGCAGTCGCTCCGTGTAAAGTTCTACCAGTAACCCAACCCTTTGAAATAATACAGGATATTATGAAGAAATCTCGATTGCGCAACTTTTTCGCACAACTGTCCTTCCGCGCAAGTGAATCGCGCATACAGGCAACTGTACGTCGCTTGGTCACGCGTCACCAGTCCTGAGTATCAGTATATTTTGGCTGCTGGGACCATAATTACAAACGTAATATACAGGGAAGTTTTATTATAAAGAGTTAATGCGGGAAATAAAGTGGATTGTGCTATACTGCGATTGTGACCCACCAGTCGATGCCCAAAAAGGCAAGGCTGGCTGTTAACAATGGTATGCTGGTACCCACGCTTATGTTTATGGAAGTGAATGTTGGGTGTGGCAAAAGAAGCATGAAAGTAGAATCAATGCTGTGGAAATGTGTTCCTTGCGAAGCATGTGTGGCTATGAATGATAGGCTGAAAAAATATGTGATAAGGCAACGGTGCGGTTTAAAAGAAGATGTAGTGACAAAATTTTAAAAGATTATGCTTAGGTGGTTTAGTCATGTTGAAAGGCGACTAACAAAAGGTATTTACAAGGCAGGTGTGAGTGGAAACGCCGGGTGAGGACGCTCTAGAAGGACATAATATAGTGACCTAATTGGTGATGTTCTTCAGAAATTCAAACTTCGGAATTTAACTGAGAAATTCCAGACGGAAAACCTAATATCACTTTGCCTGACCCGGGAATTGAACCCAAGACCTAATTCCCAACAGTAGCGCTTGCGACCAATAGACCAACGAGGCAGTTTTGTATAAAATGTGGTTGTTATTTTTGTATATTGTGGTGTCTTACGACTTCCACGCGAACGAAGTTGCGGGCAAAAGCTAGTTGAAAACATAAAAAGAAAATGTAGTGTCCCACTGCACTTTTCCTAGAAACTGAATCATATCATCAACCTTTCTTTCCATCGGTCTTTCCGTCTCAACTTAGGAAACTTAGGTCCGTAGAATTCAGGGCTTCAATATTGTACAGTAAATTGAATTCAAACCTATAAATTCAATTGAAACGGGAATTTTAAGAGGTACCTACAGACATTAAAATGAGTCATTGAAACAAACGGGGAATATGGAAATTCGTCATAAACTTTCATTCGGCTCTATCGGAGAAAACATAAATTGCTTCGTAAAGATGCACTGATCTTTATAATTGTTTTTATCCCTGTTACGGCAACACAATTTTCACACGAAAGACTACTCAGCTCGGAAAAGCTCTTTTAGAATAAACAATTTAGCATCGGATAAACAGTTCTACTAGCTTTTGGCCGTTCATTCCCCACGACACCACTGAAAACGACACCACCGGTGGTGTCGTGGGGAATGACAGAAATCACTATTCCCCGCGACACCACCGAAGTGATGTCCGCTCACCACGGCTTCGGCTGCGCGGAGGTCACAAGTTATCCGACGGTAACACTACCGGGATTAAAAGTATTCTATGTCTAATTTCATAGTAATCCGTTCAGCCGTTAATGCGTGAACCAGACGGGTGTCGTGTCTGGTGGGCAACTGCCCGACGGTTGATGTCGAGATGATATGATATGATGGTGGAAGGGACATCGACGCGAATCCATTTACTATGGATTTAGTACATCATTCTTGACCCCCCTCCGTTAAAATTTTTCATCGGTTATTAAAAAAAAAATCGCTGTTGCATACATTTTGACCGAGTAGGTATTGCACTGTAGGAAACAGCTGTTTTTTTTTAATTTAATTTTTTAATTACCGATGAAATTTTAACGCAGGGGTGTCAAGAATGATGTACTGAATCCATGGTAAACGGATTCCCGTCGATGTCCCTTCCACCCTGTATTGTGTACCATGTGGTGCCGGACGTAAACGAATAGCACCCATGCGACCAAGGGACTTACTATAGAATGGGCAGCAGCGTTCTCTATGCATTTTAACACCATACTGCGATCGCCAACCCACCTGCCAAGCGTGACGATTATGGCAAACACTCCCCTTTGGGGGAGGCCTATGTCCTTAAGTGGACGTCTTTCGACTGAAGTGATGATGATGATGAATATGAATATTAAGTATTAGTATTGAAGTGTGGAGAATATTGACCGACCCATCCGTGAGGCTGGCAAACACTTACATAACAAAGATTATCGAAATATCGAGCCTTTCCACTCATACTATATATATACTTTCTCATCATAATCATCTGCCTCTTCCCAACTATATGTAGCCTCTCCCCAACTATATGTAGTCTCTTCCCAACTATATGTAGGCTCTCCCCAACTATATGTAGCCTCTTCCCAACTATATGTAGCCTTTTCCCAACTATATGTAGCCTCTCCCCAATTATATGTAGCCTCTTCCCAACTATATGTAGCCTCTTCCCAACTATATGTAGCCTCTTCCTAACTATATGTAGCCTCTTCCCAACTATATGTAGCCTCTTCCCAACTATATGTAGCCTCTCCCCAACTATATGTAGCCTCTTCCCAACTATATGTAGCCTCTTCTCAACTATATGTAGCCTCTTCCCAACTATATGTAGCCTCTTCCCAACTATATGTAGCCTCTCCCCAACTATATGTAGCCTCTTCCCAACTATATATTGGGGTCAGCTTCCAGTCTAACCGGATGCAGCTGTATTCAGCCCGTGTTTTAAAGCCTATCTGACCTCCACAACCCATGCAGTTATTAGGAGACATGACACCCCTTGGTAAGACTGGTTGTCATAATTTCGGTCTTCTGACGACCCGTAACTACTGTCAAAGATCCACTAATGACAGCCGGGACCAACGGCTTTACGTGCCTTCCGAGGCACGGATGGGTCTCGGTATATAACGGATCCCTCCTCGACAAGCGTTAACCTTGAAGATAGACCCATGCGACTGTTATGACTTAGCCACGAGCCCCTCCATTCTGCATGCAATACTTTTTAACGCTGTAGTAGTAAAATGAACTATGTCTACATTTCCTTAAAGTAGCTAATGAGTTGCAATGATAAGTGTATACTCCTATAATTGGCATTACATTGTTTCGGTAAGTTCACTTGTGAGTGACGGGGCTTCACATTAGGGACAATATACAGGATGTTCAGGTATACATTGGATGTTAATTTAACAAATTGTATGCTACTTCACACATAATAATATACTTCACTAGCCCTTCGGGAATCACCGACGCGCGGCGTAACGATGTCTCATATAAGTTTTTTTTTTACGTTTTGCAATAGTTGTTTAAAATTACCTACTGTTTATGCAAGGAACTGCATTAAAAAATATTCCTTATCCGTCCTATTAATTAGTCTTGATGCCAATACGTTTTGGGTGGAGATATCGATATTCAATAAATCCAGGAGTATCTGTCCAGTTATAGGCAATTCAAATGTTAAGTATAAAGCCGGGTCCAGACGTGAGTAATGTAATAATACGAATAGTGTGGACGGCATACAAACTCAACGCGAATCTTGTATGTGTTCGACTGCGAGAGCCTTTGCGTTCGCGCTAAAAACCGACAGTCGATGGATAAACCGCGAGCGCCAGCACGAGCGTTACATGTAATTCTCGTAGGGCCGTCCACACGCAGAATTCGCAGTACATTACACAAAACATCACATTAAACATTACACACGTCTGGAACCGGCTTTATCCATGCTAGTTCTCGTGACAATGGACATTATTGTCCATAGAACATGTAAAGGGAGGCTCGGCCTAAGTAAAACTTATTAAAACCTACGTTTGCGCGGATTGTGGTAAATCAATAAGGGTTGTATGCAGCACACATTGCTACCAAAATGACATGATGTTTACGTTCTGAAATTAGTAACAGCTCTCGGAACTGTCCCGATTTGTTCAGGGGGTGTTATTCTATGTGCCGCGTAACTACCTACCCAGCTTCATAAGCATCTACCAAGAAGTTCTAATAGGAGGCTTCTCTGCATGCCAAGATGTCATACCAACTTAAGGTAATATTGTCCACTGACTGTCTACAATGTATGCTGCATACAAAAGAGCACGAACAGGGGGCCTAAAATGGACGCTTTGGCAGAATCATAATAATTATGATCTGAGTACAATTCATATCCCGCAATTCATCTGTTTGACAGTTTTGTATGGAGTTCCGTAAAATGGTCCACAAATTATGAATTGCTATGGTGAAGTCTAATGTCAAATAGCAGCTGTCAAACAAATGCATTGCGGAATATATAAATTGTACGCAATAATTATTATGATTCTGCCAAAGCGTCCATTTTAGGCATCCTGGACATTGGACTTCTTCCACTCATCAGTACGAGTAAAAAAAAAAGCCGCACTTGGAATTGAATGGGTCTCTAGTCTAAAATCGAATACATAAAAATTATCAAAATTACAATCTAATCTATTTTAATTTAATTTATTGTAATCAATTTAACCTTTAATACCTATATATTTTTATCTAACTTATTTTAATGTACCTACTTGTTTAAAGTTTGACGGCACGGTTGGCGCAGTTAGTTAAGCTGCGCTGCGTGTCGCGGGTTCGATTCCCACACGGAACAAATATTTGAATGACCTACAAGTAGTTCTTCCGGGTCTGGCTGTTTGTGTATGTGAATTTAAATGTTTGTAAACGCACCCACATACAGGAGAAATTCCTAGTGTGGGGCAACAAAAAAAAAAAAATAGTTTTATCATCTGCGCATAATGTAGTGCAAGCTGTGCTTTTCTATATGTAAAGAGACGCTTAGACTTGAGTGGCAATGTACCAGTTGTAAAAGGACTAGTGTACTGAAAGCCTAATAATAAATAAATTCTCTTTTAGGGTCTATACGAGTATAATTATCTCATCCTTGAATTCGTATAATTAAATTTATAAAGACGTAATTTACTGTACTTCCACCTTCCTTATGGGTCCGAGGGTCAGTGAGTCTTCGGCAGATGAACTAGAAAGTAATTGCCTCCCTTGCCAGCGTCTCATTATCGTATATTAGCTCCTCGCAGAGGGAGTTTACAATGACATCCCAGACACTTTCTAGACTGCTTTCAGCAGTAGGAAACCATCTGCCATATTGAGGTCATGACCCAACTTTGTCCAAATTGGGAAATTCAACGCATACTGCGCCGTGTCCTCGTTACAATGGTTAATACTGGGTGCCTCCACCATAATACATGCAGTTTAGGTAAACACCCCGAAAGAGCCGGAGCGCCCAGCACGAACACGCGGAGTTTTAACAAAATCGAACGATTATAAAATTGAAATTACTGTAGGACTCTGGTTTCGAGCACCAGCGGCAACCGGAAGGTAAAGGCGCCAAGCCGTCTGTGCTGCCACTCCTCCATGCTTATTTCCCCAGAGGTGGGACCCGATCCCGGGATTATCTCTGTCAGCCGAAACTTGAGTAAGAACTGTTGGTTTAGCGCATAATCCGTGTCAGGTGACGGCACTCTTCGAAAAATATTTGCTGTTTTTAACTTGTGAGTGGTGGCTAATAATTCGGTGGCTGTGACGTATGTGCCAAATGAATCCACAGCAACAATGTATACATTATCTGTTGTAAACTTTTGAGATTCCAAAGGTAGCCAACGTGATCCCTTAATTACGAGAAAATAACTGTTTTAGTTCCAATATAAAACATCTAAACTTCGATGAATAAAGCATCTAAATCATATTACTTACTAAATCAAATCTATTTTCACCAATAAAAAGCAACACGAACGTACCTAAAAATTCATTCATATATTTAAAAATGCGCCTTGTCATTGTAATGGTACGCGAGCCACTGATTACTTGTCATTGTAATAGTACGCGAGCCACTGGTTACTTGTCATTGTAATAGTACGCGAGCCACTGGTTACTTGTCATTGTAATAGTACGCGAGCCACTGGTTACTTGTCATTGTAATAGTACGCGAGCCACTGGTTACTTGTCATTGTAATAGTACGCGAGCCACTGGTTACTTGTCATTGTAATAGTACGCGAGCCACTGGTTACTTGTCATTGTAATAGTACGCGAGCCACTGGTTACTTGTCATTGTAATAGTACGCGAGCCACTGGTTACTTGTCATTGTAATAGTACGCGAGCCACTGGTTACTTGTCATTGTAATAGTACGCGAGCCACTGGTTACTTGTCATTGTACTAGTACGCGAGCCACTGGTTACTTGTCATTGTAATAGTACGCGAGCCACTGGTTACTTGTCATTGTAATAGTACGCGAGCCACTGGTTACTTGTCATTGTAATAGTACGTGAGCCACTGGTTACTTGTCATTGTAATAGTACGTGAGCCACTGGTTACTTCAGTCGGTTGCGCAGGGCCATGCGAAAATTGAGTTAAAGGTGCATGTACCATTTTGTAAGCGGAGCCATTGTCAGCTGGCCGAGGTGCATAGGCATGCCCGATCCCACGATGCAAATTGATTTAATATACGATAGGCAGACATACATAAATCAATCTGTTATTTACAAAGCGTTCTGTCTGCGTGTGGTTAATTTCGGCAATATTTAAAATCCACTAAGTGACTTCGTGCATCGTGCTTGGTTTGTTACATAAGTGACGTCTGAACAGTGATTCCGCTCCAGTTTAAGTGATTCCAAGGTAAACCAAAATGCATGTTCTGATCTAAATAATATGCTAAACTTTTCGTAACGTCGCTCCTGGCCTAAGAATAGACTGCCGACTGTAGATTTTATTTAGATCATCAATTAAGTTATGAAAATTAATTAGCAGGAAGTAAACATTTCGCATATTTAAATGAGTGAGGTTCGCGCCGGAGTGCGGGGGGTTATATTATAGGCACCTACAAGAAAATTGCTTTGTTAAAAAAAAACTTTATACAAAAAAATAGCACTACAAAATGAAAAATAACTTTAATTTCGGAAGTCGGTGTCTTTGGATCTGTATTTGAGTTTTTTGCCACCGACAACATTTTCATTTTGTAGTGTTATTTTTGGTAGTCGGTGACTATTTTTTTGTAAAAAGTTTTTATTTTTCTCTTTTTAGTGGCTCAGTTTTGATTTTATCTAAATTACAATAGCCTAATGTTAACTGCTCATCACCTTTAATAAAATATTGCTTTTCCCGATGCTGGGACGTTGATTGTTGAGGAGTTCTCCTGCTAAGAACCAGGAGAACTGCCACTCACCATATGCATAGTGACGAGCATAAATTTCTTAATCTCAACCCGTTAAATAGGTACTCATTATTTTATTGTTCCGGTGGCCATCTGTGGTCTCCTTCATCAATTCCACTTCACCAAATGGTGCTTTCCGAGAGCAAATGCACGAGTTACTATAAAAAGTTCCCAAATCGCTATAAGTTTGCATATAATATTTGAGGGTTTTCCTCGATTTCCATGGGATTCCCTCGTCAGATTCTGATTTGATGGCAATGGGACCATCTCGGGAGTATACCCTTTCAAACAAAAAAAGAATTTTCAAAATCGGTTCATACTTGACGGAGTAATTGCGTAACAAACATACGAAAAAAAAAAAACATACAGACGAATTGAGAACCTCCTCCTTTTTGGAACTCGGTTAAAAATCGCGATCGCGACGGAAACCGACCGATTTACTCATTAAATAAATATGTTTATTAATCTACTACACATAGTCATAATATCGTGACTTCCTATTAATTTCCAATCTTCCATTTCTACGAATTTCTAGTTCTTTTGTTTCTGGAGTCACGTTACTTTCACAGGGAAAAATCAAAAAAAAAATCGTAACTTCTTGCATAATATGGGTTCATGTTTAAAACTTCCCAATAAGTCACCTGTAAAGTTTGACTAGGGAGCGAACGTAAGAAAAGCTAAAAAATACTTTTACCCCTTAAAGTAAGCGTGGTTACGTGACCATAGGAAGTTTAGACGCCGCGTGACTGTCGGACAAAGGGGATAACCGTTCACGTGCTAGAGGTACGCACCTAGGACTACTCCTGTCAGTTTTTTGTTTCTGTGGTCCTAACGATCTGCTCAGTATTTTCCTAAATGAATCTGTTGATATCAAGACTATGGTCGTATTTTAAAATCATAAGCCTCTTCTGCCCAAAACCTCTCATTAGCCTAATCTGGCCTCTCTCCATTTCTCGCGAACCCGCTCTTAATTCGCTGCTTGCGAAGAATCCATCAAAACTATTTACTCTACAGAACATAATATCCATATTATTAATCCTCATTATTAATTACGTATTTCTGATCGATAGTAAATAGAAACATTTTAAGCACCAAAACAGCATTTTCACAATGAATCGGAAATTATCGTACAATTTCAGCGTGTATCTATCTCATAAATTCTGATGAAAAAATAATGTCTCATTTAGAAATTGTTCTTCTACTTAGTAATTTCAGACGTCTCGATTTTGTGAAAATTGGGAAATGATCTGATTTTTCCACTTGTGAAAAGTTGCTACAGAACGTTGTGCTTTGTATTCTGTACATTGATTGTAGGGTATGAAAAACGCTTGAATCCTATTTAACTCGGTTAGGGAACCCTACCTACATGTAATGTCACCGCCCTACGCCCCGGCGAGGTAGCTGCGAACTCCGCGCTGTGCCATAAAGCCTCCGACGAAGCTAGTTGATGGACAGCCTCTATTCCCTCTCCTGAATTTCACGTTACGTTCGCGATAACTCAATAAGTGTTAGTTTAATTTGACGATTTTTTTTTTTATTTGTAATGTTTTTACAAATCGTTCTTTGATTTTTCGTGGTGAGAAAATTTCGTGAGTGTTCGAAAACTTTGAAGTGCGTTTTCTCACTTTTATTTTATTTTTTTTAATTTCAATATTTTCTTTTGGGTTGTTTGTTGGGATTAGTAATAGTTGAGTTTATGTTTAAATAACTGCACACGGCAGTCACAGTTACACTGTTACAGTTTCTGTTAACTTTACGGACTAAGCATATTACGCGATAGTTTAACTTTAGAGTGTTATGGTTATTTTTGTCCTTTTCCCCTATTAGTGGAATTAACCAGTGGCAACAGGTTTTAAAGTATTATGATCTTGTCCGTGTACAGGGGTTCTTCCGCCGTAGCATCCAGAAGCAGATCGAGTACCGCTGTCTCCGAGACGGAAAGTGTCTGGTCATCCGACTGAACAGGAATCGCTGCCAGTTCTGCAGATTTAAAAAGTGTCTTGCGGTTGGCATGAGCAGAGATTGTGAGTACCTAGCTTTATTTATTTTCTTGTTTATTCGCTTTTACTCCATGCAAATGTAAATAGGTAGTTTAAAAAATATTTTTTCTTTTACTATTGGTAGATATTTTGTAAGTTTGTTTTAACTACCTACTTGTTTGGTTACGGTTTTCACTATCATTTAGGCAAATTGCCTGCTAAGGAATGTTTTAATACTTATACAATTAATTATAATTTCTCTCAGGTGGGTTGCTAGTTATAAATACAAACCTGTTATGTACAGGAATTGAGAATCTAGACTGCTTACAAAAGTTAGTTTATTTTTTATTTTTCAGCAGCAGAGACTTTTACTTATAACGTTGTGTCTAGGTTGTTTTTTCATATGACAGGTTTGCGTTTAAACGTGTGAGTCGTTTGACATTAAAGTTAGTTACGAGAAGGAACGTGGTTCCTTCCTTTAATTAATTTACTCGTGCGATATATTGCTCTCGCAGGTCACAGGTCGCAGGTCTACCAAGCCGAAGTCTTAAAATGTTTAAACATAAAACCTGTATTGTAAATGTATTAATCCTAACTAATATTCTCGAATAAATGCGAAAGTAAGTTTGTTTGTCACGCTTTTACGCTAAAACGGCTGAACGGATTTGGATGAAATTTAGCACATGGGTAGACCGTGACCTGGGTTAGGTTATAAGATACTTTTTATTCCGGTGTTCACTGGATCGAGATTAATGTGGGTGGAACCGCGGGGCGCAGCTAGTTTATAAATGATATTGATACGATAATGTATTTTCAGGAAAATGTATTCTTGAGATATTTTTTGGTCAAACAATTCTTTGAATTATTTAAAACCAAGTCTACAAAAGAAGGGATTATCACAGTAGTCAATTATTTATAACTTAACCAAATTTTTACACGCGTTGCAAATTAGGACTGTTTAATAAACAAAACACGTAAGTAGACGATACTGTCGTCAAGTAGCTTAAATTAATTAAAAGTACGAGTTAACCACACTAACTTAACTGAACAACTTCAACGTAGTGTAGTAAATACGAGTTCTAGGTAGATCGTAGTTTGTTTCTTATTTGAATAGTAGCTTGTTAGAGGCAAAAAAATAGGAATAAATTACTTATGACTTATGACTGAAAAATAGTAGCTTGTTAGAGGTACAACAACAACAACAGCCAACAACAAACCAACAACAACAACATTAGTAGAGACCGGCCGGAAACGGATTTTTCTTTTCCGCTTGGACTGCATTTTTAGCAAAAAAACGGAAGCGACACGAAATAGTCCGAAGTAGAATGTCATCTGATAAGAATAAATACAAAATTAAGAAAACAAATTTAAAACCTTCCGAACATTTGAGTAATAATATTCAAACTAGAAATAACTAACTTCTCAAAAAGTGTTTGGTTCAATTCAGAATAAAATGTTTAAGTATTTGCAATAAAAAAAAACTTACCGCACCTGCGTCTGCATTGTCCCTCTCGGACACTTGTAGATGCCAACGACAACAATGTTGGTCAATAGTAAGCCTAAAAACAGCATTTCTGGTCGGATATCGACCTGTATTTGCTCAAAAACAATACAACAAAAAAAAAATATGGCGTGAAATTGTTAAAGCTTTTCCAAACTTTAAATTGTTAGTAAACAAGATTAATGCACTGACAGGCAGTTAAAATTAAACTGAACAAGGCTTCAATCAGCTGTGCAACAACCTACATTCCCAGGCCAATCCGTCAGGCATCGCAATTAATAACTAACAGGAAATTACAATCGACGCGCCGCGAAACACAGCAGTGTCAATGTACTAATAGATCGCACCTATTTTCCAATTGTCGAATGGAGTCCATTTGAGTGCACTGTGGCGTGCGAGATGCACTGGCGCACGCTGGGAGCGACGGTTATATGATGAGGGCCTTTCCCACAGCTGTACGATACGGCCGAGTACCTAAGCGTCCCCGCGAGCCGGTCACAACTGAGGCCCAGCCCGAACCCAAGCGGCCCACCCCCGGCAGCGCCACGCTCCCCCCGGTGGACCCCATGGAGACCGTACTGATGAGGCAGCAAATGTCTAAGGAACTGGTGAAGCTCATCACCGTGGCTCACCGCCAGACGAACACCTACACCGATGAGGTGAAGGCGACCATGACGCCGCGCGCCATGGTGCTCAGGGTTGAAGACTCGGAGGGTGAAGGTGGGTGAAGTTTGTTTTTATTTCTGTCGCTCATATATTTCATGAGATGAGCGTCCTTGTTGTAGGTCTGAAGTCCTGCACGGTTATTTTTGTTTTTCAAAGTGTAAAAATGTATTTCAGTTATTTTATTAGGTTCGATTTCAGCTTCAATTTGCCTAAACCGCTGGGTCTAGTAGCTTGAAGCTGTGCACAAGATTTCCTAATACAATGGAAGTGAGCACTAAAATAGGACTTTAGAAAATTCACCCCTAAAGGGGTTCCATAGGGGGTGAACGTTTGTATGGAATTTTGTTATCATGCCAATGGGAAAACCCATAACTTGTATATTTTTTTTTTTGTTTTTAATAACGTTGCCCCACACTAGGAATTTCTCCTCTATTGTGGGTGCGTTTACAAACATTTAAACTCACATACACTAACAATCAGACCCGGAACAACTAGGTACTTAATTTGTTCCTTGCGGGAATCGAACCCGCGACACGCAGTGCAGCAGTCAATCGCTTAACCACTACGCCAACCGTGTCGTCAACTTTCAACTAGCTTTCAACTAGGTAACATAATTATATAAATTGGGAAAACATTAAAAAATCTCACTAAAAGTTGAGAATGTAGTCACATGTAATAAAGTGCAGTGCTATATAAAAAAGTAGGTCATATACGGACGTATCGAATTCAGCCTACGGTTAATTTCCAATGATTGTCGTGTCAAATTATCAAGGTTGCCCGATTTTTTATCAACGTGGTATTTTTTTAAATATGATGTTATCTTTGCGTGTATACAAAGAACTTCAGAAGCTTTCCCCAGTTACGTATTTTTAAAATTACGATTGGTATAACAAACCATTACTCCAGCAACAGAGCGTTATTTTGCCAGTAAGTCCTCATTAACGGGAAACGAAAGCTTTTTTGATGAATAACGAATAATGATGAATAAGAATTTTCCTTGACAATACTTTTTTACAAAAAAAATCAACCTACTTCCACAATGGGCCAACCGCCGACGAAAGCCATGAACATCACTAATAAAAGTATAGTCACCTGCGTTAAGGCTTAGGCGTTCCACGTCCGCACATACCCATCTTTGCTCCCCACAAAAATCTATGAGTTCATTAATTTCCGAATTGAAAACGCTTAAACCAAATTTGTGCTACTCTCACAGACACTGCACTAGGTCCATAAACATCGCAATTTTTTTTCTCGGCTTGCGTTGAATTTTTACCTTTTTTGTAGTAAAATTTTAAAATGTATCAAATTTATTCATTAGATTCACTCATCTTGACAGTACGAAAAACAAATGAAAATCACACATT
Source organism: Tiliacea aurago (assembly GCA_948098905.1). NCBI lineage: Eukaryota > Metazoa > Arthropoda > Insecta > Lepidoptera > Noctuidae > Tiliacea > Tiliacea aurago. The sequence continues at coordinate 2,274,947 of OX402576.1, forward strand.
TTCCTAATTTGAATTTGGAATTATGTTCTTTAAAATTTAAACTTTCAATGATACCAAAACCAGCCAGATACAAATAGTATAGCCAAAGAGATTTTATTACAAGTTCATACATAATATAATGCGAAAAGACTTTTTCCCCAACCATGTCAACTACTCACCTTTAACAAAATATTACTTTTCCCGATGCAGGGACGTTAATATTGTTAAGGAGTTCTCCTGGGCTGGTGGTGAAGTCACACATCAACATCAGCTCCACTTTACCATACGCACTGTAACGAGCATAAATTGCTTAGCAGCCATTATTATAGTAACCGAATCCAACCCGTGAAATACTCCTATTGAGTAGTTCCGGTGGCCATCACGCTGGTCCAGCTCCATAGGACAATCTAGAGTCTAGACAAACCAAACTGGTTGGTATTTTAATTGTATAATTTGTTATTTTTATGACATTGATTTTACATTCTGTGATTACCATAACTCAACATTGACTTATTTTTTTAAGAAACCATATACCACCTTTTACGATGTTTGTAAATATGTGAGCACCATGTATCTATCTCATAAAATTATTTTTCATTGCTTAGTTTTTAATTCTTTTTACCTATTATGGTATTGTAATTTTTATTCTAGGTGGATGTCTTCACACATAATCATAAATATAATTAATGTATCTACTTAAACAAAACATTGTAAAACATTTTTAAAAGAGTAACGGTGGAGTTTCTTGCCCATTATTCTCCATACGAAACTACCTTTTGGAAGGGGCAACTAGAATCAATTCAATTTTTTTTTAAGTGCCTGTAATGTGCCTATTGACTTCTTGGCGGGAAAGTGAAGCGTCATGTTCAGCAGTTTGTTTAATTTTCCAAAATTTGTGTTTAGCCGGATATTAATGTGTAATAATGGTGGATTATTAACCATTAAGTGTTTGTGAACGTGCATTAGTGTAGGCAAATGAAACAAAACAGTGCAACTTCGCTTCAAGTTCTCTCAAGAAGTCCGCGTGAGGTCTCAGTAAAGTGCCACATCTTTACTGAAACTCAAGGGGAGTGGGCGGGGATATCATCATCATGCATTTATAATTCATTTCATCAATACTATACAAGAACTAAAACGTGACATTGGCTGAATGCACAAACCGTGCGAAGCCAGAAGGAAAAAAAAAAAGGAAAAAAAATATGTGCCTATTTGAAAAAAAAAGGGTATCAGCTCCATTTTACCAAATGGTGCTTTTCGAGAGCAAATGCACGAGTTACTATAAAAAATACCCAAATCGCTATGGGTGTGACTATAAAGTTTGAGGATTTCCCTCGATTTTCATGGGATCCCCTCATCTGATACTGACTTGGTAACAGTGGAACCACCACGAGAGCATACCCTTTCAAACAAAAAAAATATTATCAAAATCGATCGGCAATTGACGAAGAAATCGGTGATCGGTAAATGTTAAATAGAGGCGTAAATAAAACATTTATTTTTTTTAAATCGTTGCCTCACACTTGGATTTTCTCCTGTATTGTGGGTGCATTTACAAACATTTTAACTCACATACACAAACAGCATTGAAAACCCGGATAAGCAAAATTACAGCATCTTATTCAATAAAACATTGAGAACCCGGATATGCAAAATTACAGCATCTGATTTAATTAAGAAACCCCGAAGTTGTCTATAGCAAGCAAATTTTTATAGCTATAGCAAGTTTTTTTTATTTGTGTACTTTTTATTATTAGTAGCTATATTTAAATAACTACGACGAGTTACACACCAAGTCAATCTCAGTATTGACATCAACCTTCACATCTACTTTAATATAAGCGCGAGTTATGTTGCGGGTTTAGAACCTCATTTGACATTAGCGCGACCTCCCCCCCGCGGCTTTATTTTTATAATCAAGGTACTTATTTTAAGTTTTTTGTGAAAAAGATTTTACATCAGTGAAGAATGTATTTTATATTATTAAGGAGAATTACTTGACTTAGACGTAAGTTTGTTATCATTTTGTAAGCTCTTCATGATAGCACCATGCAATAAAGAGAATTTACATCACTTAAAATGTTTTCAAAATCAAATTGAAATGAAATTAATAAAGCTCGAATGCTCCGATAGCGCAGCAGTTAAGTGATTGCCTGCGCTTTATACATTATTTGGATCGCAGATTCGATTCCCGCACGGATAAAATGTTTTGTGTCCCAATAACAGCTCCTTTTCCGGTATTTTTGGAATGGAAGTTCAGAACTATCTTTAAACAAGACTTGCACATAGGATAAATTGCAGTGTAAAAACATTATTCCACTAACATAAAATCACACCACTATTACTTATTCTGTGATCACACACAAAGTGGACAGACGTATACATAAAGAACACTCACAAAGGTGCCGTTAGACTCAAGAATTTAAAGTGTGTTACCGATTACTTTAATATTTTCACTTATTCCAACATTGATATATCCAAATCGCCCGGCAATTCAAAACCGAGGCAAGTGAGGCTCCTGTCACTTTCCAGTGACAGCTTGCTCAGCCAGTGATGTACGACCTCGCTTGAAAGGTTGGGATTCGATATACTATCTTCAGAATTCCGGTTATCAGTGTATAGGTTTTCTTTTCTAACTATTGATGTAAATCCTAGGTAGCGGAGGTGAAGACGCCGCAACATCGACCACTGACCGAGCCACTGACGTGCGCTCGCTGCTGTGGCACAACATAGCCCTGCGCATGACGCCTGCCGTGCAGCATGTGGTTGAGTTCGCCAAGCGCCTGCCAGGGTTCCACAGCCTGCCGCAGGATGACCAGCTCATCCTGATCAAGGTAACGTTGGAAATAAGAGACTGAAAACGTTTTCCTATCAGCAAAATTATCCCCACTGCAAGCAGCTCGCGCGAATTGTTTCATGCATAATTTTTAATAGGGGATCTATTAAAAAGTATGCATCTGAGTTTCCTCACCATTTTCTGTTGTGTGCTAGTTAGGAAACGTGAGAATTATACGCTAATGGGTTTACAACAAGTTCAAAGTTGATGTATTTTATTATCGGCTCGTAACTCACCGTCTGCCCGGGTTTCAGCGCGCTGTAATATAATGCACCTGTTTGGAGTGCGCTCGGCTGCAGGTCGGCGTCAGAGTGCGCTCGGCTGCCGGTCGGCGTCAGAATCCGCTCGGCTGCCGGTCGGCGTCAGAGTGCGCTCGGCTGCCGGTCGGCGTCAGAGTGTGCTCGGCTGCCGGTCGGCGTCAAAGTGTGCGTCAGAGTCAGCCCTGCAAATTCATCAAAGTTTCGTTATTAAACTCACCTAGTTTCGATGTAGAAAAAAACCATTGTATCAGGAAAATAACAGGCAATTATTTACCTTATTTCGCTGTGCAAGTTTTTTATTTGCGATTGTTGTGTGCCATTTTGCGAATAGCCGCTTGGCGACTCTTCCATCATTCACCCTCATTAACGCTGTGTATCACCAGATACGATTGGACCCTGTCAGTGTGTATTTATGTCCGCAGCTAGGGTTCTTCGAGGTCTGGCTGACGCGCATCACCAAGCTGTCCTCGCCAAATCGCATCGTCTTCGAGGATGGGACTATCATCAACCATCACCAACTCATCATTACTTATGACGTAAGTTACAACTTCTGCACTTCTACAACTTATCCACTACATACTTATACCATTGAATATACGGACACTTTAAGTTACAGTATTAAAGTACAGCTGTAGGCGTGTAAGTACACTTGCAAGCCTATACTGCTGTACTGTAAAGCACAACTATTCAAATCACTGTCATTCCTTGTCAGTCGTATGAATAGCTATAAAAAAATAATAAAAAAAATCGTTTAATTCAGGTATTAAACCCATAGTAAAATTACAAAACTAAAACAAAATTACAATCCATTATAAATTTAAATTAAATTACATGAACAAAATTAAATAGATAATAAAAATTAAATGAATTACATTAAATTAAAATACAGCGTCTTAGCATATACACACAGCGAAGTGTTGCGATAACTGCGTTTTATAGCTATTTCATAATTGACGCAATGTGTCAATTTGATAAACAATTAATTTTCCTCGTATGTACTTCTATCAATACCGTCAAGGTTAAACAAACAAAAAAAAATTGTCTTTTATCCATGTTTATACAGGGTTATTTTTAAAACGTCAATAACCTCTTAAGGGGTCATTGTACTCATCATTATGAACAACTTTTACTATGGGACCAAACCTGAAATTGCAAAAAAAAATCAGCTGTTCCCTACATTTTAACGAATTATTCGAACATAATTGTAGGGAACAGCTGGTTTTTTTCTGGTTCAAAGTATTCAGAATAATCTTGAAACATTTGTATTGTTTGAAAAAAAAATATTTAGTTTGTGATATATATATATATTTACTTATATGTAGTATGAGATACATGAACTTATGGATATGTTAGCTATATTATTATTACATGTGTCGCGTAATGATTGCACATCTTTAGTTACTAATTGAACGGCAAGGTAACTTGAAATAACTGTTTATAGATAAATGATGATTACAGCCATCACGACACGACACGATCAAGTTCACATGTGAGCTACGTATTAAGCACAAGGGAAACGTACCTTATCACAATTGCTAGTTATTTTCTATAGTCCTCTGAACAATGTGATGACCTGTATTTATATTAATTTGTCACAGACAGCATGCGTGCTTAAAATGCACGGTGTTTAGATAAATGAATGAATCGGTCATCTTAACAATGCGCATTGCCAGGATGAAGAATGTGAACTATTAGTAACCAGTACCTATATCCAATACCTCCAATAGCTTCAATTTATATTAGATTAAGCAAATATACGCAGTTTAAAAAACGAAAAGGAAGTTCTAAAAGTTCTAAAAGGCAATAAACTATATATTAAAGAAAAAAAATTGTGAGCCGTCACGGGACGCCGCCTGGCAGATGTGAAACATCGATATCAAACAAACAGGGCCAGTCAGGGTCGCGTAGCGGGGGGACCGCGCGCGCGGAGTGAGAGGTGAATCGCCACGCGGCATGCGTCGCCCCGCCAGCAATCGGTTTTACGTGCGCCTAGAGATGTTTCACATCAAAATAATGAATATAATTATATATCTACCAATGGTATAGCAGTGGTATTGGAGACAGCACCCCAGACCCCATACAGAAATGCCCACCATTCTTTCGAAAAAGAACTAAACTGTGTGCCTACGAGCGCTACGAAACTAAGAGCGGGTCGGAGTGTGCTACGACGCGTAGACCCGGCCTACGAATGCTACGCGATGCCAAGTTCGTCACAAGTGCACAACCGGAGATCAAAAATATTATTGCGTGTTAAATTGCCATTGATAATGAAATACATATGAATGTATTTATTTTTTGGTGAAAATGCTATCAGATTATGATAATGAAAAAAAACCATCGATAGAATCTTAAAGTTATACTTTTGTGGTACTATTTATTTGCGAAAGTTTTAAACGGTGATGTAAAAAGTACAATGTTACGCGGATTTACATAATTCATGTTTTAGTAAGTACAACAAAAAAACGAATCTTTCAATATGAAATTCAGGCTCAGTTCTTCAGTAGTTTCTGACATTCTTTCATATGCAGTAGATAATAATTAAAGTTATTTTCACCCCACCCGCTCGCTAATCTATACATATAATAAAATCGTAGCGACGTCAAAATTATAAGTACATTAAACATAAAAAAAAAATACATATAATTGCTACGAGGTCTGGGATCGATTATTTAGATTTTTTGTCTGTTTATCTGTTTGCCTGAATGTATGTTCCAGCATTACGCAAATTCTACTTATCATTTATCATGCAAATATATTGGGAATATCTGTGCAAATATATTTGCACAGATATTCCCAATAATTCTGGTTATTCGGTGGGCTATATTATCACACTATTTGCTATGGGGGATGTCTTACGACTTCCACGCGAACGAAGTCGCGGGGAATTAAGCTAGTTTAAAACAAAAAACAAAACATAATTTTAAAAAAATTAAAAAGTGTGTACCTACAATAAAAATTATAGACCTGCAATGTTGGGAACAAAGTCCAAGCTAGCAGTAGGCAGCGCTGCAGAGAAAAGAACCCTCTATCAGTAGAACTTCTGATCCAACTGCCTAACGAGAGCATCTGCAAATGTTAGTAAATGTACTGCAAATAATGGGTAAGAATTACGGTTCGTCAATTATGTTATGCTATTTAAGGGGGATGCGCTAGGGCGGCCCGCGAAAGTACGGTTCGTCAATTATGTTATGCTATTTAAGGGGGATGCGCTAGGGCGGCCCGCGAAAGTACGGTTCGTCAATTATGTTATGCTATTTAAGGGGGATGCGCTAGGGCGGCCCGCGAAAGTACGGTTCGTCAATTATGTTATGCTATTTAAGGGGCCGCGAAATTCAAATTTTATTCCATTTTTTGCAATTTGCAGGTCAGTAACAGGTTGTATGTTAATCTAAATATGATTCGCGGAATTTTGGAATTTCGCGGGCTACCTTAGCGCATCCCCCTTAATGGCTCTGCTGGAGAATTGAGGTCATTATGACGTCCAAAGAAAATGCCAGGGTCAGATGAAAAGCTGTCTATCAGCAGATCCAGGTAACAAGCAAGGGGCAGTAATAATAAGTAATACTATATAACTACGAAAACGTAAAGTGGACAGCGAGAGAAACGAACAGCGTAAGGTTCACCTGAGTGTGGCCGGTAAGATTTACAGGTTGAAAATAACAGTTTCGGCAGTGGCCACTATGAATATTTCGTACCTATTTAAAACTTTTATCATGACACCAGCAGACTTAGTACGTGAACGTAGAGAAGCGTTTAGTCGACGGAAGAGTAGACAAAAATGACATTTGCATGTAGACATTAGAACGATTTCAGTAGACAAGCGATTTCTGTTGTAGTATTTATTTAATGACGATACTATCTCTTATTATCTTGCTCGCAATGTATATAACATGTACACCATGTAAAAACAAATAAAATTTTACTTACTTAGTAGAGTTGAAATAGAAAGCGTCATGCTAAGCTGCAGGAACATTCACCAAGTCGATTTCAACAGTATCTGGAATTTATTCAAAGTGGACCTAATGCCACCTGTGTTCTCCGAAAGTGTGGGCAGAAATGTCATGATACGTCATGTTAAATGTAGAAGTATACGTACTATCATGAAATAAAGCAAAATAACATAACTATTCGATGAATTTGAAATAACCGCTCGAGTGCGTAGCAAAATAACATCAAACTTATTGTTTACTACAAAATATGACAACATTCTATTGTTTTCCCTTAAAACCTCATACAAGACCATTTAAATGAGAAATGTCTCAAGTCTGTTGACTAAGTTATGATATCGTGTTGTAGGTACACAATAGGTATCTAGCTACACCTACGGGGTATACAACCGTGAATATGTTATGTCATGGAAAGTAAATACAATATGAAGTATTTTTAGTAAAAACACATACGATGTTCACTTAACTTTTCATAATCAAACATATTTTATACTAGCTTTTGCTCGCGACTTCGCTCGCGTTAATTTAGAATTTGACAACCATTTCGGGTTGTACTCTGCTTGTCCCTTAATATAATTCATGGCGTCATCTATATCATAAGAACATTATTGTTGTTTTCCTCGGGAACAGTACTTTTTTTCGGGATGAAAGGCACCCTATGTCCGTTTCTGTACACCTGACAACATATATTATAAGCAAAATTTTAGGATGATCAGTTCAGTGGTTTAGGTGTGAAAATGTAACAAACAAACAAACTTATTTTCGCATTTATAATATTAGTTAGGAAGTTAGGACTACAGTAGTACCATTACATTTTCTTCTTTTCCCTGAAAACCCCATACTTTTGACGGGCGCCGCCATAATAAAGAATGATCAGTAAGCTAAGACCTTTTAAATGAGATATGTATCAAGTCTGTTGACCAAGTTTTAATTTTGGGGACGCCAGTGCCCATCGTCCTTTTACTATCGTAGTAATTTGTCAATTTATTAGTACCTACTAATATTATATACTAGTATTTGTCTATTAATTATAAACTTTTGACTTCGCTATAATTAACCGAACTTAGTCTCGAAGCTTATAGTCTCATAATATCGGAGGCACAAAATCAATAAAGGACACAAAAAGCTCTTCCGTTAAAAACCGTTGCACCAAACACACGCCTTTTTATGGCACACTATGGAAGCAAATGTTTCAAATTGACGAACTGTTAGTCAGGGGGCCTAAAATGGACGCTTAACAAGAATCATAATATGATCTGCGTACAATTCATATCCCGCAATTCATCTGTTTGACAGTGTTGTATGGAGTTTCGTAAAATGGTGCACAAATTATGAATTGCTATCGTGAAGTTTAATGTCAAATAGCAGCAGTCAAACAAATGAATTGCGGGATGTATGAATTAGGTATGTAAAGTATTTTTCAGGTATGTTTTTTATATTTTTATTTTAATGATAAGAGTATTTGAAACACATAACGTCTCTAGTAGCTGAATAGCTTAGGATCTTTGCCACGTTTAACACTTATTTAAAACCAAAATTCAGTAAAGTCAAACTGTCAAATTTGACAATTAATTTGTTTACATTTCATACTTTAGCGATTTCCGTACATATTTTAGTTTAAAGTTATGGCTTATTACTAAAATGAATGGATTCAAAGACTACTTCTGCTAAGTGCTTCATACCGTCAAGTATAAACACCACAACAAATAGCCGACACAAATTGATTGTTAGTAAAAGAAACCTTAAAAAGGAAATGGTGCGAGGAAGTAAATGTTGAGTACAAGTCTGGGCGGCGTCTGTTTTAGTGTGAAGATCATTTGAACGTAAGTTAAGTTTGCCTGAGGCCATACATCGATGTGATTCGACTTGCACTGTCCGCCGCTGGTGAAAAAGTACACTATTTACATAACTGAATAGAATAATAATAAGTGCTTCATGTAAATTTGACGTTGACATGACACTTGACACATAAAGAACAACTTAATTACAAGAGGCACTGAAAGTTTCCAATTCAGGTTGCTTTGTGACGTCATTTAGAGGTCAAATAAAAGTCAAGTGATTTTAAGTATTTTTGTGAAAATAAATACGATCTTATAATTTTAAGACCTATTAATACAAAAATAAGTCTTAGAAGCTTAAAATCTCGAAATGGTTTTGGAATCGACATAGGTTAATTTTTACTTTACATACCCAATTGTACGCAGATCATATAATGATTCTGCCAAAGCGTCCATTTTAGGCCCCCAGATCATAAATGCTGCACGTACTTAATTTATAATGAACTCATACTACGCACCATGTGAAACAATCCATAAATGTGTGATTTAGGGATTATTTCACATGGTGGTCCAAGTGAAATGTCCTCGATTACTTTGTGAATGGGTTTTTATTGCATGAAATGGTTTTAAAACCTTAATAAAGTTTAGTTAAGCTAAATTTACCTAATTTAATGCAAATTACATCGTTAAATAAGTAAATATTTAACGCGAAAGCGTCAGGGTAACCCGCCAAATTCATATTTCACGTTCTATGTTGATTAAAATATGATTACAATATGGCCGCAAATCACATGTAAATCAACATACAACCTATTACTGACCTACAAATTGCAATAAACTTGAGAAAATTTAAATTTCACGGGCTACCTTAGCGTATCAGCAATTTCACGGGCTACCTTAGCGTATCAGCAATTTCACGGGCTACCTTAGCGTATCAGCAATTTCACGGGCTACCTTCGCGTATCAGCAATTTCACGGGCTACCTTAGCGTATCAGCAATTTCACGGGCTACCTTCGCGTATCAGCAATTTGACGGGCTACCTTAGCGTATCAGGAATTTCACGGGCTACCTTAGCGTATCAGCAATTTCACGGGCTACCTTAGCGTATCAGCAATTTCACGGGCTACCTTAGTTTATCAGCAATTTCACGGGCTACCTTAGCGTATCAGCAATTTCACGGGCTACCTTAGCGTATCAGCAATTTCAGGGGCTTCCTTAGCGTATCAGCAATTTCACGGGCTACCTTAGCGTATCAGCAAATTCACGGGCTACCTTAGCGTATCAGCAATTTCACGGGCTACCTTAGCGTATCAGCAATTTCACGGGCTACCTTAGCTTATCAGCAATTTCACGGGCTACCTTAGCGTATCAGCAATTTCACGGGCTACCTTAGCGTATCAGCAATTTCACGGGCTACCTTAGCGTATCAGCAATTTCACGGGCTACCTTAGCGTATCAGCAATTTCACGGGCTACCTTAGCGTATCAGCAATTTCACGGGCTACCTTAGCGTATCAGCAATTTCACGGGCTACCTTAGCGTATCAGCAATTTCCCGGGCTATCTTAGCGTATCAGCAATTTCACGGGCTATCTTAGCGTATCAGCAATTTCACGGGCTACCTTAGCGTATCAGCAATTTTTGTCCCCCGTTCCGAAATGCTTCTGACCATGGAATCAAAGCTTTTCGTAATGGGGTTTTAATGTATACTTATATTGTTATACATTATACAATATAATATAATAATCTATTCTATACATATAACAAAATCGTAGCGAAGTCAAAAATGTACATTGAATATATTTGAAAAAAAGTAATTGCTACGAGGTTTGGGATCGATTCCAATGCCGAAAATATTTTTTTTAGAATTTTTGTCGGTTTGTCTGAATGTATGTTAGAGCATCACGCAAATTCTACTGAATAGATTCTATTCAAGTTTTGCATACGTATTCCATAGAAGCCTGGTCAATTGATAGGCTATATATTATCACGCTATTTGCCATGGGGGATGAGCAATATTGTATTATGTTTTTATTCCTCTATGAATGCACGTTCCAGCATCACGCAAATTCTACTGGATAGAGTCTGTTCAAATTTTGCATAGATATTCCCTATAAGTCTACGGAGTCGGTGGGTTACATCATTATCGCGCTATTTGCTGTGAGGGATGAGCAATATTGCATTATGTTTGTATACCTCTATAGTTTACACTAAATTATAAAAAGACGAGCCAAATGGTTAGAACATTTATAAATGTTATCATCACGCTATATCTTTATAGGGCTTATTTTTATTATTTTTGGGTGGGAAATTATCAAATAACTTCTCCTGCTCTGGCCGGAGCGGGGAGGGCGTGTCAGACTGTTACTGACTAAAACCCACCCGTGTTCCTTCAAATGCCTGTGTGCCAGGGCCACGATATCCCTTTCGGACAGGCTCGTAACCCTGGCAGGCATTAGCCCTTTCGGACCCCGTCAATTGGTGCTGACATCTCTTTGAGGTGTGCGTGGAACACAACGCGCCGTCGACCCGAGCCTGGTCCTTATCGGACGGCGAGCTACCCATCGCTCACCGTCCGCAAGCCCGCGCCCACGGTGGCCGGGAATCGGCCTGCAATTCCCGACGCCCGGGGCGTCTCCTGCGGTGACTAAGGGCGTGAGGGCGCGAACCCTGCCTCACCCTCACGCGTTCCGCCTCCTCCCTCGCGAGTATTACTGCTTCGCAGAAGGAGGTGACGGCCTCCCATACACTCTCGCTCCGAACTATGGCCTGAACCAGGGCCGGACACGAGAGATCGCTGCCACCGATCGCCTCCGTGAGGACACGGTGGTGCTCCGCCCAAGCCGGGCAGACCTCCACCGTATGCTCCACCGTGTCCTCCGGGCGATCCACACAGTAGTGACACCCGGGCGTTTCCTCCCGCTTTATCCTAGGCAGGAACCTCTCGAAACAACCGTGTCCGGTGAGGACATGCGTCAGGCGGAAGGTGAGGACGCCGTGGTGCCTCTCTAGCCACTCCTCAAAGAGGGGACTTTTCGCCACAATTGTGGCGTGCCCAATCTTTATAGGGCTAAGCTGTCAACCATCATGACATTATACAGAGTGGATTATTGAGATGGGGCAGTAAGGGTACCTTAACCGTTGTAGCTACGTGAAATCGGTCTTAGGACACTATCTATAACTTTTTGAGACATTTTGATTTGCAGACGTAGATTTTGATTAAAATGTACAGTCAGCAAAAAAATGGGCATTTTTCATAAAAAAATAATGTGGTGCCAATAGATCCTGTTTCATATGAGGATCAAAAACTCCATTAGACCAACTGAGGCTTGAGTACTAGATGAGTCAGAAATCGCAAAAACCTTTTGCCATACATATCGTGGGAAATGAGATTCCAACATATATAAATATACTCTGTGATTCCAACTTACTTTTTTGGGTTCCGTACCTCAAAAGGAAAAAATGGAACCCTTATAGGATCACATTGTTGTCCGCCCGTCCATCCATCTGTCTGTCTGTCTGTCAGTGAATACCCTTTTTCTCAGGAACTCATGGAGGTATCAAGTTGAAATTAATTTCAAATACCTGGCTCACGCCACCACGCCAACGCTGGCTATCGCTGAAAACCAGCGCTGGGGCTCTGTCTCCAATAGGGTCGCAGCATTATGCTGAGCGGTGGCCGTTTTGCGTGGATGTGACGCATATTTACCCCCTACTTGTTCTTTTTGTATCTATGTTCTTTCTTTGCGTCATGTTTACCGCAAATAAACGTATTTTCTTTCTTTCTTTTTTTCTTTTGGTTTACGGTTCCCTGGAGCTCAAAAAAAACAAACTTCTAAATAAACGCATTAAAAAAATAAGGCCATCTACTCGTACGCGACATTTTTTCATACTCGCAAATTAATCAAAACCTATAGGGTACTTCCTGTTGACTTAGAATCATATGGCAAAAAGCCCAAAGATCATTAACTTGTTGTATTATTACATCATCATCATTTCAACCGAAAGACACACCACTGTTGGACATAAGCCTTCCCCAAACATCAAACTCAAAACTCAAACCCAAAGCATTTATTTCAATTAAACCATTGACAGGCACTTTTTAATTGTCAAGAAGTCGATCAGTTACAAATATGAAGCTAGTTCGCCACTTCGACCGATTCTGTGCTTCCCAAATCCAGCGGCCTTCACAAAGTCATCTGTCCACCTTGTGAGTGGCCTTCCGGGTACGCGGTCGCCACCTCAGAAACTTTTGGCCCTATCGGCCATGTGTTCTGCATAATCTACTGTTATATTATTTTAGTGGTAGTCGGCAGTCAGGAATAATCAGTAAGAATGCATCAGTCAGTATGTCAGTTTTGTGACATTTAGGTAGTATAAGCAGGAACGGAGGCGTTCATTCATTCACTAAAAACGAAAAACTTGGAAAACAATGGGAAATTACTACTGATGACTGCGGAGTCGACCTCAAGACTAACTGCTTCTCACACGGGCAACTGTACGTCGCTTGGTCACGCGTCACCAGTCCTGAGTCTCTGTATATTTTCGCTGTTGAGAACATAATTACAAACGTAGTATGGAAGGTTAGTCGTAGTAGGGAATTTTTATAAAGAGTAAATGCGGGAAATAAAGTGAATTGCGCTATACATGCGATTGTGACCAACCAGTCGATGGCCAAAAAGGCTCGACTTGTTCACAATGGTTTCCTGGTACCCACGCTTATGTATGGAAGTGAATGTTGGGTGTCGCAAAAGAAGCATGAAAGTAGATTGAAAGCTGTTGAAATGTGTTCCTTGCAAAGCATGTGTGACTATGAATGATAGGCTGAAAAATTATGTGATAAGGTAATGGTGCGGTTTAAAAGAATATGTAGTGGCAAAATTTTAAAAGATTATGCTTAGATGGTTTGGTCATGTTGAAAGGATGAAGGAAAGGCCACTAACAAAAGGTATTTACAAGGCAGATGTGAATGAAACGTCCTAGAAGGACATCATCATCAACATTTCAGCCGAAAGACGTCCACTGCTGGACATAGGCCTCCCCTAAGCACCGCCACTTCGACCGGGCCTGTCCGGTTCTAGAAGGACATTATAGTGACCTAATTGGTGATGTTCTTCAGAAAGGTCAAGTGCGTAGTACTCTGAACATGCGCGCGTATATGACCAGATGTATGAACGTAAACGAAGCAAAAAGAGTATGTAAGTAGCGTAGCGGGAGGCGTTCTATAGTTTCTGCCTACCCCCCCATGGGAGGAATGCGTGAGTTTATGTATGTATTTATGTTTTATAGAAATAACATAGCATGACGTCTATATTCCCCAAAGGCTTAGGCAGAGCACCTCTGCCTGTTTATCGGTGGATCTGTTACCTATGGAGGAACTACCACATTTTTACACGACTGCTCAAAAAAAGGAGTGTTATGTTTTCAGGGTTCATGTATGTATGTATTATATGTATGTAAGTATGTACGTATGTTTGTGAGAATAGAATAGAATAGAATAGAATACTCTTTATTATGTACACCATAAAAGTTACAGATATAAATGTTTAAATTCGTGTTTGTTTTGTTTCGATTCGTGTTGAGTTTCTTTATTTCACCATAACTTCTAAACGGCTTAATCGATTTTAATGTATGTGGTATTGTTAGAAGTGTTGAACTATTCCGGGTAACATAGGGTAGTGAACATTTAAAAAAATATAAAGGGGGAGCCATGGTTCATGAAAAAACGGTAATAATTTGTTTTTTTTCATGAAAATTTGACTACGTATACTATCGTCGTCTAGAGCTTGCTTAGTACATAACAAAAATATATAACAGTAGTATTCAATATGCACTCGTTCATTACTAACAAAAGAAATTAAATAAATATAATAGTAGTACGAGTATTCAACAACCCATAGAAAAAAATGTTCATATCCGTTTCCACGTCGTGTAATAAACCATGAAAAATAATTTCGTGTTCCAAAAAAATTTAAGTTATCTGTCGTGCACATTGTGCGTTAGCAAAAATATTGTTTTATCACTAAAAGGTATAAAATAAAAAACAAATAATTAAAAAATTAAAAAACTCGCCTGCCCAAAAAGTGAATTAAAAAATTTTAAACGAGTTACATGATTTTAGTGTTGAATGGCCACAGGGTACGTACTAAATAGATTATAATATTTACTGTGCAATTAAAACGCCATTATGCCCAAAAGTGGAAAACTGAAAATCAATCTTTTCACGGAAGTCGGGGGACCTGTAAAGAAGTATTCCAAGGATCCGTCCCCCGACTGCAATGAAAAAATTGAAATTGAAATAATTGATTTACATAAATATTTACAAAATAGGGCCTCAGACTAGAGGTTAAGGTAAATAATAATTGGATTCTAGCTGAACTAGGAATAAACCTGTATCTCAGGTATCACACTCAAGTGCTTATACATAAGTGATATCTAAGATTGTAACTGATTTATGTACTAGAAATCATGGTTTTATTCAAATTTAGAAAAATAGTAGGTATGCTACTTTTTTGCATTAATTGATTTTCAGTTTTCCACTTTTGAGCATAATGGCGTTTTAATTGCACAGTAAATAATTATAATCTATTTAGTACGTACCCTGTGGCCATTCAACACTAAAATCATGTAACTTGTTTTAAATTTTTTAGTTCACTTTTTGGGCGTGTTTTTTAATTATTTAATTATTTGTTTTTTTTTTATCTTCGCAACAACTCGCATCCTACCAATGGCTTACTTTTCAATCGAGAGCTGGAAACAGAAAAAATTCTAGCCTGCCTTACTCAAATAGGAAAAGTGACATGATAAAAAGCTCATTGGAGTCTGAGCGCAATTCACAGCACAAAGCAAAAGCAAAGCTCAAAGCAATGGCATATTATGCGCAGTGCACATTTAAGCGCCGCCCCGCGTTCTAAGATACTCCTACTTTACTTTCGTCAGTTTGTATGAACCATCGCCACACACATCGCCCGCCATCGTCATTTTACATCGAGGCCGTGCCTTTTTGTATTGTAATGCGATGCGCTGCGGCCCGATGCGACTGTAATGTGCATTTACCGACAAAAATGGTAGATGTTTTCAGCTATTCCAGGTGAAACACGCTTTAGAATTTTCGCCTTTCGCCATCTCTCACTTAAATGATCAGTGGTTGTTTAACATTTTTTGTTGTTTGTTTAGGCTTTACAATATTGTTTATTTGAATACGATACGAATTCATAGCTCACGAGGGTAGGGTTTCAAAGTTAAAACTATTAGCTTTCATTGGACCATTTACAAATACTACCTACCTACCTATAGCGAGATGTAATTTGCCAAATATAATTTTAATAAATCATATTTGTATGATCATGATCGTATTCAATTGCCAATTTGTCGTCATTAATTAAATTGCTCGTTATGGTAAAATAGGTATTACCATGCCAATAATCTACTCCGTTCATTATCGAAAAGCTCTAAATTGACGATCGGGCCTGAATTATTAATACCAATTAGAAAACATATTTGTTCTTCCAGCCGGCTTTTGCCACAGCCTTGCTGACGTACGTGTGGAACATCGTGCGGATGCAGATAACTGAAGAGGAGATGGCCGTTTATACGGGCACGCTACTGCTGTGCCCGCACCGCAACGGCCTCACGGCTGCGGAGCGCATCAGCGGTCTGCAACACGCCATGAACGATGCGCTCCAAAACAACGTAAGATCCTTTTTATTTTGATGAAGCCATTAAAATTGGTAATACAAGGTATCAACGCGCAAACTGTTACCATGAATTCAGAATCTGATTTTAGACCCAAAATCAGCTGTTCTATACATTTTGACGGTGTAGTATAGGTATTGCACTTTTGTATTAAAAAACAGTTTTTGGCCGACTTCCAAAAAGGAGGAGGTTATAATTATGTTCGTCTGCTTAAACGTTTTTTTTTTAACTGAGAAGTTCTTTAGGCGCGTTGAGCTCTTTTTGTGTGAACAAAAATCATGGAACTCGCGTCATCGTCACCGAACGCTTTCCATGAGCTATATGTATGTACACAAATCACACCTTCCACACCAACATTCACACCCCTACACACCGCCAACTCACACATACTCACCCCACACACACACACATAACACTGTGCGCATTCCTTATTCCTTATTTAATTACTTTTATGTTTTTATTTTTCTATTATGTATTGTTAAAAACCTTTGGCATGCTTTTAAAAGTATCTATTGTTTAATCTCTCACACATGTATAGTCAACGTAAACTGGAAGAGCGGAACCACCTAATACAAGCAAATCGTTGCTTAAAAGGTGACTCCAAACATAACAATGTAATTTACATATATGTTGATGAAATAAACATTTTTTTTTATTTTATTTAAGTCTACTGTTTTTAACCGACTTCCAAAAAGGAGGAGGTTATATGTTTGGCTGTGTTTTATTTTTTTATTTTATGTTTGTTCACCGATTGCTCCGTCAATTGTGGACCGATTTTGAAAATTCTTTATTTGTTTGAATGGGAGCATTCCCATTCTCGAGGTGGTACCATTGTCACCAAATCGGAATCTGATGAAGGGATCCCATGGAAATTGAGGCCAATCCTCAAATTTTATAGGCACACCTATATCGATTTCAGTATTTTTTATAGT
The DNA here is from genome assembly GCA_948098905.1 of Tiliacea aurago. Lineage (NCBI taxonomy): Eukaryota > Metazoa > Arthropoda > Insecta > Lepidoptera > Noctuidae > Tiliacea > Tiliacea aurago. The sequence goes on from OX402576.1 coordinate 2,292,370, forward strand.
AACTCATGCATTTGCACTCGGAAAGCACCTTTTGGTGAAGTGGAACTTATGATAAAAACCACAGATAGCCACCGGAACGTACGAGGGCGACACTGAAAGTTTTTAGAACTGGCCACTTGTAAACGATATAATAAAAAAATAATTGCAAATTTAGAAAATGGAACTTTTTGCCAATATTATTCTGTATGTATTTTATTAATTTGTCATTTTTTTACGATTTGGCGACAAATTGAAAATTGTCTGTGTCACGTCAGCATGAATTTAACCCGATAAAATTTTCGTACAATGATTTTAATGACTTTCAATGTCATTTAGGTCAACAAGAAAGTTATGATAGACTTCGATTGCCCTTTCACGATGAAGCCCCATCTCGTGCCACTGTTTACAACTGGTTTAATGAGTTTAAACGTGGTCGCACTAATCTCACCGATGATCTGCGTGAGGGACGGCCTTCTACGGTGACGACTGAAGACAACATCAGTGTTGTGTAGCGTATGTTAGAGACTGACAAAAGAGTGACTTATCAGCAGATTCGGACAAGCATGGGCATCGGTATGAGTCAAGTGCACAAAATCCTCCATGAACATTTAGCGGTCAGGAAGCTTTGTGCCCGGTTTATACCTCATAATTTGACAGAGGCCCAAAAACTCCGTCGTGTTGATTGGTGTTGTGAAATGGTTTAAAGATTTAACGGAGGTGACTCAAATGCTGTGTTCGACATGCTTACGGATGGCGAAAGCTGGATTTATTGTTATGATCCTGAAACTAAGAGACAGTCTGCTGTCTGGGGGTTTCCTTCCGAGGAGTTGCCAACTAAAGTGAAGAGACGTCGAAGCGTGGGAAAAAAGATGGTGGCCTCTTTCTTGGGAAGGACAGGACATTACGCAAGAATTGTTTTAGAGGATCGAAAAACAGTTACTGCAGAGTGGTACACTAACAATTGTTTGCCACTTGTCTTGGAAAAAGTTCGGGAGAAAAGACCTCGCAGTAGGATCCTCCTTCACCACGACAAAGCCTCGTTACACACCGCCAAGCCAACAATCGTCGCATGGCAACGTCAGACGTGGAATTACTGGGTCACCCGCCCTATAACTCCGACCTCGCACCTTGCGATTCTTATTTATTTCTGAATATAAAAGCAAACCTTCGAGGAAAACGTTTTATGGACGCCTAGGAACCAGTGGCTGCGTTTCAAAATGCCGTCAATGAGACCCCTAAGGACGAGTGGGCAAAGTGCTTTTCTCAGTGGTTCCATCGGATGCAGCGATGTATTGATGTAATTGGACACTATTTTGAAAAGATATAATAAAACTAATAACTTGCTAGTTTGTTCAGTTTTTGATTTTCTAAGAAATTTCAGTGTCACCCTCGTACATCACTGATGCGATTCGATTATACACTTTAATATGGTCGCAAAGCAGTCACCATCAGTTCTAGTTCTCCTGGTTCTTACCAGGAGAACTCCTCAACTATTAACGCCCCTGCATCGGGAAAAGCAATATTTTGTAAAAGGTAATTAGCAGTTTGCATTAGGCTATTGTAACTTAGATAAATTGCAAACTGACCCACTAAAAATGAAAAATAAAAAACATTTTACAAAAAAAAAAACCGACTTCCAAAAAAAACACTACAAAGTGAAATATAACGTTAATTCCGGAAGTCGGTGGCAAAAAACTAAATTAGATCCAAAGACACCTGACTGAGAAAAATGACTATTGTTATGTTCGCTTTTTGTGGCATAGAATGTCACTTTTTTGAGCAAGTGGTACGAAAATGTTTATTAACATATAGGTACTAACAATTATTCTATTTACTTAAAAGGTATTTAATTACATAATATAATGAACATTGTAAATTAGTCTTATCATTTAAAAAATCTGATACGGAGTAATAGCATTTTTGAGTACCTAAGTATTTTTTTTAGGTATTTTTTAAATCTTATTAAAGGTTGCTCTTTAATCAATTTTGATACATGGTTATAAATAAGAGGTGCACTCTTTCTCAATAATGCAGTTTTATATCCACCTATGCATAACTTGTCTTCGTAGGTATTGAGTTCTTAAACTTGTAGTCCTGGTTCCAGTATTTTTCAAAGTCGGGAATTAGTGATCATTTGTTTTAACAAAAATTGCTAAGTATAAGAGTATATAGGCATGCAAATGTTAATAGATTATATTCTTTAAAAACAGATAGGCAGCTGTCGGTAACTTTGAGGTTAAAAATAGATCTGATACAGCGTTTTTGCGCCTTAAAAATATTTTCTCTCTCGCTACAGTTGCCCCAGAATATTATACCAAACCTCAATACAGAAACAACTAGACTGTGGTATGCATCAATACTGTCTGAAAGGTAACTTTTTTTGATAAACTGTATAATGCATGAGCAGCCGAACTTAGTTTTTTTTTTTGTTAGGTTCGGATATCATGTGGGCAGACGTTGGGTTTCGTGCAATGAAAACACACTGGGTGCGAACACAGCGTTTAATAAAATCTCAAATCAACACAATCACTACTAATTTAAACTTCGATAATAACCAAGCATAACGAATCGAGTACAGTTATGTTTCGCGACGCCCTAACTCCGATGCGAATCTGAATCTTGAATGTCCTCCTCGTCATCGGCTCAACACATCACGACTCTGTAGTAGCGCGCCAGATGTGTGGGTAGATCACGCGATGCCACCGGTGGCGGGCTTGATTCGTTACTCCTCCGTATTAATGACCGTCTTCGATATATATATTTTGTTTTGGGTATTTTTTATAGTAACTCATGTAGCTGCACTCGAAAAGCACCATTTGGTGAAGTGGAACTGATGATGAAGACCACAGATGGCCACCGGAACTACTTAGAAATGAGTATTTCACGGCTTAGATTCGATTAGGCACTTTATTATTGTTGCTAAGCAATTTACGCTCGTCACAATGCATATGGTGAAGTCACCATCAGTTCCAGTTCTTCTAGTTTTTATCAGGAGAACTCCTCAACAATTATCGCCCCTGCATCGGGCACAAAAAAAAATTTTTTTAAAGGTGATGAGCAGTTGACATTAGGCTATTGGAACTTAGATAAATTCCTACACCACCCCGACTTTTATGGTGTACATAATAAAGAGTATTCTATTCTTTTCTATAAATAACTAACTGACCCACTAAAAAGTGAATGATAAAATACTATTTCCAAAATAAAACCGAATCTTGTTGTTGTTTTGTAGTGTTTTATTTGGAAGTCGGTTGTTTTTTTATTATAAAGGACGAATATTTTCTACTCTGGTAAGTCTAGAATCATATGCAACAGCAACAACAGTTATAGCAACAGTTTGCGCGTTACACCGTGTATATCAGCTATAACTTTTCTACCATTTTTTGTGACAGATGATTGCCAACGGTGGTCCTGAGGCTATCGCCATTTCTCGCGCCCGCTACGAAGCCTTCGCTGCGGCCAGGAACGAGGTCCGCCTTCTCGGGAACCGTCACAACGTCCTGCTACAGTGGCCACGCGAACACTGGCCTCGCCTTATGCTCCCCGCTCTCTTCTCCGAGATCTTTGACATCCCCAAGTTTGAGGAAGACGATAGTGCCGAAGCCGCTGCAGCTGCGACGGCGGCTACCGCAGCAGCAGCAGCCTCAGCTGTGGTAGCTGCTACAGCTGAAGCAACCGTGGCAGCTTCAGCTCCTGTTGCTTCGTCATCGCAGTCACCACACTCGTCGGCCCAGCTTTCACAGCTGGGATAGAAGCGCACAATATGTCAGAGAAAACCCGCCAAGATTGAAGAAGGCATGACTGATACATTTATTGGAAAAATTCATTTTCATTTTAGGATAGTTGGCGCCAAAGTTTCTGTCCGTAGAAATTCTAGAGATAGGTTTTAAACGTAGCGTGTTCAAGAAACACTAATTAGGTCCAAAAATCCTTTTTTCTCTAGTAGGTACTCAAGAGAATCTTCGTAGAATATTTAATTGGTAGATACCTAATGAGTAATTACCTACTTGGTTTGTCTTATAATTATTTGGGGATTATCATAAATCGGATCTCGAAAACATAATCGAGCAGGAATATGCGGAGTATTTAACATGTACACAACAGCAACACACGCAGTAACAGGTAGTTATTATTCTTAATTGTAATTATTATTTTATTCATAGGTAAATGTTTATTTATTTCAATTGTTCCTTATTTTAGATCTTATTTCAAACGTTATGGTAAATTGAATTATTTGACTTCGTGTATTGGTTGAATTCCTTAATTTTAAGTTGTGTCTAAGTTATATTTTGCTTGATATTTAAATGTTTTGAGATAATTTCTAAAATAGTTATTATTTACTTTAAACCTTCTTCTAAAGAAGAAGGTATTGCCACCCGATATGTTCAATTTCTATTATTTTTAGTTAAATGACGAAGTCATGATATGATTCATAAAGTGTAAGGCCTGTATGTGTTATTATAGTTAATCTTGTCCAGTAGTTTCTGATATGATAGGAACTGGATTGGATTAATTATTATGTATTTCGTGTGGTAGTCATTTCTATATATTTTGTAGGTAAGTACGTAGGTGGTGTCTATAAAAAAAACATGTAAGAAAATGTAATGAAAGTTTTGTAATGCTCGAGTGTTGCAATTTATTTTTTGGTTGTTTACTTAGCTATATTCTTCACAATATAGGTATCAGTCAATTTGGTGAAGAACAGGTATTTCGATCTATATATTATTATGTGATAACATAATTAGCAATTCTTGTATTGATAAAACTTCTACATAATTATTATGTTCATTTCAAATTCCCTGTTTTAGTGTGTTTGGTTTGTTTTATAGTATTTAAGACATGCTGTTTTTTTTTGTTATAAGTGTCATTTAGGGCTGAACTAATTTTGAGATGAACGTATGATGTGTGTGTGTTAGGTTCATAATCATCATGATCCAGTTTAGATGAAATTCAAATCGGTGATGATTTATAAAAATGTTTTAGTTTGCTCAATTTTTATGTATTTTGGTGTAGGCATCTCACGGGTGTAACTTACCCAGGAACCTTGTGTATAACAGTTTTTGAGATAATCTAAGGCAGGGACCATACAGTTTAAAATTTAAGCCTTTCGAATGGGTAACCTATTCAATGGGTTACCTTTATCATGATGTAACCCATTGAAAGGGTTTTATACTAGAAACCCATTGAAAGGGTTACATGATAACCCATTGAATGGGTTTTATACTTGAACCCCAGTGAAAGGGTTACATGATAACCCATTCAATGGGTTCTATACCTACTTGAAACCCAGTAACATTAAAAAATCATAATATTATGTTATTTCGATATCTGCCCAGCACGCGTAGCATGACCAATTCTATCTCTATTCTACCCAGGGACCATTTTGGTGGGTAATCAAAAACCCATACGGTGTGGGTAATTTCGAATGGCTTAAATTAAGCCGTTCAAAAGGGTTACCCACACCGTATGGGTTTTTATCGAAAACCCTTTCAATGGGTTACCAAAATTTAATTTAAGCCGTTCATAAGGGTTACCCGTATCGTATGGGTTTTTGTTTAACCGCTTAGAAATGCCCTATCGAAAACCCTTTCAATGGGTTACCAAAATGGTCCCTGATCTAAGGTAGAAGAAAATCTCTTGCCAACTGTTTTTGAGCCGCATTTGATTGAGCCAATTTGTAAGAGATAGGAATTAAGATACAACCGTAATTTTGTTGAACGCAAACTATACATAGGTAAATACGAATCAAGTAGATAGATCCATATCTTGTTTTGCATAAGCATTTACTCAGCATTTTCACCTTTAAGGTTTTATCACGTAAGTAATAATGTATCGATAGTTTAGCTTAGAATATGTAGGTACTTGTGTGTTATAGTAAGTACTTGTATACATAGTAATATTTGTATATTTTGTTCGTCGTATTACGACCTTATACATAATTATGTACCTAGACATAACTTGGAATAAATTGTGTAAGTTCATTATAAAATTGCTGTTGTTTAAATTAAGACATAGAGAACATGACTTGGAATGTTTTTGCTAGCACTTGATCGGTCTCAGATTCTGGGTAGTAAGTATAGTAGATAATTGAGTGGTCTATTGGAGACCAATAAAATTATAAGTCAAATCACACGAATTGATTCATCTTAGAGTAAGGTAGCCTGAAACCGATCAAGTGGAAGTAAAAACAATAAAATTAGGGTAGTAATATTTAATGCCGTAGTTATACGTAAGTTATTATTATCGACTCTACAAATAAAAGGATCTCAATGCAGTACCTATATGTAGAGATTGAGCTTGCTGTAGACCATGCGCTCTGTAGGTAATTGGTGTATTAGACTCGTATTTAATAAAGGTCACTCGAGAATTGTTTCTCTGAAATGGCTTTTCATTATCTCTTCAAAAGCATGTAAAAACCAGTCAAAACTAAAACACAGTACATTTTTTTTAACAAAAGCTACTCACCTAAATGTTGATTCAAATCTGCCAACACGTTACGTGTCTAGCATGTAGTGTGTCCAGCACATAACGCGTCCAGCTCGTGGCGTGTCAAGCACATAACGCGTCCAGCTCGTGGCGTGTCAAGCACATAACGCGTCCAGCTCGTGGCGTGTCAAGCACATAACGCGTCCAGCTCGTGGCGTGTCAAGCACATAACGCGTCCAGCTCGTGGCGTGTCAAGCACATAACGCGTCCAGCTCGTGGCGTGTCAAGCATGCTACACATATGTTCAGATCAGCATGGTACGGCACAGCCCGGGCGCTTTTGCCACCCGACTGTGCCGAATCGTGCCCATCGTGCCAACCCGAACAAGTATGTGTCCAGTACTTACCTCCATTCCCGCACACACACGTCACAGACGCATGTTTTCATACCTATAGCGACATACAAAACATTCAGGGTGAAAATTCTGGTCGGAGCGTGTTTGTATATGGACACACTGCGTACTTACGTTACATGTGAATATTTACGCATTTAAGCTGTCACGTGCCTGCCGTGCACGGCTCTGGTTTAGGGTACCTACATACACGGTTTGAGTGTAGCTGGTCAAACGAATATTATCTTCTATGCTAACGTATTTATAAGACTTGAGGTATGCGACTAGAGTATACCCTGTGTAGTGTGTAGGTACTACGTGCATAAAGCCTTGTAAGAAACTCTATGTAAGATGTCAGACCAACCAGAATGTGTGGACGGATCCGTTTCCGTTGTTAAGGATCATGTAGGCAACCACAGTCAACCGACCGTCGCATGAGAACAATTAAGACTTTGACAGCATCTTTATTTCGTAGCGTTACTGGCCGCTTTCGTAGTGCGATTGACAGCAGTGAATAATTTTCCTAAGCCATTTCTCGAGCGCATGGTCTTACCCTACCCTACAACTAGGTAAGTAGGGGGTACTGAAACTAATGTTATTGTATATAAGATTGATTTAATTCTTGGCTGTTAATATGTTTTTTAAAACAATAGCTTTATCTAAGACTTCAATCGCCAGATAACCGTCCTATTTTTTTTCTTTTACTGTACAAAGTTATCTGGCGATTGAAAAGTCGGCCCTCCTTAGTTGATAATTATTATAACTTATGAATAAACATTGTAAGTGAAATATACGTATGATCCAACAAGTGTTTAATTTGGTTAAATATATTACTATGAACAGCTCGGCAAAAATATCTGGTTGTATGATTCATCCATTAATATATGACGGCAAATATATGTGATGATTTTTGGAAGGCATACGAGTATATAGGTATAATATATAAGTTGCAACACAAATATGTGACATCGAAGGAACACCAAAACTATCGAGCGAGACAAATGACGCAAAACTATAGGATGCTGCATCGGCTTCCAAAATATGTGTCAATGCAATATTAATAATTATGTACTTAGATATCTGTTTTACTCAGTTAAATAAAGAATATTGTGATACCTCTTTGTGATCGAAATTATCTGACATCAATTTGTTGGCAACATAAAAACCTGACAAAATAGTGTTTCTAGTTATCTTCTACGAGTATACCAATTTTAAAGTAGGTCATTATTAATTTATTCGGTTTTTATGCTGCCAAAGTGATGTCAGAATTCTTCGATCAGCAGGTCCTGTGAGACGGCACGGTTGGCGCAGTTAGTTAAGCGATTGACTGCTGCGCTGCGTGTCGCGGGTTCGATTCCCGCACGGAACAAATATTTGTATGACCTACAAGTAGTTGTTCCGGGTCTGGCTGTTTGTGTATGTGAATTTAAATGTTTGTAAACGCTCCCACAATATAGGAGAAATTCCTAGTGTGGGGCAACGTTTTAAAAAAAACAAAAAAAAAAACTCCAAACGAATATTTCTTGTATGAAATTTGTAACCTTCTTTAGCCAACATTCAGAAACACACGTCAGACTTACCAACATAACACTACGCAGTGCTGCCACTTAACTTCGATTTTACGTGTAGTAGAAACTATTTCCAGTCATTTGTCTTTAAACTTCGTCAAAATTATTTATATATTTTTATATTAGCCACCAAACATTTAAATAAACTATGAGTTTTAATCTAGGATAATTAATTGACCCGTTTGTAAAATTCTACTCAACTATTCCGCGAAGTGTGGAAGGAATCTATAAATATTTTTGGTCACACCACACAAACATGTCTGCCTGCGCATGATCATGTTTGTGTTGTGATTTTTCTGTTTGTTATTTTCCTTTTTCTGTAAGATTTCGGTCTATAACTTTGTTGAAGTATTTTATTATCCGTGACACTTCTAACGTCAACGTCAAGTAGAGGTAGAGATCGCACTGCCCCGTTCCTTTGAAGATGTCTGTAGCTAGGTTACGCTATATTAAATAAACTGATAGATATTATACGAATCATTTATTTCACCATTCTAGTTCTCACAGGTTATGGGCCACTGACGCCTAATTAGTTTAACTAGGGAAATAGTTTAAAGTATTGTAGTTTACCGAGCGCGTTTTCAGTTAAGGTACATAATGGAGACCACGCCGGCAAAGCTGATAAATTTTCCCCAGCTAAAAGCCGAATCATTTGGAAATTGGCTCTTTAGAGTGCAATGTTTACTAGAAGAAAGAGGCTTAAAGGATATAACAGAGGCAAAACAGATAGAAGAAAATAAGAAGAACTTGGATGCGAAGGCAAGAAGTTTAATAGTACAATGCTTAACGGATAGGCATTTAAACCTTGTTAAAGATTGTTCTACAGCTAATGAAATGATGAACTCATTAAAAAGCACATTTCAAAGGAAAAGTGTGATATCAAAAATCACTCTTCGAAGAAAATTACTAACTTATAAGCAAGATGGCAGCCTAGAGGAATATTTTGCTAAATTCGAAAACCTCATTCGGGAACTAGAAGTTTCGGATGAAAAGATAGCAGAATGCGATAAAGTATGTTACCTCCTAACGGGGCTTGGAGAGGAGTACAACCATGTTATAACTGCAATTGAAACTGTTAATACAGACCTATCTCTAGAATTCGTCCGGACAAAATTACTGGACCACGAAGTAAGAAAGTCACAGGAGTCTCATGAAAAAGATGAAACATCATTTGTAAGCAGAAGCATGCATGTGATTTGCTACAAATGTAAGAAGAAGGGCCACAAGTCATGAGTGCCGGATGTTGAGTAGAGGCCGAGGATGGGGCTTCAGAAGTCCCCGGGGCAGAGATGGAGCAGCTCATCCTGCACAAGAGGAGAGCATGTTTATAGCGTCGGAGCAGGCACTAACTGCCAAAGGCCTGGAAAACACTATTTCTTTTATTGTTGACTCCGGTGCCACTCAACATTTTGTACAAGAGCAGTATACAAAATATATGACAGATGTAGAAATATTACCACAACAGTTAAATATAAAAATAGCAAATGGACAGACCCTTACAGCTACACAGAAGGGAGTTTTAGTAGCCTCTCACAATAATAAAAGGATTAAAATAGAAGCTGTAATAGTACCTGGTTTAAGTACTAACTTGCTATTGGTCAGTAAATTAGTAGGAAGAAAAATGTCAGTAATTTTTTGAAAAGGAAACATACTAATAAAGTACCAAAATGAAACCTATCATGGAGTGAAAAAGGGACAGCTATATACATTTGATGTAAAAATAAATATTACAAAAGATGCACATTCGTGTCAGTTGACAGAAGATAACATTAATGTATGGCATCAAAGATTTGGACATATGTGTAGAAAGAAATTGGCTATATTAGGATTACCTTTTAGTACAGAACCATGTGAGCCATGCATGAAAAATAAAGCGACGAGATTGCCATTCAAAAGGCTACAGAGACCGAGATCAAGTAAAATCGGTGAATTGATTCATACAGATATAGCAGGTCCTACTAGAGTGCCAACAACAGAAGGCTATAGGTATTTTCAAACAATAATTGATGATCACAGTCACTTCACACAGACATATTTGTTGAAAAACAAGTCTGAAGCTACAGGAAAGCTAATATCATACATAAAGGAAATGGAAAGACAAATGGAAGTGAAAGTCAAAAGAGTTAGATGTGATAATGGTGGTGAGTTTACAGCAAACTCATTTAAAGAATTCTGCACAAACAAAGGAATTAGGATAGAGTATACCCAGAAATACAGTCCACAACAAAACGGCAAAGCTGAAAGGATGAATAGAACAATATATGACAAAGCAAGAACAATGTTGGATGAGTCAAATCTGCCGAGACACCTTTGGGGACAAGCTGTACTAACAGCCACATTCCTAATTAATCGCTCACCATGTTCCTCTATACAAGACAAAGTACCAGCCAAGGAAATGAAGAAAGAATGCAATCTGCAAATGATAAAGATTTTCGGAAGTAAAGCTTGGGTACACATAATGCCTAAACAAGATAAGCTATCAAGCAGAGCAACTCCAGCTAGAATGGTGGGATATGCTACAAATGGTTATAAACTATGGGATCCTAACACAGACTCGATAATAATATCACGAGATGTAAGATTTGATGAAACCAATATAAAGTATATAGAAGCAAAGAAATCACAATACTTGAATGAAGAAATATTAGATGTTACAATCCAAGAAGAAGTTGAAAAGATAGAAGAACATGAAAATAGAGAAGACAAAAGTAGTCAAAATGTATGTACAAAGTCAGGAAGAGAAGTGAAAAAGCCAGAGCATTTAAATGATTATGAGACTTATGAAGCATACTGCTTACTGTCCAGTGGAAGCAACCCAGTAACATACAAAGAAGCCATAGAACAGAGTATTGAATGGAAAACTGCAGTGATAAATGAAATAAAATCATTAGAAGAACAAGAAACATGGTCAGAAACAGAGCTACCAAAAGGATGTAAAACAATAGACACGGATTTTTAAGACCAAATCAGATGGAACCAGAAAAGCGAGGTTAGTTGCCTGAGGATTCCAACAAACAACTGAAGACTATGTATATGCTCCAGTGGCAAAACTGACTACCATAAGAATGGGATTATCACAAGCAGTGAACAATGATTGGAAAATAAATCAATTAGATATACCTATAGCGTTCCTAAATGGAAAATTAGAAACAGAAGTGTACATTAAAGTTCCAGAGGGAGTAAATGTGAAAAATAACAAGGACGGAACAGTCTTAAGACTTAATAAAGCTTTATATGGCCTAAAAGAATCGCCAAAATGTTGGAATAAAACTTTTGATACATTTTGCAAGAAAATAAATATGACAAGATCCAAAAATGATATATGCCTCTACTCAGGCAAAAATATATGGCTTATACTATTTGTTGATGATATAATGTTGATGGGAAATGAAAAAGAAGTAAATAATGTGATTAAACTATTGCAAGAAGAATTTAAAGCCAAAAACTTGGGACGAATAAGTAACTTTTTAGGTATTGAGATACAGCAAAATAACAACACTATAAAGTTATCACAAAAGCGTTTTATTGAAAAAATTGCAAAGTTTAATATGCTGAACTGCAGAGAAGCGAAGACACCGATGGAAAGCGGCTTCCAAGCACCTGGAAAAGAAGAACAGATCAATAATGTACCATACAGAGAGCTTCTGGGATGCCTAAATTACCTGGCAACAATCAGCAGACCAGATATTACCTTTGCTACTTCTTTTTTGAGTAGATACCTAGACAAGCCTACAAGAAGCTTGTGGACTGCAGCAAAGAGAATATTGCATTATTTAAATGCAACTAAAGATATGGAATTGACTTACCATAAGAAGAAAGAAGATAATAGTATTCTTTCCCTAATTTCAGCTTTTTCAGATGCAGACTGGGCTGGTGATAAGACAGACAGAAAAAGTGTCAGTGGTATGGTCATCTATCACCAAGGCAACATGATCTCATGGTCTTCCAAGAAGCAACAGTCTGTCGCACTTAGTACTGCCGAAGCTGACTATATTTCTGCAGCCATGTGTGCGAGTGAACTCCTGTTTATTCATGGTTTGGCAAAAGACTTCAATGATCAGTGCAGTGTTGAACTAAAAGTGGACATTCAAAGTGCTATAAAAATGATAATGAACAGTGAGAATACGAGATATTCAAAACATATAGACATAGTTTCATTTCATAAAAGACATCATTGCTCGAAACTTGATAACAGTAAAATACGTGAGTTCTTGTGAAAATACATCAGACATTATGACAAAGCCCTTGTGTAATGTAAAACATAATTATTTTCGTGCTAATTTGTTTAATTGAACTCTAGCCTTTGTTTATTTTTATTATATTTGAGGTTATGTAGAAACGTCACTCATGTCAAAGGTCAAGATACTGTCACTTTAGTGTTGACTTGTTTAAAAAAAAATATATAAATTTTGTTTTGTGTAGCAATTTCAAGTTGTATTATGTTAGAAAAATAAGTAACTTAAAATTGAGAGGGAGTGTTGAAGTATATTTTATCTGTGACACTTCTAATGTCAACGTCAAGTAAAGATCGCACTTCCCGCCCCGTTCCTTTGAAGATGACGTCTGTAGCTAGGTTACGCTTTATAAAATAAACTGATAGATATTATACGAATCATTTATTTCACCATTCTAGTTCTCACAAACTTATCAGAATAATTACTGTTTTTGTGTGTATAACGTTGAGTCGAGCACCTGCTCCTCCGTTTCATCCCCACATAGTTTTATCGAGATATTGACTCTTTTAGTGTAAGTGACGCTTGCAAGATAATAGACTCTTATATTTTTTTTTTGTGCTTTATTAAAAAGAACCAAGTTCTAGCCATTAAGACTAATAAGCAATTCTAATCTAACCTAGTTTTATAAGTGATAATTATTTTAAAACTTAGAATAGTGTTTATTGCACTTTACACAAGTCCGTTCCACTTTCTTAGAGTCTGATATTATATTAAAAACACTTTGTTCATGTGTTATATGAGTGTCATTGTCACTATTATTTCTACACTTTTTTACGCTACACTAACTCAAATGGTTTTGTTCGTTTTAGTCTTCGCACTATATTTGTGTTGTCTAACAGCTGAATTTCCTCGACGTTCACATGTCGGTGGAGTCTGTGTTCATGGGCCTCAGCAAATTTTTGAATTATGTTGGTGACGGGTTCCATTTTTAGGTCACGATGGAGGTCGTCATTTCTTATATACTAGGGCGCGTTAACAATACTCCTGAGTACCTTATTTTGGAATGTCTGTATCATTTTGATATTGGTCGGTTTAGTACAGCCCCACAGTTGGATGCCATACGTCCATATCGGCATGAGAATATGCTTATATAATAACATTTTGTTATGCATCGATAGACAGGAATTCCGTCCTATCAACCAATACATGTTTTTAAAACGCATGTCCAGTTCTTGTCTTTTCTTTTTGACGTGCGCTTTCCAGCGCAGTTTCGCGTCAAGCGTTATGCCAAGATGTTTAGCTGTGTTTGCGTATGGCACTTGTTGACCATTTATGAAGATAGGGTGGTAATCACAATTCTTGTTGGTGAAATCAATGTGAAGTGACTTTGATTCATTCAATTTGATTCTCCATTTTTGTGCCCAGTCATGAACTTTATTTACTGCGATTTGAACCTTTTTGACTGCTTCCTTGTGGCATGACCCTGTGGCCATAATGGCAGTGTCGTCTGCAAAGGTCGCAATTGTATTATTTTCCAGCTCAGGTATATCATACGTGTACAAGAGGTAGAGGACTGGACCCAGCACACTACCTTGAGGCACGCCAGCTTTAATAATGTTTAAATCAGAATAGGCATCCTCGTGCCTCACTCGAAACATCCTATCTGTAATGTATGATGCCAAGATATCGGCAAAATCATTGGGCAGCATTAATCTTAGTTTGTATATCAAACCCTTATGCCAAACTCTATCAAAAGCTTGTGCTACATCTAAAAATACGGTTGAGCAGACTTTTTTATCTTCGAGCGTTCTCTCAATGATGTTGGTAATTCTGTGTACTTGGTCTATGGTGGAATGTTTCTCTCTAAAACCAAACTGATGGTCAGGGACCAGGTTTCTTTCGTTTATAATTGGTTTTAGGCGTTTTAAAAACAATTTTTCAAACAGCTTTGATAGTACAGGCAACAGAGAAATGGGTCTGTATGATGATGCTTCGTGGGGTGGTTTACCCGGCTTTGCAATCATAATCACTTCAGCTACTTTCCATGGCTCAGGTACATGCTTTAACACGAATGCAGCATTAATAAGTCTGGTAAGTTTGACGATGGCTTTACGCGAGAAATATTTCAGGATTTCTCAAGTAATAAGGTCATATCCTGGGGATTTAGGTTAATGTTCTGAATTTCCTTTGAAACTTCTTTCGGGGTCACAAGTTTAATTCTTAGATCTTGCAGAATATTGGCAAACTGTAGGTTGTCTACAGAGTTGTCATTTGGCTGAAAGGTTTCTTTTAAATGATGTGCAAATCTTAGAGCTTTTTGCTCATTACTTATGGCCCATTTTCCGTTAGCATTTCTGATAGGGGGGGAATTTGTGTAATCGGCCTTTTGAGTGACTTTGTCGCTTTCCAAAGAGAGTATTGTGTAGTATGGTCGCTGGTTAACTGACGTAGGTTAGTATTGAAAGCCTCATCTTCAAAGGCTTGTATATTTCTCTATAATCTTTTTGTAAGATTATTTAATAAAGTTTTATCTGGCGGGAATCTAGTTTTCTGCCATTTTTTTCTTTGATTCCTTTTTTCAGATAATAAGTCTATTATCTCCTTGGTGTATGTATTTCCTCTATTTTTTTTAATAATCTGTGGTGTGTTGTTCCATGCGCATTGTTGGATATTATTGCTAAACCTACTTCAGAATCGAGCTGACCTTTGCTTTTTAATGAAGTTTTTAGGTCGATAATATTTTGTAGGTCTAAGCGAAAACTTTCCCAGTCTGTAAACTTGTTAACTAATGTCAAGTGGTTTTCTCTGAGTAATATTTTGTGACTTAATCGTAATAATATCGGAGAGTGATCGGAGTTCATGTGGTACCCCTCTTCCACGCTCAGATAATTGGCTGATATATTCTTCACTATGAAAAAGTCGATAAGGTCTGGTTGTTTCTGGTGGTCAGTTGGCCAGTATGTAGGTTTTCCAGTACTTCTGACCTCGCAGTGCATGTCTTTATCTGCACTTAGAAGCTGTCTTCCCTTAGTTGTAGTTAATCTCGATCCCCAATGAGTGTTCTTAGCATTAAAATCACCGCCTAATATAAATCTCTGTCCAAGGAGTTTGAAGAAATGTACATATTGTTCTTTGTTTATAGTGTGTCTTGGGGGACAGTATACAGCCGCTATTGTAACATTAATTTTTTTTGTTATAACTGATATTGGCACAGCTTGCATCTCTGGTTCTTTGTATGTACTCGTACACTGTTTGTAATGACAGATATGTTCTTTAATGATAACTGCGCTACCTCCTCGGGCCGTGTTGTTAGGGTGCAGCGAGTTATAAACCTTATAGCCTTTAAGTTTTACGAAAGACTGTTTAGTGAAGTGAGTTTCAGAGATCAAACACACATCAATATTTTCTGTGTCTAGGACTACTTGCAACTCATGTTGGTGTTGCAGCAGTCCGTTTGAATTCCACGCCATTATTTTAAGTGTGTTATTCATGATTGATTTTTCCTAGTACTTGACTCTAATTTCTCTAGTCTCTGATCAAATGAGGATAAATGCACTTCAGGATTTGGTTGAGCTTGTCCTCAAGACTTGACGGTTGTGTGCTAGGTTTTGTCGCTTGTGCATAAGAAGCACTATTAGATGCATGTGCAGTTATTGCGCTTGTCTGTGCAAACTGTGAACTTGGTTTTGATGTCTGATTATCGTTGTTTCTGACAATCTGTTTAACGGCAGGTGTTACTGGATTGTTTTTTGAGTTTCTGTTCTTTAACATTTGCATCTCTTTGGCAACTAAACACCCTCTGTAGTTGGCTGCGTGAGGTAAGCCACAGTGGACACACTTAGGTTTTTCTTGTGCAGGTTTGTTACAGTCAGCCGTGAGGTGTTTACCTGTGCACTTAACACACCTTGATCTTTTGAGCAATACTTTTGGGTATGGCCATAAGCCTTGCATTTTTTGCATTACGGTATTATTTTTGAAGTTTTAAGCGGGTGTATTTCAACTTTAGACCCTAGGATATGTTTTATGCCGTATATTTTACCGACATCTTCATCATTCTTAAATGATAGAATAAACATGTTCAGCGGTTCTTTTGTTTTCCAGCTTAACTTGTTAATCGCATTTTGAATCTGGAATCCTTGCGACGTTAAGTCGTCTTTGATCCGATCCGGCAAGCAGGATGAATGCAATTTTTTCGCCACTACTCTTATTGGCCTGGTGTGCTTATCCTCATATGAGTGCCTTAGACAACTATTTTCTGTTAAGCGTCGAGCAATCACTCTGTAGGACTCTTCCTTCCCTCGGATTTTGGTCTGATACCTATGTTGTTTGATAATTTATATGATAAATGCTGAAATCATATACATCAGTGTTTTATTTTACCTATTTTACAAAATAAATCAGTTTTGGAGCCTAGATATTATGTGCATAGAATGCATTTCATCGATATCGATGAACTCTCAATATCGATAAGTTCATTGATTTCTTAGATACGTTGCGCATCCCTATCTTTGTGCCCTTCAAGGCCATGATTGTCACTGTCACTGACACTGACAATCTTATCCTTGAAATTTTAGGCTTCATAAAATTTTCATGTTGGTAGCTATGGTTTTTTACTATGTGGTTGGTTAAGAAGGTTAGCAATTTCTCACAAACGGATTGTTCTAAGTTCCGACTCCTACCCCCTTATTACAAAACAAGATTTATATTTGACATGGCTTAAACCATGGAGCCAGTTTTTGTAATAAGAACGTAAAAGTGATTGAAATACCGTTCTTTTTACAGAACTGAAAAATTTGTTCGGTACTAAGTTGTCAGTTTTGTGTTTAGGAACTTTACTGTAGTCTGAATAAAGTTCGAAATTCAATAATGGCTCCATGTTTTAAACCTGGATCTGAAGATAAACCTTGTTTTGTAATAAGGGGGTTAAAGTTATATGCTCTGTGTCTTCGATCAGCGTGTCGATTCTGTAAAAATCTCACCGTGATTTCTTTCGTGGAGTGAGCTGTCAGTGTCATTCCACTGATGCTAGGGAATTGACCAAAGTTTACATTTACAATCATAATCGAGATTTTAATAATATATGAAAGCAAATTTTCTATTGATCATTTTATATTATTCCAAAGCTAGTATTTATGTGGGTTAACATTACTATTTAGGGGGACTTTAAATAAAATAGCAAAACAGAAATTTAGTCAAACTCAAATAAATGTCAAACAAAATGGAGTTTCTGTTGAAAATCTCGATTATGATTGTTAATGTAAATCCTTGTTCTATCAGGGGGCCTAAAATGGACGCTATGGTAGAATCCTAAGAACAAGGAAATGGTAGAATCATAATTATGATCTGCGTAAAATTCATAAAAAATTTTTTAAGGTTCTGGCTCCATCGATAACGTTCGATGATTTTGCCAATGTCAAGATAAGAGAAAGTAAACTATAAATGGCTATAGCTATTGATCAATGTTTGTAGTGGTGACATCCATGGATCCCCATGCTAAAAAAGGACAAAACATTTTTGGTTAGAACATGTAATTAAAACGTCGCAAAATAAATGTTAGAACATTCAGTAGGTCTATAATAAATTTATAGAAAATATCAACTATAACTGGATTTTATTAATGCTAATGAATTTATTAAGGATTTTAACTGCAGAATGAATGGTTGGATAGAGCCATAAAATCTTTCCTTCAATAATCGAGTTTTTTGCCAATGATCATTCCAATTCTTCATCATCTCGGGTTTAACAAGACAGCGCAGATCCTGGGGATAACAAGACGGATAAGATTCAATCCCATTCTGAGTATACAATTCATACATCCCGCAATTTCATCTGTTTGACAGCTGCTATTTGACAGTAGACTTCAATATAGCAATTCTTATTTTGTGGACAATTTTACGAAACTCCATACCAAACTGGCAAACTGATGAATTGCGGGATATGAATTGTACGCAGATCCTATTATGGTTCCAAAGCATCCATTTTAAGCCCCCAGCAGTGCTATTCTGTAACCATCTCACCGTGAAAACTTAGATGAAGTGAGCGTGGAGTGAACTGTCAGTGTCATCGGACCCGATGCTAGGGATGGACCGAAGATTACATTAACAATCATAATCGTATTTTAATAATAATTATGTTTTAAGCTAATTCAGATGATCATTTTATATTATTTCAAAGCTGATATTTAAGTGTCTAAACATAGTAATGTTTAAAGACTAGTCTAGGAAAAAAAATAAAAAAACAAAACTGAGTTTCAGGTGAATATTTATTTTGGTATTTTAATTAAAAACCTAATTAGTAATGTTTAGACACATACTAGCTTTGAAATAATATACAATGCTTAACAGAATTAGCATTAAAAAATATTAGAAAAATGTTAATTATGATTGTAAATGTAATCCTTGGTCAATCCCTAGCATCAGTAGAATGACACTGACAGCTCACTCCACGCAAGAATTCACGGTGAGATTTTTACAGAATCGACATGCTAGTGGGATGACACTGACAGTTCACTCCACGCCCACTTCATCTAAGTTTTCACCGCTTTCTGCAGTGCTATTCTGTAACCATCTCATGGTTACAGAATAGCACTGCAGAAAGCGGTATCATAACATGAAGTGAACTAACTTTAATAAAGATTTTCTTTTAACGAATTATAACTGTGGAGATCATGAATTACAACTCTTTCGTTCATAAAGGTTTTGAAACTAAAGATGTACCAACAAGTTATAGTTTAAATGAACAAAATATTATCTAAAATATCTTGTTGTGAATATTACGAATATAATACAACGACTTTACGTTCCAATTATCTTATAACTAAAGCTAATAGAATACAACACAGGCACAGCTAGTATTCGAATAAAGGTTTCCCCCCGCCCCCCACTACCCCGTCTGTAACCATTGCTCCTGTGTCGTCCGAGGCTGTCGTTGACAATAAACACTGATAACATCGGAAGGCAGGTATGCAATCACCAACCAGTGAGCCAAGGGTAGTTGTAAGTAGAGTATGCCTCGTAACCGTATAGGTACAGGAGCGATCAGGAACGTTCCATTAGTCGCCACTCCGGGGCTCTGAAATGACACGACTAAGGGAGGAGGCCTAACTCTGCTGTGGGCCACTTCGCTGACCCACAACTAAACTGGGCGGATGCTGGTTGATAAATGAAACAGAAGAATATGTTGTTCCAAGAGAGTGCTTCCTTACTTTGCTATTTACTGTGGCGGAGCTAGAGCTGAACTGACTGTTTGACGTGAACTACTGGCGGAGCTAGAGCTGACCTGACTATTTGTCGTGAACTACCTTGATGGTTGAGAAGTCGCGGCTGGCGGGGTCGGGGCTTCGCCCCTCGCCCGCGGAGGCTATACAGTGACCAGACAAAGCGGGCCCTCAGTGTGTTTGCCTTTGGACGGCCTCTCGGAATATTAGGCGCACTTGTGCGCCCGTGTGAGTGGCTGCTATTTGTTTTCTGTAGGCGCGCTACGACGCTTTTTATGTAAGCGCCGCATGCTTCACGACACCCCCCGCCAGGTGAGACCCCCGGTTACCCGGGGGAGGCCCAACGAAGGCGACCAGTGTCCAGAGTGCCGTCTCGACGCTCCTACAGAACTAGGTGTTTAGTTCCCACCCGCCCCGCTTTCAGATCGAGCCGATTACGGTCCGGGCTAAGGAGCTGTCGTGTGTGTGTGTGGGCGGCATAGTATTGTGTGACACCGCCCAGTGACTGCGCGTATCGGGGCCCACGCCGCGCCTACGCGCGTGAGTGTAGATGCATGATTAGTAATGGTTGTCTGTGTTAGTTACGTGACATGCCTATATTAACTTAGAACACGCCACGCAACAGATGTATGTCATCTGTAGAGTAATATTGTTTTGAATAAGTCACGTGTAACCTGTATGCGGCTTATTCGAGGCGTCCAGTCCGGTGCGATGGGGTCAGTTGTCCGCTAAGAGGTCGCGGGGCAGGGATCTCGCGTCGAGGGGGCGCGCATGCCAGGGCGCAATCTGTTTGACGTGTGACCAGTCAGATGCGTCGGCACGCGCGAACATTCCCTTCGCGAGGCGCCGCACAAACTCGTCCAGGCTCTTAATCCCGAGATCCCTCTGCATGATGTCGTTCCTCACATAGCGAGGGGCGGCCACAATGGTCCGCAACGCTTGGCTCTGCTGCGTGCGGAGCAGCTTACGGTTCGTCTCACTAGTGAGGGCGCACCAGGCGGCGTACGTCAATATTGGGCGTACGTACAGTTTGTACACGCCCAACTTGACGCGAACTACCTTGATTTTGACAAGCAAGGTCTTTTATATGCGTCAGTTTCACCCTACCATTTTCCACATCTTGGGTCTAGCAACAGTATTGGCTACTCTATTGTTTATTTAAACTATTGAAATTACATTGATGCGGATAACAATGCCCGCGTAAAACTATTACAACAAATATTAAATTCTGTGGAGCAGAAAATAATCTTAGTTTTATACTAACAATAACACACATTAAGAAACGAATTAAACAATGAATTTTAACTACGATGCTCGGCCATAAATGGCCAATACAATACATGACCCAAACTTCCCGAGCGCCATAAAGTCCCTAACATCTGGCTAATTTGCTACTTTTACATAAAGTCCCTAACATCTGGCTAATTTGATACTTTTACATAAATTCCCTAACATCTGGCTAATTTGCTACTTTTACAATGGTTCGCACAATGCGAATTACCCAAACACCGACTTTCATGTTGGTCGTAAAATAAGGGTGTGGGAACTGCAGGTGGGTTTTTTCCTAGCGCTCTTTCACTAACATTAAAGATTACTTAATATCTACGTTTCTATAGTCGCGAACATCTGCAGTGGGTTGAACAAGACTGCCGATGGTGATGAGGCTATGATGATGACTGGTGTCAATCAGAAACTAGCCCAATATAACCGAGCAAAACAAAAACTTAGGTTACAGGTAAAGATGAATCAAAGTTCATATCGCTTTAATGCTTAATCGTATTGCCACTTTCTTAAATCACATGGAAGAAACAATAAAAGTATTAAACAAAATACTTTAAAGACTTACAATTAAAGAAATTAAATAATTCATAATTATTTTTCATTACCATTATTTCGAACAACAATAACAAAGCGAATAGCTATGATTAATTAGACCGCGTGCGCACTACCGCGCGCGGCTGCTACGACGCTCCATAGATCACAATAATAAAACAACATTTTTTTATAAAACATGCGCTGCTTCTTGATCTCTTGTCACAATTCCGTCAATGATTAGTGAGACGACCCGTGTAACATGCTAGAATTATAAAAAATTAAAGTCCATTTTTTATATTTTCCCTCTACACGCATATAATGCATTTAAGACTACGTATTGCTTAAAGGTAACTAAGCGTGGCGCGTCACCTCAGATTATAGAAAAGAAGCAGATAGACCGCGCGGAACAATAAAGTGAGGCCCGTTTGTAGACATGTGTGCGTTACAGCCACGTGACAGCACTATAAGAACAGGTGCCTCTATGTGTGTGTACGGTTGCCAGGAGAATGAAAAAATTAGCCATAATATTTCAACATGAAAAAAAAAATCTGTACCCATATAAACGATACATTTGCGATATATTTTTATTTTGAGACATTAACATTTTATTGTTTTTGGTAGCTATATTTACTTTATGGTGACGTCATATAACCCATGATATAGCAAATCGACTGATGTAATAAGTATTATAGAATCCATTAACTAGTTACACTTACGAAGACACATACATACTTATTTATTTATAAACATACTAACCAGAAAAGGCGAAAAATAAAACACTATTATCGACATAAATATTTTTGTAAATTGATACTCCTGTATCCTATACGTACTTATTTCCTAACTTAGGGGTAAATGTTTCAATGTAAAGTAGCAACACCGAATGATTTTTGTGTTTCAAGATGTCACTAACAATAAACACGTAAAATAAATCCAAATAGACAAATAATCAATGTTTTAAAGATACTCCCATCTTATTTCTTTTGTTTTTGGGAACAGTTTTTACAATGTTTAAAAATACAAGACGGCATCATTCTGAAATTATCTGTTAGAGCCCGTGACGTACTAACGATGCGACGCTTCGTGCTGTACTGAATCGAGAGTGTATTCGCTTTTGAATTTGTATTTGCTTCGGTGTTCCGCGCGGTCTATCTGCTTCTTTTCTATAATCTGAGCGCGTCACTATCTTAAGATACTATCCTAATTCGTAGCATGTAACACGAATCTATTAATTATTATTGTTCTCGCCAACACACGCAAATATCAACGAATTACGTTTATTGACTGAAACATATCGAACACATCACATTTTTATATGCATTTGTATGAAAGAGAACGCAGCTGTTCGGCGAGCAAGTAATTACCGCTAAATAAAGACATTACTATTGATATCAGTACTGAGAAAATTTTAACAAAATAATAATAACTATCTTAAGGTTTCGTCAATAAATTACAATGTAATCCTTTGATCACAATATAAATACAAATACGAGGACTTCATGAGCTTCATTTAGCGCAATTGAGCGAACCGATCGCTCTCAGCTGTGATTTTTGTGTTGACAAACTAGTAAAATTTAGATAATTAAATTACATTTAAATTAATACGAATTATTGACGAAAACGAAATAATTGAACTAAATTTAATGGAGTTAACACTACGTCACTAATGTTAACACTACGTCACTAATGTTAACACTACGTCACTAATGTTAACACTACGTCACTAATGGGCTATTCTCGGGAACGGTGCGCTCTGTATGTTACATGCAAGTCTCCGAGACTCGCTTACTTATAGCCTCTATGCAGGTGAGAAATATTAATACATTTAAGTAAAATATAACGTGCTAACACGAATTTACGTAAGCATAATGAACCGAGGTTTAAATAATTGACAGAATAATTTTGGCAAATGTGAGCAACTCTCCTAGAGGACAAGACGTATTGATCATAACCGTGCTAACTTACAGACGTCATCAATTACATTGATGAGAGATATAGCTTAGTTCTATAGTGTCTGGCAATTTTGTGGCGGTCGTACGGTTCGTGGTGGATCCTATTGTAATTAATATCGTAGAGACGTAGTTAGCCGACAATATGAAGTTGGTATCGTGGTGTAGGTGGCGCCCGTTCGAACAGCCCGCACAATGCGAATCAACTACGCACGCCACTGCGGAAAGTCCGTCGTTGCCCACACACTAGGTTCAATTCAAGCGTTATGGTGGGCGATTTCTGCAGCCAATGTGTCAAATAAATCAACACACATTGAATCGAAAATCATACAAAATCGCTAATATTAAAATTATACAACAAACTTGTCATATTAGTACTATGCTAAGCACGAGGCTAACTGATTGAGTCAGGCGTTAGATCGACAAGAAAACTGTGGTTGGGAGATATGCGCCCTCCGCCAGCTCGCGACTTGTCCAAACATATTTGTCAGTCGACTGGCTTCATTATTAACAGTTGAGCAGCCTTTATCAATGAACAGACTCTTCATAGAAGATCTGATGGATCGCATCATGTTGGACAAATCCGAGAAAGAATATTCCCCAAACAAAAATAAATCTAAGCGCAAGACATTTGCAACATACGATGTGATACAACGCTACTCCAAACGTCGTAGTGAGCATGTTGTGACACGTGAGTACCGCAGAATCACAACGCGAGTGTACGATGCACTGCGTCGTCGTCAAGATACCCACACGTTCAAGAGTAGTGTGCAACTAAGTTGTACTATTTAATAATATCTATAAAAAAGAGAATTTGTCAGTTTGTACAAGTTAATATTACGTAATGAGAATTATAGTGTGCTTCCTATGTTAGTGCAAAAATATTATAGGATATTTATTTTCAGTTTCATTTATTTTCTTAGTACGAATAGATTGCGACCTGGCGCTGTAGTCAGGAATTTTCTAAAGATTTTAAACAGACACAAAAATACACCTATTGATATAAATATTCTATAATCTCCGGTACAAATAGTCGCTATTAGTTGTGTGACGAGCCTTGCACTGAAGCTGTCTATGCTAGTAAACAAGAACAGCGCGCGGCTAGATAATTGTGTACCTTACGCATATGATCAGTGAGCTTCTAATCGCTTGAAACACTAGTGAAACGGCTGTAGTGCCCTATTTGTTGCGCGGCATGTATAAAGTCTGTTTCGAGCTAAAGTGTTATGTTTGAAGCGGTGACAATATTGCAAACGTCTGTGGTATCACAGAGTTCCACACATTGAGTGCTACAAATGCTAACGTACAAAGTAATTATGAAAAATTACGTTACAATTTATACTATAAGCGTTATAAGACATGTTTACAAACAAAGTTTTTATAAATATAATTCACAATACGTGAATGTTTATCGCCTTGCCAGACGCAATGTGTGGAATTCATATTAGGTATTATCGAAGTGAGGTTTATTTTACAATTAATCGGTACCTATATTTCAGGAACCAAATTCCAGAGCGCCTTCAGGCTTATGATTGATACTGGATGATGTAATATTTACAGCGTAAGTATTAAGATTGTATCGAATCTACGCAGGCGGTTGATAAGTACAGACATGAGAGATATCTACACTTATAAACCGAACAAGATGAACGCAAGAGAAAGACTGACAATGCATTTAATTTTAGTTTTTAATCGAATTGTGTGTGCCGTCGACAGATATCGGTACAGATTAAACGCAGACGTCAGTTTGAGCTCACCTGGACGAGTATGTTCTATCCGTATCTTTAGCCACAACACCGAGTGTGACAACCAGTCTCACCAAGGGGTATCTTATTACCCAGTTACTGGGTTGTGGAGGTCAGGTAGGCAGTCGTTCCATGTAAAATACTGGTTTTCAGCTGCACCTGGTTAGACGGGAACCCGACCAACAGCTATGCAGATAGATCTTTACCATATTTAGCTGTCGACAGTATAGCCCTGCTGTTGTCCTCATCTTTAGCTGTCGACAGTATAGCCCTGCTGTTGTCCTCATCTTTAGCTGTCGACAGTATAGCCCTGCTGTTGTCCTCATCTTTAGCTGTCGACAGTATAGCCCTGCTGTTGTCCTCATCTTTCGCTGTCGACAGTATAGCCCTGCTGTTGTTCTCATCTTTAGCTGTCGACAGTATAGCCCTGCTGTTGTCCTCATCTTTCGCTGTCGACAGTATAGCCCTGCTGTTGTCCTCATCTTTAGCTGTCGACAAAATAGCCCTGCTGTTGTCCTCATCTTTCGCTGTCGACAGTATAGCCCTGCTGTTGTTCTCATCTTTAGCTGTCGACAGTATAGCCCTGCTGTTGTGTCCTCATCTTTAGTCAATATCGATAGACGAAGAAGAATACCATATTCGAAAATAATGCAATTTTGACATTCTAGTTTTTTTACGAGTGTTTCTGTTTGCGTTCCTCCTGCTATCAAGAGTGTACCTACTTATTGATAGTATAATATATAATCGTATTATAGTATAAAATTAATATTTACTTCATGTATATTGTATACTGTTGTATGTATAGTCAGAGTTCTATGATAAAATGGAAGCAACTTGTTCGCACGGTGTAATTCGAGGGAGTCGGTGATAATTAATATAGATGCATGCACAGAAAATGCGGTTTCCGCGCTCATAGCGCCCCAAGTGTTTTGTATCGGTCCCACGAGTGGTTACGCAAGCAAAACGCGCGTGTGGACTTGCCAAGTTCTTAGTGTATGTCCACAAACAGGACTAACGTTTAAAAAAACCGGCCAAGTGCTTGTCCGATCACGCATAATGAAAGGTTCCGTAGTTGGGATTTTTTTTTTCTAAAAACTAACTTAACAATGTCGTTGGAAAACTAGTTCTCCCATAAATCGTTATACGCCACGGTCAATTCTCGAACTGCAAATTTAAGTGGGGCGACTTTTACTCGTTAACTTATAAAGCTTACTCTTAGATGTGATAGTTTTCCTTTTAACTTCGTTAAATATACTACTGCCATGAATTGTTTCACTTATCCTAAAACAACCATTTAGTCGGCAGGTGGAAGGACACTTGACTCTAGTAAAAATTTGCAGTTTAAAGCTCCATATTACGCAAACGAACCCCTGAATCGAAAAATGGTTTACACAGACCCGCAACATTTTTAAACGGCCTATCCAACGATATCTCACACCATGTGATGGACGAGAAAAATATCATCCCCAATTTACGTGGAAGGGGTAAGTATCCTACAATTACTTTTTTCAAATTTATTTTACCATTTTCGGTGTGATTCATATGTATACCCATGCTAAATTACAGCTTTCTAGTACTTGAGAGTCTCTGAGCTATGCCGCAGACAGACAGACAGATATGGCGAAACTATATTAAGGGTTCCTTGTTAACTACGGAACCCTAAAAAGTAAATGTTTTACACTGAATCAACTCGGGAGTACGCGCTATTTGCGGCGAATTTGAGCGCGCTATTTGCGGCGAATTTGAGCGCGCTATTCGTTACGTGTAAAGCGCTTTATCTAGACAAACATCATCTAAATTTTTACAGAATATTATTAATATTTGATGTAGTTTTTAAATCTTCTTTAAAGTAAATTTCCCGTGCTAAGTACAAGGCTATATATTCATACCGGCAAAGTTTAAAATGAGGTATTTCGAATTTCCTAGAACATTTTCTACGAACATGAGAACTTTGGCCATTTTCTAAAATTTCGGCCGTTATTCGGTATATTTCATTTTTTCTTCCATATCCAGCAATAGTCCTACACCAACCGGGGTTATCCTTGCATGCACTTGCACAGTGCATGCAAGGATAACCGTCGGTTGGTTAAAAACGGTCCGGGACCCTAGACAGGTCCCGACTCCCGAGAATCGTCAAATAATAAATATGCAGTTAGGAAATGTATCAAATCCTTGAATTAACTTGCCGGTAACATAATATTATATAAAAAGGCACAAACTATAAAGGATCGCCTCCGCCAGGAATACCGGCCTCTCTCATAAAAAGCTAATTTTTCACATACTATCAATTTTATATTCATAAGAATGGTTTCAAGGTAGAGGTACAGCCGGCGCGGCGGCGGCCTCGCTGTCCGATACTTGGTACATGAACACGTCAGGAAGCGTCTCTGCACAACCTTTTACTGTCTTGGTGAGTCTGTATACTTCCCTAATGTCCGGCCCACACTAATTTCCTTTTATAATCTGGCAGTGCTAATTTTGACTACAAAGAAGTTACGCTGGTTAAAGCCCCAATAATTCAATAAAAACCAAGAGGTAAGAAAGGTCGAGGTGTCGCGCATTATTTGCTTAAGACGCCAACTGTAATAAGGTAAATATATTCATATTTTGGTAAAATACATTTAATTATAGTAACATAATTTTGGACGGAATTCTATTGCGAATGAATTGAACGCGGCCTTTAAAATATACTTTTTTATTACACTATTATTAATTTGTATAAATATAAATAGGTAAGTATTTACTTTCCCTGTCGGGTTATAAGAGAGAGAGGGAAGTATTCCTGATACGGACTAATAAATCATTGAGAAGAATGTATCGACGGAGTCATTTTAAAGAATTTGTATGAGTCGAACGATAATATCATACAAAATCGGTTTGTAAATAAAATAAAAAACAGATTTTATACAATAACCTATCATGATGCTACATAAAATGGAGAGAGAAAGATCAGATATATAATAGAGTGTTTTTGATGACAATAAGTATATGAAACAACAGTTTGGAAGGCATTAGTGACCGAAAGTGCTGTGAAGTATGATGACTAACTCTTGATTATTATAGGGCGAGTTTTTGAAATGAAACTACACGAGGAAACTATTTATATTCCCAAAAACTAAGGAAACAGTTTGTGATTCTCCAAAAATTGAGGTCATGTCATGGCTTTTCTCCGTTATAAAATTCACCTCAAAACCTCACCCTGCGCTATTTGTTTAGGTATATATTTCTAGTCGCGTTATTACATTTAAGGATACTTTTTACAATTATACAATATATAGAAAGACTATCTGTATGATAGTGCAGCTTAACAGTTCTTAACCGACTTAAACAATTTTATATTATGTGTAAGAAATTGAGGTCATAGAGTGCATACTTTATTGCTTGCAATTGCGTTTCGTGCCCCACGCAGATAGTCCAAGTTAAGGCAAGACGTGGCTGAAGGAGTGCCACTAAACGTTGGCAATTAATTAATTAATACACAAACTCCGTCACTAACTGCAACAACGACGGCTTCACAAGTAAACGAAACCATTCACCAAAACAATCGCACTTCTCAATACACCCGCTGGTTTCCAGAAACACCTGTGCTCAAATGCTGTTATTTTGGTCAATTAATCACAATACCTCTTATAAGACTTTACAGAAGACGAGCAACCAGACACTGCGGGTAACAAATAATTCATGCGATTTACGCAAGTCATCGAAATAAGATTTAAAAAAAAATATAATGAATAGAGCACACTATTCATTGACCCACAAAAACTAATAACATAATGGCGATATCGTATAAATAACGCAATAAACTGATATATAACCTACATAAAACTAACTAGCTTTAGACATAACATCGATTACTTCATTGTCACCCAGAAACGCGAGTGCTCTAGCTATTCCCTACTCGTCGGTACTATAGAGTTAGCCTTTAATCGATAGCATTATATTATTTTCACGAAAATAGTCACATAAATAAGATTTACAGCGTAATACATGTCAGATTTGTTAACTTTGTGTTCGCAATTCCATAGAGGTGCTGTGTCAGCCGATATTAGCTCGGTGACAGCTTGGTCAGTTACACTATCAGGCCCCCACTGTTATATTACAAGGGACATTGTACATAATATTGATGTTGATAAAACGTACATTTATCGAATTTTATAAAACCACAAGAACATTGGGACATTATCATATCTACAAATTTGAAACCGAGAAAGACAATAAAATAAGCGTATCATTAAATATTATGGTCAAATATTGCAAGAGCTCCGAACAAAATAGATCACTCTTGTTTTAACGTATTCTCTTTCGCATTAATTATTTGGTTTATTTAATACTATTACTTTAAAAATATCAATATCCAATGTTATCCTAGACCTACGCTCTGTACAGTTGTAACACCAAAATATTTTAACGGCGCCGCCGATGCTTTCCGAAGTCTAAATTGTCCAATTTCTTATTCAATCATATTCTTATTTTTCCGAATTCTTATTTTTACATATTCTGAATTTTTCATATTCATTTATTTACACTTTCTCATTATTACATGTTCCATTTCATTCCACATTCTGTATTTCCCATATTTAAGTACAATCACAATAAAAACTTTGTAACAGATTTTGTTCCACACATTTCAACTTGTAATACATAAACTCTTTGGATGGAATTATGTGTCAGAGAACGAGTAGATGATAATAAAAGTCACAAATCAAAGTCAAATCAAATTAAAAATTAAAATTGCAACCGAATAATGGCTTCTACCAGTACAGGGGAAGTTAAATTGTTAAGTCGGAGGAAAAGGTAAGAAGTTATTGCGGGCTGGTTACCAATACTACTTCCGGGGCTAAAAATTAAAATAACACTCAAATTTGGCGTTGTGCAAATAAAACCCTGCGATGCGATGCATCTGGGTCCCTGAATGCCGAATTGAATTCAATATTAAGGGAAAGCAGTCATACATGCGCACCTCACTTTACAAAAAATAAAATCACTGAGGCTATAGACGCCTGCAAAAAACGATACCACACTGAGTGGAAATAATTTCCTGTAATTTACGAGAGTTGCATGGAGGAATTGGAAAATGATTCCGGTTCTAGTAATCAGGGACCGTACAACCCCGGTTAAGGGTTAAGCCTTTCGAAGGGGTAACCCATTCAATGTGTTACATTTATCATGATGTAACCCCTTGAAAGGGTTTTATACTAGAAACCCATTGAAAAGGTTACATGATAACCCACTCAATGGGTTCTATACCTACTTGAAACCCAGTAACATGAAAAAATCTTACGTTACCCACACTGTATGAGTTTTTATCGAAAACCCTTTTAATGGGTTACCAAAATTTAATTTAAGCCGTTCATAAGGGTTACCCATATCGTATGGGTTTTTGTTTAACCGCTTAGAAAAACCCTATCGAAAACCCTTTCAATGGGTAACCAAAATGGCCCCTGAACCAAATGCGCTTTTAGAACATGTGAAGAGTTTAAACCGTTCAAAAGGGTTACCCACACTGTATGAGTTTTTATCGAAAACCCTTTTAATGGGTTACCAAAATTTAATTTAAGCCGTTCATAAGGGTTACCCATATCGTATAGGTTTTTGTTTAACCGCTTAGAAAACCCCTATGGAAAACCCTTTCAATGGGTAACCAAAATGGCCCCTGAACCAAATGCGCTTTTAGAACATGTGAAGAGTTGGAAATCCCGAAAATGTTGACGAAAGTTTTTTTCTGACATGAGGAAGAAAATAAAACATTCATTTTTGGAACCCCAGGATCCTTGAAATTAATTGAGTATATAGAACTGTATTTAGCCGTTGGTACTATTCGGAGTGTGCCTAAACCATTTGAGCAATTATTCTCAATCCACATCGACATTGGTAGCACCAGAGAGGTTACCTCTATAAAACCAATACTTAGAGAGTACGTATGTATAAGTATTTCGTATTTTAATACAACCCTAATCTCTTCAAAGTTAGAGTAAACTGGCATATTCTGGGTAAGCTCACTCCATCGACGACTACGTCTCTGTCACCTCTGCCCTAGACTAAGGTCAAGAGCAAACCCACCCAAAAAATAAAAATAAATTACCCATTCACAAAAGCAATTTGGAGGAATGCAGATAAAATTGGTATGCTAGTAGATAACAAACACAGGCGAATTATAAGACTAATGTCTAATCTACCGTTGATGCCCGTTAAATTGAGGGGTGGTTATATGTTAACAATGAAGCTGACGATGACCCTGCAACAATTTGTATCGTATTTTGAAAAACAGTGGATGACCAAAATCTGCTTTGATTTGTGGAGTTGTTCTAGTGAACACCATAGGACAACCAAAGCTTTAAGGGGTTGGCACTTCCGTTTAAATAAAAAGGTGGGAAGAAGCAATTTATTATTTTTCATACATTTTCTGAAAAAGTAGGCATCATAATTATTATGAAAAGAAAATTGAGGAATAGGAATAAAAAGGAAATACAAATTGCCAAATACATACGGAGCAAAGGAAAATGCGATCCAAATTTATGTTAAAAGATGCTTAAATCGCAAAAATAATTAATGATTTATTAAAAAGCGCAATATCACTTGAAGAATGAGAAATTATGTTGATGCAAGTATTGATACGAGAACAATACTTCTTTAAAATCTTCAGGTGCCTATTTTTATACTTCCTTTTGATTTGTTAAAAGATATTGCGTTTCCGGTTGACTTTATCTATGTTGGTATTATGGATTTGTCTTGACACATCCGCTTGATTTATATTAATTCTTTTTGGCGGTTAATTTTTGTATAAAAACTGTTGTAATACAATGTCCGACTCCGTCAACGACGGCGATGATGCGCCGACATGTACGTACGTACGTACCTCGTACATACGTTTACGTAGTATAAACTTTATATTTTGCTCTGGTCTAGAGCAAAACTTAAAATCAAAACCATTTTTTTTTTCAGCAAAAATATCACAGAAAGAAAAAGAAAGAGGTCTTCTTTCTTTTTCTTTGTGATATTTTTGCTGAAAAAAAATGGTTTTGATTTTAAGTTTTACTTTGAATAGCTGATAAAAAAAATATATGAGAATCCGTTTATCGTCAATTCCTTTTTCTATCGAACTGTACTTATTCGGAAAATTTTGGTGTTAGGACCATACACAATTAAGAAACTTAAGAATTCGGAAATATAATGTTGTGTATTTTAAAGAATTCGTAAAATAAATAAGTAATATGAAAATTGCGAATTTGGATTTTGGCGCTGACATCACTTTAAGGTCGTTTTTGCGTTCGTAAGTAAACAAAATATACGTCTATTAAAGCGATCCTATTTCTATTGCCTGTCTCGGGGATCACAAAGTTACAGGATAGTTTAAAGGAAATGCCAAGTGGAAATTTCGATAATCAAGAATTCTAGATATTATTTGCAAAAGTCTAAGAGCAAAATATACATTACAAAACATAGTTTCTGTGCGAGAATGTCAAATACATGTGTAGTTGAGCGACCACACAAACGTGTAGATCTTAGTGATTGAACAAACGATTAGATGCGAACATTAAAATAATTATTCGAATTTCCATTTGTCAATAACGTTGGCTTTCAAACGTAGAAGATAGTCGCGTCGCGGACGAGTGGTCAGCGGGAAAGGTACGCAAGTTAGTTTATACACAAGCTCATCAGTGTAGTCTTACAGTCAAACGATGTCCACAGGTTATGACTTCCATCAGCTAATACTGCAAACTGCTTTCAGAGTAAAGTGTCGCAAGTACATGCAGAGGTAGGCACAAATAGAGGTAGGCACACGAGACTTATAACTTTAAATTTACGCCGTATCATACATGCAAAATTATGAAATAATCGCACTTCTTTATTGCAATACAGTTTTCGAACGAAAAAGCCGGGCAGATTTAACTAGCGATGTTCTGCTTACGATCTTAGTATTAAGGGAGATGTCTAACTCGAGATCTTAAAGGTAAGAAGAGAGAGAGAGAGATTGCTACCGATGTATTTCCCTTACCTACCTACTAGGAAGGTTACTTCTATGTGAAGTGGAGTCGTTCCTACGTATAATTAATTAAGTTATTAAATAGCAGATAGTATTGAAGCCTGCTAGCGCTTCTACCGTTGGCCTAACGGAACATTAACATATATATTGCTTGGCGAGGCTAGGTAGCGGGCAGTTTAGACTGAAAGCAGTGTGACGTGGCGGCGTTCACTTCTTGGTGGGCGTGCCGCGCTGGGTGAGCCCCTCGAACCTCTTGAACGTGTAGTTGATGAACACCCAGTCTTTGTATGCCACCTCGCCGTCTTGTGGGATTGGCGCTGATGCTGCAACAATGTACGCAATGTTCATAATAGTTACGGTAGGGTGATAGGTGCAGGCAGGGTGGGTGGAGTTGCATGGCTGAAGTTCACTTGCACCACAAATCATTTAGGCCATACAAAACATATTTAAAACATAATTCGGTTCCAGCCGTCTCAAGGAAGTTCTGACAGAAACAGAACGATGTTTTGAAATTAGTGATTTGCGGTGCAAGGGGACCGGAATGCATTTAACTTTTTTGTGCACACTACGTTTTTAAACGCGCCGTTGACGCGCGTTTTGAAACTTGCGTCGACGGCGCGCTTTTATCCTACAGAAGGTCTACAGGCTGCGTCTGACTCGCGTGCGTATCGCGTGTGTATCGCTACAAACGCGCGTTTAAAAAACGTGGTGTGCAAAAAATATACTTAATAATCCTTTATTTCATGTAACGTTTAACGTATTTAAAACATCGTTCTGTCTCTATCATCTTCAAAGGATTGTCAGAAACAGAATGATTAAATTCGTTTAGCGCTAAACTGCGTTCTAGCTTAACAGCTGACATCGACTACCATTAATACCAACCGCCCATGAAATCACTAGACACGAGTTGCTTTACCTACAACGGTTTAATTAAAAAGGCTCTTAGAAACCGGGGATTAGTTTTGACCATATAATCGTAGCATTCGTCCTTTGTGATTGAATCAATCAATCAATCAATCATCTGCCTACCTGACCTCCACAACCCAGTTACTGGGTAACACGATACCTCTTGGTAAGACTGGTTGTCATACTTTCGGGCTTCTGACGACCCGTTACGACTGTCAAAGATCCACGAATGACAGCTGGGACCAACGGCTTAACGTGCTTTCCGAGGTACGGGAGGAGTCTCGGTATATAAAGATGGTCAACCATCCACAGACCAACCGCGGCAAGCGTAGCTTAACCTTATGGATCGACCCGTGCGTCAGTTATTACTGAGCCACGAGCTCCTCTGGTGAACTACTCACTTCATACCTATTCATCAACGAGAAATGTTGCTGGTCTACTTTGATATATGGGTGTCCGTGTGATCACCAGAAATCGGAATAGGTAGAGCTTATTTACCTAAACTTCGAGGAAGGAAGTAACATAGAGTGGATAATACCTCCTCTAACATCCCGGAATCATTATGATGACGTTTAAACCCGGGATGACATAATGGGAGAATTGATCTATAAAATCGATCATTTACAGACTAACCTCTTCTGGGCTCCTGTCTGTAATCATTCCGCGGTGTTTACGGTTAATGGAAGGGTCTGTGACTTCTTCCGATCCCAAGACGCTGTCGTAGGGTTAACCACAACACCTAAATTAATCAAATTACACTCATCTCTGTACACCCTCACTCATCCCCATACACACACACACACACCCCCACATACCTTACACCACACTTCACTCAAGCGCGCCTCTTTTTCCTTTTTGTATATTGTTTAAATCTACTTGCATGTTCTTTTCTAAATACATGTTTCTCAATTATATATATTTTGGATAAAGATAAGTGGAAGAGCGGATTCTCCTAACACAAGCATTTCCTTGCTTAAAAGGAGTCTCCAAATCATATAATACAAACCAAGTATGTTAATTGAAATAAACATTTTTATTTATTATTATTATTTATTTATCGGACTTTATTTATAGTTACAAATTATTGATTTGCAAAATCATATCATATTTAGTTGTGTGACAAAAGATATTTTGAAACAATGTAACCACAGCTACCTGTTCCTGGGCACGAATAACCAAATATCTGTACAACAAAATGTATGTAGATAATAAATGTATTCGAAGCACAAGTTTTAATAAACCAGCCAACTTTATTTTATTTACGTACATAAAACAAAACATTTGAATTTGACACGGTTTTAGTGCGTAACCCTAAATAATGTTATATTTATATTCTTCAAATGAATAATTTGTAACTGTAAATACACTCCAATAAATAATTCGTGGTTTTTAAATTCCGGGATTTTAACGTCCACTCTAAGTAACTTCCTTCCTCGAAGTTTAGCTGAATAAGCTCTACCTATTCCGATCACTGGTGATCACAGATCAGCTTTATCTCTGCGGCAGAATGATCGAACGCCAAGATTTCCATAACATTTGTTCCAAAGTATCTGATGAAGGTGTGAACACGTTCAGGATAGCTATTCACAACGGTACTATTCGCTACCGTATCGACAACGGCATTTGTTCGGTAACCTGATTTCTAAACCGAAGGACTGGGAAAACGCTATTCACAGATCCGTGTGGAAACGATTTTTGGTAAACCGATTGTAGGTGTGTTTATGGGGAATGGTAGAAAATGGTAGTAAATAGAAAATTGAGGTAGAAAATGTAAAGTTGTTTATAAATAATTTTTATTGGGTATTTCATTAAGTGCAACTATAGATTAAGCATCGAGTAACTATTAACCAAAAAAAAACAGTAAACAATGATTTTAACTTAAATAAAATTTTCCTGATTCCTATTAAACTTGCTTTGTAAACTTTTCATTTTGATATTTGAATAAAAAATCTCTGACTAGTTTATTAAAATGGGTGTGGGTATTTTATCAGTATGTATCAATTACAATTTCTTGTTCATTGCTCATTTTCATGTTCTAAAACGTAGTTAAAAATGCATATTTGCAGACAAGATTGTCAGGGGAGCAGCGGCAGGTGCTCATTGGATTCATGCAAGGCCATTTTAGGGGGGATGCGCTAAGGTAGCCCGCGAAATTTTCATTACAACTCTCTAAGTTCAAAAAATCCTACTGAATGAATGTTATTTTCTGAAATAATCATTCAGTAGGATTTTTTGAACTTAGAGTTGTAATGCTGATTCTAATGATTACTCGTATAATTCTGTAAATCCATATTTTTATGGCCGCGAATCATATTTAGAACATACAACCTGTTACTGCAAATTGCAAAAAACGTAAGAAAATTTGAATTTCGCGGCTACCTTAGCGTATCCCTCCATGTTACGGACGAATGTAACCACCTAAAACTGTAATATCTTTGAAATATAATTATTATAAATCAAATATGAGTAGAAGCATGATTTAAAATAAATAAATCAAAAAGTAAATATGAATCAAAATATTTTTATCATTAAAAATCTAAAATGGTACACATAGCTTGGATCTATTCAGTGGTCGAAACAATAAGAAAACTTTATGAACCTACATTGTGTATCGGTACTTACTTCAGATAGTGCCTAAATTCGTTTTTTTTAAACAATATTTATTGTTCGATATCACTTCCGACAAATACCTGTCGGAAGAATCGATGTGTTCATACCGTATTTGAACTGTCATAATTGTACGGTTTCGGATTTGTGAATAGCGTTTGGAGGACTTCGTCCATAACACTGACGTTCGATACGGCACGAAACCGTATCGTACCTTTGTGAATAGCTATGCAGGTCACATTCTTACGCAATCACTAATTAAAAGTAATTTGTAACACATTCATCTGTATTTAGATGGTTTCAACCTTATATCTTACTCTATTTTCCAAAAATTATTGTTTAAATAACATTATTAGATGGAATTGAATAAAAAACTGGCCAAGTGCGAGTCGGACCACGCACAATGAAGGGTTCCGTAGTGGGGATGAATTTATCCCAAAAACAAACTTAACATTTTTGGACCAAACCACACTTACCTGGTAACTGGGTGGCCAGCAGGCGATTCAGATGATTCAGCTGATGCTGAACCGCCTGCTGGCCACCCAGTTCAAACCAAAATTCAAGTTCATAGCTGGGTTGTTACTAGACTCACGTATTTCGAGCTTGACGTCAGGGAAGTCGTCGAAGTTGGAGGTGTCGTCTATGGACCGAACCTCTACAGAGATGGCGGCGGGCCGCTCGCGCACGTGGCTCCAGTCCACGCCGCGGAAGAACGACACGGACTTCACGTCCTCGATGCCTCGCTGGGAACCCAATCTGGAATGCAACATATAGATTCGTTAGCGAACATAATAACATAAAATAATGTCGCGCCTGAACTCCCCGAAGGTCACTGTCACCAGTATGTTCGCCGGGGTACTAAGCAAGGTGTCGTTGTGTTTAGAATAGATGAGAATACTCTTTATTATGTACACCATAAAAAAACAGATATAAGTGTTGAAATTTTACATAGGGTGACACAATGGGCGGTCTTATCGCTAAAAGCGATTTTTACAAACAACCTTTGGATGGATTAAAGGGAGAAGGAGAGACAATACTGCAGGTAGTTTGAGGTGAAACAAATGTTTATGTTGAACACTATTTATTAATCCACTCTCAAATGAACGGTAAAATTATACTAAAACGTTAATGAAATGTTTGAATTCACCCGTCTAACGCGGTAGACAACAGTGCACTTTATATTATATAATTCTTCTGTATGTCATTGAACTCCTCCTAAACGGTTGGTCCGATTTTGATGATTTGTTGTGTTTGAGTGGTACCTGGATGGTTTAAATTCGCAATTGGACCCAGTATGTGGCGCTGTTCGGGCAGGACAACGTCTGTCAGGCCCGCTAGCTAATATATAATAAAATATAATAAGTAATAAAATTAGGTCAACGCGTCCCGCCGATATTTCAAAGGTGCTCGGTGAAAACACCGAAGAATGTTAAATTCCCTTTTTCCCGGTTCATATCTACAGACGTCTTACGTGACAGATACGTGATAGCACAAAGGAATAAATAATCTCCATCATCATCATCATCTACTGCCCGAATGGCCCCAATGCTGGATATAGGCCTCTATTTCTTGTGCCAATCCGTACGCTCTTTTGCCTTTTTTTCTTTTGTAAAGACTTTTAAGCAACTTAAGATTAAAATTACCGAAGATCTGTGGGGCATGTCTACTAAAGTTTGTCAATCCATTATTGAGACAATGGCACCATATCTAGCTTTAATATTTAATTTGTGTGTAGATCAAGGGATATTCCCAGATTTAATGAAGTATAGTAAAGTTATTCCACTTTTTAAATCCGGTGACAGCAAAGACACTAATAATTATAGACCTGTATCGGTTTTGCCTGTTTTCAGCAAGGTGTTTGAAAAAGTAATGTTAAATCAAATGCTCAATCACCTCAATCGTAATGACATCTTACACGATCAACAGTATGGTTTCACTAAAGGACGTTGTACAGTCGAGTTCATTAATATATTAGCCCTTTCAGGCTTCAAAAATATATGACCGTCAAAAAAAATCATAATATTGTGACAACTATAAGCATCATTAAATTGTGGTCAAGATTTCGATTCATTAATATGTGACTGGTTTTTCTCAGTAACATGTATACAGCCAAAAGCACATTATTATATGAACAACATTAAGATCATATTATCTGAACATTGGTTCAGATAATATGATCTTAATGTTGTTCACAATTATGTATGCACACATGAATACAATAATATCTAAACACAAGTAAATGTAATTCAAATTCAACCTTATTACTTACGTCATAAAGATAATTTTAATAGCAATCTTAAAATTGCATGGTCAAGGAGTTTGCAACATTATTTATCACTGGCTAGATTAACTTCAAATGACGTTATGTTTTTCTAATTACTGGAAGATAGTACTGGAAGCTAGTACTGGGAGCTAGTACTGGAAGATAGCACTGGAAGATAGTACTGGAAGATAGCACTGGAATATAGTACTGGAAGTTAGAACTGGAAGATAGTGCTGGAAGATAGTATTGGGAGCTAGTACTGGAAGATAGTACTGGAAGATAGCACTGGAATATAGTACTGGAAGTTAGTACTGGAAGATAGTACTGGAAGATAGTATTGGGAGCTAGTACTGGAAGGTAGCACTGGAAGGTAGCACTGGAAGATAGAACTGGAAGATAGTGCTGGAAGATAGAACTGGAAGATAGTGCTGGACGATAGTGCTGGAATATAGTACTGGAAGTTAGTACTGGAAGCTAGTACTGGGAGCAAGTACTGGAAGCTAGTACTGGGAGCTAGTACTGGAAGTTAGTACTGGAAGATAGCACTGGATTATAGTACTGGAAGTTATAACTGGAAGATAGTGCTGGAAGATAGTATTGGGAGCTAGTACTTACTGGAAGATAGTACTGGAAGATAGCACTGGAAGATAGCACTGGAAGATAGTACTGGAAGATAGCACTGGAATATAGTACTGGATGTTAGTACTGGAAGATAGTACTGGAAGATAGTATTGGGAGCTAGTACTGGAAGGTAGCCCTGGAAGATAGAACTGGAAGATAGTGCTGGAAGTACTGTACTACTACTACTGTACTAATACAGTAAGTGTATTGTTCTATCTTCCAGTGCTACCTTCTCCAGTGCTACCTTCCAGTACTACCTCCCAATACTATCTTCCAGTACTAGCTTCCAGTACTTGCTCCCAGTACTAGCTTCCAGTACTATCTTCCAGTACTATCATCCAGTACTAACTTCCAGTACTAGCTCCCAATACTATCTTCCAGCACTATCTTCCAGTTATAACTTCCAGTACTATATTCCAGTGCTATCTTCCAGTACTATCTTCCAGTGCTATCTTCCAGTACTAGCTCCCAGTACTAGCTTCCAGTACTTGCTCCCAGTACTAGCTTCCAGTACTAAGTTCCAGTACTATATTCCAGTGCTATCTTTCAGTACTATCTTCCAGTGCTATCTTCCAGTGCTATCTTCCAGTACTATCTTCCAGTACTAGCTCCTAATACTATCTTCCAGCACTATCTTCCAGTTATAACTTCCAGTACTATATTCCAGTGCTATCTTCCAGTACTATCTTCCAGTACTAGCTCCCAGTACTAGCTTCCAGTACTTGCTCCCAGTACTAGCTTCCAGTACTAACTTCCAGTACTATATTCCAGCACTATCGTCCAGCACTATCTTCCAGTTCTATCTTCCAGCACTATCTTCCAGTTCTATCTTCCAGTGCTACCTTCCAGTGCTACCTTCCAGTACTATCTTCCAGTGCTATCTTCCAGTACTAGCTCCCAGTACTAGCTCCCAGTACTAGCTTCCAGTACTAGCTTCCAGTACTATCTTCCAGTAATTAGAAAAACATAACGTCATTTGAAGTTAATCTAGCCACTGATAAATAATGTTGATGTTGATGTTGTTGTTGTTGTTGTTGTTGTTGTTGTTGTTGTTGTTTAATCTTTATGACGTAAGTTATAAGGTTGAATTTTAATTACATTTACTTGTGTTTAGATATTATTGTATTCATGTGTGCATACATAATTGTGAATCCTACAATGTTCAGATAATATGATCTTAATGTTGTTCATATAATAATGTGCTTTTGGCTGTATACATGTTACTGAGAAAAACCAGTCACATATTAATGAATCGAAATCTTGACCACAATTTAATGATGCTTATAGTTGTCACAATATTATGATTTTTTTTGACGGTCATATATTTTTGAAGCCTGAAAGGGCTAATATATTAATGAACTCGACTGTACAACTGACGCCGGTGTCACATTATTGAAACACATTTTTAACGCATGGGAAGAGGCACAAGACACAGTCACAAAAGATGCCTATTGCAGGCATCTTTTGTGACCTTTCCAAGGCTTTTGATTGCGTGAATCACGAAACACTGCTCTTGAAACTTTCGCATTACGGACTGGGTAAACTTGCGCTTAACTTAGTAAAATCATATTTGAATGATAGATTGCAGCAAGTTCAAATAAATGGTGTGAATTCATTGGGTTTAATAGTCAAAATGGGGGTACCGCAGGGCTCAATATTGGGTCCGTTCCTCTTTTTAGTATATATAAATGATTTACCTCATTTACTGAAAAACCGACCACAAATGGTGTTATTTGCTGATGACACATCACTGATTTTTAAAGTAAGCAGACATGCACAGGAGCTTGACGACGTAAATAACGCTATGATTATGGTCCATAATTGGTTTACTGTAAATAATTTGGTATTAAATGAGAAGAAAACTAAATGCATAAGATTCGCGTTACCGAATGTTAGAAGTAGTGAATGTCACGTTGTATTGAACAAAGAGATACTAGAATTCGTCTAAAAAACTGTTTTCCTGGGAATCACGCTTGACTCTAAGCTGCAGTGGAGTCCTCACTTAACATCACTTGCAGGGCGGCTAAGTTCAGCCGCCTACGCTGTTTGGAAAATTCGCCAATTAACAGACGTGGATACAGCGAGACTGGTCTATTTTAGTTACTTTCATAGCATCATGTGTTACGGTATTTTGCTGTGGGGACGGGCTGCAGATATTGTTTCTATCTTTGTTCTGCAAAAGAGGGCTATCAGAGCCATCTACAACCTCCGCAGACGCGACTCTCTAAGGGAACTGTTTAAAGAAATTAACATCATGACGGTACCTTGCCAATATATTTATGAAAATATTATGTATGTTAGAAAAAACCTACATCTTTTCAGTAAGATAAGTGACAGGCATAATTTTAATACTAGAAATAGGAACAAATTAGATCAACCACGTTTCAGATTGTCAAAAGTGCACACTTCTTTTATGGGGTACTGTGTAAAATGTTATAATAAAATACCACTCGATATTCGTCAACTAAATGAGAAGAAATTTAAAACATGCATTAAACGCACACTATGTAGACAAGCATATTATATGTCGGATGATTATATCGTAGATAAAAATGCTTGGCTTAATGCTGGTCCTGCTCCACAACCACTTGGGCTCACTTGTTAAAATTATAATATTTGGAACAGATGCTTCCCCCCTTTTTTATGTTCTGACATTACAATCATATTTATTATATAAAATGTACTCAATCAAGTTTTAGTTGTTGAATACTTCAATAGGTAATTATGTTTATCCTTTTGCTAGTAAAATTTTATTTATCTTTGAAATGCATTGCAAGCTATAGTTATTGTATTGTATTTAAAAGCATTTTTTCAATTTTTGTAAATGTGAGTACCATGGACCCGTTTATTATGTTATGAATTTATGATGTATGTTGACTTAAAAAAGTTTGGCAGTTAAGAGTATGTCATGCTCACTTAAATGTCTCGCTGATGGTGGCGCGTGTGTTGGATCATTCGGTTCCCTTCAAAATGGTTGAGAGCTGGATGGTGCTGATCCACGCGTCATGCTCGTGAACGGGCGCCGTCAGTTGTAACTGGTCTTCTCCTATCTGCCTAGGGCTTATTTGTAATATTTTATATTGTTTTTTAAATAATTTATATTTTTACATTGTTCTCACATATAGAAGCGATAAGAATAATGTACCCAGGATTTTGTAATATCTTGATTTAAAAGAGTGTCCTTGGAGTTTCTTGCCTATTCTTCTCCATAGAGATCTACGTTTTGGAATGGGCAAATAGCTTCAACTTTCTGACTAACTGACCGACTTTTTGACAATTCAAAAGTGCCTGTAATTGGTTTAATTGAAATAAATGCTTTGAGTTTGAGTTTGCCAGATTCATCGAGGTTTTATCAACGATGGCAACAATGTCGTCCGCCAATCTCGCCAGCGGACGACGGACACCTCGCCTTCGTCCTTGGACGCCACCTGGCAAGGCGCAGTGACGACAGGTGCAGTAAGGCAGTGACCGAGTATAATAATTCAGCCTTTATTGTCCCACTGCAGAGCAAGGGTCTTCTGTTTTTTTCCCACTAAGCGATTCGATCCTGAGCCAATGACCTATCCCAACGAACCAAGCCTGAATGATGACCTATAGCGCCACACTTTATAAATTTAAATTTTTACTGTGCCCAGCCTCTATGTTTTAGTATTGTTGGTGAATTAAAAAAAAATATCTGTTTCACTATGAAACAGATGAGGAGAGACAGTTGAGGGAAAGTACGCGCAGGAAAGATTTTAAAAGCAAAATAATACCCCAACTTAAGATTGTTCAACATAGTCCTCAATATCAAGCAGTGCGGATTTTTAACAGGTTGCCATTGGACTTAAAAACTATAATTTACAAGAGCTCAGTAAGACTCAAAGCGTTCCTATTGGAGAAATGTCTCTATTCTATAGACGAAGACATTATCCACGTTTTAAAAAAAAATATTAGATAATGTGAGACTGGGTAATATTAGTACAGTGGTACCCAATTGATAAGGCGCGTCGTGAATCTTCGTTCGCACAGAAAAGAAAGTATAGCCCCGAAGATTAACGAAAGAATGCTTAAAACTTACAATCAACCTTAGGGCACTATTATAAGGTTCATAATACACTGGAGCTGCTAGCGTGCACTCGATCAGAAGTATGGCGGCTGACAAAAACGCCACGCGGCGCGCGCTAACATGGCGGCAGCTGCCGACCAATAGCGGTACAGGAAAAAGAACCGCGGTGCGTGGACCGTGCCGATTGGTCAATAGCATTTCCCGCACTTTTAAAATTCACCTTCTGCGTAGGTACATCGGTAAGCCATATCATTTGGGTACTACTGTAGGTATGTAGTAGCTTGTAATGGTATTGGATTTTTTAATTGTATTGAATGTTTTATTTTCTATAATTATTGTATTGTGAATGTGTTGGTTTTATATTTTTGATTATCGTGATTTATTTTTTGTATTTCTTATTTATTGTTTATGATTTCAAACACAATGTAAATTGTTCCTGAATAAATTGAATTGAATTATAAGCGTCAAAATCGTCCGGCATCTGCGCCTGGGGGTTTTCCGCGATGTCGTTGGACGTTTTTAGGGACCCATGTTGTGGTGGTCTTAGCCCACAATGCATCCGACATGCGGCAAACTGTCTCTGTCTGGCCCAGTCCCATTTGAGCATGGCTGCTCTTTAGAGCGCAGTATCCTTTGCTGCGCTCCATCGCCGCTGGCTGACAAACCTCGAGCTTGGTCTTCTGCTGAAAGTTGCGTCCAATCTTACTTACAACATTTTTGTATGTGTATTGACATCTAAATTACGTAATCGTAACGTGCCCGAACAAACACGGGGCAGCATCGACCATTATTACCTACGTATATATTTTCTTATCGGTAGATATAACCACTTTTGCCTACAAAGTATCTGTCCCACGCATCATCATCAGCATTTTAGGAGTAAGAGGTCCACGACCAAGGCCAAGCGTCGCCACATCTACTGGTCCTGTGTTTCTCATCCAGCGGATTCCTGCAACCTTTACAAGGTTATCGGTCCGCCTTGTGGAAGGCCTTCCGGTAACGCGGTCGCCAATCCAGAACCTTTCGGTCCCATCGGTTATTTGTTCTGCGAGCATTGTGCCCTGCCTAGTGCACTTAAGTTTGGCAATTGTTCGGG
The DNA here is from genome assembly GCA_948098905.1 of Tiliacea aurago. Taxonomy (NCBI): domain Eukaryota; kingdom Metazoa; phylum Arthropoda; class Insecta; order Lepidoptera; family Noctuidae; genus Tiliacea; species Tiliacea aurago. The sequence goes on from OX402576.1 coordinate 2,337,159, forward strand.
CTGTCGGTTACCTTCCTAATACGTGCTGACTGTGTCAGTAGGTTTATACGAAGGCTTACCTGCGATCAGGTTCAGAACAGAAGCGCATGATGGTCTCCCTCGCCTCCTCGCTGATGGGTATCTCGGGAGGGAATGTCAGTGACTCCCGCCATGACATCACCTTCCGGTACGTCTCCTGCGGCGACTCAGAACAGAACGGCGGGTATCCAATCAACATCTCGTACCTGAAATGTGAGAGTTGATAATTGAGCAGGCGGAAAATGGTTTAGCAGGATCTGTTCTGTAAACATCTCACCGTGAAAATTGAAGTGCAGTGAGCTGTCAACCCCTAGCATCAGAATCACCCGCACCAGCCTCACCTAGCGTCAGAATGACTCGCATTAGGTGGAATGACTCGCATCAAACTTCAGCTAAGTTTTCACGGTGAGACATAAACGGAATAGACCGGCTGGTTGATAATAATTGCTTATAGTTTTCTACGATTTTGGTCGCTGCACAAAGTGGTTGCCAGCTTTAGCTATTGTATTCGTGAGAAGTTCATGCAAGTATTTCTACAAAATACAAGGTGTCATTGAAACAACTGAAAACCTGAAATGGTGTCATTTAACTCATCATTGTGAACAACTGTTTCTGTGGGTCCGATGCTAAAATAGCGGAAAAATATATCAGGTGTTCAGTTATATCAATTACTCCTTGCATACAGGCATTGTATTGTCTCGACTTATCGCTAGGCTATTTAGGGGCTTGTTTCGAAATCTTAATTAATTGTTTAAATATGAGGATTTATGAAGCCCTCCGCTCAGCGCTAGCTATTACAAAATCAGGAAAGCAAAAGTGGAGTGTAAACTCCCCAGAAACACGTCGCTGAATTTTATAGCAGAATGCTTTTGCGATAATGCCACTAATCGAAAGAATTCGCAACTCAGCAATGCAAGTGCGACGCCGAGCTACTGTGTGCTTTATTTAAAAGATTCACTATTTTGAAAAGTACTAATGTACAATTTACCAATAACGTAGTATTAATCATGAAATTAATACTCTAAATATCGCTGGAGCATCTTATAAAACGTGCTAAGTTTGCTCGCATGTTAGGTTAACTTTTTACAAATTACATAATGTCCTTCAAAAAGCCCTCAGCATCGTTCAAAGTGAGCGTAACAATACTGATACTGTTGCTCAGCCCAGCTTGGCAATATAGGCGTGTTGCCTATAAGCAGCAGTATCATCAGTTAGGTCATTGTTAACATGCGAGCAAACCTAGCACGAATTATCCTCAAAAAAAATATTTTTTCTGTTTCGTCTGGTAAGTTATTCTTTCAAAATGCTAGTTTGCAATTTAGTAGACGCTCTAAAAGTTACGGGAACGCCTTTTGTTATATATTTATAATTCAAATAAAATTTTACTTGCTAGGCCTACAAACTTACATCATAGTAATGTTGCTACGTGGAGTTTAACAACTTGATGTTATAGGTTTCCGAAATGTCTGGGACACTTTCGTTTAATTTTACTTAGCGACATGTAATTTAAAAAAAACCGGCCAAGTGCGAGTCGGACTCGCGCACGAAGGGTTCCGTACCATTATCTATAAAAATGGCAAAATAAAACACGTTTGTTGTATGGGAGCCGCCCTTAAATATTTGTTTTATTTTAATTTAATTATTTATTTTTAAAGTCAATATATATCTACATATTCTGTGAATATTTCAAGCGTCTACCTGTTGCCGTTATCAATATAGAGCAAAAACGAGCAAAAAATCACGTTTGTTGTATGGGAGCCCCCTTAAATATTTATTTTATTCTATTTTTTAGTATTTGTTGTTATAGCGGCAACAGAAATACATCATCTGTGAAAATTTCAACTGTCTAGCTATCACGATTCATGAGATACAGCCTGGTGACAGACGGACAGACAGACAGACAGACAAACGGCGGAGCCTTAGTAATAGGGTTCCCGTTTTACCCTTTGGGTTGGAACCCTAACAAACAAATATGCACCAGGAATACGTAGTCGTGTCGAGGAAAACATACCAACAACGATATTGTTCAGAGCCGTATTCACCCTTGCTCATTAGGTCAAATAGGTTCAATGCATTGACTGGATCTCGAACTGTGAATGCCTGTTACTAGATTTATGAATTCAATCAGATCAATTCATTTAGTTTGCTTCATTGGTTGTTCTGTCTTTATAAATGGACCACTTTCAAATTAGATATAATATTTGAAACAGAGACTTTTATAAAAAAAAGCCATAACATGACATACCATCACGCCTGTGTTCAAAGAGATGGGCAAACGTGTATAGTATAATAATAATAAATCATGTATTTCAAAAGTAATGTACAAAATAGGCATGCGCAGCATTTACAGCGTAGGACATTGGGCTTGTACATAAAACTGCGAAGCGACGCCGCACGCAGGCACTACGAAGGAACGAGCTCACAGATATTTGCGATGCGTCGTCGCATCGCAGTTTTATGTACAAGCCCTTACAAGTGCACACAGATTTCATAAATGACCCCCATGCTAGGCGGAACCTGTGTTTCAGGAGTCGTATATTCGTCCATTATACAAGATACAGGTAAGCACTTATTTTGTAGGGGAACAGAACAACCATATTTCTTTACGTGTGTAACCTCTAAGGCGCAAATGGAACCTAGGATGACGGGGAGTTCTGCTGGGAAGTTTGTTGCGCCACTTCTTCTTCCCAGCTAAAGCACTAGGAAGTGGTGAAGGGTGGGCGTTTTTGGGGGACTGTCGCATGTAATTGTTGACGTTCGAAAAGTGCTGATTCTTAGCCTAGTTTGAATAAATGATTTTTGATTTTGCCGCGCCACATCAATATATAATAAAGTTACTACAGCAACGTGACAGTCACTCGGTCAGGCAGTAATTTAAAAAATATTTATTCCTGCTAAATGCATAATAATATAGAGTTTTCAACTCTGCTAAAAATATTGACAATAAATGTAGGATTTCAAGTATTACTCGTTTAGAGGATAAAAATATACACTGAATAAACTTCTTAAAGGCTAAATTAAACTAATAAAATAAAAATGTAAGATCCTAACCTTAACTTAAACGATTAACTAAAACTAAAATATGCTCTCCAAAGTTTACACCGTAGGTACAGCATTTCATACAAACTTTCAAGCCCTTGTTTTTCGAAATGACTGAACCAATTTTAATGAAACTTCATACGCATAAGCAGGATACAAAGGTCTAAAAAGTTAGTTATGAATATTTTCGAAATGTCTTATTTAAAAACAGATAACTGGAAATCTCGGTTTCTATGGAAAATTAAAAATCGGTGTAATTTGGCTGTAACACAATTTTTCGAAAATATTCTTAACTAACTTTTTAGACCTTTGTATCCTGCATATATACGCTGCTGTATTTTTATGTTATGTAATCATATTTATTCTTATAATTGGTTGTATAAGCATTATATTCTAAGTACTGTTTATTTTATTTTGTTACCTATTTACTTATGTACAACTTAGCAAGCCTGACTTGGATTCCGTACGTATTTTTCGGGTGACCACTGAAAATCAGCGCTGTGCTGTGGGTCCCCCATAGCATAGCATCATGCTGAGTGCAAGCCTTCTTGTCACAGTCATGACGTGCAGCTTCTGGCTATTTGTTTGTTTGTGATAGTACTTAGATCTGTTTTGTGTAACCTTCGGGTATTATTACTTATTATGTTTTCGTATGCACGTTTTTTCTGTGACAATTATTTTTTTTTTTTGTATCTTTCATATTCGTGAAGTTTCATTAAAATCGGTTCAGTCATTTCGAAAAACAAGGGCTCGAAAGTCTGTATGAAATGCCGTAAGGTGTAAACGCTCTTAATAAAACTTCGCTGTAAGGACTCACGCAATAGCATACCGAATTTGATTTCTTTTTGAAGTTCTATCTATCAAAGGGCAGGTCTTTCAAAGCCAATTTTTGAGCCGCTTTGTCCCGTCGCAAACGGAAAACGACCGCTTTTGACGTACGAGGCTTTATAGCAAATTGTGGGCGATGAACGAAAAATAGTCGTCAAAGACGTCATCCATATCGATTCTATCACAAAAATAGATGTTTTCTTAGAACGAAGGCCTAAACATACAATAGTAGGTGGCATCGCAGCTTATATCAGCAGACACTGTTTTCTTTGCCTTTGGTAACCTTCGGTTCACGGATCAAATTCTGATAAATAAATATGGTCTCAAATTACATGATAGCTATTAAAAATGGTTAATTAACGAAAAGGTTTGGTGCATGTAACTTTGTTCTCAGCCCGTCACACTCCACTGCTGTGCTTTATTTGATACTTGCCCGCGGCTACGCGCGTGTTGATGTCTATGTCCTAACCTAGGTCATGGTGTACCCACGTGCCAAATTTCACCCAAATCTGTTTAGCCGTTTTAGGGTGAAAGCGTAAAAAACAAACAAACCCACTTTCGCATTTATAATTTTAGTCAGGATTTAAATCAAATTAATCTAATTCGTCCAGCTAAATAATAATACGCAAAGCACAATTGGCTAAGTGCAGCGACCAAAACATTTTGTATTGCTTCTTGGAAAAATCGCAAAAGCGGCTACGCTAACTTAAAAAACTGCATTGCCTATTATTTAACACAATACAACAACACGATTGTTTTCTCCGTAGGGATCAGGGACCGTACAACCCCGGTTAAGAGTTAAGACTTTCGAAGGGGTAACCAATTCAATGGGTTACCTTTATCATGATGTAACCCATTGAAAGGGTTTTAGACTAGAAACCCATTGAAAGGGTTACATGATAATCCATTGAATGGGTTTTATACTTGAACCCCAGTGAAAGGGTTACATGATAACCCATTCAATGGGTTATCACGTAGCCCTATACCTACTTGAAACCCAGTAACATGAAAAAATCATAATATATGTTTTTTCGATATCCGCCCAGCACGCGTAGCTTGACCAATTCTATCTCTATTCTACCCAGGGACCATTTTGGTTACCATTTCAGAAAAACTCTTTCGAAAACCCTTTCAATTGAAAGGGTTTTCGAAAGGGTTTTTCTAAGCAGTTAATCAAAAACCCGCACGGTGTGGGTAATTTTGAATGGCTTAAATTAAGCCGTTCAAAAGGGTTACCCACACCGTATGGGTTTTTATTGAAACCCTTTTTTAAGCCTTTCATAAGGGTTACCCTTATCGTATTGGTTTTTGTTGATCCGCTTAGAAAAGCCCTATCGAAAACCCTTTCAATGGGTAACCAAAATGGTCCCTGGTAGGGGTAGGCACAATTGCATAGAAAACGTAGTTCATCGTTATGTCCCAATAATAGGAGCAAGCCATTAAACAGGCACATCCAGACTACAAAGCTACTAAGAATTACCTTATGTTGTCCACAAACTCTGTGCCTGCCCCAGGGATCGAACCCGAGACTTCACGCTCAGCAGTCGCACTTGCGGTCACTAGATCAATGAAGTTGGCTCTTATTAATGCTAAGGCTACATTATCGCGATACCGAGAAGTACACTTCGCGCGGTCTCTCGCACACCGCTCGACCGCAACGTCTCGCTCTACAACAGAGAGCGCGCGAAGTTTAGTTCGCATCATCGCGACATTGTAGCCGTAGCGTTAAAGAATATTATATGCCCCTTCTTTTTAGCGAGTCGATGGTAATCTAAATTGATTCGGCCCAGCTTAATTAACCAGAGATTGTAACTTAGTGAGCGAGGCACGCAATACAAGTATTTCATACACTTTAAAAGGCAATTCGTTTATACTGTTGGGTTAGTAACGCATCAAATTCACGCTGAGATTGATAAACGTTACATAACACGTACATCAGCTAAGCATTATGTCATACAACTATCAAATTGCAAGTGCAAGATATACGAGAATATATCTAAGCCAAAGCCACAGTTGCTGAGTTATTTTTAAGCTTATATTAGAACACAATATCATGCTAAAACAAAGGTATGTCTGAACAGAAGAAGATTACGAGGAAACAATGAGGAGCGGACGACATTATCTAAGCCCCGCTTGCTTGTTGTTTAAGCCATCATTGTATTTCTGTTAATCCTTTGAAATTGACGTAAACAAGACCATCCACGAACTGAGTGTTGTCGGTTATATAAATTAAATAGGCTTTGTAAACAGCAAGGTTAGGTTCATTTTTGAAGAGAAACTATAAGTTAAATAACCTAAAGATATTTATGTTATAGTTTGACCGAAAACGCTGTGCCGCGCCTTAGGAATGCGCGGCAAGGCGGGAAAAAGTCCTGAGTAGGAGGCGGGACGCCGTGATCGTTGCCCAAGAAGCGGCCTGCACTGCCCCCTAGAGCCAGGCACGGCCCTACACCAAGCGCGGCACAGCGGTATCGTCAAACTGTAGTACAGCCTAACATACATGAACGGCCGATTCTGCTTCAGTTTGTCTTGGTCTAATCAAATCAAACGTATATTTGCTAGAAAAACATTGTTGTTACAAAGTTGAGATCTTATAACCTAAATGTCACTGTAGACGACTTCGACTCCATCGAATGCGTATTATATGAAACAGTTGCAATTATCAGAAGCGAAATGCTTATCATGTATGGTAGCCTTAACCGCATCTATGAATACATAGATACTAACATGATAACGCCCAAACTCCACCAGTCCGCCTGGGGGCCGTAGCCCGTTTGCAGGAATACCTCCGGGGCTATATAGTCGGGCGTGCCAACTGTGGAGTAGGCCAGCGCCCGTCTGTTTCGCTTCCACGACTCGGCGCGGCGCTTCGAGTCCATCGCAGAGGACGACGTCGATACTGCATACGAGAAATTGAAGTGTAGAGCTTAAATAAAAAAGGTAATAAAAACTTAATTAATTTCTCTACATAGTTCCATGTTCAACCCATCTTCGTATCCTTGATAGCTTCTGTGGTGTCATGAAAAAGCTTTGTGCTTAGAACGAGAGTACATCTCGTTGCTGTGTTTGGTTGTAGCAAATAATAAGCGAAGCGAATGTCACCTCAACTCCGTAAATCCAAAATAAGCTGAGCAACGAATATTGGTAACGCAACGTTGAGCAAATTAAAATGAGAAGCAGTAGCTAATGCCTATGTTAATAAATCGTTGTCAAGTAAGATTCAGATTCTATTGAAATGTTGATTGATCAGACAAAATGTATATAGCACATTTTCCAAAGCAATTGTAAAATTTACTTGTTTCATTGTTTTCTTTTACTTTACTTTTATGGTTTAAAGTTTCGAGTATTTATACCATAATATAAAAAATATTAACAGCGGTTTATTAACACAAGCCAAAATAAAATTCGCTCGGCACATTTGAAAGCTTCCGCCAAACCGAAACGTCATCGTCGTGGAAAACATCAATACAGCGAGAGGACAACGCGGATCTCACGCTCGCGGGTCAGTCGCTTTGATCGCTGAAGTTTGGCCGAAGCTTTTCATACGAAGAAAATGTGGTCCAACTTACTGAAATCGGAAGGCGTGGCTCTCGATAGGTCCCGGTAGAAGTCTGTGCGATGGCTCTTCTTCAGGCCGGTGCAGAGCCCGAAGTCGCTCAGCTTGATGTGGCCGCGGGCGTCCAGCAGCAGGTTGTCTGGCTTTATGTCTCTGGAGAAGTAAACGTTACTGTTAACACCACGTATCACGCCACGCCAGCAGCGTCTCATCTCGACAGTATTCATGAATGGCCACGCCACGCCAGCAGCGTCTCGTCTCGACAGTGCTCATGAATGGCGACGCCAGCAGTGTCTCGTCTCGACAGTGCTCATGAATGGCGACGCCAGCAGTGTCTCTTTTCGACAGTACTCATGAATGGCCAGGACAGCAGTGTCTCGTCTCGACAGTATTCATGAATGGCCACGCCACGCCAGCAGCGTCTCGTCTCGACAGTGCTCATGAATGGCGACGCCAGCAGTGTCTCGTTTCGACAGTACTCATGAATGGCCAGGACAGCAGTGTCTCGTCTCGACAGTACTCATGAATGGCCACGACAGCAGTGTCTCGTCTCGACAGTACTCATGAGTGACCACGCCACGCCAGCAGCGTCTCGTCTCGACAGAACTCATGCATGGCCACGCCAACAGCGTCTCGTCTCGACAGTACTCATGAATGGCCACGCCACGCCAGCAGCGTCTCGTCTCGACAGAACTCATGCATGGCCACGACAACAGCGTCTCGTCTCGACAGTACTCATGAGTTGCCACGCCACGCCAGCAGCATGTCGTCTCAATAGTAGGTACTCATGATATACGTGGCACCGAAAGTGCGCTGTCGCAGATGCCATTCAAAGCCATCAGTTTATTTACGTCATTGTTTTGTAGTGCAAGAAAACGGTGATAAGCTTTGTATGAAAATTGTTGCCAACTCTAGCAGCGGCCTTGCTCTTTTGTTAACACACGGAAAGCCTATGGACGCGACAACAATAGAACCTCTATTTCTACTCTACTCGTCGTGTGGTGTGACTTCTGTAAAGGGCTTAGGGTTTTTTTCCTATTAATAGTATAGGTTGCACAAATGCACGTTAACAACTCCTTTACTTTAGGGGATTATGTGTCCTTTCCTAGATTTAACAATCATTTTAGCATGATTCGATTTAATTAAATAGTACCATATTAGTTTAATTCATAAAAACCAGCTGACAAACTTTTTATTAATAATTGGCATTTATAATGTTTCCATATTACAGGTAATGATCTGAAATATCCAGATTTTTTCCTATGGCTTAATCACTTGTTAGGAAAGAAGGGATCGTTCATAGCGCGACAAGGCAACGCCGCCATGTTGTTTTTGAATACATTTCAAGTGACATTTCACAAAACAATCGAGCGCCAAAGGATCCTTGTTGCAGTTCAATTTGGTCGTTTATAATTTACCGAAAATCACACGGCTCACATGAGTTCACAGCTCATTAACTACTCAGCTATAACAAGCATAAAGAGAGTCTGAACGCTACATCGAACATACCCATATTTAAAAGTTAAATACGACACAGAGATAATAACAGATTGCCGACAAGCTACGATCAGATAACCTTTTTTCACCTCAGCGGACTTACATCGATGGGAACGATCGAAATACCGTATCAGCGACAACATCGAGTCGGAAACATCTTCTCTCGTATCTGCACGAACGATGTCAGAATAGATCATGAAAAATAGGTCAAAATATTGGCTAGTTAGCAAGGAGTGGTAACGTCAGTAAAGGAAGGCACAAATAAACTTTTATTTACCGCACTGACAAGTATTTTGAGAAAAATCTGAATATAGAAAAAATTATAACTCTCTAACACAAAGCATTTATTACAAATGAACCAATAACATGCACTTTAGAATTTTCAAGGGACGGTCAGTCAGAAAGATGAAGATACTTGCGCATTCCAAAGTGTAGTAGGTCCCTATGGATAAAAACGGGCAAGAAACTCCACGAATATGATTTTAAATCAAAAAATTGTTACAAAATTTTGGTTACATCATTCATGTTGAAATTATACAAGTGAGAACGATGTAGAAAGACGTGCACGTAAAAAGCGCACGTTGACAACAACTCGCAAAATTAAAATAAGCCGTAGCAGCTAAGAGATGACCAGTCCCTACTGACGGCGCCCGTTTACGAATAACGTATTGATCAGCACCATTCAGCTCAACCATTTTAAAGGGAACGTAATGATCCAACACACGCGCCACCTTCAGCGAGACATCTGAGCGAGTGAGCATGGCATAGTCTCAGCCGCCAGGGCTCTCAAATTATATTCTACATTCTTAGATGTCGTAACAAAACAATAATGAACACTTTCAATTCCTCAAGCCCAATTACGTTATAAAATTACTTTATAAAACAAACCATAATCACAGATGGTAGAAAACATTGTTTATTCAGTGCATTTAATATTAAAAGGGAGTTCCAAAAATGCTAGTAAATAGCAATTTGGTCGCGACGCGCCCCGGTAATGAGACCTAATCATGTTATAAGGCAATGTGATTATCGGCAAAATGTGCCTCTCTTAACACGTAAATGTGCCCCACTCAAGACTTAAATGTGCCCCACTCAGACGTAAATGTGAAGACACAAATGCAAAAAAGTAACGTTTAAGTACCGTAACTAATTTATATTATAACACAAGCCAGCGTCACTGTAAAAGTCAACTTTTTAATTTGCAGCCTTCGTTTATTATTAATTTTAAGAAAGTATTTTTATGACTACATCGGGAGGGCTAGGTATTGATTGCTACCTACCGTTTTTTTTTTGTAATAAGATGTTTATGAATTAATCTAAACTCTAAACACCCCTAAGCCAGAGGTCGACTATCTTATACCCTAAACAATGCATAATTCGATTCTTAATACCTGACTCTACACTGCATACTTATATATCCTAGTTTATGAAACCGAAGGTGAATAGCTCAAACATAATATATTTACATAACCCCCTATTCTCCCACGGCACTCAGATGAACCAACGACCCCTTTACTTCCTTCAAAAAAATCAACCACAGTCGGGACAACCTTGATATCAAATACTTATAATAACTTTACAAATTAAAACAAATCTAACGTAGAAACAAAGAAATAACAATCGACATCGTTCAACGAATTGAGACATGAACGTTATTTCAATTATCTCCGAGGTTATATAATGACAATTCTGCTCTATTTCTGCCTTCCATGGAAATCAATCTGTTGCGCGTATAAAAAATGCACGAAATACGGTCGAGTCAACAGTTCCGAGTTCGCCGCGGCCTATTGTGCTGCCTTAAAAATTTAAAGGAAAATGCGTCACTTGCAGGCAAAGCTGCTTTAGATTCTTTTTGCAACGAATATTTTAATTTCGCCGGCCACGGTTAGAAAAAGCCACCATGGCACATCGGCACTTGACAAATTGAACACATGTTTATTGAAACATGCACACCAGGGGCAGTTAATATGGTGTTAAGAGTAAAATGGTCGTAATAGTAGTGCACGGAACTGCTAGCACAGTGATGACAGTCAGCAGTCAAGAACCAAATAGTTCAACCAACAAAGAAGTTTAAGTATTAGACCAATAAAGTATCAAATCTGTGCACTAATAGCAGCTAGTTGTGACCTTCAAATCGATTGGGAATGTCAAAGTCAAATCAATTTTATGCATAGAGTATAATAACGAGCTCAGGAACGGACCACACGACATGAGAAGATGACATCGCGAAAGACAGACTATGAATAATTGACTAGATTTTATTTTGAGCGGGAATAGCTTCGGCTTCGATCTGACGAGAGAAAGGTAATAAATCTGAGCCATGTAGGCCGGGGCTTTACTGACGTCAACCTAATAACTGTAAGTACTAACAGGAAAACTAATAAAACACAAACCACATTGCTTAAGAGCGTTTACACCTTACAGCATTTCATACAAACTTTCAAGCCCTTGGTTTTAGAAATTACTGAACCGATTTTAATGAAACTTCATACGCATAAGCAGGATACAAAGGTCAAAAAAGTTAGTAAAGAACATTTTCAAAAGTCAGAAACTAGAGGTAATAGCGCGGGCGGGCGATTTAATGCGATGCCGACATTTCACGCATCAAAGACGCGAGCAGAAGCTAGTTCCGTGTAATTATTGACTTCTGAAACTGCCGTATACTAAAGATAAAGATAGTTTATTTGTCAAACATGCGTATACATAAACTGACTTCATCAGACACGCAAGGTATTTAATTCATAGATGTTGTGTACGTCCATGTTTTGCCAATAACGGCGTACAAATTTTGTAGGTATAAAAAAAATGCTTTATCTAATTGCTTTTTACATATTATATATATATACTCTGTAAACTAATGCAACAAGTCGGCTTGTTGAGACTTAATAAGAACTATTCAGTCGCTGGTTTCAATTTTATTATTTTAGTAATATTTTATACCAACAATTTTTGTATTTGTGAATGTGAGCACGTTGTAGTCTTAATAAACTGTAGCTTTGTAGACCATTTTGTATTTTGTTAAGTACCTGGTACTTGTTGACGGGCCTACACTGTCCTCCCATACCAATTAACACTGTAATTTGAAAACATTGTAAAAGCCAATTTTTTTTAAAGAGTAACGAACTCTTGCGTCTGGCCCTGGTTTAGGCCATAGTTCGGAGCGAGAGTGCATGGGAGGCCGTCACCTCCTTCTGCGAAACAGTAATGCTCGCGAAGGAGGAGGCGGAACGCGTGAGGGTGAGGCAGGGTGCCCACCCTTCCGCCCTTAGTCGCCGCAGGAGACGCCCTGGGCGTCGGGAATTGCAGGCCGATTCCCGGCCACCGTAGGCGCGGGCTTGCGGACAGTGAGCGATGGGTAGCTCGCCGTCCGATAAGGACCAGGCCCGGGTCGACGGCGCGTTGTGTTCCACGCGCGCCTCAAAGAGACGTCAGCACCAATTGACGGGGTTCGAAAGGGCCAATGCCTGCCAGGGTTACGTGTCTGTCCGAAAGGGATATCGTGGCCCTGGCACACAGGCATTTGAAGGAATACGGTGGGTTTTAATCAGTAAAAGTCTGACACACCCTCCCGCTCCGCCCAGATCAGGAGAAGTTATTTGACGATTTCCCACCCAAAAAAAAAAAAATCTTCTGACGTTTCATAAGTGCCCATGTAAGGTTTATGTGAAATAAAATATTTTGATTTTGATTTTACTGCGGAAGGAATTCCAGTCGGGCAATTAATCTTGCTAGAAGTTCCTGTGCTTTAGTTCTGAAGCATTGCTTTTCTACATGATGGTTAATTATCCTCCTGCTCTTGTTCCAATTTAATTCGCATCGATGTACTACATCCGTTTCTTCCGCTCATCTCTATCAGCCACGGTTGGGTGACCATCTTCAAATACCGAGACCCATCCGTGCCTCGGATAGCTCGTTAAGCCGTTGGTCCCTTCAGTCATTCTTTGATCTTTGACAGCCGTTGCGGGTCCTCAGAAGACCGACAGTCTGACAACCAGTCTTATCAAGGAGTATTGTGTTAGGGTACAAACTAAAGGATACAGGTTATCGGGTCGGTACAGATAGGTACCGGTCAAACCACCAATCATAAGCCCGCATGGCTCGGTACAGGCAGTCGGTACCGACAAGTTTAAGGGGGATGCGCTAAGGTAGCCCGCGAAATTCAAATTTTATTACGTTTTTTGCAATTCGCAGGTCAGTAACACGTTGTATGTTAATCTAATTATGATTCGCGGCCATAATCAATATGGCTTTACAAAATTATAATCATTAGAATCGACAATACAACTCTCTTCAAAAAATTCGTACTGAATGATTATTTCTGACATAATCATTCAGTAGGATTTTTTGAAGAGAGTTGTTTGTTTTGTCTTCAATAAATCCTACTGAATGATTATTTCAGAAACAATCATTCAGTAGGAATTTTTTTAAGATAGTTAGTTGTATTGCCGATTCTAATGATTATAATTTTGTAAAGACTATCAACATAAAACCTGTTACTGACCTGAAAATTGCAAAAAACGTAATAAAATTTGAATTTCGCGGGCTACCTTAGCGCATCCCCCTTAAACTTGTCGGTACCGACTGCCTGTACCGAGCCATGCGGGCTTATGATTGGTCGTTTGACCGGTACCTATCAGTACCGACCCGTACAGGCTCGCCTGCACTGGTAACCTGTTTCTTTACGTAAGCACCCTATCCCAGTCATCGGGTTGCGAAGGTCAGAGGCAGTCGCTCCAACTAAAGTACTGGTAATCAGCTGAATCCGGATAGAGCCCAACGTAGGCACATGATGACGTCTCTATCAACCGGCACCGTAGAGTTCATTTCGTATCAATCTTTTAGCCAATCCTCTTGTCCAATAGCCATCCACATTCACTTCCTAATGCAAATATAATAAGTAAAATTATTGATTCATTCATCTAACCTGTGAATGAAGCCAAGTTTGTGTATACTATCGATCGCGAGCGCCGTCTCAGCCACATAGAACTGCGCACACTCTTCACTGAGAGTATCTTTCTTCATGAGGAGGGTCATCATGTCCCCGCCAGGCAGGAACTCCATGATGAGGTACAGGTTCATGGGGTCTTGGAAGCTGTAGTACATCTTGACGACCCATTGGTGATCGGCTTCTACTAGGATATCACGTTCTGCACGTACGTGGGCTACCTGTGGGGGAAAAGTGTTAAGTAAGCTTCATCATCAAAATCATCATCATTCCAGCCGAAACTCATCCACTGCTGGACATAGGCCTCCCACAAACGTCTGTACATTCACCAGTCCTGCTCCTGCACTTCTCACATCAAGCGGATTCCTGCGGCCTTCACAAGGTCATTGCAAGTAAGGGATTGTAGGTATACGCAAAATTAATAATTATGATAAATAATATAACATATAATTATATATATGTATGTTTTACTAACATAGGTCTTAAGCATTTACTAACACAATTTAAGGATGTCTTTTTGTCTAAAATAAACTGATTATATATAATATATATATATGATATACAGCGTGGCGCTTTGGTGGCGACATTAATTTAACGCACGTATACGGTTTTGCCTTTACGTTTTATTAAACCTTATTTCTTTATTGATTTATTTTAAATTTTCTAAAATAGCATCTTAGAGCAACGTGTACATAAGGAACTAGCGCAGAAGTCATTTGCCGGGGTCATTAAAACGAATAACGTGCAAGGAGTAGGCGAATTGAAGGAAGGAGACAGCTTTATTATTTACTTTGTTTGGAAAAAAATATAATTAAATTTATATTTATTTTTTATTATTATATTTTGAATTAATGTCGCCACTGTGAAGGACGTTGAATAATAATATAAATAAACTGATGCCAGACAGGCATGTAGAATATTTTAACAGTTCGAGGAAGCGGCTAACCGATGCGAAAACTTCCGCGCTACCACTGCGCGACCGTAACAAAAGTTTTTGCGACAAGTAAACGCGAACTAAAAGTATATTCTGTCTTGTTTCTCTGGTCAGCTTTTACACTATCCACGACGAATCTTCAATTTAGCTAGTAAATCAAACTGAAATACTACTTGACGTTCAAATTCAGTCACCTAAATCACCTATTTTAGTTTCCAGCAAATCGAAAATTGACGCTAATAACATTTATTAGTAACTATTTCAAATGCATTTGCATTTCGCTAGAATTAGAATTAAACCTAGCTATTTAACCATTCCATTTCAGCGCTGCATTCGATAATGAACAAAATTGCATTTTATTAGCGGTACGAAGGGACTGCGAACGTAGCGTGTTTCGTCTAACACCATGAATTATAAAGAAGCCTTTTACGGCAACCTTTTCGAATATGCACATGGAATGCGGTAAAACTTTAAATAGACTCGACGGTCTAAAATCCTATGACATTTAGAACTCAAACATTTCTGATCACAAAATCTAGAATGTTCACCCAATTAGAACTGCAAGCGAATACAATTTTAATTCTCTTATGACTCAGTTAAAAATTCCCGATAACTGCCTTGTTATCGGGAATTCTGCCAATTAGCATTCGAAAGCACAGAATTATGAGTCATCATAACCGATCATTTGAGTTCTGTAACTCCTGTAACAAGCTCAAAGATGTATGATGTCGTTGCAATCCGTTTGTCCCTGTCACGCACTGCAAACAACCCATAAGTGACTCGAACCTACTATTACGTATTCCCAATTTTTCTATTTCTTTATCGCGACAAACCTGTTCTTTTTCCAACATGTCAGCTTTCCTGAGTATTTTCATAGCGTAAACGTGGCCCGTATCTTTCTTCTGGACCAGTCGAACCTCGCCGAAAGCCCCTCGTCCGATAACCTACGAAAAAAGGAGAATTTATTAAATTACATTACATTAAGCTTCGAGCAGACGGTCCGGTTGTTAGACCAGACATTCGCATTTTTGCTCAATAAGATCTTCCGCTTGACCGACAATCGCTCGCGATTGAAAATACTTGACTTGTACATAACGTACCTTGAGCGGTTCAAAGTCCTCCACGCCAAGCCTGGATCTTTTGAGTCTGAGGAACTCTGTCTCCTTCTGCGCGTGTTGTTGTCTTTTCTCTTTCTTTTGGCTCTCTGTAAGGCTGTCATCTTTGAGAGACTCTTCGAGTTTCTCGAGCCTGTTGGTGAAAACATATTCAAAATAGAACCACTCCCAAAGCAAATAGACACTTCGCAGAAATAAAAATGTCGTTTCCATACCTCTGTTTCCTCTCCAAATGTTGTGTAATGAGGTTCGTGTAGAAATTCTCTAAGGTGAGCTTGGCTTTGGTGGCTTTGTCTAGCGTTGACCCGCTAAACCGTATATTATCTGTGCCTGTCATCTCCAGCACCCCTGGGGACAAAATACAAACTTTTTATGATGGGCATAATTCCCGGTAATATCTCAAAATAGATCTAATAATTTTTGAGTAATTTCGGGGTTAGGCCAAGAGGATGGGAGATCTATAATTCTATATGCATTATATCCGCTGCCAAAAACTTTTCCGAAGAGTCGTTAAAAACTAAGTAATTACATGTCTTACGAACTTTCTCCTAATGTATGTTATAGATGACGCACGTGTATCAGTGATAGCTAATATTGGCAGCTCGTATCGTAATCCATCATTTAGAGCCCTTGAGAGGAAGCCCCTGTTTATGTTGAGGACTGAGATGTGTCGATGTTCTAAGGAAAATGGTTTGCAGATTGTTGGGGAAGAGCGGATGAGTGATTAGGGATATTTTAAAATAATTAATTCATAAGATTAGATTATTGATAGTTACATATTAGGTTCAGTTAGAGAAATTAAAGTGTCCGCACTATAAATAAAAATTGTATAATTGTGTTCTGTTCCCACAGACAAACCGTGAAAACGGTTTTGCGGGGCAAAGTCCTTATGTTAAGTTTTTTGTAAACGTAGTTAATAAATAATAATAAAATACTATTAAATGTAGCGCACAACTCAATGGTAGCACCTCAGGAGAGATCCGCTCTATCCCCTGTGGCGACTAGACGTTCCCTTTGAGTTGTTGTGTACTTACCAGGGACCATTTTGGTTACCCATTAAAGGGTTTTCGATAGGGTTTTTCTAAAATGGTAACCAAAATGGTCCCTGGGTAGAATAGAG
The DNA here is from genome assembly GCA_948098905.1 of Tiliacea aurago. Taxonomy (NCBI): domain Eukaryota; kingdom Metazoa; phylum Arthropoda; class Insecta; order Lepidoptera; family Noctuidae; genus Tiliacea; species Tiliacea aurago. The sequence continues at coordinate 2,354,211 of OX402576.1, forward strand.
ATAGAATTGGTCATGCTACGCGAGCTGGGCGGATATCGAAATAATATAATATTAAGATTTTTTCATGTTACTCGTACTGGGTTTCAAGTAGGTATAGAACCCATTGAATGGGTTATCATGTAACCCTTTCACTGGGTTTCATGTATAAAACCCATTGAATGGGTTATCATGTAACCCTTTCACTGGGTTTCATGTATAAAACCCATTCAATGGGTTATCATGTAACCCTTTCAATGGGTTTCTAGTATAAAACCCTTTCAGTGGGTTACATCATGATAAAGGTAACCCATTCAATGGGTTACCTTTATCATGATGTAACCCATTCAATGGGTTACCCCTTCGAAAGGCTTAACCCTTAACCGGGGTTGGACGGTCCCTTGTATTTACTGATAATTCGGTGGTTTTACTCTAAACCCAAAGCCACTAACTAGTGATTCTAGTGAACACCATATTGGCATCTAGTTCGAGTTTGAGCGTGCGGTAATACCGCATCCCTTCCGCTGTGCATAATACGTTTACCTACTGGGACATTCAGGTTATAATCCCAATATTGTATAAAAAAAACCTGTTTAATTTATAGATCGTAGGTAGATAAATTGGCCGTAACTAATTTCTTTTACCAAAGTGGGCGGCACATATAGTCATGTCTCAGCTCGAGGTATTGAAGAACCGAGGTCACTGAAGTTATCTGGAAGGTCGACGGTACGCAGAAGTTCTCGCTGACCCGCTTAAAAGACGCGACGTGAATCTGTGACTGCTGGTCGGTGTGAGGATATGCTGAGCGCATAAAGCTCCGTGCGCAATGTGCGTCGTCATGCAGTGCCGAGGGTGGGGATTACAAAGCTTGTGCACCGAAAGTCACGCGCATCGATAAGGCACTTACAAAAGATCGATACTGCCTCCGTTTTCAGCTTACTACCTGTATAATAATACCAGTATTTCAGCCATCCAACAAGCTAAGTAATATAATAACGCACACTCACATCAACGTGATATTCAAATAGATAACTTTGTTCCACAGATGTTCCAGTCAACTGCGGATGCCTTTCACCGGTCCAGCGGGCCAACTTACATGCTCAGGAAAATTAAAACAAAAGTGATACTCTTTATAACAAACATTTCTTCGAATACATTGTGTTGGACTGAGAACATAATGTGTAAACAATACAACAAATAAACGGGTCATGACTGTTTAATTAGGACAATAACAGAATGCTGATCGATGAATAATGTGCAGAATGGTCATGGCCATTGTAAGTAAATGTATGAAGGTTTCGCCTGGACAGCTCGTCAAGCAATCAATAGTGCTATGTCTACAATGCAGGGTATCGCAACTTGACAGGATCGACACAATCACCCCTTTCATGCACATTCCGCTTTATCTGATGCAGTTTATACAATATTGTTAGATACCTCTTATCTTTTTGCCAGCAAATGGGGAAGGAACATTATCATATTGATCAACTAATCCTCTTGTTGATTAGTTGTTTAATATGTAATATTATGTATTTTTTTTAATTGCGAATTTTAGCAGATTCAAAATTAATCACAATGTTATTTGGCCCTATGTCAATCTATATTTCAATACTGTATCACTTCTTGGATGGTGCACTAAAAACTAATAAGCTTCCTGTTAAAAGAGCAATTTTAAAGGTAGCAAACTTGCATCCTTCTTCTTTCCCACAGATCTGCTATATAAATCCTGCAACGCATTATGCAGTTGGTATTAAAACAGCACACCATGCTAACAACACTAACAAGAAACGGAATGGTAAAGTATGCATAACTAATAAAAAAAAAAAAAAAGTTAAAAGGTTTTATTGTTTCTCATACAATTGTTCCACAGCACAAAATTGAGGCAGCCCCGGTAAGTTATAAGGATACTTGTGATGGGGTTACCTCGCAACTTCCCATGGGTTACTATTTACAATGTTGAGACATGATTCAAAAACTCAAAACGTGTATTTGTGGAAAGATTTTTCACAATAGATTAAAAAGAAAACTAAGTATATATAAATTAAATTACTTAAGTGTAAAAACAAATATACTAACCATCGACTATGCAGACAGAAGAGCTACTTGAAATTTGCAAATATAACCGCTAACATGCTGTTTTACTTATATTTATCTAGGTGTTCATTTCGTTTTCACTTTATACTCATTGTTAATTTATTACATTAGGTATGTATGAACTTCCTAGCCTGAAGCACAGGATCAACCTAGTTCAGGCAAATAAGCAACTGTGCTCTATTTTAATTGTTAAGTTACTTATTGTAAATATTAAATAAACGATTATAGTATTTTATTTTATTGTATTGTATCGATTTTAACTAATGATAATGACTTCTTCCTTTTCCAAAACTGTTGAATTTAATGCATAATCAAAGTAAATAATCGACGAAAGTCTCTGGACTAAAAACGCGGGTTTAATTAAAAGGGAACAACGCAATTTAGCAGATAAATTATGTTTTCGTACCACTTGCTCAAAAAAGTGACATTATATGCCATAAAAAGCGAACATAACAATAGTCATTTTTAATCTGTTAAAAACAGGGAAAGAAAACTGTACTGAATTTCATTCATCCTCTAGGGGGAGAATGTGATTTAAATTTGGAATACTTACCGAAATTTATATTTAACTACATCTGTGTTTACACCATTGAGTTTGTATATAAAGCATTATACATCTTTTTGAAAAAGGAATACGCAATTATTATGCAGTTATGATTAATAAATAAAATTACGAAAACCGACGAGGCCGTATGAGCTTGATGCCTTTGCTTTTCCGACAAAAAAATATTAGTCTAGGAATTTGCCGCGTTTTTGTTTTCTTCAAATACATAAACGTTAAGTTTATTTTAATTTATTTTTATAAATTAGTTAATAATGTTCTAAAATGCTTATCTCATAATATTATTGTGTTAATTTTTTCGCAAATGGTACGAAAAGTAGAGTATTTTCCTCGGTGATAAAGCTGTCTTAGTCTTGGGTGAACTTAAACCCCTCGCTACACTCGCGATTTAAATCGTCATCCGCGACAGAAGACACTGCTTTATCCCCTTGGTTAATAATCTACTATTATCGCACTTACGTAGTTCCACTCATTTTTCGCATAATGTTTCCCAAAAATATTCCAGCTGAAAGTTAAACCCAAATATGAATATGTTTTAACGAAAAAGTTTCAGTGCAAACTGCTGAAACACTACGAACCATTTTTATTCATTTTCCCTTCTTACCATTTTAAACTCGTGGAACCTTCTAAACGTCGATTCCATGTCTAGTTTAGCCCATAAAACATTCACAAACAAACGGGTACAAGAGCCAAAATAGGGAGGATGTCAATTGAAAAGGTGGAAATTGGAAATATAAAGCCCTGTGATTGGGGACGCCTTTCTCTAGATTGTCCAGCAGTGCTGGCTGATGATGATGAGGTAAGGAGGAATTTCACACGAACACGGAATCAAATTAATTAAGTATATAAAACTAAACTGGTGACCCCGACGTGTTTTAACTGTTTGTGTCCTGCGAATTCTTTTCTATCTGTGAACTTTTCATGGACAATATAATACTTCTACAATGAAGCGGTAATGGGTTGCAATAAATAAAGCAAACACAACAGCTTACGTTGTAGAAGTATTATATTGTCCAAGAGAAGTTCACATATAGAAAAGAGTTCGCAGCACACAGATAGTTAAATCACGTCGGGGTCACCAGTTTAGAGGCATGAAGAAGGTAGGATCGTCCGACCAGACGGGTGCTGTGTCTGGTGGGCAACTGCCCGTCTGGTCGGAGGATCCTCCCTTTTCTATGGAGGATGAGTGAACTTGACACCCTGTTCCTCACGCCTCTAAATATATATGTTGGGAACTTTGAGAAGATTAAGCTGACCAATTCTATAAAATATTCTGTAACAGATGGTGGACATTCAGTTTCAGAGTATTATTAATTATCATTCTTATCTTTTCAATACCGACAATTTTTTTTTGTTTGTGTACATAGGCACAAAGTTTAACAACAAAACATCACAAATCTACATAATATTATGCTGAGCATAATCAGCTTATGACGTCAACCATGGCACACGTCACACATCACGTTAGGTACGCCAACCTTGACATAAGCCAATGAAGTCTCCTTGCTAATGACTACAGCACTTATACACCGTGAAATATATGTAATGTTTACTCAAAATATAATAGCATGCCTACTAACGACTTATGGTGGCGAACCATGGAAGTTTACACACAACACACCTCAGTATTATTGAGTTGTTTTCAGCGATTTGGAGCTCAGAATGGCTGCGGTATTATTACCCGCATGCAGAGGAAAAAGTTCAACATAAACTTGTGTGCTTATTGCTTTCATGTGACTCATTGGGAAAAGTTTCCAACAATGACTAGACTGTTTTAATCTCTGTTCATTCGCGCTGCAACTACTCGTAAACACGTAATTTTCACGTTGAATAATGCAGTACAGAGCCGTATTGCTCCGCAGATGGGCAATGAATCAATTCAAGGCCAAATAGTATTTTATTGGGTAAAATTGTGTTGTTCGGTTGTTTAAAGTTTCGCCGATATATTCAAAACAATGACATCACGTGGCACGAAATATTTCGTTCGGTACGAGCTTGTGATAAACATAATGCACTCGATATAATGGAGCATGGGGCATAGAGTATAACGGGAGCATGACGAGAGTGTTTCCATTTTTGTATGTTGTACTGTCTACTGACTAGTTTAAAGTGCATCGTTAAGGGCCGTCGCCCACGGCCGCTCGTCTGCTCTTGATGGTCCAGCGAACTGATTCTGTCGTCTGGCCTGCTACCCACACGTCTGAACGCATGAGCAAGCTCACTTTTATTGATTGTCTCTCAACAATAACGACCTCTCACTACAGTGAATAAACGAACAATATTCAATCTGACCAATCCCCTAGATGTCGCTAAATGTGTGGCTACGAAACACGATAATTGTAAAGCTTTGACGATCACTAAGCTGTGTGCGACAACCCTGAAGTAACATCACAAATGGGAAAGGGTAGCCGATCATAACACTAATATTTAAATTAATTAGGACAAAACTAAATCCTTATCAGCCTAGGGTAAGTTAGGAACAGTCACATGTAATAACAATGCGTGCTCAAGTGTGCAAGTGCTCAAGCGTGTAAGCACAACGCTCTTATTCCAATAACACAACAAATTGTTAAGGGTTTTATATAACCATGAGACATGCATGAGACATGAGTACCTACTGACTTTGCATTTTTGTTGTAACTGACTTTTGAGCTCAGTTACATAGAACTCATGCCTTATCTAGTCTGCTGGACGGGGCATCCTACGCTACGGATTAATGTTTCAACTTTACTAAGCATCTTGATTGCAATTAGAATCAACAAATGTTTGATTATTATTCTCATTAAATATTCAGTTTAGTTAAAACAAAGCGAGTAAATAAAATATGTTAGTTGTCTCCAGGTATCGCGCACCTACAGTCCTGCACTCATTCCTACAACACTTCAGATATAAATAGTTTAAAAAAGCGAACACACGTCTTCATTTTCACTCTACTTGACCTATTTAGTACGGTCACTAACAAAGTTGATTTATTTAAAAGCATCCAACCGATACTAATATTGGTAACTATAAAGAATTGAATCATTTAGAATAAGAGATCGAGAATAAGTACAGTTATCTACATACAACCAGAACTAATTCACACAATATTTTGCTGGTCAATAACACCGGAAATCCAGTCCGGTGATTACCGAAATTATATTTTGTGGTGACAACTTTAAAATACAAAACGAACCAACAAGTTATTTGTGTGGCCATACATTAAATTCTCAACCTTCGTCCTTGATCTCAATGTCTAAAATTGGTTGCAACTTTGCACGTTTTAGACGAAATTGTCAAAATTATAGCGTGTCAAACTGACTGGGATTTCATAATCGAAGACCATCGATCGTACGATGCTGCAGCGTTACGTCATCGGTAAATATGACAAGTATCAAAGGTGTACCGAGCAGCGCGTAATATTCGTTTATAGATTCAGAGTGTATGGGGTCGGCATAAATCACCTTATTACCATAGACCTGTGCCGTTATGTCGCAGCATAATTATATTGTGGTGCTATGTATGACACAGCGAAAAACGAAATAAAGCTCACATCCCATCCGCTAAACGAGCACAAATTGTTTAGTATTTAACGAGAGTCCTAATCCCAGTGTTAGCAGCATTTAAAATAAAAATATCACAACACAAGCTCAGTGCTGAGATGAGTATTTTTAGCGAACGATTTACTATATTCCGCCTCAACGGGTTAGTGCTCGCAAGCGCGGTTACCAAGTGCTAGGTTCAGAGTACGTTTTCCGGGTAGCGCTATGTTATGATTAATATAATTATATTGTTTACTGTTGAAAAATCCAGCGTCGCAGATTCAACTTCTATAATTAATTAGCGAATTGGGCGGATGAATTAAACATGCAGTACTTGGTAAACTACTGTATTCAAATTCAGTTTGAATTAAAAACAGATTTGCACATAAGATAGGTCAAGGTCTTTGTTGCGGTTCCAAATAATGTAAATTTTGGTGAGAGCCGGAAAGAAACTAAGTAATAACTATTATGATGGCGCGCAGGCAAGGCGTGGCCCATTTAGTTAATCATGTTTCCTCTTTCCTCACATTATTATTAGAATGCAATATATTTAAGGCATGTAATTAGTAATCATTGACGGAATTCTTTGAAAATGTTATTCATTTACTTTATGAAATGAGAGTTCAATCTATACATACATAATACATAAACTTACGCCTTCTTCCCATGGGGGTAGGCAGACACTTTAGAACGCCACTTGCTACGCTCCTTACATACTCCTTTTGCTTCGCCTACGTTCCTACGTCTAGTCATACACGCACGGCGGATGCGAGTACTACGCACCTGACCTTTCTAGTTTTATGAGTTTAATCTATACATATTATAAACTAGCTTCTGCCCACGAAGTTCGTCCGCGTGAAATTCCTTGTTCCCCCGTCCCACCGTCGCATCGCATCGCATTGCCAGCCCACGCTATTACTTGGTTTTCACTTAACGTTCTTTCTGTATTTTTAGGGTTCCGTACCTAAAGGTTAAAACGGGAACCCAAACATTACTAAGGCTCCGCAGTGTGTCTGTCCGTCTGTCCGCCTGTCACCAGGCTGTATCTCATGAACCGTGATAGTTAGACAGTTGAAATTTTCACAGATGATGTATTTCTGTTGCCGCTAAAACAACAAATACTAAAAAGCAGAATAAAATAAATATTTTAAGGAGGCTCACATACAACAAACATGATCTTTTTGCTCAATTTTGCTCTATATTGATAACGGTAACAGGAAGGCGCTTGAAATATTCACAGAATATTTAATTATATATTCACTTAAAAATAAATAATGAAATTAAAATAAAACAAATATTTAAGGGGGGCTCCCATACAACAAACATGATTTATTTGCCATTTTTATAAATAATGATACGGAATTCTTCGTGCGCGCGTCCCTGAGAGAGATTCGCACTTGGCCGGTTTTTATTTCTTTTTGCTCGGCTCCTAAGGTCTGTAGCATGATGATAAATAGCATATAAACTTTCTCAAGAACTGGGTTATCTAATGCAAAAATAATTTTTGAAATTGGTCTGGTAGTTACAGAGATTAAAGCGTTCAAACAAACAAACAAAAAACAACCTCTTCAGCTTTATTATCGGTACTAGCTTTTGCCAGCAGCTTCGCCCGCATGCATGGAACATACTACCGGGTTAAAAAAGTAATCCAGGTCATGGTCTACACGTGTGCCAAATTTCATCCAAATCCGTTCAGCCGTTTGTAGGCTCGCACAGGTCGCGCGACGCGACACCGAAATAAAAATTTCTATTAAAAAAACATGGAAATTGTTCTACCGGTGTCGCGCCGGCTGCACGAGCCTTTAGCGTGAAAGCGAAACAAACAATCAAACTCACTTTCGTATTTATAATACTTAGGATTAAAGTCGCTTTTCGTGTCTGTGTGACCTCGTCGTTCCTCAAAACTACGCGATGGATTTTAATGAATGCGATGTTCACCTTCTTTGAGAGAATTTATTCCGGATGGTCTATGATATAATAATTATATTAAACTTAAATCAATTTAAACTAGCTAGCAAGACTCCGCATGTGATGGGTATGGATATCTAAACATGATAAAACAAAAAACCGGCCAAGTGCGAGTCAGACTCGCGCACGAAGGGTTCCATACCATTATAATTATGTATAAAAACGGCAAAAAAATCATGTATGTTGTATGGGAACCGTCTTTATTTTATACTGTTTTTTGGTATTTGTTGTTATAGCGGCAACAAAAATACATCATCTGTGAAAATTTCAACTGTCTATCACGGTTCGTGAGATACAGCCACTCCGAAGCGTTAAAGGCTTCTACTTACCGGGGCGACTTGTCGCGCGACGCGACACGACACAAAGGCACCGCTCGTCCCGCGACACGCGGGGCCTTTGTGCCGTGTCGCGTCGCGCGACAAGTCGCGCTGGTATGTAGAAGCCTTAATCCGAAGTATCGGCCGAACGTTCGGCCGTTTTATAACTTCCATAGTTTCCTTTTTGACTTTGAATCCTTACCCGACTTAATCACATTTTGACTTTGGCTTATCTCTTTGACTGTCGTGTTTTTTTTTGTCGCCGGAGTCAGCCATCGTCAAGCAACTGCCGAACATTCAGCCGATACATCGGATTTATGTTCGTGGGAGACCCCCTACTGACAGACGGACAGACAGACGGACGGACAGCGGAGTCTTAGTAATTGGGTCCCATTTTACCCTTTGGGTACGGAACCCTCAGCTTGGGCGGAGCACCGCCGTGTCCTCACGGAGGCGATCGGCGGCGGCGATCTCTCGCGTCCGGCCCTGGTTCTGGCCATGGTTCGGAGCGAGAGTGCATGGGAGGCCGTCACCTCCTTCTGCGAATTAGTAATGCTTGCGAAGGAGGAGGCAGAACGCGTGAGGGAGAGGCAAGGTTCGCGCCCTCGCGCCCCTAGTCGCCGCAGGAGACGCCCCGGGCGTCGGGAGTCGCAAGCCGATTTCCGGCCACCGTAGGCGCGGGCCTGCGGACGGTGAGCGATGGGTAGCTCACCGTCCGATAAGGACCAGGCCCGGGTCGACGGCGCGTCGTATTCCACGCGCGCCTCAAAGAGTTGTCAGCACCAACTGACGGGGTGCGCTAGGGCCAATGCCTGCCAGGGTTGCGAGTTTGTCCGAAGGGATATCGTGGCTCTGGCACACAGGCAAATGAAGGAATACGGGTGGGTTTTAGTCAGTAAAATCCCGACACGCTCTCCCGCTCCGCCCAGAGCGGGAGAAGTTATTTGATAATTTCCCACCCAAAAAAAAGAAGTAAAAAATAGGGTACGGAACCCTAAAAATGATAATTTGATGATGTTTTTGTTTTTTTTTAATTTGATTTGATTTGGGGTCATCAACCGTAGTGTAGTGTACTTAAGAAATCAGTCTAAAAATACGGTTTTTTTTTTGTGAAATTTCTCAGACGTACTTACATCTTATATCTTAACACGATAAAACAGATTTTAACAACTGACACTTAGTAACACTAACATCAGTACAAGCGGTCATTGACCCCAAAAAAATCATCAAATCCTTTATTTTTTTTATTTTGTGGTATTTAGATAAATTAGTCAAGTCGTCGGCGGCGGGGCGCAGGAATACATAAATCGTGATTATGATGGGGGGGTAACGTATCGAGGACATGTCTGCAGTTTGGGCCTTGAGATGATATGATGCATTGTGCTTTTGGCTGCTGATATTCTGATAAGATTTCCTTAAAGGTCATGCAGAAACCACTTTAGGGGCAGGTTGTTTTTTCAGGCTGAGTACAATAAATCATTATATTATATTATTAATATACGTGAAGCGAAAGTTATGCGAAAATTACGCGGACAGAGGCGGCGGGTCATACCCGCCTCCTCTGTCCGCGTTATTTTCATTTGGCACAATTAAAGTTTATACGGAAGAGTGCAGAAAGCTAATATTTTGATACAATATGCATTAAGGAATTCCGTGTTGATTGCTTTTATGCGTGAAAGATGTGCGTCCTTGGTGCGCAGGGTGCGAGCCAGTTCCAACAGCGTCCTGGGAGTTATTGCTGACAGGCTGGACTGCTCTATTGTAAGTCGTTGCTCCAGTATTTCAGCTGGAATGCTGAAGCAGTGATTATGTTGTTGTGTGTGTTTTGTAATTGTTATTGTAATTGTATTACTAACATAGTTGTAAGTTTATTATATTGTTACTAACACTGTATGAGTCTCATGAGTTACTCTCAATAAATAATTTAATTATTATTAAGGCTCGTACAGACCGGCGCGACTAGTCGCACGACGCGACAACGGTAGAACAATTTCTATGAAAATTTCATGGTAATTTTGTTTTTACATTATCAGATTCTGTTTTTACATTATCAGATTCTGTTTTTACATTATCAGATTCTGTTTTTACATTATCAGATTCTGTTTTTACATTATCAGATTCTGTTTTCCCTCCTTATTGTTTTGGTAGTCTACTATGAAGTTTACGTTTTTGATATATTATAGTGTTAAGATCACACAGGCGGGGATCAAACCCCTCTACGCTCAGTACTAGCGCCTATTAGAGCAAAAAAGCTGTGAGAATATTATACCAAAAAAGAGTACGTGTTAGTTTGTTGATTATAACAAACTAATATCCCTTCCTTTTGGCTTTACCATTTAAATAGACGACTAGATTGTCTGCGTGAAATCTTGTGAAGCTGAATCTTATCAGCCGGCGGTGAAACTGGTCTCCAATATACCTACAGGAAGAGGTTTTCACGGTAAACTAAAAACACAGTTTTAGTTTTCTCTTGGAGCCACATTTTGACCAATTTCCCTCTTATGTTTCTAGACCCAGGGTTTATTAACACAGGGGTAATTTTTCAGTGTAGATTAAACATACAGTTTTACGTTTCTCTTAACAGATGGAGTCATGGTTCCTTAGACCACTTCGCTCTATTTTTCCAGACCCTGGTTTCATTTGATACAAATTCAGTTTTAGTTTTTGCTTGAATGGAGCCATGGTTTTCTATTACAGATCTCTACATAATAATAATCATAAATTCACTGACAGACAACACCCAGCCCACACCAGTGGGAAAAAGAAGCATGAACTTTTGCACAGGAGTTCCTTATATACAGTATGTAACAAAAACCATGTTGTTCCTTCTAGGGACGTATACATTAACCTACAAGCGCAACATTGGTGGAGTTATAATTTATAACAATTAAGAATTGGCTAGTCGACAAGTCAAAATCAAGGAACTAAAGAGGTAAGAAATCAGTTAAACATAACAAAATATTAATAATTAAATAGTTATTTTAATTATTTTTCTTGTATAGTTTTTATAAATGACTTGCTTTATTACGTATGTATACCGATTTTTAAAACGTAGCTAGAAGGAACAACAGGGTTTTTGTTACATATTGTATATAGCGAAAATTATCACAAAGGATTTTTGAGAACACATCCCCTTAGGGGGTTAAATCTTATATATAAAATTCTCGTGTCACAATGTTAGTTACCATACTCCTCCGAAACGGATTCACCGATTTTTATGAAACTTTATATGCATATTCAGTAGGTCTGAGAATCGGCTACTATCTATTTTAAAGGTGGCTTTCCCACGGGATCGAGACTTACGCGGGTGAAATCGCGGGGCGCAGCTAGTAGTATATAAAAGTTTATATGAAAGTTCGTAATTGTCATGGTCAAAATGGCGTGTTGCTCTATGAGTTTAGGGTAACGCCCTGAATTCACTTCTCAAAAATGTACTCCGAATAAATTTCAGTGTAAATTGCTTTTCGATTAAAAATTAAAAATTAAATTTCAGAGTAAAAGTTATACATTCGATTACCTTAACTACTTTGTATGTCTTCTGACGAAACGTATTATGTACCAACATTTATATAAATCACAACAACAATCACAATAACATCTGTATAATTTTACCTTATGTTGAATTTGAATTTGAAATGTAAGATATTATACGTTACCCGGAGGCTGGGGCGCTGGGGCCGGTGTATCTGGGGCCACCGTAGTGCCCGGTGTGCTTTTCCCCCAAGACACGGCTCACTCTGCGACAAACAAGAAAATTATATCAGTATTAATCATAATCATTATTGCAGCCGAAAAGCGTCCACTGCTGGACATAGGCGTCCCCGAAGCACCGCCACTTCGCCAGTTCTGTCCTTCTTGGATCCAGCCGATTCCTGCGGCCTTCACAAACTCATCGGTCCACCTTGTGGGAGGCCTTCCAACGCTACGTCTTCTGCTACCAGTATTACATATATATTTATACTATTACTATATTTTTACTAGGGCAGCCAGTCACCAGACTTTTTTCGAAAATGGAACATAATTTGTATCGAATAGAAATCGCTTGTCTACCCTTCTCAGTAGAAAACTGTCAACTGTCTACACGGAAACGTAATTTTTGTCTACTCTTCTGTCGATAAAACGCTTCTCTACGGTTCTCGTGCTAAGCCTGCAGATAAGTAAGCCGGAATTTTTCCGGTGTTGAAACAGGCAACAAAAGAAACAATGGTCATCATCAAAGCTTCGATTCATCTAAATAATTCTCCTTAACTTAAGATGCAGATATATGCCAGTGACCTTCAGTGGTTAGCTTGCGTATTCTGTACTGAGCTCACTCAACGCGTACGTTCAGCCAGTAATAGGACTCGCCCATCAAGGAGAATTTGACGCATTATTAATTTATTATACACAAAACAAAAGGTATTTTAATAAAACGCGTATACTAAAAGATCAATAATTAAATTATCTTTAAATTGGTGAAGGTTTCAGAAAAATACGCTTGGTAGATTTTGCGCCATTCTCAGTTTTTTATCCGCGTTAGACATAACTTTACAAATTAATTTTCTCAATAACTAAATATTCACATATTAAGTTATTGAGAAAATGCTCTAATTTAACATATATTTTGTTTTAATCATTACTACTACTTGTTTAGACGTGATCTTCGGTATAAAATCATTAAAAGTCGGTTATAGTCCCCTTAAGCATAGGATCAGCCTATCACGTCCCCACTGCTGGATACACTCCTCCTGGCTTGTCTTTCATTGAAATTAAACATTTTGTTGGTTATCATTTAGTACACCCAGTTTTCTTTATAAAAGTTGGAGTATTCTGTGTAAATTTTCTGTTTCTGTTTCTATTCTGTGTAAATTAGGTAATTGTGTAAGGAATGAAATATGTACTTTTATAGAAATGTAGGACAAACATTTAGCTACAACGATAAAATGTGGGTCATTGTTTTTTTTTTTGTTCCGTTGCTGTTTTAATTTATGCGGCCTACCAAAATGTCCTTTCTTTGGTATTGTTCGTCGCATCATTGAGCTCCTTAAGTTCTGAGTTGAGCTGGACGATTACTGACAAATGCGTGCACTGACTGGACACTGGACAGGTCCACTCAATCTGTGTGGTTCTTTCCTCAAAATACCATTTCAGACATAATCTACATGATCTGACCAAGATTATGTCTGGACTTTAAAGAGTGTACATTTTTTTTTTCTTAAATCTATATAATTACCTCAAATAAATCATAGGGATATGGCAGTGGTAGATATACATTATATTCTAAAAACATATTTGCTCCAGTATCATCAGGTGTATAATGTAAATCACCCCATGTGTCTCAGCACTAAATGCAGCTCTTGGTATGTGTATTATGAATAACTAGCTGCTGCCCGCGGCTTCGGCCGCGTGGTTTTTTCTAAACATATAAACCTTCCTCTATAATCACTCTATCTATTAAAAAAATCCGCATCAAAATCCGTTGCGTAGTTTTATAGATCTAAGCATACATAGGGACAAACAGGAAGCAGGAATCTACTTTGTTTTATACTATGTAGTGATTATGATAGTAAAGACCACAACTTAAGACAGAACCTGATTCAGGCGGCAAAGAGCTCGATTCAGTAAAAAAATTCATCAGACCCTATAAGTCAGAAGGTGAAAATGTAGCTTTTGTTATGCGTATTATGATAGTAAAGAACACAACTTGAAACAAGTAAATTTCTCATTTTATCAAATTAAGGCTTCTACATACCGGGGCGACTTGTCGCGCGACGCGACGCGACACAAAGGCACCGCCCGTCCCGCGACACGCGGGGCCTTTGTGCCGGGTCACGTCGCGCGACAAGTCGCGCTGGTATGTAGAAGCCTTAACTCCCGAAATACGAGAGATAGAAAGAAATTTGTCAGAACAAGTTTTGAAGGCATTTGATAACTAAATACGATGGCATTAAGGCTTCTACATACTGGCGCGACAGGCGACGCTACACAGAGGCCCCGCGTGTCGCGCGACGAGCGGTGCCTTTGTCGCGTGGCGAGTCGCGCTGGTCTGTAAAAGCCTTTATTAGGTTTTAAAAATTAAGACTAAATTTTTTTTCTCGGAAATGCCTATGTCCAACCTCTCTCATACATTATTTCCATTGTGCGGCACCTCGTACGCCTTACACAGGACCGCGGACCCCAGGGTCCCGGGAAATGTCAAAGACGAGAAAAGAAAATAATGATTCATCTTTAATTCCCTACATATTATAAAACAAAGTCCCCCACCCCGTCTGTCTGTGTCTGAACGCGATAAACACAAAAACGTCCAATGGACGGGGTGATTCATGAGGAAGATATAGGTGTATAATTAATTAAGGTTTTGTGTAAATTAGCTGAAATATGACAATTATTGTTGAAGATGTCGGAAAAAATCATGCCGACTGGGAAGTTCATTGGCGTACGCCGCGTAAACCGTAAGAGATACATAAAATTAATGTTCTACAGGATTGAACATCTTAATAAGTTCAACAAAAAAGTGCACGATAGCATACTCAAACTCAAAGCATTTATTTCAATTAAACCAATTACAGGCACTTTTGAATTGTCAAAGAGTCGGTCAGTTAGTCAGATCGTTGAAGCTATTTGCCCATTCCAAAACGTAGATCTCTATGGAGAAGAATAGGCAAGAAACTCCAAGGACACTCTTTTAAATCAAGATATTACAAAATCCTGGGTACATTATTCTTTATTATTCATACTATTATGACTATCTTCTAAGGATGACTCACAGTAACCATTTTTATCTTTCAAAATTGATGAAAATTTCATTGTTATTTCCGAAGGTATTTTAACCGATATTAGAACAACCCTTATCCAATAAAATATGTTTTTTTTTAATTTTAATTGGGCATTTAATTTATACATATAATTTAAATGAACACTTTAAAATGTATCACAGATTCAAAATTACGCAAAACAAAATAATTTATTATGTTTAACGGTGGCGCGGGTCAATGACCTTTTCTTCTGCATTACTACGGCAGAAAAATGAGCGAACGGATTTGGGTGAAAGGCATGTAATTAGTATGTATGTAAATATAATAAAGGAGACAATAATTTATTTATTTGGATAAAAACATGGTATAAAAAGATGGTCAAAGTATAATTTAGAACAAAACATGTTTCGGCAACTTGAGAACAGTGGTGGCCCAGTGGTAACGGCCCTGACTTACGAGTTTTTAGGTCGTGGGTTCGAACCCAGACAGGCGATTTACATTGTGTAAATAATTCCATCACCACTGCTGTACCATAATTGTGTAACATAATTTTATTGATTTGAAATGAATAATGTATTTTATGAATTATGGCATTTATTTTTACATTTTTGTTAATTTTTTATTTTAATGTGATTTGAAATTTAATGATTTGAATATTGATTGCATGCATGTTATATATTTATTTACGATGTGAAAATTGTTATTGAATAAATGAATTGAATTGAATGTATGTATTTGACATAACCATTAATGTCAAATACAGGTGAAATGGTAGATTTTCATGACGGCGGTTATATTATGACGGCGGTTATATTATGACGGAACTGCTTTTCTAGGAAACGCAAGCTGAAGACACCTGCAACACATACTTTGTAACTTATTTATTGGTATTTTACTGAGGCAAAAGTAATACATTACATTTAAATTTAACTAAAAACTGATTTCCTATAATATCCACAATAGTTCCGCTTGAAGACAAAAAATTAAAAGAAACTTTTTTACTTTACTCTCTTCGGTGAAAACAAGAGATATTGCCCAAAGGAGAGGTCAAAAGTGGTATAATATTCCGAAGATTTTTAAACGCTAATGTGATGTACCTTATTAGAAAGCTTATATAATATGCTACTCGATTATGGTTAAATCAGTTTTTTTCAGGCGCCCGTTTTTGTAAAAAAATGAAAAATGTTTCAGCACAAACAAAACGCACATAGTCTTTATTTATTCATTTCTATGCAATATAATTATTTTAAATGTGGCTAAAGTTTCCGTTTCTATTAAACTATTTTTCTATTAACTTTGAGATTTTATTATAATTTTAGCTGCATCTCCATGAAATTTGAGACGAAAAATATTGATTATCATGACAATGCAATAACAAAACGTGTCGAAAATAGGCCAAATCTGTAAAGGTCAAGCTGTCTGACCAGAGTCCTGCTGACTGACATTGTCATTGTCACGTCATTTGCCACAGGGCTGCCATCCCTAAAATATAAATAATGTTTGTAGTTAGTGATGCAAGCATTTTATTTTTCAAAATAATTACCCTCTTTCAGCCTTTAAAGCTCCGAAGGCTGTTTAAATTTTCAATTATTTTAGTATCAAGCCCCATACATTATTGAACGTCTCCTTTTCTCTTTACTTTTTGAACTAATACTGTATCATGCATGTACATTCATAAAACATGGAATCCTACTTTTTTTAACAGTGTAGTAGTAAGAGTACAAGTTAAGGAAATGCAGCATCATCTCTGAAATACAATCTTAACTATATTGCTATCAGCAAAGCCTGCTTATCTACAGGATAAGCCAGTTGTACGGGAACCTTTTACAAAACATGTATAAAATATTATGATAAAATAGATGTTATATAATGTCATCACTTCATCAGTCATCTGATAGTGCCTTTGATAATAATTCGTTCGCAAATTATAAATACAGATTTCCACTTTTTAGTGTTCCGTAGTAAACAAGGAACCCTTATAGTTTCACCATGTCCGTCTGTCTGTCTGTCTGTCTGTCCGTCCGTCCGTCTGTCCCCGGCTTAGTCATAGAAAGCTGTAATTTGGCATGGGTATACATATTAATCACAGCCAAAAAAGTCGTAAAATAAAACCGTAAAAATTATTTTTTTAGGGTACCTCTCTTGCACGTAAAACGGGTAGGACATTTTTTTTTCTCGTCTAATATACGGTATGGGGTATCGTTGGATAGGCCGTTTAAAAATATTGTGGGTCTGTGAAAGCCATTTTTCAATTCTGAGATCCGTTTGCGTAATATTAAGCTTTAAAGTGCCACTTTTTGTTAGAGTCAAGTCAAATCAAATCAAAAATATTTTTATTTCACATAAGCCTACATGGGCACTTATGAAACGTCAGAAGCTAAGGTGCACGGTTCCAATTGGTCGTTTCCTATGGAGAAGAGCCGGCAAGAAACTCCACGGTCCCTCTTTAAAAACAAAAATTTGGCTTTTACAATGTTTTCAAATTACAGTGTTAATAGGTATGAGAGGACAGCGTAGGCCCGTCAAAAGTACCAGGTACTTAACAAAATAGAAAATGGTCTACAGATCTAAGTTTCGCCCTTCCCCCCTGCCAGCCAAATGGTTGGTTTTGGATAAGAGAAAAACTCATGGCAGTAGTATACAGGGTGGAAACTTTCAGCGGGGCAGTAAGGGGAAGTACCTTATCCGTTGCAACTACGCGAAAATGGTCTTAAGAGAATATCCATAATTTTTTATGGAATTTTGATCCCCATTCACAGATTTTCAAAAAAATGTACAGTCAGCAGGAAAATTCGCCGTTTTCACAAAAACTTTTTTTTATGCCAATCGATTCTGTTTCTTATAAGGATCAAAAACCTCTATTGGACCAACTAAGGTTTGAGTACTAGAAAAGTCAGAAATCGCAAAAAAACTTTTCCCATACATTTCGTAGGAAATGAGACTCCAACTTAAATTTTTTACCATAGATAAACTCTATCATGGGATCAAAATTCTATAAAAAATTATGGATAGTCTCCTAAGACCATTTTCACGTAGCTGCAACGGTTATGGTACTTCCCCTTACTGCCCCGCTGAAAGTTTCCATCCTGTATATAACGAAATTAAAAAGAAAACTATCACAGCTAAGTAGGGTTTACAAGTTAACGAGTGATAGTCGACCAACTTAAATTTGCAGTTGAAGGATTGACCATAACGTATATCGATGTATGGGAGAGGATGTTTTTCAACTACAATGGTAACTTTGTTTTTGGGATAAATTCATTCTAACTACGGAACCCTTCATTGTGCGTGGTCCGACACGCACTTGGCCGGGTTTTTTTACTGTATTAGTATATGAATAGTTGAGCTAGCTATTTGGTTTACTAACTAGCAAATACTTTTAAACAATGTGTTGAGATTGCTGAGTAGTCAGTTATCTTACATCAGTCTCTAACCAACCCACCCTAAGTTACTCCTTATAACATCAGCTATCTGCCAGTGAAAGTACCGTCAATATCGGTCCAGTCGTTTCGGAGATTAGCCGGAACAAACAGGCTGATAGACAGACAAACATTTTAAAATTTGTTTTTTTTTATATATTTATTTGTATATATTTTCATATGCATTTGGTAAAAAGCAGTTATTATGACATTACAAACAGACACTACAATTTTATTTATTTGTAGATAGCTGTTTGACGTAGACCATAGACTAATGTAGTCTATGGTCTACGTTTTTCTAAAGGTTACACTATAATATAAATAGTATTTATGATAAGTTATGGTTTCCATACCCAATACAGTGTCAGTAAGTATTAGGTTATGGCTAGTATGGGGCTACACAAGTTTTACATTGATATTCTCTATCGATACAAATATTTCTCTAGTTGTTGACATTACCTGCTCGATGTGACAAGGGTTAGGCCTCTAATATACCCACCCACTGCTGGGACTCAGGGCACCACTCCGTGAGAATGTGAGATATTGACAATGTAGTTTTTGCTGACTCAATTCATACACATAGGCATTTAATATTATTCTTTAAAATTACTGCATATTATGTTTGAGCATGAAATCAGCTCATCATATCAGCCGAAAGATGTCCAATGCTGAACATAAGATTTGCGATATTCGCCATGCTGCTGCTCATTCTCTAGTAAGTCCCTTAGTCGCCTTTTACGGCACCCACCGTGGTAGGATGGTCCTATTCTTTACATCCGGCACCACACGGTAAAATGAGCTCTACCTCTAAAATATACTAACCCAATGCTGTTTCTATTCATAGCAGGTTATGATCAACAATATGTTTGTTGACCATCTACTTAATAGAAATCTTAAAATCATTAAATTTATTGACATACAACGCACAGCCTAAACCACTAGGTCAAGAAGCATTAAATTTTGCACAAGAGTTCCCTAATTATATTAATGAAAGTGAGCACTAAGCAAGAATTTCTGAAAATATGCATTAG
This sequence comes from Tiliacea aurago, assembly GCA_948098905.1. Taxonomy (NCBI): domain Eukaryota; kingdom Metazoa; phylum Arthropoda; class Insecta; order Lepidoptera; family Noctuidae; genus Tiliacea; species Tiliacea aurago. Next base: position 2,373,833 of record OX402576.1, read on the forward strand.
ACTATAATTATTGTGAGTGCACAATCACAATCTTAATAGACAATACTGGCTATCAAATAATTTAAATTTTTCCTATCTACTTTATTTTTAACTATACTCCATTTGAAATAAGATTAGACATTTAAATAAACCTTTTTTACAGTCCATTCAACAGATTTTGAGTTGTATTGCGTTGGTGGCATGACAAATGGCAGCTGTAATAAACAGTTGGTATTGTAACCACATTAATGCTTTTAATGCCATCCTTATTTCTACGGAATAGAAGTCAAAATCGGTTGAATGGACTGTAAACAAGTTTATTTAAATGTCTAATCTTATTTCAAATGAGAAGAGATATAACGCTCGGCTTCGCCCACATGGAGGTCAGATTATCCAATGGGAACATACTACCGGGATAAAAAAAGTATCCCATTGCCTAACCTAGATCATGGTCTACCCATGTGCCAGATTTCATCCAAATCCGATCAGCCGTTATAGTATGAAAGTGTAACAAACAAACTCACTTTCGCATTTATAATATTAGTTAGGATTTCAAACTGGTAACTAACTTACCAACAGATGTGTCTAAAATTACTAATTAAGTGGCCATTCCATTTTGCAATCTTGATATTTATCTAGAACACCTTGGTAATAGCAGAAAGTAATTAAGGAAGCCTATTGCATGTTCTGTGTTAGTAATATGCAGAGGTAATAAAACAAGCAGTTAACTTACTGTACAGCTAATACAATGGTTTAGGACTTCACAGATGTTCATGTACACATTCATCTCCCCTCCCCCTTCTCTCTTACTGTCGGGGCCAATTTGTTATTGTACCACTGGGTCACAATGATCAATGTCTTCTTTTAAATAATATCCTACTTGCATAAAAAGTGCTATTTTCTAACCTATCATTCAACTCTCATTTGTTTATAAACTGAGGGCTAGGACTTACAAGTTAACAAATAATTCACTTTGTTAATCAAATATTGGTTCTAATTATCTTTGGCCAATAACTTTAGGTCAATACAACAGTTAATATAATTTAGGCAGAGGCAATAAGTTTTAACAAGAACCTGTTTCAATCACAACAAGATGTTGATAATTATATTATTTTGCATTCTGCTACTAATGACAATACGAAATTTTGTGCAAACTTCATGTGTAAATAGACCAACAGTTCTGAGGATACATTTACAGACAATAACTTTGTGGGAAGTGTTAGGAAAGGGAATACAGTAATATTATGTGTCAAATTACATGATACAGTTATGTTGTGTGCAGCGACAACATCGCAGATGGTCGCAGCACTATCGACTAGCAATTTATCTGTGACAGGCTTATCACTGGTGGACGACATCCATCACTTGTCACATATCATCACACGACTCATAAATAACGGCGGGTGATTGATGTCTTGGGTGTCTGGGCTAATTATCGGAGCACGGAGATGTTGAGGTTTTGCGTCACAAAGGAGCTCACACGGCGAAGGCTGGCTCCCTCTGGCAGAACCGCTATACACTCCACTCACCTTAGGTTGGACTGTGACCCGAAAATTGTTGCTCGATCGCCAGTCACCCGACGGCACTAATAAATAAACAGCATGAAAACAATACTTCTCGACGAGATGACTAAAATCGATATTTTTTTAATGAAAATAAATTATTAACACCGTATCGTGAAACGCTCGTAAATTTTTAATTGTTGTCCCACAAATAGCGGTGAACACTCGCGAACAGATAATACCTTTGTTAGATGAATTACGAAAGCGAAATAACGGGATTTTTCACGAGAGACTCTACAGAAATTGCACAAAGAAAGATGTCAGGCAGTGCACAGATGATAAATGGAATGGTAATGTGTTGCCAGTATTAAAATCAGAAAAACCTGACATTTATCGGTTTTCCAAGGGTTTCCGGTCCAAAAACCTGTAATTGTACCATACAGTAAAAATAATAGGTAAATCTTTTTAATAATTTACACCTAATTTACATGGACCATCTAGGATGGAGGATGGTGGTACCACAGAGTACGTTTGTATAGGTGCTTTGAGTATGGTACAGTCTATGGTGGTACATTTGAATAATAATAATCGTAAAGGTTACGTTTTTGACTGGAGTCGCCATAACTGAGCGTTCCCCTCTGCCAAAGTCAATTGACCATGCACGTTTTATAAAACTAGTTCATTCGCTGACAGCCGACATTGTGAATCGTATTGTGTCGTAAGTAAGTCCTCCCGAGATTTTCTTCGTGGGTAGTGGTGAAGGCAATACGTGCTTTGTTTGTGTTACGAATTTTTTCGATTTTAGTTGATTTTATTAAACTTAATCGAGTTTATTCTTTGTGATTGTGTTTTAACGTAAGGTAGGTTTTAACATAGTTTTAAAGATTTTACCCGGCGTCCACTATGGATACCAAAAAACCCCCTGATCCTCCTGATCCATTTGATTACACTCCGCAGCTAACGATCACTCTCCCCGACGACAATGTGCAAGAAGACATAATGGACTCTGAATCTGCAAACTGGAAAAGATCGGCGGCTTCCCCCCCTGCTTCTTTAGTCAACCCTGCTAAGCTAGCTAAAAATACAGTTGGAAGACAGTTATATACAATGAGAGATTACCCCCCGTATATAGTACACGCATCCTTAAAAGATGCTCAGACCCCAGGTACAGTTCTGCACCCTGTCAAATTTGATATGTTCCTGACTCAAAATAACTTTAGCAACATACTCCTAGGCAGTGTCAAACGCATAGGAAGAAACCGAGTTTCAATCGAGTTCAAGTCTCACCAGGATGCTAACAGTTTTTTAATCAGTCCCATTCTAACTAAAAATAATTTCATTGCCTCAATGCCCCAATTTAATATCACTCGCTTAGGTCTTGTCAGAGATGTCCCCATAGAATGGACTGAGGAAGAAGTTATAGAGAACATCAAGGTTCCCACTGGATGCGGCCCTGTAATTAAGGCTAGGAGAATGAGCCGTAAGGTGATTTCTCTGGGTGTTACAGAATGGAAACCCACTCAAACGGTTGTTCTAACCTTTGACGGCCAAATTATACCTAAACGTGTATTTTGTTTTTATTCTGCTCTTTCGGTCGAGAGATACATGTACCCAACTATCCAATGTTTTAATTGTTGTCGGTATGGTCACACACGTACAGTATGTCGCTCGAAACCCCGCTGTTTTAAATGTGGACAAGACCACCCAGGTGATGGATGCCAAGTTTCCTTGGAGTATGCCTTTTGTATTTCCTGTACTGGCAACCATTACGCCAACGATAAGGCTTGTCCTGAATTAGGCCGACAGAAGGGCATAAAAGCTCTTATGGCAGAGAAGTCGGTCTCATACGCGGAAGCAAGTCAGGTCTTGCCTCCGGTTTCAAGATCATATGCTGAAGTGTCGAGAGTATCTGAAAAGACTAAGTCAATAGCCCGTCCATCTCATTCTACCAGTCCTCCTCCGCAAAATCCAAAATCTTATCGTAAAACGGTGTTCCTAAAACCAAAATCCCACGCCCCACTTTCACCTAGCTATGATAAGCAGGCTCACCAAGCCCTCACTCAAAACTATTCCTTCTCCCCTTCTCAAAACGGTTGCGCCTACCCTAGGGAAGGTGCAACCAGTCCTGATAACTCTTCTCCAACCAGTCCTGAAAATATTCTGAATATCATATCCAGTATGCTAATGACTGTATTAGCAAACCCAAAACAATCCCTACCTGACCACGTTGCCAACAAACTGACATCCATTGTTAATTATATTCACAATGTTCCATCCCCTGATATTCCTTCAATGGAACGTGAGGAGTATTACTCCCAGGAAACCTGACCTACTCTTCCTGATTAATAAGTACAAACCATTGATCTGCGGTATCGCTGAGACGTGGCTTCGTTCTGAAAGTAATTTCAGGATTCCGCGTTTCAGTGGTGTTCGCCATGACAGACCAGATGGTTATGGAGGATGTGCTTTGTTCATCAATAACAAAGTACCATTCTCCCCAATTCCTCTACCCTTTGTTAGTGACAACATCAATGTTGTTGCTGTTAAGGCTGAGGATATAAATATATTTAATTTTTATATTGCTCACCCACAAATTGAGGATCTTATTACAATAAAAAGTTTGCTGAGTAATGTACAAGGCCCTTTACTAGTTTTAGGTGATTTCAATGGCCATCATTATAGATGGGGGTCAGAAACCTGTGACAACTTTGGTATTGGCCTAGTGGATATATTAGATGAACTTAACCTATGTGTAATTAATGATGGCAGTGCCACACGTAGGTCTGCACCAGGGCAGAACAGCAGCTGTGTCGATCTAACATTCTGTTCGTCTAGTCTAGCCAGCCTTTTTAATTGGAGTCGCTTGGATATGACTTATGGGAGTGATCACTATCCCATCATGGTTGAAATCCCTTCCAAAACCATCCCTGACAAAATCTCCCCTCCTTTGCTAAAATACCAGCTAAACTCAGTTGCTTGGGATCTCTACCAAAAAATTTTAGACTTACCTACGTGTTTCTTCTCTTCCGCCCATTAATGCTGAGACTGCTCAGATATGCTTTTCGTCATTTTCCAACACCATATCTTCTACAGCGGATGATTGCTTCCCTTCAAAAAAACCGCCCACGGGCAGGATTCCATCCCCACCATGGTGGGATAGGGATTGCTCTGCCGTGATCAGAGCCAGGAATGAGGCCGAAATGAATTTTAACTCTGACATGAACCTGGATAATATCATTGCCTTTCAACATGTCTTGGCTAAGTCCAAGAAATTACTAAAAAATAAGAAGAGAGAAGGTTGGCGGAAGTACTGTGGCTCACTGAGTCCATCCACTCCAGCGTCAGCAGTGTGGCGTAAATTGAAATCTTTCAGAAGTAGTTTGAAGCCCCCTTCCGGGAGCATAATATCTGCGGAACTGGGTAACCAGTTTTTTTACAAGCTCGCGCCAGTTTATGTTCCCGGTATGGACGAGTGTGTCGCTTCGGACTCTCAGCTGTTGTCAGATGATCCTCTGGATGGGCCATTTACTTTTGGTGAACTTAAATCGGTCCTCGCCCATGTTAAGGATTCTGCTCCTGGAGTTGATGGATTCCCTTACTCCTTCATTACTAAAGCTGGTGATAAGACCCAACAATATTATCTGGACTTAGTCAATTATTGTTTTACTTCCGGTTATATTCCTCCTGATTGGAAGGTTCAAATTGTAATCCCCATATTAAAGCCTGGTAAAGATCCCAGTGATCACTGTTCTTACAGACCAATTGCTCTATCGTCCATTCTTATTAAACTCTTAGAACATTTGATTAAAAACCGCTTAGAATGGTTTGTAGAAAACAGGAAACTGCTCCCAACGACTCAATTCGGCTTTAGGAAAGGTCTGGGTACTGCTGATAGTGTGGGTACCCTCAAATCAGAGATCCGACTGGCCCTTAGTAGGAATGAGTCTGTGGTAGCCGTTTTCTTAGACATTTCAGCTGCCTATGATTCTGTCCTCCTCCCACTTCTCAGGCAGAAAATGCAAGAGCTGAGAATCCCGGCTAGGATTCGTCAGATCATTTGCAGTATTTTTTCAGATCGTAGTGTCCAACTCAGGATTCCCGGGGATAGCTCTGAACCGAGGTCGGTTTGGAGAGGCCTACCTCAGGGATCCGTACTTAGTCTCCCTTTATATAATATTTATACCTCTGATCTTCCTTCTTGCTTAAATTTTAACTGTAAAGTACTTCAATACGCTGACGATATTGCATTATTGGTCTGTGGCAGTTCCATCGAAGACGCCGCTCACTCCATCAATATCTCTTTGTCCTCATTAAACCAATGGCTCTTGGATCACGGGTTATCTTTAAGTGCTCCAAAGAGTACCGCAGTTGTCTTTACCCGTAGACGCCTTATCCCGCAGGTTGACATTAGTATTGACGGTCAAACCATCCCCGTTAAGGAGAAGGCCAGGTTTCTTGGGGTAACCCTGGATTACAAATTGTCGGGAGTGAATCACATTGATAACACAATAAAAAAATGTGAGCGCTCGGTTTCGGTCCTCAAGGCTTTGGCAGGTGTCTGGTGGGGAGCTCACCCATACACCTTAAAGCTGATATACAATGCGCTGGCCAGAAGCGTGTTGGATTACTGCAGTTACCTAATTGAGCCATGTAACAAGGACGCTCTGCGTAGACTAGATTCTGTCCAGGCCAAATGTCTGAGGATCGTGATTGGCGCCATGAAATCCTCCCCCATAAATGCTCTCCAGGTTGAATGTGCAGAACCTCCTCTTAGCCTTCGAAGACAATACTTAGCAGATCGCTTCCTGTCAAAAGTTTTCTCCCTTTCGTCCCATCCTTTACTCCCCATTTTGGAACAAATCTACCTCTCTCTTAACGTGTCGTCCTACTGGAATAATAAATCTATTCCATTGATGAATAGGTACAGAGAGCTTAAACACCTCTCCTCACCTGTCTGTCAACACTCTTCTCTTCCTGTCTTTTCTTCCGCTTATGAGGTGGTCCAGTTCAGGCCAAAGATTGTTTTGGGACTTGGTATCTCCAAAACATCCCAGGACGTAAAAGGCGACTTCGATCGGGCCATCAAGAGATACTGGGAGGGTTGGAAATTGTTTTTTACGGACGCATCCAAGTTATCGTCAACAGGATGTACAGGTGTTTCAACATATTATCAAAACTCTAAAATTGCCCTTTTGTTCCAATGCCCGCCAAAGACTTCAGTATTTACAGGGGAGTGCATCGGTATCCTAGAAGCCATAAATTTCATTTTAACTCATAACATTAAAAATTCAGTAATTTTTTCAGATTCTCGTAGTAGCATTCAAGCTTTAGGTCAAAATCAACTAAAATCTAAAATTCACAGTAAAATCATTTTTGATATACTTAACTTATTATTCACCTGCTCGAACAACGGTATAAGCATTGAGATAGCTTGGGTTCCGAGTCACTCGGGTATAGGTGGCAACGAGTGCGCCGACTCACTAGCTAAATTTGCTTCATCTAACCCGGTGGACCGGAAGCACTACATGATACAAAGTTACGTCTTACGAACTGACACCAAACACAAGCTGTACAACTCGTGGTCAGCAATGTGGCGGGTAAGTTCGAAACATAAGGGGGCGTACTACGCCAGTATCCAACCCGACATCCAGCGGAAACCTTGGTTTTATAAATGTCACAAATTGTCCAAGAGAACTGTTGCATCCTTGTGTAGACTAAGACTTGGTCACTGCTGCAGTCCAGTATTCCTGAAAAAGATCCATGTTCGTGACAGTTCCTTGTGCGAATGCGGCTTTGATAATGGTTCTCTGGATCATATCTTTTTCTCATGTCCTTTAAATTCCCAATCCTTTGACTTGTACCATAAGCTTTCCAAAATTAAAATCCCTCTTCCTATTAACTTCCATTCCCTCTTGACTAACAGCTTTTCTCCTAAACTTATCCAAGTTTTATCAACATTTTTAAATGTAAATGAAATCAAAATGTAGTTTGGTGTATGTAGTAATAATAACTTTATAAATATATATCTCGGTTTGTGGTTTTAAGTATTTTAAATGTATATATAAAATATATTATGTTTACTAACAAAAATTGTCTCGTCCTTTCAGCTACTAACATAATATCTAGGTAGCTACATACAATACGTTGGTAGCACAAACGCAGTACAGGGTAAGGATTTGCATAGTGCTGGGACAACGTGACTGAATGATTGATAAAACACCACATGCGAACTTCGCGTCATACTGACGTCACGCAAAATCCTGCATCGCGCAATCAGAGTTTACCGCGCAACTAGCATATATACAACATCCCCACATCAACCGTCGGGCAGTTGCCCACCAGACACAACACCCGTCTGATCGGAGGATCCTCCTTTTTCAATAGAGGATGAGTGAACTTTATGATTGACTTGATTTTTTCAGTCAGTATGTTCAGTAACTATTATTTTTTCGTGTATGTATATGGACAAGTCAGCACCCTAATTGCGTAACACACAATAATCACAATCTAAATGATTTTGAAGGATATTGCTAAGCCATTGCTTCATAAGTTCGAAAAATTGGTCTGCTCAACAACGTAAATAGCGCAATGAGCGGTTAAGTCTGAAATGAAATGAAATCGTTTATTCTGTAAATAGGATATTAAAATCACTTTTACACGTCATATAAAAAATAAAAAAAAATCTAGATGTAGCCGACATTTCCTATCTGACTACCCCTGAGAAGAAATGGCGAAACAAACTCAGGGGTCTTTCTCTCTCCTGTGCCCGGGTTCTCTACAAGAACCCGGGCACAGGAGAGAAACGTAGTACACATCGTTCAAGGGTCTACTCTCTAAGTCCTTCAATGAAGATACGGGCCCGTCCGAAAGTTGTTGAACCGTCAAAACAAGTGCAAATTAAATTTTTCTAACGGGTACATACACATCGGAATTACGGAACACTATCAAATAATATTGTCATTCATGTTTAATTCGAGCCCTGAACTAATCATATGTCCGTAAGTGATACGGAGTAGGAAACGCCCAAAACTTCGGCCGGAACTACGGATATCGGGATTAGGGAGTAGACGCCAAAGATCAACGAGCACCGCAAGGAATATCACAGAACCCATTGATTGTTTCTCTCTATTTATTATGGTCTGTAAAATCCTGATACGAATGAATAACAACAAGAAACCCATGTCACGAGCACGACGATCGTTTATAAAAGAAGTACTTATCGACAAAACTGTCTGATGAACTTTGAAGCGATGCCTAAATAGGAAAATTGTTGAAGTACTTGGCGAAACTTCGTCCAATGCTCAATCACAACCCAGTGGGTTACAGAAAAAACGAAATGGTTTCAGCGATTTAAAAAAAACGTCGAATGATTCTTCTGTTGTACCCAGTGAAAAAAATCATTTGTATGGTTCACCGAGGAATACTATGTGTTGATTGCTCTGAATAACTATTTTTCTCATTTCTATTTCATTTAAGTAATTATTAATAAATAAACAACTTTTAAAAGTTCAACGTATTTTATTGTTTTTTATAACATATAAAACTAATATCCCTGAGAAAAATGTATACACGTCTGAGAGGCGAATGTATGAATAGTGTATCTACCAAGTATGTTTATGAATCTAGTGTTAACCAAAAAAGTAGATCCGCAGAAATGTGTTCGACATGGTATATAATAAACTGGTACATTTCAAAAATCTGTGATTTCCTCTAATCGTCATCTTCAGACATTTGACTATGAACTATAGACTACAGCAATGGAGCCATACCCGCATCGTTTCATAACTAAGATAGCAAACACATCATTTTTGTTTTGTTTCGTAATTTAGCAACCAGAAATTAGGCAAGTGCACAAGAAAATAAACGATACCGATAATTCGCAAACCAGCCAACTCCGTAAAATTTCATCAAGCACATTTAAGGGCCTATGCACACAACGTTTTTAGGGTTCCGTGGTCAACAAGGAACCCTTATAGTTTCGCCATGTCCATCTGTCTGTCTGTCTGTCCGTCCGTCTGTGTCATATAGCTCAGAGACACTTAGTACTAGAAAGCGTGTTAAATGTTACAACAAAATACCTTGTGATATATTGCAACTAAATGAAAGAAAATTTAAAACTCATGTTAAAAGAACACTTTGTAAACAAGCATATTACAAATTAGAGGATTATATACAAGATAAGAATGCTTGGAAACATGCTGGTCCTGCTCCATAGGACAATCTAGAGTCTAGACAAAATCAAACAGGTTGCTATTTTGATTGTATAATTTATTATTTTTATGACATTTATTTTAAATTCTGTGATTACCTTAACTCACACTGATATTATTGTTATTTTTTAGGAAATCGTATGTATTTTTTACAATTTTTGTAAATATGTGAGCACCATGTTCTATCACCTAATTAATTTATCTGTCATTGCTTCATTCTTAACTCTTTTTATTACCTATTGTGGTATAGTAATTTTATTCTAGGTGCATCGTCTTCACATATAATTATATAATTAATGTACCTATAAAAATATTGTACAAGATTTTAAAAGAGTACGGGTGGAGTTTCTTGCCCATTCTTCTCCATACGAAACTACATTTTGGAAGGGGCGACTAGAATCAATTCAATTTTTTTTTGTAAATATTGACGTTCAAAAGTGCCTTTTATGTGCCTATTTGAAATAAACAATTTGACTTTGAAAGCTGTAATTAGGTATGGGTAAAAAAAAACTTTTTTGGCATGATTAATATGTATATATTAATCATTCCAACTACGGAACCCTTCATTGTGCGTGGTCCGACATGCACTTGGCCGGCTTTTTTAAACGCGCCGTCGACGCGCGTTTGTTGCGATACAGACGCGATACGCACGCAAGTCAGTCTATTCTGTAGGATAAAAGCACGCCGTCGACGCACGTTTCTAAAGCGCCCCGCGTCGTCGACGCACGTTTTTAAAACGCGCGTCAACGGCGCGTTTAAAAAACGTGGTGTGCACAGGCCCTAAGAATTAAGATTTTGTTTTTTTTTTTAAGATTTTCAGCAGATATAATCCACCAACGGCACTTTAGATTTTTTCTTATGTAGTCTAAACAAAATTTTATAAAGTTTTAAGTGTCTCCTGACATAGTGTCAGGAATATGGAGTATTTAAAACTCAAACTCAAAGCATTTATTTCAAATAAACCAATTACAGGCACTTTTGAATTGTCAAGGGGGTCGGTCAGTCATCAAGATGAAGCTAGTTGCCCATTCCAAAGCTTAGTAGGTACCTATGGAGAAGAACGGGCATGAAACTCCACGGACACTCTTTTAAATTAACATATGGTTACAAAATATTGGTTACATCATTCGTGTTGAAATTAAACATGTGAGAACGATGCAAAACGTCAAAGGCGTCCGTAACAAAAATATAAAAAAAAAACAATTCACAACTTAAATTAAAATAAGCCAAGGCCGCTAAGAGATGACCAGTCCCTACTGATGGCGCCCGTTCACGAACATGACGCATGGATTAGCACCATTCAACTCAACCATTTTGAAGGGAGCTAAATGATCCAACACACCCGCCACCATCAGCGAGACATTACAGTGAGCATGACATACTCTCAGCCGCCAGGGCACATTCAAGTCAATGAAAGAAGTACTCAGTAAATGGTAGCTTTATAGTAAGTACATAGTGCTCACACATGTGCTATGCAATTATATAATACTAAGAGATTGAATTTATACAAAGCAAAGATAGTTTTTGAAATCTTCAGCAGCTCCAACAGTATTTTCAAATGTTAATCAATTAGTTGAGGTTGTGGAGCTGGACCAGCATTGAGCCAAGCATTTTTATCAGCGATGTAATCCCCCAAATTATAGTATGCCTGCTTGCATAGTGTGCGTTTTATACAAGATTTGAATTTCGTCTCATTCAGTTGAAGTATGTGGGGAGGAATTATATTATAACATTTTAAACAGTACCCCATGAAAGACGAGTCTACTTTTGCCAGTCTGAAACCTGGTTGAGCTAATAAATCCCTACTTCTAGTACTATAATTATGTCTTTCGCCTCTTTTACTAAAAAGATGTAATTTTTTTCTTACGTACATGATGTTTTCATAGATATATTGACAAGGCACCGTCATAATGTTAATATCCTTAAACATTTCCCTAAGAGAATCGCGCCTGCGGAGATTATATACGGCTCTGATGGCTCTTTTCTGCAGAATAAAAATAGACTCGATGTCTGCAGCCCGTCCCCATAGTAAAATACCGTATGACATAATACTATGAAAGTAACTAAAATAGACCAGCCTCGCGGTATCTACATCAGTAAATTGACGGATTTTTCTCACAGCATAAGCCGCCGAACTTAGCCGTCCTGCAAGGGATATTATATGAGGACCCCATTGAAGCCTTGAGTCGAGCGTGATCCCCAGAAAAACAGTTTTATCGACGAATTCTAGTTTCTCTTGATTCAATATTATCTCACAATTACTACTTTTGACATTTGGTAACGAAAATCTTATTACTTACACTTAGTTTTTTTCCCATTTAATACTAAATTATTAGCAGTGAACCAATATTGGACCTGCAATAGGGCATTATTTACGTCGTCAAGATTTAATGCACGTCTGTTAATTTTAAAAATTAAGGAAGTATCGTCAGCAAATAACACCATTTGTGGTTGAGTTTTTAACAAATAGGGTAGATCATTAATATATACTAAAAAGAGGAAAGGACCCAATATCGAGCCTTGAGGTACACCCATTTTTACTTTTAAGCCGAGTGAATTGACTCCATTTATTTGAACTTGCTGCTGTCTATCATTTAAATAAGATTTTACTAAACTGAGCGCAAGTTTTCCAAGGCCGTAATGCTCAAGTTTCAAGAGTAATGTTTCGTGGTCGACGCAATCAAATGCCTTGGTGAGGTCACAAAATATTCCTATGGCGTCTTGGGCTTCTTCCCATGCCGCAAATATGTGTTTTAATAAGGTGACACCGGCGTCAGTCGTACAACGTCCCTTGGTGAAACCATATTGTTGATCGTGTAAGATTTTATTGGTGTTAAAATGATTGAGCATTTGATTAAGCATTACCTTTTCAAACACCTTGCTGAAGACCGGCAAGCTTAGATAGTATTCTTCTCAGGGGCGGGACACAGAAAAGACGTAAGACGAGGTCGCGTCGCACACGTATGTATGTGCCTGTGACCGCGTCTCGACCGCGCCCTGTCTTTTCTGTGTATTTTGTGTCGCGGCGCTTCTATACATTTTGTATGAAAATTTATTGAAGGGGCGCCGCGTCTGCGACGCGTCCTCGTCTTACGTCTTTTCTGTGTGCCCCGCTCTCCCGCCCCTAACAAACATCTGGATTACAATTCGTAAATTAAATGAAAAAATCACGTTTTTGGTTCACAAATTAAACATTAATTAATATCAAGTATTTTTTTCTACAATTAAAGGGTATTTTTTCAACAATCAAATTAAACAAACTTTTCTCATTTATCTACTCACTCATATTCAAAATTTACTAGAGGCAGGTTATGGTGCAAAAATACCAAAGACTCCTGCCTTATCTGGCAGAAGTTTGTTACGTTTTTTTTCGTATACGTTTCCTTTCTCCGAAAAAAGTTGCTCAGAATATACAGAGCTTCCAGGAGACGATATATATATTCGAGCCAAATAACTCATGTTATTAAGGTCGATTTACATCAAACGAACATAGAGCTAGAGCTAGAACAAGAGCATTCTTTCGTAATCTTTTAGTGTAAACAAAAGCTAGATCGAATGTTCTTTGCTCATTCGTGTCAATTCTGTGGTTAGTATTGGTAGTGCTTCGTTATGTCTGACTCTGACAGCGATATCATTATTGCAAGTGCTGCATTTATTATTTTGTCGCAAAAACTCAAAAATAAAAGAAGGAAGAGACGTTGGTGGGTTACAAATTTAATGCATCGAAGGAAACTGGATAATGTAGGTGAAACAATGACGGATATGCAAAAACAAGAAGAAAGTGGACAATTCCAAAACTTTTGTAGAATGGCGCCAGAGGATTTTGATCATTAACTATCTCTGACCAGCGAAAAAATTCGAAAATCAAGTACGAATTTTAGAGACTCGATTCCTGCATATGACAAACTAGCAGTGACTTTGCGATTTTTGGCAACTGGAGATTCCTATGAAAGCCTCATGTATTTTACTAAAATGTCTAAATCGACAATATGTAATGCTATATCTGAAGTATGTGCTGCAATAAATGAAGCATTGCAAGACTATGCTAAGGTAAGTAAAGTTATACTTTTATACATACCTACACACCTATTATCACGACCGTAATTATTAGTGAAAGTAAGTAAATAAACTAAGACAATTTATTTTAAGATATTTATTTAAAAAAACACAATCAGAGAACTTAAATAAACAAAAAGTAACTAGAAAAGATATACATGTTACTTAAAATTTTTAATAAAATGCAGCAAAGACTCGCTGGTTTCTTCAGTTGCGGTATCATCCGGAATGTGTAATTGTTGGCCTAAATTGACATTACTTTCTGAACTGGCTTCCATTTGGTTGGGTGGAGGGGATTGATCTGAGGCTACAGAATACACAATGCAAGTATTTTGTGAACTGTCTGAATATGAAGACATCGGAGTTGATGCTAAATTTGACTCATAATCAAATTTCCCCAAATCAGCGTCGAACAGTATATTATTTATGTAATGTTCAACATACGCTTTCGTCCTTTTTGAGTATTTTCGATGTTTTGAAGCAACATGATTTCCAAAAGCTTGACTCTTGTCCCTTATCTTTGAATCATGTGTATCTTTTAAAATACGGTAGGCTTCGGCTACTCGAGGGTCTTCATGTTTTGATTTTTTTGGTGGTATTGTGTGGCCAGATTGCAGTGATGTTGATGGTTGCCATTGTGGTGTGGTGTTTCTTGACCCTACTGAAGCTGCAGGTTGTGAATGTGTTGTTAAATCTGACTGTGTATCTGCATTAGGGTCCACTACCGGAGTTTCTTGTTCAATTCGCTCATTCTCCTGCTCATCAGCCTGTAAAAAAACGGTTTAATTAATATACACCCTAAAATCATTTTTTATTCATTTCAGACACCGTCAACAGAAGAAGAATGGCTATCAATCGCTCAGGAATTCAATAAGAAGTGGAATTTTCCAAACTGTATTGGCGCTGTAGACGGGAAACACTGCGTCATACAAGCACCTATTAACAGCGGAAGCGACTTTTTTAATTATAAATCCACATTCAGTGTGGTGTTAATGGCCATAGTAGACGCTAACTACAATTTTATATTCGCCGATATTGGTTGTCAGGGCAGAATATCAGATGGCGGAATTTTCAAAAACACTTCTTTCTATCAGAAACTACAAAATAATGAATTAAATTTGCCCAATGACCAAAGCCTTCCAGGAAGACAACAGAATATGCCATTCGTATTTGTAGCAGATGATGCATTCCCATTACAAAGATACATCATGAAGCCGTATCCTGGTACTCATGCCAGGGGATCCGAAAAACGAATTTACAACTACCATTTGTCTAGAGCAAGACGAATAGTAGAAAATGCATTTGGCATTCTTTCAGCAGTTTTTCGTGTATTGCGAAAACCTATGTTGCTACAACCTGATAAAGCATCTCTCATCGTAATAACCTGCGTGTACCTACATAATTATTTGATGAAAAGGAAAGCTTCTAGGAAGCTGTATAATTCACCGGGCATGATGGACAGAATTGAAGATGACGTCGTCATTCCAGGCCAGTGGAGAAATATGGACCGTTTATCATCATTTCTCCCGTTACCCAACACTGGACGAAGACACACTTTGCAATGTGAAAATATCCGGAAAGAATTTTCAGACTATTTTAATTTGACTAATATTTTGCCATGGCAAAACAATATTGCATAATGAAAGCGATATGTTACTTTATAAAAAGCGTAAATAACCCAACCTAAAATTATGGTAGAATACCCAATAAATAAACATAACTACCTACTTACCATGTTTTTATTTTGGTTAGTGTCGAAATCAATTGTTTTCCTCGGTTTATATTTGTCCATCAAAAAGTGCATGCTTTTAAATGCAAACCATTTAGAATTATAAATACAATCGGCACCGCTGCCTGACTTCGTACTCATTGTTTTTTGCCTTTCCCGGCGGTAAGATGCAAGAAGCGAGTCCATCTGTTTTTTTAACTCTTCAACATTACATTCCAGTTGTTTTGCGATTTCCCGCCAAGCATCTTGTTTGTAAGTTGTATTTTTATAGTTTTCATACGTCGGATCCCACAGACATCTGAAATTGCGGTAGGCTTCTATCATTAATAAACATTTTTCTTGAGACCAATCCATAACTTAATCGATAAGATACGTAAACAATCGCTAGAACACAAGAACGCTTTGATGAGACCGCTCAGTGGCGCGAGCACGTCCGAACACGCTAGAACGCTCTAACCAACTGTTCGCGCGCTCTTGCGCCGTTTACATCAAGCGAGCGAGCATTCTTAGAATATTCCATAGAATCTTTGCGAACGCACTAAGAACAACGAAGGAATGCTCTACGCCGGTTTACACTAGAAGAATTAGCTGTAGTGGGGATAGAATGAGCATTCGCTCGTTTGATGTAAACCGACCTAGGGAACTTGTCTTTATTCTTAGCCCACCAGCCATATGGACATAGTTATGTGAGTAGCAGAAGTTCAATGAGTTATCTGTCCAGCTCTGTCTGACACAATCTGTCCAGCTCTGTCTGACACAATCTGTCCAGCTCTGTCTGACACAATCTTTTGATTTCTTCTACTTATACAATCGCACGCGACACGTCGATGACGTATTTGCTAATGACCGGCCGGCTCGGCTCCGGGCCACGCGGTGTGCGGGCGGCGTACATCTAGCAATAATTGAAGTAAATGCGTAAACAAGTCACGACGTGTTGCTCTCCAGAATGCGCGCGAAATTCAACCGAAGTTCGACCGAACTTTTCATTTTAACCGAATGATCGGCCGAATTTCGGATTCGATTCAAACCACATTCGGCCCATCACTAGTAATTACGTATTGTAAATACATAAAGGATTGTTTTTTAATCATAAGTCATTTATGCATTATATGCTGAGAATTAGCACATTTTCAACGTCAAAATTACATGAGGCTTTCCCCCAACACGCCCGCCCTTCACCACTTCTAGTGCTTTAGCTCGGAAGAAGTGGCGCAACAAACTCCCCAGCAGCACAGCTGTCTGTTCAATTAGAAAAACTTGAATCTATACAATAACTAGCACACGCCAATTTACCAATAAAACTGGCCAAGTGCGTGTTGGACCACGCACTTGGTGAAGGGTTCCGCGGTAGTTGGGATGAATTTATCCCAAGAACAAACATAACAATGTAGTTGATAAACATGTTCCCTCATGCATTCCAACTGAAAATCTAATTTTGTACGAAGAGATTTAATAATTATGTTATTTTAAGACCATAGACTTTTGTTTTTTTTTTTTTAACTGTGCCCCACACTAGGAATTTGTCCTGTATTGTGGGTGCGTTTAAAAGCATTTAAACTCACATATACAAACAGCCAGACCCGGAACATCTACTTGCAGGTCATACAAATATTTGTTCCGTGCGGGAATCGAACCCGCGACACGCAGCGCAGCAGTCAATCGCTTAACCACTGCGCCAACCGTGCCGTCATTATTGGTTTTCCTAGATGTATGTGAGGACTAAGTATGTGGGTCATATATCTTTTTATTTTTCTTTTTCTCAGGACAATCTGGCAGTTTGATTAATTTATGCGGTCTACCCAAATTACCTTTTTTGGTATTGTTCGTCGAATTGTTGAGCTCCATAAGTTCTGAGTTAAGCTGCACGTTTACTGACAAATGCTTGCACTGACTGGACAGGTCCACTCAATCTGTGTGGTTCTTTCCTCAAAAGACAATTTTGGACATCAATCTACATATCATGGGTGTGGTCAGGTCTTCGCATGATCTGAGTAAGATTATATCTGGACTTTAAAAGAGACTGTGACCTCTGAGTTTGTTTCGGCCTTTCTTCTTAGAGTAGTCAAATAAGAAACGCCGTCCTCACTAGTTTTAAAAATATGATTTACGTGTAAAAGTGTTTGTACCTGTTTGTACAAACGCCAGCACATCAAGCTACTACAATCTCAAAATTCTTTAATAGATTTTCAACTTTATCTCTACAGCATAAGGTTCAAATTTGATTGGGAAAATTTGACAGTTTCGGGTAGCTCGACCAGCTAGCGTCCCTAAGATGACCCACTGACCTGGTCTGTACAACCCTATTTACAGAAATAAAATAATTAATAAATGATTAGTGAGCAAATGTTTTATTTCATAATCTGCAGTATACTGACGTTCTTTTATAAAGCTGTAAAAATCACAAATTCTGTCCATGCTCGAAAGATGGCTGCGCCTGAGTATCGTGCATGAGCTTGTATCCTCCTATATTTGGGTCCCCACCTGTAAGTGCCAAAAATATTCGTTAAGTAACTTCAAAATAAATTTCACACAATTTTTATTGTATGTGCTTTTTAGAGATCTAATCCAATTTGCTTGTCCTGGGCCTCTTACGTAGCTGAAAATATTCAAAGTGAAGAAACCAGAAAAGTCGGTGTGTATGGTATTTACCTGCACCATCACCTCCAAGATGAGAGTTTCCAATAATCAAGTCTTCTGGTCCCCCATCTCGAATGTCTGTCCTGAAGTTGGAAGGTTGAACCTGGCACAGACATAAAAGGAAGTAAATGTTAGCAACTTAGCACAGTATTATTGAGTGGGTAACTTGCCATTTCATTTTGGTCTCTCATACCTGGGCTTCGTTTCTCATGAGGTCAGGGAACACAGAACTAGGGTATCTGTTATAAATTCCATTAAGATTGTAGTGGAGATTCATGTCCGGACCAATATTCGCCTTGAGCAGTTGTTCCCAAATACCACCTGTAATGTGAGGGAAAGTGATTCAATGACAATATTTTAGGAATCAAGAACTTCTCAGAGTCCGGTTGATGGCAATAGGCGCGCCCTAAACATGGGCGGGACTTGAGGCGACGATAACCGACTTTTAATGATTTTATACTGAAGATCACGTCTAAACGAGTAGTGTTAATGATTTGAAAAAAAAAATATGTTAAATTAGAGCATTTTCTCAATAATTTAATATGTCAATATTTAAGATTTTGTTTATATTACATAGTGAAATTAATTTGTAAAGTTATGTCTGACGCGGATAAAACACTGAGAATGGCGCAAAATCTACCAAGCGTATTTTTCTGAAACCTTCACCAATTTAAAGATAATTTAATTATTCATCTTTTAGTATACGCGTTTTATTAAAATAACTTTTGTTTTGCGTATAATAAATTAATAATGCGTCAAATTGGGGACAGCGCTCCTTGCTGGGCGAGTCCTATTACTGGCTGAACGTACGACGCGTTGCGTGAGCTCAGTACAGAACACGCAAGCTAACCACTCAAGGTCACTGGCATATATCTCCGTCTTAAACACAGCTGGCGAAATGTGGATGAGGTACTCTTCCGCCTTACTCTTCGGGGAATACTGGCGCGATTGATCTTATATTATTGAGCGATGCGAGCGAAGCGTCCCTGCTTCAAGTCTGGCAAAATTTGCTTTCCTCTGTCAGTTTGTTGGTACAGCCATGAGCACTGACATGTTAACGCTTAGCAGAGACAAGCTATACCTATTTCATAATAGTTTGCGTTCCAAAATACGCAGTTCGTAGTAAAATAAAATTTCAATCAATATAATTGAAAGAAATCACTTTTAAAAGTTGCTGAGTGTATACATATTGGTGCTCGTGACTGTACTCCTCTACAGGTCCGTATTTCACAACCGATCTGGACGAAATTTGGTATACAGGTTTCAAGACTATATAGAATTTTTTGTCCATCATACCATATCTCCGCCTTACGAGAGCCGATTTCGTTGGTTTTTTTTTACTTGAAAGGTACTACTAGATATAGAACTTTCGGTTCGGAAATCGAGTTAAATAAAATCTGTAAAATACCTTTGTCAATAGGCACAATAGGTCTGTTTGATTGCCACGGATACTCCCCGTGAGCTTGAAAGTAAATTGCGTACGTTGAAAGCTGTAACCAGAATATTTGCATGAATCATTTAAGTCTTCTCTGTTAGGTACCTACTAGTTGAAAGGATGAAGCAAAATCAAAGACATTTATTCAAATTAGGCTGAGAATCAGCAATTTTTGAACGTCAATATTACATGAGACTGTCTCCCAAAACGCCCGCCCTTCACCACTCCCTAGTGCTTTAGCTGGGAAGAAAAAGTGGCGCAACAGACTCCCCACCAGCACAGCTGTCTCTTATGTTATAAGAACTTATACTATAAGGAACTTCTTTACCTGAGTATAATAGAGTGCAAGCCAATATTTTCCGCCGTGACCGACAAAGGCAGTCTCATTAGCATCCATCAAACCAATCGGAAGTTCTTGATGCAACATTTCCTGGGATATTTGGAGATTGCATCCATACCTAGAAACAATATCTTTGCTGTAGGTTGGCTTTTCATGACGCCCATAGAAGGTCACAAACTGCATTAGTGATGACTTTCAAGGTGTGGTCGTTAAAAAACGTCCAAATTGAAGAGTCGGAAATGCCGAATATTCCCGATCAGTAGCACCTTGTCGACCACACTGTTGACGATCGGGAAAAAAGTTTCATTCGTTCATAGTTTTGACGAACGGGACTATTTTTCGATTATAACCGATCAGTAATACCCCAATTGTCGTTAAAACTGTTGACAATCGGGAAAAAAATATTCGTTCGTTCAGTGTTAACGAACGGAACCTTTTTTCCCCGATCGTACTTATTATTAGTTCAAGAGTCAAGGTGTAAAAAAGTGGAGTTCAATTAAAGAAGACACGGATTATAAATGCTTTAGTTACGACTTTCTAAGCAAAAAAATAACATCAAAATAAAAATAAATACTTTACAATCAGTATAATTATGTTTTACAGTGATTACAATATTAATATTTTTATACTACTTACAATTAGTTAAGAAAATGCCAAATAAGGACTTTATAGTTTGTATCCGAGGTCAGGTAATAATCTAATCTATTTATTATATAATTACTTACAACTATTATTACAGTACAACCCAATGCAATAGTGAAGCAAACATAATAACAACTTATATTCTAAAACTTATTTTCTCTAAAACTTATTATTATACACAATGTTATTCTTGTGAATTCAATCCGTGTACAATCAAACAAAAATGTCTATATAAATATGAAAAATATGAATATTATATAAAAATGAATCCGTATTACCCTCTTGGTCACGCCGTAACTATTGAGAACGACTTTACCGATTTCATTCATTTTTTTTTTAAGTTTTCTTCTATTTTGTGTAAGGTTGTTACGGAAAGAAAAATTAAGAAAATTCCGCAGAGAAATGGGTGTTTTTTTTTTAAATACCAATAATAATTTCTCTGCGCAGTAAGCTACCATAAAGTCATCATCATCATCATTTCAGCCAAA
Organism: Tiliacea aurago; assembly: GCA_948098905.1. Lineage (NCBI taxonomy): Eukaryota > Metazoa > Arthropoda > Insecta > Lepidoptera > Noctuidae > Tiliacea > Tiliacea aurago. Next base: position 2,394,851 of record OX402576.1, read on the forward strand.
AGACGTCCACTGCTGGACAAAGGGGGGTTTGCCATAATCGCCACGCTTGGCAGGCGGGTTGCCGATCGCAGTATGGTGTTAAGATGCATAGAGAACGCTGCTGCCCATTCTCTAGTAAGTCCCTAAGTCGCCTTTTACGACACCCACGGGAAGAAATGGAATGGTGCTATTCTTTACGTCCGGCACCAAACGGACAAAAGTACCATACAGAACGGACAAAAGTACTACGCTTGGATGAATTCAAGATACTATTTCAATCATTAGTATTATCCCACTAATTAGGATTTGGATGAAATAATTTATCCGGATACTTTTATCCTGGTAGTACGTTGCATGCAATTCTCCGTTCATGACACGACACTTTGTGCACTATTTCGAGCTGTAAACCTAACAACAATTACTAGGCTTGCATGAATTCACGATAGTATTTCAATCATGAGCGTTATGCTTCTCTTGCCACACACATAGTTTATAGCCTGATTAACTAATTTAAAAAGTGTGGATAAAAAGTATTTAGTATCAGAGGTAATTATCTAATTTACAATAATGTCTTTGTCTTTATTTGGCATTTTCTTAACTAAGTTATAGTATAAAATTATTATTATTTTGAATTACTGTAAAACAGGTATAGGTACTGATTGTAAAGTAAAAAGAAGTACTTTTTTATTTTGTTAATTTTTTGCTTTGAAAGTCATAATGACAGAATTTTAAAAATTCGCGTCATCTAATTTTATTGAACTCCACTTTTCTACACCTTGACTCTTGAACTAAGCATAATTATGTATGATCGGGTAAAAAAAGTTCCGTTCGTCAACACTGAACGAACGGATATTTTTTTCCCGATTGTCAACAGTGTTAACGACGGGGTATTACTGACCGGGAATAGTCGAAAAACAGTCCCGTTCCTCAACACTGTGAACAAATGAGACTTTTTTTTCCCGATCGTCAACAGTGTTGACGACAAGGTGTTATTGATCGGGAATATTCGGGGAATGCAATCTCGATCTCTAAACGAAACTCAAGATCGATCTATAAGAGATCTCGTCAGATTTCTGGGTGAGATCTCGAATAGCCAATCTCGGGCCCAGACTTAGCAAAGGAGAACTCGAGATGCCAATCTAGACTCAATATTGCATTCCCTAATAGAGAGTCCATTCTGAAACTATGTAATACGATCTGGCAACTTACCAATCTGGACAAGCCTTCAAGATGTCATAAGGTGCTCTGTAGTATTCTGCTCTTCGAACAATAGGGTTCCGTATGTTGAACCTCTCGTTGGGATCCGTGAGGTTGATACGCTTGATCTTGATGTCCCGTCTCTCACAAATGTAGTCGTAATGGAACTTGGGTAGAGATTCTCCTCTCGCACAGAAGGTTTCTAAAAGTGTAATACGATTTTACGTCAATTGATATTTTACCTTGGTAGTTGAAAATATGAGGTGCCTAATGCTCAGAAACTTTCCACGCAAATGACTCCCGACTATTTTTTTCAAAGACGCTAAACAAGAAACGGGATTGTATCCTGTCCTCCGACTTCCGAGAAAATATCAGGGGTTGGTATTGTTTGGGCACGCCACAATTGTTTTTTTTTTTTTTTTTTTTTCCTTGTCCTAGGGTTCATCAATAGAATGAACCCTAATCTTATTACAATCTAGCCTTTTAAATAGACTATTAATTAATTCAATTATAACCTAAACTACTAAATTGTTTTTACTAAGAATGTGTCCAATAGCACTTTTCTTATTGTCTCTATTAAGGCGAATACACTTCATTCTTGTGTTTGTTTGGCACTTTTGTACTTTACACTATTCACTAACACTAAACACTAACTCGAACGGTTTTGTTCTTTTTAGTCTTCTTACTATATTTGTGTGATCGAGAAGCTGGATTGCTTCGACGTTCACATGCTGATGAAGCCTCTTTTCGTGAGCTTCATAAACTGCATAAACTCAACTTTTAGATCCCGATGGAGGTCATCATTTCGTATGTACCAAGGTGCATTTACAATTTCCCTTAGTACTTTGTTCTGGAATCGTTGTATAGTTAATATATTGGTCTGTTTGGTGCAGCCCCACAGCTGGATACCATAAGTCCAAACTAACATCAGGACTTGTCTGTATAGCAACAATTTGTTTTGCACGGACAGCATGGAGTTTCTTCCAAGCAGCCAATACATTCTTTTGAATCGGTGGTCGAGTTCATCTTTTTTCTTCTTAACGTGGGCTTTCCAGCGTAACTTTGCGTCAAGGGTCATCCCGAGATACTTAGCTGTATTCTCGTATGGGACTAGTTTATTGTTAATGTAAACTGGAGAATACTGATGTTTTTTGTTAGAAAAGTCTATGTGAACAGATTTGGATTCATTTAGTTTAATCTTCAATTTTTTGGTCCAGTTATAAACTTGATTTACAGCCATTTGGACTTTTTCCACTGCTTCTTCGTGGCTGTTTCCCACAGCCATTATGGCTGTATCATCAGCAAAGGTCCCAATAGTGTTTTGCTCTAATTCAGGAATATCGCAAGTGTATAGTAGGTACAGGATCGGACCTAACACACTTCCTTGCGGTATGCCAGCATTAATTTGTTTCAGTTCTGAGTAGGCGTCTTCTTGTCTTATTCTAAAGGCTCTGTTCAGAATGTAGGATTCTAATATATCTGCAAACTGCTTTGGTAACAGACTTTTCAATTTATGTATAAGGCCTTCATACCATACTTTGTCAAACGCTTGTGCCACGTCTAAGAATACAGTAGCACATACTTTCTTGTCTTCAAGGGCGTTTTCTATTACGTTTGTAATCCTATGCACTTGATCGATGGTAGAGTGTTTTTCTCGAAAACCAAATTGGAGCTCTGGTATGATGTTTTTATTATCTATTATTGGATTAAGCTGTTTGAGTAACAGCTTTTCAAACAGCTTGGACATGATTGGTAGTAAGGCAATGGGCCTATATGATGATGTTTCGTGAGCCGGTTTTCCTGGCTTGGCTATCATTATTACTTCAGCCACCTTCCATACGTCTGGTACAAATTTTAGCCTTAGTGCAGCATTGATAAGGGTTGTTAACTTAACCAGACCCTTTCTTGGTAGGTTATGTAGTATTTCTCCTGTTATTAAATCGTAACCTGGTGATTTTCGTGTACTTATATTACGTTTTATTTCTCGTGCAACTTCTCTCGGTGTTACTAGTTTTATAGTTACTTCATTTTCAGATGTCACCATATTAGCCAAAGTGTCATCTTCAATGAGTTCCTCGTCGGTTGGTTGAAATATATTTTCTAGATGCTCTGCAAACCTCTTAGCTTTTTGCTCATTACTAATGGCCCAATGCCCGTTTTCACACTTAATAGGTGGGACTTGGGTAACCGGCCTTTTTAGGTACTTAGTAGCCTTCCATAAGGAATAGTCTGTCTTTTGGTTGTTACTTAGATTCTGGATATAGGTGTTGGTTGATTCGTCTTTAAAGTTCTGGATAAGTCTTCTTATTTTTTTCGTCAGGTTATTGAGTTTTCGTTTGTCATCAGGGCACCTAGATTGATGCCGACTTCTTTTTTCCATAATGAGCTGCTTGATTCTGAAGGGGTATGTATTTCCCTTCGTCCTCTTGTTGAAGTCAGGTGTATTTTCCCACGCTGCTCGCTGGATGTGCATTATGAAATTCTCTACTTCAATGTTTAGGTTTTCGGGTGTTTTTAATGGGACTTTAAGGTCTATTTGATCATTCAATCTGATCTTGAAGCCCTCCCAGTTTGTACACTTATTGACAAGAGTGGGACTATTATCTTTAAACAAAATGGTCTCGCTAATTTCTAAATAAATTGCAGAGTGATCCGAGTTCATATCATAGCTTTGTTCCAATTTTATATAACCGGTTGCTAGATCCTTGGTTACGAAAAAATCTATTAAGTCCGGCATTTTATTTGGATCTGTTGGCCAATAGGTGGGCTTTCCAGTTGACATGACATCACATTTCAGCTCTTTTATGGCACTAAGTAGTTCTTTGCCTTTCGTAGTTGTTAGTCTGGAGCCCCAATACGTATTTTTAGCATTGAAGTCACCTCCTAAGATGAATCTACTTCCAAGGCGGGTTAGAAAGCTCATAAAGTGGTCTTTTTTTATCGTATACCGTGGTGGACAGTAGATGGCAGATACTGTAACAGGATATTTTTTGGTTTGTAGACAAATAGCGACTGCTTGGATCTCTTTCTCTTCGTATTTAAACTCTTCATAGTGCTGAAGGTTTTCTTTTACAATAATTGCACTACCGCCTCTTGCAGAATTGTCTGGGTGTAGTGCATGGTATACTTTGTACCCTTTAAACTTAATGTGAGATTGCTTTGTGAAGTGAGTTTCTGATATCAGGCACACATCAATTTTTTCTATGTCTAATATTACTTGCAACTCATTCTGATGTTTTTGTAACCCATTTGAGTTCCACGCCATAAGTTTCAGTGTAGTATTCATTTTTTGGCTTAGAAGTAGCAGCTTTGTTGCTATTTTCAATTTTTTTCAATCTCTCGTCAAATGATGTCATGAACTTTAAGATTTCATTCAACTTTTTGTCACTGTCCATATCAGCCAAAGGCGTCTTCGCTATGCCACTTGTAGCTACTTTGGCATAAGAGACGTTTTTAGCTGTAGTTTTTATTGTGCTTTGACTTCCTTTATACTGGCTGGTGATTTCAACTCTTCCAGTAGGTGTGTTTTGTTGAGGGGTTGTATTATTGCCTTTCGATGTATTGTTTCGAATCTGCTGTATTTCCTTAGCTACGATACATCCCCTGTAGTTCGCCGGATGTGGAGCTCCACAATGGACACACTTTGGCTTTTCTTCTTTTGATTTTCTGCAATCCTTAGTGAGATGTTTACCTGTGCACTTTACACACCTCGGTTCTTTGGAGCAGTACTTTTGAGTATGGCCGTACGCCTGGCATCTTTTACACTGAGGTACTAGTTTTGTGGATTTCAGCGGTTGTATTTCCACATTACATCCCAACACAGTTTTCATGCTATATATTTTGCTAGTTTCTTCATCATTTGAAAATGCTAGCATGAACATATTGAGTGGCTCTTTGGTTTTCCAACTCAATTTGTTGACTGCTTCTAGTATTTTGTAGCCTTTGCCACGCAAGTCATCAACAATTCTCTCCGGAATACATGAGAAATGCAATTTTTTTGCCATTACTCTAATTGGTCTCTGTTGCTTGTTCTCATAGGAGTGCCAAAGGCAGTTGTTGAGTGAGAGAGCCTTTGTTATTGCCCTGTACGAATCTTCGTTTTTGGCATTTACTTTAACTGTATCACCGTTCATCATTTTGATACTAAACGCGTCAGCTGATTGACTCTCAGATAAAAAATCATAAAATTTCTGGTAGTTCTGAATACCATCTACTACAATAGGTGGTGGCAAAGGAGTTTTAATTGTTTTTTCCTTACCTTTATTCTCTTCATTTCCGTGTTCATTCAGAGTGGGTTGGGCGGGAGAGGTGTTCAATCTTCTTTTCTTCCTGCTTTTTTGCCGTATCCATCCTGTTTCTCGAGCTAGTTCTTCTTTGTCCGTGGCATATTCAACACGCGGAGGAGAAGTCTCAGTGGCGGTTGTAGTAGCTGATTTCGGTGGGTTTTCCGCTTGAAGTTTCAGCTGTTGCTGTAGGTTTTTTATTTGACTTTTTAAGTCATTTAGGTTTTTTTGCAGCTCTTCACGCTGTTTTTGTTCTTCACAAAGGTGCTTGTACAACAGATGTTCAGTTTCTGTTTTTAATTTTACGCTAATAATGTTCGGTGATGGCTTTTCCGAACCCATTATAGAAGTTAGCGAGTATTAACTTCGCCTTAACAATAATATTCGCTGACAGCCGTCAGCATTACGCAATAACTAGGTCATTGCGGTGCAGCCGACTCGACGGCGTTGTTTTGATGCGTAGGCACGTTTACACTGTGGTACGGGCGCGATCGCATATAACACAACTACTCTCATCAAAAATTGAACACGAATGACGCCACAATTGTGGCGATAAGTCCCCTCTTTGAGGAGTGGCTAGAGAGGCGCCACGGTGTCCTCACCTTCCGCCTGACGCAGGTCCTCACCGGACATGGTTGTTTCGGGAGGTTCCTGTTCAGGATAAAACGGGAGGAAACGCCCGGGTGTCACCACTGTGTGGATCGCCCGGAGGACACCACGGTGGAGCATACGGTAGAGGTCTGCCCGGCTTGGGTGGAGTACCACCGGAGCCACACGGCGGCGATCTCTCGCGCCGGGCCCTGGTTCAGGCCATGGTTCGGAGCGAGAGTGCATAGGAGGCCATCACCTCCTTCTGTGAAGCAGTAATGCTCGCGAAGGAGGAAGCGGAACGCGTGAGGGAGAGGCAAGGTTCGCACCCTCGCGCCCCTAGTCGCCGCAGGAGACGCCCCGGGCGTCGGGAGTCGCAAGCCGATTTCCGGCCACCACCGTAGGCGCGGGCTTGCGGACGGTGAGCGATGGGTAACTCGCCGTCCGATAAGGACCAGGCCCGGGTCGACGACGCGTTGTGTTCCACGCGCGCATCAAAGAGATGTCAGCACCAACTGACGGGGTCCAATAGGGCCAATACCTGACTGCGAGTTTGTCCGAAAGGGATATCGTGGCCGTGGCACACAGGCAACGGAAGGAACACGGGTGGGTTTTAGTCAGTAAAAGTCTGTCACGCATACCCTCCACCCAGAGCGGAAGAAGTTATTTGATAATTTCCCCCCAAAAAAAAAAAACCGGTCCTGAGCGAGTCGGACTCGCGCACCGAGGGTTCCGTACCTATACATGATGTTGATGATTTCTGAAAAACTGTGCTATTTAGAGACATAGTTTTATTTTTCCTGTAATCTTTACATAAACTTCTATCACATAGAATAATTTCAGATTTTTATCTATGCAAACTTCGGAGATAAGGGGGAGGGAACGGTATTTTTTTTTACATTTTTCTTCAAAAGTCGGAAACTATGCTGCCTAAAAAAAAAACATTTTTGTAAATGTGCAAACAGCGTTCTTTCATATTATATGATACCCCACATGCCCTAGTAGCCCCATTTCAAATTTTTAAGAGCCACTTTCAGTCCCTTTTGCAAAAAAGATATATATATTTTTTTTCTTGTTTGCAAGATAGTTGGGCTAACGTCATCTAAAACTATTCTAAATTTCAAGTTGATTGCATTAGTAGTTCTCGAGATATCCAGGTGAGACAGACAAACAGACAGACTTAATGCCCGTTTTCACCGACATCCCCTAAGTTTCACCATAAGGATTCATTTTTACCATTTTGGTACGGAACCCTTAAAAGCGGTTGGTATTGTGACCAATCAATAAATAGAAAATGTCGCCGCACACTTAGTCTCCTGCAGACAGTTTGGCTTCTAAATAATTCATTGGGGAATCGCAGCTTCAAAGAGTTCACCTCCACCTTCCCCGACCTTCCACAAAACTCTTCGTAGGTACTCCCTAATAGGCTAAGTAGATCTGCAATTAAAATTATATTTGTACCAACTTTTATATGTTCCATCGATGGAGTTAACGGCGGCGTATTTATCGATGCAGTATCTGTAGCCAAAAATTGTTGGATAACGCAGGTAAGGCACTTTACATGAAAAGCGCCCTTCTTGGTACATAGCCCCCTGAAAATGTAACAATTTTTTAAATGGCATGGATAGCGTGAGTAGATGGCGACATCTGACCATCTGGCATATCCAGAAAAGTTATACAACGATAGTGTTGTTCCTGTTTACCTGACCATTCTACTAAGTTTGGATGTTTGAGACTTTGTGAGTATGTTTGTAACTCAATCACGCTTTAACGGCTGAAAGGATTTGGACGAAATCTGGCGCATGGATAGGTCTTGTCCTGAATTAATACGATACTCTATATCTTTATATGACACGCCACTTCACGTAGTTCAAAATCAAAATCAAAAACTTGTTCCACTAGTGTACTATCGAAACAATGCTTTTTTTGCAAGTTTTTAACTACCTGTAAGTACGGTTGGTATTGCATTTATGTAGAAATATTTATTTCATAACGCTATACGCCTAGTAAATAATTAGGTAACGTTATGAAATAACCCGGAGAAGTGGTATGACGCCGATGAACGCAGAATAAAATAACCACCTCTTGTGGACCTAATGCTACCTTCCGGTGGACTAATATTTGCTCTCAATGCCAAGAACAAGGGCGTAGATAGGCACATTGATGATTACATTACTGTCAGCCACAGTACCATAGTTTGACAGACTGTTAGAGCTTTCCAGAAGCCGGTCGTTTACCTTACAAATAACGCTGCGCCTGCCTGGAGGTCTCGACACGCCTCCGAAGCAGTAGGTCCTGGTGCCATTGATCATGATCTCTGTCACTCCGATGTGAGAGATTAGCGTGATGCCGTTGATGCCAGCGAACGCAAAGCGCTGCAGACCAGCCCTCTTGCGCACTTCCACGTTGTTCTTCATACTCATCGTGTTCACGATTGCTTGCCAACCGTAAACGAATTCGTGCATTGGACCTGGAAAAGGACGAAGCTTGGCTTAATGTTCGGATTTGAAGGAATGAAAGAAATCTCTTTCGCAATTAGGTAAATACCTACCACTGCACATTTTTTTATCTCTCAGATGTATTGGAACGAATTATATGAGAAGGGTTTGTCCAGTGGTTTATAATATTAGCCTCTCAGAAAAGTAGTACCGGGGTTGAGGAATTAGGTTGTGTGTGCCATATTAAAAATATAACGTCATAACATAACCCAGCCAGCGCTATAATTACCTAATTTAGAAGAAGCGTCGAACTCACATGCAATAGGCGATGGGTCGCACATTGACTGGATTTGTGGGTGGAAAGTCGACAGGCATCCTGCTTCTTCTCCTGAGTTCCGGCTCGGAGGATCAATTTAGCAAATCGGCTCTTTGAAAGAATCATTATACAAACCTATGCCAAAACTGTCGCCATCGAGAAAGTTAAACATTTCCCCGAAGGAGTCCGGCATAAGGCCGGATATGACGGTGGTCTGCTGGAAGCCCTCGTCGGGCGACATGGGCGAGATTTCGTCGGCGGGCGTCGTGAACTCGTGCGCCGACAGGTTGTTGAAGCGACCATGCCGCGACGACGATGTGATGCCCTCCTGTTGGCATTATTTACGTACTTAGGTGTGGAAAGAACCGGTACTCTAAAGGAGCTCTTCCGAAGGCGGAAGAGCTCCTTTAGAGTACCGGTGCGGCAACGTCACCCAATCACAATGACAAACCACAGCGACACGACTGGTTTTTAAGTAACAATAAGAAAACGCTTCCGTAGATGGCGACGTTGGCGCCTGACGCTGCGGTCGAGTTTCGACCGTAGACCGCAAACCAATAGTTCCGTCACTGGCTGTCACTGACAGCGACAAGATGTATTTTTCTGTTGAACTAATTAAGTATTATCGCGAAACTGAAGAGGAGAATCGGCGACGTTGCCGTTCACGGTCTCCTTCGGAAGAGCATCTTAAGGAATACTTGCGTTCAGGCACCATGCACTCTTACAGCATATCAATAGTAGACTAAAAGTAAAATGCAGTGCGATTTTTTCCATGTGCGCTACAACTGAGTAGGTATTAACACTCACCTTGACCAGCACCCTAAGTGCGTAACACAGTTTGAATCGGAATCGGAATGATTTTGAAGTATATTGCTAATCCATTGCTTCATATGTTAGAAAAATTTGTCTGCTCAACAACGTAAATAACGCAATGAATGTTGTTGAACTGTCAAATTGAAACCGATTCCTACTGATAGTGTGTTTCGCAATTGGTCCGCTGCTCTAAACATCACCTGCAATGATCGCAATAGAGCCCCAAAATAAAGTGCAGACTTTTAAAGATTTTTGCTATTACGTTAGATCTAACCAAGATGGTGAATGTGGCAACGCGGGAACCGGATGTTGACGGCCATACACCCAATTGTTTAGACCTTCTGCTGGCATCTAATCCGGACAATAATTCCGTATCGGTCTCAGCCCCACTGAGAATGTCTGACCACTGTCTGGTGAAATCCGTATCGACCTGCTCTCCCCCAGATGAGAGCCCTAGAGGCACGAGACGTGTGTGGCGATACGAGTTCGCGGCCTGGGATGAGATGCGGCACTTTTTTGCGTCTTATCCATGGCGGCATGTGTGCTTCTCTTCGGGTGACCCCTCGTGCTGTGCAGATGAGGTTGCGGACGTTATTCGGCAGCGAATGGAGTATTTTATTCCATTCTCCGACATCCCACTCGGTCACAAATCCCGGCCTTGGTATAATAAATAAATAAATAAATCATTTATTTTGGACCAAACACTTGTACACATTTTATAAACCTGCCAAACTGCGTGACAGTTTGTCGGCAGGATTAGCGCTCGTCTTAAAATATTTGGTTTACACAATAAATAGCATACTTCTTCATCTAAGAAGGTAGATCCAGATAGTTTTTAACTGGTTCAGTGATCTATCAATTACTGCCACATGTTGCGACCATTTCATTCAGCAGTTCAGCCTTTAATTTATTCCCCACTGTTCGCATGCTAATCACACCATGATCCCTTCTCAACCAGTCGATACTATTGTACAGTGAAGGGGTCAAATACTTATTGGTTCGTTTGCTATAGTTATTTTTTACTGGTGCTCGCACGAATTTACGTTCTCTAACACTTCTAGTATTGTAAGTGTTTTGCACATGCACTTTGAATTGGTCGTTATAGAACTGCTCTAGAACCACTAAGTACTTGACCTTCTAATGCAGAGTGCGCCCACGCTGAGGCCCGAAAAGAGTCTGCCTACCAAGCCTGGGTCAACGCCCGCGACCGCTCGCGAGAGCTCGTAGGGTTCGCGGGAAGAAAAGAGCTTTTAATACAGCCGCCAAGTCCTGCAAGCGGGTTTTACGTGGGGCACGTTTTGGCCATGTCGGACGTATTGGAGCCAAGCTGGCAGCGCACCCTCCGGGTAGTAAACATTTTTGGTCCCTGTCTAAAGCGGCTGAAGAGAATTTCTGTCGTCCCACTTTACCTCCAATGATGAAACCTGAGGTCACTGGCCCACTCTGCAAGTGAGAAAGCAAATTTATTTGCATCTCTCTTTGCAAGCAATTCACATCTGGACGCTGGCTCTCACCGGGGACGGTCGACTGGTGATCTTCTTGTGTTTGTCACGCACTGCTGGAGCGAAGCCATCGAGAAGCATGGCCAAGCACTTGCTGTATCGCTTGGTATCTTGAAGGCCTTCGACAGGGTCTGGCACACTGGTCTACTCCGCAAGCTTCCTGCTTATGGCATCCCAGCTGATTTTTGTAGCTGGATTTCAGACTTCCTTAGTGAACAGTCGATCAGAGTAGTCGTTGACGGCTGCTCCTCTGACCTTATGGCTATTGATGCCGGAGTTCCTCAGGGGTCTGTTCTCTCTGCAACTCTTTTCCTGCTGCACATCAATGACCTACTACAGACTGGTATTGTTGGGTACGCGGACGACAGTACTGTTTCAGAGAGGTACTTGTCCAGCGCAAAAACCAGCGGGGCCGCAGATCGTTCCTTGAGAGAGGCCATGGTAGGTAGAGCGGACAGAGTTGACCTTAAGCATTGTCTCCCAGTGGGGTAACTATAATCTGGTCACTTTTAACGCCATCAAAATACAGGCGTGTCTTTTTACCGCTAAAAGGAGTTGTTTCGACTAAACTCCTACTTTTCGGGGTACATCGGTTCCTGTAACTGGTCGGCTCGAGCTCTTAGGCATGGAGTTGACATCTAGTCTCACTTCGGCGCCACCATCGAGTACAAAGCCCAAACTGCGGTCAAGAAACTGGGCATCCTAAATCGGGTGAAGCGATACTTTACGCCTGGACAGCTTTTGACCCTTTACAAAGCACAGGTCCGATCCTGCATGGAGTATTGTAGCCACCTTTGGGATGGTTCAGCAAAATACCAACTTGCCGCGCTTGACTCGGTGGAACGGAGAGCTAAGAGGCTCATTGGCGACGTAAAACTGGTGGATGCCAATCTTCACAGCTTGGCCCATCGCCGCAAGGTTGTCTGCTTGTCGGTCTTCTACAGATTGTACTTCGGTGAGTGTGCCCAAGAACTCCACGACCTCATTCTACCGGCCCCCTCCTATTATCGGACATCTAGACGCACTGCAGGTTACCATCCCTTCCTGGTCGCTATTCCACCAATTCGCACTAAGCGTTTCCAAATGTCTTTGTTTATTGCGCACAGCAAAAGAGTGGAACTCTCTACCTGCGTCGTGTTTGCGAACGCATACAACCCCAATCTTTTCAAAGTTAGGGTGAACAGCTCCTTCTGGGTAAGCTCACTCCATCGTCGACTTTGTCTCTGTCACTTCTGACCTAGACTAAGGTCAAGAGCAAACACATCCTAAATAAAAATAAATTAAAAAAAAAGATCGTCTAGCGGACTGGGTTACCCATTCAATTGAAAACATGCACAGGTGAAATGAAATGGAACGAAATCGTTTATTCTGTAAATAGGATATTAGAATCACTTTTACACGTCATATAAAAAATAAGCTAGATGTAGTCGACATTTCTTATCTGACTGCCGCTGAGAAGAAATGGTGAAACAAACTCAGGGGTCATAGTCTTTTAAATGATGCATTAAGATTATGTTTTTTCATGATACAATTCATATAACCTCTGGTTTAGGTAGACACCTGCATTCATAGCAATATACCATAGGAGGTAACCAATATCAAGCGGTGACTAATGAGACAATAAAATCAGGCCCACGGGGGCTCAACACGTATCAACGGTTGCAGGCGTCCATACTATTCGTCTACTCATCCGTAATGCTACTGAGAAGAAAGTCTGACTACTCCTACAATTATTACAGAGCATACTTTAGCTTACCTGCATCATCCAAAACGCTACAAACGAAAACACGATGGGCCCCATCGTGGCCGCTGTATGGCCCAAGATCAGGCTCTGCACTGCCACTGCTATACATGAACTGATTGGCTGTTAACTTTAATTGGCAATTGGACTGCTTGTTAGCCGTAACAACTGAACTAATAAATTATTATTTGATCACTCAGATTAACGTTTGGTTTTTACTCGACTTTTTATTTCGACTTGTTGACCGGCCGTCAGCATTTGCTGTTCACATTCTACATATGGGCGCCAAACCATTATTTGGGTTTAAAGGACGATGGGAAATCTACTATGGACCCCGTCCCCATTTTATTTTTGATCCAACATCCGTCATTGATGTCTCATATTTTTCGTCGAATGCATTTGGTTTTTGCTTTATTTAGTACCAAATTATCTACCGTAAACCAATCTTGGACCTGAAGAATAGTGTTATTCACGTCGTCAAGATTTTGTGACCGTCGGTCTATTTTAAATATCAATGCTGTGTCATCTGCAAATAACACCATCTTCGGTTGTTTTTGAAATAATTGGGGTAAATCGTTAATATAAACTAAAAAGAGGAATGGACCCAATATTGAACCTTGAGGAACGCCCATTGCGATTTCAGACCCCAATGAGGTAAATCAAGAGCTGTATACCTAATCCCATAGTGCTCTAGTTTCAGTAAAAGTGTCTCATGGTTTACGCAATCGAACGCCTTAGAGAGGTCGCAAAAGATTCCAATGGCATCTTGTGCTTCCTCCCAGGCGGCGTTAAAAATGTTCTTTATTAGGGAGACACCGGCGTCAATGGTACAACGCCCTTTGGTGAAACCGTACTGTTGTTCATGAAAGATGGAATTTGTATTAAAGTGACGTAACATTTGATTGAGCATCAACTTTTTAAACACCTTACTGAGAACTGGCAGAACTGACACAGGCCTATAATTGTTGGGTTCTTTACTATCTCCGGACTTGAACAAAGGAACTACTTTACTGTGTTTCATGAGATCCGGAAAGACTCCTTGGTCCACACTGGTGTTAAATATGAAAGCTAAATAGGGCGCAATGGTTTCTATGATAGATCTACTGACTTTTACAGACATCCCCCAGAGATCTTCTGTTGATTTAGTTTTAAGATCTTTAAAAGCTTTTATAACAGCCTCGGGGTTTGTATGCTGAAACCTAAACTCCATAGGGCAAGCCTTTACATTATTTCTAAGTAAAGGCTTCTACATACCAGCGCGACTTGTCGCGGGACGAGCGGTGCCTTTGTGTCGCGTCGCGTCGCGCGACAAGTCGCCCCGGTATGTAGAAGCCTTAAGGCAGCAGAAAGCGCGGGTGAGGAATTTAAAGTTTTAGTAGTTTTAAGGGGAATATTAGCAAAAAAGTTTTCGAATTGACTGAGCTATTTCTACATCTGAAGTGATGGGCCCATGTGCAGTCTCTAAATTAAATTCAGTATTACGCTGTTTTTTCCTACTTGTTTCATTATTTATTATTTGCCAGGTAGTTTTTATTATATCATCAGCAGATTTTATTTTATTTACTTATTTTATTTTATTTGGGAAAATAAACGGTTACACATTACAATGATATGGTATATAACTTAAAACTAAGTTATGAGTATAAATGTATGTATGTATGTGTGTATTTTATTGCTAATATAAAGAACTTTAGCTAATTTGCACACACTTTTAAAAGTTTTAGAATATTTTGCAACATGCTGATGAAAGCTAGTATTATTCATAAGTTGCTTTAGGCCATAAATTTCAAAAAGATTTTCCCTGCTTTTACGAATACCTGGAGTCTTAAATACGGGTTAATTTTTGTATAAAACTGTTGTAATACGAATGGAAGGCTTCCCAACTAAAATGTCCCCCCCGTCCCTTGCACGTCGAATCGCCAGCCGCCCGCGCCGAGGCTGAGTGCGCCGTAGCATTAATAGTAACCCCTGATAATAATCATGATCTAAACTTTGATCCAGCCCGTCCCCAATTTGTGATCCCCCAACGACGCCCTAAGCCGAGGTCCGTACCCCACAGTGGGTGCCCTTAGTGCGCAGTCGTTTAGTTTTAATATATATTTTACGCCCTGGCTGGAGGCTTTAAGCTCAACCTTAAGGCAGACACAGCAAATCCGGTTATGTAGTCACGGCCTCTCAAGGCCACCTACCTACGAGATGACACACATAAAAAAAAAAAAAAAATGGAAGGCTATTCTGTGTTCGCTGATCGTGGATTAAACCACCCTGTGCTCAAGTAAGGTATTTTCTTTATACTCTCATAATATTTTCCTGCCATTTGCTATCGCTATTTCGATCAATAATAGCACTACTATAAGTACACTGTTAAATTGTGACCGTTTTAATCCGGTGGAGGGTCGATCCGGTACATGAAACACTATTGATTTGTAAAGACAAAATTAAAAAATTTAACTACTTTTTCTTTTAAACTCGAATCAATTCTCGCATTAGTGAAAAACCAATGCAAATCATTTGTAGGTACCATTCGAAACTCATTTCGTACCATACGATGTGTGTGTGTGTGTGTGGTAGATAACATTCAAAGTGAACAACACTTACGAACCATTTCACAAAGGACGCGTACGCGCAGTCAACGTGGACTAACAAAAATTAGCCAATGCTAGACAAGCTCCGCTCCCAAACCCCATTTGATTGGCAACGCAACCCACCCCGCCCGCACCCCACGCGCTAAGGGCCGCACGGCACGTCCCCAGTCTCTAACGTCTTCGACACGCGACGTATTGTTGTTAACGATCCTTGACTCGCGAAAGTAATAACGTATCGTAATTACGTGTACTCCAAACTGGAGTTCGTTGCCATGGTGCAATTTTACGCGATCGCGAAGTGTAGCTCTAATTAGTGATAAATAATTCAGAGGTGATTAATTGTTAGGTTTGTCAATCAATCAATTCAGCCTATAGCAGTCCAGTGCTGGACATAGGCCTCTCCCAGGCTGCGCCACAACACCCGTGAACACCCTTAGGTTTGTAACAGAACTATTTTTATTCAATCGTGTACACACGGCTACACATCAAGCTATACATTTCCAATATAAGCTGATCTCGCATTGTGTATGATTTCCGTGCAATGAGAAGTCAGCGTATACCTATCTAATTAGTAACTAGAACATTTTTCTTTTCAAATCGTAAATAATTTTGATTCCACATTTTTAAATACGCCATAACTAGAAGGCGCATAATTATTTAAATATTATTATGTTTTCCGAGACCTAGGCATACAGCAAATACGTAACAGTATTAAGGATTTTTTTAAATTTATTTCTACATGAACGTCAGCTGAGCGGGTCAATAACCAAGTTACCTACAGGAAAAAAATGGGCTTCTTGGCGGGAAAGTGAAGCGTCATGTTCAGCAGTTTGTTTAATTTTCCAAAATTTGTGTTTAGCCGAATATTAATGTGTAATAATGGTGGATTATTAACCATTAAGTGTTTGTGAACGTGCATTAGTGTAGGCAAATAAAACAAAACATTGCAACTTCGCTTCAAGTTCTCTCAAGAAGTCCGCGTGAGGTCTCAGTAAAGTGCCACATCTTTACTGAAACTCAAGGGGAGTGGGCGGGGATATCATCATCATGCATTTATAATTCATTTCATCAATATTAAACAAGAACTAAAACGTGACATTGGCTAAATGCACAAACCGTGCGAAGCCAGAAGGAAAAAAAAAAAAAAAAAAAAAAGTTACCTACAGTGCGCGCACGACGCGATGTAGGTAACTAACTCGTGGCGCTACTACTGGTTTCATGAATTTTGCGAATATTACGTTATCACTTCCATTTTTTTTTATTTTTAGCTACAATGCTGTGTAAGTAGTTGATGAATAGTATTCTGAAAGTTAAACCACCCGTCCAATTTATAAAAACGATCAAAATTTAACCGTGTATAACTACACAATACCTACTATTATTGATCGAAGTATTGCTGTGTATTTTGTGTAGTGCAAAACAATGTCCGACACCGTCAACGACGGCGATGATGCGCCGACATACACTACCAGCAAAGTACTCTGTGACTACCAGGGTGATCCGTTGAGACAAAAAATACTTTTCATATTTTTGTGATGCCATGCTCTTGCTCACGTATCACAAATATGAAAAGTATTTTTTGAAGTAAAACTGCTTAGGCGCTCTTGACGTCTCGCGTAAGCTGGTGAATGCATGACGAGAGCGTTACGGAAGTGAGCCAGCGGAAGTTGAGAGTAGGTCAAAATGGTTCCTGGGTAGAATAGACCTGGGTTGTACGGTCCCTGATTACATGTAGTTTGCATGCTAATAATTAGTTGATATCTTGGAGCTTATCTGATGATGGAGCCAGGAAGTGGATAGACTTTTCAGTGGCTACTATTAAACCCCTCGAGTATGGACTCAATCCTCTTTATTACAAAACAAGGTTTATCTTCAGACCCAGGTTTAAAACATGAAGCCATTATTGAATTTACAACTTAGTACTGAACTAAGTTTTCAGTTTTGTATAAAGAACGGTATTTCAATCACAGTTACGTTCTTATTACAAAAACTGGCTCCATGGTTTAAGCCATGTCAAAATATAAATCTTGTTTTGTAATAAGGCGGAAAGAGTCCCAATAGATTGCACTTGATGTTAGAGCCAGGAGGTGTATAGTGGGTCGCTTCAGTGGCTACTAGTTAACTTGTCGAGTTTGGGCTCATATGATTCGTTTTGACGAGTCCAACAGATTAAGCTTGGTAACGAGGGTCTGATGATGGAGCCAGGAAGTGGATAGTGGCTCTCTTCAGTGGCTACTAGTAATCCGCTCGAGTTTTGTAAACTTGAAATGCATTCTGTACCAGTAATAAATATGTTAAAGTTATTTTTAAGTCAAAAATTTTTTTTTTTTTTACTAGTTATGTACTATTTTTACCATACCATTTAAAAACATCAACGCTAAGTAATATAAAGGAATTAATATAATATGTTGACGACCATTTGTTTTGGTGGAATAGTAGGTAATTCAGGAGCAGGAGCCAGGAGGAGGTCATTGAATAGAAATTACAAATTTATAGCAACTTTTTATTAGAACTTTAAAAAGCTTACAAATCAAATCAAAAAACTTATTTGGCACAACTACACGAACATAACACTGGACAGATCAAATTATTAGAACGCGAGATTCAACACCGATTTTAATGAAAACAAAAATAAAACAACTAAACTCCTACACTGTACAATCAAAACGAAAACAGATTCATAGAAAATCCAACTGTTAATACTAAAGTAGTTGTAATACACATATTTATATTAAATGGATAGTTCAATATACACTGATATATTAACCATACATGTCTTAGACATCGTTTATATAGTAACGATGATACGGCCGAAACGGAACTATTTTATTGGAATACTACACAAAGTTACACGAATAGAAAGATAAGGTAAATATTATTATGTCTGTATTGATAAAAATGCATCTCATGTCCAAGTATGTATTCGATTATCAGTCAATATGTATAATCTACATACTAAGTTATCACTAACATTTTCTGATTGATCAGAATACTTAGTGGCTACATAAAACGATTACGACCACACAGTTATAATATTTAAATTAAAGCAATGTGGCATACACTGACGACAACTAATTAATTAACTGTGATGTTAGTCCCACGTCAGATGGTACATAATGTACACTACTGACATCGCAACAGGCACACTGGTGATTAGCCATTTTCCATAGTAGGAGGATCTTCAATATACAAAGGAATTAGAAAAGAAGGGGTGTGGAGAGCGCGGCCTACAGGCGGCTCGCGACTGCTCCAGCCGATAGTTCAAAGCATCTTAAAGGGGAAACTACTCTAAACAAATAATGCCGTATTGTAACAATACATATAATTAACTCAAATATGGCTGATTTACTTTGAACCAATATTTCAATCAATTCCAGTGATACTGGATCAATATTGCACCTATGTGAACACTTGTTAATGCGGTCTTACTTAATCAGCCTACAATGTTCCCACTGCTGGGACACAGGCGTCCTCTCTGCGAGAGGGAGTGGGTCGTTATCCAGCACGCGGGCCCAGTGCGGGTTGGTAGATGTCACATGTCTTTGATTTTTTTTGTTCTAGGACATGCCGGTTTCCTCACGATGTTTTCCTTCACCGTTTTGAGCAGTGATGATGAAATAATTTACACAAAGTAAAGCGCCTGGCTGAGTTCGAACCTACGAGCTACAACTGGTAAGTCGCGGCCGTTACCGCTGGGCCACCATTGCTCTCAACAATGCGGTCTAACATACACTATTCATCATCGCTGGTTAGAACCGAGCAGCTACTAATTGCGATCCTGTACTAATGGATTGGAAATAGATCAAAGATCATCTCAGACCCTAATCTGCATGGTCCTCACATGATCTGACCAAGATAATGTCTGGACTTTAAACCAGACTTTTAAGTTTGTTTTGGTGTTTCTTCACAGAGTATTCTGTTAGGAAACATTGACCTCATCTAGTTTTAAAATATTATTATTTCGTTTTGTGTAAAATGTTTATTTAACTCAATTTACAGAAATAAATTATCATTTATCATATTGCTATTTAAAACCAGCGGTGGATTGAAAATACTGGATCAATGTAAATCAGCCTTACATCCAGGCGATAAATACTTAAGACTACCATTTAGCGTATACACCCTTAGCTTTCATAGCCTTTTCGCAGAGAATATAATATTTGTAAAGATAGCATAATAGAAAATTCTACTCATGTACTCGACCAGCGGGGTCAGTGCGTAACACAGTTAGTAGCTATGGGTTTCATTTTAACTGTCCAACAACATTCATTGCGTTGTTATTGTTTACATTATTAAGCAGACAAATTTTTTAAACACATCGACCCTGATATGGAAGCAAATCGTAAGCGACATTATGTAAGTATATCACTTTTTCAACATTATAAAATTAAATAAGCAATATAATAAATAAAAAACCTCTCCTGTAAACTTTAATGTATGTCGCTTACGGTGTTCTTCCTTACCAGGCTCGATAATATGAAGCAGTCATCATTGCAGTCGAAAGACGTCCACTACTGGACTCCCCCAATTGGGGGGTTGCCCCTATGAAGCAATGAAATAACAATATCCTTCAAAATAATTCAGATTGTGATTGATAGTGTGTTACGCAATTAGGGAGCAGTGTACTGGTGCATTCAAGATTAAAGCGATACGCTTACTAAGTATCCACCAATAAACATAAATTAATTATTGACGATACAACAATCACATTGATTAAATATTATAAGGTTGTATTTGACGCGTTTCTACATATAGGAACAGCCAAATAGAAACCTTGCCGAATAACTTTTCCATGTCTACGTGACATTCAAAAAGTGCATAAATAAATATAATATAATACATTCATGTACACATTTAAAGATCACATACAAAAATGTTTTACAAATATAAGTACCGATATAAGCTCCACAAAAAAGTTCCTTAAATATTTTTATTTTCTATTCCAAAATCCTTATTGTAAGATACTTTATTTAAGTATAAAATCTGCGACTGCATCATGTTCAGCCCGAATATAATTATAAAATGTAAGATATTATTATGTATACATAATAATACGAAGAGAGCGATACAATACATACAAAATGATCACAAAATCGTTATAGTTGTTTTTGAGAGTGGTAACATTAAGCACGTCTGCCCGCTGCAAACCTTTGCGCCAATGTAAGGCACAATGTTACATTCAAAAGGTTCAGTCTGATTGATCGTGAATCTGAATTAAACATTACAAAGCTACACACTAATATTAAAACTTTGCCAACACCCTAAATGCGTAGTTTACTAACAATTGCGATAGCATTACGACTCTCAAACTACGATTAAATTTTCAAATTATACTGTGTTCGCGACTTAGTTTCCAAAAATAAAGTGTTTTTGAAAGAAAAAAACTACTTTAATACTCGTACACACGGCTACACATCCAGCTATACATTTCCAGTTTACGCTGATCTCGCACTGTACGGAAATCCTATACAATGCGAGATCAGCTTAAACTGGAAATTTATAGCTTGATGTGTAGCCGTGCGTACATACATTTCAGATTGCGCTAAGACTTGAAACTTTTTTCAGTTTTTCAATATTACAAGTCATTCTGTAATCTACTTAATTCACACTAACATGAAGTTGATAATCGTTTAAAGTAGAAATAACACCACTAGGAAACCAGCGACCTAATTGTGTAACACAGTTTTAACCGGAATCGGAATGATTTTGAAGTATAGTGCTAATCCATCGCTTCATATATTAGAAAACGTTGTCTGCTCAACAACGTAAATAATGCAATGAATGTTGTTGATCTGTCAAATTGAAACCGATTCCTACTGATAGTGTGTTACGCAATTAGCCTACAGGACTTGAATAGGCATCAGGAACAGGGTGTAAAGTTCACTCATATAGAAAAGGGAGGATCCTCCGACCAGACGGGTGTTGTGTCTGGTGGGCAACTGCCCGACGGTTGATGTCGGGATGTTGTATCTAAGCTAGTTGGGAACTCTGCTTGTGCGATGCCTGATCTTGCGTGACGTCAGTATGACGCGTCGTTCGCATGTGGCGATGTTGATGCCGCTACAGGTTTTTCTATGTTTACTTGTATACACAGCCTTTTATATACCAGAGTGTACATAGGTGTCGCAATGTGCCACGGGAAGAGACGTGCAATTAATGTATAATAAAAATGAATTGATAAACAATTTTTCTACAAATGCAGTCCAAGATGATAATATTAATTTGAACTTGAAATTGTATGTAAAAAATACGCCCTAAGCTGTACAAACCTGGTCTTAGATGATAAATAAGTTAAATATTTATACATATTACTCAGCCCAGTGGTGTTTGGTTATGTTACCGCATATTAACTTTGGTTCGTCATATTATTCTGCATCTAATTAATAATGTTTAAATGAGGGCCGCGAAAAAAAAAAAAATCACCAATTTTGGTCATTGGCTTTTAATGCACTGAATTATTAATAAACGGGCCACAAGAGCTATATCGAACTTGCTAGTGTGTTACGCATTTAGGTTGCAGCTGCTTCTACACTGAAAAATATATTGTTTACAACGATAAACTTTTCTATGAATTTATCCAAAAGGTCAAATCTGCTTCAGTCTTAGACGATTCAAAACCGTATGTACGCTTAACCATATACTATGCTATACATACCCCGTTTAGATAATTTAAGCAATAGAGAACTACGGATTAGATCCATCTTTATGTCTTTAGTAAGAAAATATTGACAGTCAAATTTTTAATTTTGAGGTAGTATACATTTTAAACTGACACATTTTTTGCTCGACCGCAAAGAAGGGTGTGATGACATATGGTGGGGTTAGTCTTTATCTATAAATGTATAAAAGCACTCGAAGTGGACTGACCGTAAGGTAGGGATGGCAGTAAATCTCGAAACTGAAGGTCATCTGGGCGCTGTCTCGTTTCGTAGCATTTATTTTAGCGATGGCTTTTGTGCGTCTTATATTTGTGTCAGTTAACCACAATTGGTACAAATTACTATTTAGGGCCAGTTTTTTTAAGAACTCATACTCGACATCTCACATTTCGGTGTTCATTAAGGAAAATCCAATCCAAAATGAGGTTTTCTGCTGAAATACTATGCGCGCTACATGTGATCTGCTAGAGTAGCGATTTTGTTAGATGAAACCGCTCCGAGATACTAATTATTTGAGAATTCTCTGCTAATCAGGGCTTTGCTCATGGCTTTTACCAAAAGATTATTATTTTTAACCTGTTTATAATTGTGAAAGTGTTGATGTTTAATACTCAATAATGCTTAATATTATTGGGCCCACAGATAGGCTATGGCTTAGCTAGAGATTAACATATAGATATACCATAATATTAAGAAGCCTGGATACATTTTATCGGGTACATGTAGTAGTTTATTTCCTCCAATGCGTATAATATTAGTACTTAATTTCTAATAAAAGTAGCTTATTCAGCCTTTAACCTACCTATGGTAGATCAAAATATACACAAATAATTGTAACACCAAAAAGGAGTTACAAAACGAACTTGTTAAAGTTCGTGCCACGATTTTATTGGCAACAACAAAAATGTTACTGTCTTTTCCATTAATTGGTGTTGCCGATCGCAACCTTAGAAAAAACTACATTTGATGACCTTAAGAATCTACTTCTTAAATATAAGTACATGTAACACTTCAATATAACCCTCTATAATTCATAAAGGGATCTTATCTAATTTGCGTTCGCAATTTAGATTCCAAGAATGTAAACAAATAAGCGTTTTTGGAGAACAAACATTAATACCTACACATAAAGTTCCGTTCGCGCCACAACTTCAACATTTTTATAACTTTTGCAATACTACTCAATCAAATCATTCTAAAATCAACTTAATTTACACTTAAATAGAGTTGATATTTGTATAAGTGGGAATAGCATCGATTCGAAACACTGATTTGAAAAGACCTTAAGTTACTTGACCATTAGCATCGTATAGAAATAATTTAATTACGCTTTAAAAATAAAGGTTAAGAGCGTTTAACGCCTTACGGCATTTCATACAGACTTTCAAGCCCTTGTTACTCGAAATGACTGAACCGATTTTAATGTAACTGATGAAACTTCATACGCAGGATACAAATGTCTAAAAAGTTAGTAAAGAACATTTTCGTATTTAAAAACAGTTAGCAGGAAATCTCTGTTTCTATGGAAAATTTAAAATCTGTCTAATTTGGCTGTAACACTATTTTTCGAAAATGTTCTTTACCAACTTTTTAGACATTTATGCATCCTGCCATTCATTAAAATCGGTTCAGTCATTACGAAAAACAAGGGCTTGAAAGTTTGTATGAAATGCTGTAAGGTGTAAACGCTCTAAATACTAGACACAATACACTACACACAAGTGTAAATTTCTTTCCTATAATTTAAGATTCGGTCGAAAAAAAGGTAAAATGTTTAAGGGTGGACTTCACCAACGAAACTGAAGACCAGCACATCTTAACTGCGTTCATGAGCTGTCAGTGTCAATATCCCACAACAGTTATGACACTGACAACTATTGAACGTAGTTTTTGGTGAAATTGTTAGTCACATGTAAAAGGGGGCGAGCCTATTGTAGTCAACCGGCACAAAACCAGACTTTAGGCTGCTCCCGAAAAAATCCAATCCAATATCTTTTATATTAAGTAAACATTAACTTGGAAAAAGAAAACAAAAAATAAACAATTCCAATAAACATAAAAACAACATTACCGCTGATCCAGGGTAAACAAGCGCGGGTCGCCCGAACTACAGTAACCTTTTATAGGTTAAACTAAAACCGCCTTATTACAAAACAAAATTTATATTTTGACATGGCTTAAACCATGGAGCCAGTTTTTGTAATAAGAACGTAACAGTGATTTAAATACCGTTCTTTATACAAAACTGAAAGCTTAGTTCGGTACTAAGCTGTCAGTATTGTATTAGAAACTTAACCGTGGAGGGAATAAAGTTCGAAATTCAATAATGGCTCCTTGGTTTAAACTTGGGTCTGAAGATAAACCTTGTTTTGTAATAAGGCGGTAAGTGTTTTCATTGCAAATATCTGACTCAAATTATGGGCCTTCCTACCTTCTATAGTATTTAATACGGTAATAAAAAACTATTACTAATAAATTTTATAGTGTGCAAGAGAACTGCTGTATGTATGTATGTCCAAAGTAGGCCTCACTTAACATTACATTACCTGGATAGTATTAGTGTCCGGTCGTTAATATAACACATCATTTTTTTTAATAATTTGGCTTAGAGAGGAAGAAGACAAATGCTGCGTCCACCCTAAATACAGATATCCCAAGAAAAGTATGCGCTTCGGGAATCATCGTCTATCTTCGGAAATACGAACGCGCGGTGATCAGATCAAATATAGAGCCGTTACAAACATGGAAGTACTTTCCTATTTTGTATTACCATAATTACAAAAATTATTGATTAACAACTCTAAGAATAAAAAAAAACTATTCAAAACTTTTGAGTGACAGCTGACGACCTGAGACCGTAGTAACAGAGAGAAAACACCATACAAAACGCGCAATAATATTATAAATTGAGATTAGGGCAGACATCAAGCTTGAAAGAGACAAGTTAGTGAGTGCCATGTTTACGGCCGCTAACTGTATATTCTACAGCATCACTAAAGAGTCACGATATATAATACCCTATGATTAAGATATATCTTACGATAATGTGGGGTACCTACGGATAAGTAAGTACTTATCTTAAGTGTTATAAGTTGTATTTTACTCATCTTTTTCCTCAACAGCAGACAGGAACAGTTTCTGGCAGCAGTGCGTGAATTTGGCTATAATAGAGAAATTATTAATTAATTTCAAGTCCTAATGTAATGTCCAATAACTCTGGTAAGTATCAATAATGGGTACGTATTCAAATTACTTAATCTTGTTATGATTCAAATTGTAGGGGATCATCGATATATTATGAAATAATTGATACGTTTGAAAATATTTGAAGTCGTTTGTGTAAAAACTTTACACCGCAGTACCACCATTTAAGTTATGCGCCTCGGCACTTATTGCGTTACCGAATTAGTACGAATAAGGTATCAACGTCCGGCTGTCGCTCCTCGACATAACATTATGCACAATGCTCATATATTTCAATTCAATACCTCAAATAATTTACAGTCCATCGCCACTACTCAACTATTAACTTAAGCGTTGTGTATCTAATCTATGTAAGTAAATTTTTGGGTGACTATTGTAGTTTAAAGTTCCTATAAAAATATTGGCCCCAATGGAATTTGAAGTTGGTCATTAAACTGAGTATGTTGTTCCAAAACTTGGTAATTATCTCAGATCCTGTATTCATACAGGTATTTATGTAGGGTATCGGTGTCAAACTTACTAGAAGCTTCGGCGACGCACTTCGGCTTGGATCGAACCAGGCCAAAGTACACCGGCACTCCGGCGAGGGTCATCAGCGCTCCAGCAATCACGGCGACGGGCTCGCTCACTACAGGCACCACGAGGAGTACCGTGCTTACGCCCACAAATACTATCGGCATCCAGAGTTGGACCTGGAAGTGTATTAAAAGCTTGCTGGAAAATATTGTCAAAGAAGGTCATCAATAGTGCTTAAAGTTTAGTCCCTGAAATCAATAACGCTTTGGTAAACCCCTGGGTGTTACATTACAGATGTCTTGTTCTTGTTCAAAGTAGTGGCTTCATTTGCAATTTTATCGGTGCGGATACGTTATAGCTGTAATAAAACCAGCATAAGCTAACCTCTCTATTGAAACTGTGTACTACGGTACGCCAGCTCAAAGTCAAAATGTTGCCTGCACTACTCGGGAGTCCTCAATTTACCAGATGATGCCTTAGTCAGCTTATTACATTCATTTTAGTTCTGCAATGTAGATGCGGGCTGCTCCGCGAAAGTAGTCGAGGATGAAGTAGAAACTGCTTGAAGCTGATAATGAAAATGCATTTAGTAGTTTCTTACCTTGATAGGTCTAGGCAGGTCAGGTCTCTTGTACCGCAGCCACAGCACGGCGCTGCAGCTGAGAGTCGTGAAGAAAGACTCCACGACCGTGCAGTACGTGATCAGCGACGTCAAGTTATCAGGGATCAGCATCAGGATTGAGATCAGCATCTACATGCAAGTATACCGTCAAAAGATGTTTCGGGTAAGTCTTAAATGATATGTTTATGATTTATTTCTGTGAATTCCTACATTTTTACAAACACATCAAAATATACGATCTTTATGATAGCAATTTCCCACCATGAAGATTGCATATTTACATGAAATGTAGGTTTCCTATGAACACTTGCATCCGCCTAATAAAGTGGAATAATTAGAATATTGCAATATTATGACTAACATTTGCGTAGGAGAATTATTATGGAAATAATAACATAACATCACGTCGGTATTCCGGTTCCGTTCGGTGCCGGTCGTAAAGAATAGCACCATCCCATTTCTTCCCGTGGGTGTCGTAAAAGGCGACTAAGGGACTTACTAGAGAATGGGCAGCAGCGTTCTCTATGCATTTTTAAAACCGTACAGCGATCGCCAACCCGCCTGCCAAGCGTGGCGATTGTGGCAAATCTCCCCCCTTTTTGGGGGAGGCCTATGTCCAGCAGTGGACGTCCTTCGGCTGAAATGATGATGATGACGTCGGTATTCCCCTAAGGGTCAGGCAGAGGTGTACCTATGGTTCACCCGTATTTCGCCGGTTATTGGTAAGTCCCATGTAAAAGGGGGCGAACCCATTGCCATCAACCGCGCACAAATCCAGACTCCGGGCTGCTACTGAGAAATTCCAGATGGAAAAATCCAATTACACTTTTACCCGACCCGGGAATTTAACCCAGGGCCTCATTCTCAGCAGTAGCACTTGCGACCACTGGAGCAACGCGGCAGTATTATGGAAATTGTAAAATTACTATTAAAATGTCAGTAACCCAACAATCTAAACCGATATTATTTGGTCAGATACGAGACGATAACAAACTTCTGGTGTCTGCCTATCCCCATGAGAAAAAGCAGGAAACTACAGAAATATTGAAAATTTTAAACGGGTTAGGTAAAAGCTATGCTCAATTGCAATGGCAGTGCAAGTTTTAGTGTTAAAATCAGGGACCGTACAACCCCGGTTAAGGGTTAAGCCTTTCGAAGGGGTAACCCATTCAATGGGTTACCTTTATCACGGTGTAACCCATTGAAAGGGTTTTATAATAGAAACCCATTGAAAGGGTTACATGATAACCCATTGAATGGGTTTTATACTTGAAATCCAGTGAAAGGGTTACCTGATAACCCATTTCAATGGGTTCTATACCTACTTGAAACCCAGTAACATGAAAAACTCATAATATTATGTTATTTCGATATCCGCCCAGCACGCGTAGCATGACCAATTCTATCTCTATTCTACCCAGGGACCATTTTGGTTACTATTTTAGAAATACCATATCGAAAACCCTTTCAATCGAAAGGGTTTTCGATAGGGTTTTTCTAAGCAGTTCATCAAAAACCGTGGGTAATTATGAATGGCTTAAATTAAGCCGTTCAAAAGGGTTACCCACACCGTATGGTTTTTTATCGAAAACCCTTTCAATGGGTTACCAAAATGTAATATAAGCCATTCATCTCAGTACTCAAGCATTACTTAAGACTAGATTCAAGCCATTGGATTCGTTGAATTTAGTCTTCAGTAATGCTTGAGTACTGAGTAACGTTCTATAAATACGGGCCTAAGGGCGAATTTCATCAATGAAAATGAATGAGATCAGCACATCTAAACCGAGTTCAAGAGCTGTCAGTTTCAATATTTCAAAGAAAATAATGACGCTGACAGCTCTTAAACGTGGTATTTCAGTTGCATTGGTGAAATTGGCACTTAGTGTTTGTGTGCAAACTCAGCGACGTTACAGGAGAAATCGTTTTCGTGAACGGGATCAAAATGTAGCTGGTGAAGTCGGTCTCACGTAAATCGAGACCAATATCGACATTTGAACTCGTTTATGCAGAAGTAGTTTCATTAAAAGCGTTTTGAAATACTGACGGTGAATTTTGCCCCTAACGAAGTAGGTAAGGGAAAAGTTGAATAAAAGCGCAAAACAAACATTTTATTTGATAGTCCCACTTACCAGAAATACAAGCGAAGGCATCGGGGACATGCACTTGACGTTGATGTGCGCCAACAGCTCGGGCATGTGTCCATTGCGGGCGCCGGCGAAGCACATGCGCGATGATGTCATGATGTGCACCGACAGACCGCCTAAGATGGCGATAGCTACCAGTGTAGGCATCGCCCATCGTAGGAAACCCAAGCAGGTTACCGCAAAGTCCTAAGAAGAATTGTATACCAAAATAAAGCACAAGGAAATCTTGTTTAATGTGTTCAGTAACGTTCAAATCAATCTGCCCGCCTTTTCCAACAATCTTGGGGTCGGCTTCCAGTCTAACCCGATCCAGCTGAATACCAGTATTTTACATGGAGCGACTGCCTGTCTGACCTCCATAACCCAGTGTATGGGTAATACGATACCCCTTGGTAAGACTGGTTGTCAGAATTTCGGGCTTC
Organism: Tiliacea aurago; assembly: GCA_948098905.1. Taxonomy (NCBI): domain Eukaryota; kingdom Metazoa; phylum Arthropoda; class Insecta; order Lepidoptera; family Noctuidae; genus Tiliacea; species Tiliacea aurago. The sequence goes on from OX402576.1 coordinate 2,423,863, forward strand.
TGACGACCCGCAACGACTATCAAAGATCTACGAATGGCAGCTGGGACCAACGGCTTAACGTGCTTTCCGAGGCACGGAGGAGTCTCGGTATGTAAAGATCCGCGGACCAACCTCAGCGAGAGTAGCTTATCCTGATCGATCGAGCCCGTGCGGCTATTATTATTTGCCAAAGTTTTGTGCTATCGAATCCCATTTTTCAATTGAACTTATCTAGGCATAGAAATATGTCAGTAGCAGTCCTGAGTCTGGGATTCAGGATTTGTGCCTGCTGGATGTGTACTGTAGGTAGTACACATGCCTATGCCTAACTCTTCGGAGAAACAGACATGTTGATAGGTGACGATACAAACGGTACATATTCCTAGCACGAAATAAAAATAAGTACTGCATGTTATTCCTTGCTTAGGAATAGCTACAGTGATTTCGAGACAAGTATTGTGTTGTCCCCTAATCTAGCTCTAAAGCCTAACGGCCTCCAAAGGCTATCAACACTCACCACAGCAATAGCCTCAGTAGCCAGCACGCCCATGGGTCCGAGCACAGCCAGGTAAGACACGTTAGCCAGCAGATAGATGGCCGTCACCATTGGCAAGGACACGTAGATGGCGCGAGGAAGGTTCACGAACGGATCCTTCAGTTCTTCGGTCATAAAGTTCAGATAGTTCCTAAGAATGAAATAATAATAATAGTAAAGGGGAGGGATGTACTTGTACAATCCTGAACACTGGGAAAAACTGAACGTCCTTTTTTCTATGAGTTTTTTGTATGAATTATTGAAAGGACAAGACTAAGTCTGTCGGGTTCACAAGTCAGGCAGGACAGCTGATTTTTATTCTAAAATATAGTTCTATTGTTTGGGATGTGTGCACTTCTCAAAATTCAAAATATTTTAGTTCACAGAAACCTACACTTATAAACGTCAAAAGTTAAGCACGGTTCCAATTAGTTGTTTCATATGGAGAAGAGCCGGCATGAAACTCCAGTGTTACTCTTTTAAAAATAATTGGCATTTAGTGTTAACAGGTATGAGAGGACAATGTAGGCTGGTCAACAAGTACTAACTAAAAAAAAATGAATATGGTCTACAAATCAAAGCATCTATAAGTCTACAAGGCCTACAACGTTCTTACATTCACAAAATATAAAACCTTACCAACTCACACCTACAAAATACTTACAAACTCAAATACTAATTACCTCAGATTATAGAAAAGAAGCAGATAGACCGCGCGGAACACCGAGAGTGCGGCCAACAAAGCAAATACAAATTCAAAAGCGAATACACTCTCGATTCAATAGAACACGAAGCGTCGCATCGTTAGTACGTCACGGGCTCTAACAGATAATTTCAGAATGATGCCGTCTTGTATTTTTAAACGTTGTAAAAACTGTTCCCAAAAACAAAAGAAATAAGATGGAGTATCTTTCATAAGTAAAATATTGATTATTTGTCTATTTGGATTTATTTTACGTGTTTATTGTTAGTGACATCTTGAAACACAAAACCTTAACAAAAATCATTCGGTGTTGCTAGTTTATATTGAAACATTTACCCCTAAGTTAGGAAATCGAATCGATACAGGAGTATCGATTTACAAAAATATTTATGTCGATAATAGTGTTATAATTATCGCCTTTTCTGGTTAGTATGTTTATAAATAAATAAGTATGTATGTGTCTTCGTAAGTGTAACTAGTTAATGGATTTTATATTACTTATTACATCAGTCGATTTGCTATAGCATGGGTTATATGACGTCACCATAAAGTTAATATAGCTACCAAAAACAATAAAATGTTGGTGTCTCAAAATAAAAATATATCGCAAATGTATCGTTTATATGGGTATTGTTAATTTGACGTATACTGTTATTAAAAACAACTGATTTAAGAAAAAAAAGAACTTTTTTTTCATGTAATGAAATATTATGGCTAATTTTTTCATTCTCCTGGCAACCGTACACACACATAGAGGCACCTGTTCTTATAGTGCTGTCACGTGGCTGTAACGCACACATGTCTACAAACGGGCCTCACTTTATTGTTCCGCGCGGTCTATCTGCTTCTTTTCTATAATCTGAGCTAATTACGTTCAATTACTGACAATTATAAACACTGACACTACTAGTACATAGGATTATTTTAAAACTATCAAATACCTTTAACCTAACATTGAAATAGAAAACGTGCTTTTTTCAAATAAACTAAATAGTAGTGATGCACCGACTACGGGTTCTGCCAATCTTTGACTAGCTATAGCGACTAAACTATTGGATATTTGGTTGATATTTTGTATGTAGACTGAGAACATTATATAATTTTATATTAAACTCAATTCACTTTATAATTCTATTTTAAACTATTCTCTTTTATTCCTAATTTTTTTGTTTTATTTTTTATTAATTAATTCAGACAAATAATGAAAATCAAGTTAATGCTTGGTTACTGTATTGTAATGTAAATTCAAACTTTTTTTGAATAGCATGTAAATCTTTTATAATAGCATGTATATTGTTTTTTTTTTTGTATACATTATTCTTAATTTTAATTATGTATTCAGAGCATGTGTGAGGAGGTGAAACGCCGGGGTGAAACTCCGCTGCCGCGAGAAATCGGGGCACAGCGGACGGAGCTCCGGCGGGATCTCATGGCGGCGTGGAGAGTGCGATTGTCGCAACCCAGCGCTGGGCACGCCACTATTGTGGCGATAAGTCCCCTCTTTAAGGAGTGGCTAGAGAGGCGCCACGGCGTCCTCACCTTCCGCCTGACGCAGGTCCTCACCGGACACGGTTGTTTCGGGAGGTTCCTGTTCAGGATAAAGCGGGAGGAAACGCCCGGGTGTCACCACTGTGTGGATCGCCCGGAGGACACGGTGGAGCATACGGTGGAGGTCTGCCCGGCTTGGGCGGAGCACCGCCGTGTCCTCACGGAGGCGATCGGTGGCGGCGATCTCTCGCGTCCGGCCCTGGTTCTGGCCATGGTTCGGAGCGAGAGTGCATGGAAGGCCGTCACCTCCTTCTGCGAAACAGTAATGCTCACAAAGGAGGAGGCGGAACGCGTGAGGGTGAGGCTGGGTTCGCGCCCTCACGCCCTTAGCCACCGCAGGAGACGCCCCGGGCGTCGTGAGTCGCAAGCTGATTTCCGGCCACCGTAGGCGCGGGCCTGCGGACGGTGAGCGATGGGTAGCTCGCCGTCCGATAAGAACCAGGCCCGGGTCGACGGCGCGTTGTGTTTCACGCGCGCCTCAAAGAGATATCAGTACCAACTGACGGGGTCCGTTAGGGCCAATGCCTGCCAGGGTTGCGAGTTTGTCCGAAAGGGATATCGTGGCCCCGACACACAGGCAACGGAAGGAACACAGGTGGGTTTTAGTCAGTAAAAGTCTGACACGCCCTTCCCCAACGGAGAAGTTATTTGATTATTTCCCACCCAAAAAAAGATAGATAATTGTAATGTATCTCGTTGGTAATCATATAAATATCATTACTGTCATTAGATATACGCAGTTTAATTTATTTTAGAATTTCGTCCCCACCTGACAACGATGAGTATACACTCATCATTCTTGGCGCACCATGAATGATATTCAAAACAATGTCAGAATACCAGTATGTACCTACCTAAAACCACAAGCACATAATATCTAGTTATTTTCCGAAGGTAATAAACACTTCTGTTCACGGTTTTCCTTATTTGAAACTTCGTCACCAACTTTAATATGGTGTGATTTTATTGTGAAACAGTGCGATGTTTCCGCTTGTAGTCTTTAACAAAGAAGACAACAGACCAGTGGCGAAAGCACCATATAACACGATTCCTACCGGCCACTTGGCGTGCCTTCTCTTTGGTGTAGTTAAATACCAGAAACCAGACTACCTGTACGACAAGTTGAGTTGGATAGCGAGTAAACGAGAATGTGAGAGAAGGCAATGCTCGCAGCAGCTCTCGACCCAGTCACATAGGACAGCTGCGTTTAGGGGTAGCTTCTGTTGCGGCATGCGGCTTCCAAAGTGTGGAATAACCTGCCACCACCTATTCGGGCAATTAACACGATCGACACATTTAGAAAACGCCTACGGCAGTACCTCATGGATGCGCAACGGAAGCTAGACATGATCAATTTGAATGTTTCATTAATATAAATTATGTTAAGGTTATCATTTACTTATCGACAACAGTCCATTATTTTTCTTGTAACCATACCATTTTATTTTTTTATTTCTTAAACACCACTCTATGAATAACTATAATTATTTTTATTGTATTTCTTTTTTAAACAAAATATATCTAATGGTTTATATTATTATTTGTTACACATATCTATCTAATTTTATTTAAATATTTACACACTATAAAACTGATTTACATCCGTAAGACGTCCTCGTAACACAAGGTCCAGTTGAAAACCAGCGTCAGGCACTAGTTGTCTGGCATTAATGCTGAACTGGGCCTATTTGGCGCAGCCGTGAGGCACTCAATACTATTTTAAGCATTTGTTCTGTTTTTTGTGTGAATATTGTGTGCCTTAACCTGTGCCAAATAAATTTATTTTCTTTCTTCTTTCTTTCAGACTATGGAGACTCTTTGTGATCGCTGTAAGCTACTAGAATGAAATACGTATTAAGGTTTATATTATCGTAATGATTCCTAGAGATTTAAAAACTACTCCTTGAATCCCGACGGGGGCTGTTAACGATCCGAACTGACTGTCCAATCTTTTATTTCTATTCTAATTATACGAATAATGTTTATCCCTAAAAATTTTCATTATAACTTATGGAATATTCGTGGAAAAAATGGTCACATGAGTAATACTCGCAACCGGCGCGGCGGCGTGCGTGTAACGAAACAAAGGGAATATACAACATTAGTTTTTGTTTATACTAAACCTCTTAAGGGGTCATTGTATTCATCATTATGAACAACTTTTACTATGGGACCAAAGTTGAAATCGCGAAAAAAATATCAGCTGTTCCCTACATTTTGACGAGTTCAGCGAACTTAAATGTAGGGAACAGCTGATTTTTTTTTCGCGATTTTAAGGTTGGTCCCATAGTAAAAGTTGTTCAAAATGATGAGTACAATGACCCCTTAAGAGGTTTAGTATAAACAAAAACTAATGTTGTATATTATACAAGCTGGTGGCGTTCTATAGTGTCTGCCAACTCTCATGGGTAGAAGGCGTGAATTTACATAAAGGCGTGAATGTATGTATGTTGGATGAGAAAGACAGCACTTACCAGCCAGAATATGAGAATATGCCCGAGTAGAAGGCGACAGACCAGTCGCTGACCGATGACTTCGTGCCTCCCCATCCATCTTCAAAGTGTTCCGTTCCACCTAAATAAACAAAATATTGAGGGTTATTTTGTTTATGATATCGAAGAATTTCAAATCAATCTTATTTTTTTTTTTTCAAATTCATAATATTTTATTTTACATAAACCTACATGGGTTCCTAGGTGTAGGCACGGTTCCAATTGTTTGTTTCCTATGGAGAAGAGCCGGCAAGAAACTCCAAGGTTTCCCTTTAAAAGGCTTTTATCCTTCTTATTAGTGGTCACTGGTCAGCCTTCCCGATACACGCTAGTATTATATTTTAATACTGTGTGCGTATACTATGAAGCTCAACACACACAGAAGGCGGGTGCGGGACAGGCGCGGGTAGGGACGGTCGGCAGTACGGCGGGCTGAATTCCATATATTTTTATGAATGACACCACACGAAATGCGTGCGAGGGTCAGGCGCGGAGCGAGCTGGAGCCGCGCACGCGTTTCGTGTGGTGTCATTGATATAAATACAGAGAATACAGCCCGCCGTAATGCCGTCCCGGCCCATCCCCGTCCCGCACCCGCTGCCTGTGTGTGTTGAGCTTTATTGCAACGCGGTGCGTTTATAAAACTAATAAAAAAAAACCGGCCAAGTGCAAGTCGGACTCGCGCACGAAGGGTTCCGTACCATTATTGTCCATAAAAATGGCAAAAAAAACACGTTTGTTGTATGGGAGCCGCCCTTAAATATTTGTTTGCAAAAACGAGCAAAAAAGTCACGTTTGTTGTATGGGAGCCCCCTTAAATATTTATTTTATTATATTTGTTGTTATAGCGGCAACAGAAATACATCATCTGTGAAAATTTCAATTGTCTAGCTATCACGGTTCATGAGATACAGCCTGGTGACAGACGGACAGACGGACAGACAGACAGACAGACGGCGGAGCCTTAGTAATAGGGTTTCCGTTTCACCTTTAGGTACGGCACCCTGAAAACGAATGTTTCTGGGAGCGAACTTTAGTCCAGAGCTCAGGTTCATTCAAACTACAATAACAATGTCAACCATCTCAAAAGACCATCTTAGACACTAATCTGCGCCTATATTAATGGTCCTAATATGGCCTGACCAAGAATATATTTTATGACTGTGACCAAACACCGAACTAAATTAATTATGCCGTGTAAAATTGTTTTTTTTTAAACCAATTTGCAGAAATCAATATATCATTTATCATCAAAGCTATTTTGAGTCTATGCAGATTCAAGTAATGTTTTATGTTTCCAGCGCCCCGTAAATAAACATCGAAAGATGCGATACAATCATGGAGTCAGTGATTGGTCTGACGTCTGACCGCAAGTAATAACGAGCCGCCACGCCATTGAGAAGCCTTAGACGAAGACCTCTTGAGTCGATGCTCAATAATCCGAAGATGACCTACGTAAGTGATTGGTCAGACACAACAATTGTGCACAAGGGCCCGGTTACCCTGTCTAGACGCTGTATTTTGTGTCAATAAACAATTTTTTAATTTTTTATGCATTGAAAACTATCACGAGCCTGCAATCTTATAATACTTGACTAAGTTTAATTTTTGTATTGCGTAATGTAAATTATTTTGCATACTATTGTTTTAGTTTTTCTAACCGAACTGGCAGCTGTGCTGCTGGGGAGTTTCATGCACCACTTCTTCTTACCAGCTAAAGCGCTAGGAAGTGGTGATGGGTGGGTGTTTTGGGGACTGTTTTATGTAATTTTGACGTTCGAAAAGTTTTTCACAGCCTAGTTTGAATAAATGGACTTCGATTTGATGGCAAAAATAACTCCCCCTTGTTACACAATAAGTAAGTACCTACTTTTAAAGCAGTTACCAAACAAATAAGTAGAACCTCAGAGAAGAAACACTATGAATGAAACTGCAATATTAATAAACAAGCGATTACTTTGAACTGCCTAACAAAGGAATTACCTCCAATATATACCGTGTATTTTATTGATTGCTTAGACGTGACATTTACGGGCGTCCGGTCGTTACACCCCAGCCGTCTATCCCCAGTGGGGGTGAGTCACCCCTTTAGGTGGCAACTAGCAAGGTGCCTTTCAATATAATAATTCTAAGAACTAATTAGTTCCTCCAGACATCGATATCCGATGAAAAATAATATTTATTTCTAGCTCCTGTATGAGGTAAACATCCGCCTAGAGTTGTTGACAAATAGAAAATACTCTATTGTGCGAATTAATTGTTTATTACTTACTGATATTTGAGATTCAATTTATGTTATTATTTTTTCCTTTATCAAGTAAACAACCGTCTAGACCAATTATAAGAACCATCGATAGTGAGAATCAATAGACTAGGCTAAACCAGACTTCTAACTAATTATGTAGAAGAAAAGTATTACTTTCTCATTTATCAAAAAAATAACATAATATTCCGTCGAGACCACATAAAAGAAAACCATCTTTTGTGCGATTTAATTGATGATTACTTTATTAGGTACCTACTTTGCATCCACTTAAGCCCACTCAAGTACAATTAAACAGTCGAGTCGTAAGATATATGGCAGCACAAACATGTTTGTATTCTCACGCACAATATGGCAATTTTCATCATGTTAATTAACTCATAAAAAAACACAAATTAAAACTGTGCCTATTATATTTTGATGAACGTGGCTTGGCCATTATAAATTATTATTTTGGAACTGGTAATTGGGGTTGTAGTTTGGAAGAATGCAGTGAACCAGTAACCAGTGTGTTTACACCAGACTACTTGGAATCAAATTGCATTTGATTCGGAATAACGTCATTGATATATAAACGATGAAAAATTGATTTGATTCAATCTCGAAATACCTGACCAAAAGAGTTGAAAACTGAAAACGACATCGATAAAGCTAGTTAGATAAATGCTAGTTCAAATAAACCAAACCAAAATCAATTTTTTACAAAAATCACAACACTTTGCCTCACACCTATACTCCGTTTGAAATAAGATTAGACATTCAAATAAGCCTTTTTTACAGTTCGTTCAATCGATTTTGACTTCTATTGCGATGGAGGCGTGACCAATGACAGCTGTAATAAACTGTTGGTATTGTAACCACGTTTTTGCTTTCAATGCCATCCTTATGCCTACGGAATACAAGTCAAAATCGGTTGAACGGACTGTAAACAAGTTTATTTATATGTCTGTAGCGGCATCAACATCGCCACATACGAACAACGCGTCACACTGACGTCACACGAATCCTGCATCGCGCAATCAGAGTTTACTACGCAACTAGCATATATACAACGTCCCGACATCAACCGTCGGGCAGTTGCCCACCAGACACGACACCCGTCTGGTCGGAGGATCCTCCCTTTTCTATGGTGGATGAGTGAACTTTACACCCTGTTCCTCATGCCACCAAATTGGTGACCCCGAGTATGAACGTCAGCGCAGCCTTCGTGCAACTACTTCAGCGTGACGTCATCATCATCATCATCACTTCCTCAAGCTTTCGAGCGGCGAGTCACACAGCCAGCCAGCACCACGGCTTCAACGGGTATCCTGACCACCAGCATGCAGCGGACGCGCATTCCTGGTCATCACCCACAGCCTCATCAGCAACATTGGCACAGCACACTGCACTTTCGGCCGGTCCACAAGCAGAGAACATGCCTCTCCTGGTCGACGCCAGCAGCCAGCCACAACCCGGCGCTGTACTTCATCCGACGCACTGGAGCATACCGCAGCGCCACCCCGACTCACTGGGGAATCACCGCAGACAGTTCCGACTCACCGAGAACTATGCGGCACCAGGTTCCGACTCACTGGAACCCTCAACTGGCACTGGCAAGTATCGCAAGATACACGACTCAGCCCACTATCGACCTCCGGTCTCCGGAGGGGAGTGATGTAGCGGCATCAACATCGCCACATACGAACAACGCGTCACACTGACGTCACGCGAATTCTGCATCGCGCAATCAGAGTTTACTACGCAACTAGCATATATACAACGTCCCGACATCAACCGTCAGGCAGTTGCCCACCAGACAGGACACCCGTCTAGTCGGAGGATCCTCCCTTTTCTATGGTGGATGAGTGAACTTTACACCCTGTTCCTCATGCCACCAAATGTCTAATCTTATTTCAAATGGAGTATAGGCAGACTTTTTTTCATATACTACGAGATGAGTACCAAATTATGTTAATTGATAGATAGAATTATAATTTTAACGAAAGGCCAGTAAAATTATGAGTATCCAAATCTTCCCAGCAGAAAATTTGCGACATGAGAACCAGCCTGTAATTAAGACGCAGATATATGCCAGTGACCTTGAGTGGTTAGCTTACGAGTTCTGTACTGAGTTCAGCCAGTAATAGGACTCGCCCATCAAGGAGCGCTGTCCCCAATTTGACGCATTATTAATTTGTTATACACAAAACAAATGGTATTTTAATAAAACGCGTATACTAAAATATCAATAATTAAATTATCTTTAAATTGGTGAAGGTTTCAGAAAAATACGCTTGATTGATTTTGCTCAATTCTTAGTTTTTTTTCCGCGTTAGACATAACTTTAAAAATTAATTTCACTATGTAATATAAACTTAATTAAAAATATACACATATTAAGCTTTTGAGATAATGCTCTAATTTAACATTTTTTTTTTTCAAATCATTAACACTACTCGTTTAGACGTGATCTTCAGTATAAAATCATTAAAAGTCGGTTATCGTTGCCTTAAGGCATAAAGTTCACTACATCGGCTTATTGTAAGTCCACCGGTTGTACCCACAGATTTGGTTACTTGCATTGTTCTCCAAGGGTTGGGAAGGTGGAATATCTGTTGGCGGCAGGAAAATCAGCAACCTTAGATATGCAGATGACACTACACTGTTTGCAGCGTCCGAGCAGGAACTGGCTGAACTACTTTCTAGAGTAGAGAAAGAGAGTGAATTAGTTGGCCTCAGCATTAACAAGGCAAAGACCAAGGTGTTGGTTGTAGACAGACCTGGTACACTAACTCGCTCTAATGAACTCAGGGACCTAGAATTTGTGGATCAGTTTGTTTACCTTGGCTCTCTTCTGAACAACGAGGGTGGCAGCGACAAGGAGATAGCCAGGAGAATCCAAATGTCCAAAGCAGCGATGAATAAACTCACTAGGATATGGAAAGACCGAAATATATCCCGTAAAACCAAAGTGAGGCTGGTGCGAACTTTGGTCTTCTCAATTTTCTTATACGGCGCCGAGTCCTGGACGATAAAACAGAGAGAAAGGGCGAAGATCGACGCTTTTGAAATGTGGTGTTGGAGACGGTTGCTGCGAATACCATGGACCGCACGACGTACCAACATATCCATCCTAGAGGAGCTCGGAATAACCACAAGGCTGTCCGCTACCTGTTTTCAGCGAATCCTCAAATATTTTGGTCACATCGCTCGGAGAAACCCTGACAGCCTAGAGAAGCTGATGGTAGTTGGCCAGGTCGACGGGAAAAGACCACGCGGGCGCTCACCTACCCGGTGGTCTGACCTTGTAAAGAAGCTCACTGGCCAACCAGTATCCAAGGCTATTAAAACCGCTGAGGACAGAATCACTTGGACGAGCGTAGTGCATCGAGTGGTCAACAATTTCAAATTAAGCACGACCTTCAGAAATGAAGTTACCGACTAAGAAGAAGAAGATTGTTCTCCACTTTTCAATAGGTACTTTGCTATACAAACAATTTTAAAGACTGAATTATGTATTCGAAGAAATTATTTGAGACAAATAACTTCTGGAGACAAAAGACAAAAAAGACAACAAACACACGGAGATAAGACTGAAGCCGACAACCCCTTCCGGTCCAATATATCTCGACAAAACAATAAGTATCCATCTTAGATCAAGTCCCCATGACAATATTGATCCGTTAACGATAATATCTGTAGAAGAGAAAGAAAGAAACAAAATACGTTTATTTGCGGTAAACAGGACGCAACAAAGAACATAAATAAGAAAAGGTTGGGGGAAACATGCGTCACATCCACGCAAAACGGCTATCGCTCAGCATTATACTGCGACCCTATGCAAGACAGAGCCCCAGCGCTGGTTTTCAGCGACAGCCGGCGCCGACGTATGACGTCGTACGGTGCAGCAAACAATTAATAGGACGCTGTGCCGGTACATCATAGATAAAGAAAAATAATATAATTTAAATAAGTGGTAGAATAAACTAAACAGAAATATTAATAAAAATAGACATACATGCTACGAGAATATCATCCTCCTTAAACGTTTTACGCCGCGCCGCGCCGGGCGTTTTGAACCTACTAATCTATGCGCGCTTCATTAAAATCAGCCTGGATTGTAATTGGAACTAGGCCTTAATATGCGTTACCATGGCGCGAGAACACCCCCGCAAGCCAACTAGCGCAGACAGAGCCAGTCCCTCTGCGCCGCTGAATCTATACCGGGATTCATGAGCCCGATAATACGCTAAATTACACAAAGAGTTAAATATAAGTTCCACATACCTTTGCCCATCCAGATAATGCCGCCCACGATAATGATGAACAGCGCCGTAATCTTGGTGAACATGAAGACGTTCTGTATCCTAGTCGTGAACCTGACGTCGTAAGCATTGATGAACGTCAGGAAACCTAGAAAAACAATTCTCATTAAGTTTTTTCTTCGACAGTTATTGAGATGTTTTTTTTTGTCAAATATGTTATGTTAATTCGAGGCATCAAAGCATTGACACAAGCAAAGTATATTTATTAACACAAGTGTTTTATACTTTATTTATGTTAGTTTGTAAGGTATTATATGTCTATGGGCTATTGAAGCCTGAAATAAATGATTTATTATTATTTTTCTACGTCTTTGTTAAGGATCGAGGCACCAACCGATTATCCCTGTAAGCACTGGCACGTGCATCCAAGGAGTAGTCCCCAATAAAATTGATGTAGGACTATTGCAGGATATGGAATTAAAACTTATTGGGCTAAGGGTTTGGGTGGCTATAGTGGATTGGTTACTTTGAAGTATGGATGAACTATGCCTGACAAATTATATTATATAATATACACTGATAAAATGGCAGGGTTACTTGCACACTCAAAAATGGGCCCCCGAAAACTGTCGCTAGCACATAGTAACGTAGCGACAAGGGGGCAACATGTCCTGAGGTGCTTGAGGAGTGGGATGGTATTCCAGGGCTATCAGGACAATCCCAGAGCTCAGAAGATGGTCAAGATCTTTACCATTATCTTACTGGAATACTTTCTGCCTCCGAGCAAGTTTGCTCTTGGGAATTTCCACTCCAGCCGGCCAATAAGGGCAAGCCAGAGGTGAGGAACAAGACTTCTCCCGGGAGATAGGGTCCGTTGGCTCGCTACTACCTAACAGCTCGCCACATGCTGCCCTTCGGGTTTATGTATATTTCTTGGTCTGGCTCCTCACCCTAGACCTGTTTCGGAAATGCTCTACAGGCACACACCAAAAGTTCAGGACCGCGCAAGTCCCACCACGACGTCAACGATGATACGGCTATTATTATTATTATTGACAATGTGGGTAAATAACCAACCTTGGGAAAGCTAACGGTAATTCGCGTTGTTTTGGCATCCAAGAAATACGCTATTGTTTTGTAGAGGCGATCAAGTGAGTTAGCTGAATATTAACTACATTGTCTTGTATTACAACAAGGCAGTTTCGTGATACATTTCCTCTAACTTAAGATTCAGGTTTTACTAACACTGACTTTAAGTCTCGAAGTATATTTAATGACCACCATGTAATAATCATCTTCAGCACTCTTTATGCTTTGATATTATTATGATAAAATTCCATGAGTTTGGAATGAAATTCATAAAAATTCCATAACGCAAAAGACCTATTCAAACACTCAATGTGAATAGTTTTTTTTTTTTTAAGTTCAGGTGGGGTTAAGTTAAAACTTTAAATCACAAATTAACGATTTGCTTGAAGTTCTTTTAATAATGTAGGTACTACACTAGGGCCCGTATTTATAGAACGTTACTCAGTACTCAAGCACTACTAGATTATACAAGACTTGGATTGGTTGAATTTAGTCTTAAGTAATGCTTGAGTAGGTACTTCTATAAAAACGGGCCTAGGTGGCGAGACAAGAACGCAAGACCGACTGGTGAACAACACAAATGCAGGTGGTGAACAACGAAAGTGCGACTGGTGAACATGCAGAGTGCTGTTTTTTTCAGCAGCCTGAGGATTTGGTTTTATGATGGCAATAGGCTCGCCATCGGTTACCTAACATAACTAGCGAAACATGTATAGGTGAACCGCCTATAGGTACACCTCTGCCTACCGCTACAAGGAACACAGGCGTGATATATGTTAATGCTAATCTGAAAGATGCTAATACTCACATATTGTGACGGCAGCGATAAGTTTTCTACACATGGGGTCGATAGGGCAGTCGGGGAATATAGGGTCCAAGATGTTGTTAGCAAAAGTCAGCGACATTATAGCATTCGTACTCGGCCTAAAACAAACAAAAAAAATATTTTGTTAAAAATATTGGTGTTGATAGAACGAGGTGAGATACACAACTGGGCGCTCATCTCGATTTTTCTGGCGTAGGTTTGCAGGTCATCATTTCAGCCGAAAGACGTCCACTGCTGGACATAGGCATTTTCAAAGAGTTGAGGGGGGTTTCCATAATCGCCACGCTTGGCAAGCGGGTTGCCGATCGCAGTATGGTGTTAAAAATAAAATGCATAGAGAACGCTGCTGCCCATTCTGTAGTAAGTCTCTTAGTCGCCTTTTACGACACCCACGGGAAGAAATAGGTTCTTGCTATTCTCTATGTGCGGCACCACACGGAACCGGTTTGCAGGTACGAGGGCGGCACTGAAAATTTCGGGAATCAAGGAAGTGACACAACTTTACTATTTAAAAATGTATTTATTGCTTTTCGAAGTATTCTCCGCGAAATTTGACACATTTTTCCATACGATGGAACCAATCATTGAAGCAACCATTCCATTCGGAAGTTGGGGTCTCCAAAATGGCCGTTTTGTAGGCGTCCACAGCTTCTTCAGGTGATGAAAATCTCTGTCCACGCAATTTATTCTTTATTTTAGGGAAAGTATAGAAATCATTAGGGCTTAGGTCGGGGCTGTACGGCGGATGGTCTAATAATTCTGTTTTCTTGCTCTAAAAACTCTTTTGTTCTGTGCGCGGTGTGAGAACTCGCATTGTCGTGATGGAGGATGATGCGGCGGTTGCAGTTCTCTTTACGGAGTTCAGAAACGACCTGTTGCAAACAAATGCTAGCATACCATTCTGCATTAACCGTTCTTTGTCCCTCAAGAGGAATAGTCGTAACATGGCCGGTTTTGGAGACAAACGTGGCCACCATTTTTTTTGCAACACTCCGTGAACGAACAATTTTTGTTGGATTTAACTCATTTTCGAACACCCAAACTCGTGACCGGTTTTTTGTTTCGGGTTCGTACGCGTATATCCAGGATTCGTCACCTGATACAATGTTGTATACAGCATTTGAGGATCCTGCGTGGAACCTTTCGAGAGTTCTGACGCACCAAGTAACGCGAGCCGCTTTTTGCTCTTCACAGAGCGAATGCGGTATCCATCGGGAAAACAACTTTTTTACACCTAATTGTTCATGCAAGATTATTTGTATTTGACTCATGCCAATGTCTAAAGTTGCCTGAATTTCGCGGTATGTCACATGTCGATCTTCCTCAATCAGCTTACGCACAGCATCAACGTTTTCTTGGGTGACTGCAGTTTTTGGACGACCTTGACGGGGATCATCACTGAGCTTGACACGTCCACGTTGAAATTCAGCAAACCAGCGATAAATTGTGGTTTTGGATGGGGCTTCATCACCAAATGCAGAAATCATCCGGTCAACACACTGTTTTTGTGTTAAACCACTTCGAAAGTCATAATAAATCATCGCTCTTGAATTTTCTCGAGTCAATTCCATTTTCTCAACGACTAAACAAGTTTGACAAAACCTTGTGGTATTCGATTTTTAAAACCAAGGAGTTTTCAATTAAAAAGATTTTAATATGACAGGAACAGTGGAAATATTCCATTCCCGATACTTTTAGTGCAGCCCTCGTATTATCCAGTAAAAAAAATAATTAAAAAACAAAGAAAAGAAACGGTATCTATTCGCGTCAAATGACGGGCAATAACAACTTTATATGTATTTGTCTGTTTCTTTTTTCTTGTCTGTTAAAAATGTTCTATACAAATGTTAAAAAAAACAAAACTGCTATTGGAGGAATGTTATTAAACAATATATTTTTAAATAAAAATGCTTTTGAAATAAATTTTACCGTTTGTGGGTAATTTTTAATTAATTTGTTACCTTATGTGACTGTTCAATTTATTGTTATATAATACTATTATTATACTCATTTTTTTTTATATTTTATATTCCTTCATAATTAAATTTTATACTATTTTTAAGTGGTGAGTATTTTTTATTTATCTTTTTGTTCGCGGCCGGCCGACCGACGCGGTGAACGCCTGGAAATTTGCTTGCCCGGACACAGATTGGCCCTTGAACCCATCTTCCCAGAGGCAGTGGGATGAGCCGCTCTGCAGGTTGGTACGGAATAATCTTATTAATACGTCCACCAATTATACTGCTGAGCGTGCCCGCTTGCTGGCTGTGGGTGAGTGGGAGTCGGGCCTCTGGCTTCAGACGCTACCGTCACCAAACATAGGCACTATGCTGGGTGACACTACTTTCCGTCTCGCTACTTATCTGCTTCTGAGTGCTCCTCGTGGCACCGCATCGCTGCCATGCATCAATGATATCATCCGTCGTGCTCTTGTCACCGCAGGGTGCCCGCTGTTTTAGAAACCAATGCAGGGACCATTTTGGTTACCCATTGAAAGGGTTTTCGATAGGGTTTTTCTAAGCGGTAAATCAAAAACCCATACGATAAGGGTAACCTTTTTGAACGGCTTAATTTATAACCCATTCAAATTTGGTAACCCGGGTTTTGATTGGGTTTTTCTAAGTAGTAAATCATTATAAGATTAAGGACTACGTTGAAGACAAGGAAGTTTGGCATTAATTCCTTCTGTAACATGTGGCTTCCCTGGTACCTCATAAACGGCAAAACTATGTAAATGTTTAAACTGTTTTTTAATTTAATTTTTATCTTTTTTTACAAACTTCACTGACATAATGTTTTTCTTATTTGACATTATATTATACCTACAATTTCAATTTCAACAAAGTTCTAACTTTTATTATTTTAATCATAATTGATATTGTTTTTTTTGTTAATGTGAGGACGTTGTAGGCTTAATAGACTAGATCTGTAGACCATTTTCTATTTTGTTAAGTACCTGGGTCTTTTGACGGGCCTACGCTGTCATACCTATTAACAAAACATTGTAAAAGTCATTTTTTTTAAAAGAGTAACCGTGGAGTTTCTTGCCGGCTCTTCTCCATAGGAAACGACCAATTGGAACCGTGCACCTAGCTTCTGACGTTTCATAAGTGCCCATGTAGGCTTATGTGAAATAAAAATATTTTTTATTTTGATTTTTATTGGCTAAGTAGCCAAGCTAAAATGAACTCTTTAGTATTAGATTTTTTTTTAACGAATAAAAAAAGTAGAGAAATTCAAATAACTCAAAAACGGTGCGTCCTAGACAAAAAATAACAGAAATTTAACCCCCCCTCTGTGTCCCCTTCCCTGCCCCTGCAAGCACCATGCCAACATGAAGTAAAAAAAAACAACATTAACTTGGAAAAAAGACAATTTTTTGTAATTTTTCGCTGAACCCATTGAAAGGGTTTTTGATAAGGTTTTTTTAAGCGGTTAATCAAAAACCCATACGATAAGGGTTTTTACTGGGTTTCCCTTTTACTGGGGTTCATGCAAAAACCCATTCAAAGAGATACTTCATGATAAAGGTAACCTTTTATACAGCTTAACTCTCATCCAGGGTTGTGCGGTCCCTGACCCAATGGCTTGGCACGCGACGATGGGAAGAGACCAGACGGAATAACTATAATGCCTTGGAAGGCAGGTAGGCCTTTGGTGTGGGATTCAACGTGTGTCGACACTCTTGCGCCACCCCATCGTCCTAGCACGGCGAGCTGTGCTGCGGCGGCTGCTGCAGGTGCGGAAAACCTCAAACGGCGCAAATACTTTAATCTTATTGGGACTTTTATGTCCGAGCCGTTTGGGGTTGAAACACTAGGGCCATGGGGTCCGAGGGCCCACTTAGTTTTTCGAGACATCGCCAAGCGGTAGGTCGACTCCTCACGTGACCAGAGCGCTGGCCTATTGTTTGGCCATAGAATCAGCATCACTATACAATGTGGCAATGCTGCCAGCCTTTTGTGCACATTTCCTGTTGACAGCGATGCGGAAGAATTTTTGATGCCATATGCTTATTTCCCCTCCCTTTTTTATATACTTGTTTATATTATTATTATTTTAAGTCCGTTAGTTCTTAAATGATGTAAGTAAATATTTTAGAAAAAAACAAATAAATAATAATAAAATGTAAATTTTTGATAATATAATATAACATAACATCACGCTTGTATTCCCCGAAGGTTTAGGCAGAGGCGTCCCATAGTACAACCACATTTCACCAGTAAAGTTTAAGTTCCAAAGGGGGCGAGCATATTGCCATCAACCAGGCGCAAATCTAGACTCCGGGCTAATACTAAGAAATTACAGTTTGAAAAACCCAATAACACTATGCCCGACCTGGGAATCAAACCCAAAACCTCATGCTCAACAGCAACTAGACCAACGAGGCAGTCTGCATTTTTGATACTCTCGCGGTCAAATAATACGGTTCGATGACAAAAATCCCGGTAACTTGCATATTATTAATGGTACATGCATGAAACCAACTTTATATTACAAAGAATTTAATATCTTATGAATTAAAACCTTAATAATCTACAACGATGAGATTGATACTAAACGCTTACAGACTGATATTCAGGCACTAGAGGCATCATTACATTCACTCTATACTAAGTATGTGTGGTCTGAAAAACAAATTCAGGAGCACATCCTCGCTGCAAATGAGTTAGTGGCCATGTGCAACTGTAGTGCAGACCGAGTGGACCAGCTGACTCTTAGCAGCCCTCAATTTTTATTGCAAAGGAAATCCAGTCTTGGCACTCTCCAACCTGAGGCAACGGAGGACCCGTACCAGTCAGGAAGTGCTCAGGACTCTATTCCCAATCAAGATACAGCAGCTATTGAACAAGTTCCATTGCAAGTAGTTCAGACGAAAGCTAGTTCTCTCCCTTGTAGTAGTAAAGTTTGTTACTACTCCATTATGTTTTCTGATAGTTTTGGAAAAGGGTTAGGTAAATTACTTAGCAACAACCTTCTCTAAACTATTGCATGCCTCAGACTTCCTACAAAAAAATAATGTATTCAATAACTAGGAATGAATATGACCCTAACACCATTATTACTGTACTAATAGGTAATAGTTTTAATGTTAAAAAAGATGATATCACTGACAGTGTGACCAAACTATTGAAGGTAAACTGTAAGAAAATAATTTTGTGTGCTTTTCCGTATTTTGAGCACTTGTCAAACAGGCAAAACAACTACATTCACATGTTAAATAATTACATGCATTTCTTAGTTAGTCACCATAGTGACAAGTTTATATTTTTTGACACCAACATTTTTGTTGATAAGCTAAGGTCGACTAGGGATACTGTGTATCTGCCCATTAGTTTTAGACGTCAAATAGCTAGGCTATTAGCTTTTAGGCCTGAAACTGCGTTAAGCGGGTACCCGCGCGGTTTCATACAAAAGTGCTCTGTCGCGGGGACCCGCGCGGGCGTCCGTCACGGGGAGGCACGCCCCGCACCCACGCAACGGGGCCCGCCTCCGTGCGGCGGAACCCGTCGCGGAGGCACGCGCGGTGCCCGCCAGCGGACCGGTAACATGATTCATGTAAAAGAGGCATTCTGAAAATACATTTTTATCGTAGGTGATTATGTACTTAGATTGAGAGTTCAATATGGAGAAACCGGCTAAGTGCGAGACGTACTCGCGCACGAAAGGTTCCGTACTATAAAAATGGCATAAAAAATCACCTTTGTTGTATGGGAGCCCTCTTAATTATATGTTTTATTTTAATTTAATTATTTATTTTGAAAGTGAATATTATTTATCTAAATATCCTGTGAATATTTCAAGCGTCTACCTGTTGCCGTTTTCAATATTATATGTAGAGCAAAAACGAGCTAAAAAATCACGTTTGTTGTATGGGAGCCCCCTTAAATATTTATTTTATTCTGTTTTTTAGTATTTGTTGCTATAGCGGCAACAGAAAAACATCATGTGTGAAAATTTCAACTGTCTAACTATCACGGTTCATGAGATACAGCCTGGTGACAGGCGGACAGACAGAGAGACAGACTGAAGGTAAATTGAACTAGCGACACTGCGTAAATAAAATAATCCGGTCTCCGCGACGAATACCCGCGACGGGGACCGTCGCTTTCCCACGGAGCTCACCCGCGTGTCCACGCGCGTAGACACGCGACGGTTGCCCGTCGCGGGCGCCCGCTTAACGCAGGTTCAGGCCTCAGGCCTTAATATTAACCCAAACATAACTAGTATGTCGAAGTCTATAATTAGCACCACATTTAGTAATAGTACTAATGTTAAGGTGGTTAGTTCTAATAATTTAAACTAGTTTGTAAGACAACAGAAGTTACCACTAACAGTATAGTTACACTTAATAACAAAAAGGTATTTTCTAGCACTAACATAGTTAACAGTAGAAAGGGAGCTAAGCAGAAATCCTTGAAGTTATTTCATCAAAATATTCAAGGTTTTTCTTCCAAACAATTGGAAATCGATTTTTTTTTAGAAAAAACAATGTTTGACATTATTTGTTTAACTGAGCATTGGCTAAAAGATTATGAAATGTTAATTAATTATGAGAATTATAGTGTGGCCAGTTGTTTTAACCGGAAATCAATGCTGCGTGGTGGTTCACTAATCTTAATTAGAAGTTGTATTAAATCAAAAACTCGTAAAGACATAGTTGAACTGTCGGTTGAACATAGCATTGAACTGTCTTGTGTTGAGCTAGATAAGCATGTTATAGTGTGCGTTTACAGACCCCCAAACTATCAAAACTACTCTCTATTTGAGTCTGTTATGGAAGATGTTTTGGCAAAACTTGTAACTGGGAATAAATCAGTAATTATCTGTGGTGACTTTAACATTAATATTTTAGAAAATAATTCAAATACCAGTAGATTGTTAAATCTGTTTAAATCATTTAATTTGTCAAATGTGTTTGTAGAACCAACTCGAATAACTACGACTACTGCTACATGTACTGATAATGTTTTTTGTTGCTGTGACTATTCAGATAAAGCTATTATTAATTATCTCCCTTCTGATCACAGTGGTCAAACCGTAACTTTTGAGTCCAACATACCAATACAAAAAGTGCAGATACAATTCAGACCAATAACATCTGTTAATTTAAATAAATTTAATAGCACTTTAATTTGTAAGTTAGGTGTTATGGACCTTTCAATGAACAGTGTTGACATTTTGTATAAAGAATTCTTTTCGGTAGTCCAAACCGAGTTCAATAATTATTTTAAAAAGAACACTAAAACTATCAGCCCTAGGTTTTTATTTAGTGACTGGGCAACTAAAGGACTCAGGAAAAGTAGGGAAAGACTTTTCGAGCTGTATGGCCATAAGCCTTATATAAACACGGAAACTTTTAATAAATATGTTGCTACTTACTCCAGAACTTTTAAGAACACTTGCAAGGCAGCTAAAGCCTTATATATTAGCAACAAGGTTAAGTCAGCAGACAATAAAATTAAAACGGTTTGGAAAATTATCAATAATGAAACGAATAGGAACAAAAAGCATGATTCTGATTACGCACTGGAGACGTCATGTGGTCTCATTTGCGATAGCAAAGAAGTTGCTCAAGAATTTGTAAATTTCTTTACCAGTATCCCACTGAAAACTACAGAAACCTTAAATTCCTCGCCCTCGCTCGCTTTTGACTCTGTAAGGGCGAACGTTTCAGCCTGCTCTATTGAATTTAACTTTAAGCATATTAACCCAATAATAGTATTAAAAGCTTTTAGGCAAATCAAGATCAAATTGTCCGAAGATCTTTGGGGAATGTCCATTAAAGTCTGTACGTCCATAATTGAGACTATTGCGCCTTACTTAGCCTTAATATTTAATTTGTGTGTGAATCAAGGAGTCTTCCCGGATTTAATGAAATACAGTAAAGTAATACCACTTTTCAAATCCGGGGACAGTAAAGACACAAATAATTATAGACCCGTATCCGTGTTGCCGGTTTTCAGCAAGGTGTTTGAAAAGGTAATGCTTAATCAAATGCTCAATCATTTCAACTCGAATAAAATCCTTCACGATCAACAGTATGGTTTCACCAAAGGACGTTGTACGACCGACGCCGGTGTAACCTTATTAAGACACATTTTTAACGCGTGGGAAGAGGCCCAAGATGCCATAGGAATCTTTTGTGACCTTTCCAAGGCATTTGATTGCGTCGATCACGAAACCTTGCTATTGAAACTTGAGCATTACGGACTTAGAAAACTTGCGTTTAGTTTAGTAAAATCTTATTTAAACGATAGACAACAGCTAGTTCAAATAAAGGGTTTCAATTCACTCGGTTTAAAAGTAAAAATGGGTGTTCCTCAAGGCTCGATATTGGGTCCTTTCCTCTTTTTAGTGTATATTAATGATCTACTCCATTTATTAAATAATCAACCACAAATGGTGTTATTTGCTGACGATACTTCCTTGATTTTTAAGGTAGATAGACGTGCTACAAATTTTGACGACGTAAATAACGCCTTACTGCAGGTCCAAAATTGGTTCACTGCCAATAATTTAGTATTAAATGAAAAAAAAACGAAGTGCATACGATTTTCTTTACCAAATGTAAAAAGTAGTGATTATGAGATAGTATTGAATCAAGAGAAACTAGAATTCGTCGATAAAACTGTTTTCCTGGGGATCACGCTCGACTCTAGGCTTCAATGGGGTCCTCATTTAACATCTCTTGCAGGACGGCTAAGTTCAGCAGCATATGCTGTCAGAAAAATCCGTCAATTTACTGATGTAGATACCGCGAGGCTAGTCTATTTTAGTTACTTTCATAGTATCATGTCTTACGGTATTTTACTTTGGGGACGGGCTGCAGACATCGAGTCTATTTTTATTCTGCAGAAAAGAGCCATCAGAGCCATATATAATCTCCGCAGGCGCGATTCTCTTAGGGAACTGTTTAAGGATATTAACATCATGACGGTGCCTTGTCAATAAATCTATGAAAACATGTACGTAAGAAAAAAATTACATATTTTTAGTAAAAGAGGCGAAAGACATAATTATAGTACTAGAAGTAGGGATCTATTAGCTCAACCAGGTTTCAGACTGGCAAAAGTAGACTCATCTTTCATGGGGTACTGTTTAAAATGTTATAATAAAATCCCTCCCGTCATACTTCAACTGAATGAGACGAAATTCAAATCTTGTATAAAACGCACACTATGCAAGCAGGCATATTATAATAAAAATAAAATAAAAAAATTATAGGTTGGGGGATTACATCGCTGATAGAAATGCTTGGCTCAATGCTGGTCCAGCTCCACAACCACAACTAATTTATTAACATTTGAAAATACTGTTGGAGCTGATGAAGATTGGAAGACTATCTTTTCATTGTATAAACTCGAATCTCCTTTGTATTATATAATTGCATATCACAGGTGTGAGTACTATGTACAATAGAGCTACCATTTACCGGGTAATTATGTCTTTCATTGACTTAAATGTGCCCTGGCGGCTGAGAGTATGTCATGCTCACTCAGATGTCTCGCTGATGGTGGCGTGTGTGTTGGATCATTTGGCTCTCTTCAAAATGGCTGAGCTGAATGGTGCTGATCCATGCGTCATGTTCGTGAACGGGCGCTGTCAGTTGGGACTGGTCATCTCTTAGCTGCCACGGCTTATTTTTAATTATTTTAGTTTTGAATTGTTATCTTTTTATCACGGACGCTTTTGACGTATTGCATCGTTCTCACATGTTTAACTTCAATATGAATGATGTAACCAATATTTTGTACCAATATTTTTATTTAAAAGAGTGTCCGTGGAGTTTCTTGCCCGTTCTTCTCCATAGGAACCTACTATTTGGAATGGGCCACTAGCTTCATATTTGTAACTGACCGACTTCTTGACAATTCAAAAGTGCCGGTCAATGGTTTAATTGAAATAAATGCTTTGAGTTTGAGTTTGAGTTTGAACGTAATTAAAAAACTTTGAAATTTTTAACCGACTTTACAAAAAGGAGGAGGTTCTCAAGTCGTGTATTTTTTTTTTTTTTGTTCATGTTTTTTTACCCAAAAATAATTTTCCAAATCGGTTCATAAACGACGGAGTTCAGAACTCCGTCGTTTATGAACAGATTTGGAATTTGAGAGAATATACTTCCAGATTGGTCCCATTTTTTTCCAAATCCAGTTCTGATGTTTGGATCCTTGAGTAATTGAGAGAACTCCTCAAATATTATAGGCATACATATAGCGATTTTTATATTTTCATAAACAAGTCAATCATTTGCATTCAGAAAGTATAATTTGGTGAAGTGGAGCTGATGAAGAAGGCCACAGATGGCCACCGGAACTTCTCAATGATACGTATTTCACGGGTGGCGATGAGATATCTGGATTAAGATAGTTAAGCGAAGCAAATTTAAATAAATAGTTCTGATCAAAATGGTACCATCAAACTGATCTGATGGTGAAGCCGGATGGTAGGCACTGGAACTCCGTTATAAAACAATGTATCCTACCCGTGTTTGGTCTTATTGGAATTGTCATGAGATGCACTCAGGCTATAAATGATTTTTAATCGACTTCAAAAAAGGAGGAGGTTCTCAACTGATCTGATGATGAAGCCGGAAGGTAGGCACTGGAACTCCGTTATAAAATAAAGTATCCTACCCGTATTTGGTCTTATTGGAATTGTCATTAAAAAAAATTATGATTACAATTTGTGTGGGGTAGGTACCACTACTAAAAAGTGAAAAATAAAAACTTTTTTACAAAAAAAAAAACAACCGGCTTCCTAAAAATAACACTAAAAAGTGACAAAAAACGAAAATACAGAACCAATGACACCGACTTCCAAAATTAAATTAAATATAATATTAAATGTGGGTGCCCTACAGGTACACCTCTGCCCAACCCTTCGGGGAAACAAGGCGTGATGTTATGTTATGTGCTTCCGAAAATTAAAGATATTTTTCACTTGTTAGTGTTATTTTTGGAAGTCTGTTGTTTTTTTTTGTAAAAAAGTCTTTTTAAACCTCGAATTTGGAAATAAATTCAATTCGCGGCTGTTTTACTTTTGCTTGTTGTCTCACTTTTGTTTTCAATCTGTCAAATCAAAATTATAATAGACGGTAAATTGTCGGCTTTCACCATCATTAATGAACTACTATCATGTCAGCGAAATTCACTCACTCACCTACTGTTTTTAATAAATACCAAAATATTGTTATAATAATACTAGCTAATGTCCGCGGCTTCGCCAGCTTGAAGGTCGGAAATTATTACACGGGAACTACCGGAATAAAAATAATATAATTCAATCATGATTCGAAAGACACGTGGCGCCATCTATTATTATAAGAACGTTATTGTTGTTTTCCTCGGGAACAGTATTTTCGTCCGTCCTTATGTCCGTTTCTGTACACCTGTACCCCGAGTGTAAGTTTGCAAGAGAGTAAACGTAACTATTTCGTTTGCGTTAAAATTTGACCGATAGATCATAATGCTAAGAGTATAAGAGTGAGAATAAAAATGTTAACGCAAACGTCCTAGTTACGTTTACTCACTAGCAAACTTACACTTGGGGTACTGACGACAATTTTCATTAAAAATAAAGTTAGGATTAGGATTAATTCAATTCTATAAATTTATATGTGAGCAGTGGTGGCCCAGTGGTAACGGCTCCGACTTACGAGTTGTAGGTCGTGGGTTCAAACCCAAGCACGCGCTTTACTTTGTGTAAATAATTTCATCACCACTGCTCTCGAAGCGGTTAAGAAAAAAATCGTAAGGAAACTGGCATGTCCTCGAGCTAAAAATTCGAAGACATGTGACATCTAGCAACCCGCACTGGTGGATTACGGCCCACTCCCTCTCGAAGAGAGAAGGCCTGTGTCCCAGCAGTGGGAACAATATAGGCTGATTATGCTATATTTATATAAATTCTATTGTTTGAAAATGACAGCTTATCTGTATACCTACATTAGTAAATAACTGATTTCTATTTCTAAAAAATCGAAATAAAATAACGATGAATTGTACCACCAACAAACAGGGCGCGTGTGGCGATTTACGGCCAATTTCCCCACACAGATGTAGTACGCACGAGTCCCAGCAGGAAGATCATCACAGGCAAGTTATGTATCTACAAGTGATTATTAATTGGGTAATCACCTGATAGAGGCAGACCAGTCGCATTAACGGCCGAACCCAATAACCTATATATCACCAGTTTCGGCCTACTGGAGATATAAAAATATACCTATCGATGGTTTTAACGTCCCAATAATCTATGAGACATTATGGAATCTTACCGGCCCATGCTATCTACTGATGGGAGGGTGCATCGCCTACAACAGATAACTATTTGTATGAAAATGCCAAAGTATGCGTCCCAATATACGATTTGTTTGACAGGACAGTACCACAGATGGCAGATTTGGCTATTCCCCGAATTGCAGGGATAAACGTAAAGTAGTCAAGCTAAAATGAACTCTTTAGTACTTGCAATAATGATCATAGATGTTTTTTTATTTAAAGTAATAAAAAAAAAGCAATTCAAATATCTCGAAAATGGTGCGCCCTAGGCAAAAAATAACAGAAATTTAAACCCCCCCCCCTCCCTTAGTGACACCACCCCGTGCAAGCACCATGCCGACATGAATTTAAGCTAAAAAAAAACAACATTAATGCGCTAAGGTAGCCCGCGAAATTCAAATTTTATTACGTTTTTTGCAATTTGCAGGAGAGCAGTGATGGCCCAGTAGTAACGGCCCCGACTTACGAGAGGAGGCCTGTGTCCCAGTAGTGGGAACATTATAGGCTGATTATGTTATGTTATAGCCACACTATAGAAATAATTTTAACAAAAGCCTACAAATGAAACCTTTGGGTTATACATAGATTAATTATGATCAAAATAAGACGCCAATTACAAGATCAATCCAGTTCATGATCAATAAAAGCAATCAGCAATGACTATATTTACAATGTCATGTAAATGATCGATTTTATGACATTGGTCCAGAAATATCTGGATATTAGATCAATTATATTAAGCCCCCACACACATGGGAAACATAATTATGTTGCCATCAACACAAATTGATGTTGCTGCAACCATGTTCTCCAACCTGCAACTTTTGATTACTACAAATAATACTCCGAGTAAGCGGATTGGAAAAACCGAGCTCATCTAGTTTTTAAAATATGATTGATATTTGTGTGATTCAATCATTCAAGAGCTATGATGTGTGTTTGTAAAAACCCTACATACAGAAATAATGTTAAATTTATCAATACGCAAGCAAGCTACACTAGCAAGACATGATAAATTATTTTAAAAACAATTTGTCCTGCTTTTGTAATAGATTTATTTTTCAGCCTGATTTATAACTATGTGTTCGCTGCCTGCAAAGCCTATCATAGATCTATGCTGCACATCATACAATAGTTAAACAATTGCATGAATCACGTAGATCACAGGACAGGGAAACGTATTTACCTTCAATTTATAAAGTAATTATAACATTACTTACACAAATACTAAGTTGGCGTCCCACAGGTACAGGAATGCTGGTAACGGTCCATATGCCTCATTGATGTAGTGATAATCACCACCGCTTTGTGCCAATGTGGTACCTGCGTAAGAAATGAACATCTGCTTATTTATGATCTAAGAAAAGATAGCTTAAATCATGCAAAAGAGACTAGTATATTTGTAATGTTTTTTAAAGGTAGGGCTTTTTATGATAATTTTGAAATATGGGACTGATGTCAGAATCACTTCCTTCTTCATACTAATGTTTGTGAATTTGGATGTTTGTTTCTCAATCACCCGCTGACAGGATTTACCCAAATCCTGACCTGCATTTGTTTTTCCCAGTATTAGGCCTGAAACTGTGTTAAGCGGGCGCCCGCGACGGGCAACCGTCGCGTGTCTACGCGCGTGGATACGCGGGTGGGCTCCGTGGGAACGCGACGGTCCCCGTCGCGGAGACCGGATTATCTTATTTACGTGTCGCTAGTTACCTTCAGTCTGTCTGTCCGCCTGTCACCAGGCTGTATCTCATGAACCGTGATAGTTAGGCAGTTGAAATTTTCACACATGATGTATTTCTGTCGCCGCTATAGCAAGAAATACAAAAAAACAGAATAAAATAAATATTTAAGGGGGCTCCCATACAACAAATGTGATTTTTTTGCTCGTTTTTGCTCTACATATAATATTGATAACGGCAACAGGTAGACGCTTGAAATATTCACAGGATATTTAGTTATATAATATTGACTTTAAAAATAAATAATTAAATTAAATAAAACTTATAATTAAGGGGGCTCCCATACAACAAAGGTGATTTTTTTTGCCATTTTTATAGATAATGGTACGGAACCCTTCGTGCGGGAGTACGACTCGCACTTAGCCGGTTTTTCCATATTGAACTCTCATTCTAAGTACATAATCACCTACGATAAAAATGCTTTCTCAGAATGCCTCTTTTACATGGATCATGTTACCGGTCCGCTGGCGGGCACCGCGCGTGCCCCCGCGACGGGTTACATCCCCGCGACGGAGCACTTTTGTATGAAACCGCGTGGGTGCGTGCCCGCTTAACGCAGTTTCAGGCCTTATGTTCCTGTAATATTCTTATTGCATAGCCACAGGCTAAAGTGTTTAATAAAAAAACCGGCCAAGTGCGAGTCGGACTCGCACACGAAGGGTTCCGTACCATTATGTATAAAAATGGGTGTTCCCTTGTTTCGCAGACAGAAATTTTATAGAATTTTGTTTCGTAGAAAATGTTTCATATAGTATTTGGTCCTTGTATTTTTATTTCGAATAATATTGTTTCAACGATTATTTAGTTGAATAAAACATATTTCACAGAAACACAATTCAATGAATTTTATAGTAACATTTTATTTTTAGAAGAAACTTATGAAATATTAGAATTATTTTTTAACGAATATTGTTTGTTCGGTGTATTTATTCATGGTATTTTATTTCAACGATCATGTAAAAATAGACATTATGTTATCCATAATTTTATAAATGGATATCTTATATATATTTAGTAAGATTAGTTAAGCGTTTAAGAAATTATAAGTAAAATAATAAAAGAATCAGTGTTTTAATTAACATAACTGCGTCAGATACCATCTACTGTTTTTGAATTTGAATCATTTGGGTTAGGTTAGGTTAGAACAGTGACCATTAACGCGTGAAGGCGAGCGAGCGAAGCGAGCGTGCCGCGGGTGCGGCCGCCGAGCGCCAGATCCCCTCTATTGTTAAGGCGTTTGGTAAAATGAAAATATGGTAATTAAAACAGTGGTTTAATGAATGTTCGGAAACATAATATTTCGAACAAATGTTATTTCGTCGAAACAGTTAATTCGTGCAATGAAGTCACTATTAATGAGAATAACAAGATTGTTTTCCTGCAACCTGCATTGTTTTTGTGAACTCAATGATGTAATTATAAATGAGGGTATGCATTTTGTCAAAGATACGAACTGAAACGTTTAGAAGCTGTCAGTCGATAAAATGTTTTTCTTGGTAATAAGTTTGATATTAATTAAGCAATATGAGGATAGAGAATATTTGATTTGTTATTCTATGAAATGAATATTAAAACAAAATTTTATTTGTAACAAAAATGATTGATTAAAATTTCTTCAAAGTAAGTATTCTGCGTATTGATTATTTTATGAAATGATAATATGAGAAAAAAATTATGTGAAACGAAATTCTATGGAACTATTTTCTATAAAACAACATACAACCATAAAAATGGCAAAACAATCACATTTGTTGTATGGGAGCCCCCTTAAATATTTATTTTATTCCGTTTTTTAGTATTTGTTGTTATAGCAGCAACATAAATACATCTGTATAACTATCGTCGTTCATGAGATACAGCCTGGTGACAGACGGCGGAGCCTTAGTAATAGGGTTCCCGTTTTACCCTTTGGGTATGGAACCCTAAAAAGTCTTATTATTACATTAACTTGTATTATTAAAAGATTTGCAATGCAACAAATTAATTACCTAGTTATTTAGTTTATCGAAATCTGTGGGTTTAAGAACTTTCATTTGTGTTTAGCATGCACTATTGTCAATTTGTCAACTAGACAGATAATGGTCAAACATGAGCCTTATAAGTCTACTTAATAAAAATCTGAAGCTCATTCACTGACAGGCAACCTACACCGCTGGCTCTAGAAGCATGTACAATGAAGGTGAGCAGCCCTTAGGAATTATTTTCGAAAACTCATCCGTTATTTGAGGCATGAATGTTTGTTGGGAAGTCCTTCATTTTTGCACATGGGAAATTCCATTGGCCACAGTTTTATAAATCTAATTTAATTAAATAGCCTAGTTTGGGACCCGCTGTTTAAATAATATCTAATTTTTTCAGTTGGTTAAAATTTCATGCATAATTTGTATGTTTGTGAACAATATATGTGTAAGTTTAATAAAAGGATTTGATTTTGATTTTGAAATAGAATGTTGTATTCAAAACTGTAATCTAATTGAAGTATTTCCCTGTATTGTTGCTACATCAATGACTAAAGTCCCCATAAAATATCTCTTCCTTCTCAAAGACTAATACTTGGTTCTTGGCTGAGATTAATAATTGTAATAAGAACAATAGTGTTCTCTACCCTGTTCTTACTTCCAACCCCAATATTTCAGGTGGGATATTTCTAAACCCAAACCTATTTATGTTCTGCTAAATAAAGAGAAAGTACACACAAATAATGTTTCAATAAATTCTATCTTCAAAAATTATTACAGCCAATTAAAAACAATAATCACTACATAGTATAAAACAGTCGCTTCCCGCTGTCTGTCTGTCCCTATGTATTCCTACGCAACAGATTTGATGGGGTTTTTTTTAATAGATAGAGTGATTCAAGAGGTAGGTTTATCACTACACATTATAAAACAAAGTCGCTTCCCGTTGTCTGTCTGCCCCTATGTATTCCTACGCAATGGATTTGATGGGGTTTTTTTTAATAGATAGAGTGATTCAAGAGGTAGGTTTATCACTACACATTATAAAACAAAGTCGCTTCCCGTTATCTGTCTGCCCCTATGTATTCCTACGCAACGGATTTGATGAGGTTTTTTTTTAAAGATAGAGTGATTCAAGAGGTAGGTTTATCACTACACATTATAAAACAAAGTTGCTTCCCGTTGTCTGTCTGCCCCTATGTATTCCTACGCAACGGATTTGATGGGGTTTTTTTTAATAGATAGAGTGATTCAAGAGGTAGGTTTATCACTACACATTATAAAACAAAGTCGCTTCCCGTTGTCTGTCTGCCCCTATGTATTCCTACGCAACGGATTTGATGGGGTTTTTTTATAATAGATAGAGTGATTCAAGAGGTAGGTTTATCACTACATATTATAAAACAAAGTCGCTTCCCGTTGTCTGTCTGTCCCTATGTATGCTTAGATCTTTAAAACTACCCAACGGATTTTGATGCGGTTTTTTTATAAATAGAGTGATTCAAGAGGATGTTTTATTATCATCTTGCATGATGTTGTGTATATACCATGTTTATACAAATAAATGAATCTTATCTTATCTTATGTACATAATACATGCATAATATAGTAGAGAAACACTGCACATCAGCATTGCACCCTTGTAAAGCCGGGGCAGGTTGCTATATATTATGACTAAATTGAATGAAGTGCGTCCTGGTTCATTAGTTATCCAGGTAATTTCCTTTAAAAATCATAGGAAACCATTTTTGAAATTTTCTGGTAGATATTACATTTTACAGAATCTGTGAACCAGGTCCTGTATAAACAAATTAATCTAAGCCAAGATCAACTGTTTGGTCAGTGGGTCATTTTTAGATCAGAATTTATTATTTGCTCACTTTTCTTTTATTTTTTTCAGTTCTCTGTTGCCCTCTTTGACATTGAACAAAGTTAAATCAATTCTTTAATTACCAAGCTTGATGTATTTTTTATCAGCTACTTCAAAATTAGAAATACTCGATGATAAATTTAATAGCAGCAAATTTAATAACGTAAATTATTGCGACTTATCTGTGGGAAAGAATTTACAGCTTATAATTATTATAAGTAAAAACAAACGGGTAGGTACTTTAGACTTACCCAATTCTGCATAGGACATAGCCCCAAGTGTCGCTAGGACTCCACACACGGCCCATACCGATAGTGCGCCCCATACTGACCCAGTTTTTTCTAAAACTTCCTTGGGCGATATAAAAATACCACTTCCGAATATTATTCCTAAAATAATAGCTACCCCTTCGAGCAGCCCAAGCTGCTTTCGCATCTTCACTTTTTCATCACTCATTTTTGCAATTTTATTCCAAGAGTGCAATTTTTAAAATGGTCTTCTCGAAATCTCGACAGCTGCAATTTTAGCTAGTCCTAGGCATATCTAACCTAAATAGGTAGATGCTTTTAACATTTCACATTTCTAATTAACATTCAATTAAAACCCTCTATTTAAAACGCCTCAACAAACTGTATGTAATATTACTTCATTGACATGATGCTATTAGAATTATTTACGTTTGAACAAAAAATAACGCTGGCTTGGAAATAATTTGGCAACGGCACGGCGGGCAACCGCAAGCAAACTTCTGTGAGTGAATCTCTCTCTCTCCCGGAGAGACACACACACCATTTATAATTAATAATATAATTATATTCCTTGACACATACACGCGGACCATTTGCGGCGCGGGGAGCGATTTTGCCACAGATTTTGCGAAATTTTCGCGCTCGCTCAACGCTACCTCGTCGTTGCACAGATAACTCTAGTCCTCTCTGAGTATAAGTGTTCTGTGCTCTAGTCAGAGACCTCGCTGTGCCGCTCATTTCAACACAC
Organism: Tiliacea aurago; assembly: GCA_948098905.1. Taxonomy (NCBI): domain Eukaryota; kingdom Metazoa; phylum Arthropoda; class Insecta; order Lepidoptera; family Noctuidae; genus Tiliacea; species Tiliacea aurago. The sequence goes on from OX402576.1 coordinate 2,456,395, forward strand.
ACAGATGTCAGATACAATTTACTTTTCATGTATTCATCAATCAATAATGAGCATAAATACTCAAAGTCAATAATAAAAAGTCCAACATACTGTTTTAGTCGATTATTCACTCAATTGCTTACTTACACCCTTTGAGTATTGAGTTTAAATACTCAAAGCCTCAAAGCTAGCTCAAAGTCCTTGTTCGTAGCTCAAAGCTTACACCTTAAAGCATTTCAAATTCAAAAGTTTATTGCTCAACCTTTGAGTATTTTGGTATTTATGCTCAATACAGTATTCATATTACTACATAATCTGTGATAATACATTTCCGCTAAGAATAAGGAAAGGAAATGCATAGAAGGAGGGTTAAAATAGCAACTGAACTCAATATATTTGATGGAGCCGCTATGATGTTAAAGAAGGACACGTATACAGACGTTTCGAAATTTTGTAGTGTGTCACTCTTTTTATTCTGACTAGTGATGTGACCCACAAAATTTCAACGTTGATAGAATTTACAATGACATTATCTTATAATTCCAAAAATGAAAACCGTCTCAATTTGAGGGTAGGCCTTCTAGTCCAGGCGGCGCTGACGTTCTGCACCTATAGATTCCAGATATCTCCAAGACGGCTACCTGCAGCTTCTATGTGCCAGTATTTATGACCGGAAAGAGTTTGGAGAAATGATGGAGTAGGTTTGACATGTGTTCGAGGAGTACGTTTTGACGACGTTTTTAAGTCTTCACGAATCTTCAGGAAGCAATTTTTGGGACTCTTCAGAAACATTACAGTTGTAGTGTTTCTGAAGAATCCTAATGAAGCTTTGAGCTTTGTGCTATTTTACACGCTTGCTTAATTATGTACAGGCCTACTTTACCTAAATGAGAGCCGCTAATTGCTTCCTGTTTATTTGATTTTAATTGATCTAGTTTTCATCAACATCACTTTAATGCTTATAACACATTAACTATAAGAATACCTACATAAGGCATGTTACATAACATTGGACTTCATATCAAATTCTCTGTCTCCGGAGGTATCTTTAGCAGATATTTAAATTTCCACTGAAAGGGTATTTATTTTATTTATTTATTTCAAAAAAGTGTGGTACAGTCTGTTACACAAATATGATTAAACAATTTAGGGAAAAAATATTAAAGAGCGTAAGTAACAAGATATTTGATCTGGCGTCCTAGCTAGGTTACATGGTAACCTGTATTAAGGTTCGCCAGCCCAGGTTCCCAAAGGAGTACATAAAATTCGATAGACTGGTTTGGACTATCTGGTGAAAACATATTTTAACTTATACTAAATGTGTGAAGTGTTAATAAGTGTGTGTTTTGTGATGAGGTGTGGTGTGGTGTGTATGAGTGTTATAATGTAAATGTGGTGTGTGTGTGTGTGTAAACGGAAGGAAAAGAGGTTGAGTTTGGATACGGAGTGTTAGAGAACTCACTACGATTGTGAAGTAAACAAATATTCAGTGTCGTCGTAGTTTAAACTGGTTAGAAAGCATGTTATCTGTTTTTTACACATTTCGTAAGAGGATTGATGTAGAGGGAGAGTTTTGTTTATTTTGTTATATAAAAATGGTCCAAGGTAGTACAAGAAACGTTTAGTAAAAGCAAAGCGTGTGAAGGGTACTTTGCAAATTTCATTCTTTCGCCTAAGTGAAGATTGAGTTTGTGTAAAAGGAGTTTTTGTGTGTTCTTTTAATAAAGCGTTGAGAATGAATGTTTGCCGGACCGTGAGGACATTGCATTTTTTATAAAGATCAAAGGTTGGGTAGAGAATTGGCCGGAAAGTCGCAACCTTTAGAATGGCTCTCTGAGCTATTTCCAGAGGTTTAAGAGTAGTTTTCGCAGCTCCACCCAAACTATTAATACAGTACGATATAACCGACTGACACATGGCGAGATACACGGTGCGTATTACATAAGTATTGGCAATGTGTCTGAGCGTCTTAAAAAGATATATGAGTTTACGAACTCGAGCTGTAAGGTGGATGATATGTGCTTTGAAGTTAAGGTGTTTATCTAGGATTATACCGAGGTATTTAATTGTGTCAGTAGAAGAAATTGTAGGACAGGTGCAAGAGGCCGAATTGGCTTGGCAGATGTGAGCTTGTAGAGTAATGGGTGTTATGGGTTGCGTAGTGGAGTTTAGAGAGAATGTTATGAGTTTAGTTTTATTAGTGTTTAGCGTGAGTGAGTGTGAGATAAGCCATCTAGATATTAAATCAAATCCAGTTTGAGCAGTGGCTTGTAGCTTAGGCCAGGATTCATCATAAAAAGTAATTGCAGTATCGTCGGCAAAAGAGACAATGTTACCAGAGCTCAGGTGCAAGTTGCAAAGGTCGTTTATGAAAACCAGGAACAATGTAGGGCCTAAAACACTCCCTTGGGGCACTCCATATGATATAGGAAGCTCGTTGCTATAGCAACCGTCGATTTTGACTATCTGCCTACGGTCTGAGAGATATGAATCAAAAAGCTTTAGCTGCATGCCACGTACGCCTAGAGATTCTAGTTTAGATAGAAGGCAGGGGAGAGGAACGGTATCAAATGCCTTTGCAAGATCAATGAACAGTGTGAGGCATTTTTTGCGTTGATTTAGTTTATCAACGATTCCATCTATCAGTTTCAAGGCGGCGTCAGAAGTTGATTTTTTCTTCCTGAACCCAAATTGGTTGGTAGATAATAAGTGATTGCTTTCTAGGTATGTAATAAGCCTGTTATTAATGAGTCGTTCTAAGATCTTGGATAGAGCAGGTAGCACCGCAATAGGGCGATATTTAGAAATAGAGGCACGGTGCCCCCCTTTAAAAATGGGATGAATAATGGCCTTTTTGAAAGAAGATGGAAAGGTACCAGAGACGAGGCATAGGTTGAAGATATGGCATAGCACAGGTGTGAGGATAGTAGAGTACCTTTTTAACATGGCTGTAGAAATGCCATCAAAGCCCACTGCAGCATTGGCCTTTAGAGATCCAATAATAGAAGCTATCTCATCAGGATTTGTTTCCAAGAGTACGAAGGAATTCAAACTATTGGAGGTATTGAACTGAGAGTGAGAAGGGTAGCTATCCTGTATATTGCTAATACGATCAGCAAGATCTTTGCCTATATGTACAAAAAATGAATTAACATCGTTAAGAGATTGAGAAGGGGTTTCCGAGGAGTAAAGTAACTCCGTGGGAGGGTGAGTAGTTTTAGTTGTGTTTGTGACACGCTTGACTGTATCCCACAACATCTTTGTATTACGACCAGCTTTCGCAAATTCGTTCGAATCAAACTGTCTTTTAACTTTCTTTAGAATTTTATTACAAAAATTTCTGTATCTTGTGTAGGTAGCTATAAGGACTTCGTTATCAGGAAACTGTTTGTATTTTTTGTGCAAAATGTCTCTGTTTCTCATGCACCGCAGTAGACGTGGAGTAATCCATGGTTTTAGGATTCTCTTGCGTTTATTTCAGAGGAAACAGAAAGAATTAAAACTGTTTAACTTGTTGATTTTCCCAAAAACTACTAAACCGATTTGTATACTATTTATAGATACTTCAGGCCGGTCTATAGACCTAAATCAATCTAATATTTTAAATATCACAACTATATTTTTCAAAAATAAAAAGATGATTGGCAAACCAAAATAATAACATTAACAATCTAAAAAACACGACATACAAACTCAATTAAATGGGCTTTCTCAAGAGACTAAATACATAAAAGTTAGGTCCAGGGCTAGGTCTCGGTCTAGGTTACCTGGACGCACTAAAAAATATAAATTACGGCTATAAAGCCCACTAAATTGAGGTTTGTAAGGGTCGTACTTACGATTTTATGTACTAAACTCTGTTTCACCACTGTTTTTTGTTTAACTATCACTGTTATCATTCCGAATTTAAGTTAATATTAAAAACACTATTTGGTGACTCATCGTCGCGAACATTAACCATTTCACAGTTTCATTACATACAAATGAATTCAAAGTAAAATGCTTGGAGCATAATTCGTGACTGTGCTTGTCTTTAGGAAATCAGTAAAAGAAAAGTATCGACAACATTATTTACATCACTGTGTATGATCATGATAACCTCACAACATTTTCCAAATATTCGCTAATAACTTCTATTGGAATAGATAATACGTCTGGTTTCCGCTGCAAAGCGATTCAGCAACATTTGTTATGTATTTATAATTAATTCATCAGCTCACATTCAACACAAAATTGAGCAAAAACTTACCAACAGAAGATCATTTTTTTTTGTTTATTTTCTTTCCGTGATTTGATGACATTGCTCCACAGCATCCATGCACTCACTTGCACTCACTATTTGTAGTTACTCAAAGAATTCGTGCAATTTAACAGTAGAAATATTATTAAAACATCGAAAAATTATAAGAGATTACGACGAACGCATAAACAAAGAATACGCGAACAAGTTAAGTACTGAACGAACTGTCAGACATTGAAGTAAAGTAATATCTTTGGTCGGGTTGAAATATAACATTATAACCAAATGGCATGTACATCTTGTGACATGCCAAAAAAGTAAAACAAAGAGTAAATCATTTATCTCTTTCGCACATCCGTCTTCGTGCCATAAGATAGAACGGGAACAAAGGTAGTTGCAGAGTTGGTTTTATAATCCTCCTTCTAAGCATTTCCCTCATCTTTGCCCATTGAGGTAGGAATACTATGGAGAGGGCATATTCTACCATAGGCAGAATCATCGAGATATAAGTACTAACGTACTAGAGAAGCTACGTCAAATTACTGAATTGTCTTATTCTTCATAATTTGAATCTTTAGTTTGCGCAGCGCTAAAATAATAACAATTAGTCTAAACCGTAACTAATTTACCACAGCGCTAGATTTGCTGCGGAAGTGTATTTATTCTATATAATTTATTATTGTCGGAAGTACTAGGCGCGAAAGAGCTAGAGAGCGACTGAGTGAGGTGCGGCGCGATCGCCGCAGTTGAACGAGACAAAGTAGGAATTTACGGTGTCTTCTCTAGTACGTTAGTACTTATATCTCGATGGGCAGAATAGATATCCTCTCTCGTGTCGGCTTTTTGGCGCGAAATGGGGATTTGCCACTATACGATCTGAATCAGTCGGTCTGAACCAGATCGGATAATTGACATAATTGACATCGGCCTAATGTAGGTCAATTGACAGATGAGAGGGTAACCTCTTCTGAACCAGCCTATTTGGCGCGAAAATGGGTGTGCGCCACGAACGAACTGAATCAGTCGGACTGAATCAGACCGATTGGCGAATCCCGCATAATTGACATCGGCCTCATTAAGACCGCTCGGCGAAAGAGAGGATATACAAATATCTATCATATCGACACGGTCATGTCAAAAAACGTTTTGTTTCTTTCTAACTCATCAAGAGCTACATAGGAAAAAAGAGATATCTAAATGTTTGTCAAAGATTAAATATGGCAAGACTTTTATGTGACGTCAAAATCTGTCTATGCGTGACCGGTCGCCATGTTTAATGCCAAGTAGGCTTGCAGAAAAAATATCGATTTATCTATATATCGGTATTTTTTGTTCGATATAACGATATTAATTTTTCGGCGATATCTATTATTTCGATACATCGATATATCGATATAAAATATCAAGTATCAATATTGTATCAAATACGATATATTTCCAACAGCAACACCGCTGTCCCCACTGACTAAAACCGCTAAAATTCAGAGCCGTAAAAATGTAAACTTATTTTTATCAATGTTTTATTAGTTGATAAAAGAGCGCCTTTATTCGACAGGTAATTGAATAAAAATGAACAAACGAAAGTTGAGGGATTGAAAAGTATAATTCTATTTCAATAGTAACGATTAGAACAATTTTGGAGTAATTTCAGGATCAGGATCAGGATAGTACTGAAGTAAATCGGCAACTGGAGCCTCTTGGTCTTCATAAAAATCACAAGCTAGAAGAAACTCTCGCTTCGAATAATCATCTCCTTTGCAAAACATATCACCTACGAATAAAATAAATTATGAAAAAGAACATTATAATGATTATTTCAAACATCTGATTATATATCAATAAAAATACCTTCAATATCCATAATGTGAACGGCACTTTTGGCTTCAAGTGCGCCAACACAATAATGTTCTTCCGTTAAGTCTGGGTGCCAATACATTATAGCATCCCTGCAGGAAGCACCAGCAATAGGAAGTAGTATTCGGTCCTAATTAGACAACAGTTTGGTTAATTATTCCTAGCAATAACTTTTCACAGATTGTTAGCTTACTTTATAAAACTCACAAACTTTACCTTGCAAATAATTTTATTGTTAACAATTGGCTCTTTTACTTCTCCAGTGCAAAAGAACTTGCGCTTTTTTCTCATGATTAATGTACTAACTTCCAACACGGTCTTGATACTGTTTCCTGAAATTAAAATAAAATTATCATAGAATGATTGCTCGTTTCTGCTGTAGAAGCACTCAGCTGCAATTAATCTGTGCTTGTTATTACTTTCTGAACATTGCCAAGTACCTACTATTTAATTTAGGCATGTTGAATTCAACATGACTAAATTAAATAGTAGGGAGGTAATATTACCTTTTTCACCATTTATTGCTTCAAGTTCACGCATGCCACGTGCTTGTGTTTCCCTACTGTTCTGTTGTTTCATGTAATTGGCTAATCTGCCCATCGCATCTACAAATTCATCAATGGGACCTGTCAATCAGAAAACATTCTTTTAATCTTTGATTCCAACAACAACAACTTTAGAATTATTTGATTAGAAATCCACCCACCTGTTCCAAAACTCGATCCATCCAAGTAATTTAAAAATTGGTAGAATCTTAAAGCCTCGTCAGATTCTATTTCGTCCATCACTGGTCTCTGAAAATTCAGTTATCAGTTAGTCAGTCCTATAGTTTCAATATTGATTTACCTAAAACGTGTATAGGTAGTATACATTTATGAATAGTGTTAGTAGTTCAAACGTACAAATTTTCCACTCCAGGCTCCAACATCGGAATATAGAGAATTGACTCTACTTGGCATCCAATCCAGGGATGAACGGGCCACAAGAACTGGATGCTAAAACAGGGGTAGTTATATAAATAATAAAATAAAACTGTTAAAGTAATAATAGTATTTGTTGCAGATTTGTTTCATGAATATAATAAATTTACCAAAGAAGCCATCTTTGCGCTTGCATTCTTGAAAAATATTGCTAAGACAGTTAAAAGTAACCAAACGGCTGACATGGTCGAGGTTTTATCACAAATAGCAAATACCTACCGTCCTAACAAAATCAAAACCCATTTGGGCTTGTTAAAATAATTGGCACAATTTATAGCTTTTTGTTTAAAAGTCAATTAAAGGTTTCCAATGCTGAAGTACTCTGCTTACTTTAATATTGCATAAGACCCTGGCACTTACTCCATTTGTTTTAAGTTCACGGAAGTGTTAAAATAAATAAATAATAGTTGTCTTGACATTTCCGATTGGGAATGACAGACTCCAAATCCAATGACTATACTACATTATTCATTGACCTACGGACTTGCCATACCTACAAAATTAGCGTGACTACCTACAAAAATCGAGTACTTAAAATGGCTGCCATAAAGGGTATGTTACTGCGAGTGCGAGAGAGAAAGCAAGCAACCATTTGACAGCACATTGCGGTCACGCATAGACAGATTTTGATGTTCTTGCCAAATTTAGTCCTTGACAAACATTTTTAGATATCTCTTTTTTCCTAAGTAGCTCTTGATGAGTTAGAAAGAAACCTAACACTTTTTGACAACACTATGTCGATATGATAGATATTTGTTTATCTATTCTTCACAACCTTCAGAACCGATCGAAGTGGCGGTGCTTGGAGGAGGCCTATGTCCAGCAGCGGACGTCTTTCGGCTGAAATGATGTGGATTCTTCACAAAGTTTAATAAGCCCTCTCCATAGTATTCCTACTTCAATGACATTATTACAGTCTGTTGTAAAAACACCGGCACAAAATCACACATCAATTATTATAACCTATTTATGATCAAGGAGCGAAAGTGTGAAGCTGTTTCAAAGTTTTACAATAAGTAGCGAAAAAAGAAAAAAGTCGGTAGGTGTCGTGGGACATCCGCGGGCCAATGATGTATTACCTTTAGATGCGTTACCTGCGCTCAATTATGGCAAAGTAAATGCCAGGCAATTGCCTGACATTTACAATAATAATAATAATTATTATTATTACACGACGTACGCGGCAATGAACATGCAGCGGCTATCGACGTAATTAAATATGTATGTTCCTCTTTCTAACAACAGATAGGTATCGGTATAATTAGGTCTTTCCTTTTCTTCACGCGCTGTATGATTGTATGCAAGTATGTAGCTACAATCATGGCTTACGCTGTTTTTGAGTGCACTAATGTTCGTTTATGACGCGTCTGTATAAAATACGTCATTGCCGCGGGCTAATTGACTTTTTAGGAGTCGCTTTCAATTTGACAGTCCAACAGCATCCATTGCGTTATTTACGTTGTTGAGCAGACAATAAACCTCTAATTCTTTCGTCGACCATTCCGTTAATGATTAACTTGTTGCAATGGTATAAAAATCTTTATTTAGACACATACCGCCTTATTACAAAACAAGGTCTATATTTTGACATGGCTTAAACCATGGAGCCAGTTTTTGTAATAAGAACGTAACTGTGATTGTAATACCGTTCTATAAACAAAACTGAAAACTTAGTTCGGTACTAAGTTGTAAGTTTTGTGTTTAGGAACTTTACTATAGTCGGAATAAAGTTCAAAATTCAATAATGGCTCCATGTTTTAAACCTGGGTCAGAAGATAAACCTTGTTTTGTAATAAGGGGGAATGAGTCTGGAGTACCTCAAGAAAGCATCCTTGGGCCTCTTCTCTTCCTTTTGTACATTAACGATTGACCAAGTATAACTAAACATAAGTGCGTACTATTTGCAGATGATGTGTCAGTAATAATACCATATAATAACAAAACATTACATAAACAGGAAGTAAATCAAACTACCAACGATATAATAAATTGGCTAAATGAAAACAACTTAAAAGTAAATTGATCTAAAACAAAATTCATTCAATTTGCAAACTATAAACAAAACCCCCCAAAAATTAATTTAAATCACAATAACGAAATGATCAACAAAGAAAATAGTATAACATTTTTAGGTCTAACACTAGATGAAAATTGTAATTGGGGAATACATATTGAAAATTTATGTAAAAGAATAACAGATTTGTATACGCTCTAAAAGAACTACGCAGAACAGCAAATGAAGAAGCTGCACTCAGCGCCTATCACGGATAGGTAGCGTCTTCATTGAGGTACGGATTACTCATATGGGGTAACTCGTCACATATCCAAAGAGCTTTCATAGCGCAAAAAAAATGTTTGAGAGCAATAACTGGGGCGCCTCCTTATGAGAGCTGTAGAGCAATTTTTAAAAAACTAAAGGTTTTAACCCTAGCTTCTATTTATATTTTAGAAATAGGCATATTTTTTAGGAAAAATTCACACTTCTCCACCAAAGACTACTATAGTATACTGGTTCTCCACAGTAGCTGAAAACAATAGATTTACAAAAAAGGGACCCGACCAAATTAAAAAAACAATTTTATAACAGCACTCTCCACTAAAGAAACAGCTACCATATGTCCATAAAAATGTACAACCATATTCCAAAACGAATAAGAGAATTACCATTTCATTTCTACAAAAAAAGTCTAAAAACATGGCTTCTTCAAAATAATTTTTACACAATAAAAGAATTCATTGAATATAAAAGTAATAAAAATTAGATTTATTTAGGTTTTATAATACAAATGTTGTTATTGTTGTGTTTTTTATATTGATTAGAGTTTTTAAATATCTTTATGTCTATAATCTTAAGTGTTTTGTATTGTAAAATAGAGTAAAAGTAGTATATAAGTTAGGTTTTATGCATAAGTGCAATATTTAAATATTCGTATGCCGCTTGTAGTGGTGGATGTGTCTTGAACATAACCCAAATTATCCAACTCTGTACCTACCATATCCGACGAATAAATGTCTTTGTCTTTGACCAAGTACATACAACAAAGTACATACATAAATGCTCATAAACCACACAAAAGTCGTCATAATTTGATAACACTAACAGAAACTTAGACTTTTTTATACGAAAATTAGTGCAGTCGCCAGCACATCAAGTTACCGCAAACTGTCAAATTTTCTCATTAGATTTTGAACTTAACTCTTAACATTTTAAGGCAAAAAGGCTCTAAACATTTGGAAAAAATGTACAGTTTCGTATATCCCTGGTATGCTGGCGACTGCTCTAGTTTTACATATTTTAATATAATAATCGACTAATAGCTTTAGTCGATTATTATAATTTGCATAATTTTTAGAATGAAGAATTTGCTTTGGATTCGAGTTAAATTGTTGATACACAGAGGATTTTATCATGCTGTTTTCATTAGGGAATAATGTTATCATCGCTTGCTAGAATTCCTCTTTGATTGTTTCGTTTTTCATGATTATTTACTGACAGTTAAATTTTGACAATATTTGACACTGACACCACGGCACTGACTTTCGCGCCATTTTATCAATGTCATTTCAGTTTTTTGTCACGCACGGTCGTATTTAGTGATGAATACCTTTAACTCGTAAAATAACGTTATAAATTATTCAATTATACAAAATGCACGTGCGAATACGTATATTTGGCAAGCCAGATACAGTCGTAGTGGTCGAGTCTAAATTGACTAAGATAGATCAGTTTCGGCGAATCGTAAAGGAGAAGTTTGGTGTTCAACCGAAATTACAGAGATTATTTTACGGCGGGAAGCTGGTAAGTATTATTGTCTAATTTGTATCTAAAATCTATCCTAAATTATGTTTGTAGGCCTAACATGAGTACACAAGTAACGAGGTCATATTTTATGCAGGTGTTATCATGTTGAATTCAGTGTTTATTCACGTAAGCCAGACGTGACGTCACAGCACATCGCGACCGTTAAAAATGCCGCGATGCAAAGTGCTAATAGCGACATGATTTAAACTTTTAGAGTATGAAACTTGATTGTATGAACTGTTACACTGGCAGAGCCACATGGCTGTGAATTCTAAGATGAAATTCTGCCAATTTATGCTATCCATCAAATTGCTGATAAACCTTAACTGATGTTCTTCCTATGTCATCATCGCAAAGATTAAAATGACCAGCAATGTTGTCCTAATAATGCTAGACTGGGGTTTAAGCGTGTGTTAACTCTTTACTGAACCGACTCACTGATTTGGATCATTCAAGTAATGCAAAAGATTGGTTCAGTAACAAGGTTTCAAACAAATCACTTGGATCTGAACTATTACTTTGCACTGAGCTCTTTCCGTGCGACGCGTCGCTTGCGAGGCGACCGAGCAGTGAGTGAGAGTGGCGACTGAGATATGCTGAGTTAATTTAGTACTGACTCCTACTGACTCGTGAGTTGCGAGTGAGCCTGTGACATATTACAATCTATTCAAGTCAGAAAGAGATACCAAATGAGATGTGTATCACTCATACTCTCACAGTTTTTCGTTGTCATTAAACATGCACGTAAAAACTACCATTAATTTACATATCAAATTCTATAAAGACGTTTTTCCATATGATGTTTGCACTAACAAGTTATTGTTTTACTTTGATGCGGCATGCAGCAGAGTGTTTGTATTTTATATCCATTGAGCTGGTGATCCAATTGAAACATCAGTGTTTCGGAATTGTTTTTAATTGATTTATTTTTACTTTGTTCTCACATATATAGCACCAAGAATATATATCTTGATTTAAAAGAGTGTCCTTAGAGTTTCTTGCCTTTGCCTTTCAACTCTCTGACTAACTGACCAACTCTTTGTCAATGTTCAAAAGTGCCATGCTTTGAGTTGTGTTTCAGTGATCTGGATTCAAATGTTACAATCGCAAAAATTATACATTTCGCCCGTGCATCCAGTAGGCACTCGAGTTACCGGTCACCTGATGGGACACACACACTTCTTCCACAATAGACAATGCATGAAACCATATTTTAAGACGCAGATATATGCCAGTGACCTTGAGTAGTTAGCTTGCTCGTTCTGTACTGAGCTCACGCAACGCGTCGTACGTTCAGCCAGTAATAGGACTCGCCCATCAAGGAACACTCCCCAATTTGACGCATTATTAATTTATTATACACAAAACAAAAGTCATTTTAATAAAACGCGTATACTAAAAGATCAATAATTTAATTATCTTTAAATTGGTGAAGGTTTCGGAAAAATATGCTTGGTAGATTTTGCGCCATTCTCAGTTTTTTATCCGCGTTAGACATAACTTTACAATTTTAATTTCACTATGTAATATAAACATAATCTAAAATATTCACATATTAAATTATTGAGAAAATGCTCTAATTTAACATATTTTTTTTTCAAATCATAAAAATACTCGTTTAGATGTGATCTTCAGTATAAAATCATTAAAACTCGGTTATCGTCACCTTAAAGGAAGTCTAGATCTAACATCTGGCTTCTTTTGTCAAATATAGTTATTGTTATTAAAGTGTAAAAAAAAATTGAAATATTTAGTTTTCCACTAAGTATCTTTTATTGTATAATAACAACATATTTTTGTTTTTTCCAAACTCCAAATGTAGTGTTAGTATTGTTAACTAGACTTCTATTAGTTGTAATTTAACCCTATTTTTAGGGTTCCGTACCAAAATGCTAAAAAGGAACCCTTATGGTGAGACAAAGTCTGTCTGTCTGTCTGTCTGTCACACCTGAATATCTCGAAAACTACTAATGCTATCAACTTGAAATTTAGAATAGTTTTAGATGGCGTTAGCCCAACTACTTTGTAAACAAGAAAGAAATTAAAAAAAATATATATTTTTTGCAAATGGGACTGAAAGAAGGCCTTAAAAATTTAAAGTGGGGCTACTAGGGCATGTGGGGTATCATATGAAAGAGCGCTGTTTGCACATTCTCAAAGATTTTTTTATTTTTTTTTAGGCAGCACAGTTTTCGACTTTTGATGAAAAATGTAAAAAAAAATACCGTTCCCCCCCTTATCTCCGAAGTTTGCATAGATCAAAATCTGAAATTATTCTATGTGATAGAAGTTTATGTAAAGATTACAGGAAATATAAAACGATGTCTCTAAATAGCACAGTTTTTCAGAAATCATCAACATCATATATACGTACGGAACCCTCGGTGCGCGAGTCCGACTCGCTCTTGACCGGTTTTTTTTTTTTTGGTAAAAGCCTTCTCCATTCCATGCCATTTTTCCCTGTCTTTTGCAGTGTTTCCCAGCAACTTCAATAATGTCATAGGTCCAACGTTTTCTTGGTCTACCAATGCATCTTTTCCCTTGTGGTCCATCACATCTATTGTTATAAGCCAGACTAATTACCTACCATATGTATGTGAAACTTTGGTTCTTTGACTATTCATGGTTCTTTGTAATAGCTGTTAATGTATGAGTTTTGATACAAGTTAGAGATCATTTTCATGGAAAAATATATCTTGTAGTACCTACCTATATTATGGGGGAGATATTCTATATATATTTATCTTACATTTTTTTTTAATACACGTTTATGCACCTACAACGTTCAGTAAGAGAGATACTTAATTACAAATTAGAAACCATAAAGCATAAAATCCACTTCAAAACAATGTCATTAACATACAATTTGTGAGTCATTTAAATTACATAACATCATCAAAGTATAACAATGTGTGTGATATTCACTTCAGCTGGAAAATGGCTACACATTCCACGACTACAACATCAAACTCAATGACGTTATCCAGCTCATGGTGCGGGCACAGCCCGATGACAGTCCCAAGGGGAGGACTGACACTAAGACTGAAGATACCAAACAAGAGGCAGAGGTGCCGACTGAGAAGAATGTAGAGTATAAAGGTATGTTTAAATTTAAATTGTCTATGGTAGAGATATAAAACCTTCATTTAGTGAATAACTCCTTTAGGAGTACTTATAGTTAACTTTTTTTATCAATTTCTGGCAAACTTTCACAGATGCAGAAAGCACATTATATGAAGTAGGCGACTTAGTAGACATGCGAGACCGTGAACAAGGCTCATGGTTAGAAGCAAAAATTACTAGAATAGTCTACGATCCTGACATTCCATATATACCAGATCCAAAAGACATTTCTACAAATGACACAGCAGAACGTTCACATTCTGACAACAGTGACCAGAGTTTTGACAAAGAGAATGATCTGGAGAACAAACCACCAAGTGAGAAGGCAAACGGAGACAGTTTGACAAAGATCAGAAGCAAAGGCATTGCAAGGTATTTTATTAAATCACCTAAAGCAGTGCGAAAGAAACAAACTGACAAGGAAGTTAGTAAAACTGAGGAGCCCAAGGACTTCGACACACTTTTGCTTTATAAAGTACAACTGGAGACTGAGTGAGTAGAATATTTATTTATTGTCTTATTTCAGAGTGATAGTTGTAATACAAAACAAGTTTAATATCAGTTCCGAGTGTTTGTGTGCCCTGTGGTAAAGGTCTCCTCCAGCCCCTTCCAATACTCCCTGATCCTTGCCTGTCTAGCCATGTCTTTCAAGCCGTCCTCACAAAGTTGGGTGAGTAGAATACACATATTAAAATAGTTAATCATCAATACTGTTTGTAACTGTGGTAGTAGAGGAGGTCAGAGCCATTCTATTACAATTTTTTTACACCAAAATTACACGATTACAAACAATTATTTTTTTTCTTATTCAGTGAAGAAGATTCAAATATGTATTGTAAACTAAAAGAAATAAGGCCTAGAGCAAGAACGGTAATAGATATCAAAAACCTTAACATAGGACAGACAGTGATGCTCAATCACAACACTGATGAACCTTTAGAAAGAGGATACTGGTAAGTTAAAAATAAACAATTTTAATACTTAGATACAACCTACCACCAATTTTTTTTCTGTATCATGGGTATTTGCTATTATAATATAAACTCATTTACATCCCAAATAACAATTTACAACCAGTTTAATATACAGTACATTATTCTTTGCAAACAGTAATAAAAAATTATGGTTTTCTACTGGGGGCCTAACATGGACGCTTTGGCAGAATCATATTAGGATCTGCGTACAATTCATATCCCGCAATTCATCTGTTTGACAGTTTTGTATGGAGATTCGTAAAATGGTCCACAAATTACGAATTGCTATAATGAAGTCTAATATCAAATAGCAGCTATCAAACAGATGAATTGCGGGATGTATGAAAAAGCGTCCATTTTAGGCCCCCTGGTAGCTGCTAATCTACTCTAACTCCATATTTCTTAGGTAAAACACTATGACACTTTAACTGTTCTACCCACAGGTATGACTTCAAAGTGGCAGAGATAAAGAAATTGCGAGTTATATACGAGTTGATGGGAACCATTTACCTGGGCCGTGACGCCGTGCCACAGAATGACACTAAACTGAGGGTTCATGACAAGATATATGCCATTGAGGAGGTGGTGCCGCTGGCGCAGAGGACTGAGGAGTACAAGAAGATGGCCGTCACTCCCCCAGACAAAAGTAAGTTTCAAAGAGAGATTAGTAAATACATGCAATGTCTGTATCTATACATATTATAAATTAAAGTCGTCTTTCGTTTCATTTAGAGAATTTATTCCGGAATATTTATGTGCGTAATACATTAATAATATTAAACTTACTTATAATAGAGTAATCCCGATGTTTTGGGGAGTCGATAAAACAGTGCGAAGCAGTGGTGGGTTGCTAGTTTGCATGTAACACAAATATTTCAACATCTATAAATATAATAAAATCGTAGCGAAGTCAACATTGTTTATGGAATATTTTTGAAAATATGTAAATGCTACGAGGTCTGGGATCGATTCCGATACCGAAAATATTTTTTAATGTTGGTCTGACTGTATGAAGAGTCAGAAATCGCAAAAAACCTTTTCCATATGTTTCGTGGGAAATGAGACTCCAACTTACTTTTTAGGGTTTCGTACCTCAAAAGGAAAAACGGAACGGAACGGAACCCTTATAGGATCACTTCGTTGTCCGCCAATCCGTCCCTCTGTCTGTATGTCAGTCAAGACCCTTTTTCTCAGGAACGCGTGTAGGTATCAAGTTGAAATTAATATCAAATACGTAGGTCGCCGTGGAAAAATAAAAAATCAAAGTCAACGCAATAAAAAAGTATGGCCATTTATATGACATATTTTGACACTCCCAAGTTATTAAAACCTAGGGTACTTCCCGTTGACCTAGAATCCTAAAATTTGGGAAGAAGCAAAATTGCACAGCACAAGTAAAGGAAAAAGTCTCTCCCAAGCACCGCCACTTTGACCGCTTTTGTGCTTCTCGAACTCGAATCCAAAAAAAAAAAAAAAGAAGTTATCGGTCCGCCTTGTGAGGCCTTCCAACGCTACGTCTTCCGGTACGCGGTCGCCACTCAAGAATCTTTCGGCCCCATCGGCCATTTGTTCTGTATAATCTACTGTTATATTATTTTATTGATAGTCGTTCGTCAGGAATAATTTGTTTCAGCAGAGGTGTACGTACCTATAGTACACCCACATTAAGTTTCGCCAGTTATGTTTAGGTTCCATGTAATAGGGGGCGAGACTTTTGTCATTAACCGGGCACAAATTTAGACTTCGGACTGTAACAGAAATTCCAGATGTAAAACCCAATAACACTTTGCCTGACCCGGGAATCGAACCCAGGATCTCATGCTCAACAGTAGCGCTTGCGACTAGCCCAACCAGGCAGTTAAAAAAATGTGGCTGTTATTTGTATATTGTGGTGTCCTACGACTTCCACGCGAACGAAGTCGCGGGCAGACACTCCTACACTCTTTGAGGGAAACTCATACCCATTTTCACTATCACTAGGCGACACCTAAATGAATGCCTAAATAAAGAGCGCTGCTGGATATTCAACTTTCGGCGCCGAATCGCGGCGCGCCGTGATTAGAGGACTATCAGACAAATTAGAAAGTTTTTAACATAAAAAAAATGATAGGAACCTAAACATACTCTTTCTTAAAATGTTAATGTAAAAAATAATTTAATCGGCTGCTTTCGTGGAGATAAAAGAGGAATATGAAACGTCGATCTCGTCAAAAATTTTGTGATAATTTCGGTCTGAGCTGCAGACAGCTGCAGCTCAGACCGAAATTATCACAAAATTTTTGACGAGTAAGTAAGTAAGTTTATTTATTTGTGTAAACATGGTGTACATACATTGCATGCAAGATATTAAATACAGAAATAAATGTTCGATCATGTTCAGCCGCTTATCGTGGCGTACAAATTGGTAAGAAGAGATGGCGCACAAACCGCGACTATATTTATCAAAATCACATTATAAAATTACTTATTAAATCATAATTACTTATACGTTATTAATTTATTATACAATTCAATGTCCATATATTCAAATTTTAATTTCATCAACAATAACATTAATTGTAATATATAAATAACATTCAACAGTCATTGCAAATTTTAATTTCATCAACAATAAAAACAATACACTATATAATATGCAGTAATCTTATAGCACTGTGGACAAAACAACATTAAATAAAAGACAACATCATCATTTAAAAAAACTAAGAAAATTGTCCTCTTTCATAAATTCCGAAATACTATAAATGTCCTTTCAATCAATAATGTCCTTAATTTGCATTTAAGAGCAGATAAACTCAAAGTTCTCCATGATTTGGGCAACTTATTAAATATGGTTGGAGCCATGTAAAAGATGCTCTTGCGCACAAGAGTTGTTTTAGCGCCGTGAACACAAAGTTTGGAATTATCACGTCTATTCCTTGGAACAGCATCAGACAAACGCTGAAATAAATTAGGATGAGTTTTAATGAACATTATTGTTTCCAAAATGTATAATGAGGGTAATGTCAATACGTTATGCTCATTAAAATAAGATTAGAGCGAGATCGACGTTACCGTAATGTGTGGATAGGGACAGCCCTATCCACACATTACGGGGGCAGACTTGAGGTAAGGGCGTCAAACTTACAATTGTCGATCATTTTTTTATCGAGACTAGTGATGTCCATCGATGTTGATGATTATCATTTACAGTTTTTATTTATTAAATCGTGAGATTGTAAGGTGCAGTTCCTACTTTTTTTTATAGGTATTTGATCTGATAGTCCTATTTACTTTATTTGGCTGCTCTAAAAGCAATGATTTCTTCTTTCTAATGAAAAAAAAAAACAAACCAATTTTTTAAATATTTTTATTAATGCGAGTATTTATGGAAGTGAGAGCAAAAAAAACAAACCATTTTTTTAAATATTTTTTGGACGAAATTCAAATCTTGTATAAAACACACACTAAACACACGCAAGCAGGCATACATTATAAGTTGGAGGATTACATCGCTGATTAAAAATACTTGGCTCAATGCTGGTCCTGCTCCACAACTAATTGATTACTTAACATAGAAAATGATGTTGGAGCTGCGGAAGATTGTAACACTATCTTTTAATTGTATAAACTCAATCTCCTTTTTATTATATAATTACATAGCACAGATGTGAGTACTATGTACAATAGAGCTACTATATACCGGTAATATGTCTTTCATTGACTTGAATGTGCCCTGGCGGCTGAGAGTATGTCATGCTCACTCAGATGTCTCGCTGATGGTGGCGCGTGTGTTGGATCATTTAGCTCCCTTCAAAGTGGTTGAGCTGAGTGGTGCTGATGCATGCGTCATGTTCGTGAACGGGCGTTGTCAGTTAGGACTGGTCATCGCTCATCTCTGGCTTATTTTCATTATTTTAGTTTTGAATTGTTTATTTTTAATATTTGTATCACGGACGCTTCTGATGTTTTGCATAGTTCTCACATGTATAACTTCAACATGAATGATGTAACCAATCCTTTGTATCAATATTTTAATTTAAAAGAGTGTCCGTGGAGTTCCTTCCCGTTCTTCTCCATAGGAACGAACTACTCTTTGGAATGGGCAACTAGCTTCATATTTCTAACTGACCGACTCCTTGACAATTCAAAAGTGCCTGTAAATGGTTTAATTGAAACAAATGCTTTGAGTTTGAGCACGATGACATCAAACATTGCTAACACCGATATTCGTAATCCGACTGAGATGCGAACGCAAAGTAAAGCGATAGCCGGTAGAGTCGATGGCGCATTCGCGGGAGGGGCGCGGGTGAGCGGTGCGCTCATATTACGCACACAAACACATACAATCCATTCACACATTGATACCTCGGTTGTTCGGACGCAGCGCGACGGCAATAGTTTCTTCAAATACCTATTTTTCAAATTCCTCGCAGGCGCCGGCGCCGTCCCCTCTTAAACTAGTAAAATTTATTTGTGTAATCTTTCAGGATCTTTACCACTGAACTGTTTGACGTGTCGTGATGATGAAGAAACTCTGTGCAAAGACTGCGGCTGTTATCTATGCTCAGGGAAGGAGTTCCCAGAGAAAGTAAGTAGTTTTGTTATTCTGAAAATAGTGTAATTTTTACTCATAATCTAATTAGAAAACAAGGACGAAAAATGAGTTGATTGGCATTACAACAAAACTAAAAACCGGCCAAGTACGTGTCGGACCACGCATAATGAAGGGATCCGTAGTTGGGAAGAATTTATCCCAAATACAAAGTTAACATTGTAGTTGAAAAACATGTTTTCCCATAAATCGATATACGTCACGGTCAATTCTTCAACTGCAAATGTAAGTTGGTCGACTATTACTTGTAAAGCGTACTTAGCAGTGATAGTTTTCCTTTTAATTTCGTTATATGTACTACTGCCTTGAATTTTTTGACATATCCAAAAACAACCATTTAGCTGGTAGGGATACGACGACGACGGACGACTCACACTTGACTCTAACAAAAATTATCACAGCTTAATATTACGCAAACGGTGAATCGAAACATGGTCTTCACAAACCCTCAATATTATTTTGGAACGTCTTATCGTTGGATAAGCGGTTCCAAAACATTGAGGGTTACCCCACATCATGGGATAGACGAGAAAAAAAAAATATCATCCTCTTTACTTGTAAGGGCGGCATTCCTTGCACGTAAAGAGGAGGATATTTTTTTCTCGTCTATCCCATGATTTGGGGTAACTCTTCACGTGCAAGGAATGCCTCCCTTACAAAGGGAGGCATTCCTTGCACGTGAAGAGTTACCCAAGGAATGCCTCCCTTACAAGTAAAGAGGATGACATTATTTTTCAAAAAAAAAAAGATTTTCCAAGATTTTGTTTTACCACTTGGTCGGCGTGATTAATATGTATACCCATGCCAAATTATAACTTTCTAGTTCTACGAGTCTCTGAACTAAGCCAGGGACAGACAGACTGACGGACAGTGAGGAAAAATACCTAGAATACCAAAAGAGTCTTAGCTGAGTCTTAGGTGGTATATCTTGTATTGTCAATAAATGACAATACAAGATATACCTCCTGACGCTGATTTTCAGCTGCAGCCCACGAATGCCATACGCTGGCATTATAAATACATAGTGCAGTTGTCCGTTTTAATAAATTAATAGACAAAAACAAATAAAATGTTGATATGTCAAAATTATCAAATGCGTCTTGTATTTGATAATTTTGACATATTATATCAACATTTTCACAATCAAATTGGCCTATGATTTTAATAACAATGTACAAATGTACTCTCTTTTTAGAGTTACGTAGGGTTAAAATGGGAACCCTATTACTAAGGCTCCGCCGTCTGTCCGTCTGTCACCAGGCTGTATCTCATGAAACGTAATAGTTAGACAATTAAAATTTTCACAGATGTATTTCTGTTGCCGCTATAACCACAAATACTAAAAATAACCAATTGCTCTATATTGATAACGGCAACAGGTAGGCGCTTGAAATATTCACAGAATATTTAGTTATATATTCACTTTAAAAATAAATAATGAAATTAAAATAATGCAAATATTTAAGGGGCACAACAAATGTGATTTTTTATAGATAATGGTACGGAACCCTTCGTGCGCGAGTCCGACTCGCACTTGGCCGGTTTTTTTATTAATATTTTGAAGGCAATGTAACTTGAGCATGTAAAGCTCCAGGTAGGTAAGTCACCCATATATCTCACTGGAGAAATAATTTACACATTCCGAAACCTACTAAAGGTTTGAGCTTCCCTAAAATTGGGTTGAGCTACACGATGACTGATGCATGCCAGCCGGCTGTCGCGACGGATCAACTCAGAGCTGTAATGGCTCTTCAAAAGGCCCTTCCAGACATGGTCGTGCACTGTTAGACACATCTTAATAATGTTTGGACTTTAAAAGAGACCTCAGAGTTTCGGCATTTCTTCTCAGGGATCAGTTAGCCAGGAAATGCCGGCGCCATGTAGTCTTAAAGTATTGGCCAAATTTACTTGTGAAACTGTCTTAGAAGAATACTTCCATAAATAAACATTTCGTTTCATTTCATAAACCAGCGCATAATATGACACGAACCACTATTCTTCTTACAGATAGTTCTATGCGACGAATGCAACAACGGCTACCACATGATCTGCCTGGACCCGCCGCTCACAGAGTTGCCAGAAGAAGACTGGTACTGCCCGTCCTGCAAGCGAGACCCCAATGACGTCATCGCGCCTGGAGCGGCCCAGCAGACCAAGAAGATTTCTAAGACTAAGCGTGACTGGGGACGAGGAATGGCTTGTGTTGGTTAGTATCTTTCTTTTTTTTTTTTGGGTGGGAATTGTCAAATAATTTCTCCCGATCTGGGCGGAGCGGGAGGGCGTGTCAGACTGTCTGTGTCAAATGCCTGTGTGCCAGGGTCACGATATCCCTTACGGACAGGCTCGTAACCCTGGCAGGGTGTTGGTTAGTATCTGATGTGCAATATGAATGTGGTTTTGAAAATAAGGACTCGTTATGCACTCGGCGAGTTTTTCTTTTACATGTTTGTACACCGATTTTTCCGTGATTATTGGACCGATTTACGTGAATGTTTTTTCATATGGTAGAAAACGCGGTGCGGTGGTCTATTATTGTATTAGCTTTGTTTGAGTAGTTCTTATTTTTCACTTTTTAGTGGCTTGTGTGGTGTTTTTTTTTGTTGTTTGGTATGGTAATTGGCTTCAGCGAATAAATCATATAATAATTTTTGATATGGGTGTTTGTGCATCATGTATCAACATCATTATTTTATTAAACTTGTTTTGCTAAGTAATGTTTGTATAATAACAAATGCTTCCCCTCTCCTAGCTCACTTATTTTGCTGTGCCCGACAGGGTCCATATGATCTAATTATAAGTTATGACCTAAGAATATCTACATGTGGAATGCAAAAAAGTATTGAGTATTAAGGATATTATTATGTTTTATGGTAAAACAAGAAACACGCGGACGAAATCGCGGGCAGAGGCTAGTATATTATATAAAAATGAGAAAGAGTTTGTTTGGTTGTCGGGGGTAATCTCTGAAAATAATGAACTGATTAATTTACTCAAAAATAAATTGTAATTTAATAAATCAATACATATTGGCAAAACATAGCAAACTACTAATTTTAAGATCTTTGTATGTTATTATTATATGTTTCACAAATAAATTATTCTGATTCTTACCTAAACTGTCCATTAATTGGATGCAGCTGAGCATCAGTATTTTAGCTGCAAAAGATAGATTTAGCACCTAAAATACTGGTATTTAGCTGCAAACGGAACTGAAAGCCGACCCCGACATAGTTGGGAAAACGCTCGGCAGAAGATAATGATAATCACAAGATGTCTTTTACTGGCATGAAGCCATTTTTGGGTACAACTTACCGAAGCTAAAGACCGGTCGGCACATTAGAAGGACCTTAAAATGCGCGAGCGCGACGCCAATACAATTGTGCGCGAGCGATAGAGATAAGTAATGAGGGGGCATTGTACGAAATTCTTTCTGCTTCGCGAGCGGACTTTATTTTAATTTTATTTTGGTAAAAACACATGCACAACATTACAGACCCAGATCTAAGTTATTGCATAGTTCAATTTCAATAAAAACAGATAAATTTACAATATGCAAGGAGTAACAATAAGAAATAATACAAAAATAACTAACAAAACAGGTAAAACATCTTTCTCTCTTTATGATCATGTAGTTGTAGTAAGAGCTGAGCTGTGGGTTTTTTTTTAATAACAATGATAAATGTCCTAATGTGACAGCAATGTCAAAGAAAATGATGGGTTGCTGCAAAACACTGGTTCTCCGAATCGATGACCACTTAGATTTTTTTTTCTTTCAAGGCTTTCTGGCAATGCGAATGATTTGCTTGCCATAGTTTACATGTGATCTTCAAACAACACGCGATGGTTATTTTATGTAAAAGGCTGGCAAACTTTTCGATTTCCAATATTAGACAAAATTGAATTATCTCATGCATATGTTACTTACGAGTCTATTAACCGTTCGAAGTGGCGGTGCTTCGGGAAGGCCTATGTCCAGCAGTGGACGTCTTTCGGCTGAAATGATGATGGTATTAACATGATGTCCCAAGGCTCGATGATTAGGTAATGTAACGCATCAAAAGGCTTTTTCGTGTAAATACAAAGTTATAGTAGGATTAGTAGGTATAGTTTAAGTATCGTAAAAGATAAACTTAAACCAAGAGTGTCGTTAAACGTCGTTTTCTAATAAGGGTATAAACATAGGAATTACAGTATAGTAATTACAATGACAAATATAACATGTATACATTAAGTCAAAGTTAATACAGTTTTAATACAACGATATGCTTGCACAAATAAATGCCAACGTCATTGTTTTCTAAGTAATTAAAATAATTGCGCTGTTGCCTGACTGCTAACTAAACATTTACTTTAAAGTGTATGTACTCTAGAATTAATTTATCATGACAACAATAGTACTCTATTAGTACTAAATATTTAAGAGTTTCATCTTTCTTACTGACGGAAATTCATTATCTGATTGCTTCGTTGGTGTAGCGGCCGCGAGGGTTTGATCTCCAGGCCGTAAAATACGTTGTTCTGTTTTTCCGTATGGAATTTCTCAGTAGCAGCCCGATTTGTGCCCGGTCAATGGCAACGGTGAATGAAAACAAGCATGTGGTAGAATCACAAGAAGAAATATAACAAGAAATGTAACATCCAACCTGCACTAGGCCCGCATGGTGGGTTACGGCCCACTTCCTCTCACGGAGCGGAGGCCTGTGTCCCAGCAGTGGGAACATTATAGGCCGATTATGCTGTTTATGCAATGGCAGTAGGCTGGCCTTATTACATGGAGCTGAAATATAACGGTCTTAATGTAGCTGTATAGGTCGTGCTCTGCATACCTCATCGGGATAAAGGCGTGATGTTGTGTTTTTGTGTCTGGTTTTTGTTAAGGAAATTCAATTAAATCCAGTACCGAATGGCGAATG
Source organism: Tiliacea aurago (assembly GCA_948098905.1). NCBI lineage: Eukaryota > Metazoa > Arthropoda > Insecta > Lepidoptera > Noctuidae > Tiliacea > Tiliacea aurago. The sequence continues at coordinate 2,480,854 of OX402576.1, forward strand.
CTACTTATTTTTTTAATACTATTTGGCTTTGAATTGCTATGATTGCGAATGGTATTTTTGTGTTATATTGTTTATGGCTGTGGGACAGTGTTGGCTAAAAAAATGATGAAAAGATGTTTCGTTTGTGTGCATGTTTGTTTTTGTAAATGTAATAAAGAAAGAAAGAAAGTAAATAAAATTATTTGACCCAGGTTAAGACACAATATTCACAAAAACATAAAATGCTTAAAATAGTATTGTGTGCCACACGGCTGCGCAAAAAAAAACCATATTAAAAAAAAAAAAAAAAAAGCAGGTTGACAGGACAAATGGTTGAAAAGGGTTAACCATCCCCTGTAAAACCTTCATAACTCCAACGGGACTCCTAATATGTTACCAATCTATGTTATCAAATTCAAATATAATTTGTAAAATTACAGGCACCCATAGTTTTCTACCAACCCGCATTAGTCCCGCGTGGTGGATTACGGCCCATTCCCTCTGACAGAGAGGAGTCCTGTGTCCCAGCGATGGGAACGTTGTAGGCTGATTTACGCTTATGCTATACTTTTCTAACGGCAACACAACAATGCCGCTTAGTAGTAGGGATGGTGATAGACGCCTGGTCAGTTTGCTCAGCCGCAGCGCAGCTCTAGAGTTTAATTCCGGGGGACACAAAGATTGGTTTTCCATTAGAAAATTCTGCAGCCTATTTTCTAGACTTCAGTCTGGGTAAGGGCAGGGCCTTGCTCCCTTACATGGGATTAAAAAAAATAAGTGGTGAAATGATGGCAAAAAATTTTTCTTCGCCGAAAATATAGACGTAACTATGTTTAAGGTTCATGTGTTTATAAGAAGTTAGTTTATAATATGGATTATTGGATATGTATAATATACTCGTCCACTTTGCAGGTAAGACGAAGACATGTGCGATGCCGCCAAATCACTTCGGTCCGATCCCCGGCATTGAAGTAGGCATGTGCTGGAGATTTAGGATACAGGTAATACGATTTTTCTTCTGCTAGAAACTCTTAGGCACACACACACACATACTATTTTAGGATATATCTCCAGGTTTTTTATTTTTATTTCGTTATAGTTACAGTTCAACTCTTGTCTTGTTTAATTTGGGATTTTACTTGTTTTATTTTTTATTTTCATTTTGTTGTTTAAATTCTATTTTCTTATTGTACACCACTTTTACCAATTCATTATTTTGTCATTGGAGAGCGGGATCTCCTAGCACAGGTATATCTTTTAATTAAAAGGAGGTCCCTATGTAAGATTTACTGTAAAAGTTTCTGAAATAAACCTTTTTATCTTCATACTGTCTCTGCCATCTTCAAACGATTGACTGAAACAGAACGATGCTTAAATTCGATTAGTGCTAATGGTATTTAATGTATTTTTGTGCAAGCGGGCCAGAATGTTAAAAATGCATCAAAATCCATCAAGTAGTTTAAAAGTATTAAGCTACATTCATGTATTTAGAGATTTTATTATTTGATTCCAGTTATCAGAAACGGGAGTCCACCGACCGCCTGTGTCCGGAATACATGGACGTGATGTAGAAGGCGCGTACAGCATTGTGTTGTCAGGTAAGAAAAGTCTACAATCAACTTACGAATCCGTTGATCAGTTTTGGAATAACCATAGAGCACGGAGACGCCTCGGCGGCGCTGGAGTCTGGAGCATTCGCACTACGGAACAAATGACGTGTAGGAACTGACGGGCTTGAAGGCGGTCCGGGATATAGAAGTTGTCCTCTCAAAGTACTTTCGGTCTATCTGACGACACGCCGACCGCGACAGACAGTTGCGACCACAGAGCACATTTATATATAGGAGGAGTTGCGACGGCGGCAACGAACGTTTTGGCAACCCGGCGGGGTGTCGGCCGTCCGTCGTGACTTTTTAAAGAGACCCTAGCCTTAGTACCGCTGTCTCTGGACGATGCCAGTGCGGCGATTCCGTGCTCTGTAAAATAAAGATAATTTTATTTTGCAAATATGGGTACAGAGGATAACACAAATTAATACATCATCAGCCATATTTTACCATGTAGGTATGCAAAAGATTCACAAAAACAAATATTTTTCACCAAGGAACTCACTTAATTTATATAAAGCAAGCGGCAGCTCTTTCCAACTCTTCGGTAGGAATAACATTGAACTAATTACTGGTCAATGGATGTATCTGTCGTTTTCGCTTGTGTGATACGCCGTGGCTCCGTGTGGGGCCGGAGCCCCGTGTGGTGCCGGACGTAAAGAATAGCACCAACCTATTTCTTCCTGTGGGTGTCGTAAAAGGCGACTAAGGGACTTACTAGAGAATGGGCAGCAGCGTTCTCTATGCATTTTAACATCAAAATACTATCGCCAAGCCGCCTGCCAAGCGTGGCGATTATGGCAACCACCCCCCAAATGTTGGGGAGGCCTATGTCCAGCAGTGGACGTCTTTCGGCTGAAATGATGATACGTCGTCAACGCGTCATTTGCATATGACGAAGTTCTGGCCAAGATTGCCACATCATCTTTAGTGATTGAAAACCGAATTAAAACTCCTTTGACGTTCAGCAGAAGCAAATAAAATTACAACGCGTGTTCGTTCGAAAGAAGTTACATTTGTTATATCTCTCCATCGTCCATAAGTATGTTGGAGCTGGTTGGAGTTTCATTTCCTACGAAATGTATAGGAAAAGCTTTTTTGCGATTTCTGACTTTTCTTGTATTCAAACCTCAGTTGGTCTTACACCGTCTTATTACAAAACAAGATTTATATTTTGACATGGCTTAAAACATGGAGCCAGTTTTTGTAATAAGAACGTAACAGTGATTGAAATACCGTTCTATAAACAAAACTGAAAACTTAGTTCGGTACTAAGTTGTCAGTTTTGTGTTAGGAACTTTACCATAGCCGGAATAAAGTTCGAAATCCAATTATGGCTCTATGTTATAAACCTGGGTCTGAAGATAAACCTTGTTTTGTAATAAGGGGGAGAGAGTTTTTGATCGTTATAAGAAACAGGATCGATTAGCATCAAAAAAGTTTATGTGAAAACTGCTTATGTTCTTGCTGTCTGTACTTTGTTCAAAATCTGTGAATTCAGATCAGTGTCTTAAAAAGTTAAGGACAGTCTCCTCAGACCGTTTTCTTGTAGAACAGTGGTTAAGGTACCTGGCCTTACTGCCCCATCTCAATAATCTAATTTCTTCATCTTATCACCTGTATGGAACACTTCTGCAAATATGCTTCAAAAACAGCGTGTAGGCTGTGTTGGTCCCGTAAGTCCGATTTGAAAAACAGAACCCTTTTTGTTTTTTCTTTTATTTATTTAAAGGGGCTTTTACGCATAGCGTATGTCAAACCCATCAACGGAACCCTTATAGGATCACTCGTGTGTGTCTGTCTGTCGGGCCGTCTGTCACAACCAATTTGCTCCGAATCTACTGGACCAATTAAGTTGAAAACTAAAAAAAAAACCGGTCAAGAGCGAGTCGCGCACCGAGAGTTCCGTACGTATACATGATGTTGATGATTTCTGAAAAACTGTGCTATTTAGAGACATAGTTTTATTTTTCCTGTAATCTTTACATACACTTCTAGCACATAGAATAATTTCAGATTTTTAACTATACAAACTTCGGAGATAAGGGGGGGGAATGGTATTTTTTTTTAAATTTTTTCAAAAGTCGGAAACTATGTGACCTAAAAAATTAAAAAAATATTTTTGATAATGTGCAAACAGCGTTCTTTCATATGATACACCACATGCCCTAGTAGCCCCACTTCCCAATTTTTAAGACCCCCTTTCAGTCCCTTTTGAAAAAAAGATATATTTTTTTTACTTTTTTCTTGTTTGCAAAATAGTTGGGCAAACGGCATCTAAAACTATTCTAAATTTCAAGTTGATAGCATAAGTAGTCATCCAGGTGTGACAGACAGACAGACAGACTTAGTCTCACCATAAGGGGCTTTTTCCACACTTTGGGGGGCAAAAAAGAAAAAAAAAAAGTTATACGATCTGTGCCGTGTGACCTATCAAATGCACGGGCTTATTGTGTGGGTCATACATTATTTTATAAGGTAGATACTTTTAGCGTTATGGTAAGAAAATAGATGAACATTTACCATACTTATACTCCTTATGTCCGATACTACCGAGCCAAAAGTTTTGAAAAAATACAGCGAATGGTTCATTCATACTCACAGAATACAGTAAAACCTATAAGACGTCAAATCTTAAAATGACATGGTAAATCTCAATACTGTGCGTAACTTACATTTGCTGTTGGAATATATGGGAGAACATGTTTTTCAACTACAATGTTAATTTTGTTCTTGGGACGAAAATAATCGAGTCTGTGTCGCGGACTCGGGGCTGTTTTTAGTGTAAATAAAATTATAACACAATACCGACCTTGGATGGTGGTACCATAATATTTATTTCGATTAATATTCGACGACAAATTTTGTTTAACATTGTTCTGTGATATCTTCTATATACATATAGTATAATCGTAGCGAAGTCAAAACTATACATAACATATACTTGAAAAAAGAAAAAAAAATCTGCAAGGATTGGGAAGGGACGAAAATATAGTTTTATAATTTTTGTCTGTCTGAATGTATGTTCCAGCATCACGCAAATACTACCAGATTCCAGATTCTGTTGCATAGATATTCCCTAGTATCAGTCAGTTGTCGGGCTATAAATTATCACGCTATTTGCTATGGCGGATGGGCATAATTGCATTATGTTCGTGTTCTTCAACAGTTTACCGCAAGTTGTAAAAAGACGAGCCAAAAGGTTAGAATATTGTAGATAGTAACAGATTTAACATTTGAAACTATCATCACACTATACCTTTATGGGGCTAAGCAGTCAATCATGAATTACATATACATATAAGAACGGCTATTTTAGTTAACCTTCTACAAAGCATTGCGTAACTCGTGGTCGTTTTTAGGGTTCCGTAGCCAAAAAGCAAAAAACGGAACCCTTATGGATCCGTCATGTCTGTCTGTCCGTCCGTATGTCACAGCCACTTTTTTTCGAAACTATAAGAACTATAATGTTGAAACTTGGTAAGTAGATGTATTATGTGAACCGCATTAAGATTTTTCACACAAAAATAGAAAAAAAACAAAAAATTTTGGGGGTGCCCCATATTTAGAATAGAAACTCGTTTTTTTTTTTCATCAAACACATACGTGTGGTAACTATGATAGGTCTTCAAAAATGATATTCAGGTTTCTAAAATATTTTTTTTTCTAAACTGAATAGTTTGCGCGAGAGACACTTCCAAAGTGGTAAAATGTGTCCCCCCCCTGTAACTTCTAAAATATGAGAATGATAAAACTAAATAAAAATATATGATGTACATTACCATGTAAACTTCACCAAAAATTGGTTTGAACGAGATCTAGTAAGTAGTTTTATTTTAATACGTCATAAATCGTAAACCGCAATTTACCTTTCATTCAATCAACTCAAATACAAACGCTCAAATACTCACTATTATTAAAACATTTATCAAAGTTACAACGAACTACAAGAACTTTTATATTATGTTACTTGCTGCTACGGAACCCTTCATGGGCTAGTCCGACTCGCATTTGGCCGCTTTTTTATAATAATGTCGTCATACAGCACATTTTCTTGTTCAGGTGGCTATGAAGACGACGTGGACTACGGCAACGAGTTCACATACACGGGCAGCGGCGGCCGAGACCTCTCCGGGAACAAGCGCACCGCTGAGCAGTCCTGCGATCAAACACTCACAAGGGAAAACAAGTAGGTCCTTTAAATACATATAAATTCACCATCCCTCCCTCTTTGTATGGTATTCTGATTCAGGTTCCGTATTATGACGTTTTAATGCCATCATGTCCAAGTCAAATTATTTATTTCAAATAGGCACATAAAAGGCAATTTTGAACGTCAAGAATTACAAAAAAATAAATAGAATTGATTCTAGTTGCCCCTTCCAAAAGGTAGCTTCGTATGGAGAAGAATGGGCAATAAACTCCACCGTTAGTCTTTTAAAAATGTTTCACAATATTTTGTACATTTATTATATGATTATATGTGAAGACGATGCACCTAGAATAAAATTACTATACCACAATAAGTAAAAATTAGGCAATGAAAAATAACTTGATTGATTGTAATGTATCTCGTTGGTATAAATAAATAAACTTAATTATGAGATAGATACATGGTGCTCAAATATTTACAAACATCGTAAACGTAGATGATTTCCTAAAACAAGAAAAAAAAAGTCTGTGTGAGTTTAGGTAATCACAGAATTTAAAATCAATGTCATTATAATAACAAATGATACAATTAATTCATAACACATAAATCCAGTGCTAGCAATAGACGGAACTGTACGTGACCGACAGCACCATCCATCTCTCTTCCGCACTCAACCACTCCACTGGCATATTTTGTAATCGCTCTCTCTTGTCACACTGGACATACAAATGAAGGGCTGAATTTCACAAAAATTGCTGTCCAAGCAATGAACCGTGTTTCCCACAAAAGAACTTGATGTAAACGAAAAATAAAAACAGTACACATAACATGTAGAATACATGTTTTATAAGCCCATGGGCTCAATGGGACACTAAATTCTTACAACAATTTCCGTCCCCCCAGAGCGTTAGCGCGCAACTGCGCGGTGAAGCACGTGAACGAGGAAGGCGGCGACGCGGGCGACGAGTGGCGGAGCGGCAAGCCGGTGCGTGTTGTGAGGTCTTACAAGATGCTGAAGCACTTCCCCAAGTACGCGCCCAAGGAGGGGATCAGGTCAGTCTGATTTAGTACTTTCTTTGCTTATGTAAAACCGTCGCCTGAAAAGTTTTGGTAAAGATTGAAAAAAATCATTGGGAAGTGTACTTTAGCCGCGCCTCCGCGCCAAATCGTACTTCAATCAATGTTATCGAAGGAGTCATCTAAACGCTGTTTCCGAAACAAAACCCGAAATTTTGTCATTTTAAATCAAAATGATTTATTTTCTGTAAGTAGGTTTGTACAAACACTTTTACACTCCAATCATATTAAAAAAAACTAGATGAGGTTGGCGTTTCGTAACTGACTACTCTGAGAAGAAAGGCCGAAACAAACTCAGAGGTCACGTCTCTTTTAAAGTCCAGACATAATCTTGGTCAAATCATGTGAAGACCATGTATATTGGTGCCTGAAATGATCTTTTGATGAAAGAATCACACAGATTGAGGGGACCTGTCCAGTCAGTGCACGCATTTGTCAGTAGTCGTGCAGCTCAACTCAGAACTTGAGGAGCTCAACGATTCGACGAACAATACCAAAGAAAGGACATTTCAAAGCACAGGCACAGCGTGATTGTCGCCGCGATTCTGTCCGTGGAGATGGCGCCTTAGTGCACTACAGAGCGATATTTCACATTTCCGTACAGTATTATTTTCAAATTAATCAAAACTGCTAATTATTTGTGACATGCCAACTTTCATAATAATCATAATGCAAGGCCATAATAAGCTAACCAAACACTATTTTTGTTTAGGTATGACGGCATATACAAAGTAGTGAAGTACTACCCCGAGAAAGGACTATCAGGATACCGAGTTTGGAAATACCTATTGAGACGAGACGACCCCAACCCTGCGCCGTGGGAGCCCGGCGTTAAGGAGTATCCTATTATTGTGAGTATTACTAAATCTTCTTCTCGTGTCGTGACTCATATTGTGTCGGACCGTACTGCCGTACGACCAGGGGGTCTACCCCGAACATAAGTCGGTCTTGACTACGTCTAACAACGGCTGACTACGCAATACGAAAAAAAAACGACAGCCAAAGAGATAAGCCAAAGTCAAAAATGTGACTTTAAGTTGGGTGTCAAAGACAAAAAGGAAACTATGGAAGTTACAAAACGGCCGAACATTCGGCCGATAGTTCGGAGAAGACCCCCTGGATAGCTCTGTCGTTTACCTCATTTAAGTGCACGACGGGCAAAGACAACAGGCTCCACAGTCGCACCGTGGTTGTAGTGTTAGTAATGAACCTCCACCGCCCTTCCCGACAGGCAACTCGATCGACATTGAATAAGAATGGTCGTCGTCGATGAACCGTATCCAGTTGCCATGCACCATACTGGATCGTTATGAACAGTCTCTGGTATCAGTCGACCGCGATCTAGGTGCACCGTTACCCGTAGTCCTAATAGAAAGGGACTGTCGCGTTCATATGGCCGCGTCCTAATCAAAATCGTATAGCATAATTATACATAATTATGTCACTTATCTGTTCGTTCACGCGTTCCGGTTCACAAAACAAAAAGTGACATAAGAACCCGACGATCGTGTATTCGCGCGAACGATCATTTTGGTTAGGTTGCGGGATTAGTCACTCATTTGGAATGCGGGTAAAGCTTTGACCAAACTGAGGCGAATTCCGTGCGGGAATATCGGGATGAAATTCGCTCGCGCAGATTATGTAAAGTAACTTGTATGGAGGTGCGCAAACGGGCGCGAGTAGTCGCGTTCGTGTGACTTCTTCATTAAAACAATCGAGGAGCGCAGTCGCGTCTCGCAGTTCGTTCGTCGATGGAGGCGTCGTCGCGGCGACAGAGGGCGTCTGTTGGTTTCCGGAAAAAATATGAATATTCGCACGACGATCGCTTATATTAGGACAACGCCTTACTCATACGGCGGCGATAAGTCCTTGATTTTGAGACAAAGGTTGTTTCTTCCAGCACACTATACTCCATTTGAAATAAGATTAGACATTTAAATAAACTTGTTTACAGTCCGTTCAACCGATTTTAACTTGTATTCCGTAGGCATAAGGATGGCATTAGTAACTGTTAACTGTTTATTACAGCTGTCATTGGTTATGCCACCAACGCAATAGAAATCAAAACCGATTGAACGGACTTAAAAAGGTTTATTTAAGTGTCTAATCTTATTTCAAACGGAGTATAGTTGTGGATGACAGTACGTAACTACTAAAATCAATTATCTTCATTCTTACAGTATCCAGACGGCTACTTAGAGGCGGAAGCCGAAAAGAAAGCTCTTAAAGAAAAGAAGAGCGGTAAAAGCGGGAAAGGTGCGCACAGTAAAGGTGGGAAGGGTAAAAAGCGAGCGTTGAGAGAAAGCAATCAGACCACGGAATCCGAGAGCGAAGCATCGCCGCCTGGCAAGAAACGGAGAACCTCGGAACTAGGTAAGCAGCCTAACCCTCTGGCCACAGCCAAGAGTGGCGTGGCAACGGTGAGCGCCGAAAACAAATTATAAGATATTGAGTTTGGATTCCAGACGTTTACTAATCATGGTTGTGATGCTGTACGGTACATGCAATGACTGAATTTAATTGTATTGAGCTCTTAAATAGACTATGTTACGTAGTACCTAGAACTGTTATTCGGCAGCAGGTGCGCGCACCTTGACTATTTTACTTATATCACACTTTTTATTGATTTTGATATATTCGCGCTGTCACAATCTAACTTAAAAAAAATGGTTTCACAATCTCTTCCAAGTCGCCTATGACGGATGCTCTTGTCATTCGATTCTTTCAATTCTTAGGTTTTTCTTCTAAATTAGGTAAAAAAAACAAAAAAATGGTTTTAAATATGCGTTCGTTTTTATACACCAATATCATTTCGTGGACAATAGTGTGGGTTATACGTTTATTCGACTGTAATAAAACGACTTTTTGTAAATGCTGTAATGTATAATTGATTTTTGTCCCAAATAAAATAAAATAATAAAATCGGCCAAGTGTGAGTCGGGCTCGCGCACGAAGGGTTCCGTACCATTATCTATAAAAACGGCAAAAAATCGTTCGTTTCGATTCGTTTGTTGTATGGGAGCCCCTTTTAAATATTTGTTTTATTTTAATTTAATTATTTATTTTTAAAGTGAATATATAACTAAAGATTCTGTGAATATTTCAAGCGTCTACCTGTTGCCGTTATTAATATCGAGCAAAAAAATCACGTTTGTTGTATGGGAGCCCCCTTAAATATTGATTTTATTCTGTTTTTTAGTATTTTTCGTTATAGCGGCAACAGAGATACATCATCTGTGAAAATTTAAATTGTCACACGGTTCATGAGATACAGCCTGGTGACAGACAGACATATAGATGGCAGAGGCTTAGTAATAGGCTTCTCGTTTTACCTTTTGGGTACGGAACCCTAATAAAACAAATGGTAGACAAGCTATGAAGTATGCCACAGCTACCGGCGACGCGGACGGCGGCGCGACCTGCGGCGCGGTGAGCGTCGCGCGGCACGCGGCGGCGACGGGCTGCGCGGTGTGCGCGTGACACAAGTGTACTAGCGAGTATTGAGGCGGCCACAGCTCAGAGCGGCGCGCGCGGCGGCAGCGGTGGACGCATGCAGGCACCGCACGACCGAAACTAATAATTTTGTTTTTATCGCGCGTTGACCTTATTAAAATAATGGATACGGAACAATTTATTAGTGAAATACTGAGTAGACCAGCAATATGGATGTCAAAACATCCACATCATAGAATATAGGCATGTTATAAAATAATTGTGGGTCGAAATAAAACAACAATTACCGTAGTAACATTAAAAAATCATAATATTATTTCGATATCCGCCCAGCACGCGTAGCATGACCAATTCTATCTTTATTCTACCCAGGGACCATTCTGGTTACTATTTTAGAAAAACCTTTTCAATGGAAAGGGGTTTTCTAAGCAGTTAATCAAAAACCCAGACAGTGTAGGTAATTTTGAATGGCTTAAATTGAACCGTTCAAAAGGGTTACCCACACCTTATCCCCCTTATTACAAAACAAGGTTTAGCTTCAGGCCCAGGTTTAAAACATGGAGCCATCATTGAATTTCGAACTTTATTCCGAAAATGGTAAAGTTCCTAAACACAAAACTGACAACTTAGTACCGAACTAAGTTTTCAGTTTTGTATAAAGAACGGTACTTCAATCAATGTTACGTTCTTATTACAAAAAACTGGCTCCATGGTTTAAACCATGTCAAAATATAAATCTTGTTTTGTAATAAAGCGGTATGGGTTTTTATCAAAACCCTTTCAATGGATTACCAAAATTTAATTTAAGCCGTTCATAAGGGTTACCCTTATCGTATGGGTTTTTGTTTAACCGCTCAGAAAAACCGTATCGAAAACCCTTTCAATGGGTTATCAAAATGGTCCCTGGTTTAAACTAATGTGGCATTTTCGTAATTGTGCTTCTGGCTACAGTCGCCACCTAACCAAAAAAAAGAAGAAGAATAGTGGTGTATACACAAAGAATTACTGTAATTCAACCATAAGCGCGTTCACGTGCGTTCCGAATTGTTGACAACTTTCAGCTGTCATAACCGTAATATCCTCATCGGAACGAAAATCTTATCGACGGTACATAACGAATTTACCGCATTTTTACTAAATATTAGCAATCAAACAATTGAAAAATTTGGCGTCAAATCAGCATGGGGCTAAAAATGTTTTATAAATCCGAGTTGGCCATCCGTTATTTCAATAGTCAAGATACTTGCTTCCATACAATTTTTTTTGGACATTTGTCAAATTCATTCCAGTCTTTGTTCAAGTAAGGTTCACGATAGGTTGTTTTTAACCTTCATCATCATCATTCCAGCCGAAAGACGTCCACCGCTGGACATAGGCCTCCCTCAAAAGGGGGTGGTTGCCATAATCGCCACGCTTGGCAGGCGGGTTCGCGATCACAGTATGGTGTTAAAATGCATAGAGAACGCTGCTGCCCATTCTCTAGTAAGTCCCTTAGTCGCCTTTTACGACACCCAAGGGAATAAATGGGATGATGCTATTCTGTACGTCCGGCACCACACGGAGCCTTGCGGGGTTTGTAACCTTATCCTAATCAATATAGCTATTGACATCTAAATCCAATTTCAGCTACAACAAACACCAAAGCCACAGATAGTCCAAAGACGAAGATAGCTAGTATATTCACCAGGAGCCCTGCCAGGAAGTCGCCTCGCAAGAAAGAAGAAAGCGCTTTAAGCGAAGAAGAGCAAGCAGCGATTAAAGCCGATACAGTGAACAGCAAGCTGTGGGACGAATGTCTCGTTGTGTGCGATACGAGGGGAAAGAAGGTGCGTCTTATGTTATCTTCCCATAATATAAATTAAAGTAAACACATGCACACATACCCACACCCGCACGCGCTTATAAACCCGCACTTACGAACACCAAACACTCACACACGCAGTACACAAACAACAAACACTCACACATACATCACGTCTCACTTAAAACATTCTCTTTTTTACTATGATTTTATACTTATTTTTTTTATAACCATTTTTTTTTTCTTTTTTCGTATTTGTAACCAATTACAGTATTAAATTAATTCGTATTATTCTAGTTAACAAGATTGATAATAATGTATGTAATGTAACTAATGACTTGATTTAGGAATCAACACGTAGCATTCTTTTTAAGATTTTTATCGAGGGAGGCAAACTGTCTCTCCTTAACACAGGTTGCTTTGCTACCTAGCTAGGAGAACAGTAGTTCACCCCTACAGATATTTGTTACTTTTACTACTACGCTTACTTAATTATTAAGCTCTATTATGTACGTACTACAAATACCTTTTATTCAATAAATAAATATTTGATTTGATTTGAAAGTCGCTTTTCGTGTCTGTCTGTATGACCACTTAGATCTTCTAAACTACACAATAGATTTTCATGAGGGTTTCACCATCATTTAGTTTTTTTATTTCGGAATGTTCATATTGTGTATAATACTTCATATTTACTTAGAGCACAGAAATCTTGATATTTGACATGTTGCCTGATCCGAACGTAAAATACGCGCTTGAACGTGGAGTTGCGGACAACAGCCCGTTGTACAATACGATGTTGCCTGATCAGTACATTGCACCTGCGTGAAGCAGGGGCGGGTCGCTAGTTTACTTATAATTTTGAGTGGATAACAATCAGGCGGCAAACATGGCAGAACTTGTAGCTTGATATATAAAAAAAAACGTGTGAGTCCCAGCTGTAGTCGCATAAGATGAGTAACATCTGACACAAACACAATTAACCTAAACATGTAAAAAAGCTAAATATTGAAATATTTATTCGAATAATCATTAATTACTAGTGGTCGCCCACTGGTCGAAATTAGATCCCTTCTACTTACAATCTATATAGTACTTACTAATTCCATGCTATTAAAAAGTATACTTATTCCACGCTCAAGCTGTCACTGCCTGTTACACACTTCCGTCACTTTTCACGAAATCTCTCAACTGCACTCACAGAAAACGAGAGGAATGATGTTACACATCATAAAGAATATGAAAGAGTCATGGCCGCCCGTGGGCTCTGGCACCATTCATGCGTTTTTCACTCGAGAGACAGTTGAAATGTCTCATGTGGCTGGTGCGCTAGCATCCATAACCCTTCAAACCGTAACCCGTCAACGCTATTTAGCAGCAGAAATATTAGTAGTGGTAGTACTTCGGAACATATTTTTCTTTGTATGGTCTTAAGAGGCCGAATGGATGGATGCCTAGTTCATACAAACGTAATACCAAAATAATTTTTAAATCAAACATATTCTTAAGGTAGTGTGTCTTTATTCTGATTGAAATACAGAATATCTAGGTATATATAGGTAATATTTTAGAAAAATAAGTTTTCTATAGAAATTTTAAATTCCTCATATCTCGTCTATAAATCATTGTCCTTTCAAAATATATATTTAGGAACATCCAATCGAAATAAATACACACTACTTTAAGAATATGTTTGATTTACAAATTAATTTGGTATTACGTTTGCATGAACTACGCATCGCATGCTACGCCGGCTCAATCTCATCATCTTAGGGGATGATGAGATTTGTCTGTAAATGCACCCAAAATACAGGAAAAAATCGAAGTAAAGAACTCAGGTGTTCCAGATTACTATCGTTGTCAGTAAAACGCAACATTTGTTTTGCAATTAAATGTATTTTTATTTCCAGGAATTCGTAGAGTACGTGACGCAAGTGTTCCTCTGTATCATTTGTCAAGACGTGGCTGTGAGTCCTGTGACGACACCTTGTTTGCACAACTTCTGTATGGTAAGTTTCCGAACTCTGCTCTAAACTAAGTACAGTCAGGGAATAAATTGTTAAGACAATTACACCCTACTAAAAAAAAAATTGAATAAATAATATTAAGGTTTTTGTAGACATTATAGTCTACGATATGCTATCACTTATATATATTCTGTCGTTTATATATTCGTTTATACAATAATAGCATTTTCTTATTTAAAAATTGTTTTAGAGTTTTTATAAATAGTAAAATTATTACACGATACGGGCAAGAACGTTCAAAAGTGATATTGGTGTATAATGAAATCGCATACAATAAAACAGCACGTACAATAAAATCGCATACAGTTCTGGCATGAAAATGTTCTATCATTAATGCTAAATAAAAAAAAACAGTTCCTATGGCCACCTTCTAACTTCACTATCAGACTCCGGAGTCCATTCAGTGCTAAAGTACATGTCATACCAAAATCTAACGAGCCTAAAAACGACGAGCTATCTATAGTTGAGGAGTTCCTATGGCCGCTTTCCAGTTTCATGATCAGACCCTGGACTCCACTATAGTACTTGTCGAGATAAATCTGACACGTCGATGCCAGGAAGTGTTTGGAAACACATAAGAACGAAAATGTTAAAAAGTCGTAAGACGTTCAATAAAATTGAATGAAATATTTGACATTTTACACATGGATTGACCATAGACTGGGTATCCTGTTCCTGGGTATCCCGACGCTTAATTCCCTTATCCACGCGGGAAAAGCCGCTGGGAAAAGCTAGTTCTAAATAATATGATATTTGTTTCTGTTAGTAGATCTTTAAGATAGAAAGACGTTCTTCTTTTTCTTCTAGGCATGTGTAAAGCTGGCTTTCAAATCATCCGGCCTTCAGTGTCCCTGCTGCCGCCATAACCTTGCAAAATACGATGTGGAACCGAATGAGCAGCTCAAGACAGCGCTGCAAAGCATCATGGCCGGCTATGACGCTGGCAAGAAATAGACTGATAATAGTGTTAATGTAAGATTGGTCTGCGAGCGAGGCAATGGAATGGTGTATAAGCAAAAATGTGGATTGTATGATGAATGTGACAGCCATAGGGTTCCACTCAGTTCGCCATGCACACAGAGCATGCAATTTCCTTTTTTCTATGAATTTATATATAAATCTATATAATATGAATTTGTATACTTATTTTATTATTACGAAACATTTTTAATAAATAAATCTACTCTGAAACAATACACCTGCCATGTTACCTCTCCACCACCCTTGGTTGACTACTAGCGAACGCCTCGTGTATTAAATCCGCCTTTGTGAAATTTAAATTTCTATGATAATCATTGTGGGTACGAAAACAAAGCTTTGGTATAGGCATGCCGTGTCGTTGAAATTTCAATGTTATTGTCATACTATTATTTTATATTCCCATTTAAAATCCCTTGCCGTGCCGTGCCGTACCGTCAGTGAGCGCAGGCCGTTATTGTGCATAAAGTTTAATAAATAAACTCTGCGCGGCTCCTCGTCTCCGTGCTCTGTGGCCATGAATCAAATAAAATCTTTGTAAAATAGCAACTTTACAATACAATAGACAATTTACTTGAAATGTGTATCAGAGCTTATTTTTGATTGTGAAGTGTTTGTCTTCTGATTTTTGTGACTCCATAGTTTCGATTCTGGAATATATAGATAACCAGTCTATAATGCTCCCAATGCTGTGAGAGGGAGTTGCCATTGTCTCATGTAAAATACTTAGTTGATCTGTTTATATGCTGTAAGCAAAGGTAGATATAATCTGAGCTATCGTGAAGAGATGCACAATAGTGCCTTACTAAAGCCAGTGGTAAACTAATGCAAAAGTGAGTTTGTTTGTCACACTTTCACGGTAAAACAGCTGAACGGATTTGGATGAAATTTGGCACGGGTACACCATGACCTGTGTTAGGACATAGTCACTTTTTATGCCGGTAGTACGTCCCCGTGGGATCATTTCCGACCTCCACTCGGCCGAAGTCGCGGGCAAAAGCTAGATTAGAAAGTAGGTCCACATTATTATAACCGTACGGTAAGAGGTGTGCCAATTTTATTTACATATTGTGTAGTCAAATTTAAAATATTGTTATACAAATTAAATAATGTCAGAAAAATTGCTTTTTATGTTAGTCATACTTAAATTGTTACATCATCGTTCATATAATTTAATTAATTACTATTAATAACACTTCGTGAGACACTAAACGCCCCCAGACGTAATAACAATAAAACTTCTATTGTGTCCCGTTCAATGTTTCAACTGGTTAATTTATTTATTATTATTAAATTACAAACATGTATCCTCTTTGAGACTGTAATAACATTAATTAATTAGAAAAGAGATAGATAATGGTTTCATACAAGCTCGGCCCAGAAATGACAAACATAAGACAATATGTATTATGAAGCAATATTTCATAGCCTGGATATTTTTAGCGTTCCGTCCGACCAAAATGGAATAAAGGAACCCCTATGGTGAGACTAAGTCTGTCTGTCTGTCACACCTGGATATCTCAAGAACTACTAACGCTATCAACTTGGAATTTAGAATAGTTTTAGATGACGTTTGCCCAACTATTTTGCAAACAAGAAATTAAAAAAAAAAACTTTTTTGCAAAAGGCACTGAAAGGGGGTCTTAAAAATTTGAAGTGGGGCTACTAGGGCATGTAGGGTATCATATGAAAGAGCGCTGTTTGCACATTGTAAAACATTTTTTTTTTAGACAGCATAGTTTCCGACTTTGATGAAAAATGTAAAAAAATACCGTTCCGAAGTTTACATAGATAAAAATCTGATTTTTGTTTTATGAGCACAGTTTTTCAGAAATCATCAACATCATATATACGTACGGAACCCTTGGTGCGGGAGTCCGACTCGCTCTTGACAGGTTTTTGTTTTTCGTCATAACACTTGGTGAAGACACATAAGATCTATGACTTTAATAAATAAATTCAAACCTGCCGATCGCGGAGCAATCCACAATCTTCCAAATGAATTAATTTCACTCAAATCAAACGACTGTATTCTCAAATGATTAATTTGCTATGCCACAATATATGGAACCTTGGATCTGTGTTGGAAACCGAGCAAAAAGAGAAGTTCGAGATGTGAGTAGCCATTTTAGCCGAAGTAAACCGTAATGCGAGGATCCATAGTGCAAGAAAGGCAGAGTCACAGTCAAAAAAGCAAAAAACATAACCAGAAACACACCCATTTATATTTTTTTACAAATCATTCATCAGAATTAAAGAAATTGTTTACGTTTAGTACCCAAATGTCAAATAGGGAACATATTTTTCTCTCGTATTTTTGTATGATATAAGTAGGACTATTTAATTCCTCGTGGCATCCAGATGGCTGGATGTATTCTAATTATTAACATGTCGTTATGTTTGTCGTGACCCTGACCACAGAGCACAAAATCGCTGCGCCGGCAGCGACAAGAGACGTTTTTACGAGTAATATTCGCGTCCGAATATGTTGCTGTTTAGTATTCACTTGCGTAGCGTGTTTACCAGTACACCACATAGAGCTATCCACATAGGTCGATTTATGCACGAAAAACTAATCTTCTCAATAAAATTAGTATAATCGCTAAGTACCGCGTGCGAATAACTTGAAACTCTGTGATTTTCTAATTGCTAAGGAGAATGCGCTAAGGCAGCCCGCGAAATTATTTTTTTTTACGTTTTTTGTAATTGGCAGGTCAGGTTGTATGTTTATTAAAATCTGGGACCGTACAACCCCGGTTAAGAGTTAAGCCTTTCGAAGGGGTAACCCATTCAATGGGTTACCTTTATCATGATGTAGTCCATTCAATGGGTTACTTTTATCATGATGTAACCCATTCAACGGGTTTTATACTAGAAACCCAGTGAAAGGGCTACATGATAACCTATTGAATGGGTTACGTGATAACCCATTCAATGGCTTCTTCATTTACTTGAAAAAATCATAATGTTATGTTATTTCGATATCCGCCCAGCTCGCGTAGCATGACCAATTCTATCTCTATTCTACCCAGGGACCATTTTGGTTACCATTTTAGAAAAACCCTATCGAAAACCCTTTCAAATATGTCCCTGATTAAAATATGATTTGAATATTAAACATTAGAATCAGCAATTGTTCTCCTCCTTACTCCTTTAAGTTAGAATTTACCTCAAATGTCATGAGTTTATGAAATAGTCATTAAATAGGGTAACATGAACTTAAACCGACTTATTACAAAACAAGATTTATATTTTGACATGGCTTAAACCATGTAGCCAGTTTTTGTAATAAGAACGTAACATTACGTTCTTTATACAAAACTGAAAACTTAGTTCGGTACTAAGTTGTCAGTTTTGTGTCTACGAACTTTACCATAGTCGGAATAAAGTTCGAAATTCAATAATGGCTCCATGTTTTAAACCTGGGTCTGAAGATAAACCTTGTTTTGTAATAAGGGGGAAAGAGTTGTATTGATGATTTTTATGATGATAGTTCTATTAATAAATATTTGACACTGCTGCGAATCATATTTAGATCAACAAACAACTTGATACTGACCTGCAAATTTAAAACACGTAAGATAATGATAATTTCGCGGCTACCTGACGCTTGCGGCTGAACGTGTAGGTTTACTTTGTTGAACTTATTCTGGTTGTGTTCAAATTGTACTTCTTATTATAGCATTACCAGGCGTGCCTTGATATACGTGATATTGTTTTAAATTATTATATGTTGAAACTTTGAATTAATGACTACACTGCAAAGTATGTGTTTGAAGATCCACTACCCTCAGCGTGTTTTTTGTAATGTTCTGTTAATCGGGAGACGCATTAATTTAAACTCTGGTGTATGTGTTAGGACTGAAATAAACTGCCTCGAGACATGATTCGCAAATAATATAACAGAGAATACCGTAGCATCCTTGTGACTTAACCGTCAAAAATAATAATAGTTGTAAATAAATTCATAGTTATAAGTACTCGCCTTGGAATTGGGCTGTAGTTTAGATTAGTATTTATAACTCGACAGTTAAGTTATGCCTACCTCATTATATACTTTTTAATTGCTTCTAGATAATTTCGTAGAATAAAATTACGGCAGCATTTTATTGGCAAGGTGTTCAGCCTGAAATGTGTAAATAACCATTTCTAGTGACGTCACCGTATAGTATAAAATATCCTACTTAGAAACTGAGCATATATGTGTTGATGTTTCATTTTAATTTGTACGACTTCGATTTCCTTTAAAATACTGATAACCGCAGGTTTTAGCAGTTTATACAGTAATATTGCTTGCTTATAGGCTTAGTTGAGTTAATTAATTGTGGCTAATTGTCACCTGCCACTACAGAAGCTACTCATACATACAGAAGCTACTTTATACTAGTATTATTCCCACCAGTGGACTGCAATACGCTGAGCAGTTTTTTAATTTTAGTGTCTTGTTGCCTTAATAGAAACTCGACCTGTGGTGTGGACAATTTTCCCATGTTTTGGTAAAGGTCTGAATATTGCTAGTTATTACACAATTAAATACATGGAGACGTACTTTCATATTTATTTATCTATACGTAATACGTCCACCCCTTTTTTTTTTTTTTTTTTTTGGTGGGAAATCATCAAATAACTTCTCCCGCTCTGGGCGGAGCGAGAGGGAGTGTCAGACTTTTACTGACTAAAACCCACCGTGTTCCTTCAGATGCCTGTGTGCCAGAGTCACGATATCCCTTTCGGACAGGCTCGTAACCCTGGCAGGCATTGGCCCTTTCGGACCCCGTCAATTGGTGCTGACGTCTCTTTGAGGCGCGCGTGGAACACAACGCGCCGTCGACCCGGGCCTGGTCCTTATCGGACGGCGAGCTACCCATCGCTCACCGTCCGCAAGCCCGCGCCTACGGTGGCCGGGAATCGGCCTGCGATTCCCGACGCCCAGGGCGTCTCCTGCGGCGACTTAGGGCGGAAGGGCGGGCACCCTGCCTCACCCTCATGCGCTCCGCCTCCTCCTTCGCGAGCATTACTGTTTCGCAGAAGGAGGTGACGGCCTCCCATGCACTCTCGCTCCGAACCATGGCCTGAACCAGGGCCGGACGCGAGAGATCGTCGCCGCCGATCGCCTCCGTGAGGACACGGCGGTGCTCCGCCCAAGCAGGGCAGACCTCCACCGTATGCTCCACCGTGTCCTCCGGGCGATCCACACAGTGGTGACACCCGGGCGTTTCCTCCCGCTTTATCCTGAACAGGAACCTCCCGAAACAACCGTGTCCGGTGAGGACCTGCGTCAGGCGGAAGGTGAGGACGCCGTGGCGCCTCTCTAGCCACTCCTCAAAGAGGGGACTTACCGCCGCAATTGTGGCGTGCCCAGCACTGGGTTGCGACAATCGCACTTTCCATGTCGCCATGAGATCCTGCCGGAGCTCCGTCCGCTGTGCCGCGATTTGTTGCGGCAGCGGAGTTTCACCCCGGCGTTTCGCCTCTTCGCGCCACACCCACATGTGCGCGAGGACTTTCGCCTCCAGATCCCATGGCGGCAGTCCGGCAAGGAGGCTCGCCGCCTCACGGGAGACCGTGCGGTAACCCCGTACCAGCCTGATGGCCATGACCCTTTGGGACGCGTTCAACCGCTGGGCTGGTCGCAGCCTCAGTGAACGCGCCCACACCGGTGCCCCGTAAAGGGCCATGGACCGCACGATCCCCGCGTAGAGCCTCCGGCAGGAGGCGTTTGGACCCCCCAGATTGGGCAGGAGCCGCTTCAAGGCAGCCCCGGCCCGCTCCAGTCTGGGAGCCAAACGTCGGAAGTGCTCGACGAAGTTCCACCGGCTGTCGAGGACGAGTCCCAGGTACTTCATCGTCACCTCGACGCCGATGTGAACCCCTCCCGCCGTTATCTGGGAACCCGACAGTGGCGCGTTCCGAGGACCATAAAAACACATGGCCTCGGACTTGTGCAATGCCACCTCGAGTCCCAAATACGTCCACCCCTGCAGTGTTATTCTGTAACCATCTCACCGTGAAAACTTAGATGAAGTGAGCGTGGAGTGAACTGTCAGTGTCATCGCACCTTATGCTAGGGATGGACTAAGGCTTCCATTTACAATCATAATCGAGATTTTGAACAGAACTCAATAATGTTTTTTTTTTACATTAAATTGAGTTTGACAGAATTTCTGTTTTGCTATTTTATTTAAAAACCCCTTAAATAGTAAAGTTTAGACACATAATACTAGCTTTGAAATAATATAAAATGATCAATAGAATTAGCATAAAAATATAATTGAAATCTCGATTATGATTTTAAATGTAACCTTTGTCAATCCCTAGCATAAGTGGAATGACATTGACAGCTCACTCTACGCGAGAATGAATGATTTTTACAGAATCGACATGCCGGACGTAAATAACATGTAGATTTTATGTGATGACAACGTTTCGGCTTAGTGGTGTGTACAATTAATTAGTTAAACTTTTTTTATTTATCTTTACTACCCACAATGTTGGGATGTCAGCATGACGTGCTTTACTATCGTGTTCCAATTATAATATTGATCTTGTGTAGTACAAATAATGTAGTTTTAATTAATTATTTTTCTTGTTAGGCTTAATTAAACTAATTTAAGAAATTATGTATAATGTAAATGATGTGTTATTATGTTTTATTATTACTATCATGTGTATTATGTAAGTGATGTGTGATTTAAGGAATTGTTTTAAAAATAGTAGATTTTGATGAACCCCGATTTAGCTACACGTTTCGTATCAAATCCACGTTTGACTTTGTATATTAGATAATTAGAATAGAATAGAATACTCTTGTTAATTGTGATTTTTATTTACCTAGTTTAAAAAGCGCACAGTCCAATTAGTGATTTGTAATTAAATGTGTGATAAGAACATTCATTTTTATAGATTAGGTTGCGGCTAGATACAAATTAGGGAGGGGGTAAGCTGCGAATTATATTGTTTTTGGTCGAAGACAAACTACGTTATTACAACACGGCCGATGAATCGTGGCCGGTCTGCACGTAGGCTTTCCGAAGTTTAGCGCAGGATCTCACACACACTCGCCTCATGTCATCATTTGGTTCCTAAAAAATGTCATTGTTCTCATCAAGTGTGGAACGGCCACGTTCATGAGCCGGATTGTATCATAAATGGCATTTGGTAGGAATACCGGAAGCTGTTCCATTTACGTAGTTAGTCTACTTGATTGCCACAATAACCATGTAAAAAGGTGCGAGATGATGGAATCATCTATTTTTATTTGTGTAAAAATATTGTTATATACTTATTTAAATGTATTATTTCTATAGTTTATTAAGACAGTTTTTTTAAGTTTATGCTTGTGGGAATTAAATGTGATTTTCATAACACCCACATTCGTTATCGATTGAGAGCACTTTGTTAACTTGTAGAATGCTCTTCGTTACGTCTTCTTAATCAGTTATTTAGGATCCGTATCTAGCCTCGGCCTAACTATTTAATTCTGCTTAAAAGATGTGGATGGTCCATCTTAACAGAACTGTGGTGGTTTTAGTCTAATGGTTAAAATTCGGGATACTATTCCAATTACGTGCATTTAAGGTTTGTTTTGATATTACTATGATAAAGCAATTCTTTTGTAATTTAAGCCAGTGAAAAATTATGTTGATTTTCATTAATAAAACAATGTTGGAAAATTATATACTTATTTATTTTATTGTCGCTTCGTCATTACTTTCTATTTCCAAATGTTTTTGAACATACTGATTATTCCCAACCCTTTGCCGAAACAAAGCGTGATGTTTCCAATCCACACAAAGGTGTGTTGCAACCAGGGACCATTTTGGTTACCTATTGAAAGGGTTTTCGATAGGGTTTTTCTAAGCGGTTAAACAAAAACCCATACGATAAGGGTAACCCTTATGAATGGCTTAAATAAAATTTTGGTAACCCATTGACAGGGTTTTCGATAAAAACCCATATGGTGTGGGTAACCCTTTTGAACGGCTTAATTTAACGCATTCAAAATTATCCACACCGTATGGGTTTTTGATTAACTGCTTAGAAAAACCCTATTTAAAACCCTTTCCATTGAAAGGGTTTTTGATACGGTTTTTCTAAAATAGTTCCTGGGCGGATATCGAAATAACATAATATTATGATTTTTTCATGTTACTGGGTTTCAAGTAGGTATAGAACCCATTGAAATGGGTTATCATGTAACCCTTTCAGTGGGTTTCAAGTATAAAACCCATTCAATGGGTTATCATGTAACCCTTTCAACGGGTTTCTAGTATAAAACCCTTTCAATGGGTTACATCATGATAAAAGTAACCCATTGAATGGGTTACCCTTTCGAAAGGCTTAACCCTTAACCGGGGTTGTACGGTCCCTGGTTGCAACTTGAAAATAAATTGAAATAAAACAAAATATTATGATAATAATTTTATTACATTGGGTTTTACCTAATTACACTTCTGAGCACATTATCACTGTCGTGTCCAACACACAGCACAACAATCAAATAATCGACACTACATGAATACATCCTAATAAATATATTATAACAACATCACAGTTTGTATCAATATGCATGACCGGAACACGCTTGGCATTTGTACGTCCTACGGATACGTCAAAGGAACTGTTTTAAAAGAGATCCCTATTTCAAAAATACATGTTTTAAACAAGTATTTTTTTTTAACAACATCAATTTAGATAGTAAACAAAAATATTGATATAATTAAGGGATAGCCTAAAGGATTATGTCCATTTTTAGTCCGGTCATATACAACCAAAAGTTATATCGGTAACAATTTTAGCGAGGGTAAAATTTTTGTAACTAGATTTGATATTAAAATTAACATAAAACATCAAATTTAATTTATTAGCGCAAATAACTGATATTTCGAAAACAAAATCAATTGTAAGAGATTTTAATAAAGCATTTCATATGGGGTAAAAAATTACTACGGCGGAAAATAGTGGACGTCGTCACTCGTCGGCTTCTACTTCCTAAGCAGAAGTCGATTATGTTAAATCTTTATTTTAACACCATTTCCAACCAACGTAATTAAAATGAAATATAATCAAAGAAAGAGTTTTAATTTTTTTTAAAGCTGCAATAAATTATTCGTTGTGTATAAAAAATAAAAAACGTCATGAGTTTATCAAATAGAATGCGTTCATTTAAACTTGATCGATGTTCATAAATAAAATGTACGAGTTTAGTTCAAATTATTATACTTATATATTGATTTCTTATATAAAGTGAAAATTTAGATCTTTTTCAAATGTTTGTAATGAGTCTGTGTTTATTGACTCAAATTTTAGCTTCTTTACGAACATCGAAGAAAAGTTTTTATATAAAATTAATACCTACTCTGATTGTACTTACGTTACTCTAGCAAAATGCCACCTTTTAACTAACATTCAATCTCACTGAATTAGGATAAACGCTTACCGACCAATATAATACTAACGACTTACTATTACAACCGTTTACTGTTGTGTTGACCCGACAACTTCAATGAGACTGGTATTATATAGATATTTAAATTAATATTATCGATACCTATGTATTAACTAAATGCACGTACAGACATAAATATTTAAAGATAAAATCTTGTGATCATCTGCCGCCTGCTCCCAACATGCTGGAGTCGGCGTCCAGGCCAACCGGATCCGGATGCAGTTGAATATCAGTACTTTACATGGAGCCACTAAAATAAAAAGTAAGATAAAATCTTGTATGAAGGAAATATATATTTAGAAATATTGCTATGGAAAGTTTTTAAATATTCTGATATTATAAGATTTATAATGAAAACAGAATGTTATAGTGTGGTAAAATGATAAGATGTCGAGCGGCTGAGTGCAGATCAAAATAATGAAACATAAAACTAATGCTTTGATCAATCGAGGAGCTTGATACAGATCAGGCAAGAACTTAATTATTATTATGATTAAATGTCATCAGAGTCGTCGGGTACGGTTATCATCAGCTCAGAAAATAGGCCAAAATTCATAATTTTTATTCAAAATTCAAATTAAAAAGTATCAATGATTTAATATTTTTTAAATACTTTGTTAACTTTTAATACTCAATTAATAATAAATAATTAATTTTATTGTTGCTGCATTCAATTTAATCACTGAAACTTATGATTACTTAAATTTGATTGCATGGCGCCTCCACTGCTTCCCGTGAGACAGCAGAAGAGAGTGTAGAGGTAATTAATAACAGCATAACATAATATTGTACCTACGTGAAACACTCGTCACGGAGCGTCTGTCTACGCGTCACTCGTAAGCACGTAGCTTATCACACTAACCTACCACTAAAATAAAGCTGTCTTACGATTAATATGAGTCAACAATTCATAATACATCTCTTATAAACTATATGTTAACGTTTGCATGGAAAACGTCCATCAAAAATACTTAGAAATCTATATACTATGTTGTGTACCTAAGAAGAATCGCTGCTTTGTGAATGCGGGGCGGTTCTGCGATGGCACTGATGCGAGAGGGTTCAACGCTCTCGGTGGTTGACCTTCAGGGGGCTAGGGTTTCGTTGTGTGCGATGGTGTGGTTCGAGGCGGTCTCTATGCTGCCGGTGCCGAAGGTAGCGATGATGCGTTCCAGCGAGGTCCAGGTGCCGACGACGAGTCCTAGGGCTCCGAAGAGAACGACGATGGCGTTCTTGACGATCATGCGGATGCGCTCAGAGCGAGACACGTAGTACCAGTAGGTGCAGCTCTGGATGAGCGCGGGGAAGGCCAGCCCCAGCGCCGACAGGCACAGCGCGCCGAACAGAGAGATGAACAGCTCCAATGCGGGGACCGCAGCTGCGATGCCGACTGCACACAAATAATATAACTGTTAGTTTTACCTCGGGTTGCCAACCATACTGTTAAAAACAGTATTGACTATACTGTTTTTCACTCTAAAATACTGTTCAACAAAAATAAAGTATACGAATATGTTGTTTTCGCTGACATCCAGAGCTATACCTAAACTAAAAGTTTCATCTAATATGTAGAATATTATCGTGCAGGACCTGGGGGCCTAAAATCGACGCTTTAGCAGAATCATAATATGATCTGCGTACAATTCATACATCCCGCAATTCATCTGTTTGACAGCTGATATTTGACATTAGACTTCATTATAGCAATTAATAATTTGTGGACCATTTTACGACACTCCATACAAACTGTCAAACAGATGAATTACGGGATATGAATTGCACAGAGTTTCATATTATGATTCTGCCAAAGCGTCCATTTTAGGCCCCCAGGGCATGGACGCGGTGATTCAGCTAGCCTTAACTTCAGAATGCAATTGTTAATGTCTCGAATTTTCGGGACTTAGTAGGTATCGTAAATAGATAATTGCTATCAGAATACCTTTTAGATACCTACAGTTTGATAATTAGTTCTGCCACCTCGGTATTCACAGAATGTGTTTTCAGTGACAATTGGTAAAAGACGATAGAAATAGAGCTTCAATACATTTACCTACCTAATAAAAAAATTACTTCTCGTCTATCTGGTGAGGCTTACAAAGTCTTTAAAATTGGTGCATGATGTATAAAGGTAGCACTAATGAATTATGTATCTTTTTTTTTAATACTCTAGATACTGTTTATTTATCCGAGATACGGTTTTTCCCACTTTGGCCATAATATACTGTATTCCTCGTACAAAAAGTTGGTAACCTGCTGACACGGTGTAAGGGTTTCTCAACTAACAAGAGGGTCCAAGGACCTCCAGCTCAACATGAGACATTCACTTTTTATTTGGTTGGTTAGCAGAATGATATCGCAGAAAGTAAAAACTGCTGATTACTCCCTGACAATTATTCAGAATTGTACGTTACTTGCGTATTGTAAGTACTTATAGGTATTCTTTACAGAGCACGGAGACGCCTCGGCGGCCACTGCTAGAGCCGGTCAACATTATCTAGAGAGTCAACATTATCAACAATTTCCATACAAACAAAGCGTATCACCGTTTACTCTCGCAATATGACACAGAAATGGCGTATAGAACTGATAGCTTTGAATGGCGAAGATTACAGAAGTTGTGCACTCAACGCACTATCACGAATCTCACTAGTAGGCTGTAGGTGTACTGCTGGTTAGACGAGGTCTGCGCGGCGTTTTCGTGCTCTGTAATGTGCTTGGAGGTGGTAATACTCACAAGTCATAAGCACAATAGCAGTCCTGAGGAGGTACTCCCAGATGATCCTGTGCTTGAAGTTCAGCATCCGGATGCCGATGTACTCGTTCCACAGGATGTCGATGGCGACGTAACAAGCCAGGCCGTGGGTGATGAAGATCGCAAAGGCAAGCAGGCACTGAACCACGTTAGCCAGACTGGAAAAAGATTATCGTAAGTTAGAGTGACGTAAAGGTATGAAGTATATTTGGGATTGGAATCTTAAAGTGCCTAAACCCCATTGACCTGTAAGGGCGGTCCAATCATCCTCAGAATCGCCTTATTACCCGACTGCGGCGAAGCCAAAAAAGGAGGGTTATGTGTTTGACCTGTATGTATGTATGTTTGTCTGTCCCTATGTTTGCTCGTAACTACTAAACGGCTGAACCGATTTTGATGAATGATATGTCGTTAGATTCGTCTTTATTACGCGAGTGTCATAGGTTATATTAAAATTATTAAAAATCAAAATGGCGGGTTTTTGGCGGCAAAAGGAGTGTCTTCGAAAAAAATATATCTTCCAAGCCTATCGAGTAGGGTATCAAAATGAAGGCAATAGGTCGTTATATTGTTAGGAAGATGCCGCCGACTGCACGAGATTGTTTATAGTACTTATTAATTTATATAAATCTTGTATCCATCTTATTTTAAGTTCACTTTTTACGCAGTTGGGTTTTTGATTTTTTAAATTAACTTTTTTTTTACTCATGATGTTATGTCTTCACTGGCGGTTAAAAGGCTTTTTCCTATACCTAAAGGTTTTCTACTGTACTGCACTAATCGTTTTTTTCAGGTTGGTAATAATGCAAGAAAGAAGCAGCGGAGCCAAGCCGATTTGGTTTTTTGGGTAACTTTCATTATTTGAACCTGCGATGCATTAAATAGCAATGTCACGTTTCACTTACATTTCTTTATCGGACGGCAAGTTGAGTGTGATGCTGCCTTCGGAGTCGTCTCCGTACTGCAGGTATCCGAACAGGCCCATGCCGACGTACAGCACAATGATACTGATCATGGAGCAGTTTAGAACTCCGAACTTGCCCACGAAGTCACGAGGAGTCTTCATCTCGTTTTCCAGGGGCAGAATCTGGAAGAATGTGAGATGTTTAATGAAAATTCTGGGACTGAAAAGGTGCCTAGGATCAAATTGTAGTAGGTGCCTAAATGATAATAGGTCATAATAATATGATCGACAATGGCATGCTCGGCTGTTAATCGTGACGAATAACCCGTGTTGCAAACGAATAAATGATTTGATTTGATTTTAAATAATAAACCGGCAAATTACGTTGAACCACGCACAATGAAGGGTTGCGTAGTTGGGAAGAATTTATCCCAAGATTTTTAACAACGTAACATTTTAACATAACATGACAAAGCTTACTAAGCTGTGATAGTTTACCTTTTAACTTCGCTTTTTCACAGTGACAAAAATAACTACGTATTTAGCTGGCTGGGGACACACACTTGACTCTAAATCTGGACTTTAAAGCTTAATATTTCGCAAAAGAATCCCTGAATTGAAAAACCCACATTACAAACTGTTTTTTTTTTAATGGCGTATCCAACGACACCCCACACCATGGGATTTTGGAGAAAAAAATGCATCCCCAATTTACGTGTGTACTCTGAGAAAATATATTTCTCGTGATTTTTTTGCCACAGTCTGCATGACTATGTTTATCCAGGCCAAATAAAAGTTTTCTAGTACTAAGAGTCTGTGAGCTAAGCCGCGGACAGACATACGGACGGATACGGCGAAACAATAAAGTTTCCTTGTTGAATACGGAACCCTAAAAAACCAGCCGCATCGGATGGTCGATTCTCCTAAGCAAAAAGTTGGCTATCTTACGACTTCTAAAGAAAAAAGGTAAACAGGAATTACTTCGCCTAAAAGATGTTTAGTCGTAGGTAGGTACCTACCTACTTTTTCGGTAGGTAGGTATAGTAATGGTAAAATTAAACCACGCTCAGATAAAGGCTCCCGCAGACAGGCGCGACGCGACAGCGCTACTCGACACTAGTAGCACAATTTCTAAGAAACACATCATGGAAAATATCGCGCTGCCTGTCGCGCCCGAGATATGGCGCCAGTCTGCACGAGCTAAGGCTCGTGCAGACTGGCGCCATATCTCGGGCGGAGTATTGAGAGATAAATAGGTTATTATTGTAGGTAATGTAAAATAAAGCTTACCACACCAATGGCTTCAAGCGCAAACAGAACAGTTCCAAAGAAGAGCGGAAAGTTGGCTAGTTTTCCAGCAGGCACCTTGCCTTCCAGGGTAGGGGCATCCCTGAAGATGTAGTAGCAGATGATTCCGAAGCTCACGATGGTCACAGCATTGGCTATCGCAGAGAACGGCGCCAGATACTTCAGGTCCCGGACCCAGTTGATCAGGACAAGGGGTAGTAGCACGCACAGCATCACTTGGAACACGGTTATCTCTATGCCAAAGTGCTTGGTGAGCACGAAGTAAATGTTCTCTGATACGAACACAACGTAGACGCAGCAGGTTCCGATCTGGTACACCAGTAGGAAAGCGTTCACCACGTGCCTGTAAACGAATGATGAATTTTAGGTTTATGTCATACTCGCTGGTAAATTAATAAAATAGGCAGTCATGGGGACTGCCGACGGAAGTGAAAAAGTTTTCGTGGGAGTAAAGAAGTTTTTACTTCAACGAATTCTGGATGAAAAGTACCCCGTGTCCTTCACCAGGTCCTGGGCAGTAGATTAGGTACCTCTATCTATCAAAATGTCGAGAGATCGGTTCAGCTGTTTAGACGTGAAAAGGGTAAAAAGGGTTATCTTTTCTCGTTACGGCTGATCCGTCAGCCGAACAGTCAGACAGACCGACAGAAGTTGCTTTCGATTTTATAATGCTAGTATTGATGGAGTGCTTGGCGAAATGTGGGGGTCGTCTTTACAAGTTTACCGTGACTAGTGCTATGCTGTGGTACTTAGGTCCACCTCTGACTAACCCTTCGAGGCACCAGCGGGCAATTTAGAATGATTCTACGTCATCAATACATAATTATGTTGTTATTTATTTACACGAATAAGATTATTTGCTAATAGTTAAGACGCAGATATATGCCAGTGACCTTGAGTGGTTAGCTTGCGTGTTCTGTACTGAGCTCACGCAACGCGTCGTACGTTCAGCCAGTAATAGGACTCGCCCATCAAAGAGCGCTGTCCCCAATTTGATGCATTATTAATTTATTATACACAAAACAAAAGGTATTTTAATAAAACGCGTAAACTATATAAAAAAAAAATATATATATATCTTTAAATTGGTGAAGGTTTTAGAAAAATACGCTTGGTAGATATTGCGCCATTCTCAGTTTTTATCCACGTTAGACATAACTTTAAAAATTAATTTCATTATGTAATATAAATATAATCTAAAATATTCACATAAGTTATTGACGAAGAGCTCTAATTTATAATATTTTTTTTTCAAATCATTAACACTACTCGTTTAGACTTGATCTTCAGTACAAAATCATTAAAAGTCGGTTATCGTCCCCTTAAGTAGATACAATCATAATATGCTAGGTATGTTAATGATTTCATACTAGATGTTGCTAACACGTGAGACGTATTGTAATTGTGACACGTTTCTGTAAGTTTTCCCGCCGATACAATAAACTGGTCTAGTTGAAACACAAGCAGCACACTTGAATTTCAAGATAGGTAAGTACTTAATCAACATTGTTTCAAGATGAAAGTGTTATCTTTTTTAAGTGTTTACAGCTGGAAGAACCCAGAATTAGGTTACATAAACATGATAGACATGTTAGATCAACATAAATATCATCACTTCGACACCCAAGGCTTCCACGAACAATTATTATGTTATTGTAAACAGCTCAATCGACATGACATGATTGTATTAACATAATAACAAATATACTATCAACAGAATAAGAACAAGTTAGATATAAAATAAAGACTATCCGTTCAACACAATCAACACCCCAAAATATTAAGGTTCTTCTGTTAGGTCCTCCAGCCTATTTTTTCATGTAGGTAGGTACATAAGTTGATTTTACTTTTAATTAATGTACGAATGTATAGGGACTTTGTGCTTGGAAGTCCTTTTTTCTTATATCAGAGTTAAAAGTGAAATTCCTATTGATAACTTTAGAGTCTCCGGCCCCAGCTCGTGGAGGACGTGGTGAGCGCTCTGTTCCCTTCGCGAGGGGAACATACTCCCCCGCCCATGGCTCCGCCTCCTGCGGTGCCCAATGCGGACCACACCGCCGACGACGACGACGATGCTTCGGAGGTGACCGAGGTAGATTTGAGAGTGGCGGTACGTAGGCTGAATGCCAAGAATACCGCCCCAGGACCCGACGGCTTGCCTGGAAAAGCCTGGGTTCTGGCCTCAGAGGCTCTCGGGCCTCGACTAAGGGGGCTCCTAAGCGCATGCATGGAGAGGGGCCAGTTCCCACTTCGTTGGAAGACGGGGAAACTGGTCCTCATTAAGAAGCCGGGGCGCCCAGCGGACTCTCCGTCCGCTTACCGGCCCATCGTGCTGCTCGACGAGGTGGGCAAGCTCTTTGAAAGAGTCATTGCAGACCGCCTTGTCGGGCGGCTGGTACGGGTGGGGCCGGATTTGGCGGAGAGCCAGTTTGGTTTCCGCAAGGGGCGCTCTACGGTGGATGCCATCATGCGCGTTCGAGCCCTCACGACGGGGGATGCTGTGGCCCGGGGTGGGGTCGTCTTGGCGGTGTCTCTTGACATCGCCAATGCGTTTAACACCCTGCCCTGGAGCTGCATCAGGGAGGCACTTCGGTATCACCGGATGCCGACCTACCTCTGTCGCGTGGTCGAGGCCTATTTGACGGACAGGGCCGTCATCTACCCCGGTCACCAAGGAGAGTGGAACCGGCGAGAGATGTCGTGCGGTGTCCCACAGGGATCGGTTCTGGGGCCGCATCTGTGGGACATCGGGTACGACTGGGTGCTGCGCGCTGACCTCCCCAGTGGCGTCAGCGTAGTCTGCTACGCTGACGACACGCTGGTCCTGGCACAGGGGAGTTCACATCAGGCGGCGGCCGAACTGGCGGAACGTGGGGTTGCGACAATCGTCGATAGGATCCGGCAATTGGGACTCGAGGTGGCATTGCACAAGTCCGAGGCCATGTGTTTTTATGGTCCTCGGAACGCGCCACTGTCGGGTTCCCAGATAACGGCGGGAGGGGTTCACATCGGCGTCGATGTGACGATGAAGTACCTGGGACTCGTCCTCGACAGCCGGTGGAACTTCGTCGAGCACTTCCGACGTTTGGCTCCCAGACTGGAGCGGGCCGGGGCTGCCTTGAAGCGGCTCCTGCCCAATCTGGGGGGTCCAAACGCCTCCTGCCGGAGGCTCTACGCGGGGATCGTGCGGTCCATGGCCCTTTACGGGGCACCGGTGTGGGCGCGTTCACTGAGGCTGCGACCAGCCCAGCGGTTGAACGCGTCCCAAAGGGTCATGGCCATCAGGCTGGTACGGGGTTACCGCACGGTCTCCCGTGAGGCGGCGAGCCTCCTTGCCGGACTGCCGCCATGGGATCTGGAGGCGAAAGTCCTCGCGCACATGTGGGTGTGGCGCGAAGAGGCGAAACGCCGGGGTGAAACTCCGCTGCCGCAACAAATCGCGGCACAGCGGACGGAGCTCCGGCAGGATCTCATGGCGACATGGAAAGTGCGATTGTCGCAACCCAGTGCTGGGCACGCCACAATTGCGGCGGTAAGTCCCCTCTTTGAGGAGTGGCTAGAGAGGCGCCACGGCGTCCTCACCTTCCGCCTGACGCAGGTCCTCACCGGACATGGTTGTTTCGGGAGGTTCCTGTTCAGGATAAAGCGGGAGGAAACGCCCGGGTGTCACCACTGTGTGGATCGCCCGGAGGACACGGTGGAGCATACGGTGGAGGTCTGCCCTGCTTGGGCGGAGCACCGCCGTGTCCTCACGGAGGCGATCGGCGGCGACGATCTCTCGCGTCCGGCCCTGGTTCAGGCCATGGTTCGGAGCGAGAGTGCATGGGAGGCCGTCACCTCCTTTTGCGAAACAGTAATGCTCGCGAAGGAGGAGGCGGAGCGCATGAGGGTGAGGCAGGGTGCCCGCCCTTCCGCCCTAAGTCGCCGCAGGAGACGCCCTGGGCGTCGGGAATCGCAGGCGGATTCCCGGCCACCGTAGGCGCGGGC
Source organism: Tiliacea aurago (assembly GCA_948098905.1). Classification (NCBI taxonomy): domain Eukaryota; kingdom Metazoa; phylum Arthropoda; class Insecta; order Lepidoptera; family Noctuidae; genus Tiliacea; species Tiliacea aurago. The sequence continues at coordinate 2,514,328 of OX402576.1, forward strand.
TTGCGGACGGTGAGCGATGGGTAGCTCGCCGTCCGATAAGGACCAGGCCCGGGTCGACGGCGCGTTGTGTTCCACGCGCGCCTCAAAGAGACGTCAGCACCAATTGACGGGGTCCGAAAGGGCCAATGCCTGCCAGGGTTACGAGCCTGTCCGAAAGGGATATCGTGGCTCTGGCACACAGGCATCTGAAGGAACACGGTGGGTTTTAGTCAGTAAAAGTCTGACACTCCCTCTCGCTCCGCCCAGAGCGGGAGAAGTTATTTGATGATTTCCCACCAAAAAAAAAAAAAAAAAAAAAAGGTACTATTCTGAAGGTATGTATTCAAGAATCAAATAAGAGCTACAAGTGGTTTATCAACAAAAATATCCTTACATAAACAAAATTTAATACTTACGCAGCATATGGAGCGCATGCTTTGCACCAGTCAGGTCCTTCCAGCAATGCGGCTTCCGCAGCTGCTGTGTACGACAGCGAAGGCACTTTTCTTCTCTTACACAGCACATAGCAGGAATCAATCAGGATATGTATGCAGTAGGTGCAGAGGACTCCGATGACGAGCGTGCCGACGGAGCCGACCACGTAGCCGGCATTGGAGAAGGCCTTCGGCATGGCTAGGATGCCAGTGCCCAAACTGCCCTTCATCAGGTGAAGGAAGGTTTCCATATTCCTGTTGAAGATATTATTTGGTAATTTTTAAGGCTACCGCAAATTAGGACGAGCTGCACCGCAACGCATTGCGACAATGCTCCAATATAAAAAAAAAAAAATAGAATTGACGGGAACGGGGTCGTTAAGAATTGGGAATTTAGGACTATAGAAGTGCGTCAAGCAGTCTCTAGAGGAGGGCCGGCGAAGATCCCGTGATTGCTTTTTCCTGGTTTCTCCCGGGTAGCGTCAAATGTATAGTGGAGTACCGGAGATCTTGAGAGTCGAGGACCCTGCAGTACCTAAGCATAATCACCATAAGTCACCATTGAACACATGTTGATTCGTTAAGAATATGTCAGAAATCATTATTCAAATAATATCTACAATATACCTACTTCCTTTACTATAAAACCACAAATTTCGTGATCTATTATTGTTTTATGGTTGTGGTTGCACGTTAATAAATAAAGCAGAACTATTTATTCTGTTTATATAGGTGGTACTTGGCAAGTTGTATTAGCAGGTCTGGTTTGTAATTTATGTAAGTTAAAAAACTTTTTACAAAAAAAAAAAGAACCGAGTTTCAAAAAAAAAACACTACAAAGTAAAAAATTACCTTAATTTCGGAAGTCAGTGTCTTTGGATCTATTTTAGTGTTTTTCCACCGACTTCCGAAATTAAGGTTATCAAATCAAATCAAATCAAATAATTTATTTGCTTAATACATGTTAAATAAGGTGTTACAGGTGTCTTATACACCTGTAACACCTGTACATTGTATTATAACATAATGAGGTGTGCAAATTAATTCAATGAGTACTAATCGCCAGTCAAGTCAGTTATTTTTTTTTTTCAAATGTTTTTTTATTTTCACTTTTAGTGGGTCAGCAATTTATCTAAGTTACCATAGCTTAATGTCAACTGCTCATCACCTTTTACAAAATATTGCTTTTCCCGATGCAGGGGCGTTAATAGTCGAGGATGTCTCCTGGTAAGAACCAGGAGAACTAGAACTGATGGTGACTTCACCATATGCATTGTGACGAGCATAAATTGCTTATCAACCATATTAAAGTGTCTAATCGAATTGCAACAGTGAAATACTTAGGTATTATTAAATAGTTCCGGTGGCCATCTGTGGTATTCGTCATCAGTTCCACTTCACCAAATGGTGCTTTACGAGAGCAAATGCACGAGTTACTATAAAAAATACCTAAAACCTCTATAGGTGTGCCTATAAATTATTTGAGAATTTCCCTCGATTTCCTTGGGATCCCCTCATCAGATTCTGACTTGGTGACAATGGGACCACCTCGGGAGCATCATACCTTTTCAAACAAAAAATAATTTTCGAAATCGGTCCACAACTGGCGAAGAAATTGGTGAACATACGCAGGTACATCAAAAAAAAACAAACATACAGAAGGAACGTAATTATAACCTCGTCCTTTTTGGAAGTCGGATAAAAATATAATTATGATTACCTATTGAGGTATTTTGGCACACAGGTAGGTTTGGAATTACTTTTTCATTTCTCATACTCGGAAAGTAGTGTTTGATTCCCAAGTGTAAGTTTGCAAGAGAGTAAACGTAACTAGCTCGTTTGCGTTAAGATTTTTATTCTCACTCTTATAATCTTAGCATTATGATCTATCGGTCAAATTTTACTCTCTTGCAAACTTACACTTGACCCCAAGTGTAAGTTTGCAAGAGAGTAAACGTAACTATTTCGACTGAGTAGCGGGTGGAAAACGCTGCTTCTCACCCGTGGGCGGGAAAGACTCATAGTAATTGCTTCCCTTCCTAGGGGGTTGAATTTAAAAAATAGAACTAAATTTGGTTAGGTAGTGGGCTACGAAAATTTTTACTTGTTTAAGAAAAATATCTATTAAAAAAAAAGTTCTGTGGTCTTGTGAGTGTATAAACAGCCAGTGTGAATTAAAAATAATAAGTACCTATTAGCGAGACGGCTCGCGGCGGCGAAGCGGTGTGTTTTTTTATTTTTATTTATTTATATACATACGCTACCATTACAGTGTCCCAATTCGGTAGTGTAGTTATTTAACAGTTCATGAAATAATTTACCACATATTAATATCCATGCCATACACGATATATAAATTAAAAACATAACACATGTAACGTTACCCTTGCGAACTCGATCAGTAAACATAGGAGAACTTAGGTATATATATCTTGTAAATTTATTCTGTATGCGCTCCAACATGAGACTATAATATTTAGTCTCATGTGGAGCCAATATTGCCGCATTACCCTCCAATTGACTTCTTATTAGAGCGTCATACAATGCCGAAATGGCTTCAATATTTGTAAAAGATGCCGCTCTGGGAAGCACAAATCCCAGTCGCTTGTATGCTTTTTTACAGACATTTATAATACGCTCCCGGAGGCTCAATTGAGTATCCATAAGAACACCAAGGTCTCGCACTGCCTCCTCCCTTTTCATAGGCACGTCATCCACTTTGTAGCTGTGGCGGAGTGGTACTCTTGCACGACTGAATGTTATAACTGAACATTTTGTAACATTAAATTGCATTTTGTTCTTCCGACTCCGCTCAACTACTCGATCAATGTCTTGCTGAAGGCGGTGACAGTCGTCCTCATTTTCGATAGCCAGCCTGCAGCAACTTGAGGTCGTCTGCAAATAACAGACGTCTGGCATCTCTTATTTCATCAGGCAAGTCATTGATCATTACTATAAATTCTAACGGCCCTAAATTGCTACCTTGACTCATTCCCGACCTAGTGAAATAAGGCTGCGACCGGAATCCACAGTACTCTACATACTGTTTTTTGTCCCTCTTAAAGCTCGCGAAGAATTGGAGCAATTTAGGTGTGCAGCCAACTTTCGCTAACTTCGATAATAAGACATCCATAAGTGTTCCATAAGTCTATTATAATTTGACGGAATACTAACTCTGTAAGTTGTACCGAAATTCAAAATCTGGGTTATAAAATACTAATATTTGTTTGAAAATGAGTTCAAGCGATTCTGAAATGCTGACCCCAGATTCGGTTATAGACGCGGCAAATACAGTAATAGAAAATCTTTTGCCAGACATTTCAAAGGGAACATATTTAAATACATACAATGATTTTATGAAGTGGCGAGCAAACAAGAAAAAATAATTTAGAAAAACTAAAAAAATTTACTTTCCTTATATTCGAAATGAAAAGTACTTGTAGAGTGTTTAACACGGGTGAAAGTCACCAATTCATTTATACAAGGGTCGAAAGGAATTGATTCCTTTCGACCCTTGTATAGCAATCTACTATTTCCTTGACCCGATACATTAACTTACCGTAGGTAGTAGGTACCTACTTTAGTGCTGAACATTTCAGAGTTTTCATTACAAACTGGATCTAACTACTTTCAAACTTTTAAAATGATAATTGAATTAAAGACGTTACTTTTTAAGACAACTGTTATGCTTATATTACTTCAAAGTTTTACCTAAATACCGTTAATCCATATAAGCGATATCGCGGGCGCGCCGCGACACTAGTAGCACAATTTCTATGTCGCTGCCTGTCGCGCCCGCGATATCGCGTGAGTCTGTAAGAGCCTTAATATGTACTTAGGTAAATAGTTTGAGTAGCCTATACCTACAATAATGTGCCTGTTTGGTTGAAAATAGACCCAAAGATCTGTAAATAAACATAACATTTAGCTTTTCCCGTTCCGTTCTGGATTTATAAGCAATTTTCCTATTACTATGTTATGCAGATTACTTATAATTGAACGTTATTCTAGGCACGGTGTGATAAACGGCATTACGGAAGATTTTCTTGTACGAGTAGCAAGGTTGAGGCTATCGTTTGAAGACGTGATATGAGTTTTAAATAGGTCCTACTCTCAATTCTTAACTACGACGTTTCGGGGTTTTTACAATGAGTCTTTAGGACCTATAATGTTACATAAGGGCGTGACAATAGTAAATTATGCCAATTAATTTGGTGCACAAAAGTGTCTACTATCCCCAAATATTTATAATAAATTACCAAGTGGTAAGAGCGATTACGACTTACGGCATTTCATACAAACTTTCAAGCCCTTGCCTAAGCGATTTTAATGAAACTTCATACGCATAAGCAGGATGCAAAGGTCTAAAAAGTTAGTTAAGAACATTTTCGGCTTCAAATGTAGAACTGATGACAAATATGCCATACAGCCCAGACCTCGCACCTTACGACTTCTTTTTGTTTCATAAAATTAAAGACAAACTTAGAGGCACACGTTTTACGAGCACTAAATCGGCGAGGAACGCGTTTCACGAAGCCATTGAAGAGGTCCCTAAGGAAGACTAACCCAACTGCTTTTTACAATGGTTCCAGCAAATCCAAAAATCTATAAATTGTAGGCATATAATAATAAATGTATCATAAGTCTAATATCTGGTCTTATTTATCCGAATCCAGAAATTTTCAGTATGACCTAAGTATACTTGCTAGGGTCATGTAGCTCTATGGTAAACCAAGCTGCGTGTGGTTAAAAATTCAACGTTCTGATTACTACGAACTGTATAATGGTTTACATTTTACACTAATCGCTGGTGATTATTATTAATCGCTGCCAATAGGGTAAGTACCTATTAAAAACATGAGCAACACCTCAACAATGCTGTATAGCTACCTACACCAGGTACAGTGACGTACACAATCTTTAACCCGTCAATCAATCTGCCCGCCTTTTCCTAAGTTGGGGGCGTGTCAGACTTTTACTGACTAAAACCCACCCGTATTCCTTCATTTGCCTGTGTGCCAGGGCCACGATATCCCTTTCGGACAAACTCGCAACCCTGGCAGGCATTGGCCCTAACGGACCCCGTCAGTTGGTGCTGACATCTTTTTGAGGCGCGCGTGGAACATAACGCGCCGTCGACCCGGGCGGTCCTTATCGGACGGCGAGCTACCCATCGCTCACCGTCCGCAGGCCCGCGCCTACGGTGTCCGGAAATCGGCTTGCGATACCCGACGCCCGGGGCGTCTCCACCGCTTGGTAAGACTGGTAGATAGATAGATAGAATACTCTTTATTATATACTTACACCATTAAATCTAACCATAATGACTGGTTGTCAGTTTTTGGATTTTGACTACGTGTAACGATTGTCAAAGTTCACGAATGACAGCTGGGCTGACTAACTCATTAACAGACACAGATCTGTCGAGTACAATCAAATATTCATTGTTTATTTTGGTTATCCTACCTACCACTGGGTTCTTTGAATGCAAAACGAGTTGCATGGGAGCTTTATTACTAGATCTACGACGACTGCACGCGACTACACACCCACATGTCTGGACTCACGTGTTTGTGCTAATTATTTACTATTTGTGTGCATTATGTCATCGAATCAGCAATCATACGTAATTCTTTATCTTCCCTAGTTATATAAATTAGGATCTACCGATTAAGAAGAGTAGCTTAATGGGTAGGTATTTTGTGGGCTGTTTACTGCAATTTTATTTTGGGATGAATTTGAATTTGAATTTGAAGATGAATTTGAATTTCGGAAAGTTCTGGGGGCCTAAAATGGACGCTTTGGCAGAATCATAATATGATCTGCGTACAATTCATATCGTTATTCATATTGTTGCGGATATGAATTGTACGCAGATCATATTATGATTCTGCCAAAGCGTCCATTTTAGGCCCCCAGAACTTTCCGAAATTCAAATTCATCTGTTTGACAGTTTTGTATGGAGTTTCGTAAAATGGACCACAAATTATGAATTGCTCTATTGAAGTCTAATGTCAAATAGCAGCTGTCAAACAGATGATTTGCGGGATGTATGAATTGTACGCAGATCATAATAAGATTCTGCCAAAGCGTCCATTTTAGGCCCCCTGATGGTTTAAGTTGCAGCCCCTAATCTTTTCTTGGATAAAGCAATTCTTCAGCCCCACTACCACGCCCTGCGTGTGCATAATTGTAATAATAATGTGTTCAGGTTGCTTATGACGCCGCCCTGATTCTGTAGCGCATCAGGAATGTTCGCGGGTCGCAAGTAGATTGTTTCTTTGCTACCATGCGAAAACGATGCACACAGTACATTTTGGGCTAGCTCCAGCGGCATCCTGAGAGAGAGGGAGAGAGGTTCAATTGGCAGTACCTGAACCATTGCCTATGGTTCACGTACTTAGCAAAGGAAGTTTCTAATATGTTTGTGTATGTTCAATTGTATATTTTGAATTTTGTACTTACTGTGCTTCCTCGTTGGTCGAAATAAACGTTTATTTATTATATATAAGTACAACATGTCCCAGAATTAACGCACTACCTCTTAAGGGATAATAATTGTAGGTACTCATCATTACGAACAACTTTTATTGAAAAAATCAGCTGTTCTGTACATTTATGATCGAATAACTCGTCAAAATGTAGGGAACAGCTGATTTTTTTTTCGCGATTTCAGGTTTGGTCCATTGACCCCTTAAGAAATTAAGAGGTTGTGCGTTAATTCAGGGATATGTTATCTATCTAGTCGGTTGAGGTACACCTTTGGCCGGGAACGTCAATCAATCAGCCAGATGGGGAAATTTTGTTGTCGTTGATAATTATAGGTACCTATAGAGAACTTATGCACGTATGGAATGTCTGAATTCTAGTGCACGACTTTTCGTATGAAGAAAATATTTTTTCAATACACTTTCTCGAAAACTGGTTCGATAGAAATTTTTAGTTCAATTTTTCACTACGATTAGGTTCACAATGCAATGTATTTCACACGCGTGCGATTTTTTATTTTCCAACACGTGTGCGGGAATAAAAATTGCCACAGATAACGTATACATATACCTACTTAGTCCAAATTGGTTCAATGCCTCTATTCACACCGTCTCGCGCCTCACACCGTCTCGCGCCTCACACCGTCTCGCGCCTCACACCGTCTCGCGCCAGAGACGGTCTTTTAGTATCGGCAAAGATGCTTCTTTACGGCGTTAACATTTTTGGAATATTTAAATAATGTTTATAAATAGAGTACCTACCAGGATTATTACAATAAAAAAAACGTTTATGAACAAATTAACATTTATTTGCGTTCTAAACTCATATATATTTGAATTTTCTATTTTTCATATTAGGCTGTTTATCGTCTTTATTTATACCTTTGCTTCTTCTTCAACCTAGCGAAAGCAAAGCGCGGAAAAAAAAGAAAATTAAGTCATAGTTTCCTAATATTTTTCATTACAAAAATATTTTTCATTATTTTATTTTATTTCTTCAAAAGTGTATTGAATAACGTCGTTTGAAACACGTGGACATTTGTTATTGCAATTCTCGGCTCAAAAACAACCTTGCCTACGGCTCAAAAACAACGTCTCGCCTACGGCTCGGGTGTTAATTTCCGCCTCGAATGCAATAACAAACATTCTCCACTTGTATCAAAATTTACTATTTTAGTAGGTACGAACTTCTACCACGACAAAGTATTAATTGGCCAGTTATAATTACTCATGTGGGAACAATGTAAGCTCTTGATTAAAAATAATAATCTACTAAGCTTGTTATTGATTACATATTTCAATTGTTTCTTAGTTTGTATTCACGGAACTGGTTTTGAAGGAGATTCTTCAAGTTTCACAGTGGAAGTAGTTTGAACTGGTAACTATTTATGATACTTGAAATTTAAGTAGGACTGAATCATGCGCGGCAAAACACCTCCTTTTTGTAGAAGTGCATAAACGTGTCCTGTAATTGATATATCATTGTTTCTAAAATGGCTATACCTATTCTAATATTTCCACTTCAACAGACATCAATTTTATGGTAGTGTAAATTAGATCGATTTCAGAATGAGTAAGTAGTTCTATTGAAAACTCATAAAAATGTTTGAAATTGTAGCTCAAACTAAACTTTATGTGTGAGTTTTAAAGTTACTTTTCCAAAAACAAAAAGCGAACACAGGAAATTTTACTCCAGCAGAAGCGCCAGCAGTTAAAATTATTGGAACGCGAGAGTTTCAAAGTTTGATCTCCTACCATTGCCTCATTGTCGTGAACCTGCTCATGACACATTGTTATTTAGAGCACTTCTAATCAACTGTAATAAAATCAAACCATTTAATGAAATTGGGCTGAGAATCAGCACATTTTGAACATTGAAAGTTACATCAGATGTCGAATCACCAACCCTTCACCATTGATTTTTTAAAATATTATGTATCTCAATGTCCTTCACCATTGCCTAGTGTTTGAGCTGAGAAGAAGTGAAACAAACATAACACCACGCCGGGGACCCCGAAGGTTATAGCCGTAATAGCCGATATAGCCGTAAACAATAGCACCACCCTATTTCTTCCCGTAGGTGTTTTGAAAGGCGACTTACTAGAGAATGGGCAGCAGCGTTCTTTATGTATTTTAACACCATACTGCGATCGCCAACCCGCCTGTCAAGCGTGGCGATTATGGCAAACCCCCTTTGGGGGAGACCTATGTTCAGCAGTGGACGTCTTTCGGCTGAAATTATGAATGATGACCCCGAAGGTTTAAATAAAGGTAGATTATACTGATCTACGTTTCTTATCTGAGAACATTGCGCCAGTTATGTTTAGATCCCAAATAATAGGGGGCGAGCCTATTGCCATCAACCGGGCACAAATCTAGACCGGGCTGGTACTAAGAAATTCCTAATAGAAAACGCAATAACACTGCACGACCTGGGAATCGAACCCAGGACCTGATGCTTAACAGTAGCGCTTGCGACCACTAAACCAACAAAACAGAGGTGAGAGGTGAAACAAATTGCCCAACATAAAGCTTTCTGGCGTCCGTCGACCACATCATCTACTACAAGTTCAATGTGTGGGTACGTGTAATCACAATCAGCATTCTAGTCATACTTTAGCTATTGGCATGACTTGTAACTTGTAATATTATCGTATAAGGAAAAATCCTTGTTGCCATTTGCCATTATTGTTATAAAAGGAAACCGTGTAGGAAATACTTAGCACTTACGGAAGTTACCATTTTGTATTCACGACCCATTCATTCATCTCGGAACGATAATGGAAAGTAGATGTGATTATTACCAACATAATAAGGCCTAAATAATTGAGAGTCTTCTCGTCGGTTGTTATTTTTATAAAAAAGTTTTTATAGCCTCAATTTCTGTCGATCATTTTTCAATAACCATTTAAAACAATAGGTTCCAATTTTTTGGAAAAAGTGGTGAGTTACAAAGTAGACCTCAATACAGAATTCCCTTCAGTGGGTGATTGCGTAAGAGTTTAAGTTTGTTTACACCTGTGCGGCGCGGCGCGCGGCGGCAAGACTCGCGACGCGACACAAAGGCACCGCCCGTCGCACGACACGCGGGGCCTTTGTGTCGCGTCGCGTGTCGCGCCGGTTTGTATACTATTTTGATCAAACTTACCTACTACTACTATTGTAATAGCTTATTAGGCTCAAGACAAGAGGGGGCGTTAGGTCGTGAAATATTGTATAGGTATGCTCCGTGGGTGTGCCTTACGCATAGATATAAGAAAGAAGTTTTTAATATTTCTATGGCCTTAGGTGACAGCAACAACAACATGATTGTACTTTGTACTCAATTGACTGAGGATGCTAAATAATGCCGGTCTTCTGTGCTATATTTAGATTGGTTTATTGACATATACCTAGGTTTAAAGAAGAATCATATTTCTCATAAGAACACAGTTCACTTATATGAGATTTAAATGATTTATTTTCTGTAAGTAGGTTTGTAAAAGCACTTTTACACGTCAATCATATTTAAAAATAAAAATAAACTAGATGAGGTCGGCGTTTCGTAACTGACTACTCTGAGAAGAAAGGCCGAAACAAACTCAGAGGTCACAGTTTCTTTTAAAGTCCAGACATAATCTTGGTCAAATCATATGAAGACCATGTAGATTGGTGCCTGGAATGATCTTTTGATGAAGTCAGTGCACGCATTTGTCAGTAGTCGTGCAGCTCAACTCAGAACTTGAGGAGCTCAACGATTCAACGAACAATACCAAAGAAAAGACTTGGGTAGGCTGCATAAATTACTCAAACTGCCAGACAATGATGAAAACTAACTGAGTAAAAACAAAAATAAACAATAACCCACATAGTCTTCACATATACAATACTTAATTAAAACAATATAATATTTAACAAAGTAAATATTCATGTCATTGTATATATAAAATTCATCAATGTCAATTTGTATATAAAATACGGATATAATCTTGGTCAGATCATTTGAGGACCATATAGATTGGTGTCTGAAATGGTCTTTTGATGAAAGAACCACACAGATTTGAGTGGACCTGTCCAGTCAGTGCACGCATTTGTCAGTTATCGTGCAGCTCAACTCAAAACTTAAGGAGGTCAACGATTCGACGAACAATACCAAAGAAAGGACATTTGGGTAGGCCGCATAAAGTACTCAAACTATATCATTAAAACTAAGAGAAAGAAAAAAAACAAAAACAATGACCCACATAGTCCTCACATTCATAATAATTAAAATAATATAATACTTTACGAAGTAAATATTCATGTCATTGTTAATGTAAAATGGTATATAAATAACAAAAAGAAAAATATAAATAGTTGGCAAAATCAAATCAAGATTCACTGTAAATTTGTATCCGATCAGTAGTTGAACGACCCCTTGTACAACCGAACCGTTTGTTATGCAGTAAGTTATGTTTATTAAAAAATCTTTGCATTTGATCTAAAATAAGTTTTTCAAAAAATTTACTAAAGGTAGGTAGCACCGAAATAGGTCTATAATTAGTAGGGTCTGATGTACTACCCGATTTAAACAACGGTATTATTTTACTGTTTTTCATAAGATCAGGGCCCCAAGTCTGCTATTTATATAAATTCAGTCATTCCAACACGATCCCATTGTCATGCCTTTATCATTTTGCTAAAAGTTCGTAATCTGCTAAATTCATAATGGTCGATCATTGTGTCCATTCCCATGTGCCTCCTGTATTTCTCAATGGGATGGCCCTAAATCAGGTTCAAGCTGTTAAGTATCTGGGTCACATAGTGACAGGTGACCTCAGGGACGATGAGGATGTTGAGCGGGAGCGCAGGGCTCTGGCGGTGAGAGCTAATATGCTCACACGCAGGTTCGCACGATGCACGAGAGAAGTGAAGGTTACGCTATTCAAAGCTTATTGCCAGTCCTTCTACTCCAGTGGCCTGTGGGTGAGATATACGCAGCGAGCCTACAGAGCCCTGCGCACTCAGTACAATAACGCGTTCAGGATGTTGTTGGGTCTGCCGTGGCGGTGCAGCGCGTCTGGGATGTTCGCTGAAGCGCGCACTGATGGTTTCCAGGCCATTATGCGCAAAAAAGCAGCTTCCCTGCTGGCCCGTATACGGGGTAGCAACAACGGCATTCTGAACGCAATAGCTGTACGATTTGACTGTCCCCTTCAGAAGCAGTGGGTCATATCTTGTGTGGGTGTGGCGAGTCATATATATTAGGTTGAGGTTTATATGGGTCTATGCCACCCGAAATAAAGTGTTTTTATTATTTATTATTATTGGTCGGTCAATGTTCTCGTAATAGAATTGTGTTACATATAATGGCATTGTCGTATTGCCATTATTATAAAACCAATTAGTAGAAATGTCATTCATTTGTCATTATGTACGAGATTACCAATAAATGCAATTTCTTTCAATGTAGTGTCAGTGGCCGACTATCGAAAAGTCATAATGACGCCATTATAATAGTAGATTACCAAATTTGTCAAAATCAACAATTAGGAAATCAATGATCGATCATTCTGACACTATTGTAATAGCAGACTTGAGGCCCAGGAAACTCACCACGGTCAATACAATTATTAAAAATAACAGCTAAAGTAGGTGTTACAATATTTATAATCGACTTAGCAACGTCCACAGAATTACCCCATAGAGCTGCTGATTTAACTTTTAACATAAATATTCGTCGTTTATTGACGAAGCATGCAGATGTAGAATAACTAAAACTTTATCAACAACGTACGGGATCAACGGCAAACAAAACAAAAGTGTCGGTAGTTACATAAAAAATATGTAATACAGCTGGCCAATTTGACACCAAGGTACCGATTCATTATCATTACGGATTATTTCACTTTGCGAGAAACAAACAACAAATACTTGTGTGCTAGTATAGTGCGCGCACGAGTTTTTTTGCTTGTGTGCGACAAGTATAGTCTCGGAGACCGCAGATTATTTATAATTTTGATCATTACGTGTGTGGTCTGGTTTTTTTTTTTTTATGTTTTCTTATTTTGCATTATTGAAGTGTAGTTTTTATGTAAGTATGTTATATTGCGTTGTCAGGGTATTTATGTAGAAGTTACTTTTTGCAAAATATAATCCTTTAGTTTTCTTTTGTAAATATTAATACTTTTGGACTCCTTGATTTCATTTGGCAATTTATTATATAATTGGACCCCTTCATATAAAAAGTTCTTTTTCCATATTTTACTGTTCTAGGAAATCGCAAAACTACTTCGTTTCTATTTCTTAGGTTATGTGTGTATGTATTTTTTGTAAGTTTAATGTTGGTTTGTGTAGTGTTATCTAAAAACTTTTTTACTAGTATGCAAGTATTGTAATTGTATAGTAGACGGAGATTGAATAGTTTAGTTTTTTCATATAGCTGTTTAGTAGGTATTAGGAAGTCATAACAATATAACTGTTTTATAATTTTGTTTTGGGTCCTCTGTATGTAATTGAGGTTAGTTTTGGATGTTGATCCCCAAATCTCAATCAGGTATTCTATACCTCTATGTGACTACCCCACAACTGCAAAAAGTGACCGATCTGTTGGGTTTTCTTCAATTAATTGTAAATGACACGATGTCGATAGCTCCATGTGCTGCGCACATTATTGGCAGGTCCGTACACACAGACACACGACATTCATTCATAATACTTAAATAAGAAACTCGTGAAGATAAGTACAAAGTAACGGAAAAACTCTCTTTTATTGATGTGAAATGAAACTTGCTCCCTGACTCCTAAAGCTTGCAGGCTTCTACATACCGGGGCGACTTGTCGCGCGACGCGACGCGACACAAAGGCACCGCTCGTCCCGCGACACGCGGGGCCTTTGTGCCGTGTCGCGCTGGTATGTAGAAGCCTTTAGCTAGGCAATCAATAATGTATTATATTGTTGTTGTTGTTGTATTGTTGTACTCTTGTAAATTGTTTTATAAGTAATTAGGTATGGTTGTTTCTTCAATATCTAAACGAATCATAACAGCTAATAAGGAGATTGGACCACTGATTTAAGCTTATCGAGCTTTCAGAATCGAGCCGTTAAATCAACCCAAAGGTTGTCTTTTAGAGATAACACCGCCCATTTGTAACCCTATGACAACCTGTAATGCGTATGGTGTACCTACATAATAAAGTTTCTTCTATTTTATTCAGTTAGAATCATCCTGAGTCATCTAGTGTTCTGCAAAGTCTAACTTGAAATCTGCTTACGCCATAGTATCTGATCAACATATTCAAATAACAATCAGTTTATGCCATAAATATAAACGATAAGGTATAAAATCGTTAAAATACCGGAATGTTTCCTTGTCTGTCATAAATATGCTCCAGTGCTGTCCACCTTCTTACCCCGCCACGTAGGTAAAAGGTTGATGAAATATTCATGAAACATATTAATAAGGGTTCGTCCGGACTGACGGCGTTTTTATTGAACGCTACACTCATGCTACTGTTATGCTAATCAATACGAGGTTTGACCGATACTACAGCCATTTCCAATCGCAGGCCGTGACTTTGACGTTGAAAACTACTGCCAATGTAGTAAACAATTAGTTCTATTTACGACATTGATTTGTAAATGGATGAAAAAAGGAGGACGTGCCCGCGAAACGCCGTGAAATTTTTCTCAGTTAATTTGGATGAGCCTTGTGTAAGAAGTACGTACCAAACACACACATTACTTTAAAATTGTCTTTGTGTACAGACGGTTACACATCAAGCTATACATTTCCAGTATAAGCAGAGGGCAAATTGCGTAACACACTATCAATAGGAATCGGTTTCAATTTGACAGTTCAACAACATTCATTGCGTTATTTACGTTGTTGAGCAGAATTTTGTTTTTACCATAAGAAGCAATGGATTAGCAATATACTTCAAAATCATTCCGATTCCGATTCAAACTGTGTTACGCAATTAGGGTGCTGGTCTCGCATTGTAAATGATTTCCGTACAGTGCGAGATCAGCGTAAACTGGAAATGTATAGCTTGATGTGTAGCCGTGTGTACAACAAAAGTAATGTGTGTGTTTGGTACGTACTTCTTACATAAGGCAACTTTCCTCCAGGAAAATTACTTTAAAATGTGCTGTAGTTACCTCGCGGTTGCCCATCGCGACGTTACTAGTGAAACAGCCATACGACGCGGTACTCGATAGCTACTCACGATAAATCGGTTCAAGTTAAATGTCAAAACGGGCCTTTTATTTTGACAAGTAGGTATAGTGTACTAATTATTATTGGTTCCATTTCTTGGCTAGAACGAAGTGAGTCGGTAGGTAGGGTACTCCCCTAGTGCTTTGGTGGTTGAAAATCGCAATTTAGACGATCTCTAGATCTATTATTCTCGAAACATCACTTCAACATTCGATTGCCGTTGAAAAACTATGATTTTTTAAGTACTTTAACAAAACAAATGAGTTCTATATAGTGATGTTCTAAGTGCAGTTTGCAGAATAACACAGCTGCCGGTTTGTATATATCACAGTGAGCTTAAAAGTGAGCTGTTATTCCACCTCCACCTAACGCTAGGGATGGGCACTATATCGACAGCTCACTTCAAGCTCACGTCACTAAGTTTTCACCGTAAGATTCTTAAAGAATGGATTGACAGATAATTATTAACACCATATCATTCGGTGGTGACACCATCTTGTCAAGTGCGGTTATATAACGTCATTGCCGAGACCTCCGACTCTTTCTCCAACCGTGGTGTTACCAGCCATAATGTCCGCGACCGTAGGTATATAATATAAGTCAGATCTTATTCAGCACTTCAACTACAAGTAGTGTTAACTTACGTAGTGGGATGGTCCACGACTCTGTTGTCATAAGGCTCGTACTCCTCCACCTCGGGAATGTTCTTCTCCTTCATGTTGACGAGGAAGATGCTCTTGTCCCCTGGCCTCTTCTTCTCATCCTTGACCGGTGATAGGCTGCAGAGGAAAACAAGGCTTTATTTGAAAGACGTAGGTAACGTAGAACAAAAAACGTGAACTGAAAGGGCAATATTACCAGGCAGAATAATACCAGTTCGCCTAGTTGTGGAGAGATCGTTATTTAAAAGCATCTCTAAATAAATGCGGTTGATGTTACTTGGGTTACAAAGACTACCGCTATGTGAACCTGGTAGTTCTTAGCACAGAATTGATGGGAAGGTCAAAAGATTACGAGTAACTATCAGTCCTAAAATTGACTGAACGTTAGTTTTAGCACCATAGATATCATACGTAGTAGAAAGATCATACATTGTAACAGAAAAACTGTAAATAAATTGGTTTTAAATTTCGCACAAAGCAACGAAACACTTTCAAAACATTTTTCGCAGAATTTATAACCGTAAAGTTCATTGTTGTCACTTACTTTTATCACTCGCAAATAGCCACTAGTTTTAAACAAAAACATTGTTAATTTACCTACCATTTTATAAAATTAAACTTTGTAAATAATTTTTAAAGCTAAAGGTTATGTGCACGTACCCCTCCATCGCCCTTTCAGTTTGCCATTGCTAGGAGACCGCTGTTTCTGTCTATTGATTTACAATTACACAGTTTATAGTCCGAACAACTGTTTTATAAAACCGCACTGAATACTGTAACCTTCATGAACAAGTAGCTCGTGGTTCAAAAGGGTTGCGAGCTAACCTACATTCGACTGAAACGGTTCAGGCTGTTATGATATAAACACAAATAAATCTCACTATCGATTATGGTTAACTAAACCTGGCCTGTCAGCCAGTTGCCGTGTGATTTTACCCATTGCATTGCCATAATGCAGTAGTTTCAAGATCGATAAACACTAAGCACTATAAAAAGGGTAAAACAAAAGTTTGTTTACGTACTTACTTTGATTAAACGATTTTTATAAAAATTAAGATATTGTTTCAGCGGTAGGTCACTGTTGTAGGTCATGGTGCTGTGACCGAATAGATTAGGCGGTGAAAACTAGATTCTACCAGCTTGAAATATCGGGCTGGTGTCTGCTGGCGTCATAAAGCTATTAAGAAAACGATCTCGCAATTAGACCAGTGATTAGTGTCCTCATAAAGAGCTGCATAATTTATTGATATCAGGTTGTTTGTTAATAAATAAGCAAAATCAAAAAGACGTCGACTGCTACTTTTTATCTTTTTTTAGTGGATCTAGCTGTTGTCTGTTCTCGATTTCCAATTTGGAACGGTTCGTCTGGGGTTCAGTAAAGCTCATTTATATCTATAGTTAGGCATAGCTAGATTAGGCATTTTCAGGGAAAATAGTTTACAAAACCTTTTCAAAGTGCGATACATTTTTGTCTTCATTAACCATCTTTTGGGTGCTCGTCAAAAACTCAAAAACAAGAGCAACAGATGCGTCACCGTGCACGCACCATCAATGAAGCTAACAGGATACTGATTGGCTACGTAAATCTGTGCTTCTCCAAAGCAGGCACAAACAGATATTTTATATCATCATCGTATTGTTACTGTGTTATTGTCTCAATGGGTAATTAAGGGTTGACGTCACGAGCCTAGGCAATCTAGTTCTTGGCTACAATAAAATTGGTGTTTTCTTTAAACGTGCCTTCGTAACATTGCCCGGGTCAAGGTTAAGGGAAAAATTGACCTTATTGAGACGACAATAGAGGTAATGATTGGTTTGTCAAGAAGAATGTTTTCTTAGTAATTCGACCACTTTGGAGGAGAGTTATGAACTAGTAAAAGTAAGATAGTTTTTTGTAGCGACTTGGTTCATCTGGCAACTGTTGTAAGGTATGTTTTGCGGTTTCCGGCTATGAAAGCCCATCAGAATCTTTTCTAAGGGTTTCAGTTGCGCCATTTAGTACCATTCTGAGCATCATTCCAACCTTTCCACCGGCTGATATCGTTATTATGGCGATTTACTATAGTTCGTGAGGAGATGGCTGACTAAGTCGAGTCTTACAATGTAGTTTTGTTTCTATATTCACCTTTGGGGTAGGAAGTCGTCCGGTTCGAACGAGGGGTTGATCATAGGCCCACTCTGCCGCCGAGCCCATTCTTCAGCCTCCTGAAAAGAAAACAAAGAAAAGGTTTTAGTTTATTACTTATAATAATAATACTATAGTCAACGCCATGAGACGAGATAAATTTCATACTTTGGGATTTAAAACTTTAACTGAAATTGCGTATGGTTCAGTTTCCATTGCAACTAAAATTATTTTATGACGTTTAGCGATAATTTCTTAATTCATAAATCAACTTAGATATCTTGAGTTTAAAGTTGATAGTTGTATAATTTGCAATTTTATGTATTTATAGCTTCTCATGACGGTTACTTTAGCCCATTGTCCCACTGCAGGCAGGCCTGGCTCACTCCGCAGTTTAGGTATAAAACTACAAGTACGTGCGGCGGCCGGTCCGGACCGGTCAAAAAGTGGGTTGCCGCGCGCCGCGCTGCTTAGTTCGCACGCGTTAATACGAGTAGGTTCTTTATTCTCGCGCTTCCGAGTTCTTGCGTTACAAAAATTAAACCAAAAAAATATTCTATAGCGTTTGGTTGTTTAAATAATGACAGTGATCGAAGCCTGACGTTTCACATACTACCGAAGCATATTGAAAGGTGAGATTGTTTATACACAATAGGTAGGCAATAAGCTTATTGCATTTATATAGGTACTTTAGGGCCTTTAGGTGACTCAGATTAAATAGACGTCTAATCAAATAAAAAGTATACATTTTTAGTGTAATAACTAAAAATGTATCCTTTTTATTTGATTAGACGTTCGTTTAATTTTGTCATAATTATTGTAAGTATCTGCGTACGCCGCCGCCGCCGCGTCGCTTGTTTAGGCAGGTATGAAATGATATTTATCAACTTGTGATGTTGTCGTAGGTATGGTGGTTGCGCAGCACGACGAACGTCTGTAGGTAGTCAGGCGTCAGTCATACGATATGACGAAATGATAAAAATTCCTAGTCGATTACCCAATAATAACATTTCTATTTCTAATAATTTCTATATCGTAATTTGAGTTCTTTATAGGAATACTTAACTAAATTTTATTTCCTTTAATTGCGAAAATAATAATCAATATTTGTAATGTTTGTAAGAATAATTTAATAAATATAATACAAAGTCTCTATTCATTTATATAAATGTGTTATTATTTCATTCACACACCTGTTATTCATTTACCTATTTCAATAATACTTATCGTCTTTCACTCGCTCCATACCACTAGAGCGGCTGTTTTGTGGTCAGCTTGTCATTCATTCGCTTCACTCCGTTCGTTGTAGCCGCTACAGTACAAAAAATATAATTCGTAAGTCGCAACCCTAATAAGTACGCGGTGACGTCGAGAACGGTCATGATTGAAACGGTTAAACTAAAAGAAGCGCCCTCCCGTACTAACACGGTTTATTATTGCATGAATGCTTTGCGGAAAATGGGCTGTAGGTAAATATAATAGAAGCGAGCTAGACTGTGCTTTATGTGTACGCGGCTAGAGTTTTTATCTATTTAATCGACTCCAGAGAGTGAACCTTCTGTACGTAGTAGGTACTATTACTTATTCTGTGCTGCAGGGTAAAGCAGAGAAGGGGTAAGCATTGATCTCCACGTTTGCTCAACACAGGTTGGCTATTTCAGACTCGGAAAATCGGTTACAGAACTTAGTGATGGAAAATTCAAAACGCACATTAAACGTGCCATTATCAAAAAAGCATATTATAAGATTAAGGACTACGTTGAAGACAAGGAAGTTTGGCATTCATTCCTTCTGTACATGTGGCTTCCCTGGTACCTCATTAACGGCAAAACTATGTATATCTCTATTAACTGCTCCCAAATTACGATGTTTTTTTTTAATTTAATTTTATCTTGTTTTACAAACTTCACTGACATAATGATCTTCTTATTTGACATTATTATACCTACAATTTTAATTTCAACAAGGTTGTAACTTTTATTATTTGAATCATATTTGAAATTGTTTTTTTTTGTCAATGTGAGGACGTTGTAGGCTTTTAATAGACTGTAGATCTGTAGACCATTTTCTATTTTGTTAAGTACCTGGTACTTTTGACGGGCCTACGCTGTCCTCTCATACCTAATAACACTGTAATTTGAAAACATTGTAAAAGCCAATTTTTTTTTAAAAGGGTAACCGTGGAGTTTCTTGCCGGCTCTTCTTCATAGGAAACGACCAATTGGAACCGTGGGCACTGTTCACTTGTGGGCACTTATGTGAAATAAAAATATTGTTATTTTTGATTTTGATTTTGAGACTTATTTTAATTGTAAGTCCACGTTCCCTCACGATGATTTCCTTCACCAATGTCAGTGATGCCCAAGATAAACTAAGAAAACACATATGAATTGAAAATGTCATAATTGAAATAAACTTGGTGGAACAGTCGCGGTCGTGAGAATAGCAGCTGTAAGTACAGGTGGGCACTCACCGTTGTTAAAAAGTAATCGATAATCTACATTTGTTTTGATAAAACTGTAGTAACAACTAAATTAGCGAATGCCGACGAAGAAACGATTCCTGACCTATATATTAAGTTAGTAGTTATGTAGCAGCATCAACATCGCCACATGCGAACTACGCGTCACACTGACGTCACGCAAAATCCTGCATCGCGCAAGCAGAGTTTACCGCGCGACTAGCATATATACAACATCCCAACATTAATCGTTGAGCAGTTGCCCACCAGACACAACATTCGTCTCGTCGGAGGATCCTCCCTTTTCTATAGAGTATGAGTGAACTTTACACCCTGTTCCTCATACCTCTAAATTGGTGACCCCGAGGATGAACGTCAGCGCAGCCTTCGTGCAATTACTTCAGCGTGACGTCATCATCATCATCATCATCACTTCCTCAAGCTTTCGAGCGGCGAGTCACACAGCCAGCCAGCACCATGGCTTCAACGGGTATCCTGACCACCAGCATGCAGTGGACGCGCATTTCAGGTCATCACCCACAGCCTCATCAGCAACCTAGGCACAGCACACTGCACTTTCGGCTGGTCCACAAGCAGAGAACATGATACCTCTCCTGGTCGACGCCAGCACTCAGCTTCAACCCGGCGCTGTACCACATCCGACTCACTGGAGCATAATGCAGCGCCACCCCGACTCACTGGGGAATCACCGCAGACAGTTCCGACTCACCGAGAACTATGCGGCACCCGGTTCCGACTCAATGGAACCCTCTACTGGCACTGGCAAGCATCGCAAGATACATGACTCAGCCCACTATCGTCCTCCGGTCTCCGGAGTGATGTAGCGGCATCAATATCGCCACATGCGAACTACGCGTCACACTGACGTCACGCAAAATCCTGCATCGCGCAAGCAGAGTTTACCGCGCGACTAGTAAACATCCCGACATCAACCGTTGGGCAGTTGCCCATCAGACACGACACCCGTCTGGTCGGAGGATCCTCTCTTTTCTATTGAGTGAACTTTACACCCTGTTCCTCATGCCGCTAAAGTTATACTAAGCATTCCTATGAGACTATTACAGGTGCATCTGCTTTACTTGGTGAGAAGTGGTTCATTTAGACGCTGAGAACCGACTTCGAAAAAGGAAGACAGAAGACTATGTTCGCCTGTAAGTAGGTATGTCCTTTATTTTCATCAATATTGTGAAAATTCTTTTCTATTAAAAGTTTAGCGTTTATTTTCGTAACTCTGATTACCCAGGACGTAATTCGAAACATTTCCGGGCATAGAAACCGACCAAGAAATGGAATCCCACCAAATCTGTGATATCTCACTAAGATTGGCTCTGAATTTGTTTATTATAAGAGCTGCGCCCACGCATACGGCTCGTCGAAGCATCAGACACGACTTATGATCTATTTGCACTCCGCATTATTTCGTCGTCATCACGTGTTTCTATTTGTTACAATATCATGGTAATCATCGTACCGGTCTAATGAACCAGAAGCTACGTTATATTTTCCTAAGAAAATGACTGTAAGGGAATATTTTGTACGGCGTTCTATGATTATCTACATACCTATGTGTTGTTTCAGTGGCCTCATTCATAAACCATCATCAATATTTTCCCGCGGGACATTTTTGGAGGATGAGTAATATTTTTATGATAATTTGGCATCAACGCATGCCAAGTTAATCATTAAATTGATTTCAGTGGAAAATATTTTTATTCACAGGAATATTGACACGTATTCATAAATAAATCCTGCAAACATTATATTATATTATGGTACTCACAATTATTTAGTGGATAGGTTTGCGGTTAATCTTTACTTTACGTCATGCTGTTACAGTGTGGGAATTTTAATATACTTATAAAATAATCGTTGTAACCCATTACCTACTGATTTTAATATTTATTTTCAATGTAAATTACAATAAACCATATTATTATTTTCTCTATCAATATTCTATAGCTGTAGTAAATCTTTTTTATTTTTTTGCGCGGTTGATGGCAATAGGCTCGCCCCCAATCACATGGGACTCAAACATAACTGGCGAAATGTGGGTGTACATAGGTACACTCCTGCATAAAGGCTCGTGCAGACTGGCGGAGTATCGCGGGCCGTCACGCAGCGCAACACTTTCATAAAAAAAATGTGTGAAATTGTGTTACTACTGTAGCGTCGCGCCTGTCTGCCGGAGCCTTAAACCTTGTGTTGTAAGAATAAAAATATGGGTAGATATCATGAACTCGGTAGCACCATGTTGCAGAAGTAAGTTGTAACGTGGCACGATGCAAATCAATCCTTGCCTGCACACGTCCTTCCTGTTTGAAGGTACTTAGGTCATATTGAAAGTTTCTGGATTCTGATAAATAAGACCAGATATTAGACTTATGATACATTTATTGTTTTTCAAAGAATATGCCCTCACAATTTATAGATTTTTGGATTCGCCGGAACCATTGTAAAAAGCAGGTAGGCCAGTCTTCCATAAGGACCTCTTCAATAGCTTCGTGAAACGCACATTCACCGCCGATTTAGTGCTCGTAAAACATTTGCCTCCAAGTTTGTCTTTAATTATATGACACAAAAAGAAGTCGTGAGGTGCGAGGTCCGGGTTGTATGGCAGATAGGTCATCAGTTCTACATTATACACTTCCGTATCCTTAGCGGAATGTGAGGACGCGTTATCGTGGTGAAGGAGGACATTGCTTCGAGGACGCTTTTCGCGATTTTTTTCTAAGACTCCGGGGAAGCAAGTGTTGACATACCAATCTACGGTCACTGTCCTTTGGTCTTCAAGCGACACTGTTGTGTAATGTCATGATTTACCGAAAAAATAAGCAACCATTTCCTTACCAATGCTACGACTTTTCTTAACTTTGGTCGGTTAATCCTCAAAAGGAAAGACCTATTCTGCCGACTGGCTTTTTCTTTCCGGTTCAAAGCAGTACACCCAGGTTTCGTCACCTGTCACGATATTATAGACAGCCAATGACTTTCCTCCATTAAACTTTTTTATCATTTTGCGGCACCACTCGACACGCAGTCGTTTCTGATCTTCCGTTAAATCATGCGGTATCCATCGAGTGCAAAGCTTCCGAACCTTCAGATGCACTTGCAAAATCTTTTGCACTTGGCTCATTCCAATGCCTGATACAGTACAAATTTGCTGACAAGTAATTCTTTTGTCAGTTTCAATCAGTTGGCAGATACGGTATCAATATTGGATTCTGTAACCGCCGTCGCCGGCTGACCTTCACGTACATCGTCATGGAGATGACCACGTCCACGTCTAAATTCTCTGAACCATGAATACACAGAGCTGCGACATGGGGCTTTATCACCAAATGCAAATTGAAGTCTCTGGCAACTCTCTTGTGGGCTTAAGTCACAGTGAAAATCGTAAACAAATCATTAAGCGAAAATTTTCACGAGATAAACTCATTGTAATAGCGACACACTATTTTCAAAAGGACGCCACAGCGAAAAAACAAATTACAGTCTCGCAAATTAAAAAGTAACATGTTTCCAGAGAGTTCCATTTTCGAATTCCGTAACTGCTTATTTTTTTTATTGTAAGTGGCCAATTCCAGAAACTTTCAGTATGCCCCACGTAGTATCCATAGTGTCGAGACGCCACGCCTGTGTGATTGTGTTGTTCTTGTTACCCGCAGTTGTATATTATTTTATTTAAATATGAGTAGGCAGGTATGTTATTTAGAATTTAATAGAAAAAACACATTACACTCCTTTATGGGCAGTCGTGTAATAAATAGGTACCTACCTTGTACCTATGTTGTTAATAAGTAACTTTTTTTTCATAAATTAAACACTTGTGGGCGATGTCAACCACTTCTGTAGGTACCTACATATTTTGACGTTCACAGTACTTAGTCATGTAAACAAGTTAATATTTCTATGTAAAAATGGGCACGAGATGTTTATGAGACAAGTAAATATAATTTTAAGTATGTTCTCGAGTTATTTTGTGACAAATATAATTTTGATAAACAATGTGCTCTAGAATATTCCTAGCAATTGTATGAAAGAAGATATTATTATGGCTAGAAAGATGATATTATTATGGCTACAATTACTGTCCCGGAATTTACGGATTAATTGTATTAATTCACTTAAATACATATATTTAAGGGGTGATTGTACTCAACATTATGAACAACTTTTACTATGGGAACAAACCTGAAATCGCGAAAAAAAAATCAGCTGTCCCCTACATTTTTACGAGTTATTTGAACATAAATGTAGGGAGCAGCTGATTTTTTTTTTGCTATTTCTGGTTTGGTGCCATCGTAAAAGTTGTTCATATTAATGAGTACAATAATCCCTTAAGTAATGTTGTAATTAGCCTTCCAGAGTTTAAAGTTTATTTTTTAGTTTTTAGAGTTTATTATTTGTTTATTTATTTATTAAGACAAACCAACTAAATACACACAAAGACATTCAAAGAACATATTATTTACAAATACAGTAGCATTGCATGCATCTAAATTAAAGGTAAGCACAGCATTTAAAAAGATCTCAGTATACAATAATAATTAATATAAAGATGGATAACAATGGAATTAAAACTAATATCAATAATCTTTTATACTTAAAATTAACTCGAATGAAATTAAATAAGATTTTATTAAATGAAATTGAAATAAATAACAAACTCAAAACATAATAAAAAACACACACACAAAATAAAAGAAAAATAACATTATTGACCACCATTGTTTACCATACAGTCATGGGCTGCCTGAGAGCCTGACAGTTAAAGAAACTCCAGAACTATTTTCTGGCAGTCAGCCTTCACCGACGAATGGCTACAATTAGTTATCTGTCAACAACTGCTCGTCAGCCATATTCACAAACAACAGTGGCAGTTGTTGGACCAGGCCCAGGTGGTCAGCTGCCCAGGTCTATCCAGGAGTATGATGTTAGCAGCTTCCGATACCGATGACATATAAGTACGCTTTTATGGTAAAACAGACAAAAAAGCGTATGGTATAATCAGCTGCATAGTTGTCAAAAAATAATAGGCCCGTTTTGACATTTATCTCGCATCGATTCATCGTGAGCATCGAGTACCGGATACTCACGATAAATCGATTCAAGTTAAATGTCAAAACAGGCCTATTATTTTTTGGCAAGTGTAGTAGTGTAGTAAGTACTCTAAATCTATAATTTGTAGTTGTATCAATGAATTTTTTTTTTTTTTCAAATATCATATTATCAGTTGGAGAAGTGACCGTGACGTATATCGATGTATGGGCGAACATGTTATTCAACTACAATGTTAAGTTTGTTTTTGGGATAAATTCATCCCAACTACGGAACCCTTCATAGTCCGTAGTCCGACACGCACTGGGCCGGTTTTTTTTCTATATATCAAAATATATATATATATATATTTTTTTAATGTCGATACGATATAAGTATCGATACTTTTTGGCACTTCTTGCATCCCTAGTTCACTTCAAGCTGAAGCGAGCTTCAAGTGAACTGACAAACTGCACCAAGTTATCGCGATGAGATTTTTCCAGAAAAGAACGGCTGGTCTTTATAGGAGCTGCACTGCTTTATATAAAAAACCGGTCAAGAGCGAGTTGGACTCGCGCACCGAGGATTCCGTACGTAAATATCATGTTGATGATTTCTCAAAAAAAAAGTTTTTTTACATTTTTCATCAAAAGTTGGAAACTAAGGTCCCCAAAAATATATATATATATATATATATTTGAAATTGAATTTGAAAGAGCGCTGTTTCATATGATACCCCACATGCCCTAGTAGCGTCACTTCAAATTTTTAAGACCCCCTTTCAGTCCCTTTTGCAAAAAATTTTTTTTTTTTGTTCTTTCTTGTTTGCAAAATAGTTGGGTGAATGTCATCTAAAACTATTCTAAATGTCAAGTTGATAGCATTAGTAGTTCTTGAGATATCCAGGTGTGACAGACAGACAGACAGACAGACATAGCCTCACCATAAAAAAAAAAAAAAATTATGTATATATTATCTTCCATTGTACATAAACACTTAGGTAAACACTAAACACTATGCAACGTAACAACTAAAATAAAGAGTGTTTTTGATGAACTCTGGCACCCAGAGTAAGATTTAACTTGTGTTTAGGGTGCCAGCGTCCTCGCCTATAATTTGAACATATAACAGTAGTTGTATGACGAGCACAGTATATTATTATTAAGAAAAACTACTTACTACTAGAAAATGCATGTTATGATGTGTCTGTTAAAGTACCTATGTGGGGGAATGTGTCTGTGTATGTATTGAGAGAGAGATAAAATATGGTGAAAACTTGTGTGTTTATAAGTCTGTGTAAATGTAATTATAAATATATGAATTAATTAACTACTTAAAGATTAAGCGATTGATACATGTAGTAAATCTTCGGTCTTATCGTAACTCATTCTCAGTAGCCACTTTGTGACCTTGGTCTCACATCCACTATGGCACATGGGAGCTATGGTGCATACTTTGTTTATTTTATTATATAAATGGTTGGACAGAATATCATAATGACGCTGAGCAAGGGCTGTTCTACATCCGCGAGTTGAGCATACCTCGAAGCCTATACGGTTTTTAGCAGCATTCGGTAAGGGTTCCTTTTTACCATTTTGGTACGGAACCCTAAAAACATGTGAATTCTCACACGTTTCTTTACAAAACAGTGCAGCATAAACCTGTCCCAAGGACTCATCTCGTATCCATCTCAATAGATTTATGGTTATCTCGCCAACGATTGATCGTTTAATCATTAAAACGTACAATAAAATGTACAGTTGACCACAAAAACATGTCTTCATTAATAATAGTTAATGTGAATAATAAATCGCCTATTTTATATTTTATATTAAGTTGCGTAATAACATTGCCTGTGTTGCATGTGAGCGCCTGCGCATGTATATGTAATTAAATATAATAAACGCTAGAGTTATGCATTGGTTTATCATAATACTGCCTATATCTGCTAATGGGTTAATTAAAAACATTGATTTCTCGGACTTGAGGAGGAAATGAAAATATGTACCTACACCACGCTAGCCCTGGGCACAAATTTCAGACTCCCGGTAGTAAAACACTTTGTCCTACCCAGGAATGGAACCCAGAACCTCACGCACACGTTACTAGACCAAAAAGGCCATGTAAATGGCCTATTTCCATTAACCGGACTCACATTCCGACTCCGGGTTCTTAGAATGTGATTATCCCAGAGGTAAAACCCTTTGTCCTACCCGGGAATCGAACCCAGAAATTCACGCACAGCAGCTCATCACTGGACCGGCGAGGCTATACAAGGTCAAATTAAGGCTCTTACACACTCACGCCATATCGCGGGCGCGACAGGCATCGCCAAAGCAATTGCCTTTAGCCTTTATACTAGCGTAACTTGGCACACGTGATGGGTATCGATATCTATAGCGCGTTAACTATAAAGGCTTCTACAGACCGGCGTGACTCGCGACGCGACACAAAGGCACCGCTCGTCGCGCGACATGCGGGGCCTTTGTGTCGCGTCGCGTGTCGCGCCGGTCTGTAGAAGCCTTCACTTGACGTGTGACGCTATTGGCACACGTACCTTGGCACACGTACCTTGGCACACGTGATGGGTATCGATCGCGTGCACTATAACTTTACGCGTGACGCTATTGGTATCTCTGAATTTTGCAATCTTAGTTTCAATACTAATATCGTCTTATTACAAAACAAGGTTTATCTTCAGACCCAGGTTTAAACCATGGAGCCATTATTGAATTTCGAACTGTATTCCGTCTATGGTAAAGTTGTTAATAAAAAACTGACAACTTATTATCGACCTAAGTTTTCAGCTTTGTATAAAGAACGGTATTTCAATCACAGTTACGTTCTTATTACAAAAACTGGCGCCATGTCAAAATATAAATCTTGTTTTGTAATAACACGGTTAGAGTTCAAAATGGTGACTGACAGAACTGAACTAGCAAAGTGAACGCACAGTAAAATCGAATTATTAAAAAAAAAAAAAAATTGTTTTGGTCTACGGCTGCTTGTAGTGTAGTTAGAGCTACTTATCTACTTTTTTTTTTCATTTTTTTTTCCTCAATCATATTTTCATTAAGCTATAAGTAAAGTTGAATTTCGCGGGCTACAGCTGCAGATTCACCTTAATTAAAATAATCACGAATAAAGATTCGACTTATTACTGTTTCGTAAAAAAAAGAACATTTTATTTTTGAAAATGGAACTAAAAGTGGCGTTCTCTTTGGTAGAATGCGTGCGTTGCGTTGCGGCCTCGGCGTAGGTGAGTATAAATGTTCCATAATTGCGGATGCAGAATAAATAAAAAAAACCGGTCAAGAGCGAGTCGGACTCGCGCACCGAGGGTTCCGTACGAATATATGATGTTGATGATTTCTGAAAAACGGTGCTATTTAGAGACATCGTTTTATTTTTCCTGTAATCTTTACATAAGCTACTATCATACGAGTATAGAATAATTTCAGATTTTTATCTCTGCAAATTTCTGAAATAAGGGGTATATTTTTTAAAAAATTTCATCAAAAGTCGGAATCTATGCTGCCTAAAAAAATGAAAAAAAAATGTTTGAGAATGTGCAAACAACGTTCTTTCATATGATACCCCACATAGTAGCCCCACTTCAAAATTTTAAGACCCCTTTCAGTCCCTTTTGCAAAAAAGATATATTTTTTTTAAATTTATTTTTTGCTTGCAAAATAGTTGGGCAAACGTCATCTAAAACTATTCTAAATTTCAAGTTGATAGCATCCGTAGTTCTTGAGATATCCAGGTGTGACAGACAGACAGACAGACTTAGTCTCACCATAAGGGTTCCTTTTTACCATTTTGGTACGGAACCCTAAAAAAGGCATCGATCGGCGCGAAATCTTTACAATATTTTTCCATACTTACAAAATGAATTGGTGACCGTAATTTATTTTACAACAGTGAAAATGTCATCATCTAGTGAGAATGGAGACCCGTATTTGCAGATGGAAGAGAGAGGAAAACAAATAATTTTCAATCAGTTGCCGTCAAGGTGTATTGGATTATTTTATTCTCTCGCAATCGTAGTGAAAAGTATAGTGTAATACACGGCGCTAAAAACCCATTACAACTCGGTTTCTATTTAATCCCTCGCTGGCTACCTCGTATATAATGGGTAATCTAATCATCTATCACAATCTACTATTGTACAATCCTACTTACAGAAAATAAAATAATTTAATTTCATTACAGAACCGCTAAGCAACCTTCACGAAACGCCACGCAAGTGCCATTGAAACTAGATGTCTTACAAATATCAAGCACTTGTTGTCAATGTCCGCACCCATTGATCACAATAGCGAATGGATTTTAAGTTTTCATATTGTTAATTATTCATGTCTGGAAAATGATTTCAAAGTCAACACGGCTAAAATATTACATAATTTCGAACAATGCAATGGAAGAATGGATACTAAGACGTCTGCTAATTAAACTGATAATAGTTAAAGTAGGGTAAAGAATGAAGATAAACATATATTTAAAAAAATACATGATGATAGTTATGATGAACATAGAACCTGTTCCTTTTTTGAAGTTGGTTAAAAAATAACCATGAAGTTTCTAGCCTATTTTTCTCCGTAAGCAACTGCCTTTTGGTAGGGGCACCTAGAATCAAATATATTTTCTTGTAAATTTTGACGACTTTTAATTGCCATACCTACTTGAATTAAATGATTTAAATTTGACTAAAAGGACTGGAATGTAAATGTCCCAACATCCTATGCAACTGGCCAACTACATAACGAAGGCATCTCGTCAAACGTAGGAGGAACGAGAACTCACGAGCATCCTCACTCGGGTTACATTCCTGACTATTTTTCCGACGTTTTTCTTCATCAAATTATGTCAAAATTAACTCAGCAATAGTAGCAGTTTCACACTACGTAGCTTAAAAGTGCATTATTTAGATTCATTATGAAATTATAGTAGGTATAGGTACCGGTACCTACCTACCGTACTCATTTGTTCACTCATTGAATAATTGTAGGTATTTCCGTGTATTTTCTTAGGCCCCACGTGTACATTTAGATATTTTTGTACCGAACTTATGGAAAAGCAAATAACACCCACATAACACGTTTAAAAATAATTCGGGGGGATTCCACTTGTGCCGCAGTGTTATTTTGAAGTTTAAAATGGTATTGGAAATACAAATACGGGCCCTATCATACAATGATACAACCTTCATGAGCAAAACACTATAGTTTCAGGAATTTACACCTTCAGCCATTTTAGTCGTGACTTTACGATTTACGCCTATTTAAAAACACGTGTTTTCGTTTTCGCACTGTGCGAATGTGTCGTAATTGAATTAATTGACTGTACTTTTGGTAGTGATTGTCAAAAGGAGGTACAGTAAAGGGATGATGATACTTACGATTCCAAATTAATGTTGATATCATATGTGTGATGAATCCTTTCGTGAATATTCCTCGACGACTCTGCAATGCATTCAGTTTGACTTGTATTTCGGAATTTGTTGCAATAGTGA
Organism: Tiliacea aurago; assembly: GCA_948098905.1. Taxonomy (NCBI): domain Eukaryota; kingdom Metazoa; phylum Arthropoda; class Insecta; order Lepidoptera; family Noctuidae; genus Tiliacea; species Tiliacea aurago. The sequence goes on from OX402576.1 coordinate 2,545,227, forward strand.
TGTGTGTTCAGAAATTGATATACTTAGAAGATTGGTTGTTTATTGCTGTTTACATTTTCAAAACAACAAAATATTATTACAAAAATAAGGATCACTCTTCTATGGCAACAACACTACCCCGTGTTTACAAGTCGTCTGTGTGGTGCCGGACGTAAAGAATAGCACTCCCCTATTTCTTCCCGTGGGTGTCGTAAAAGGCGACTAAGGGACTTACTAGAAAAGGGCAGCAGCGTTCTCTGTGCATTTTAACACCATACTGCGATCGCCAACCCGCCTGCCAAGCGTGGCGATTATGGCAAACCCCCCCTTTGGGAGAGGCCTATGTCCAGCAGTGGACGTCTTTCGGCTGGAATGATGATGATGATGATGATGAGGTTTATAAAGCCGACGTTGATGCATGGCCCGCGCCTCATATTATATACTTTATAAAGCCGACGTTGATGCATGGCCCGCGCCTCATATTATATACTTTATAAAGCCGACGTTGATGCATGGCCCGCGCCTCATATTATATACTTTATAAAGCCGACGTTGATGCATGGCCCGCGCCTCATATTATATACTTTATAAAGCCGACGTTGATGCATGGCCCGCGCCTCATATTATATACTTTATAAAGCCGACGTTGAGAGCCCGCGGCTCATATTATATACTTTATAAAGCCGACGTTGATGGCCCGCGCCTCATATTATATACTTTTTAACCGACTTCCAAAAAGGAGGAGGTTATATGTTCGGCTGTAAGTTTTTTTTTATGTTTGTTCACCTTTATCTCCGTCAATTATGGACCGATTTTGAAAATATTTTTTTATAGTTTTAAGAGAGCTACAAAAAGGCAGTCGTTTTTCGTTATTCTCGTTTTGAATTCCAATCATATCCAAGGTAAGAAAGTTCCTTATGACAATTTAATTAATTTTTTTTTATGACAAATTTATTTATATTTATTTTGATTATTATTATTCTGTGATTACTTCAACTCACACACTGACTTATTAACCGACTTCACAAAAAGGAGGAGGTTCTCAAGTCGGCTGTATTTTTTTTATACTTCAAATTCTATGAAAATCATTTTCTTTTATCATGTGGGTTTAAGAGTGAGCACCATGCATCTGTCACATAGTAAATCTATCTGTCATTGCTTTACATAGAGAATATAAATATAGGAGAAACCCCACATACTATATTATGTTCTATGTTAGAGGTTTCCACACTTAGTCCTTCATGTGGACCATTGTGCGTGGGCCATGGCGGCCGTCAGTTTATTCCAACCAGCCCACCTCCCTCCAGAAGCTGATTGTCAATACAATTTACGTATTGTGGTATAGTAAAAATATTCTAGGTGTATTGACGTCACATTATAATGATATAATTAATCTATACAAAATATTGTAAAACATTTTGAAAGAGTAAACGGTGGAGTTTATTTCCCATTAAATAGTTGGGTAATTCCCTAAGAAACAACATTGTTGGAAGGGGCGACAAGAATCATTTTTTGTTTAACTTTCAAAATTTGGATTTAAATGCACAAACAGTGCGAAGCCAAAAAAAATGTGCCTATTTTTGACATAAATAATTTGACTTTGACTTTGCATCACGTTAAGTGGATGCAATTTTGATTGACTAACAAACGACTTTTTGTTATTTAAATCTGGAATGAACACAACAATGTTCGGTAAAGACACCACTTTTTTATGAAGGTCCGTATATAATTATTTTATTTATTAAATGTCTGTATGTATATGTATGTGTTAAGCAATATGAATCTGGTTTTAGAAGTTAACCTCGGCACCGTTCATTTTAATAAGTTTACTTTGTAATGTACCTACTACCTAACCTACCTAATAACAAGATGCACTTGGACATAGACTGGTGAAGGTTGCAGGAATCTGACCAATGTTTACTGAAAACCAATTCGTGTCAAATCTCTTGCCAAGATACCTACCTACTTATGATTGATTGATGTTTTTCTTTGATCAATGACAAAAGCACACGAGAAATTTGACAGATCCGTTTGGTCAATCTTTCAGTAAACAGGGGATATCCTACCTAGTCATTTTTTAGGGTTCCGTACCCAAAGGGTAAAAACGGAAACCCTATTACTAAGGCTCCGCCGTCTGTCTGTCCGTCTGTCACCAGGCTGTATCTCATGAACCGTGATATTTAGACAAAATAAATTTTCACAGATGATGTATTTCTGTTATACCAGTGCCGCTATAAGAACAAATACTAAAAAACAGAATAAAATAAATATTAAAGGGGGCTCCCATACAACAAACGTGATTGTTTTGCTCGTTTTTGCTGGATATCAATTAACGGCAACAGGTAGACGCTTGTAGTATTCACAGATTATTGAGTTATATATTCACTTTAAAAACAAATATTTAAGGGGGGCTCCCATACAACAAACGTGATTTTTTTGCCATTTTTTATAGATAATGGTACTGAACCCTTCGTGCGCGAGTCCGACTCGCACTTGGCCGGTTTATTATAGATAATGGTACGGAATCCTTCGTGCGCGAGACCGACTCGCACTTGGCCGGTTTTTTATAGATAATGGTACGGAATCCTTCGTGCGCGAGTCCGACTCGCACTTGGCCGGTTTTTTTTTAATTCATGGTAGAGATTACTCGATCCAATTTAAAAATCGACAAAAAATATACAAATATTTAAAATGTGTATGCAACAAGCAGTGGAGGGGCGTGCAGTTTTAAATTAAGGCTCGTACAGACTAGTGCGATATCGCGCGAGTGACGAGTCTGTCCGAGCCTTTAGACGATTTCTAACAGTTTGCGTGTCGATCAAATCAAATCAAATCATTTACCTATTGGTTTGCAAACATGGGTAATTAGTACATACATAGATGTATTAATAAAATAATCCTCCATATTCTGCCGTCACATGGGCATGCAAATCATATTTATTATTAACTAGCTGCACCCCGCGGTTTCACCAGCGTACGTCTCGATCCCGTGGGAATATAGGGATAAAGAGTAGCCTATTATGTTAATCAAGGGTGTCAGCTACCTCGATACAAAATTTTATCAAAATTGGTCCAGCCGTTTTTACGTGAAAGAGTAACAAACATCCATCCATCCATCCATACTTACAAACTTTCGCGTTTATAATATTAGTAGGATAGTAGGATTAATTTACACAAATTTAAAGGTATTATAATAAAATTAAAAATGTAATAATAGAAAATACAAATTAATGTCAAATCATTTGAATGCCAGTAAAATATCATAATAACACAAAAATGTCAAATGTCAACCAGATTACAGTAATAAATAAAAAAAATCTAATGTAATTAATAATAGCATGAAATATTGTCATTATTGTCGAAAAAAGAATACGCGAAGAATTTACGGTCAAAGAAAATCAAATCCATTGCAGGAGCGTTTATTGAGTACAGAACATTCAACGCTACAGCAATGTTGTATGAAACGGCGTGCTGGGGTTATTAAATTCTCTTTTACTCCGAAACATGGCAACCAAGGTAATAACTTATCAAAGGTTTTATTTAAATTTCGAACAGGCTTGCAAATAGAAAGCTGTATATTGAAAAACAAAAAACAAATGTTCACATGATTGGCGCGTGAAAAAATATCGTCGTTCGTCATTGAATCTGGAATTTATAAATAATTTACTTTTTCTGCATTCTTTTGAGAAAAGCACTATATATGTCTCGGCGGAAATGGCAATTGCCTGTCTCGTATTAGTGAAGTCTTCGCCTACGGCTCGGCCTTCAAACTCATACTCGACCTGCAATTGCCTATTTCACGGCCTTTGCAATAATGTACTATTAATTGCTTATAAAGTAGGTACCTACCATCGAGATATAAGTACTAACGTACTAGAGAAGACACCGTAAATTCCTACTTTGTCTCGTTCAACTGCGGCGATCGCGCCGCACCGTCGTCGTCGTTGTTGCACTTTGTCGAAGAAAACGCGTAAGTGCCGTGATTTACATGGCGCTTAAGACCTTTTTGCCGAGAATAAATACACTTCCGCAGCAAATCTAGCGCTGTGGTATGTTAGTTACGGTTTAGACGAATTGTTATTATTTTAGCGCTGCAGCGGACAATTCAGTTATTTGACGTAGCTTCTCTAGTACGTTAGTACTTATATCTCGATGGTACCTACAGAAAAAATGCAGATGTTTTATAAGAGATCCTTAGACATTCTTCCTTAAATTAGGCATGCAAACATTTAGTACAAGGTTAGTGCTTAATAGTCTAAAATACTGTCAATATGAAAATTCTTATTATATGGTGATTAAATAAAATAAAGAATTAAACATTTCAGGATCAATTAGGTACCTAACTATAAAGTTTTATCATTTAGAAATTCACAAATGGTGTAATAACATTTATCAATTAATAAGACTGACAATCTCTTTTTAAACAATGGAATGGACTCGTTTTTTAGTCCATCGGATATTTTGTTATAAATAATTGGGCACATACCTAAAACACTTTTCCTTATTAATGCAGTGTTATGACCACTAACACGTAGCATGTTTGTATATTGGCTTTTAACTGGTCGTGTTCTATAGTCAGATGATTTATTAAAAAGATGCATATTTGATTTTACAAAAACAGCTATTTCAAAAATGTAAAGTGATGGGAGTGTTAGCAAATTTACGGACTTGAATACAGGTACGCAACTATCTGTTACTTTCATGTTACACATTGCCATATGCATCGTTTTTGAGCCTTGAATACCTGTTCTCTCAGACTATAATTTCCCCAAAATATTATCCCGAATCTCAGAATTGACGCTACCAAACCATGGTAAGCAACTAATATATTATAATAAATATGGTGGGCATATTCACTTTCCTGGATAGATTAAAAAGCACATACGCTGCTGTACTTAATTTTTTGCATACTTCTTCTGCGTGTGGCTTCCAAGATTGTTGGCTACGAGTATCAATCATTACACCTAAAAATTTTGCAACTTGCCCTTGGTCTATTTCTTGTCCGTTGTAATTTAAGTTAAAAGTTTGTGGAGGTATTCGTTGATAAAAATGTCAGTAGTTAACCTTAGTCTTACGTATATTAATCGTAAAATTACTTTGATCAAGCCAGTGTATAATGTCCGTTAAAGTATTATTTTTGTCATATTCATACGTTTTTAGGTCTGTAAATTTAATCAAGGCAGTGCTATCGTCAGCGAATAAGACCATGGGATGTTGAGTGTGTCGTGGCAAGTAATTAATATAAATTAAAAATAATAAAGGGCCCAACACAGTGCCCTGTGGTACGCCATATCTAATAAATCTTTGTTCCGATAAGTATTTATCTCACGCTTAGTTTTTAAACATATTTTTGTAATTTCGGTGAGCTGTTTTCGGTTGCTGAGATATGATCTTAAGAGATTATGCATATTTCCTCTGATACCTATGTTGTTTAGCTTGTATAACAGAGTTTCATGGTCAACACAGTCGAAAACCCTCGACATATCAGTTAAAATTGCACAAACTGGTACTTTTATCATCGATGTTTCTTAATATCATATCCATTAAATCGTAAACGGCCGTTTTTATGCCTTTATTTCTTCTAAATCCCTTTTGTTCTTTAATCAAAATATTATATTTAGATAAGAATTTATTTATCGCGTCATAAATTATTTTTTCCATAACTTTTGAAAAAATTGTGATTAAAGCTATTATGGCCGATAATTTGCCAAATCTTTAGTTTTTTTTTTTAAAGTGGCTTAACAATAACTGTTTTTAATTTGATTGGAAATACTCCGGAACTAATACACAGATTTAGTATGTGACTAATATGCAAAGCAACGTCACTCGATACAAATTTTACGACCTTAGTTGAAATGCCAACGTAGCCAGTACTGAGTTTATTTTTTAGAGAATGTATTGCTCTCATAACATCTTGAGGCAATACTGGATGCATAAACAGCGAGTGAGGGTTACTTTTGAAATTACTTTTGTCGGGTTTTGAGGTAATAATAATTTTTGTCTGGTCAGTAAAAAAAATATTAAAAGCATTTGCAATCTGTGTTGGATCAGTTTGGGAAAGGTTCAGTAAATGGTTTATTTTTGTTTATGACTTGTTTAAATATGCTTTTGATTTTTATGATTTGTTTAAATATGCTTTTGATTTATTGTTTGACGTGTTAATAAAATAGTTATTTTGCACTTTTTGCATTAATTTAATGATTTTGCGAAGCCTTTGTGAGTAGTTTTTAAATTTACTTTTATTAAAGCTTGAAGTTTCTTGCCTATATTTCCACAGTAAATGCCTTTATTTCCTACTGCATTTAAGAATGCCCTGAGAAACCGATTTAATAATTTTGTTTGAGTTAACGGTTATCAATTTCTAAGGGAAACAAAGATCGTACAAGAGACGAAACAGCTCTAAGAAATAATCAAATGCTCCATTAGCATTTTTGGTTTTGTTTAAATCAGAAAATGAAAAACATTGTAGATAATTTTTGAATTTATTTAAAGTTTCACTATAATTATCACGCTTTTTGATCCGCCAATAATTTATTCTACACGATTTTACTTTAACTTGCAAAAACTGTGCTGTGTGGTCACTGTGCTGTGTGGTCACTGTGCTGTGTGGTCACTGTGCTGTGTGGTCACTGTGGTCAGACAATGCTAAGTCTAAAACTTCTGATTTACAGTTTAGTTTAGAACTGCGGGCAAAATTGTCTATACAAGAATTGCTACATAGCCTGGTAGGTTGGCGTAATTCCAATTTAAGATTATAGCCCAAAATAAAGGTTTCAAAGTCCAGGGGTATACTATTTATTTTTAAAGTATCTTTATTGAAGTCACCACATATTACTATTTTCTTTTCGGGTTTCATATATCGAAACTGTTTTTACAATAGTTTCTAATTTTTCATAAAACAAACTTAAATTATTTATCTTTGGTGGCCTTTAAATACACATAATAATTAAATTATGCTTCGTCAATTCTATGCCACAGCATTCGACGACGTTAGCTATGGAATGCCGAGATATGTCTGGAAGCTGTTTGTATTCATGGCAGTTCTTGACTAGAGTACATGCTCCCCCACGTTTCTGAGATCGTCTTGTATAAATTGCCGTAGTCCTCGTTACAGACCCTTATCTCTCACACACGTCACTCCTAATAAGAGCCCCATCGAGAGCGTCCGTCGACCTGGGTCTTTACTCCGAGCACTCGCACTCTCAGGTACTCCAGCACTGTTCACCTTGCCTTCGACCACCGGTACCAACCGGTACCACTCCACTTAGCTCTTTGTTACATACGCCTTTTAAATAGGTACTAGTCATATCTGACTAGATATGACTAGTACCTATTTAAAAGGCGTTTAACCGCTTACAGTTTAAGGCGTTTAACCGCTAACAGTTAATAACCGACATTTAATGATTTTATACTGAAGATCACGTCTAAACTTGTGGTGTTAATATGTTAAATTAGAGCATTTTCTCAATAATTTAATATTTATATATTTTTTTTAATTTCGGCAAATTTCGGAAACTATGCTACCAAAATAAAAATAAAAAAATGTTTGAGAATGTGCAAACAGCGTTCTTTCATATGATACCCCACGTGCCCTAGTACGAGTAGCCCTACTTCAAATTTTTAAGACCCCCTTTCAGTCCCTTTTGCAAAAAAGATAAGTATATATTTTTTTAATTTCTTTCCTGTATGCAAAATAGTTGGGCAAACGTCATCTAAAACTATTCTGAATTTCAAGTTTGATAGCATTAGTAGTTCTTGAGATATTCAGGTGTGACAGATAGACAGACAGACAGACTTAGTCTCACCATAAGGGTTCCTTTTTACCATTTTGGTACGGGGTCGGTGTTTCGTAATCTTTTGATGAAAGAATCCCACAGATTGAGGGGACCTGTCCAGTCAGTGCACGCATTTGTCAGTAGAAATGAAGTCTTATTCAAGTAATACAAAGTCCCCTGTTAAATAGGTAAATAAATCTTCAGAGACCTTGCTGCTTTCAACGCTGTGTAGTTAGTTAATAGCAGGAGTTGATAAGGATGGCCGTCATCGGCACTTACAGGTCTTTCATTGCCTGTTAAGGATTCCATTGTTGACTTCTTGTGTGCGGTGGCATTTTGCAACAATTGACATACTTTGGAGCTGAAAGGAAATGCAGTTTCAAAAGATAAGATTAGTCTATCTTTGTAACTGCATTGTTCTTCTAAACTACGCAGCGGATTTTGATGTGATTTTCAATAGTTACCATTTAGAGAATTTATTTCGGAAGGTTTATAATTACCTATCTATAATTCATTGATGTGTCTCTTACAAGTAATAAAGAAATGTCAATGTTTTGTCTACTCGAAAAGACCGCGTGAAGCAGGCTGGGGGGCTCGCTAATATTTTGATAAAATGAACAGCTACCTACATCTTACATTTGAAACTATTCGAAAAATGCTGACATTTTGGTTTGGGTGGCATGCATATTAGAGAACAGTTTTGAACTTTATTCCCCCTTATACAAGCTGACTTTGAAAACATGCGACAAAATTTAAGGGAGTGTTTTAACCATCAATATGAACAACTTTTACTATGCGACCAAATTAGAATTCGCAAAAAAAAAGTCGACCTTCCTTTAAAGTTACATAACCGATTGGACCATTTTGTATATGAAGGTCGACTTTTTTTTTGCGAATTCTAATTTGGTCCCATAGTAGAACACTCCCTTAAATTTTGTCGCATGTTTTCAAAGTCAGCCTGTATTTTCGTTTTGTAACTCTTATTTAAAAGCGATCCACATTTTCCTTCAAAAAGCTATATTAAAGTGTAGGTCATGTCGTCTAAAGTTAGCCCGTCTTCAATCAGACGAGTAACGACCGTCTTCCTGCCGACTATGCAGATGACTCAATTGTCGACGTACTCCGACGAGATTCCCCACATCCTCAGTGTCCTAGGTCGATGAGCTATTGAAAATTATGACGCCCACCAAATTGGGAAATCGCTTGTGTAAAAATAAGTTGAGATAAAAATAGAATGTTGCCAAATGTGGCTGATTCATGTTCGCTTAAATGGCGTCTCTTAGGGTTCCGTAGTCAACCAGGAACCCTTATAGTTTCGCCATGTCCGTATGTCTGTCCAAGGCTGAGACTCTTACTAGAACGCTGTAATTTGGCATGAGTATACTACTAGTAGGTACATATCACGCCGACAAAGTGGTAAAACAAAACCAAATAAAAAAAAAAAAAATAGGTTACCGCCTTTTTTTTTTTTGGGTGGGAAATTATCAAACCTTGGGCTTTAGGCCCTAGCTTGCACGTAAAGTTAGGATGATTTGATGATCGTCTATCTCTTTCTGTGGGGTATCGTTGGACTGGCCGTTCAAAAATATTGCGGGTCTGTGAAACAACTTTTCGATTCAGGGATCCGTTTGCGTAATATTAAACTTTAAAGTGCTTGTTAGAGTCAAGTTTAATGGTAATGGAGACAACAGGAAAAATAGTAACCTTCGTCTCGTTCTCCCCGTCAATGACGACAGAGCAATGGGGACAACGGGTACAAATTTGAATCATTTTATTCAAGTCCCGCTGTCCTCATTAACGAGTACAGAGCAATGTGGACAACGGGGACAATTTTTAATAATTTTACTCAAGTCCCGCTGTCCCTATTAATGGGCACAAGGGCGTTGGAGACAGCAGGAACACACCGAAAAAATTACGAGTAATAGTCGACCAACTTACATAAATTCAGTTGGAATGTATAGGAAAACGTGTTTACACTACAATTTTAAGTTTGTTCTTGGGATAAATTCATCGCAACTACAGAACCCTTCATTGTGCGTGGTCCGACACGCACTTGGCCAGTTGTTTAATTTATTTTGTTTGTATTTCAGATTGAGTGTTATAATGACGTTAAACATACATCAATCTAGGTAGAGTTAAAATCTAGTGTCTGTGGGGCGTTGTAAAGTTTATTAACCTTCAGAAAACGCAGGCAACCTTTAGAGTCTAGATTATTTTTCCTCAAATCGTGTTATGGATTATTTGGTAAGGAATTCAAATTCACGATCAGAATGCTAATCATAAATCTTGTTACTTCTTTGTCTACATAGGTATACATTGAACATAAATATACGTATTCCATTCCATATAAGTAATTAACATAAGAAGCATAATACTAATTACAATACGTACGGTTAACTGAACCCTAATCTTTCTCAGGGACCGTACAACCCCGGTTAAGAGTTAAGCCTTTCGAAGGGGTAACCCATTCAATGGGTTACCTTTGTAGCGGCATCAACATCGCCACATGTGAACTACGCGTCATACTGACGTCACGCAAGATCCTGTATCGCACAAGCAGAGTTCACAACAATACAACATCACGACATCAACCGTCGGGCAGTTGCCCACCAGACACAACACCCGTCTGGTCGGAGGATCCCCCCTTTTCTATAGAGGATGAGTGAACTTTACACCTTGTTCCTCATACCTCTAAACCTTTATCATGATGTAACCCATTGAAAGGGTTTTATACTAGGAACCCATTGAAAGGGTTACATGATAAGTTATCATGTAACCCTTTGGTTTTCTACTTGAACCCCAGAACCCCAGAAGAACCCATTCAATGGGTTCTTTATCTACTTGAAACCCAGTAAAGTAACCCAGAAAAAATCATAATATTATGTTATTTCGATATCCGCCCAGCACGCGTAGCATGACCAAATCTATCTCTATTCTACCCAGAGATCGTTTTGGCTACCATTTTAGAAAAAAACCATACGGTGTGGGTACTTTTGAATGGCTTTAATTAAGCCGTTCAAAAGGGGGCGTTTTTCCACACCGTATGGGTTTTTATCGAAAACCCTTTCAATGGGTTACCAAAATTTAATTTAAGCCGTTCAGAAGGGTTAACCATATCGTATGGGTTTTTGTTTAACCGCTTAGAAAAACCTTATTGAAAACCCTTTCAATGGGTAGCCAAAATGGTCCCTGAATTCTTTCGATTACCTTTGTGATAAATAATTCAACTCCAAAAACTCAAACTGCATTAGGTACTGCTCTCCTAGCATTTTTCTTCCCCTTGTCACTGTCCATTACATACCTCGACATTGTAATCGACGACCACCTAACATTTAAGCAACATAATATCCATCTTTTCTGGCAGAATTAGAAAACTCATCCCCACCATGCACAGCCTACGCGACTGTTTACCCACAGACACACTTCAACAAGTTTACCTAGCAATCTACCAATCCATCATTCAGTGTGGCATCAGCGTGGAGGGTAGTGCTGGAAAGACCCACTTGATTGAAGTAGAACGAGCACCTTTAAGAAGCCGCAGTCGTACCGGTTCTCTACTGACTTACCCTATCGTGAAACGAGAGTTCTCTGAGTTCCCAGCTTTTCATTATTTCTGCTTGCACCAAAACTTACAAAACTATTAAACGCAGACCCAACTACAGATCAATTATAAGCAAAAGGAGCTATAGAATCCCACGAGCTGGCAACACCTCATTGCTAGGTACGTACAATAAAGTCTGAAAACTCGATGAAATTAAAAATACTAACTCATTCAGTTGCAATACCCCGACGACACTGAATTAGACATGGGAAGTTCGCGAACGATTGAAGGAAATGAACTACTTCATTTCGCAAAATAAACTTATCATTCAATCAGTAGTCATTTAAATGTGTCTCTAGTCTCTACTTCATTTAGTTCAGTCTTTCTTTTCGCTCGCAGCAACTGTGATTTCGATTTTCTAATACGCCAACCTAGACAAAAAAGTCTAACTTTACACATACAACAGAAAACATACTACTTAATAAAAAAAGGTTTGCTTATATTCATATTTCACGGTTGCAGTCCTCCTAACTAAGCCTGTATAAAGTATGAAGGAAAATTGAGATAGAAGATAGGTATAAAACTGAACTACTGAAGTGCATCATTCGTGGTAACTTATCAATCACTCTCTCGTTACCTTATGGATATCAACTCCTTCTGTTTTGCTGAACTAAATGAAGTACAGAACTAAATGAGTGGACTACTTCGAAAACATAAACTTCATTCATTTATTTTCACTGACACAACATGTTGCCGTTGGACTATTACATATTCTGTGATGCTGCGCATGTCTACACTGAATCCAACAACGCGTGACGCACAAGGGAACACGCACACACACACATCCCACATACACAAACGTACTAAGTTAGATATACCACAGAACACCTGTTCTTTAGTCTCCAGTCTGGAATTCGTACCCCGAGCCCCAAAATACTAATTGACGACTAACAGACTGTCTAGTTTGGAGCTCACTGGTACATAATTATTATAAGCTACTTCATGACATTGTCGTCTCAACTTGGTGTCAACCTGAACCTGTAAACCTGCTGACCGTGCTACCTGAACAATAAACTATTTCCTATTTTTTTATATTTTTTGTTAATTAATAAACGGTCATAATATATTTAAATTATTTGTTAATACGTTTTTTTAAGGATTTAATTATTCAAATCACTGTTTATGAACAATATTGTTCTCATGGAAATTTACTTAATTTTAAACATTTATTTATAGGCTGTAGGTAGTTTTGTTTTTTTTTAATAATAAATATTACACATGTTTAACTCAAAGTCCGCCATTTAGATTTTTAATAATTTTAATATACCCTATGTCACTAGCGCAATAAAGATGAATCTAACGACATATCATTCATCAAAATCGGTCCCGCTGTTTAGTAGTTATGAGGGAACATAGGGACAGACATACATACATAGATACAGGTCAAATACATAACAATCCTTTTTTTGCTTCGCCGCAGTCGGGTAATAAAAACCTATTTAAGCCAAATTACAACATTACCATTACAACTGTAACAAATCTGAATTAATATTCTGTCCACAAGTTACTAATAACTATTTTAAATTACAATTGTGGGTATTTAGTGTCAAATAATGAAGAGGTTATGTCAAGGTATGTAAAAATAAAAAATAAAAATAAACACCGTAATTTGGGAGCAGTTAATAGACATTTACTCTGTACTGGTTACTCTGTAGGCTAATTCTATCAGTAGGGATCGGTTTCAATTTGACAGTTCAACAACATTCATTGCGTTAATTACGTTGCGCGTTGTTGAGCAGACAAATGTTTCTAACATAAGAAGCAATGGATTAGCAATATACTTCTAAATCATTCCGATTCAAACTGTGTTAAGCAATTAGGGGGCTGGTTAGCCTTAGCACAAGGTCTAGTCGAAAAATCTCGAACATGTATGTAGGTTATAACGACCGCAATCGAACATGTATGTAGGAAACGACCGCAATCGAACATGTATGTAGGAAACGACCGCAATCGAACATGTATGTGGGAAACGACCGCAATCGAACATGTATGTAGGAAACGACCGCAATCGAACATGTATGTAGGAAACGACCGCAATCGAACATGTATGTAGGAAACGATCGCAATCGAACATGTATGTAAGAAACGGCCGCAATCGAATATGTATGTAGGAAACGACCGCAGTCGAACATGTATGTAGGAAACGACCGCAATCGAACATGTATGTAGGAAACGACCGCAATCGAACATGTCTGTAGGAAACGACCGCAATCGAACATGTATGTAGGAAACGACCACAATCGAACATGTATGTAAGAAACGACCGCAATCGAAAATGTATGTAGGAAACGACCGCAATCGAACATGTATGTAGGAAACGACCGCAATCGAACATGTATGTAGGAAACGACCGCAATCGAACATGTATGTAAGAAACGACCGCAATCGAAAATATATGTAGGAAACGACCGCAATCGAACATGTATGTAGGAAACGACCGCAATCGAACATGTATGTAGGAAACGACCGCAATCACTCTCTCGCCTTTTCTCAACTATATAGGGGTAGGCTTCCAGTCTAACCGGATGCAGCTGGATACCAGTATTTTACATGGAGCGACTGCCTATCTGAGCTCCACAACCCAGTTACTGGGTAACACGATACGCCTTGGTAAGGCTGGATGTTAGACTTTTGGACTTCTGACGACCCGTAACGACTGTCAAAGATCTACTACGAATGGCATCCGGGACCAACGGCTTATCGGTCACCCATCTACGGGCCGATCGCGGTAAGCGAGTGGCTAGTCGAATATAATAATAATACGTTGATGGCATGAATAATGAGATAAACACTATTTAATAATTAGAAGATGAGAAAAGAATCGAGACAGCTCGGAGAGCTGACAGAGCGCGTCACGATCACAGATTATAACAATAAATAAATACGGTCACGAGGGTCACGAGTAGCATTCTTGAGATCAATCAACTCAGCCTATCGCAGTCCACTGCTGGACATAGGCCTCTCCCAGGCTGCGCCACAACACCCTGTCCTCCGCCTTCCGCATCCAGTCTAACCCAGCCATCTTCTTAAGGTCGTCGGTCCATCTAGCTGGGGGGCGTCCCACACTACGCTTGCCGATACGCGGTCTCCACTCCAGGACTCGTCTGCTCCATCGGCCATCGGTCCTTCGACAAACATGGCCAGCCCACTGCCACTTCAGTTTGCTTACTCTGCAAGCTATGTCGGTAACTCTGGTTCTTTTCCCGATAATTTCATTCCTGATTTTATCCTTCAAAGAGACTCCAAGCATAGCCCGCTCCATAGAGCGCTGGGCGACCTTGAATTTGTGGACCAGCCCGACTGTCAGTGTCCACGTTTCGGCACCGTATGTCATGACGGGCAGGACGCACTGGTTAAAGACCTTAGTCTTCAAACATTGCGGGATAGGCGACGAGAAGACTTGACGCAGTTTCCCAAATGCCGCCCAACCCAACTGGATCCTTCTGTCGGCTTCTTTCTCAAAGTTGTGTCTACCGAGCTGGATGACTTGAGATATTATGAGATTAATATAACTACGCCTTTTCATTAATTTATCATCGGACCCGGTACTATAAGGGCGCGTATCCCTTATAGTACCTACTTGAAATTGGAAATGACCATCGTCACAGTGTCATCGTTGTTGCAGATACCTAATGATTAATACATTGATAAAAAAAAAAAACGAGCGGGCCTTACGGTAGTGGCATATTATTGTGACGTGTAACATCTGACATCTCACCTTGGTCACAAGCAACTGAGCAGCGACAGAAAATAACCTCAAAAATTCAAAAAAGCAAAATACTGAAATATTTACTTATTCGATTAATTAGTCATTACTAGTAGTCGCCCACTGGTCGAAATTCGACCCCCTCTACTTACAATCTATATAGTACTTACTAATTCCATGAGTACACTAATTCAATGATATTAAAAAGTATACTTAGGTATTCCATGCTCAAATGCTCCCACAGGAAGCGAGAGAAAAGATGTAACACATCAAAAATAATGTTTACCGGACACTCAACGCGCACTCTGTAGGATTCTCAACACGCTAAGGATGCACTCTGTAGGATTCTCAACGCGCTAGGGATGCACTCTGTAGGATTCTCAACGCACTAGAGATGCAGTCTGTAGGATTCTCAACGCGCTAGGGATGCACTCTGTAGGATTCTCAACGCGCTAGGGATGCACTCTGTAGGATTCTCAACGCGCTAGGGATGCACTCTGTAGGATTCTCAACGCTCGGTTCGACGCCGAGAGTTGAAAATCCAGAGCAAGGTCAAAAACTTCGCGTTAAAAAAAGCCCCCGTGCGATTGCGGGCTGATAATGACAGTTTCCTAACAAGGTAGTGAACGGCGACACAATCACGGCTAACCAAATACAGAGTGTTTTTTGCTTCCTTAACCTCGAATACGACATAAAAATGACAGATTTTTATCTATTATGACGTGTCCGCTAGCGATACTGCTGAGCGTGAGCTTCTGGGTTCGGTTTTCTGGTCGGGTAAAATGTTATTAGGTTTTCCGTCAGCAACTTCTTAGTAGCAGCCCGGAGTCAGGATTTGTGCGCGCATAATGGCCCTATTACATGGGATTTAAACATAACTGGCGAAATGGAAGTGTACTTACTATAGATAGACCTCTGCCCAGCCCTTCGGGGAACAAGGCGTCATGTTAAGTATAATGTTATGTCTATGATGTTTATCTTTCTAAAACTGGCTCTATGTCCATGTCCGCTGTCCACAAACTGTATCCAGTCATCGTGACGATTGAATTTAATTAAAATTAGGTTTATTTATCAGTTCTCAATTCAATCAGCCAGGTAAAATCAGTTAATAGATTAGAACATAATTATATAATACATAGAACATAAGTATATATAATTATATACATCTTAATGATGAAAATTTAAAACTCATATTAAAAGTACACTTTGTAAACAAACATATTACAAATTCGAGGATTAGGGCAATCTAGAGTCTAGACAAAATCAAACTGGTTGCTATTTTAATTGTATAATTTGTTATTTTTTTTAAATTTATTTTACATTCTGTGATACTGATTACCTTAACTCACACACTATCCACTGAAATAATTTTTTTAGAAAAATTTATATTTTTACAATATTTGTAAATATGTGAGCACCATGTGTATCTATCACATAATTAATTTATCAGTCATTGCTTAATTTTTAATTCTTTTTGCATAGGTATATTGTGTAACAAAGTTACTATATAATTTTATTTTAGGTGCATCGTCTTCACATATAATTAATGTAGGTACCTATGCAAAATATTGTAAAACATTTTAAAAGAGTTAGGTTAGGTTAGAATCAATTCAATTTTTTTGCAAATATTGACGTTCAAAAGTGCCTTCTCTGTACCTATTTAAAATAAATAATTTGACTTTGAATGATTATTAAGAATTGTTCTTTCTTGAAACTCATAATTGAAAACATGATTTTTGTTCTAATGTTAAGTACTTGGGGGAAACAAAATAATTAAGTAAATGATTGTGGCGTTTATTTTTCATACTTGCATTATTTAAAACTAACATTAAGTCGGTGTACTTTCCTATTCTGTAAAACTACGTCACGTCATCGTCATAGCGTTTGCGCCGCCGCGCGCCGCCGCCGCCAGCGGTACGTCACCGTCGGTCGTTGCCGTCCACGATAACGTGACGGGCAGAATTATAAAATCGCACATAAAATATACTTAGTTGTGTAAACGAGACAAACCCAGACCATAATGTTACTGTTTTGTTGTACCTATTCAGGTAGTCGGTACCTACTAAGTACCTGTTTATTTTCATTCGATACCATGGAGCTGTTTTGTATCTAACAGTAAGACGGATGTATTTTGTCTACAACGAATGTGTATGTCACGTTTTATGTATTCGGTGTCAGTAAATAGTTAAACAGAAAACTTTGTGTACACATAATGTGGAAAAAACCACCCATTGTGACCAGTAGTGTAAATATATGCTCATAATTACTTTTTGCTTTGGCCACCGAACTAAGAGAAATAGGTACTTAGGTATCTACAAATAAAAATCAGTATTATTTATTACGCAGTCTTAAGGTGCAGAATGTGATCAACTGATCACTCACTGAGTACAATTATGACGTCACACGTACCACCTAAAGCGAGGTAAGTGCATTGGTCATAAACAAAGCAATTTTAATAACTAATTTGGATTTTATTGATGTTATAGAAATTGTTTTGCACTAAAATAAACTAACCTCCGGCAGCACTCCCAGCAGTCAAAACGAGTTATTTTGCAATTGATTCATAAACACCATATTTTTAAACAAACGTAGAAACAAAATTACCTATGTACTTAGCAAGTTCGGTAACTTAAACCTTAGTTTAAACTAAGGTTTAAGTTAAGTCTTTCGGCTGAAATGATGATTTTTAAAAATCATAATTTCAGCCGAAAGACGTACACTTCTGGACATAGGCTCCCCCAAAAAGGGGGGGGGGGTTGATTTGCCATAATCGCCACGCTTGGCAGGCGGGTTCGCGATCGCGGTACGGTTTTAAAGAAAATGCATAGAGAACGCTGCTGCCCATTCTTTAGAAAGTCCCTTAGTCGCCTTTTACGACACCCACAGGAAGAAATAGGGTGGTGCTATTCTTTACGTCCGGCACCAAACAGAACAAAATATAATACTTTGTTTAAAAATAAGGGTTATCAACAGATAAGTAAAACTTAAAATAATTTATCTGCTACATGAAATTGTAATTTTGTTAAAATATAATCCTATCAGTGAACGGTAAATTATTATTTTATTACATGTTGTTATTAACTTGAGTTTTAGGATAATGTATTATTTAATAAGGTGTCGACAATTGGTTGCGAACCATATCGGTGAGGCCGGCTGGCCAGGTGCACGCAGGGTCACCACTTTTCGGGGCAAAAACGGAAAAGGAATACCTACATAACGAATCAAGGCTTCTACATACCGGCGCGACTTGTCGCGCGACGCGACGCAGCACAAAGGCCCCGCGTGTCGCGGGAGGAGCGGTGCCTTTGTGTCGCGTCGCGTCGCGCGACAAGTCGCCCCGGTATGTAGAAGCCTTTAATGAAACATCACTGTTTAAACATTGATGCAACAACATTGCAAAGTATTACCTGTAGCGCGCGCTGAGTATATATGCCTCATACTTCGAACATTTTGATAACAGTGATATTCAAATTCATCATTCATTCATCATCATATCATTGCAAGTGCGATTTTTTTTTCGCCCGTCTGCACGAGCCCTAACTAATGATTATCTAAGAGCGCAAATGTCCTAAGATGTCGTAAGTGTCACTATACTCTCGAAAATTAGCACCCTCGTAGGTACACACCACAGAGGATATCTAGGTAAGTACCTATGTGTAGGTACATAGTGCATATTAAGGCTTCTACATACCGGCGCGACTCGCGACGCGACACAAAGGCACCACAACAAGCGGGGCCTTTGTGTCGCGCCGGTCTGTAGAAGCCTTTATCAACATGACGTACTTGGGGCTATCACAAATCATGTTGTAGATTTGATTTACCGTTCAATGCCAAATATAATAATAAGTTTTATTTCATAATCAACAGGTTTTCACAAATAAGTCGTAGAGGCCTTCTTTATTTATTTATGTATATAATGTAGAGATATCTGTAACAGAAGATCTCCCTCTTCCATTAACAGATTTTAACCAAGTAGGTAAAATAACAAAAAGAACTAGAGAATTAAATAAATAATTTTATAAATAAGTTTATGTATTTTAGTTTTAGTATTCTGAATTGATTTTAGTATGATTCTGAAAAATACTAATCGTTTACAGAATCCATTTCGGTCATTATAAACAAAGCAATTATGTATCCCAAAAATAATTAAGACTACGTTAATAATTACAGTCACACTTGAGCAGTACAGTCAAAACAAACCAAAATGGACGAAGTACGAGTAGCTACTACTACGCCAGACCCTTATACGTGCGTACATTTGTAATGTGGGCCTACAATTTGTAACGTGCGCCTACAATTTGTAATGTGCGCCTACAATTTGTAATGTGCGCCTACAATTTGTAATGTGCGCCTACAATTTTCTCCTACAATCAGTATACTTAATTTATCTAATTTATAAATAAATATTGTTGCATAATAGTAAAAATTCAGTGTAAGGTGTGATTACGAGTATAACATAATATTCTAAAGGCTCTTACACACTCACACGATATCGCGGGCGTCCAGGCACCGACAAAGAAATTGTCTTTGTCGGTGCCTGTCGCGTCCGCGATATCGCGTGAGCGTGTAAGAGCCTGAATAAGAGTGTTTGGTGGTGCGCGGGACATGTTGTATACGTACCTATACCTACACAATGTATAAACTGTCTTAACGTAATAATAATAACATCATCATCATCATTTCAGCCGATAATAGCCGACATAGGCCTGCCCCAAAAGGGGGTTAGCCATAATTGCCACGCTTGGCGGGTTGGCGATCGCGGTATGGTGTTAAAAAGCATAGAGAACGCTGCTGTCCATTCTCTAGTAAGTCCCTTAGTCGCCTTTTACGACACCCACGGGAAGAAATAGGGCCCCTATTCTTTACGTCCGGCACCACACAGACAATAATAATATGTATAAAAGAAAAAAAGGGTAAGTATGTGTAAAAGTGGGGGAAGGATAATCACTTTTTGAAATTGATGACATCAAATAAGTAGTATTGGACACAGAGGTAACCCTGTCGATCAAACCAGATACAACCGGATTTCACTGAGAGTGAGGAATTATTACAGATGGGTAATTCTACAACACATTCACACGTTATTTAATGTAATACATTATTTTGACCTTGCTTAATGTAGGTTAGGACGTTTAGCTAAACAAAGATGATTTGTAGATTATGTATCTATTATTTAATTTAGAAGGCTTGGAATTAAGATTAGTTTAATTAACTCATCGTAATTTAATAGATAAGTACATAACTGTCATAATAAAGTAAAAAATAGTGTAGGGTAAGAAAATGATCTGTCGAAATAACAAGTTACAATGATCATAATACCTACTTAAAGAATAGTTGCAGGCAAACGAATGACTCAATCAATGATTGCAGATAACATAATTATGTACCTGCTACTACCTCTCATTACAAAAAAACTAGAGTACCTACCTATAAATGAGCTAACAGCTAATAGTTACGGACTCGAAGCTTGATTACCGCATATAAAGTTTTTTTGTTGTTGTCAGTCATTCATAGTGAATGATTCAATCTAGTGTAGAATATAATATATATATAGTTTATGAAACTACACATAAAATAACTAGCGCGTTTGCGTTAAGATTTTTATTCTCACTCTTATACTCTTAGCATTATGATCTATCGATCAAATTTTAACGCAAACGAAATAGTTACGTTTACTCTCTTGCAAATTTACACTTGGGGTACTGGGTAGTCCCTGGTTACTTAATCGTTTCATAAACGTCTAATTCGATCAAATTGGTTTTTATCATCTCGCAGTAGGTGCAAAAAGTTGAGTGTACTCCTCGGGGATAAAGAAATGTGTCTTCGTCTTGGGCGAGTTTGAATCCCTCGCTGCACTCAGGACTCTAGTCATAGCTCACTCGATGCGTTCGGGATTCATTCATCATTCATTTTCCAATATATTTATTTATCAATGGAACTATGGTCAAAATGCACTTATCCTAATCTACATTAACTCATTATGAGGCTACTAGGTATCTGCATTTCAAAGCTTATGACTGATAATTATATAGTTTTAACTGATAACAACATATACACGATGACAATACGCAAAATTATTTAGTTACTTATAATTTTGCTGGTTGCAAATTATTTAAATAATTTGCTGATCGCACGGTGTACGTATGTAAGTACTAGCAACCGTGCGATCAAATCAAAGTCAATGATTAGCGGACGAAGCCACCCTGCCGCCCGCGCTCCGGTGTATCTGTGGCCGGGACCGGAGCGGCAGCGAGCCTCTCGGGGTCAAGCCGCTGCTGGTCCCTCGCACCTCGGGTAAGTGCCGTAACTATCGATACAAGGTATTTTGTCAAAAGTTAATGAACATAGATTTGAAATTAACGGGTTAGTAGTATTCATTTTGTTTTTATTAAGTATAGAATCTTGATGATATTTTAATTACGTGATTAAATAATAATGGAAGTTTTATTTGTTTATGTAATTTCTTAAGATTTGTTTTAAATTTGGTAGTTTTGTAGGATATTTGTATTGCTTTTGGACATCTTGCAGTAGCTGATGGTTAGAAATACATGTGCTACTCCAGACAGGACAGGCGTACGTTATACACGGACGGACAAGCGTAGTATAAATTCTTAGTTTAGTACTGCTACTTAATTTGCTTTTGCGATTCATTATAGGGTTTAAAGCACCAAGGGCTTGGACGCCCTTCAAACGCAAGTCAGGAATATGTTTGGATCAATTCAGACGTCTATCCATTTTTATCCCAAGATAACGGACACAAGTTTTCCAAGCTACTGTATGGCCTGCTGTTTTTAAAGTTCTTGCAAATCAATAGAATATTGTAGGAGACCTATGATCAAATCGGTATCATCCGAAGTGGCATAAAAGGCAGTATCGTCAGCAAAGCAAGCTAATTTGGTTCGAGTTTGAATAGAGATATCATTTAAGATCAGGAGAAATAAATAGGGTCCTACTATCGAGCCCTGGGGAATGCCAGCCGGGACATTTTGAGGTGGTGAAGTGGTTTATCCGATGTGAACCTGGAATTTACGATCCGCAAGGTACGATTGAACGAGTTTAATGAGAAGCATAGGCATATCCAGAGTGAGCAACTTGTGTAGCAGGCCTTCGTGCCACACGGTATCGAATGCTTCTTCGATATCTAGCAGAAACATACCTGTGGATTGTTTGAGATTAAGATGATGGGATGTGTTCTGTCACCCTGGCTTGCTGTTGAGTAGTTTAATGTGTAGCACTAAAGCCAAACTGTTCTTCGATCATAAACTGCCCAGTGGCACGTAATAATCTTGTATAGATTACAGACTCAAAAAGTTTCTTAACAGAAGGTAGCAGACCTAAGGGGTGATAATTTATGAGTACTACTGTCTTTTCCGGGCTTTTTAAGGGGTATTGTTTTAGCATTTTTCCAGATGTTTGGGAAATAGCCCAGACTAAAATAGCCATTGAAAATTTTAGTAACAGACTATTGCTTTCGTTGCAAGTTCTTTAAAAGCAAGTTATGGATCCCGTCATGACTACAGATTTAAGGCTTCTACAGAACTTTACGGGATACTTTACTTTACGGGATTTAAGCATAGTCAAAAAACGTTCGGGATTCAATACAGCGCCCGTGACATTATACACTGCTTTATCCCCTTAGTGAATATTCCCGATAATTTTGTAAAATAGGTCATCTCTTGGAAACGCCGAAATGATAGACTTAGCATTTCATTGGTCACTTTAAATTAGCCGAACTGTCAGTCTAAGCCATTATTACGGATTTACAACAGACTGCCAATCTTCCAATAAACAAGTGCGATGACCAGTCACAATAGGTACACACCCTAATGATAAAACATGAAAAAATATACCAACTAAAAATAATACTCGTTCCCTACTCCGTCACACAACGCAGTTCCCTACTCCGTCACAGCGCAGTTGCGTAAGTTTCATCTAAAATTAAAACATCATTCACATTGTTGTCCCGTTTACGCGATGTACCTATAGACGCAATTTGTGACGTAACACGGCAACGTACAGCTATTTTGACAAGAGTGCATATTGTATGAGAAATATTTCTATTAGAATAAATATTTGGACACCTGTTTAGGTAGGATATGGTTTAAAATACTTTTTTAATCACCTCATGTACCCTTATTTAATCAAATCATTCAGAGAGTGGCCCATTATTGCTGTGGCCACTTTAAAGTGGCCACAGCAATAATGGGCCAATCTCTAGACTGAACTCAACAAGGGTTGCTTAGTACCTATTTAATTTAAACGTAAATCAGTAAAACAAAAGGTACAATACTCTATTGACGATCTTTGCAAATATTTTTTGTAACTTATATGATACAAGGCCACGTGAAAACTAAACTAGTCTACGCCTGCAGTTCGTTTGTGTAATTACTAATTATAGTAGTCCGTTCTTATTTTGTCATGGCAGTAGCGTTCTTAAGATACCGTATGCCAGTGGTTCTCAAACATTTTTTGGCGACGGAACCCTAGTGAAAAACGAAATATTTGACAGAGCCCTAAAATAATAAAAAAATGGTTTTATGCTAATCCATTGCTTCGTATGTTAGTTGTCTGCTCAACAACGTAAATATCACAATTAATGTTCTTGAATGTTACTGTCAAAATGAAACCCATTGCTACTATACATGCGTGTGACACAATTGCCGCGCCGCTTCTTAACCGCTGGGAAATACCAACTTGAATTTTCGTGTTAAGGAAAACGTTGTGTAGGTATCTTAAGGAAATCTGAACTTAATGATAGGTATAAAACTACCAGCCGGCAATGAGCAGGCGTGGTTCAATGCTACGGTTTGTTATCTTTAACATGATGTACCTTAACCTAACGTTAGCAAATCTTATAAAACTTGAATGTTTCAAAACAGGAACAACATAATAAAGGCCTAAGATCCCAGGGCTGTAAGATTCAAACACTAATAATGTTAACACGATTAGTATTCACTTCTGTACAAGACAAGAGACAGAAAGCCAATACTTTGCAAAAATGCACTTTCTAGGTCAACAACAAATCGTAGCAGAATCCCCCAGCTGCGTTCCGGCGATTTCATTGCAATCGTTTAATGCCGCAGCGCGCATGCGCGGCGCCCGGACGCGCCCGCGCACCGCGACCCCACGTCGCCTTAATTACCGCTACTTAACTCCACCGGGCACTGCAGGCTAACTTGCGAAAAAGAAATTTCCATAACAGGTTTCCGTAACCAAGGCCAGTTTGACAGACGATCGCCGTGTTTTCGCAAGTAACACCCAAAAACATACATGGAGGGGCAAAGTTGCATTCGGCTTCAAAAATATTTTGGCGGCTGACGTTGGTAAAGCGAAGTTGGGGTCAACGACTTCGATTGCATCTACCTTTTCCCCAACGATTTGTTTGCGCATGTGGCGAATTCTTTCGTTGAAATGCATTAACAGCTAGTAGGCCCTTACCCAAACTACGCTGATGAGTAACTCAAAGTGATCTTTAAAGCTTCATTAGCGTTGGTTTTAATACTAGTAAAAGACCAACGTCGTCAGACCTTAACAGCACATCTAGTTCCTGGTGTTTCTGAACTCCACCACCAGGCAGTAAGTACCGCCAATTACTAGTAGGTACCCTAGGCGTCGGTAATACATGTTGGAGGGCGGGGGTGGTCCAATAACTAACGCCTAGCCTCGTCTATAATTACAACGAAGGTATTTATTGCTTGGCAATCAATGATCGAACAGAGCTGTTATTATCGCAGAGGCTTAAGTTTAGTCACAATAGGCAAGCTGAAAAGATCGACACGCAAGCTCAAGACGAGTTGCCGATTTTTAACCCACTTCCAAAAAGGAGGAGGTTATATGCTCATCTCATCAAAGTATAATTATAGCGGGGGACCTTAACATAAATCTCAAAACAAAAGACACTGAGCCACCGCATGAATATAGAAATAGGGTGAACTACCTTAATATGTTATCACTATACGGCATATTACCTGGACATACTCTACCTACACGCGAATCGAACTGCTTAGACCACTTTATGATTAAAATAAACAAAAAGAAGGTATTAGCATCTATTGCTATACTACACACTTCCATCACCGACCACTTTACTACTTTTCTATCGTTATCTAAGTTAAAAACCAAACAAACTGCTAACAAAACTACCACAACTATTGATTTCGAACAAGCCCTAAAACACCTTAGAGACAATAACATCGCAGAGCTACTGTTTTGTAATGACCCGGACCAATTAACTAACCTACTATTACACAAATTATCCGAATCAATAAATCACAACACTGTTATCAAAATAATTCCCAACAGCAAGCGTACCGTAAAGCCGTGGATAACTGCCGGTTTATTAAGATGCATTAGGAACCGCAACAAACTCCAAAAAAAAACCCGTAATGATCCATTTAATGACATCTTAAAAATAACCTACCGCCGATATCGCAACTATTGTAACAACCTAATTAAAAAATTAAAAAGAAAATTTGAAAGGGAGCTACTTGCTAATTCCGTCACAAACAACAATTTATTATGGAAAAATTTAAATCTTTAACTTACACAAATAATTATAAGAGTCAAAACACAGAACTTCTACACATGAGAACAAATTCAACTGAGTCTGTAAATTTCATTAATGATTATTATGCAAATATTGGTAAAGAGCTAGCACAAAAAATTCAACCTTCAGCACATAATTTAAACTCTTATCGATTGGATACATTATCGACGCAAGTGAACTCGTTTGTTCTTTTAGATACGGATCCCGAAGAAGTGAGCAGGATCTTGATGTGCTTAAAATCTGACAGCGCTCCTGGCTGGGACAATATATCCACTAAATTTTTGAAACACGTACGCCAGGAAATTGTTCCTATAATAGCCCATTTGGCTAATCTTTGTTTTACAATGGGTATCTTCCCTGCGCCACTTAAGCAATCTATTATCATTCCCGGTTCACAAGGGCGGGGACAGAGACGATGTCAACAATTACAGACCCATATCCATTTTGCCAGCTATATCAAAAATTATTGAAAAACTAATAAATAACAGGCTCTTCAAATTCCTACACAAATTTGATACCTTAAGTAGCTCACAATTTGGATTCAGGCAATGAGTATCAACTGAGGATGCAGTTACTGCCCTCAGCTCGCTAGTGGCTGATAATCTGGATAGTGGTAATAAATGTTTGACCGTCTTTCTGGATTTAAAAAAGGCGTTTGACACCGTCTCTGTTCCCATCCTCATAAACAAATTGGAAGCGTCAGGTGTGAGAGGAATTCCGCTCAAAATGTTAAAAGATTACCTCTCGAACAGGAAGCAAAGGGTTAAAGTGGGTGAACACGTAAGTTATGATGCAAATGTCACATTTGGAGTCCCTCAGGGAAGTGTTCTTGGCCCTACGTTGTTCCTGCTTTACATTAACGACCTTTGCAACCTTAAAATCAATAACGCTAGAGTGTTTTCTTATGCCGACGATACTGCTGTAGTCTTTTCTGGGAATTCTTGGGAAGATGTTGCCAAAAGTGCTGAAACAGGTATGACTCAAATAGCTGAATGGCTCAAAAATAACCTGCTCACGCTTAACACAGCTAAAACTAACTACATATGTTTCAGTATATCGCACAGAACTCAACCAAATTCAGATTTTAACATAAGAGTACATACGTGCAATGATGCTAATAACTGTCAATGTCCAATACTGGTCAAAGTATCGCAAACTAAATATCTTGGTGTTATCGTTGACCAGAGACTATCGTGGTACCCCCATCTTGAACAGGTCACTAACAGAACCAGAAAACTGAGCTGGATATTCAGAACGCTGAGGTATATTGTACCAAAAAAAATACCTACTTGCACAAATAACCCCAGAAATCTACTCAACGATATATATATAGCCTTGGTACAGTCCGTCTTGGTGTACTGCATCCCAGTTTGGGGGGGTGCGGCTAAGACTAAATTCATAGACCTTGAGCGAGGACAACGGGCTCTAATAAAACTAATTTATTTTAAAAACCTTAGATATCCTACACAAAGTCTTTATCAAATAAGCGGTTTACTCTCTGTGCGAAAACTATACATAATTAGGACGGCTCTAAAGAAACACAAAACTCTGCCTTATGACCCCAGCTTAACCTTGAAAAGAAGAAAAGATTTAATAGCGGAAGTTCCTCAAACTAAAACTAAGTTCGCCCGTATACAATACAAAAAACGCTCGGCTCAGTTATACAATAGACTTAACAAGGAGATTTACTTGTATAATGTGAAACAATGTGAATTTAAACAGAAATTAACTGATTGGATAAAACCACTTACCTATGAAGACACGGAGGCGCTGCTGGAATAAGATATAACACTACACCTAATCAATGCCAGTCTCTCTGCCTTCTTAACCTCACGCATACACTCTGATTCATTCGTGTTGACATTCACACATCATCCCATTCACACACATTCACACACCCTCATACTCACTCACACACTCGCCTGCGTGCGTGCTGCATGTTTAGCTTTAATACTCTTTATTTTTTTTTTTTTTAATTTAATATTGTTTGCATAAAACAAGTAAATGATACTTATTTAAGTTATGGAAGAGCGGAGTCTCCTAACACAGGCATATCTGCTTAAAAGGAGGCTTCAATCACTAGTTGGTAAGGTTTACTTGTAAAAATAATAAACCATTTTTCATTTTCATTTCATTTTTCATATGCACCCGAGGTGGTCCCATTATCATCAAGTCACAATCTGACGAGGGGATTCCATGTAAATCGAGGGAATCTTCAAATTTTATAGGCACACCTATAGCGATTTGGGTATTTTTTATGGTAACTCATGCATTTGTTCTCAGCAAACAAAAGCTGCGGTTGACATTAGGCTATTGTAACTTAGATACTTAATTTACAAACAGATCCACAAAAAATAAAAATAATAAACTTTTTACAATATCAACGGACTTCCGAAAAACACTATAAAGTGTAAAATAACTTTAATTTCGGAAGTCGGTGGCAAAAAACTAAAAGACAGCGACTTCCAAAAGTCGGTTGATATTTTTATTGTAAAAAGTTTTTAAACTAATATTGACTATAAGTCCAGGGGGTCGGTGACTACGGCTAACTATGGCTGATTACGGCGAAAGAAAACAAAATCGACAGACAAAGAGATAAGCCAAAGTGAAACATGTGACTCAAAGTTAGGTAAGGATTCAAAGTAAAAAAAAGAAACTATGGAAGTTATAAAACGGCCGAACATTCGATTAACGTCTCGGAGTAGACCCTCAGGTTTCCTCGCGATTTCCTTCACCGATGCCAGTCTGTAATGTCCAAGATAAACTAATGATAAGAAGCAGTGAAAAGCTTAAAGAGTGGTAGCACACTGATGGCTGTGATGATACTGTGTTAATAGTAGAACATACAAGATAACCTAATGATAAGACCCAGTGAAAAGCTTAAAGATTGGTGGCACACTGATGGCTATGATCATACTGTGTTCATAGTAGAACATACTAGGCTATGATCATACTGCGTTCATAGTAGACCATACAAGATAACCTAATGATAAGACGCAGTGAAAAGCTTAAAGATTGGTGGCACACTGATGGCTGTGATCATACAGTGTTCATAGTAAAACATACTAGGCTATGATCATACTGCGTTCATAGTAGACCATACAAGATAACCTAATGATAAGACGCAGTGAAAAGCTTAAAGATTGGTGGGACACTGATGGCTGTGATCATACTGTGTTCATAGTAAAACATACTAGGCTATGATCATACTGCGTTCATAGTAGAACATACAAGATAAACTAATGATAAGACGCAGTGAAAAAGCTTAAAGATTGGTGGCACACTGATGGCTGTGATCAACTGTGTTCATAGTAGACTCAAGGCTCAAGGCTACCTCTTTTATTCAGAAAATAATATGATTAGGAACTGACGTTAGATTGTTGCCAATATTAGTTGTTCAAAGAACTAAGCTGTATGCTGACGTTGTCAATATAGTTTGAATACGTTGGTCTAATAATGTAAGTAGAGTCCATTTCACGAAAGAAGTCCCGCGGAATTAAGTGGAACTAATTATTATTATACAAGTTAGCAATGCCTGCAGCGCCACGTCGCGCCTCGTCTGCGGTTCTTCTTTCGTGAAATGGACTTTATATTATAATTCTGCCAAATGGAGCGTTTTGTTTCTAACAATGATTCTAATCAAGAAAAAGGTTTTAATATACCTACCACGATTATTTGAGTTCCTGACGAATTTAATCTAGTTTTTTAAATCACAGAGAAAAAAAAACAAACGAAAAAGTGTATATTCACAGACGACGTTGGACTGCTTGATAAGGAAAACTGTTTCATATAATACACGAGGATTTTAATTAAGATGATCCATAAAACCCGAGCTATAACTAAGTAGGTATAATTATACAACTTTGCTATTAATTGCATTGTCAACCCGCCTGCGTGCTAGACTATAAGTTGTTTCATAATCGACGTGTTATAGGTACGTAACAACTTATGACAAAGGGGACATAACACAAGGGTAATTTACTGTAGTTATTACATTGGAAATTATTTATGTGAGGGGTTCCAATCTCATAATAATATGTTTCAAGTTAGCGTCAAGGACGAAGGGACTATAAATAGTTGGACCTAACTATTGAATAATACATAGGTACTTTATGGGGTTGGTATAGTGGCGTGTGCTAGCTAACAGTACCCCAAGCGTAAGTTAGCAACAGAGTAAACGTAACTATTTCGTTTGCGTTAAAATTTGACCGATAGATCATAATGCTAAGAATATAAGGGTGAGAATAAAAATCTTAACGCAAACGCGCTAGTTACGTTTACTCATTTGCAAACTTACACTCGGGGTACAGAAATGGCAAATAATTATGTTTTGTGTTGCGTCATGTAAATTATTTTACATACATTGTATAGAACCAGGTTTTGTTTTTCTAACTGAACAGACAGCTGTGCTGCTGGGGAGTTTGTTGCGCCACTTCTTCTTCCCAGCTAAAGCACTTGTAACTCTTGGAAGCGGTGAAGGGCGGGCGTTTTTGGGGACTGTCTTATGTAATTTTGACGTGCTCGAAAAGTGCTGTTTCTCAGCCTAGTCTGAATAAATAATTTAGATTTTGACACAAGGTGCTGTAAATGCGAAGATCTCACTACCCGACCAGCTTCGAACTCCGATTCTAAGCGCGTTAATTACCTACAAATATTCTACGCATGTGGAATGATGCATGTAACCTTTCAAATAACCAAGTGAAGCCATGAGTGAAGCGCTTTAGAATATAGGTACCTACTCATAATTCTGGAAGGTTAAATTCTTTCTTTCCATGAGAAAAATCAAATGACAATATCATATTTGAAAATCAAATAACAACTTCAGATTTAAAAATCAAATGACATCAGATTTGACAATCAAATGACAACATCAGATTTGAAAATTCTAAGCTATTGACTTTTTTTAAGATATGTATTAAAAAAGTTGGTACCTACACAGGTAAAAAACAAGAATGTAAATGACCTATTACTATCGTTTACCTATTAAATAATTCGGAGCGCATACAAAACCGCAAGTTCTGTGCAAACGTGTGACTAATTCGTTGAATGTAAATAATGACCATTACAAAATTATACTTTACGGAAAAATCTAGCTTAATTTGTGGGTACGTTTCCATGTTTACAAATTATTACACATCAATAAAGCAGTATTAGGTATTTGTCTGACTTAGGAACGCTACCGCAAACATCTGAAAACAAACACCTGCAATTTGGGAGTCATTTGCACAAAAATAATAGACCGGATAACAAAAAGAAGCAAAAATGATGCTGTATTCTGTAGTCATTTTATGTGATAACAGGTTCACCCCCTAGGGAAGGTTACATTCTTCTCGAGATCTCTGCATTATGAAAGTTTGATACTTAGTATTGGTAGTCCAGTTAAAATTTATCTTGTGTGCGATCAAACCTGGGGCCCAAGTCTGCTATTTTTATAAATTCAGTCATTCCAACACGATACTATTGCCATTGTCATTTTGCTAAAAGTTCGTAATCTGCTAAATTCATAATGGTCGATCATTGGTCGGTCAATGTTCTCGTAATAGAATTGTGTTATTATAATGGCATTGTCGTATTGCCATTATTATAAAACCCATTAGTAGAAATGTCATTAATTTGTCATTATGTACGAGATTACCAATAAATGCAATTTCTTTCAATGAAGTGTCAGTGGCCGACCATTGGAAAGTCATAATGACGCCATTATAATAGTAGATTACCAAACTTGTCAAAATCAACAATTATGAAATCAATTATCAACCATTCTGACACTATTGTAATAGCAGACTTGAGGCCCTGGACGACAGTTGGGTGGCAGAAACATCTTTATTACGAGAAGTTCCACTGCTAACTTGGAATAGCTTCCTCGTCAGGCAGCTGGGTAGATACGGTGGTTCATGCCAAATCTTCATAACCCAGAATACGTGTTGCATCTACTTATCAACGCGTTGCAGAAAAGATTATTTAACCCAAACATCCGGTTCAAACAATATTAATATGTCTATGTGAAACGCCTACACTTGGCTCACTAGTACCACTAACTCATGGCTCAGCACTGCTAGATATGTACACGCCATCGCAAATGTAGCAGAGCTCATCATTCGCAAAACTTTAGCCCATGCTTGTGCTGGCGGCAATATGTGAAGACAGCGACAAGAATTGATTGGCAAAACGGACGTGCTTCAGACAGGCACGTGTGATTGTACGGGGAACATCCTGACGAAGCTACAGAAGGTACAATTGGGGAATAGGCGAAAATAATTAAGTTTAGATCATCAACAGTCGCTAGTCTTAATGTTTACTAATTAGACCAGGCATAATATGACTGCGAGGTAACAGAGCAGGCCTAGGATAGGACGAGCATTAATAATGTCAGTTAAAAGAGAAACAAGAAGAATACACTATGCTTGCAGCAGTAACAACTGCGGCTGTCTTAAGAAAAGTGAAAGCATGTTAAAGTTAATTCTCTAGCTATACATTTGGCTGTATTTCTGTTTTATTCGGCGTATGTGTGTGTAGTATTAGATGTTCGGCGGGGCAGCTCTCCAACTGCACATTACTCCGAAATACAGAAACATGTGCTCGTCAATTAATGTGAACGTGAAATATTACACACTTTGCGAACACGGAACTGGTATAAATAACGTTGACATTACCGGGGTCTACTATGGGAGTCGAGACAGAAGTATTAAGTATATACGAGTACATACGTATTAAGTACTGACATTTGTCAGAACATCTTGTGGATTCCAGATTGTCTAGCATGCTTAGTGGCAATTTTAAGCACTTTTACATCAATTTGCAAAAGAATTGGACATGTCTGTGTCCAGCAGTGGATGATATTTTCGAAAGTTACTGTTAAGCTGTTTAAATTGTGTATGTCGTCATACACGAATACCAAAATGTTGTCCAGCGGTAATCATTATTACCAGGGTCTAGCCGAGGAGAACCTTTAGGCATAGTTTGTGAGCTTGCTTGAGCTGTGCTAGTGCTCGCTTTATAATCGTGGAAATATCAGTGGAAGATGTTGAATTGTTTCATTTATATTTTCAAAACTCGTTAAGTAATGTTGTTAGTTATTATGAGTATATTCACCCCAGAAAGGTTTCCTACCACACATTACGGTGAACCACTTATTGCTTGCCTGTTGCCAAGACCCTCTGTTCCAAGACATTTGGTCTTAGGAGACAGTGGTTTATCGAAGTAAGATGGACGTGTTTGCAAATAAAATAGATTATAATCATGATGCCATGTTTTCTTTTTACGTGTTTTTATCGGCTACCGAGGGTTCCTGTTTGAAAGAGACTGCTAATTTAGGAGGTAATTTTCCACACCCTAGGAACAGATCATTCAAAGTAGTGAACTTCTTCATCAGATTAGTGTTAAACTGCAATAAGTAAGCTCGGGGCAATATTGGCATCATCGGCTGGCTGACCGTTTGGCTGACTTCAACACATTGTATGTAAGTATCTAAACATAGATGCGCACATTAAACATTATTGTCAAGTAAACATTGTGCATGACTTAAAATAAATGTTACATATGTGTATTTATGTAGGTAATGCTTCTTTATATTTCCTACAACGGTTATATATAAGACCAGCTACAAGTGTCCGGCAAACTCTGCATAACACTAAACAGAATGTCTGAGTTCATTTATTTTTCAGTTTAACCTTGGACTTGAGACAATTCTTTCTACGTCTTTACTGCGGAAAGTACCTCAAATTACAATCTTCACACTTGGCAATGAATTCTATTTTTTTTATACTATCTAAGATTGGTTCCTTGTACGAAAGACTGCCAAGCACATAAATAAAGTAGGTACAGATATAATAGTCTGATGGATTAGATAGCATTTAATGATAGTTACGACTACGAGCGAGCAAAACAGGCAGCGGTGTCGAAGTGAGGTTGACAAATGGCTGTTATGATTCCCAGAAGCTTTCTTATTCGACGCCCTTGAAGTCGGTGCCAGAATTTTTGTTTAGAATGCGCGTTTTGTCAGTATTTCCACGTGACGGGTAATCGGCGTTCCGCACCTTCATCGTTAATGATCGCTGTCGGTCGTTGTCAGAAGTAGTCAGAACATATTCGTTCCGCACATTCATCGTCAATGATCGCTGTCGGTCGTTGTCAGAAGTAGTCAGAACATATTCGTTCCGCACCTTCATCGTCAATGATCGCTGTCGGTCGTTGTCAGAAGTAGTCAGAACATATTCGTTCCGCACCTTCACCGTCAATGATCGCTGTCGGTCGTTGTCATAACATATTCGCTGGTGCATCGCACTGCAATGCAACGACCTGACTCATCAGCATCACGCACCGTTTCGGCGCTGGCCTTGAACTTCAATCACTAAATTATTCGAGTGGGCTCCGTGTTCCGTGTGGCCTGGCGTGCCAAGTGCCAGGCGCCTGGCGCGGCCGTTTGGCACGCGACCACACAATATCTGCCCATTCAAGTTTGGACGAATTGTAGACTATTCTAAAAGTGTCCCAACGATGCGCGTTATTATAGTTCTGACAATTTTTCGGCTCCAGAAATGTTGCGAGTTCTGTGACGGGTCGTTCTGAAGGGCGCCGCTGTTTGAGTTTCACCTTGCGTGTAATACGAGGACGTTTTCTGTAAACCGCTGTAAAATAATGTAATGGTTTATTTAGGCTTTCAAATAAAAGCTAAGCACCCGAAAGTTACATGAACCGTTGGTCGTGTAAAAAATGAGCCCAAATTTCCTTACCGATACCGCCACCACTTAAGGAGAGATCCTTAAGTGGTGGCGGTACCTACTTGTAGGTACCTACCTACCCAACAGAGATGCAATCATTCAACATGTTCAGTGTTCCCTTGAAGGTACCGTCGCGTCGCACCGAGAGGCGGCGAGTCGTCGAGGAAAGCATGGAAAATTCCCAGGAATACCGGTCCCTCGCGCCGACCGGTCTCGCTGCGCACACGCACCGTATTTTCTACGTAGAGCGGTCGCGGCCGCTTCTTGATATCGTAACCACAGTCCTTGGGATCGATCGAAAGTAGATTTACTAAGCTATTACCTACTTTATGCACTGTGTATTTGAGCGAGGTTAACGAATTTATTGAAATGTAAACTAAGCAGTATGCACATGTTTAATTTAACAGCCTGAAAATTCGATTTATTCCACTTTGTTTTCGGTGATTGGTTTTACACAATGATCTTGATCACATAAAATGATCTACACTTACATTATAAAGTGGCAAAGTTTGTAAGTTTTGCTGTAGGACGTAGATAATTACCGAAACGTCTCGTCATCCGATTTCAAAAATTCTGACACTGATTGATGTTCAGCATACTCGTAGTAAATTAAGTAGATAAATTTTAAATTTAAATTTTAGTTTATAGTATTTTTATTTTATAATTATTGTTATTTTTAATTAAGTTTTACTGTTTTTCTGAGTTCACTATAGACGTTCGAATTTTTATTGTATATTTGTGTAACCAAGTTTGGAAGGCGCTGGTGTCTGTGATACAATGATTTTTCATTAGTACAGACACCAACGATTCACTTTTTTCTGTAATGTTCATTTTTTACTTGTACTTGACTTGTTTTTGGTGAACCTTATAACGTTTTAAAACTTATTATTATTAATGCTACACTATTGTCGTGTGCCAAAGAAGTCACGAGCAGAAGCTAGTAAAGGCTCCCGCAGACAGGCGCGACACGACGGTGCGTCGCGACGCGATTTTGGTAGAACAATTATTTCCATGAAGTTCTCATAGAAATTGTTCTATGAGTCGCATCGCGCTGTCACGTCGCACCAGTCTGCGGGAGCCTGCTTCTATAAAGCTGATATATATAAGTATTTATAACTTAAACCATGAATAAGTAATGTTCTCAGATTAAAGAACTGCAAAAAAAAACTTGTTCTTTGAGATAATAAGTATAAAGTTGTAAACACATCATGACCTCGTTCTAAGAATGCAATTTGCATTGGATAAGTATATTATTTTTAATAACCGTTAGTTAAATAAAAATATCCAGAGCATAATTTCAATAACGTGTCTCTGAATGATTTATTTTATCTTTGTGGTATAATGATAATTATTATTATTAATTTTCTTTATTGACATAAAAGTTTAAAGTACTTATAAGTACCGATACAAACCTCGGGGTTTCTATTAGCTACAATATTCTTAGGGATAACCGACTTTTAATGATTATGTACTGAAGATCACGTCTAAACGAGTAGTGTTCATGGTTCGAACAAAAAAAAAATATGTTAAATTAGAGCATTTTCTCAATAACTTAATATGTGAATATTTTAGATTATATTTATATTACCTTGTGAAATTAATTTGTAAAGTTATGTCCGGATAAAAAACTGAGAATGGCGCAAAATCTACCAAGCGTATTTTTCTGAAACCCTCACTAATTTAAAGATAACTGAATTATTGATCTTTTAGTTTACGCGTTTTATTAAAATACCTTTTGTTTTGTGTACTTATAATAAATTAATAAAGCGTCAAATTGGGGACAGCGCTCCTAGATGGGCGAGTTCTATTACTGGCTGAACGTACGACGCGTTGCGTGAGCTCAGTACATAACACGCAAGCTAACCACTCAAGGTCACTGGCATATATCTGCGTCTTAAAATTTTAAAGGACTTTTCCTTGACTTACAAGCTTTCTGGTTTTTCGGTAGGAGTGTACTAATTGAGTATAAATATAAAGTGCTGGTCGGTACAGTCAACGTCCGTAACGATGCCGTCCAGCTCTTTATGCTGAATCCGCAGCTGCAGCCCGCAAACTTTTTGTTACGGCAATTGTATTGCCGTCGCACTCGCACATTAGAAGGACCTTAAACTCAAACTCAAACTCAAAGCATTTATTTCAATTAAACCATTGACAGGCACTTTTGAATTGTCAAGAAATCGGTTACAAATATGAAGCTAGTTGCCCATTCCAAATAATAAGTTCCTATGGAGAAGAACGGGCAAGAAACTCCACGGACACTCTTTTAAATTAAAATATTGATACAAAATATTGGTTACATCATTCATATTGAAGTTAAACATGTGAGAACGATGCAATACGTCAGAAGCGTCCGTGACAAAAAGATAACAATTCAAAACTAAAATAATTAAAAATAAGCCGTGGCAGCTAAGAGATGACCAGTCCCAACTGACAGCGCCCGTTCACGAACATAACGCTTGGATCAGCACCATTAAAATGTGCGATTGCGACGGCAATGCAATTACGCGCGAGAGATAGAGATGAGGGGTCATTGTACGAAATTGTAACTGCTTCGCGACCGGACCTTAGTACCTACAACTATAACTGCTTCGCGACCGGACCTTAGTACCTACAACTATAACTGCTTCGCGACCCGACCTTAGTACCTACAACTATAGTTTCAGATAAACTGTAGGTAGTTATTAGTACTAGAACAGCCGGTGACCAGCATTACATGACCCCTCTTCCATTATTCTTTTTTGTAAGAGGGGTCGGGTAATGCTGGTCATCGACTGTACGTTAAAGTTGTAGTAACTTAGTCGTTTTGATATCGTAATCACAATCACAGTTATAACGCGAAAATTGCGGAAGCAATAACGGCCGGCTGATACATTTCATGGAGAACCGCCTGGAAACTATAGCAACTTATATGAGGCATTTTTATGTGTTTATTTATAATAGTTAACAGAAAAATATAAAAATAAACCTTTGCTATGTATTTTAAAACTTACAGGCATTTATAAAAAAAATGAAAAAATCAACTCTCTGTGACGATCTTTTAACTCTTGTTGCTACAAATTTTTGCTTTTTTTATTTTCTTATTATTTAGTAATCCTGAATAATGCTTTTGAACACTATTGCTTATAGTTTACAGCCAACTGCGCCAGTCCAGAAGGAAATGTATTTTTTTTCCTAACCAAGTATTCAAAACGAATACTTTGCCCAGTAAGAAAACGTACTACACGAGTTTGGCAAGTAACTTTGACGCACGTTGGCGCATTTAATAAGGATTCCAAAATGGTATAACACTTGTAAGATTATTTGTTAAATTATGTAAATAAAAAATGTTTTTTAAAGAAAGTTAGTTGTAAATTAATTTTCCTTATCTGTCTAAAATTATTTTGGTGTACCCCGATACTTTCAGTTTTTAGATGCATTATTCAGGAGTATACAATAAAAAGAAAATTTAAAAAAAGTTAAAATTTGTAGCAACAGGAGTTAAACGACCGTCACATGGAGTAGATTTTCTCGTTTTTTTTAGAAATGCCCGTAATTTTTAAAAACATAGCAAATATTTTTTATATTTTTATGTTAATTATTATGACTAGTCCTGCCACCCGATTCCGGCTTGACGTCGACTTCTGGGACAACAAATTTTAAATTAAAGTCGCTTTTCATGTCTGTCCGTGTGACATTTTGTGTCATCGTTTAGAGAATTTAATCCGGAAGGTTTATGTGTACTTACAATATAATATATTAATATTAAACTTACATCAATCAATCAATCTGGCAGCTGAATGCCAGTATGTTACATGGAGCGACTGCCTACCTGACCTCCACAACCCAGTAACTGGGTAATACGATACCCCTTGGTAAGACTGGTTGTCGAACGTTTGGGCGTCCGACGACCCGTAACGACTGTCAAAGATCCACGAAGATCAAAAAACAACAAATCAAGTTTATCGTCATTGGTAGAAACGTGAAACATTAAACCAGTAATTTATTCTCGTTAACTTTATTCAGTTCATATCAAAACAGTATCTTTGAATACAGAAACAGCTCGCATATTTCCACCGTGTGATTAGATAGGCACTGGCCAGTGAGATGTAGTGTAAGATAGTCCGCAGTAAAGCGGTGGCAAGGCCGTCTGTGTGCCAGTAATTGCGGAGAGCGCCAGTCACTCGCCTACTAAACGGAGCATCCCGCCGAGCCCGGCTGCTGACCAGATCCAGGCCTTGATTACATCAAGCTGGACATAGCGGTGTTAATACAACTACTTATGGACATTGCAATTAAATTCGTTGTTTAAGAAAACCGGCCAAGTGCGAGTCGGACTCGCGCACGAAGGGTTCCGTACAATTATTATCTAAGGTTAATTGCGGTTTACGATAACTAAGTAGTTGGTAAAATTGGTTTCAACGAGATCTAGTAAGTAGTAGATCTCGTTGAAACCAATTTTCGGTGGAAGTTTACATGGTAATGTACATCATATATTTTTTTTATTTTTATCATTCTCTTATTTTAGAAGTTACAGAGACACACACACATTTTACCACTTTGGAAGTGTCTCCCACGCAAACTATTCAGTTTAGAAATTGAGACCTATCCATAGGTAACCTACACGTATGGGATTGATGAAAAAAAAAAATTGAGTTTCAGTTCTAAGTATACCCAAAATCTATCATTTTTTTTTCTATTTTTGTGTGAAAATCTTAATGCGGTTCACAGAATACATCTACTTACCAAGTTTCAACAGTATAGTTCTTATAGTTTCGGAAAAAAGTGGCTGTGACATACGGACGGACAGACAGACAGACATGACGAATCTATAAGGGTTCCGTTTTTTGCCATTTGGCTACGGAACCCTAAAAAGGGGAAGATTAAAGAAACGATGGACGGATTGAGTGACAAATGGTGGAAAATTTGAATTACTTTCGAGCAAGCGACACGAAGAAGATGACGGAAAGGGAATGGAATGGCTGACGGCTAATAGTGAAGAAGACATGCCGCACCTAGTCAGCGGCCCCAAGACATGCCGCACCGAGTCAGCGGCCCCAAGACATGCCGCACCGAGTCAGCGGCCGCAAGACATGCCGCACCGAGTCAGCGGCCCCAAGACATGCCGCACCGAGTCAGCGGCACCAAGACATGCCGCACCGAGTCAGCGGCCCCAAGACATGCCGCACTGAGTCAGCGGCCCCAAGACATGCCGCACGGTGACGACGCAACACTTACTTTTTCTGATTAAAAAAAGGTTTTTTTCAAGAGTTTCCTAGCAGTAACGCGGGGATAGAGAATTAAGACTTATTTGAACTCGTAACGAGTTTATGAAGCCATATATGTTATCTACTAAGACAATTTTATGTACTTAGATCATATTTTATTTCGTTTCGTGTCTGTGTTACAATTAATTATGGCCTTCACAGGGTCGGTAGGTACGAGGTAGGTGGATGTGTACCTACGCAAAATTGGCAATTTATGTAAATACTTAGATTACCGCTCGCTACTTGTAGGAATTATATTATATTATATGAATTATATTGAACCCGAACAGGAAATGATTTGATCATATGTTATTAAATGTGAATCTATTTAGTTAACGACCTCGACTCCTGGATATAAGTAAGAATGTTCAGTGCCGATCAACCAGCCAAGCATCGAAACGATAAAGTTTTGTATTTTTAACCGACTTCACAAAAAGGGGGAGGTTCTCAAGTCGGCTGTATTTATATTTTTTTTATTATTACGTTTGTTACCTCAGAACTCCGTCGTATATAAACCGACTAGCTGCGCCCCGCGATTTCACTGGGAGGACAGTAAAAACATCGTAATTTGGGAGTAATTAACAGATTAACATAATTATGCCGTTAATGAGATACCGTACCAGGGAAGCCACATGTGCATGCAACTGTACCTATTAAGGGATTGCAAAGGTGAACAGTGTAGGTACCCACATTATGCCAGTCTCAATATCTATACTTATAATATTATAAAGACGTATGTGAGTTTGTATGTAGGGGATTATCTTCAGAACTACTGATCAGATACCGAAATTTTTTTAACGAATGCATGGGAAGCCACAGTATAGCCGAGTGTGTCATAGGATGTGTTGTGTCACGCGTACGGCGGGCGGCGTGGGCAAGCTAGTGTTTTAGGGGAGACGAGCGAGGCTGGGATGTGTTGGAAACTATAAAAACACTAAGGTCATTTCATTAGGTACATAGGTCTGGTACCATTTCGAGGTAAACATATTGAACTGTTGTTAGTATATAATTAAGTATTATTAGTTAATTATTCTAGAGCGTCATTGGGCTTATCTTTCCGCTCTAGTAAAAGTGGATGACACTTAGTTTCATGAAAATTAAGTACCTAGGTATACTTGTGTATTATTGGCTCCAACTTTTGTGTTTGTTTGGAGAAAGTGCTACATGTTTTCCAATAATCATTCATTGCGCTTAGGCATAATATTAAATATCTTTAGTCTTTGCTAATATATCAAGTATCTTGTAAGATTTACTCTAAGTTCTCTCAACCTTTGTATACGATATTAGTCGTCCAGTAAACCATCAACTAGTAACACGCTCTTTCATTCCTTTGCCGAACCTTCTGATGTCTCACAGCAACAAAACACTTATCGGCAAAGTGGTGACCCCGACGTGATTCACTAAGTTACATTTGTTCCATTCAATGACTTTTTCATGTAATCATGACATTGGGGAACAAATCTGACTTAGAAAGATGTATAATGACTCTTATGATTATAATAATAATTGTATTGTTGTTAAATGTATATTGATTTTATTTAATTTTCCAAAACTGTATCTTTTATAATAGTAACGTGTGGAAACGTAGTGGGTTGTACATTTACTTATAGCATACTCTGTATCTAGATTTAATATACAGGGTGTTTGGTGCATCGTGTGCCAAATTAAAATGGTCGACTGAAGGGGTCATCCGCTAGCCTTTCAGACCCCTTAACACCCCTCATGCTCTGTGGATTTTTTTTTATCGACTTTTTATTGTTTTCCAAAAAAAGACCCAAATTTTACATTCAAATAAAGATTAAAAAAAAAATATAAGGCGTAGACTCTGAAATTTAATTTAATTTCGATGTGTATTGTTTAAGAATACTTTTAAATACAAAATTAGTGATATTAGTCACCTAGTTTTTTTTTTTATTCACTCGCAAAGGTAAAACTTAAATTAAAGCTGTACATGTTACAGCTATTTATAAGGCTACAAAAAAAAACCAAAAGCGACCGGGTTCTTCCAACTCCCTCATTAATTCTCCAGTCTATCCTCTTTCTAATGATGTGCCACATGCCATAAAAGTATTTTAACAACTTTGTGAATTCGCTAGAATTGTGAATCAAGTCACATAAAACTACATTCCAAATTCTAATGAAAAAATATTTATTGCGGACCTGCTACTTGAGAAAGGGGGAAAATTTGTTTTCTCACTCTTTCACAGTAAAATCTGTCT
This sequence comes from Tiliacea aurago, assembly GCA_948098905.1. Taxonomy (NCBI): domain Eukaryota; kingdom Metazoa; phylum Arthropoda; class Insecta; order Lepidoptera; family Noctuidae; genus Tiliacea; species Tiliacea aurago. The sequence continues at coordinate 2,587,016 of OX402576.1, forward strand.
TCTATCTCTTTCTTGCATACCTTAAATCGGTTTGAACAAATCGCGCCGCCCGACCCGCCATTTTTTTAGTCGAGACATGACTGCCTCTGCTACCTAACGTGTGTGCTAGTTCACCATACTCCGCGATTCTTTTATTACTTTGTTATCGTTAAGTTTTGCTGGTTCTTGATACATTTGTTTAATTTTTGTTGTTATTGTTAAACTTTGAGTTTTTTTGTTATTGCAATGGCGACATTCTCTAACGAAGAATATGCGGTCATCATGATGGCTTACGGAGCCGCTAATGGCGTCGCTCGTGCAGCGCAACGACTTTACCAGGAACGCTTTCCTGGTAGACGATTACCTGGCCGCAGAGTCTTCCAAGACACATACCGACGCATACGCGAGACTGGCAGTGTTACTTTTAATGAACCAAGGGGCCATATTGTGCGCCATAATGTTGAAGTAGACGAGAGAATACTGGCACTTTTTGAGGAAGACCCTACAAGAAGCATTAGAAATGTGGCATCACATCTTGATATTTCAATATGGAAAGTGTGGAAAGTACTTCGTCAAAACAAAAAGCATCCATTCCACTACACTCCGGTGCAAGGTACGTAATTTTAAACTAACTTTAAACCCGTGCAAGCTTTGTTTGACCTTGCCTTTGTTTAGCAGGTAATGGGTATGGTATGGCGTCACTTCCAGGTAGTGAATCTATTAGCACGAACAGCGGGTCCTTTCTTGTGCAATTACTTATTGCCTAAGAGAAATTTAAAAGAGTTTTTTGTTTGTTGCAGGTCTTGAGGGTGGCGACTTTGAGAGACGAGTGGCTTTTTGTCGGTTTCTTTTACACACGGATGTGGATGATCCTGATTTTTTAAAAAGAATACTGTGGACGGATGAATCCAAATTTACCAAGGATGGGATCCTCAATTTACACAATTTGCACCACTGGACAACGAAAACGCAAAACCCACGTGTTAAAAGACAGAAATCTTCTCAAAGAAGGTTTAGTGTAAACGTTTGGGCAGGAGTGATTGGGAATAAGGTAATTGGACCGCATTACCTGCCCGATAATCTCAATGGCGAAGACTACCTGGAATTCCTACAAAATGACCTGCCCGAATTAGTGACCGATGTGCCCGTATTTAATGAACGTGTGCCCATTGTATTTCAAAATGACGGCTGTCCCGCGCATTGGCGATTGACTGTGAGGGAATATCTCGACAATGTGTTCCCTAATGCATGGATTGGACGCGATGGCCCTATTCCATGGCCGCCACGTTCCCCAGATCTGACTCCGTTAGACTTTTATGTCTGGGGACGTGCCAAAGAGTTGGTATATGCCACGGAGGTTCCAACTAGGGAGGTATTAGTCCAACGCATAGAAGCGGCATTCAATACTATTAAGGAGGAAATACGACTTCGTACAATAACTGTTGAAATACGAAACAGGTGTCGGGCCTGCATTCGCAACAGAGGCCAACAATTTGAGCAAGATTTGTAACAATGATTAAATAAATGTTAAAAATGCAATTTTGTTTTTTTATTTCAAGGAAATCCCATGTCCCAGTATAACACGAATTTACCTAACCATAAGAATGAGATAGCAGATTTATAGGTTTGACAGGTATCATATAAGAGATTTTTTTTTTAATCATAATTTTGAATATTAGCCTTAGGTGACTCGATTCACAATTCTAGCGAATTCACAAAGTTGTTAAAATACTTTTATGGCATGTGGCACATTATTAGAAAGAGGAAAGACTGGAGAATTAATGAGGGAGTTGGAAGATCCCGGTCGCTTTTGATTTTTTTTTTGTAGCCTTATAAACAGCTGTAAGATGTACAGCTTTAATTTAAGTTTTACCTTTGCGAGTGAATTAAAAAAGAACTAGGTGACTAATATCACTAATTTTGTATTTAAAAGTATTCTTAAACAATACACATCGAAATAAAAATAAAATTCAGAGTCTACGCCTTATATTTTTTTTTAAATCTGTATTTGAATGTAAAATTTGGGTCTTTTTTTTGGAAAACAATAAAAAGTCGATAAAAAAAAATCCACAGAGCATGAGGGGTGTTAAAGGGTCTAAAAGGCTAGCGGATGACTCCTTCAGTCGACCATTTCAATTTGGCACACGATGCACCAAACACCCTGTACAATGTACGATTGTTTGTCTTCCCAAATAAAATAAAATAAAATACATAATTAATATGTCCAATGACTCAACTCGATCAACCATCTCGTCAAGTTCGTCAACAAACGTCAAACAGCTCAAAGCGCGCTCATGTGCTCCTCTCTTACAGTAACTTTTAATGAAATTACTAAGATTTTACTTAATAACAAAATGTAACAAACCAAATGAAATGAAATTAAGATTTAACAGAATATTTTTAGAAAATAATCGATTTCTCGCATCATGAGACTAGCAATCAACTCGATTCCGACTTCTTCTTCTTCTTAAATGTATTATTTAAAAACAGATAACTGGAAATCTCTGTTACTATGAAAAACTTAAAATCGGTCTAATTTGGCTGTAACGCTATTTTTCGAAAATATTCTTAACTAACTTTTTAGACCTTTGTATCCTGCATATGCGTATGAAGTTTCATAAAAATCGGTGCAGTCATTTCGAAAAACAAGGGCTTGAAAGTTTGTAAGACATATCTTTAAAAAAAAACTAGTCATTTAAATTATTACTTACTACTAGCTTCTGCTATGACACTTGGCAATACCGTAGCTTCCCATTAGTGAATGAATTTTCAAAATCGGATCAGCACTTCCGAAGATTACCCCCTACAACCTCACAAACTTCACCTCATTTTACTAGATATTAGTGTAGGTATATATTCAGATAAACCAACTTACATGCACTTTTGAATTGTCAAGGGGTCGGTCAGTCAGAAAGATGAAGCTAGTTGCCCATTCCAAAGCGTAATAAGTACCTATGGAGAAGAACGGGTAAGAAATTTGTTCTTATGGCTGAAGAAGCAAGTTTTTGTCGAGTTTGCCATCAAAGACACTTTTGAATGTCAAAATTTGCAAGAAATAAGAATCGATTCTATAAAAGTAGTTACATCTTTCAAAAGGTAGTTTCTTATGAAGAAGAATGGCCAAGAACTTCCATAGTTAAGTACATACCTACTGCTTTAAAGTGTTTATATGTTTATATTTAAATTTGAAGCAATCCTAATAATATGACTTTTCATTGCAATTTCAAAGTTCCTACTTTCTACAATTTACCTCTATTTGTTTTTTAAATAAATAAAAGTTTGTGAAAACACCCTGTGGCAAGGCCTGTAAATAATCGTAGTGCTTATTCGCGACTATAACAGATAATTTGATAATTATAACACTTACACAGAAACTAGTTTTACAGGTTCGCTGACTAATAAACAAAACATTTTTGCTACAGATACCTACAGAAATCGTAAGTCAATGAATGATTGTTACAAACTAACAATGTAGCTCAAGCAATGAACGCGGAATCAAACCTGTTATCCTTCGAATGTTACTTGGTGCAGATCAAGTGCGCGGGTACATTGGTATCACGAAAAGGTGGAAATATAGCGGTGGGAAAATGCCTTCTTTTTTGGCGTTTTTACTGACCGAACTTGATTTTTACTGACCGAACTTGATTTTTACTGACCGCACTTGAATTTTATCGACCGAACTTGATTTTTACTGACCGAAATTGATTTTTACTGACCGAACTTGATTTAACTATTTTCCACTTTGTGGCCATCAACATTCAAACATATCACTTTTGGACTTTAATTTGATCGACTCAGGGAAAAAACCTTTATCATCAACCATGCAGTGGTACAATTTTGTATGTTCCTTCTCTGTGTGAATACGTAGAAGAAACGCGTATATATGAACCAAGAGCAGTGCGGGTTACTGATTATCTTAAATGGTTTATTTTTCTCTTCCTTAGCCCTTAAGTTGGCCCATGAAGCAAACCATCACGTAAACATGTCCAAAAATCTATATTATCTTCAAAAATGTGTCACCCATAAGACGAAGGAACCGTTCGATCGGTCATTGCCAATATCGGGCACGAGGCGCCGTATATTAACATTATTAACCCATAAATTGATGCGTGTGAACTGAAATAGCATGCACTGTGATCTAAATTTCTATAGTTCACAACCGTGGTGTTATGGACACGCTCCACGTGGGTAGCTGCATGCGTGCGCGTGCGGAAGTCCTTCGCTACTTCCGTAATAGTTGTGCAGATTAGTTTGGTGTTATTGTAATCGTTACTCAGGTGTCGCGGTACCGACTTTTTAAGACGCCGACAACAGGTAAACCGCTGTCACTGTCAGATTGCATACAAAAGAAAGAGATGCGCGATGACACAACGTATGGCGTAAAAATGCAAATAAAATCGTATAAAATTAGATATATATATATACTTTTAATTATAATTATAACTTTTAACGAAGGGATAAACTGCTTTTAAAAATAATTATTAAGAGTTCTTTTTGAAGATTTTTTTGGTATATTAAATTATGTTTAATTATGTTTGGAGTTCCATCACCGTATGTATGCATAAAAGACTTGAAAATATCATAAGTGCTTTTTTTGTTATGAAAAAAAATTACGCTTTTAGAGATACACTGCTTTAAAAAATCACATTTATTTATTTAAGAAAAAACAAACTAGCACAATACGATAGTCATTATATCTATTGACTATTTTATTGTGTTTTTTTTTTTACTATTTTCAGAAATCTCCGCCTTAAACTCGAGGTTCTGATTTGAGAACCTGGCAGGTGTCGTAAGAAAACCTGGATAAATTGGTCTGAAAAAGCGAATCCACCAAGAGCACGTTTGGTTTGTTACATTTAAACCGTTAGTCTCACTCTATAGTAATAACAGAAATAGGAATCGGATAACAAAAGAGTTACCTGTATCGAACCGGGTAAAATAGTCTTCCTCATTTTATAGTCGTATGGTACTGCCAGTAGTAGCCAATATTTTTCATAAATATGTACATAACTAATAAACCACTCGTGGCACTCTACAGTACTCTCAAGTAATAATTATGCAGCAAATATTAATATCTATTTGTGAAATGATGTAAGCGTATAAACAGACCGGTGGCCGACGTGTCATCTCTAGAGCATTCCGGAGACCTGGCCAGACCTGGCCGTTTGAATATTTTATGCAAAGTTAGCTAGGGCCAACACAGATTGGTGCATTAGCATCCAATGAGTATCATAATTCACTGTTGTAAGTACATCAGCCACTTCTCAGATGCAGACGATTTCTGAATTTCAATTCTTCCTTAGCCATCCCCATGTGGGAGACCGTTGCTATCACTAATTTTGGAAATTATATTAGCCAACAATTTTAATTTAATCTTGATGGCGATGGTTTGAGACAGCTAGCATGATAAGACCAAGAAAATAGTAATGAGACTTGAAAAATGCACTTTACGGAATAAGTAAAAGCCGGGCAAAACAAAGACAACTACAAACTTTCTCATGACCAGTGAATCTAAAATCGCTAAGAATTGAGTGACACCATGTAAGTGCACAACGTCTATCTAGTTACAGCATCAGGTTGTGATGCCAGTCTGTCTGTAATCTAGCCCAGCCAGTCAACTCCGACGGCGCGGGCGCAGGCGGCGACACAAGCGCGCATGTTTCATTAAACTTTATAGGCTCAGTACACGCGGCTTTCGATCGTTGTGTAACTCATGCGTAGGACACATTGAGGCTTCGTGCATTTCCGTGTGATTTCGGTTGTGCAAGATCGGAGGGCTGAACCTAATACGAGTAGAGCAGAGATGGGGAAACTACGGCCCGCAGGCCATCTACGGCCCGCGAAGCGTTTAAATCCGGCCCGCGACCACAAATAAAAATCAAGTGAAGTTTTCGTATTGTTAGAAATTTCATTGTCATTGGCAGTGCGCGGCTCGCATAAAGGCTCGTACAGACTGGTGCGATATCGCTAACGCGACGCGACACTAGTAGCACAATATCTTTGTCGGTGCCGGTTCCCGTGATATCGCGTGAGTCTGTAAGAGCCTTAAAACAGTTCCACATGTCACAAAGACCAGCACTCCTCAACCTTCTATTTGCAGCTAACTTAAAAGTTTAATTTAATTGCAATTTCTTTATTATTTCAATAGTTATTTTGTAATAAGTATGCACAATAAATTAGTGTTTCAGAAAACACATAGGTACTTATCAATATTTTTATTGCAGTAAATAATCGGCCCGCTAAGGAAAAAGTTTCTCCATCCCTGTACTAGAGCATCAAACTATACTTAAAGGTATTTTATTTCTTTGGAAATTATGTCAGCCAGTCAGCAACTTTGTAACGGGGATACTGCGCAACTAAACAAGATGCGGTCACTCATGAAAGCATCAAAATAATTACGAGAAGAACATACAAAGTCCAAGCTTGACATTTACACTGCAGTACCCCATACTGCAGTGTTCATGTCATGCTTGACAGAGCCATTAGGTTAGTCCTTTGGGTTAGTCAAACAAATAACTTCAACGTACCTAATAATGGCAGACGTATACATATATTACGCCAACAGCGGCACATTACCGGAGAAGCCGATATCAATACATTGAGGGGTCAATTACCAATATACGACAATACAATTGAAGACGACGAGCAGCCAGTTATGGCCGGTTATTCCTCAGTGTAACAGCGTACGAATAAAAAATATAATTGATTTCGCGACGCATGCAATGTGTGCGAGCGCATGCGGCATGCGGATGCATTTTATTACCGATCAAATTCGAGTAAAAATACGATTGTACTATTATTTTCAAGATTTGTATGGCTGGAGGTAAAATCTTGGAGATTATCTTAAATCATCGTTTAATTTTTTCTTGGGATTTTTCATGGCGTCTTAAACCATGAAATTATTAGCGACTTAAACGGACTTAATGCGACGATAACCGACTTTTAATGATTTTATACTGAAGATCACGTCTAAACGAGTAGTGTTAATGATTTGACAAAAATATGTGTTAAATTAGAGCATTTTCTCAATAACTTAATAAGTGAATATTTTAGATTATGTTTTTATTACATAGTGAAATTAATTTGTAAAATGATGTCTAACGCGGATAAAAAACTGAGAATGGCGCAAAATTTACTAAGCGAATTATTTTTCTGAAACTTTCACAAATTCAAAGATAATTTAATTATTGATCTTTTAGTATACGCGTTTTATTAAAATACGTCAAATTGGGGACAGCGTTCCTTGATGGGCGAGTCCTATTACTGGCTGAACGTACGACGCGTTGCGTGAGCTCAGTACAGAACACGCAAGCTAACCACTCAAGGTCACTGGCAAATATGTGCGTGTTTAAACGTTGTAATCACTGCTTAATGACTTTTGACACGCTAGGTTAACACTGCCACCTATTGGTGTAAATAAATTATTTTCATATTTATATACTGACAGCAATCATCATCGTAATTTGGTCGTTACAAGTTACATTATTTTTCTTATCAATCTAGGAATCGAGTTTCGAATAGCCCGGCCTGGTAAGTTAATAGTAGGTAGGTATCATACTTATACCTAACATAAATGTGAAAGTTTCTATGTTCTTTTTTATTTTTTTAAGAAAAAAAAAAAGATTGTGTTACTGAAAAAACAAAAAGACGGCTGAACGGATTTTGATGACATTTGGCATACAGATAGTTTAACCTGCATTCATTCAGGAAACTTTTTTATACCGGTAGTACGTTCCCGTGAGATAACTCCGGACCTCTACGCGGACGAAGCCACGGCCAAAAGCTAGTAATTTAATAAAACACGTCAAATGTTCAACTGTCCTAATGATGTATCTATGTACATACCTACTGAGCCTGTGTAGTGTGTAGGCAGGCCCATATAGTTACGTAAAAGTTCGGTTTGCGGTCGAAGTATTGCGGTTTACAGCTGACAACGATTCACTTTGTTTTGTGACGACGATCCGATCATCCGATGATCCGACCCATTCATCGGATTTGTTTGTAATTTATGTGTTGTTTATTTCGCATAGGTAACTGTTAACACCAATAAATGTAGAATACATTGCTTTTCCCTGCTAGATTTTCAGAATACTCTCGTAGGGAGTGGAAGGAAGATTATCATTATATGGTTGTAAGCAGTTCACTAAAGTCAGCTAAATATCAAATCCCAAATTATGGATAAATAAATCTTATTTTGGAAGTAAGAAAATTTTTCATTTTAGAGATGACCGTCTTATTAGTGGTCATCTCACAATCACATACTTGCCTAATTACAGCTGTCTAAATAATTACAGCTGTCTAAATAAGTACAGCTGTCTAAATAAGTACAGCTGTCTAAATAATTACAGCTGTCTACATAATTACAGCTGTCTACATAATTACAGCTGTCTAAATCAAGCATCCTTTTCTCACCCCTTAATCGAGCATAACATTTGAATGCCACTCTATCGTTAGTATTTTCATGGTTCTCATTACAATTACAAGAGGCAGTAAATTGCTGCGCATAAAGTGAACGATCAAGACATGAGATCAGATCAACAACAGAGTGTTGTACAGCTCGTAGTAATATAATTAACAGGGGTGTGGTAGAACTGATGACGTCAGGGCGTGCATCATTTCACATTACTCGTAATACTCATGTTTTGGAAAAGTTAGCGAGAAATAGCGAAGTGTCTATTTATATCGAGGGGCCAATAATAGCTTCGTGGAATGATGGCAGGAGCTCGAGATGGTCATTCACTAACTGTAGGCCACCGTTCCCACTGGTGGGACACAGGCCTCCCTCTGTGAGAGAGAGTGGGATCCACCACGCGAGCCCAATGCAGTTTGGTAGACGCCACATGTCTTCGATTTTTTTTTTCTAGGACATGCAAATTTTTTTACTATGTTTTCTTTACCGTTTTGAGAGCAGTGGTGCTGAAATAAATTACACATAGTAAACCGCCAGACTGGATTCGAACTTACTACCGTTTGGGGCCGTTACCACTGGGCCACCACTGCTCTGTCAGTGCCTGTAGGTATATGTCTTAAAACAATTCATCCCTTACTGTTTCAGTTACGCCAGGTTTGTAAATAAAACAGATAGGGGTCCATTTACCTTAAATTATGAAATATCCAGGATTTTCTTCGTAAGGGATACTGCCCGTAAGTATTTTAATTAATTGAAAAAAAAAGGTGCTCCGTGCGGTGCCGGACGTAAAGAATAGTATCATCCGATTTCTTCCCGTGGGTGTCGTAAAAGGCGACTAAGCTACATAAGAGAGAATGGGCAGCAGCGTTCTCTATGCATTTTAACACCATACTGCGATCGTCAACTCGCCTGCCAAGCGTGGCGATTACGGCGACCCCCCCACCCCCTTTTGGGGGAGGCCTATGTTCCAGTAGTGGACGTCTTTCGGCTGGAATGATGAAAACAGGCCTTTGCCCAGCAGTGGAACAAAAATAGTATTTAAGCCTCATTGTTTACGCTATATTTTTTTTTAATCACGATAACGTTTTGATAAACACTTCAATATCAATTGTCCAACTAATAATAATCCTCTAGCGACAAAGTATAGGTAATTTTCCTTATTTACTGAATAATTTTCCGCCAGGTATTATAAAATAGTACTAACATTAATACTAACAGGCGACAAAGTATTTTCGTATGGTTTTCCTGGATTCTCAGTTTATTCTTATCCTGTACTTGTACCTATCTTAAAGGGAGGGACCGTACAACCCCGGTTAAGAGTTAAGCCTTTCGAAGGGGTAACCCATTCAATGGGTTACCTTTATCATGATATAACCCATTGAAAGGGTTTTATACTAGAAACCCATTGAAAGGGTTACATGATAACCCATTGAATGGGTTTTATACTTGAAACCCAGTGAAAGGCTTACCTGATAACCCATTCAATGGGTTCTATACCTACTTGAAACCCAGTAACATGAAATAATCATAATATTATGTTATTTCGATATCCGCCCAGCACGCATACAATGACCAATTCTATCTCTATTCTACCCAGGGACCATTTTGGTTACCATTTAAAAAAAAACCCTATCGAAAACCCTTTCAATGGAAAGGGTTTTCGATAGGATTTTTCTAAGCAGTTAATCAAAAACCATACGGTGTGGGTAATTTTGAATGGCTTAAATTAAGCCATTCAAAAGGGTTACCCACACCGTATGGGTTTTTATCGAAAACCCTTTCAATGGGTTACCAAAATTTTATATAAGCCGTTCATAAGGGTTAACAAAAACCCTTATCGTATGGGGTTTTGTTTAACCGCTTAGAAAAACCCTATCGGAAACCCTTTCAATGGGTAAACAAAATGGTCCTTAAACGCACAACGACTTGTCATTGTCGTGCCTGGGCTAACTGGGCTATACTTAACTAAGATGTTTCGTGTTTCATGTAAACAAATGGACACAACGACTGTCAGAGATGAGCATGACAGCATGACAGCACAGCCGCGTATTAATCGCGTTAATAAGTAAATCAGCAGGCTAATTCACGTAACTAAAGAAGTGCGGTAGCAGTGCAGTTGCAATTAATTTCGATCAAAACAACGCATTTCGTATTCTACTATTCTCTACGGCTGTCAGATACTAGGTATATATATTCAGCTATCACTCAAACTTAAACTTCATTGCACCTGCACTGCAACTTGATCGGCACGTCATGAAATTACGTGAATTAGCCCTCAGTTCTAGATCGGCTAGGTTTAACCAACGTACTTTATTGTTGACTACATATTTCTATAAAACACATTCTGTGTTACTTATTTACGCTTGGGTTTTTATAAAGAATGCAGGAAAAACTTGAGGGTTTTCTCTTTCATTTAAAACATTAAGAAGCCGGCGATTTAAACAAGAGTTATGATAAAAATAAGTTTGCTAGAGACATTTTAAATTCCTCATATCTCGTCTTTATAGCAAAGTCTTTTCAAAATATATATTTAGGAACATAAAATAATATTCTGTAAACCAATCGAATAAATGCACCCTACCTTAATAATATTTGTATAATATGTTTGATTTACAAATTATTTTGTTATTACGTTTGAATGAACTACGCATGCTACGACGGCCCCTTAACTAGACAGTTAGGATATTTGGAATTAATGAATTATCTACGTTGATCCTTTTATGGAATTACCCGGCTAGTATTTATATCTAAAGATATGTGCCTGTGTTAAATGGACAAGGAATAAAAAAAGAAAAACTATATCTAGTTAATTCCAGATTGATTATAATAAATTGACAAAGGCAATTAATTTTAAACGCCAAATTGAAAAAAACTAACAACTATCATTTGAAATGTCAAATTAGTCTCTGGTATTAAAAAACGAACTTTGAGTATGTATGTGGGTTTTTTCAAACCTGTGCAAGTTGTGGTCAACATACTATACTTAGTACATTATTGCAAAGGCCGTGAAATAGGCAATTGCAGGTCGAGTATGAGGTTGAAGGCCGAGCCGTAGGCGAGGACTGCACTAATACGAGACAGGCAATTGCCATTTCCGCCGAGGCATATACATATAGTGCTTTTCTCAAAAGAATGCAGGGAGAGTAAATTATTTATAAATTCCAGATTCAATGACGAACAACGATTATGGTTCACGTGCCAATGTGTCCATTTGTTTTTTTTTTTTCAATATACAGCTTTTTATTTGCAAGCCAGATCGAAATTTAAATAAAACCTTATGAGCCCCTTTTCCCGAAAGTTTAGGCATGAGACAGCTTGCGCCTGCGTTGCACAGGAGCCGTCGCGATAGCACTATAGCACTGGTTTTTCACGTATTTATTAATTATAAAAAAAATAAGTGCCATAATATAAATCTATCCAATAATATCCCTGTCAAACCCGATTAGTAAATGAAATGTTAAATTTTCATAAAAATTTCGTTCCCCCAAGTCTCATACAACTTAAAATAGGTACTTTCAAAATCGACTTTACATCAGATTTTTTTTTCCAAGCAAAATGTTAAATAACGTGTTTTTAACCAAAAAAGTCACTAGATCAAACATGTATCTGTATTATATAATATATTTTTTACGAATTTAAATATGGTGATTTCTCTGAAAACAACTCGATCTAGAAACGTAAATTTCGGAAAAGGGGCCCTTAAGTTAACTCCTTGGTTGCCATGTTTCGGAGTAAAAGATCGTTCCATTTTTAAATTACACGATAGTTAAGAGTTTACTATGTAATTTATTTGGCCGCTAAACCACGACACATATGGATTTTCATACAACTTTTGGTGGCCGCTGCTCGCATGTATTTGGCCAGTACAGAAATTCCGATTTATCTTGAAGAGGGTTGTCAAAATAATGCTCGAATTTCGAAGCATGTTTGAGAAAAGAGTATTTAATAACCCCAGCGCGCCGTTTCATACAACATTGCTGGTGCGTTGTAATGTTCCAAATTCAAAAAACGCTCCTGCAATGTTTTGATTTTCTTTGACCGTAAATTCGATACTTCGCGTGTTCTTTTTTCGAAAATAATGACAATATTCCCATGCATGTTTGAGAAAAGTTATTTTTGACACAGCATTCATTAAAGTCAAAGATTAATAAATACTAAACAGTTTATTCACAGAACGGCATGACGAACGAAAGTTTCGGTCGTCATGCCGTTCTGTGAGTTCTGTCAGAGAATCACCCTTACCCATGTAATTTTCTAGTTAAAATGAAAATACTGTTTTCAAATTAGACAACATTAATGTATTTAGTCAATGAAACCATAATAGAATCTTATTTTTTTTTACGAACCGTTTTAAAGGCTTGAGGGTCTGCAGAATCGGTTCCTTATAATTATATTATGTTTGTGAAGTTAGGTATACCTAGACTCAAGTCATTAGGCTTTATCGCCGGGTGCTATTTGCAGCACTTTCCTCTATGAGGTCGGAGGCCGCTCGGGAGTGACGCTAAAACTGTTCTATTTTAAGAACGTCGAATCAGATACATTCTCATTTTCCTACAATACGTAAGAGGAAAGTGGGTGTGTTTGTGTACGTCGCCTTGCTCTTGTAATAACTGGCGCCCGGCTGGGCTGCGCCTGCGCAAGTGCGCACGCATCTACAAAAATCCGGCGCGTTTTCTTTCAGCGAAGTGATTAGTTGCGTCTCTTTCATAATATCTCAATGATAAATAGGATTTTTAGGAAAGGTGACTTTCAGTATTTGTTCTTTTTTTCAGATTACCTATAAGAAAAAAATTGGCGCCAAGTTCCGGGGGCATTCGCGATGGACTTTTGGATTTGAGCGTCGTATTTACGACTTTACCCATCCCTGTGTTTTTGTTATATTTATTGCCTGAGTTCAATAACCCTTGTTCGCATCACTTTCATAAAATTACAGAATAGCCCAGCTGTAGTATTCACGTAACATGAAAACTAATAAACTTTGAAAAGTTCAGTCAAATCTTTCATTTTGCGCAAAACAATAGATAATTACAGAACAATAATGTGTGAGTAGCATAACATCACGCTCGTTTTCCCCGAAGAGTTAGGCAGAGGTGTACCATAGTACACCCACATTTCGCCAGTTATGTTTAAGTTCCGGGGGCGTCCCTATTGCCATCAGCCGGACACATTGGGACAGACTATTTGTGCCCGACAAATACATCGGTCACCGCCAAAGTCGCCGACACAATCTGTTCGCGCTACTGCCTTGCAGAACTGCCGCCAGAGCAGTGCATGTGTCGTACTTTAAGGATGCTCAATGCCCTCCTGATGGCCAACCCTGAATGTGATGTGTTTGCAGACGAATGGAGTAAAATTAAGCGCGTATGTCTGATGTTCTGCAAGGCACGTCAAGGGTCAAGGGTTCTGAGGGTGTCCACTGTTCCATGTTAGTACCTAAGTAGCGAATAATTGTTTATGACATAATTGTCTGCATTGTATAGTTTTGTTTTCTATGTTAATTAATGTAATTGGTATTATACCGTGTTAATTAACTATAAATAAATAAACAAATCCAGACTCCGGACTGCTACTGAGAATTCCTAATGGAAAGGTCAATAACAATTTGCCCGACCTGGGAATCGAACCCAAGACCCGATGCTCAGCAGTAGCGCTTCCGACCACTAGACCATAGCCGTACTTAAGGCGACGATAACCGACTTTTAATGTTTTTATACTGAAGATCACGCCTAAAAGAGTGGTGTTGATGATTTGAATAAAATATGTGTTAAATTAGAGCATTTTTTCAATAACTTAATATGTGAATATTGAAGATTGTTTGTATTACATAGTGAAATTAATTTGTAAAGTTGATGTCTAACGCGGATAAAAACTGAGAATGGCGCAAAATCTACCAAGCGTATTTTTCTGAAACCTTCACCAATTTAAAGATAATTTAATTATTGATCTTTTAGTATACGCGTTTTATTAAAATACGTCAAATTGGGGACAGCGCTCCTTGATGGGCGAGTCCTATTACTGGCTGAACGTACGACGCGTTGCGTGAGCTCAGTACAGAACACGCAAGCTAACCACTGAAGGTCACTGGCATATATCTCCGTCTTAATGCTAATTTCGTAAACTTTTGTCGAGGTTGTCACATGTCATATTTACTTTCAAATACCAACTGCCAATGCCAAGCGCATGGCGGCCTCATAAATAATGATTATTTATTTTATCAAGAATCACTTTTAGTAGCCTTCAATGATATCGATTGTCTTCCAGAGGTATGAAACAGACCCTTGTCCGATACTGAATAGGTAATGAAAACTGGTTATTGTAATGATGGAGCGGAATCTTGCACCGCAATTAAGTTTGATCTTCAACACAAGTTATGACATTTATCATTGACAGATAGTCGCGTTGGTTAAATGTGGAGATTGGTAAAATTCCTGAAGAGATTTTGCTATTTTGTGATTGTTGTAAAAGAAACTATTTATACAGGGGCTAGTTATGTTAGTTAGGGAAATTGTGCAGAAGTGGATGGTAAACGATACCACAGCATGATAAAAAACCGGCCCAATGCGAGTAGGACTCGCGCACGAAGGATTCCGTACCATTATTTATTAAAATGGCAAAAAATCACGTTTTTGGTATGGGAGCCCCCTTAATTATTTATTTTATTCTGTATTTTAGTATTTGTTGTTATAGCGGCAACAAAAACACATCATCTGTGAAAATTTCAACTGTCTAACTATCACGGTTCATGAGATACGGCCTGGTGACAGACGGACATACAGACAGACGGCAGAGATAGGGTTCCCGTTTTACCCTTTGGGTACGGAACCCTAATAAAAATAATAATACTTATAACAAAAAAAAATATTCAAAGATTTTTTTTTATTTTGTGGTGACCGACCTTAGATTGTGTTGTTAATTAAAATATATGTTTAAAAATCCGTTGTTTTTGTGTGAATTTCACGGACGTCATAGGTATTGATATCTTAACACGACAAACTATACAAAATACGGATTTTCTCAAAACTAGTATTATCTATAATAACAGCGGTCGTTGACCCCCACAAAACGAACATAAAATCTCATTTTCTATCGAAAGATATCGGTATGCATCACGTCTGCTGAGTATCGCTAGCTAATTTATTTTGACCTGGTATAATCAAGCAGGTAACTATTAGATGAACAGTAGCTTTGTAGTCACTCAACAGTATACTTTGCAGTTTCCTTATTCCTAAAGCACAAAACACAATAATTGAAAAAAAACTGTACTTTTACCGCATTCGCTACCTGAACATTCGCAGTGCATACAAAACATTCGCTATGCATCAAAACTAAACAACACAGCACATCTTCAAACATATCTTCTAAAAAACAAATAACAATAAATTGCACCTCGTCTTGAGGAAAATGACGATAAAGGTCACATTGATGCACTACAATGTTTTGAATTTTGAAGAACATCGTGTAAGAAGGTGATCCTGTGGAAGTGCGCTTAAGGAAAACTACACTAAACATTCGTCCTACTATCTCCTTCACTAAATTTTTGAATACGAGATTAAACGTGACTGGCGAAATGGGTGCAGGACTGTGTAGTTCTATATGTACAGCTCTGCCTAACTCTTCGGGGCATCCGGCGTCCTGTTACTTAATATGTTATGTTATATCCTACATAAAGTACTTATTTTTACTTTGGTCCTTTGATATATTGATAAAAAATAAGTAAAATAGATAAAGTACTTTTTGCGCCAGGTTAAAAATGGGTCAACGGATAAAATACTAAGCGAAGATGCGTAGATACATTCTGGATATCATATTATAACATTTATTTTTAATTTTGTTAATTTATAACATATAGCATAATCAGCCTATAATGTCCCCACAGCTGGGACACAGGCCTCCTCTTTCTGTGAGAGGGAGTGGGCTGTCATCCAGCACGCGGGCCCAGTGCGGGCTGGTAGATGTCACATGTCTTCGGATTGTTGGTTCCAAGTCACGCCAGTTTCCTCACGATGTTTTCCTTCACCCCTGCTCTAGCCTCTGCTACAGTGGCGACATTAATTTAACACACGTATACATACAGTTTCGCCTTTACGTTTTATGAAAATATTTTAATTTCATTAAACATTGATTTTTTTTTTGATTGATTATTTATTGATTTAACTAAATTTTTTTTTAAATAGCATCTTTGAGCAACCTGTACTTAAAGTACTGTAGCACAGAGGTAATTAGCCGGGGCCATGGATCATAACATCGAATCAATGAAATTAAAACAAATAACGTGCAAGGAGTAGGTGAATTGAAGGGAAGAGAGAGCTTTATTATTTAGTTTATTTGTTTTTTTTTATTTTTCTATTTATTTATCTTAATAAATATATTTAAAAAAAATATTTTATTTTTTTATTTCTACATAAAATAGTTAAAAATTATATTTTTTTATGATTACTGGCCACTAGCCCTACCATTGTGTCAAATTAATGTCGCCACTGTAGCGGCACGCTATACAATATTAAATAAATAAATAATTACCTACTAAGGTCAGATTTTTATTAGAAGGTATATTTATAGTTTCCGAATGAAAAGTTTTACCGATTTTCGCAAAAAATTACTTAATAAATAATAATAAAAAGTTTTATTGATTCATAAACAAGTGTTACAATATTTAGGTATAACACTGGATCCCGCACTAGGATACCCTGTGTCGCAAGATCCAGTCTCTTTCGACAGATTATATGAATTACAAATGCACCGGTTTCAGTATAATTAATGACACTTAGGACTTAAAGGTGACCAAATATATGTATGTATGTGATGAGTGTAAGTATGTAAGTGATGAGTGTGAATGTGATGAGTGTATGTATGCATGTGATGAGTGTTAGTGTGATGAATACTTTAATATTTGAAAGATAAAAGATTTGCGTTTCAGCATAATAAAGCCCAAGAAGCCAACCCTGAACCTGATTTCTGCACCTAAACCTTGTCAAAGGGAAGATTTTAAGCTTCTTGTTAACTTTTTCATACAGGTATGGTCCAATACGAGAGGAAGCCTTATTGCCAAATTTAAGTTTGCAGCACACTGTGTTCCACTTAGGATTTCTACGTGTGCGCTGATCCGCTACCACTGTGGCAGCTGCTGTAATATGAAATTTAAGTGGCACTGATAAAATGTAAAGTTGGCGCACCGTAAGCACTCTCGTCTCTTGGTATAACATATCAGTGGGGTATCGGATTCCTAATTGTGCACGTTTCGCAGTAATAAGATAACTTTTACCAGCGAAACCCCAAGATATCATAGGCCAGGTAGGTCCTCCTGAGTGTATCTTTGTCAGCTACAGATCGAAGTCTTTTAAATATGTACAAAAGTTTCCTTACGCGCGAAGTAACCGATTGGATTTGCTTTCCCCATGTCAGGTGCTGGTCTATGCAAATATCAAGATACTTGATGCTATTAACATGTTTAAAAACGGGGCAACTGCAGCAGCCCCCTATACTGTAATTGCACTGGTGGGATTTGAGTTGTTTAGGAGCAGCTGTTTTTATGCTTGCAGAAAAAAATAACTACCTTGGTTTTTTGAACATTAAGGTGAGCAGATTGTGTTGCAGCCAACTGTTTACCTTCTGTATTCCAGCCTCTGCAGCACTAAGGTTTCCTTCCAAGAGTCGCCATGGAAAATAATAGCTGTGTCATCAGCGTACGCAGGATATTTGCGCGTTATCCAAATTGAGTGAGCATAGACCATCAACGTACAGAAGAATCAAGGTGGGACTAAGGACACTACCTTGGGGCACTCCATATTGCACTTTTGCAAATGTACTCTGGAAGTTACCCAGGCAAACCTTCTGTTTGCTTTCGGAAAGATAGGAGGTAAACCATTCCAATGCAATGCCCCTGACACCTAAGCGTTCCATTTTCTTGTATGGGCCTTGAGACGGTATCAAATGCCTTGGCAAGATCAAGGAAGACACCGGCACACTTTTTGCCTTTGTCAAGGTTATCAATGACATGATCCACCAACTTAGAGACTGCATCTTTCGTTGATCTGCCATTCCGAAAGCCATACTGGTTGGCCGATAGCAGTTGCTTCTTTTCTAAGTACGCCAATAGTCTCTTGTTCACCAGCTTCACCAGAATTTTGGACAAGACGTAAGAAGAGATATAGGCCTGTAATTGGATGGGACTGATGCGTCTCCACCTTTGTAGATCGGACAGATATTAGCTGCTTGAAAGCAGCAGTTGAAACTGGACTGGTACCACTCCCGACGACATACTAAGATTGCATATGTGTGAGATGGTGCCGGCTAGACAATGTTGAGCTAGTTTAAAAACGCGATTCGGAATACCATCTCAGCCAGGAGCGGAACCATTTTCAAGGTTGCCTATTATACAAATAACTTCTGCTTCGTCGGTTGGAGTCATGAAAAAGGAGTGTGACAGAGAAGGGTCAGCATTATCCAGCGCAAGTGCTAAATTGGCTAGTTCTATCTCCGTTGTTTTGAGTTGAATCAAGGACTGTTCGGCAAGTTGTATCCCCCACATCAGCAAAAAAGTATTGGCCATATTCAGCGAAACTACTGGATCAGGGATTTGCGTTGAGTAAAGTTAAACTGTTCGGTTTTTTTGGCGTAAAGTTACATGTTGTTTTAATTGCTGCCCAGGTTCTTTTGGTATCTGCTTTAGAACTGTCCAGGACGCTTTTATCATAAGCATTTCTTAGATTTTTTATAATATTATTTACAGTGATTTCTATAAGTTTTATATTTTTGTTGCTGAGCGTAATAGTCTCAATTTTCGTCTTTTTTTGTTTGTTGCTTTGTTGTTTTCTCTTTTACATATACATTTCAGCAGATTTTTTTCAACCAGGGTCTTCTAATCGTTTTAGAATTGCGAATAATTAATTTTTTGGTGTGTCGATTTATGATGTATCGTAGATTATCAGTAAAAATATTCACTGCTGCATTCATGTCATCGGACTTTAAAACAGGATTCCAATCTGTATGTTCGATCTCGTTAACTTAAGACGGAGATATATGCCAGTGACCTTGAGTGGTTAGCTTGCGTGTTCTGTACTAAGCTCACGCAACGCGTCGTACGTTCAGCCAGTAATAGGACTCGCCCATCAAGGAGCACTGTCCCCAATTTGATACATTATTAATTTATTGTACACAAAACAAAAGGTATTTTAATAAAGCGTGTATACTAAAAGATCAATAATTAAAATAACTTTAAATTGGTGAAAGTTTCAGCAAAATTCGCTTTGGTAGATTTTGCGCCATTCTCAGTTTTTTATCCGCGTTAGACATAATTTTACAAATTATTTTCACTATGTAATATAAACATGTATTAATCTAAAATATTCACATATTAAGTTATTGAGAAAATGATTTATTTAACATATATTTTTTTCAAATCATTAACACTACTCGTTTAGACGTGATCTTCAGTATAAAATCATTAAAAGTCGGTTATCGTCGCCTTAATGGAAGTATTATAACTCAATCTGCCCGCCTTGTCCAAATTATGTTGGGTTGGCTTTTAGTCTAACCGGATGAAGCTATCTCCACAACTCAGCTACTGGGTAACACCCGATACCTGTTGGTAACACTGGTTGCCAAACTTTTGGGCTTCTGACAACCAGTAACGGCTGTCAAAGATTTACGAATGCAGCCGGGGCCAATAGATTAACGGGCTTGCCGAGACACAGGAGGTCTTTCGATATGTAATGAATGGTCACCCATCCACGAACCGACAGCAGCCAGTGTAGCTTAACCTTCGATTGACCCGTGAAAGAAGAAGAAAGAAGATAAAAAGAAAATACGTTTATTAGTTTTTAGGGTTCCGTACCAAAATGGTAAAAAGGAACCCCTATGGTGAGACTAAGTCTGTCTGTCTGTCACACCTGGATATCTCAAGAACTACTAATGCTATAAACTTGAAATTTATAATAGTTTTAGATGGCGTTTCCACAAGTATTTTGCAAACGAGAAAGAAATAAAAAAAAATATATCTTTTTTGCAAAAGGGACTTAAAAATTTGAAGTGGGGCTACTAGATATGGTAACATGAAAGAACGCTGTTTGAAAATTCTCAAACATTTTTTTTTTCTTTACTCAGCATAGTGTCCGACTTGTGATGACAAAATGTAAAAAGAAAACCGTTCCCCTCACTTATCTTCGAAGTTTGCATAGATAAAAATCTGAAATTATTCTATGTGATAGAAGTTTATGTAAAGATTACAGGAAAAATAAAACGATGTCTCTAAATAGCACAGTTTTTCAGAAATCATCAACATATACGTACGGAACCCTCGGTGCGTGAGTCCGACTCGCTCTTGACCGTTTTTTTCGTTTGCAGCTGCTGTAACTTAGCCACGATTTCTTTGTAGCTGGCCACCAGACAACGTCCGGTCCATCGATAACTAATCATGATCCGCTGCCCATCACAAGTTCACAACACAACTTTACTCCTGCGCCTCTGTTTCGTTTGGCAGCCCGTGTTGGCGCTCTGCCGGCCGGATCAGGTGGATCCGACACGACGGATGGTGATTCGGGGCGTCGTCAGTTAACGTGCTCGAAAACGTGACTTATTGTCTCAGTACAAGAGAAAATATTGCCAGAATGTTGAAGCCCCAAGTCGACAGATAAACGGGATTATTTTTAACCTATTTGCACATGTACGACTATGTAGTGTAATAATATATTATCACGTGTTTAAACTCTAGATATTTTAGTGAGCTAGTTTACGATATGTTTATTGCTAAACTATATTCATAGCTGAACACGACATCGCAAGTTATTAGAGTTAAGTATTTCCTTTTCGAGAGCGTCATCAAATTTTAAATTTTTATGATTGAAATATTAATACACAGGGGCTTAGGGGTAGGTTCAGTATCGATAAAGGAAACAAGGAATAGAAGCAATAGCAGCCAAATCACAAGGATCACTAAATTTGAAGAAAAAATTAACAATATTTCGATTCTCAACCTCGACTTAATTACTTTGGTGTACCGCAAGGAAGCATTCTAGGACCACCGTTATTCCTTGTGTATGTTAACGATCTTCCTCAAGCAGTAGAACAAGATTGTGTCCTTTTTGCTGGTGACACACGGTTATTTTAGACTGTAAGAACGTTGAAACCTACGATTCAGTTATAAATAACACCTTAAACAATATTATCACATGGTTAGATAAAAAATGCTTTAAAAGTGAATGTAGCAAAAACTGAAATATTAAATTTCAAAACGCAAAAGAGTAAATGCCTCCAACTTAAAATATCTCATAGGAACCAATTAGTTGAACGAAAAAAAAAACAACATTTCTGGGAATAACACTCGATGAACACTTCACCTGGAAAGAACATATTGACGAAATATGTATGAAAATAAATAGATTTGTTTATGCTTTAAAAAAAATTAAAGACGAGACATCTAAACCAACTGCGATAATGGTATATCACGCCTATATCTGTTCCATTATTCGGTATGGTATCATTGTTTGGGGAAATTCTCCGGAAATTTCTAGAAAACTAATAGCACAAAAAAAATGTATTCGTGCAATCTTTAACATGGACTGGTCTGAATCATGTAGACCAGTGTTTAAATCACACAAGCTTCTTACTGTTTCTTGTATTTACATTTTCGAAATCGCAAAATTTGTTAAAATGAACTCTAAAGCTAATAACAATTTTAACAAACGAAAAGTCACACAGTATTTATTGAAAATCCCTGTACCTAGGATAGAACTATTCAGGCGCAGTTGCGTGTATATGGCGCCACGTATATATAACTCATTACCTAACTGGATTACAAAACAATCTGTGTTTCTTTGAAAAAATGGTTGATATCCCATAGTTTTTATTCAATCGGCAAATTTCTCAACAAAAAAACATCAGTCCTACCACTTCAGGAATGCAATGTAGTACCTTAGTTATTTAAGTTACTTTGGTTAGTAAGTTAGTTTCCTCGTCGTTTTCCTACTTACTCGTACATTACCTACTATTTAAATATGCATCTACCATGCATCTACCCAATGTGTTTAAAATTTTAATTGAATTTGGTATTGACTTTAATAAATTGTTCTGTATGTTCATAGAATTCTCAAGCTAAATATTTGTGTATTATTGTATGTTATTGTATAACTGATTAACATCCTTTAAATATTTGCATGCCATAAGTGCGTGGAGCAGTGGTGGCCCAGTGGTCACGGCCCCGACTTACGAGTCATAGGTCGTGGGTTCGAACCCAGGCAGGCGCTTTACTTTGTGTAAATAATTTCATCACCACTGCTCTCAAAACGGTGAAGGAAAACATCGTGAGGAAACGGGCATGTCCTAGAACCAACAATTCGAAGACATGTGACATCTACCAACCCGCACTGGGCCTGCGTGGTGGATTACAGCCCAGTCCCTCTCGAAGAGAGGAGGCCTGTGTCCCAGCAGTGGGAACATTATAGGCTGATTATGCTTGTGCTTATGCTAAGTGCATGGCGGAATGTGTCTTTGCACTGAATTTTATTTAAACATCCTTTGTACCCACCACATTTTATGCAAATAAACGATTTTGATTTGATTTGAAGGAAAATAAAATATTGCATGATCAACCTTATTTAGTACCTACTAACTTAAAATAGCAATCTAGGTAGGTACTAAATTAGGTTGAATATTGCAATAATTTATATGTTTTTTTAAATTTATTTTTTCCTGTGTTCCTTTATCTATACTAACCCTACCCCTATAACGCACGCAATTAACAGCCTGCAGGGTTTAACACCCTGTATACAACTATATTTTTATGGAGGTTTTTTCCTATAACTTGCTTTATTCCTACCTATAATAAGAGGCTGGAAATGCCGAGTGGGAAAATAAATAAAACAGACAACTTTTTTACTAAAGCTGCTCAGCTGATAATATTATTGGTATCTAAAACATAAATACTTAGCGCATTTATCGCTTTGGGTTATTCTGTAATGGTAGATGTAAGAACAAAAATAAATAATAGCAGTCTTTTATTATCCAACTGCAGGCACCTTCTCACATACAGAAGATACAAGCGTTGATCACCACATTTTCTCAAGACGGGTTGGCGATTTCAGACATAATATTATATTAACTACAAGTGCATGTTTCAGACATAATATATTAACTACAAGTGCATGTTTCAGACATAATATATTAACTACAAGTGCATGTTTCAGACATAATATATTAACTACAAGTGCATGTTTCAGACATAATATATTAACTACAAGTGCATGTTTCAGACATAAAATATTAACTACAAGTGCATGTTTCAGACATAATATATTAACTACAAGTGCATGTTTCAGACATAATATATGAACTACAAGTGCATGTTTCAGACATAATATATGAACTACAAGTGCATGTTTCAGACATAATATATGAACTACAAGTGCATGAGATAAGGTTGACAACTTAAGACTCGGGTTTAAAATCAGTTTTTGTATTAAGAACTTTATCTCAGACGGAATCAGGTTTGAAATTAAAAAAAGACGCGATGGTTTAAACCTGGGTCTAAAGATAAACCTTGTTTTGTAATAAGGCCAGTGTACATAAATGAATTGAAAAAGTTACAATGTTAAAATACCCCAGATTAAAAAAAAAACTGTTCAAAATTAAACACAATTTACATTTATTTATTTTTTATGTCTTTCTCAAATCAGAATTCATTTCGGTTCCAATATGATGTCGATTGGTGTGTAACATACTAACATATAATATGTAGGTACTCGTATAACACAAACAACAAATTCAAAGAAATACGATTTCCGTTTGACTGTTGTATTAATCCCGCAAGTGCATGAAGCTTATCCTAAACACGGGATCAAAAGTGTACCCATGATTCACATTCTTACAATTTAAGCTATTTTCTGCGCTCACCCACTGAATAGTAACTGTTTCTCCATTTCCATTACCACATCCATCCACTCCATTCATTCATTTCATTTCCATTTTCACTGACGCTCTTCAGAGCCTACTGCCAGTCGTTTTACTCGTGCAGCTTGTGGGTTAGGTATACGCAGAAGGCTTACAACGCTCTGCGCGTGCGATATAATAATGCACTGAGGATATTGTTGGAGCTGCCTCGGTTTTGCAGTGCATCGGGCATGTTTGCGGAAGCGCGAATAGACGACTTTCATGCCATCATGCGCAAACGGTGTGCATCGATGTTGCAGCGACTCAGGGGTAGCCCGAACACTATTTGAGCTACACTGGCGGACAAGGTGGATGGACCATTTAGTAGGCTCTGGGCTGGCAGACACATGTTCATGTAGCCAATAATTTTTTTATTTATTGTATTTTTAAGTTGTTGAGTTTACTAACATAGGTTAAGTTCTTACTAACACTATAAGGATCCTTGGTTTGAAATAAAAACTTTGTTTTTGAATTATTATTTCCATAAAAAAATACCTAAGTCTTGAATTTCGGTAATAGTTTTAGTCATAAGTAAATCTGACTGACATTAAAAAAAAATGAAAAAGCAAAAACAGTTTATTTCTCACCATTAAAAGTTACAATTATACAATTAGGTACAGACGGCTACACATCAAGCTATACATTTCCAGTATATGCTGAACTCGCATTGTATAAGATTTCCGTACAGTGCGAGATCAGCGTAACTGGAATTGTATAGCTTGATGTGTAGCCGTGTGTACAAATATTTCAAAATGTTTGTGGTCTTAGTACGGTGCACAGGGAATTTATTGGCATTCTAATATTTATCTTAGGACATTTTGTTGGTTTGCGAACACACCGACGCAATTAAAAATCATCGATTTTACACTATGGCGTTTTGAAATTTATATAAAAATACTTTGAAGCATATCTCAAAAAGTAATTAATTTACGTGAGACTAAGTTTACTGATTAAAATATAATATCATCATCATCATCATTTCAGCCGAAAAACGTCCGCTGCTGGACATAGGCGTCCCCCAAAAAAGGAGGGGGATTTGCCATAATCGCCACGCTTGGCAGGCGGGTTGGCGATCGCAGTATGGTTTTATAAATGCATTGAGAACGCTGCTGTCCATTCTCTAGTATAAAATATAATATAGAATAGTAATAATCATTATTCGCAATAAAATATATCAGTGATTTTGGTTCGTTTTGTCTACTTAACTAAATTGAAAACAATTCTGATTTGCGTCGTTGTTCTCGCAAACCAGCGATTTGTGTGCGGTCAGCTTCCAGTCTAACCGGATGTTGTTGAATACCAGTATGTTACATGGAGTGACTGCCTATCTGACCTCCGCAACCCAGTTACTGGGTAATACGACACCCCTTGGTCTGACACCAGTCTTGGTTTTCAGACTTTTGGGCTTCTGTTCTGACTACCCGTAAAAACTGTCTAAGATCTACGAATGACAGTCGGGACCAACAACTTAACGTGCTTTCCGAGGTACGGGAGGAGTCTCGTTACGTAATGGTTGGTCACCCATCCACAGACCGACCAGGACAAGCCTAGCTTAACCTTTGATCAACCTGTACTGCTGATATCATTTTGCCACGACCTCTCCAGTTATTCTCATGTAGTGGCAATTTCTTAGGACTGCTAATTTTCTTTGTGTTCGAGCAACATTTGGTGCAAAATGACGTAAGCTGAATTAAAAGGTTTCTAAGAAAACTATGTTCAAAGAAACAGACAAGCGTGGCGTGGTGCGGGGCTGTGACACGGCAGTTAGCGTTCCCGACCGCTTAGCGCTTGTTTCATCAGCTCGCTACGTAACTTAATTATCGCCTAACAATTCATCACACGGTCTGTGTTCTTCGATTCGTTCATCTCGAGGTTCACGTGACTTCCTGAATATATTTTCAAAAATTAATAACTATTAACATATTATGAATCAAATTAGCATTTGAATAGGGCGATTTTATAGAATACTTATTATTAAATTAAAGTAGTACTTTACTATTAAGTTTTCCTCATAATATGGTCTTATCAAATGATACAAGTCAGGTTTATGTTATTAATATTTTAACTAAGGTTGACCATATTCTTGACGTTTATTCATGTTGATATGTCTTAGTTGAAACATGTTTCCAAAACGGGAAATAACGTCACGGATCATAATATTTAATATGTGTGTTGCAAGTTTGAATGTATATTTTGTGTTATTTAGATGCATCATTATATGGTTTGATATTGCATCCATCCAGAAGTCTGACAACCAGTCTTACCACGGGGTATCGTGTTACCCAGTTACTGGGTTGTGGAGGTCAGGTAGGCAGTCGCTCGACCCCAACATAGTTGGGAAAAGGCCAGTTAGATTGATTTTGATTGCATCCTAACCAATATGTATGTAAAGCATTTTGGTTGGAGGCCTTTGAGACTGCTTCAAATGAATCTTCCATATTTTTTTTTAGTATTTGTTGTTATAGTGGCAACAGAAATACATCATCTGTGAAAATTTCAACAGTCTAGCTATCACGGTTCATGAGACACAGCCTGGTGACAGACGGACAGACAGACAGACGGCGGAGCCTTAGTAATAGGGTTCCCGTTTTACCGTTTTTAATTTAAAAAAAAAAATTTTTTTTAAAGCTTTGACTATGTATACTTAAAAAATTGCACGACTAGAAAGTCGAATATAGTGAAACCATATAAAAAAATTACCATATATAATGTACCTATATTCTGGCAAATAAAGAATTCATTTATACCCTTTGGGTACGGAACCCTAAAAAGAGGCTAATTGAAAAATTTAAATTTGATATGGATATGGATAGACAGACGGACAGACAGACAGACAGACGGCGGAGCCTTAGTAATAGGGTTCCCGTTTTAACCTTTGGGTACGGAACCCTAAAAAATGCTCACATTCACAATAAATTAAAATAATAAATTAAATACTTTTTAAGGTAAATATAATTCATGTAATGAAACGGATAGTGAGATCCCAGACGAAGACATTGGAATCAGCAACGTGTAATACAGCATAGCAGTGACACAGACAGAGCCGAGAAGACCTGAGCCAATCTGGCTGCAATGCTATTAAAAGATGCCCCTCCCATAGATAAATATCACCCGTCTCCCCACTATCCCAATGCTTGCTCAAGGATGCATATCCGGTAGGCTCCAATAACCCTTCCATATCCCATGGGCACGTCTTCCCTACCATTATCGCGCCCCCGGTCTACTCTTTGATATACAATGGTCTCTGTAGTCTTTTGAAACATGAGGCTTCAGGGGCTAGTGTGAATCTCTGGGTTCATTCGGGCAATCGAGTCTGGTACAACCACGCTGGGATCGGTGCATTTCATTCATGAATGAATGAAATGCACCGATCCATTCATAAATATTCATGTAATTTTGTATATAATATTCAATGTCAATAATGATTGTATATAAAATTAGATATTATTATTATTAGGTCGGTGCAACATGCCTTTTTCGTCCATACATGTATTAGTCGACATTGCGGTAGCGTTTCTCGCAGTCCATCCATTTGAACCTGACAATAAAACTGATTCAAATTGTGCGTAAGGCCACTTTTCCCTTCGGTTATCTTTCCATAACAAAGCGGTATTCGTATAGAGAGAGCATTATTTAGTTCTATCTGTTTTCGTTGAGGAAGGCAGTGAGTTCCGCAAGGTGGACCGAAGACCCATGGAAGAAACGCTGGAATCGAATGCACGTAGGCTGCCCAGAACCGACTGTCACCCCAAAGTAGACGTAAATACGTATACTGCTGCACTATGGCTACGATGACGACGCAGCGTCAGCGGCTTATCATAAACTTTTTTGATGTTTTTCTCGGTTGAGATGCCACCAAAATTGCAAACAGTTTTGAAGGTGGCTAGCGTGTCGACCGTGACATGCTCTGACCACGCTAAGCACTTGTGAATTCTCCTCAAACAAGGCTATTCGAATATGCACTGCAGTCGTGTGTAAAACTTTTGTATTGATTAGTGCGTGTCATTAGGTTGTCATGTAGGTCAGCTGGTTTTTGTTTTGACTATAAATTGTGTAGGTAGGTATATAAGTACATAGCATAACATCACGCCTGTTTGGCAGAGGTGCCCCTATAGTGCGCCTACATTTCGCCTGTTATGTTTAAGTCCCAAGTAATAAGGACGATCCTATTGCCATAAACCGTACGCAAGTCCAGACTCCAGGCTGCTACTGAGAAATTTTAGATGAAAAACGCAATAACACTATGTCCGTCTCGGGAATTGCACCCGAGACCTCGTGCTCAGCAGTACCGCTTGCGACCACTAGACCTGCGAGGCAGTAGCGAGCTGAGTAGGTATGTACGTATTTATATGCTGTTTTATTTTTGTGTGGCTGTTTGTGTATGTGAATTTAAATGTTTGTAAACGCACCCACAATACAGGAGAAATTCCTAGTGTGGGGCAAGGTTTAAAAAAAAAATATCCCTGACTCCCTCCTCCTCAAATAGTTCCCCCTTATTTCTGAATGCCAATAAGACCAATATAACTAATCTGATGTCAAATCTACAATGAACCAACATGGCTGATCGTTGTACGAGTAATTTTGGTGACCAATCACAACGGATTTTTTATACAGCTGTAGATGTTTTCCAAATGAGGCATAGAAGCTGCTTTTCATCTAATAAGGTAGTAAAAATACTGGATCCCACAAAAAGTCACAAGATAGGGTTATTCAGTGACAAGATAGGTTACTATTCTCATTGTTTTGATCATTTTAACGAGTTCCTACTGAAAGCTTGAACATGGATCTGGATCAAATTCCCCGGTTTGCTTACAGTTTGTCAGGTATCTGAAATATTTCCTACGCACCATGTTAGCTCATGTTAGCTCATGTTAGCTCATGTTAGCTCATGTTAGCTCATGTTAGCTCATGTTAGCTCATGTTAGCTCATGTTAGCTCATGTTAGCTCATGTTAGCTCATGTTAGCTCATGTTAGCTCATGTTAGCTCATGTTAGCTCATGTTAGCTCATGTTAGCTCATGTTAGCTCATGTTAGCTCATGTTAGCTCATGGCACTTCTGTGTTTACTTATGTATATTTTATTTTAGTTTACTGAATATAGAAATAAAAATAAGCTCGCAATAAGTACGTTTTAGAAATAAATAATTATTTAGTGTTACGGAATTTCTGAAAATTCAGATTATTTTTTTTGTGTCTGTATACATTATTAAAATACATTTTAAAGAACCAATCGTTTCCCTCTTGTTCAAACATTATCAGCCTATAATGTCCCCACTGCTGGGACACAGGCCTCCTCCTCTCGGCCGTAATCCACCACGCGGGTCCAGTGCGGGTTGGTAGATGTCACATATCTTCGATTTTTTGGTTCTAGGACATGCCGGTTTCCTCACGATGTTTTCCTTCACTTTAGATCAAATTGACCTTTTAAGGGTTCTCTATTTCACCATCGTTTGTCCGTCTGTATCACATATCTTTTTATTTACATAGTTAGGTGCTAAACACTGGCGTGATTATTGAATTAGTGCGGGTATTTTTTTTTTAATGTTGGTATCGCACCCTTCTTAATAGTTTTAGGGGTGTATAAGCATCCAAAAATTGGAAGACGAAGTGTCGGTCGCCAGGCGGTGGGATGTGCGGACGACATTGTTACCATCGCGGGTAGACCCTAGATGAGGCTGGCACAGGAACCTGACACAGGATTGGTACAAGAGAGCTAGGCCTATGCTCAGCTGTGGGCAATCACAGCCCTGTGGATGATGATGATGATAAACTTTTACTCTATACTTTGAACATACCAACGTTAGAGGTGCAGGTAGTGATCCAATCCGACACACATTTAGCCGGTTTTAAACATAAAACAATGTTAAATACCAATAAAATACAAAACAAGGAAGAACAGGAATGGAAAGCTACAATCATAGTTCCTTGTTATTATAAAAAAAATACAAAACATCTGCTGTCAAGGAACTTACCTAGGTACATAGTTTTCCACGAAAGAGAAAATTGTTAGCCTATGTTTATAAAATATACAACACAATCCACAGATCGATCTATCAGGCGTAGATCAAACATAATTTAAGATCGTGATACTGAGGGCAAATTTCATCAATGAAACTGATCAGCACATCTAAACCGTCCAACAGCTGTCAATGTTAATATTGTTACGGAATATTGCCAGTGACAGTTGAACGAGGTTTATATAATTTAATTTAATAATTTAATATTGCCACTGACAGTTGAACGAGGTTTATATAATTATATTTTATACTAGCTGACCAAACAGACATTGTCCTGTCCACAAATTTCAATAATTAATACAAACAATTTGATTTAGATGTAATTGCGTTCAGTTTCACTGGTGAAATCCGCACTCAGTACTTTTTGATAGCAGGTAGACCGCCGTGAACTCGCGGCCGAGTGAACCTATATAAACAGCGCCGACCTTCAAGACTTTATTTTACTGAGCTGCTACATATTCCATAATACAGAGATATACATCAAAATTATCTAAATTTTTTGTTAAATAGGTACGTGAAATCTGGCGAACGTCCAATTTGAGTTAGCGCTTTATAGCGCTTGCAGTGAGTTTGAGATCGTTTATGTATTACTTTCGGTTTAAGCAAAAAGGCAGGTAGGTATTTTTCCCAACTTTTCTTTTAGTTCGATTTGATGTTATTTTTTTTTCTACGGCAAGGTACTTACTTACGATATAGAATAACGAAATAGGAAGAGTAATTTATCACAAAAAAAAAACATATTTTAAATCGATTATATTCTCGTCAAAGAAAGTAGGTATAACATTACTGGAGGGTAGCATGGGAATATACGTGTGCGCTCCTCGTGCGCCCGCGCCGTGTCTCAGTACCCGAGGGTAAGCGGTATTGACATTGTAACTAGCAATATGACGCGTCGGTAGGGTTTATTTTAGTCCGGCCATGAGCTTCGACTAGCCATTCATTCGGCTCGAATATCTCGAAATACCTATCGCATGTAATTGCTACAACGTATCGTAACTCCACAAATTCGCAGATTTTCGAAAAAAAAGCGCAATTGCATATTTATAATACTAAGATATTTTGAAGACTTACCTTCTTGTTCTGCCTGGGTGTGAGGCCCACTTGGGACCCCATCTCGGCAAGGATATTCTTCGGCATTTTGTCACAGAACAGTCAGTTCACACAGTAAATAAATGAGTGTTTAGTATTTGAAAGTTCGCGCTTGTGGCACTAGCGGTGGTCCAGGTGACGCGAGGTGCGCGGCGCGCGCGCTGACGATCGAATGAGCGCGCGGATCCGACCGCGCACCGATATACCGCGGCGGCGCGAATGACGTCACGCGTTCGCCGCAACCTGCACCCTGCACCACGCCACAGCCTGGCCAGCCCCGAGACCATCTCACAAAGGATACATTTCTTATTAATTGACTAACTATACAAGTAAATACAAAAACAAAATGACACTTGGGCGTCGAAGTACTCCTCCACATCGCTGTCATCCGGAAACGTGCCCAGAAAGCTGGCAATGCAAATTCTTTGGCCAAAGAACGAATCCACCCTCTGGTCTTATTAATTGATTTGCAAGCACAGTCCCACATCCATAAAAGTGGAAAAGGAATAGGTACCTAACTTACGTCTACAATTACTTACGTTACTTCCCCTATATTGTAATATCCTTACATCCGTTTTGAAATGAAATTAGGCTTACACTGATTGATAAGGCTGTAGCTAAAAGTACCCGTTTGCCGTCATAGCGGTCACAGATAACATTAAAGCACGCAATGCACGTAAGTACTTTGAATTAGGCGGAAAATCAGTATTGTATAAACACAAAACTTTAACTTTGTAAAAACACACAGTTGTTTACTTCCTTACCTACTCGTACACACGGCTACACATCAAGCTATACATTTCCAGTATACGCTGACCTCTCATTGTATGGAAATCCTATACAGTGCGAGATCAGCTTATGCTGGAAATGTATAGCTTGATGTGTAGCCCTGTGTACCTTCAATTAGCTACATACACTAGTATTTAATGTACGTAAATAATAGAAATGCCGACCCATTATTGTCTTACAGCAGGGCAAAGGCCCTTTCACACACAGAAGGCACCAGCATCGATCACCACGCTTGCACAAGTTGGCGATTTCAGTCTCATAATAACTATAGGTCCACGTTTCCTCGCGTTGTTTTCCTTCACCGATGTCAGTAATATCCTGGATAAACTAAGAAAGTACATTTGAATTGAAAAAGTAATATTGTACGTAGATACTGTATGTCCCAGGAGTGTGAGGTGTGAGTGGCTGAATAACAGCCGCAGCTGCCCAACACTGGCCGAGGTCAGCCCGTGGATGCCTGACCATCCATAACATATCGAGACCTCTCTGTGCCTCGGAAAGCACGTTAAATCGTTGGTCCCGGCTGGCAGATCTTTAACAGTTGTTACCCATGCAGGGCCAGGCAGATTGAGATGCTACATTTGAGATTTTCTAACACTTCCCATTTTCCCGTATCGGAAAAATCCTTTTGAGACCAAACAATCGACCTTCGACCGACTTAAGCCCGATACCTAATGTCCCTCCGTATAGGGGCGTGCTGCTGTACCTCTGTCCTCGAGATCATCAGAGTGCAAACGTTAGCTTATAATTATAATATACATACAGCATATTTCGTAATATAGAAGCCCGTAATGTTTCCTAAACGTTTAAAACTCATAAACAAGCTTTGCCGATAAATACTCGTAGCTATAAACAAAGACATTTACTTGCTATAATGTTGATGTGCTCGAGCTCATCGTTTCGTTTCGGTCGGAAGGGTCTGACCTGCTTTAGCCTCCACGAGTGCAAAGGCGAAGGCGCTAAGATAGCCCTCGAAATTGAAAAAACTTACTTAGAGAGTTGTATTGATGATTCTAATGCTGAAATAGTAGGTACATTACTGCAGCGGCCTGCAAAAGGGGCATTGATGGACGAACGTGAAAATTTGGGCCGAGGCGAAGCTGAGGCACTCATACGTGAGTCCATCAATGCCGTTGCGGCCAAGGCTTGTATAGTGCTTTTCTCAAATAATGCGCGGAAATTCAAACTAAGTAAATTATTTATAAATTCCAGATTCAATGACGAACAACGATAATTTTTCACGCGCCAGTATGTTCATTTGTTTCTTTTTGCAAGCTCTATTTGCAAGCCAGTTTGAAAGGACAAACCCAAACTCCATAAAAACTTGGGCGTGGTGTTACCAGGGCTGGAATTTGGCTATAAATTAGAACATTTAGGAAGGTTTCACGAGCCCAATTTTCACGTCTGCCAGCAATGGCCAAATTGGTAAAAACAGTCAATGTTTACATTTTAGGTTATTTTTATTATTTGATTTATTTCAATAAAAAATGATATTTTTGAGGTTTTGTTTCATACGTAAAACTGTAACGCACATGCGCTGTGCTGCAGCGTCTGCACGATGAGGTTTTAGGTTCATAAAAAGCGCTTAGAGGGTGACTTCAGATTTATCTAATTGATTTTACTGAAAACCTTAGCTGAAAAGTGTTTTTTTGTTTTGTTTTAGTTGCGCCACACTAGGAATTGCTCCTGTATTGTGGGTGCGTTTACAAACATTTAAACTCACATACACACAGCCAGACCCGGAACAACTAGGTACTTGTAGGTCATAGAAATATTTGTTCCGTGCGGGAATCGAACCCACGACACGCGCAGCAGTCAACCCATTACCCTGGTGCCACGCCCAACCAAGACACCATATTATGCTCATGGTGTGAGCACAGCAACCAACCATTCTTTTGTCAACGATACAGGTGCAATAATATTGGATTATAGCATCCCTGCCACTTAGAGAGCTTTCGATTAATATATAAACGAAATACATCCTATCACTACTATGCCTTTTTTTTTTTTTGAGTGGGAAATTATCAAATAACTTCTCCCGCTCTGGGCGGAGCGGGAGGGCGTGTCAGACTTTTACTGACTAAAACCCACCCGTATTCCTTCATTTGCCTGTGTGCCAGGGCCACAATATCCCTTTCGGACAACCTCGCAACCCTGGCAGGCATTGGCCCTATCGGACCCCGTCAGTTGGTGCTGACAACTCAGAGGCGCGCGTGGAATACGACGCGCCGTTGACCCGGGCCTGGTCCTTATCGGACGGAGAGCTGCCCATCGCTCACCGTCCGCAGGCCCGCGCCTGCGGGGGCCGGAAATCGGCTTGCGACTTTCGACGCCCGGGGCGTCTCCTGCGGCGACTAGGGGCGCGAGGGCGCGAACCTTGCCTCAAACAAATACCACTGGGCGAATATTATTAGTCAGTATCATCGATTGGAACTCGAGAAGGCTCTTTATATGTTTCAGTGTCAATATAGAAACAAGGTTCCGTCGATATCCATTATCACGAATTAGTACCAACATAACGATGAAATGGTCCCAGTGTAAGTGTTTATTACGTTGAAGTGTACTTATTTATGAAGTGGTCAATATGTACTCGTATACAGTATAATGGAATAACAACAAAAGGGCGGCATAAGGCTCGCCCCTTAATATATGGAACCTAAACATAACCGGCGAAATTGTATGTACTACAGGTAGGTACACCTCTGCCTATCCCTTCGGGAAATTCAATCATGATGCTAAATTATTTTTATAAAACATACATACATAAATGTTAAAAACAAGTACACGTAGGGATAGAGAGGACAGACTGGTGCAACCACAGATAACAAGTACACGTAGGGATAGAGAGAACAGACTGGTGCAACCACAGATAACAAGTACACGTAGGGATAGAGAGAACAGACTGGTGCAACCACAGATAACAAGTACACGTAGGGATAGAGAGAACAGACTGGTGCAACCACAGATAACAAGTACACGTAGGGATAGAGAGAACAGACTGGTGCAACCACAGATAACAAGTACACGTAGGGATAGAGAGAACAGACTGGTGCAACCACAGATAACAAATTATTATGATAAGAGAACATCGAAGTATGTGGCACCTAAAGTGTTTCACAAAATAGATTTATTAAGAGAAAAAGTTAAAATTATTACAGGATCACAGAGCGTTTACGACGTACGGCATTTCATACAAAATTTCAAGCCCTTGTTTTTCGAAATGACTGAACCAACTCTGACTTTTTCCTTTACTTGTGCTGTGAGATTTTGCTTCTTGTCAAATTTTATGATCCTTGGTCAACGGGAAGTAGTAGTAAGGTTTTGATTTATTTGCGAGTATCAAAATAATGCAAGAACTACTACTAAAACTTAGAAGCTTGAGTTTCTTAGAACTCCAAAAGACCATAGACCTACGTATTTGGTATAAATTTCAACTAATACCTTCACGCTTACCTGAGATAAAGGGTCTTGACGACAGGCAGACTAACGGACGGATGAACGGACGGACAACGAAGTTATCCTATATGGATACCGATTTTTCTTTTGAGGTACGGAGTCCTAAAAAATAAGTTGTAGTCTCATTTCCCACGAAATGTACGGGAAAGGTTTTTGCAATTTCTGTCTCTTCTAGTATCTAAGCCTAAGTTACTCAAACCTCAGTTAGTCTAATAAGAGTTTGTTGATTCACACAAGTAACAGGATCTATTGGCATCAAAAAATTGTGTTAGTTGTATTTTCTTGCTGCGTTTTTTCCAAATGGTGTGTTTTCAAATCAAAATTTCTCAAAAAGTTCAACACAGCCTTCACCGACCGATGATTTTGTGTAGCTACACTTTGGTTAAGGAGTTTACATCTCAAAAATGCACTCAGTATAGTGTCATGATGATTGACAGCTTACCCCATAAAGATATAGCGTGAAGATTAAATCTGTAACTATCTACAACGGTCTAATCGTTTGGCTCGTCTTTTTACAATTTGCTGTAATCTATAGAGGAGTACAAACATAATGCAATATTGCTATTAGCAAAATAGCGTGATAATATAAAGCCTACCGACTGATCGGACTTATGAGGAATATCTATGTAAAATTTAAACGGTCTATCCGGTAGAATATGCGTGATGTCGGAACATGCATTCATAGAGGAATAAAAACATAATGCAATATTGCTCATCTTCCACAGCAAAAAGCGTTATAATTTATAGCCTACCGATTGACCAGGCTTAAAGGAAATAGCTATGCAAAATTTGAACAGAATCTATCAGGTACAATTTGAATAAAAAATTAAATAAAAGTCGCAAGCTTTTAATTTATGTATGTTTTAAACAAGCTAACACTAATACAAATATTTTACAAATAGGAAAGAGCTCATTTGGCTTCAAAAAAATAAAATGTACCTATG
This sequence comes from Tiliacea aurago, assembly GCA_948098905.1. Classification (NCBI taxonomy): domain Eukaryota; kingdom Metazoa; phylum Arthropoda; class Insecta; order Lepidoptera; family Noctuidae; genus Tiliacea; species Tiliacea aurago. The sequence continues at coordinate 2,623,621 of OX402576.1, forward strand.
TTATTCCGCAGCACTCAATTTTCATTAATCCACATTTCAAAGAGACTCAATACCAGCTCTTATTAGCTAAGTACCTACCTGTACTAATCGTTAAATTACGGATTTGAACGGTAACAGGTGTTAATTGCGATCGTTAACGTTGATCTTATTACCATCGGAAAATCACCTGAATGTGGGTTATGGAAGATTCTAACGGAGCACGCGCAGACATTTTGTGTCGTCATTAGCATCAATTTTCCGCCCTTGTGCCACGTTACTTGGGGTCGGTGCAACACCTATTCTTCTTCCATTCTCCCCTGTTAACTGCGGCGCCACGATATCATTCACACTCACTTTTCTTTGATATCGTTCTTCACAGAATCCATCCGTCTTTTCGTTGGCCTCCCTCTTCCTATTCATCCATCCACATTTTAAATATTTACCCAACTTTACCCACGACGGAACGGGGGAGGTTTATGTGTTTAGTTTAGCCCCAAGACAGAACGGAGGTATAGGGGTGAGGTTGCGTGTGTAAAAAACGAATGTTCCCGTTTATATCCAAAACGGTTTGACTGCCTTAGATTCAGTTTTCTGTAAATGTTTTGTGATTCATCGACGATGGTATACGATGTTCACTTCCCAGAGGCTGCTGTAACAAAGACTTTACTTCTTGCTTCTGTATATGTGTTTCATCCCTCCTCACAAAATGTTCAATCCAAGTCAAATAGTACCCTAATTTTTCCATTTTAGGAGTTTAAAATCTCTTATCTCTTATCTTACTTTATCTATTGTCGTCGCTTCACACATCCATCTCAACATTCTTCATTTCATGTGAACAAATGTTCCTATACTATACCTAATGCTGGTTGTAACATGATCCTCGGAGAAGCTTGGAGCTAAAGTGGGATATATCCTGGTCACATGCCTGCAATCACACGAGAGCTCGATACTCTCTCGTAGACATCGATGCTCTCAACTACAAGCTTACATCGGCTTGACGGCATCATCAACAACATTGTGGTCTCCAAATAACCCTATCTCTACGTTGAAGTCGTGGTAGGGCTTGGGCGCTCCGAATTCTAACTCTGTACCGGTAGAGTTTACTTTGCCGGAACAGGTCTAGGGTAAAGAGCCAGACCAAGAGAAAAACAGGAGCCCGCAGGGCAGCATGGGCAGTAGCGACCCCACGGACCCTATCTCCCAGAAGAAGTCTTGTTTCTCATCTCTGGCTTGCCTGTTTCGGCCGGCTTGAGTAGAGATTCGCAAGAGCAAACGTATTCCAGTAAGTGCTGGTAGGGATCTTGACCATCTTCCGGGCTCTGGGATTGTTCTGATAGCCATGGAATACCTCTCCAATCCTTAAGCACCTCAGGATATTTTGCCACCTTGCTACGTCACTAAGTGCTAGCGACAGTTTCCGGGGGCCAATTTTTGAGTATGCAAATCACCCCCTGCCATTTTTTCCGTGTATTTAATACTAGCTTTTGCCCGCGACTTCGTTCGCGTGGAAGTCGTAAGACACCACAATATACTAATAACAGCTACATTTTTATAGAAAACTGCCTCGTTGGTCAATTGATCACAAGCGCTTCTTTTGGGCATGAGGTCCTGGGTTCGATTTTCGGTTCAGGCAAAGTGTTATTGGGATTACCATCTGGAATTTCTCAGGTACAGTCCGAAGTCTGAATTTGTGCCTGGTTAGTGGCAATAGGCTCGCCCCCTATTACATGGGACCTAAACATAACTGGCGAAATTTAATGGTGGTTTACTATAGGGAGGTACCCTCTGCTTAACTCTTCTGGGAATTTAGACGTGATGCTATGTTAGTTTTATAAAACATAAATACATACAAAAACTCACGCTTTCTTCCGATGATGGTAAGCAGAAACTATAGACCGCCACCCGCTACGCTACTTACATACTCTTTTTGCTTCGTTTACGTTCATACATCTGGTCATATACGGACGCATGTTCAGAGAACTACGCACTTGACCTTTCTGAAGAACATCACCAATTAGGTCACTATATTATGTCTTTCTAGGGCGTTTCCACTCACATCTGCCTTTTGTTAGTCACCTTTCATTAATCCTTTAAACATGACCAACCCATCTAAGCATAATCTTTTAAAAATTTGCCCCTACATCTTCTTTTAAACCACACCGTTGCCTTATCACATAATTTTTCAGCCTATCATTCATAGTCACGCCACACATGCTTTGCAAGGAACACATTTCCACAGCTTTGATTCTACTTTCATGCTTCTTTAGCCACACCCAACATTCACTTCCATGCATAAGCGTGGGTACCAGCACACCATTGTGAACAGCCAGTCTAGCCTTTTTGGGAATCGACTGGTTCGTCGCAATCGCATGTAGAACATAATTCACTTTATTTCCCGCATTTACTCTTTATAAAACTTCGCTGTATACTACGTGTGTAATAATAATTATAGTCTCAACAGCCAAAATATACAGAGACTCAGGACTGGTGACGCGTGATCAAGCGACGTATAGTTGTCCGTGTGAGAAGCAGTTACTCCTGAGATCGAGTCCGCAGACGTCACTAGTAATTTCCCGTTGCTTTCGAAGTTCTTTGAAAGCAACCTACCTAAGCTACCTAATGTCACAAAACTGATACACTGACTGATGCATTCTTACAGATTATATTCCTGACGAACGACTATCACTAAAATAAAATAACAGTACATTATGCAGGACACATGGCCGATAGGGCCGAAAGTTTCTGGAGTGGCGACCGCGTACCCGGAAGGCCGCTCACAGGGTGGACCGATGACTTTGTGAAGGCCGCAGGAATCCGCTGGATTCGAGAAGTACAGAACTGGTCGAAGTGGCGATGTTTGGGGAAGGCTAATGTCCAACATTGGATGTTTTTCGGCTGAAATGATGATGTGGTAATACTACAAATTACTTTTTCTTTTACTTGTGCTGTGAGACTTTGCTTTGTGCCATATGATTCTAGGTCAACGGGAAGTACCTTATAAGTTTTGATTAATTTGCGAGTACCAAAATATGTCGCGTAGATGGCCGTATTTTTTTAATGTGTTTACTTAGAAGTTTGTTTTTTGAGCTCCAGGAAACCGTACAACAGGTATTTGACCATGAATTCCATGTTTTCCTGAGAAAAAGGGTCTTCACTGACAGACAGACAGACAGACGGACGGACGGGTGGACAACGAAGTCATCCTATAAGGGGTCCGTTTTTTCCTTTTAACGTAGGTACGGAACCCAAAAAAGTAAGTTGGAATCTCATTTCCCACGATATGTATATGGGAAAAGATTTTTGCGATTTCTGACTCATCTAGTACTCAAGCCTCAGTTTCTTCTAATAGAGTTTTGATCCTCATATGAAACGGGATCTATTGGCACCAAATTTATTTTTTAATGAAACGTCTACAGATGAAAATGTCTTAAAAAGTTATAGATAGTCTCCTAAGACCGATTTCACGTAGCTACAACGGTTAAGATACCTTTACTGCCCCATCACAATAATCCACTCTGTTTATTCATGATGATTGACAGCTTAGCCCCATAAATCTATAAAAAAAAAATTACAATTGAGTAAATATTATAATCAATATATATATATTGATTATATTTTAACCAAATTACAAAACTGGCTGTATAATCAGGACTATTCCCGTACAAAAGACCTTATTTCTAAAATAATATAGGCACGTAATAATAATTATTATTCTGCAAAAACGGATACAGAAACACATGCAACATCACATGAACACAGCTTACACGACTACACACACCCCCACACACACACCCACAAAACACATCTCATACACCACACCACACCCACCCCACCCCATCCCACTCACACACCCACCCTTTGCTCAAATATGGAATGGGGTGATGGCTGTTCTTTGCGTTATGCTCGTGAACGGGTGCTGCTTGTGGTGACTGGTCGTCTTGCTGACCATGGTTTTGTTATTGTTATTAATAATTAACTGTTTATTTATTTTACTTCGATGGTGCTAGTTTATCATTTGATACTTCGAGTTATACTATAGGTTTATGTAAGCGGGCACGCCCAATATGCCTAGAGGCTTTTTTAGGCTTTTATTTCTGCTTGAGTATAGTTTTCGACGATTATTTTTTGTTTTTGGTGTATCGGCGTGTGCCAGCTATAATGGCAAATACCTTAATTTAACGTTTTGCGTAGCGTAATCCAAATTATTTTACATACTAAAAATAAAAAAAAGTTAAAAAAGTAAAGTAAAGTTTAAAATCAAGTTTTCTAACTGAACAGACAGCTGTGCTGCTGGGGAGTTTGTTGCGCCACTTCTTCTTCCCAGCTAAAGCACTAGGAAGTGGTGAAGGGTAGGCGTTTTTGGGGGACTGTCTTATGTAATTTTTGACGTTCCTAAAGTGCTACATAAATAAATGACTTTTGATGTTGATTCATATCCTGCAATAGTCCTACACCAACCGGGGGTTGTCTTTGGGTGCACTCGCATAGTGCGAACGGGGATAATCGTCGGTTGGCGCCCCATTTCATAAAAAGTATGTAACGGGCCTCTGCGAGTTGGCTTTGGCCCCTCGTACGCTTTCCAAAGGTCCCGGACCCCAGGTTCTCGAGACATGTCTAAGAAATTAAAAAATTTATGTTACTTTATATTGTTCCGTATCTTAAGAAGACTGTGCGATACATCTTTCGGCTGACATGTATTCGACACGAGCTATTTTTAAAAGGTTAGGTTAGGTTTTTTTACAGGGTTATTTTTAAAACGTCAATAACCTCTTAAGGGGTCATTGTACTCATCATTATGAACCAGCTGTTCCCTACATTTTAACGAATTATTCGAACATAAATGTAGGGAACAGCTGGTTTTGTTTTGCGATTTCAGGTTTGGTCCCATAGTAAAAGTTGTTCATAATGATGAGTACAATGACCCCGTAAGAGGTTATTGACGTTTTAAAAATAACCCTGTATACTTCAATAGATCCATATCGTGTCGTATCTTACCTAATCGTATTTACCCCATTAGAAATAATATATTTTTGAAGTGAAAACTTCTTTAGTCGCGAGGGTATAAGATTCGCGTCACCGACATGCTAACCGCGTCACTGACATACTAATGTGACGTGTTGCGCCAGACTGGCGACGCGCAGCGGCCTGTGTACCACTGTACATGTTCGCATTTATATATGTACGAGTATATGTTATTCCAAAATATTAAGTGTTCACTTCAGTCGGCAGTGTCCATGACTGCCAATTATTTGTTATTTTTAATTCTTTATTAAAGGATTTGAACCAGGTTCTTAATATTTAATTACAATCTCGCCTATAAGACTAATAACCAATTTTAATGATGATGAGATTGATTGTACTTACAAGTCTGTTCGGTATAATAATATGTGTTATGTGGGTCAATATTATTTTTACACTACACTAACTCAAAAGGTTTTGCTCGTTTTAATCTTCACATTATATTTACTTAGTCTAATGGCTGAATTGCCTTGATGTTCACCTGTTAGTGGAGTCGGTGTTCATGGACCTCAGAATTTTTTTGTACTTTGTCGCTGTCGCGTCCCATTTTTAGGTCACAAAGGAAGTCGTCATTTCTTACACAGGGTGTTAAAGAAACTGCGTGCCATAGCTGAGGGGTAGGTTCAGTATCGATAAAGTAAAACCAGGAAAATTAAAAATTAAATTATATACCACTTTACATCGTCCATCATTGAATCGTTGAGCTCCTTAAGTTTTGAGTTGAGCTGCACGATAACTGACAAATGCGTGCACTGACTGGACAGGTCCACTCAAATCTGTGTGTTCTTTCCTCAAAAAACCATTTCAGACACCAATCTGCATGGTCCTCATATGATCTGACCAAGATTATGTCTGAACTTTAAAAGAGACTGTGACCACTGAGTTTGTTTCGGCGTTTCTTCTCAGAGTAGTCAGATATGAAATGCCGACCTCATCTATTTTTTTTTTTTGATAATATTGACGTGTAAAAGTATTTGTACAAACCTACTTACAGAAATAAATCATTTATCATTTATTTATCAATTATCATTTATGAAAATACGACGCAATAGGGACACAAGAGAGGATTTTGATGGAATTGCTTAATCTGGCGGCATAAAGGTAGTTAGATAATGTCAAAACAATCACCACACATATTATTGAACTGCGATTATTGAATGAATAAAAGCTCGCATCTAAATACGAGAACACTGGTGGTACTATACCAACCCTTTGGGGAATACAGGCGTGATGTTTGGTTATCTAACACTGGTTGTCGAATTTCCTAAATGGCATAGATCAGAACATGTATCTCTACAGCCTAACGCCGCTATTCGCTAGGGGGCAAACGCCTTTGGGAAACGCTAAACGCGACAGATTAACGCTACAATGTTGTAAGTGTCTAATGCAAACCATTTTAAATAGAGTTACGGTTTAAAAAAGAAATTGTATCTTAAAAGAGGAGAAAGATAAACGAGGCCAATAGTGTCACACCATAATTTTCACTTCTGTTTCTCGAACAGCCCGGGCAGCCGTTATGATTATCCCTATCAATACCTTTATGATTAACCCTATCGACGTCGATAGGTGCCTTATAAATGGGAGTAATATGAAGATTCGAATGACGTTGTCGCCAACACGCTGTCTGCACACTGCTGTTCTGTATCTATATATGACACTGGTGTTCTGTTCTTACTAAAACATTTGAATACTTCTTGGTAGTCCTTGTTTAGTCTAGCAAATAAGTAGTAAGCTGTAGTACACTCGTAGAGTGCGCGAGAATCACAGCTGTGACTACGCAGGTAGGTACCTCACGTCACATTTGAAAACAAACATCACAGAACAATCCACTGTTTCTATAAAAATACGGAATATGTTTTAAATATCTCGGTTATTCAGTATTCGACGCATTCCTTGAGTTTAAGGTGGATCCTTAGTGTGGTGATCCTTGTGTTTACTTAAAGAGATGTATTAATGATTCTAATGTGTATGTATAAATTCAAGTTTTATATATGAACAGACAGCTGTGCTGCTGGGGAGTTTGTTGCGCCATTTCTTCTTCCCAGCTAAAGCACTAGAAAGTGGTGAAGGGTGGACGTTTTTGGGGGACTGTCTCATGTAATTTTTGACTGTCGAAAAGTTCTGATTCGCAGCCTTGTTTGAATAAAAAACTTTTGATTTTTTTGATTTTGAGTGATTATTCTGTAAATACATTCTATCCGTTATAGTCTCGAATCATATTTTGATCAACATAAGACCTGACTTTGACGTGAAAATTGCAAAAAAAACGTAAGAAAATTTTAATTTCGCGGGCTACAGCTTCAGATTCACCTTAACGTTAATTCGTTCCATATACTATTGTCTCATGAAGTGAGAAAGTGTCGTGATCATATCCATAATAAATAAGTACATGATTTGAACTGCAGTCGATGTTTTACTTAAACATTTGTAATGATTTGTTTAGCCACAGGCTGCGCCCTATGATTTCTTACCGAGTTTGTTTTTCACAATAAACAAACACTTCATCGGTTTCACTGTAGCTTTATATCGATGAAAGAATTTCGGTAATTTCTCCATTTCCAGAAATTTTATCATAAGTCTTTTGTTCGTGTTAGTAAATCGATAATTCAGGTATCCTGCTTGTTAGTTTCCTCTAAACATGACTTCAAAGTTTTACTAAAGTTCAACGAAATCTGGCCAAAACGCCACTTTGCAGTAATTGTTCCATCATTTTAGTTTTAGTTAATTGATTTTCAAATTCAATTTTTTTCTCAATAGGCTTCCAAACAATGTTGTCAAAAATTCCTATTTTTTTTCAGTTGAGTTGATGCATTGTTGTGATCAGTATTTTTTTTCTTTTCCAATATTTTACCAAATCTGTACATGTCGTCACAGAGTACATTTGTTTGTGTTGTTTGTAGGAGGATAGAGACGTCACTCGAACATATCATGGCGCCCTCTACGAACAAGTAAAAACAACAATCAATGATGCATATAAGTAGGTATATAGTATAGCCCTTGTATAGCCAGCTTCAAATCTGCAGTAGGTCCTGGTCTATTTCTTTCCTTTTAATTAAGTGGTAGTGGTAGTTACTAAAAATAAAACATTAAATACAATGTCAAATACTTTATTTCAATCTTTTTCTACAATATTTCGTACCTACAAAGAACCATTATTTATTCAAATTCATCATTTATTGCATCCATGTAGTTTACAAGTTGTTACAAGTTTAGGTACAGGTTTCATACATGAAACCCTGCTAGGGCACAGCAATATAAAAAAGTTGAATTTACTTATTACAGTGTCACAACACTAAAAGCACTGTGCTAAAAAAAATACTAATGTCAACATGCTTAACAGATTTTCATCACTTCTCATTTAAATAAACTGTCATGATATAATACAGGTACATTATTACTTGTACAAACACACAATAGTAACAGTATAATTATTTGCACTTACGAGTGCTTTTGCAGTTCAGTACACAACACTTGCTCGCGTTCATGTTCACACAACCGATTCACAAACAAATAACCAGTCCAGATATTTGTGCAAGAGTCAATCAGATAGAGCGATGTGGTCGGTATCGTCCCAGGTGTGCTTAAAACCATTTATTTTCTCACCTACTCACCTACTATCTCGCACAAAAAAAATAAACATACTTTATGTTTATTTTTTTGTGCGAAATAGTAGGTGAGTGCAATCATTTTCGATTTTCCATGAGTACTTCTTTATTGATTTAAATAGCAGATTTAAGATTTCTTAACTAAATTCTTAAAATAACCTTTAATTCAACTATTATTGTTATATTTTCTTTACTGTCTTCTTTATATCTCATACTATAGTTTTATTTATTTTGTTCAAAATGATACGTTTTATAAGTAGTGAAAGATTTTTTTATTTTTATCCGTACTCGCGCGGCGGGGCCCTAAGTTCCCATTTGTTGCTAGCGGAGAGATTTTTCGCTACAGTATGTACCATCGCGGACACTTCCGCCTGACCACTTTTCACACGTATGCTCCTAGTAATAAAGTCAAAAAGTGGTAAGGCGGCAGTGTCCGCGATAGTACATACCTACATATTGAGTACCTATATTTCCGTGTTAGTAATTTCTACTCATATAATGATTTAGTTCTCGAATATCAGATTTCAAACAGATATTTATCTGATTGTCAGTATTTAAGTGGTAAGTACTGGGTAACTAGCCATAATGTTTGGGATCTATAGATCATGAATTTAAGAGTCAACCTCACAGACGCCAGAAGATAACCCAGAAGAAACGTGATATTCTGATATACAGCGTGTTACGGAAAGGGTAAAAAAGGCACGGATTCTTTTGGTGATATCGAAAACATGGCATAATTTTTTTAATTATAGAGAACATTTAACTAATAAAATTCAAGTGTTTCCAATTGAAGTCTACACATCACTAGACCAAGTCAGCTGATCGGTACACGTTTTAATTCATTCGTTTGATCCCGCCGGCTATCGTGCCGCCCGCGCCCCGTGTGTCGTTGCGGTGTCGATGTCGCCGCCCGCGCCGCCATGTTGCAGTGCTGTGGCAAGTGTGTGTGTACTAGGCGCACAGACTCAGATAATGGATAATTACCCTCGTAGTGCGGTGACACGTTTGTTATGATCTAAATTTAATAAACTATAGAAATTAAAAAAATATAAAACATTTTCAAAGCTGTTATTCTCTTTGAGCTGTAATTTTGTACAGCGATTCTGAACCAGATGCACCCTTCACCCTGATTGTATGGATATACCCTTTCCGTAACACGCTGTATACAACATGAACGCTGTATAAAAAAAATCTGCTGTTCCCTACATTTACGAGTTATTTGAACATAAATGTAAGGAACAGCTGATTTTTTTCTCGCGATTTCAGGTTCGATCCCGTAGTGAAAGTGTTTCATAATGATGAGTACAATGACGCCTTAAGAGGTTGTCCGTTAATTCGTCATAATTTTCAATATCGTCGACCGTATCGTGATCCGCAGTGAAAGCGTGGTTCATGGAAAAAAACTACGATGAAATAGAAAACCTTCTTTTTCCCCGAATCCATAGTGAAACACAAACATATCATCTCCACACATACACTTGACACTCCACAAACACACACACAATCTCTCTCACACGTCACACACACTTCATGCTGAATATATAAAAAAAGTACCCTTTGTTCTCTTTTTCACAATTTTCTTGTTTAATAACCAACGACATACCTAATGATTTTTATAATGGAGGAACACTGACTTCCAAGTCACAGGTAGGACTTCTTGGCGGGAAAGTGAAGCGTCATGTTCAGCAGTTTGTTTAATTTTCCAAAATTTGTGTTTAGCCGAATATTAATGTGTAATAATGGTGGATTATTAACCATTAAGTGTTTGTGAACGTGCATTAGTGTAGGCAAATGAAACAAAACAGTGCAACTTCGCTTCAAGTTCTCTCAAGAAGTCCGCGTGAGGTCTCAGTAAAGTGCCAACATCTTTACTGAAACTCAGTGGGCGGGGATATCATCATCATGCATTTATAATTACTATAATATTATACAAGAACTAAAACTTGCCATTGGCTAAATGCACAAACCGTGCGAAGCCAGAAGGAAAAAAAAAAAAAAAAAAAGTCACAGGTAACCTAGTTTGGGAGCCAGACACTACTTCTGTAAGGTGTATACTCGTAGGTAAATGTAAAATGTTAATGTATGTACAAAACAATTGCACACTGTATGATCGCCTCTAGTTAACATAATGTTTAAACAATCTTTCTTTTTTCTGCTGAAGTATTTATATTTAATAAAAAACCGGTCAAGAGCGAGTCGGACTCGCGCACCGAGGGTTCCGTACGTATATATGATGTTGATGATTTCTGAAAAACTGTGCTATTTAGAGACATCGTTTTATTTTTCCTGTAATCTTTACATAAACTTCTATCACATAGAATAATTTCAGATTTTTATCTATGCAAACTTCGGAGATAAGGGGGGTATTTTTTTTACAATTTTCATAAAAAAAAATAAAAAAAAGTTTGAGAATGTGCAAACAGCGTTCTTCGAATGCAAATGTAATAAATTTGAAGTGTGAAAAAGTTCAGTCACTTTTACAAAAAAGATATATTTTTTTAAATTTCTTTCTTTTTTGAAAAGTAGTTGGGCTAATGTCATCTAAAACTATTGAATCCTAAATCCTAAATTTCAAGTTGATAGCATTAGTAGTTCTCGAGATATTCAGGTGTGACAGACAGACACTCAGACAGACAGACAGACTTAGTCTCACCATAAGGGTTCCTTTTTACCATTTTGGTACGGAACCCTAAAAACGAAGAGATCCAACCTATACTCCATTTGAAATAAGATTAGACATTTAAATAAACTTGTTTACAGTCCGTTCAACTGATTTTGACTTCTATTCCGTAGGCATAAGGATGGCATTGAAAGCAAAAACGTGGTTACAATACCAACTGTTTATTAAAGCTGTCATTGGTCATGCCACCAACGCAATAGAAGTCAAAATCGATTGAACGAACTGTAAAAAAGGTTTATTTGAATGTCTAATCTTATTTCAAACGGAGTATAGTACTTATAAGTTCACATACTCGTTTTTTTTTGTTTAGATAATTATCAAATAACTTCTCCCGACTCGCAACCCTGGCAGTCGGTCTGGTAGTCGGCTTGCAGACCTAAGAATGCAAATGTAATAAATTATGTATCAGAGCTGCAGCCAAGGATTATAATTTACTAGCGACCCGCCCCGACTTCGCACGGGTACAATGCTATTATGAATGTTTAAAAACCTTCCTCTTGAATCACTCTATCTATTAAAAAAACCGCATCAAAATCCGTTGCGGAGTTTTAAAGATCTAAACATACATAGGGACAGACAGACAGCGGGAAGCGACTTTGTTTTATACTATGTAGTGATTCGCTTCAGTTAAATTCTGTTCAATATCAGATTCAGAAATATTTGAGAAAATTCAATGAAAAATGATTATTGTCATCAGATTTGTAGATCGATATAACGTTGCTTCCATCCAGTCCATGTTAAAGGTCACTACACGTTCGGTTAAAAAAAATGTTTTTTGCGATTACAAACTTATATTAATTGCAGTTGGAGAATTGACTGTGACGTATATCGATGTATGGGAGAACATGTTTTTCAACTACAATGTTGTTTGTTTTTATGATAAATTCATCCTAACTACGGAACCCTTCATTGTGCGTGGTCCGACACGCACCTGGCCGGTTTTTTTTTCTTTCTCCGCAGTCAGCCATAGTTACCCGTAGTCAAGCAACGGCCGAACATTCGGCCGATCCTTCTGATTTATGTTCGGAGTAGACCCTCAGGTTACAGTCATAAAATTAAATTAACATGGACTGGATGAAGGCAACCTTATATCGATCTACAAATCTGATGACAATAATCATTTTTCATTGAATCAAGGCCAAAGCAATGAAAATTATATTTTAAGAAGTTTAGGTCATTAAAAAGAGTTTCTACATCGCCTCCTAAGGTTCCATGCTCAGGATACCAACATTAAATTTGGAATTTAGCTGTCGAATAATTGGGTGAATGGCTTCACTAAGAATCACTGGGCCGAGGGGGTCAGCTTGTTGACAGCCCACAACAGCCGACCTGTTCTGTAAAATTCTCTTCCGTGTAAACGATGGATGGTTAATCCGAAGTATCGCCCGAATGTTCGGCCGTTTTTTAACTTCCATAGTTTCCTTTTTAACTTTAAATCCTTACCCGACTTAAAGTCACAATTTTGACTTTGACTTAGCTCTTTGACCAACGTTTTTAGGGTTCCATACCTCAAGAGGAAAAAACCGAACCCTTATAGGATCACTTCGTTGACCCTCTGTGTGTCTGTCTGTCTGTGAAGACCCTTTTTCTCAGGAACGCGTGTAGGTATCAAGTTGAAATTAATATCAAATAAGTACGTAAGCTATGGTCTCTTGGAGCTCTAAAAAAATCAAGCTTCTAAGTTAACGCAATATAAAATTACGGCGATTTATGCGACATATTTCAATACTCGCAAATAAATCATAACCTATTTAGAACTAGGTATGTTCTTATTTTTCATAGCATTGTAAACTTCTTAGGACTTACTGTTTTTTTTTTGGTAAGCATGTTTAGCTTAAAATATATAATTAAGTGACCAGATCGGGGCTTGGGACTCCACGAAAATCAAAGAATGGGGGTATTATATTTTTTTATGATATTTAATTATAAAGATAATTGAATAATAATCAGTAACCCAGTTAGGAGAGGATTTAAGGTTTGTGCGAAAAAAATAATGGCTTGCTGACTTTTCGTTTTCTATTATTTTTAAGTAAAGCTGCTTGAAAAACCTGTCCAAAAGAATGACCCATCTTTAAAAACCGGCCAAGTACGTGTCAGACCACGCACAATAAAGGGTTCCGTAGTTAGGATGAATCCATCCCAAAACAAACTTAACATTGTAGTTGAAAAACATGCTCTCCCATACATCTATATACGTTACGGTCAATTCTTCAACTGCAAATTTAAGTTGGTCGACGATTACTCGTTAACTTGTAAACCCTACTTAGCTGTGATAGTTTTCCTTTTAATTTCGTTATATTATATACTACTGCCATGTTTTTTTTTACATATCCAAAACCAACCATTTAGCTGGCACTTGACTCTAACAAAAAATGGCACTTAAAAGCTTAGTATTACGCAAACGGATCTCAGAATTGAAAAATGATTTTCACACACCCACAATATTTTTGAACGGCCTATCCAACGATACCTCACACCATGCAGACGCAGTCGCAGACGAGAAAAAAAATATCATCCCCGTTTTACGTGCAAGGGAGGTACCCTAAAAATGAATTTATCCTAAAAATAAACTTAACATTGTAATTGAAAAACATATTCTCCCATACATCGATATACATCAGAGTCAATTCTCCAACTGTTATAGAAGTTTGTAATCGCAAAAAAACATTTTTTTTATGTGATAAAACTACAAATTTAATATTTTTGGACTTTTTCCTATACTTGTGCTATGAGACCTTGCTTCTTGCCAAATTTCATGATTCTAGGTCAATAGAAAGTACCCGTTTGATTTATTTGCGAGTATCGAAATATGTCGCATAAATCACCGTATTTTTTATTGCGTTAACTTAGAAGCTTGATTTTTTTAGAGCTCCAAGGGACCACAGACATACGTATTTGATATTAATTTCAACTTGATACCTACACGCGTTCGTGAGAAAAAGGGTCTTGACAGATTGAAGACAGACAGACGGACAACGAAGTGATCCTATACGGGTTCCGTTTTTTCCTCTTGAGGCACGGAACCCTAAAAAGAGAGTTGGCTATATGGCAGTGACCACAGATTAGAAAAGAACATTCTAATGTCATGTAAGCTTGGCTATAATTATATTCAAACACTCACTCTAAATTTTAGCCATGCTTATTCTAAACAATAACACCACCAATAGCAAACAAAATCTTGACTCTAACATAAACATTTAACCCTAACATTTATTTTTTGTATTTGTAAGGAGATACATTTGACCCTATTCGATGGTTTTTTAAAAATGTCAGTCAATTGCAGCTGGTCATCATTCATCATCATCATTTCAGCCGAAAGACGTCCACTGCTGGACATAGGCCTCCCCCAAAAAGGGAGGGGGATTTGCCATAATCGCCACGCTTGGCAGGC